>PUFA01000037.1:5401666-6752083 GCA_003508835.1 Eonycteris spelaea
CCAAACACATGCCTGTCACTTAGCAGTTTTCAAGTAATATCTATTGATTAAATGAACGAATGATTAGACAATTTTTCATGTGCAGAATGCAAAGGACATAGTAAAAAACAACTTTCCTCAGTGATCCCATGGTCATTAAGAATCAGAAATCTTATGCCTGTCAAATGACTTCATAAATGTCACCTTCAAAATGGGCAAAGAATTAATATGTATTTTTGATGAAGCTATAAAATTTAAAAATATCCTTTAAATTACTGCTGTAAAATATATAGTGTATATGTTTCAAAACAATATCTACACCTAGTTATGATTTGGAGAGAACTCATATCGAGCAAGAGTGCTATTATAAAATATATAATTAAATGGAAACGTCTTGAGTCCTCACTTGACTTGAATGTAAATTATGTCTAATCTGCTTGTTAACATGCCCCCTCAACCTCCATGCCTGAATAACAGAGAAGTACTTTAAAAATTCTTCTTACGTCTTTTGCATCTTGTTAGCCTGCTGCAATGTATTTGTCTTCCGTGTGATTTCAACTTTTTAAATTCAAGTAAGATTTTTTTTTTTTGATGCAAACACAACTTTTAAAACACTCCCCACTGCTTTTCAAGGGTAGCAAAGGAAAAGTCACCTCTCAGATCTTTCGTTGACTTCTTGGATATAGCATATGAGGCGGGGACATGAAATAGGAATGAGAAGAAAGCAAGAAGACGCTCAGAGAGGATGATTATAAATTGCCCCCGGATTACCCCTGTCCTTCAGGAAGGTTGTTAGGGTTTCCCGCTCTCCTTCCTATTTCGACTGTGTTTATGCCGAAGAGTTGGCAGCAGACGGAGAAGCAGGCGAGGTTTGCCCTCTCCCTTCGAGTTGCTTTCCCGTGGAGTGTGAGGTGGTTTTGCCACATTCCCTTTTTGAAAAGGAAGGAATGCATTCTGGGAGCCCACACCTGTAACCTTAGCTGGTGATGCCAGAGGTGAGGAGGAAAGGGGGTGCAGCGCCTGAGAAAGGAGTGTTGGGGGATGCAGAGCGGCGGCAGCAGTGATCTCGGCACCCTGAGCAGCCACCTGGTTAGAGCGGAGTGCTCTCCCTTCTCCTGACCTTAGAACTGAACCCTGACTCCTGCCATTTTTCTCGTATTTCAGCGATGTTTCTTCAAAACTGTCATAGGTTAACAGAATGGATTTCGACACTACTAATTTAATGTCTCTCAAAGCCTGCTCCAGTTTGGATCACGAAGACTACCCATATCTTAGGATGTTTTATAGTTTGTTTTTGTTAAATTGGATGAAGTTAGCAAGGCCTTGAGGCCCTGCACGAACCATCAGCAGTACAGTCCTCTTCCCTGTCCTGCCCCACCTTGACCGCTCTGAACAAGCACACACACGTGCGCACGCACAACACACACACACACACACACACACACACACTCGCACTGTGCTCCAGCACATTCTAGTGCCTTAGCTCGGGAGTTCCTTACGTCTGGATCATGCTGCCACCCTTTCAGCCTGGTGAATTTCTACTGAACTTCTGACTCCCCACAAAATACCACTTGCTCTTTTAGCTCTTGCCTTTGCCTAGTCATAATTTAGTCTGTCTTTCAGCATACTATATTGTCGCAGATTCCTACGAAACCTTCATCTTGGCACTTACTACACTGTGTTATGTGAATTTTTAAAAAATGTCAGCATATGTGCCCCATCAAGTCCCTGAGCTTTAGAGACGGTTTGAATAGACCATCAAATCAAAATAGCATTTCTTTAATGGCATTATTGCTAAGAATGGGCATGTGTGTGTGTGTATGCCATATGGCTTTTAAAGATGAAAATGTGTTAACACTAAGTTACCTAATAATGCAGAAGAACTATAAGCACTGACTTTCTAGGGAAAAAAAAATTTCTTATTTGTAAAACTTCACCAACTAACCTTGTCCTTCCTGTTCAGGATTTACTATAACCAGTGATAGAAAATACTCTGAAGAACTATATAGAGACATGGCTAGTGGTAGCCATTGAATCAATATTGAAATTTGTATTCGCTTGCTCAATTTAAGATCATAACCTTTGTGTCAAAGTCCCTTTATTGGATCGATTTAGGATTACCATGGAGTGTTGGGCTACTTTGAAAAAATTCCCTTGCCGAGATGTGTGGTCTAAATGGCTTGATGTCAGCATCCATAGATGTTATCTGTGCTCTGGGGAAGAGGTCTCAGGGACAGTGACATTGTCAGAAGAGAATGGTTACAGCTGCGTTTCGGGAGCTCTGATCTTGAGATGGAGAGACATCAATTGTTCGTAAAAGAGAGAGGAGAGTTGCAGGAGGCAGGTGCTAACGAAAATTAGGAGCAGTGGCTCGATGCTTTTTCTCTCTGCTGGGGTGTGAGGAGGTGAGGGCCTGTGGTATAGTGCAGAGGATGGAGGCGAAGGGATGGGTAGACGGTCCAAAGGAACACCTGTAAGACTGGAATAAGTCGTCGGTAAGAATGGAATGGCTGGATAAGGATGATGAAAGGATAAAGTAAGTAAGAACAAGCAGCTTCAGCATAGTGAACCCTGAGAATTTGGGCAGGGACCTTGGGTGGCTGACTTTTCACTTAACAAGGAGATTATCTCCTTTGTGCTTTATCCCTGACACACTCGTCCAGCTTTTATTAGAACTCAAATTAAGGCAAGAAGGCTCTCAAAGACATAGGCGTCTGCCTTTTTTCTTTTCTTCATATCCCTACATCTGCTTGCTCCTTAAAACATTCAGCTAGCTAAACAGAACAGACAAAAGTAAGTTTAAGTCCTCACCCCCATCTTTTCTCGTCTGCAACAGTGTCACCTCGGGTAAAATGGAATATCGAATTATTTATAAAATCTACCAGGAATGTGTAAACGAGCCCATTTCTCAGCCACCTCCTCCTGGCAAAACGTGAGAGCCGGGAAGAGCAGGACTTCAAGGACGGGATGGGGAAGGTGGAGAACTTCCTCCAGCCTCCCGAGCGGGGCGCATCTCACGAGCACACTCTCCTTATTGGAGGTTTTCGATATGCTAGAATGTTAGTAAACATACGTGCACTTTAAGTCTATGTGTGGCAAGTAGCAGTGCTCAGATTCCTATCTGAATGAACAAATATACATCTTTTTGCATCTCCCAAAACATGCAGCTGTGTGTTGTGCTGGGGGCGTGTGCCTTCTGATCTTGCTTCCGTGGTGGAGACCGGGTAAGGGTGGACCATGTCACACTGTGCTCTGCGCCACCCCATCTTGCCCCTCGCACAGTGGGGTCTCGCAGGGATTCTTGTGCGCTGCTGGTCACAAGGCTCAGCCAGACACCGGGGCATGGTCTCGTCTCGCACATCCTGATCCGGCTTTCTGTTCTTGCAGGTGCTCACATCTCGACCGACTCCACAGGAAGATCGATTTTCTTGGTGTTTAAAGAAAAGAAAAATGTCCCCGTGTCTGTAGAGATGATTTGCAGTTCAGCCCGGCTGAAGCTGAGCGAATGAGACTATGGGCTGTGCCTCCGCCAAGCATGTCGCCACTGTCCAAAACGAAGAGGAAGCCCAGAAAGGGAAGAACTACCAGAACGGAGATGTGTTTGGCGGTGAGTGCCTTCGAGCTTTATTCTTGACCTGGTGATTTGGACCCATCACTTTCCTGGCAGTGGATGCTTGTGTTATCGTGTTACACCATTTGAAGGGACCTGGGAAGGGGCTGATGAGATGTGACAGGTGTCCGTGCAGGTCTCTGCCATCAGACAGTCATTGTAGCTTACACGTTGAGGACTTCAAGGAGGTGTTATGCAATAGGCAGCATTTAAGTCAAACTTTAAATAACTAGTAGGACTTAAGTAGGTAGGTTGGGACCACAGCTAAAGGGTGTCTTGGTGGAGAAGAACTATAAGCTTGCAAACATAAAGGTCCAGGGTAGAGTGAGCGAGAATTTATGAACAAAACAGTGAGGTGCTTTTTAGAGTCATTAGGAAGTTACGAGAACGTGAATTATAAATTTCAGATTCAAAAATACAAATACAATAAGTTTAACAATCATCTTTTAACCTTTCTATGACATTTCAAGGTGATGTTAGAATATCTCATCCAAATATATATTTTTGGGACTACCCAGAGAATTTTAAAATGAGAAGCAAGGTGACCTTTAAAAATCCAGATGTTTCACAGGAAACCCCAAATTTCTTCAGAAGACCTGGCAAAACTGGGTCTTCATTCCCTGAGGCAACAGTCGATGGGGTTGCCATTGTCCCTTTGGTCAGGCTGTGGTCCCCAGTGAACTACTGAGCCTGCCCTGTGATTGCAAAATAAGCCCAACTCACTCAGCAACCACTGGCCACTGACAGGCGTGTGAGTTTGCCTAACCTCGAGTTTGTTCTTTAGGAGATCAGTTTTTTTTCTGATGAAGCACAGGTATGTGTCAGTACAAAATTCCAGTTAGTAAAAGCAGATGAAGCCATTTTTGCTGAAATAGTTTAACAGCGAAACCCACTACTTGACATTCGCAAAGCACTTGTATGCATAAGAGGGAGTCTTCATCTCTCTTCAGTAAAGAACCTCTTGGAAATAATGTTTATGTGTAAATAGCTGAGGTTGTACTTACTCAGTCACTGTCAAATAATTCTGCATTAGAATCCATAGCTTAGGTCCATTGTCATGGTTGCTTCAGTCCCCTGGTGATCTGGAGGGTTAATACTCTGCTTAAAGTGAACTGGTACATACGAGGAAGAGGGTTTTGTTTTGTTTTTGTTTTGTTTTGTTTTGTAAGGAGAAGTACTTCTTGCTGGATCACATTTGCTCGAGTGTTGACTACCTGTAGAATTTAGAACCATGGAGAAGAGTCAGGTATCGGCATCTTAATAAAACTAGAATGTAGATCACGAAGACCAGTTTCTGGAAAAAACAGCTGATTGGAACCTAACCACTCATTTGCTAATTTAGTTCCAACTTTTATAGCCAGGAAGACTTTCTGTTGTTCTGGAGTACCGTGTGTATTTTGCAAACGTTAGCTTTGAATAAAGGAGTCTCGTCAGTTCAGGGTCTCAGTGGCGTTCGGCGCTGAGCACGTCTTTGTCTTTCTTGATCACGAGTTGGTGGGTCAACCGGAGTGGCTCTGCTGGTCTCTCCTCTTCCTCCAGGGACCCGTGAGCTAAGGCAGGCATGCCTTCCTTTTGCAGAAGGCTAAAAGTGCAAGTGATACACAAGACACCGCTTAAGCGTGGGCTTAGAGCTGGCACCTTATCACTTGCATCAACATTCAAGTCAAGTCACATGAATAAGGGGAAAAGAAGTACATCCGACCACAGTACATTTGTGCAAGGGTGTAGCGAAGGGTCAAGAATTGGGGCTAATAGCTCCATTTACCCCAAGCCTGCCTAGTCTTTGCTGTCTGTGTAGCTCTGTGTGGTCCATGCCATAAAGTTCAATTAAGTCCTCTACCAACTTTTCTCCATTCATACTCGTATTGAAGTTTTATTCCCTCCAGCATTTGTCATCTTGTTACTCTTTCTAACATAAACATTCGCAGGTCTGAGGCTGGTGTTAGGTGAAGCAGGGAGGGAGAGAGCTTGACGAACCAGTCGAGGGAAGTAATTTTTTCTAGTCCTACAGGGGGGAGTCCACTGCAAGCATCAGTACCAGTATCTGAGATGTTCCTGAGTGCCGGAGTATGAATATGAAAAGAGACAGTCCCATCTGTGTTTCTCTACTGAAATTAGTTCACAGGCAGAAGTGTACAGAATCCCAATATGATCACAGATGGTCACAGGTGAATGGGAGATCTGGCTCGCTTTCAATCATTTGATGTCTTCTGCGGGCCATTGTTTCAGTGATCTATTACCACGCGTAACAGAGGACCCCAGACGTGGTGGCTTGAAGAAACACTGATTTATTATTCCTCATGATTCTGTGGGGTGGCTGCGGTTCATTTCCTGTGTTTGCCTGGGCTCAGTGTGCAGCTCCATTCAGCTGGGACCTCGGCTGGGCTCAGCTGACCGAGGTAGCTTCAGGCCTCTGTCCACCAGGTCTTTCTTGGGAGTCAAGACTTCTGACTGCCAAGAAGGAAAGAGGAAGCTGCTATACCTCTTAAGACCTGGCTTGAAAGTCCAAGGATGTCACTTTTGCTACAAGTCACAAGATCCACCCAGGGTCAAGGGAGCATAAACACTGTCTATTCTTAAGTCTGTTCATATAAGGAGTGGAAGAATTGTTGAGGGCCATCTTTGGAGACCGGTCACCATTCCACTGAGAGAGGCTGTGGGAGCTCCATGCCTGGTTTATATTCCAACCTGGACAGTGATATTCTCTTTTTAAACACTTTCTATTTTTCACTGAATAAAATGGCCTCATTCACATTTTAAAAGCTAAATGGTTTTAAATGTTTGAACATGTTATTGCCACACGTTGTTGTTGAAGAGTTGACAAAGTCTGTGAAGTGTGGCATATTTGGGGTCGGCTCTGAAGTATGTGTCTCTGAGCGTGTGTACACACACATTCGATCCTTTTCCTAAAGGTGTTAATTTAATTTCATAGCTTCTAAGGACATGCTGGGGAGCATTGATAAGCAATGTGTTTTCACAAATGGTGATTTCTGTTTTTATGAAGCAGTTTGGTCTCTGTAATGGCTTGGATGTTTTAAGAGGCCGACCACTCCAAATGTGTGTGACAGTATTTCTGTAGAATATTCCACCATTGAAGATTAAGTGATAAGTAGGCATCTTGACTCTTAGTTTCATAGAATTCGAGGGGCCTTGACGAGGTACTTTTTCACTGACTTTTACCTATAGACTTTCTTCGCTTTAAATATCAAAGCGTAAACATTTTTGGACCTAAAGTTGTGCCTCGCATACTGTGGCCCTTTCAGAGGTAAAATCCAGGCCAGATAGCTCATCTCCAGACAGGAATTTCCATCCCTCAGTGGTCAGGGCAGATGTGAAGAGTGGTCAGTGGATCTGCTGAGGTCATTGAGGGGCCAGCTGAGCAGAATGTCAGTGACTAACACATTCAAGTTATCATGAACTAGTTGAGCAAGTTCTCAGGAAAGCCACGTGCTTCTTGGATTCCTTTTAGCAGCCGCTCAGTCCATGAAAGTCGGCGCGTAGAACAGATGCAGATCTTATGAGGGGAATTGAACATGGCAAACCTGAGGTCTTCTCTCTTCTGCAGCCGGACCCCAAGAGGGGGAAAGCTGATCCGTCCTCTCGACTTTACTCTTTGCATGACGGTCACCGCCTGTTCTCCAAGAATGTGGGCTTCGATCTGGAAAAGGCCTTGAACTGGCGGCCGGGCGTCTCTTCCCGTTCCCAGACCCTGTGACTCTCACCCCGCTCCCAGCATCGTTTTTCCTTCACCGTAGTTTAGTTGTCACAGAGCCCATCACCTGGAACAGTGTGGTGTCCCCTCTGCTGACCTCTGTTCGGCCCCTTTACCGTTGGTTTGCTTCTTCGCCTGTTTCGCAGGTTTGTTTTTGTTTTTAACTCTCCCTTTCTCGCGCTGTGTCAGGGAGCTGCTTCCTTTCACTTGGGCTCTGTATTGCTGTGTGGTTTCAGTTCTGTTCTGATCCGTGGCTCCATAAATTGAGAGCCTAGAACAAGTGTGTGTGTGTGTGTGTGTGTGTGTGTGTGTGCGTGCGTGCGTGCACGCACGTGTGTGATGCTTTTATTCCATTCTGTTACCCCTATGAAATGCCGTATGGATCGACTTCACAGGTTATGGGGAACATTAAATCAGAAAATAGAGCAGGTTCATTTAGAAATTCAAAGCAGTTGGAGACAAAGTAATAATTCACTGCTTTTTCCTGTAATAATTCCTGATTGTGTCAAGTGCGTGAAGGCGAATTAAGCTATTTCTGTTTATAAGATCGTAACGGAGAACGATGTTTAACTCTGGGCCACCCAGTATAGTAGCCACTGGCTCCATGTGACTCTTGATCATGTGAAATATGACCAGCCCTATTGAGATATGTTGCAAGTGTGAAATACACATACAAATTTGAGGACTTAGTATAAAAAAAAAGAATATAAAATAGATCATTAATAATTATTTTATTGATTACATATCAAGATGATATTTTGGATATATTGGGTTAAATAAAATGTATTATGGAAATTAATTTCACCAGTTTTTTTTTTTATGCATTTCATGGGGCTACTAGAAATATTTAAAGTGCATATATAACGCACATTGTGTTTCTGTTGGATAGTGCTAGTTTAAGTCACTGAAAGGTAGTGTGTACTACCTTTAGAGTTTCGGTTTTTTAGTTTATTTATTGTTGAAATCTAAGAGAAAAGGACATAGCTGAGGCAGCAACCCTCATTTCCTGCTTTGATTCTTCAGGGGTGGGGGGTGTACTCAGCTGGGAGGAGGGAGTGGAGTGCCCTGGACCACCAGAGAGGCAGAGATTATCAGGCAGTTTAGCAGAGAAGGAGGGGCCAATTAGGGGTAGTCAGTGAGCTGCCTCTCATGTAACATTTTTGCTGGCCAGCAAAGCTTCTATCGACTTCTAAAATTGTTATTTCCCAAAGGGCAGAGACAAATCTTTTTCTCCATTTTTGTTTTCATTGAGTTGGTAAAGAACCTTTAGGGCAGGAGAAGAGCTTGATGGATCTGTGTTAGAACTGGATTGCAGTAAAATAAATAAATAAATAAATAATAAATAAATAAGCTGAAAACATGAGTCGGGTGAGGGAGGAACATAGCCTTGGGTTTAGTCTTGGAAGACGCCATGATGTCTCGAGCTGAGCCTCAGAAAGGTCTTAATGGCTCAAAGTGTACGTGCAGCTCATGAAATTAGAGAAGTCAGCCTGCCTTGGCCAAGAGATTCATGGCCCCAAAGTGAAAATGCTGAGCCCAGTGTCTGACTCCGAGAAGCTGCTCAAAGTATCTTAGTTTCATTTCCTTCTTCTAGATGGTTCCTGGGCCAGTCTCACAGGTGCTTATGGCTTTGACAGGAGAGAACAACAGCCTGGACCGTGCGCACAGAAAGGAGCGATTGTAGGTTCTCCGACGAGCCAGGCTTTGCTCCAGTGTCCCCACTTCTGTCTTGTCTTTGACAACTAACCTAACCTCAGTAGTGCCTGATCTCCTCATCTATAACATAGTGATAATTCTGGCACCCACTCCTTAGAGTTGTGCAGAGGCTCAGATGAGTTAGCAGTGGAAAGCTCAGAGACCCACGCCCAGCGCATAATTAGCACTCAAGCTTTAGTTGTAAATCTATTGGCCCAACCTCTTTGGTGACTGCCCCCCCCCCCCGCCCCGCACCTCCAGCCACCTGAATACACCTTGCTAGAAGCCATTGATGCACATTTAATTGAGCTGAGTGAGATAGAGTCAGAATGAAATTTCTATTTGGAAAAATCTTCCATGACAAAACGTCAGGATATGTGCTATATGCTTTCTGTATTTAAAAGAAAAATTCAAGTGTTGTTTCTCCGTCCCTTGCCAGCTGGTATCATGAGCCTGCTCTTTTAATGTTAGAGATAAGTAGAAAATAGGACCATTTGTCATTTAGTGATTGAAGGCAGCATGATTGCAAGATGAGGGAGCCTCCGAGTTCTCAGAGGCCATTGGCAGGGACATGCTGGCAGGGACCTGAGTGGCCTCCCTTCCGTGTTATGCCTTGAGGGTTTGCTTCATTTCCTCTCTTGCCCCTCCAGGTGCCTGGTCTCCTCTACAGCTGCCTGGAGCCTTTCCTCAGGCATAAAATAAGAATGAACTTGGCCTTGGAGAAGGCTGTGAGGCTGCTGCTGGTGCCTCCGGGCCTCCTGGTACCATCCAGTGAAAGGAGCCAAAGACTGGAGCAGGCAGGGCTTACTCTGTGCGAGGGGAAGTTCTACAAAAGTGACTCAGCAACAACAGAGAAAGTAGGATGGTTTCTTTACCCGTAGCGTTTCTCAGAGTTATTTTCTCCTGAGTGACATCACAGAATTCAGAAATTCAAAACAATGGCTTCTTCCTGGAATCCTGGCTGATGTGTCAGAGAGGACTTGTTTTGCCATAAGCACCTGCTTGGTCACACCTCCCTAAGCAGCACCCACCTGGGATCGCCCACCTGGCAGCACCTGTCTGGTGCTTAGACCTCATTTAGGCCTGGCTTTTCCCTGTAGAGACGAGCACACCACTTACCTTCAGAACCTAGAGTCTTAAATGTGGCTGTTTCTTTTGCCCCTGAATTGTTATGGATTCACAGTGATTTGACTCATATTGTACAGTTTATAAGGCATTTTTCCATAAGATGATTATTATTATCCCCAGCTGATATAGGAGGCAACTAAAACTAAAGGGCCATGCCAGTTCTTTTTACAAAAGAAGTGGGATCATGGCTAGAATCGAGGATGCTGACTTTTAAAAAATATTTTTCAGTTACAATCATCGTACGATATTATATTAGCTTCAGGTGTACAACGTAGGTTAGACATTTGTATAACTTATAAAGTGACCACCCCAATAAGTCTAGTAGCCATCTGATACCATACATAGTTATTACAATGTCACTGACTATGTTCCCTAGGGAGGATGCTGACTTTTGACCAAGGGAGATGCCCTTCTCAGGAATAAAATGTCTGCCTTCGCCGTTAGATCCCAACCAACCGTTGCTCAGACATCTTCGCAAAGTAATGGCTAACTGGCTGCTAGAGCTCAGCCTCAGCTTTTCCATGGAGATGTCCGGAAACTCAATTGTCGTAATTAGGGCAATTTTCAGGGGACTTGAAATTCACTGTCATGGTAAATGCGCAGGCCTGAAATCTGGCAAATGGGTTTCAAAGGCTGGCTCGGATACTCACCAACATGTAGTCTTGGCAAATTACTGAGATGCTCTTTGCCTCGGTTTCCTCATCTGTAAAGGATGTGGAATGCCAGTGCTTCCCGGCCTTCAGTGGACAGTGGTGAGACTTACATGTGCCGTTGTTCTCCAACGCGTTTAGAATAGGACTTGACACGTGATATGCGGAGCGAATGCCGTTTATTACCATCACCATCATATCAACGGCCTTCGTTTCCCTTGATCGTGCTGGAGGGGGAAGCGTAGTCCGTTTATTGCAGATGTGTAATTCTCTAAACTTAAAAAGTTTATCAACCATCCCCATAATACTCATCTCTTTATTTTATAAATATGGTTTTTTTCTCTGTTGTGACCTTGACCAGCTTCTCTCCTGGGTCAGGTATCTAAATATGTGTGTATCGTTAAGTCAAAAGACTATAAATTATATGATCTAAGAGTGGTAAATATAATATACCTCATTTCTATAAGAGTCTGATTGAACAAAATAATCCCGCCATAGAAATTAACGAATATATTTTCATTTATCAAACATAAATCTGTGTGTGTGTGTGGAGTGATGAAGCATTTTTTTACCCATGAGTTTAGCATATAGAGTGCGGATGTTTATAGACGGCCATTTCTTTGTGAGGCACCATGAGAGGTCAAGAGGCAGTAGGCGCAGATGATGCCCAGTGATTGTAATTTGATAAATGCATCCATGACTGACTGAAATAAAAAGATATACAGATGAGGTCCTATTTCAACTGACATTTTAGTCTTTAAAAATATTTTGTTGTTCTTAAGTATAATATTAAAAATTATACTCCTTAATTCATCTCTTCATACCAGAGCTTTACAAATGCATCTAAAGATTGAACTGTAAAAGATGAAATCATAAAAGTACTATAAAAGTATGGAAGAGTGTTTTTATAATCTTATAAAAATGTCTTCTTTGCCATGCCACAAAACCCAGTGCCAAAAAAGAAAAAGTTGACGCATTTGACTATATAAAAATTTTAAATCTCTGCATGGCAACAAGCAAACAAGCCACCATAAACTACATTTAAAAGTCAAATGTCACGCTGAGTGAGAATAATATTTGTAACAGAAATACGTTTAATATGACTAATATAAAAAGTCTCTTAAAATGTATAAAGTATGCAATTACACTCCATTGAAAGATAGACTAAGTTTATGACCAGGCAATTGAAAAAGACAAAATACGAAAAGACAATAAACAGACAGAAAGATATTCAACTTCTTAGTAATCAAATAAACCACACATGCACACACACAAACACACACACACACACACACACAACACAACAAAACAAACACCCCAAAGCAAAACAAAACATTTTCAACACTCAAATTGTTAGGAACCTATCTCATGCCTTAACAGGGAATGTCAAACCAGAACACGTTTTTCTGGGGCACCCAATAGTAACATGTATATATATATATATATATATATATATATATATATATATATTATATATATGATATAAAATTTAAATGAGCATGCCCTTTGCTCCATTGGTGCTACTTCTAGGAATTTATCATAATGCAATAATTGGACAAGCGTGCAAAACTGTATGCCCAAGGGTCTTTCTCACTGATGGAACATGCATCGAAATAGCCATTAAAATTAAAGGTACTCCGTATTTATTGAGCTGCAGAGGGCTCTATAGCATGTTATGAAATAAAAAGTGTAAAAGGCTTTCACATAGCATATCTGGTTTATAAATTCGATTGGTTTAAAATATATGTAAAATTCTGTGCAAGTGCGTAAAAGAAATATTTAGAAGGCTGTTCACCAAAACATTAACAATGGCAAGCTCTCTATTGTGCTGTTTCAGGTGATTCTTAACGTCTTTGTCTTTTTCTGGATGGTTTAAGTCTTTTACAGTTAGCATTTGTCATTCAATATAACTATATATTTTGATAAATGTAACTTTATGTTTCCATCCTCCAAAGGCCTTCAGTTGGGCTTTCAGGGCATCGTGAGATCTGTCCCAGAGGAGACAGCTTTGTCGCTGGAAATAGCTCTGGAGCAACAGGGGTTTCATTGATAGACTTGTTTGTCCAGGTAAACAGATGGAGCCCGGTCACTGGCACCTATTGGTTTCATTTAAAATCTAGCAGTGCAGTGCTGTCTACTAAGCACTTACTGAATACTGTCCGTGGCTTAGTCCCTGTGCTAGGCGCTGGGCTATAAAGATGGATTAAACCTGATCTCTACCTTTTAGGAACTGATAACGATATACAAGATGGGCATCTCAACAAAAAATGCCAGTATTGTATGATGATGATGCAGAAGGGGCACTGATTCCAGGAGTAGGGTGAAAGGCTCATGAAGAAGATGATTAAGGTCTCAGCTAAGTCTTTGGAGATGAGTAACAGACAAAAGGTTAGAGGTGGAGCAGGAGTTTCTGGCTGAGAGACAGTGAGAAGGCTCACAGGTACATTGTGCATCAGATATACTGAGGGGAGACAGGGGAACATTACCAAACCAGTGGGGAAATAACTTTTAAAAATCTCACATTAAGGCAAGAGTCTTAAATATTTGAAAATTTGACACTATTCCACCCACCCCCCCAACATCAAAAATCTCACATGGGCAGTGTAAGAATCATAATTATGTTGGGGATCTGGAAATTGGCTGAGCATTTAGAAAACACTGGACAGCTAGTCTAGAGGAGTTGATGCTAATTCCTTAAGCTATCAAAGTGGCCAGCTTCACCCTAAAGCAGGTAAGTACAGACCCTGAAATACTTAAACCAGGACATAGCCTCAAATACTTGTTGAGATCATATTATCGCTAAAGCATCATAGAACCAGCCGAGGCAGAGTATGATGGCGTGACGTTTGTCCCATGTGGAAAATCAGAACCTGACTTTTATTTATTATTGCACACCGGTGGTAGATTCTACAAATATCTTATGTCACGGGTAAATTTTTCATGGTGAAATGAGAGATCCCCAAACGTGGTGATCGTTACTGACTTGAGAGGCATGGAGGCCCTTGTTGCTATAGGTAAACCTCGAGTCTTTGCCCCAGTTTTTAGAGCGGAGGATTGGGACATGGTGGGAGGTAGCAATGGCATGTCCATCCCCGTGGGACAGAGCAGGAATAGGTTCTGCCATTCATTTACCCACCCACCCTTCCAGAGCATTCTTCAGCTGTTCAGTATTTCCAGCTGAGTAGTTTGTGATCATAAATTGGTTCCACAGTTTAATTGTGTTTCTGATAACAGCATTCTAAATAGTAAGGAAAATCGCTTCATCCAGTGAGGTACCCCTAAGGTTACAATCCACAGCCAGAGTTTGTTGATTGGCCGGTTACAAAGTTAGAATAGTTCCAATCAGAGTCATAAACAATTGTTCATAAACAGCCCCCGTGTGCTTGTGGGTGGCAATGGAAAAGAAATAGAATCAGGTGACCTACCAGCAAAGGGTTTATCCAATTGTAGAAAAAAACACCATTTACACACAGGAAATAATTCAGCAAGAAATAGAGACTCGAAAACATGAAACAAAGTGCTACATTGAGTGTTGGCACCAAACGTCCAGGAGTAGCATGGGCCATGGGAACCATCAGTGTAAGTCTGCTTTAGGGGTAGGGAAAAGTGAAATGTGATGGGAAAATAATGATGTTTCCTTCTTAAAGGAAAATCTAGCTACTCTTCAGTAAATCATTATTATTTTATGATTGTTGACTTCTTGAAGCTAACACAATTTTATCACGCATTGCCTAACATATCGTAGTGCCCAATATGTAAGTTATTTGGTAGTAATGAAGAGCTATTATTTACCAGGCTCTGTTCTGCCCATTCTTAGGTGAGGCAGCGGAAGTTGTGAGAAGTTAAGTAACCTGCCTAAGTTTACACAGGTAATATGTGCATTAGAGTCTGGTTGGGAACTCGACTATGTCTCATTTCAAAACTTCAGTAGTGAACAAAGCGCGTGCATTAGAAAGAGGGGGCACAGTGCTGGGCATAATAAAGGACTTTTCAAGTGTACGAGATGCAGTTCCTCCGTTCCGGGAACTTTCAGTGTCCTGGAAGAAGCACCAGATAACCCGCCCCCATTCCTCAGCCGGGATGCCCACTTGGCGCGTGCTGATGGATTGAACCCTCTTGGATGGGGGAGGCCTTTGGGCCCTAGCCGAACCCTGAGCACAGATGGCTGTCCTCTGGCCCCTGCCTCTCAGTGCCGACTTCATGAATCATCACATGACAGTGTACTCCAGGGCTCTGAAGAAGGAGCGCGTGGCCGTTAAGGGCCATGTTTTACACCGAGTTTCTTTTGGTTGTTGTTGGCAGTCACCGAGGCCTGGTAGGAAAACACCCCTTGATATTGCATCCTGCTGCTGAGCCGGCTCCTGTTGGCTAGAATCTGGGGACCTTGTTTCTGAGCCATAGGAAGGTCAAGTCTCTATATAGCTGCTGAGAACTCATCTACATGTCTGACTCTGTCTGGCTCTGCAGTTTCTTAAGCCAAATGAAAACCCGACTGTATCAAATAAGGAATCCCAAATTCTCTAGATTTGGCATAGGAAAACAATAATTAACTATAGTAGATGTTCCATTTCCTCCTTTGGGCATTTCTGCTTGTTATGTCATTGTATTAAACCGCTCTGATGTAAAATGAAAAAAACTGGTTATGAAACTTATACATATAGAATGACTCCATTTATTAAATGACAATATATATTCAATGTATATGCATGTGGGCTAAAACTAGGCCTTAGGTGTTCCCCAAGAAAAGTGAGTAATGGTATCCTTTATTAATCATTCCTGGTGATGCTGATTACCAGTGAGTTTTTGTGCTTTTGTTATATTTTCCAAATATTCTACGTCTCTTTTTTCTAAAGGAAGTCTTTGTTAAGAATTAAATAATTGGTTTTTTTTTTTGAAAACATATCAGGATGAACATCACTCTTAAAAGAGAAAATAATCTAGAAAACTTACTAAAAGGAGTTTATTTACTTATTTAGTACTTTCTGTGTACCAAGCATCATTTCAAGTATTTTATTATTTTCTAACTCATTTAATCTTCTTACTACCTAAGGAAATAGGTTCCCATCAGGACCTAGTAGTTTGGTCCCCAAATCTGTCTGTTTAATTACTAAACCTTCCTACCTTATCTTCACGTCCTTTCATAAAGTCACCACCCGCAGGGGTTATAAAACATGAAAAACAACGTGGGCAAGACCCCAGCTTATTAAGAGAATGTTCTGTATGTTCATTATACCTGTTGCCACTGGAAATATTAGCATGAGTAGTACTTTTTCTCGTCTTCGGAAGTAACCATGAAGAATGGTTATTGATAATGAAGTTCTTCTGTTCCCACCTCTCAATGCCATCTTCACCACTGTGCTCCTCTGCTGACAGTGAACTTCAGGGCTCTGAAGAAAGAGCTGATTTCGCTAACTCATGATACACTGGCTGAACAGTTCCGTTTCATTTGCCTGTTTTCAGCTCTATGTCCCGTAGGTTGCAAAAGATCTGAGAAAGGTAGGAAATAACTATGATATAATTATCTTAAATTTATTTTTAGCCAGGGGACCTTGTCTCGGTCTTCATTTCAAAGCATAAAGCGATAAATCAGCAGGATGATGTGGGGATTGTCACAATACCTATTTTCCTCACCTTTTGTGCCTTGAGTCTCAATCTCTCAGTTCTTCTCCAGTTTTCTGTTATAAGTAATTCTTTGCAGGAGTGACTTATCTTAGAGAGCACAGTGGGGTACATACTGCATGAGGTTTTATAAAAACAGACAAACAAAACAAATGACTGTAGCCTAGTAAACCTAGTTTATAAGGAAGTCATTGACTTAGTGGCCAGAGATCTTGGGGATTTGCAGATTTTGCCACAGAGTAACTGCTACCTGGTGACCTCTGTGAGCTTCAGTTTCTGCTTCTTGGGAGCGAGTGAATTGAGCATAGGTGACCACTCAGGAGTGTTGGGGACTAATGTTCAAAGGTTTTGCTTTGATGCCTAGACCGTGGACAGCGACCACAACATATTCCCAGGTTCTCTGAAGCCATCGGGGCCACTGAAAGGATTGTATGTGATATGGTTTTAATATTTTGTCTTAGAAAAATGATGGTGATAGTATTCACTAATTAACAGCTTTATGGTGCAAAGTTGACCAAGGTTTTGATTGCTTTGCGATATAATTTTTTTCTTGTAAAAAATTAAAAAGAAGGCATCACCAATGTCTTCTGTAGCTTCAAAGCATTACGGCGAGCTAGAAGGTGAGAAGGCTGGAGGTGTGTGGGGCACTATTCCAGCTTACATCTTGGCTGCCTTTTTGGGATTTTTAAAATTCTTTCATCCAGTGATGCTTAAATTTCATCCAGCAATGCAGCTGCTAGTCAGTGCAAGATTCAAGTTGCTGACTTTTATTTTTAAGTTTTGTTAGAAATAGTGGTAAGGTGGTACATTGGTTTTCTTATTTGAAAAAGATAATGAATCGTATAATAGAAGATGGAGTTTTTAAAAATCCAGACAAAAAGAGAACATTGAATTTCCCATATTGCTGACTTTGTCAAGATTGATTACTCTGACCTGGTCACTTTCAGAGTGTGATTTTGTTTACTAATTTATGTGGCTGTACTGCGTTGGTTTAGCCACGCTTTAAAAAGACAAGAGAAAGTCAAAACTGATAGAAAGTCAAATTCTAAAGCATAGCAAACAGAGATAGTCGTTTTTGGTTGCACTAGCAAATGTAATATACATAATCTCCTGCTAACATATAATTACCAACACATTTTTTAAATTAAATTTATTGGGGCGACATTGGTTAATCAAATTCGATAG
Source organism: Eonycteris spelaea (assembly GCA_003508835.1). Taxonomy (NCBI): domain Eukaryota; kingdom Metazoa; phylum Chordata; class Mammalia; order Chiroptera; family Pteropodidae; genus Eonycteris; species Eonycteris spelaea. The sequence goes on from PUFA01000037.1 coordinate 5,419,245, forward strand.
GTTTCAAGTGGACAATTCAGTAATACAGTATCTGTACATGGCATGTGCGTTCACTACCCAACGTCACATCTCCCTCTGTCACCATGTCCTGGACCCCCTTTACCTTTATCTACTTTCTCTCCTCCCCCCTTTCCCTCCATTAACCACCAAACTGTTGTCTGCGCCTATGAGCTTTTGTTTGTGTGCCAACACATCTTTACATTGTGAATAAATAATGGTCTTTGGTGGCTTTTAAAAGGTTGCGTTAACTAAAGTTTCTTAGATAGAAGGCTAGGTGCTGGGGAAGGGATTCATGGAGAGACACAGTGTGTGCCGTCCACCTCCTTAAAGGTAATTTAAGTCCATGCTGAAGTTATAATACAACTGGCTGTTTACATTTTCATCAAAAATGTGTTTTCAAAACCTATGAGCATGACCATTAAGAACTGAAGGTAAAATATTAAGAGGGAAGTGAAAACGCCTGATGCTAACATAACGATCTATGAAACTAGTGTATTTTCTCAAATTGTAAAACAAACCCGAACTGGTACAAGTCTCCATTCAGATTACATTTCATTTCCATCTTGAAAACCACATTCGAGACAAGCTAAATTGCATTTGAATTCCGTTCTAGCTGCAGGCGCCCCGTGCTTCGCTGTGTAAATGTCACTGTTGATTTCCATCTATAACCAAAGAAATTGTCAGACTATAAATGAAATAGGATTTTTATTTTTAATGTTGAACCCAGCATTTTGGCACTTATTGTGTCAGCCGTTTAACACAACATTTTTCATTAATCTTTTACTTCCCGTGGCCTTCTTTCTCTTAAGGAATGTGTCTTTATTTAAAAGTGTTTAGATTTTGAGTTTTGAGCGTGGCTTACCTCCTTTGTTCCTTGCCTTCTTTCCCCCAAGGCAACCGTTAAATTGCCAAGTGTTAAAACGAGAAAACAATATGCTTTTAGCTCTGATAGGACTCCGGAAATCACAATTATTCATTTCAAGAAATATTTCTTGAGCATTTGCTAAATTGGCTTTTACTAGGGGATGTGACATGTAATAAAACAGGATCTGTCCTCATTTTGCCTACGTCCCAGGGAGTAGGGAATGACACAGGAAAGACACGGAGAGACAGGTAATACACTGTCAGGTGGGATGGATGCAATGGGAAAACTAAAAACGGGAAAGAGCATGATAGGCTGGCTCTTTTAGACGCATAGGTCAGAGAAGGTCCATCTGAGTAGTTGATCTTTCTGAGCAGGGCCCTGAAGGAAGAGAGTAAGCCACGAGAATCCCCAGGAACAGCATGTCTCAGGCAGAGAGGACAGGGCCAGGTCCTGGGAGGGAGCCAGCTGGTAGTTCCAGGAAAAAGCCTGAGGCCAGGAGATGTGGGGTGACAAACTCAGAGGGGCATCCTGAGGTTGGACTGTGTGTTGCCCTGTAGCTCAGGTGTGGACTCTGGATTCTATTCTAATGTAACAGAAGCCAGAAGAGGATTTTAGGGGGGTGGGGAACAATGCAGTTTGACTTTGGTTTTTAATTTAAAGGCCACTCTGGCTGCTATAGAAGAGGCAAGAGTGGAAACAGGGGCCCAGTTCAAGGCTGGCTCAGATGACAGTGGTCGGATAGGGAGCTATCTGTAGAGACAGGAGGCCAGGCCAGGTTCCGGATATATATGGGAATGAGTAAATCCGAGCTTCACTAGAGCACGTCTTCTCCGAGGGTTTCTCAGGGAGTGGGAGTGGCGGGGGGCACTCTGTGCCAACAGAAGCTCCCCCTCTTCAGCAGTTCGCAGGATGCACGGTTTTTACGTTTGATGTGACTTGACAATCATGCTCGGAGACTTAGCCACATGGGGTACAAAGAGCTCAGTATTGCAAAAGTTGAGCCCCAAATGGGCGTAAGGATCGATGAGTCAAAATGCAACGTCATGTTTTTTCCTTGCTTTTTTTTTTTTTTTTTTTACCTTCCTGAAGGAAATTGTTGATGCTGGCGGACACAAAGTGCAGCTTAGTTTCCTTTTACTTATGTGACAGTGAGTGCTTGGCTTCTTCAGCACTGGGCATGCCCAGGTGAAAGAATCACTTCTGGGATTCTAGAACCTTCTGGGAGAGGTTGTTTCTGTTCGGCCTTTCATCTGATCTAATAGAAAGCAGCATATTTTATTTCGCCAACCTGAGTGTGAAGGGATCTTCAGATATGACTTGCTTTTCCATTCTTAGCAAGTTGCGTAAGGCCAGAGGTCTGAGAGGCACAAGTCTGGTCTACCTTCCTTCCCTACTTGCCACGGCACTCCCCCTTCACCTGGCTCTTCCTTCTCCCCAACCCAGACTCATTTGTTCTCATGGAACTCGTTCCAGTTCCTTCTTCCCTGACTCGCTCCGAGCATTGATCTCTGTTCCCATTTTCTTTGCCTCAGCCATAGCAACATCCTAACTCGGTTACATTACATCTTCCCAGAAGAGAAGCAACATCTAATCCTTTCACATTGTGAATCTCTTTCCCTGTTTGCATTGTTACCTTTTAGAAAAAATACATCAGCACACTTACTTACCTTCCTGCCCTGCCCTACTCTGTGAAATAGCATTGGTATTCTTTGGAGCACTCTACAAAAGACAGTCTTTTGTGTTCAGTAGAAACAGAAGGAGAAAAAATTGCTTATGAAAAGATACAAGAAATGTGTAACCCTCTTCTTAGGTACTTCATTTTTCAACACTTTGGTTGAAAAATGGGCTTTTAGTTGATTTGCCTCTACAAATGGAGGAGAAATTGACAGAAAATGGAACCTAGGAGATGAAATAAAGAGAGTCAGTCAGATGGCCGACCGGAAGTGGTAGGAAGGGGGCAGGCAGGTAACAGAGAGGCGATCGGGGTGGTGTTTGGTAAACCAAGGCCAAGTCTGCCACGGAGCAGCTCAAGGAGACAAATGAATAAGCTCTCTGCCCTCCCCAGTTAAGGGGAGAGCAGAAGTCCGAGCACAGGAAGGAATTCAAGGCCTGAAATCCAGACCTTAGAGTGGGCACCCGGGCTTGCTCCATAGGGAACAACTGCCTCGATTGGCGATGCAGGCTGTTTCTGGAAATTGACGTGGTGGGGTGGAGTAGGCAGTGAGCCTGGAGTACTGCCTCTCTGGTGTGGCAGCTTTTCCCCTAGCTATGTGCAGCCAAGACCCCCAGACTTTGGGTGCACTTGTGTCAGATCCCGAGGAGCAGTGGGGGGCCATTGTCACCCGCTGGCCTTGATCAGGTGGAAGTCCTCTTCAGACTCTGTATGTCTTGCTTCTGATGTAGCCCAGGTCTGGCATGCATTGTTCTTGAAAATCTTTGCACTCTGAGAGTTTACCTAGCTCGGTCTTCAGGTGTACGCAGCATCTCAGAAAAGTAGATCTCTACTTGCAGGAACGCGGTACCCATACGGGGGACGTGCTAAGGCCCTGTGGCTGTCCTGTGCCTCTGTATGAGCTGTTTCCCCAAATCCTAATTCTCCTTTGGCTTGTTTGTAGAGAATTATGTGGACCTTTTATACATCTGATTTAAATCATCCAGAGGCTTAGAAATTACAGTTCTCTTTCTTTTACTGTTTTCCCCAGCTTTATTTATATGCCATTGACATATAACATTGTATAAATTTAAGCTGTACAATGTGATGGCTTAATACATTTCTATGTTGCAAAATGATTACCACAAGAAGCGTAGTTAACACATCCATTCCCTCACATGATGACCTCTTTATTTGAGGTAAGAACTTTAAGATCTACTCTCTTAGCAACTTTCCAGCATGTAACAACTATAGTCACCACGCTGTACCTGAGAACGCCAGCACTTATTTAGCTTATAACTAGATGTTTGTCCCTTTGACCAATATCTCCCCATTTCGCCCATCCCCCAGCCCATGGTAAACACCATTCAATTCTGTTGCTCCGAGTCCATCCACCCTTTTTAGATTCCACGTTTTTTTAGATCCCATACACAAGTGATATCATACTGCGTTTATACATATACCACATTTTCTTTATCCATTCATCTGTCGAAAGACACTTAACTTGTTTCCAGACTTGGGCTATTGTAACTCATGCTGCAGCAAACATGGAGTGCAGCCCTCCTCTGAGAAGGTGATTTCATTTCCTTCGGATATAGACCCAGAAGTGGGATTGCTGGGTCTTATGGTGGTTCTAGGTTTAATATTTTGAGGACCCTCCATACTGTTTTCCATAGTGGCTGCCACTGATTTACATTCCCATCAACAGTGCACTGGGGTGGGGTTCCCTGTTCTCCACATCCTCACTTACTATCTCTTTTTGATAATACACATCCTACAGGTGACAGACAGGTGATACTGCAGTTTTTTTTTCTTGTTTGTTTGTTTGTTTGTTTGTTGCTGCTATACTTCCCTTTTGAAGATACAAAATAGACTGTTAACTTTAAGGACCTTCGAGATGGTAATGTACATTTAAACAGCCTACATGTAGATAGATGGTGGGTGCGGGTCCCTAAGGACCTCCTCCCCATCACTCTGTGACCTCAGGCTCACTGTGGGCCTCCCCTACCACTGCTGTGCCACACAATTTCGTCGATTTGAGTGTAATTAAACTGCTCGGATGGCCTTACAAATGAATCCTCCCTCTCCCTGAAAGACAGATTTTCAAAACCACCGCCTTTTACAAACAGATTGAGCGGAACGTGTTACTAAAGCGGCGCGTTCAAACCAGCCAGGTTGTGGAAGCCGGTGTGGTCTCCTTGCCTGCGTGCTCGCCATCGAGTGATCACGGAACACACAGCTTCCCCTGCCCCCCAGACACATTCCTGAAGAGCTCTTTGTCACCATCAGAACACACTCTTGTCTCTGAGGGGAAAGGACCTTGGCGATCATAGCCACTGGAGATGAGCTTTTGTTTTATGTGAATGAAGCGCTTGTGAAAAGAGGTGCTGACCTATCAGGGGAGAAAATGAAGCGAGAGCCCCCTGTTGCCCTCACGTACCCATGCGAGCCCTCTCCTAGCACTCCAGGACCTGCTTTCATGAACGTTTCTTTCTTGGGCGTTTCTTTCTTGAGATTTGCAGGGAGAGTCAGGGCATGAATATTTTTCGCAAGTAGATAAGCCACTCTGTTTCATCACAAATTGTATTTTAGCTGTGTCTTTCCCCTTTCAAAATGCGGTGTCAATGCTCGTGAACTTGGGAATCACTTTCACGGAAAATGACTCTCTCCAGTTTCTTCTGATTCCTTCCTGTTCATGATGATTTTGCTGCCGCTGACTTATTTCTAACGGCTGTGTCACCCGGATCAAGTCAGGCCCCAGAAGGCAGCTTCAATCCAGAGGCGTGTTAATAAGAAACACTAAAGATCACTGAGAAGCAGTTTTCATTTTTACCGAATAACATCAGAGAACCCCCAAAGAGGCCTCCCATTCATAAACCACTCCACAACATACTCAAACCAACTCCCAGGAACTCCTGGCCTCACTGCCACTCCGGTGACCTCTTGTCCGTCTTTCGGCTACCGCAGACATCGCCGCCCTTCCTCCCTCCAGTCTTCTGCAGAACTGTCCCCTCCATCCCAGCCCACTTGCTTCCAGCCATAGCTGTTCTCCTCTCATGAGCTCTGCTCTTTCCGGTCTGGATCCAGCAGGCTGCCGCTCTCCACTCCCCTCCTCACCCCATCACCACGGAGCGGAGAGCATAAGCCCATCGGGCCTGACGGTGCGGCGCCTTGGGGGAGCACAGGATGCTCAGCGCTAAGGCTTTTCTCTGTCCTAGTTATTGTCTGAGAATCTTCTCCTTTCACAGGAATCCACGTAAGTCAGGATCCCATTAAAGGAATTAAATCAGGTGGACATAGAGATGTGCATCTTCACACACACACACACACACACACACACACACACCCCGTATACCTTTGGCCAAATTGTTCAGTGTTTGGGACGACTCTGTGGCAGCCACATTAAATGGGGAAATGTTTCGGGAACGGTCATATAATTTTCTATCCTGACCAACCATCCTATAAATTCACCACTATTGATCTCGGAGGGCAGTGAAGAACTGACTACAAATGAATCAGCAGAAATTTATTGCCAGTCTTAGAAAAACAGCTCGCATTTCAGGCCCTCTCGATGATGTTGGAATTTTATTAGTTTCATGGACACAGAAGGGTGGGTGGGACACTATTAGTAATCTTTTTCCTATTTACTGGTCCTGCTTTATATTGACCCTGAAAAGAATTTCACTGTGTTTATTTTAGATCCTATTTTATAATGTATTTTTTTTAATGCCTGACCTGAAAAAGTTTATCTGAAGGGTGACGTCCATTAGAGAGAGGATACGTGTTGTGATAAAATGTTGCAATAGTTCCACAATGGTTTTCCTTTTTATCAGAAGTTCACTTTACTGCACATCTGTGAGCAAGGCGGGTACGAGCATGGGGGCTGAGTTAGACTGCCTGGGTTCAAGGCCTGGCCCCAGACCCACTCACTGGATGATGCAGCTACATGCGGGAATGCTCTGGGCCCGGGGGTTTTTTTAACCTGTATGATGAAGACAGTAATGGCTCCACCCCATTGACCTGGTCTGAGTATTAAATGGGCCGTTGCGTGTCAGGCTTCAGAACTGGATCCCAAACATTGAAAGGCCCTGTATCTGCCAGCTCGCCTTCCTCCTCGTTCCCGTGAAGGAAGAGATCCTAGAATCATTGCTTGGTCTTCATGCGAAGACCGTGTATCACAGTGATAGCTGTAGTAGCAGAGGCCTTGAAATGAAGTTGTCTTTCAAAATAACAAGTTTGGTGAAGGCCCTGAAGTAATTTCTTTCCTGTATTTTGGAGAAAACCCAGTTTTGTTCTGATAGATTCAGTGATGGTCAAATGGGCATTTTAACAAAAGGTTCACAGCACTGACTTGCTCGACACATTGATTTCATTTCTAACTTAAGGAGCACAGGGGCGGCATCTTGCACTGAGAAAAGGCTCCAGAGACCTGACAGGGGGAGGGTCTAACAGTTTCTCTGATGTTACCCTTGAGGTTGGGGGTCTTTATAACTTTTATTCACATCTCTATGATTGATAAATTTGTCCAAATCTTTTTTGAATCCATTCATACTTTAAGCCTAGATCATCCCAAAGAAATTTCTTCCTGTGCTTTGCAGGAAACGAAGCAAAAGCAAAACACAAAACTGACTTGGTGCTTAAGAGCCTGGCCTGGACTTGGGCCAGCCTGGGCTTGCACCCACCGCTGCCAGTCACCCCATCAGCGACGTATCTCTGTCACCGTAGAAGGCGGTTATGATGCAGGTCCCAGAGGGCTGATGTATGGATTAAATCAAAGCAAGGAGAAGACAGACCGCGGGGCAGGCTGTTGTCTTGAATGGTTATCAAAGATAGCAAGAACCACTGAGTGAGGAGAGCAGAGAAGACGTAGCTGGTCTCTAACTTTTTAAGAGGCCCAGCGGTTGGTTCTGTGGTGGGGACAACCAGCTCCCAGGACAGTCAGAGCAGGGCCTGAATCCTCCTGCTACTCATTCTGCTTCTCCGTTGGGAACGATTACTGTGTGGCATAGAAATTGCACCCCCTCCCCAGAGAAAGCTCTGGTTTGCGTGTACACTCCTCCAGGAATCCAGATTGGGTTTGGATCTGCATATATACATATATGTCTTTTGTCAAAGCTTCTCAGAAGATGAATATTTGGGGGGGGCCTGAATGACTGGATAATAGTCCCCTGGTCACTGAATAATGAATTGCAAATGAATGAAGGAAACGTATTGTCTGGCCTCTGAAATGATTGATTCAAGAATGGGGCCTGCAGAGTTCCGGTCTTCATCAGTCAAGGTACTGTCGTGAGAGAAGCTTTATCCCCCTCTCGTCCTTGCAGCTGTGGGCACCTCTCGCTTTGTCCTCTTCGAAGACAAGGACACGACCCTAAGAATGCTGAGGCCAGAGCACCCTGTGCACACGCGTCTCCACTCACGCAGCTGGGAAGTCCAAAGCCAGGCCCGGAAAGAGAAAGGCCCTTCAAAGCTGTGCTCCATCTGTCCCGCTGAAGGGGTAGGAGCTGGGGTCAGGTTCAGTGACATTCCCCTTGCCCCGGGGTAGACCACACCCCCCCATGGGAACCACTCCCTATTCTGAGTGCTGTGATGCCTCCCCATCCCCAGCTGAAGGCCTTACCTGTTGGCAGAGGTGGGAAATAGGGTCTGGCAGATGTTGCATCTGAAGCTCCATCCCCACCAGCGCCCCACGGTGCCCCACGGGCTGACTGTGGGATAGACGCCACCCTCTCCAGACTCAACGTGGCTGCTCTCGCTGGCTATGTCCTGGTCTTCTTCACGTGTTCTTCCTCACCCTCCTCAACCCACTGGTCCATCTCAGGAAGTGCGTTCCGCCTTGGTGCGCTCTCTTTCAGGGAGAGGCAGAACGCCTTGGATTGAGTTGGTTGGGGTGTTTCCAGGGGAGATGCAGACAGCCTGGAGGACAGATGCTTACTCTGTAGTGGTGGCCTCAGCTCCAGGGCCTTGGTGGGGACATCCACATCCTAGCAGACGGCGGCCAGACCCTTCAGTGGGACTTGCATACCAGGTCTTCTTAGACGGGCCCTAGCAGCCTCTTTACATTGCTCTGCGCCCTCCGGAATTCTGTGCGCTGGCCGCATCGAAGGACTTGCAGGAGCTCGTTGGCCATGTTCTCTCTGGCCTTGAACTCACTTCACCATCCCCTTACTTGAACCTATGCTTCCAATATACATGGTGCTCTCAGAATTCCAGTGAGATGTTACCTCCTCCAAGACTCCCCCAACCTTGCTTTGGGGGGGGGGTCCCCACCTTCTATGCATATCACAACCGCCCCCCTCATGTGCTCCTCGGAGGTGTAAAAACACTCTGCTCTCTACTCGTTCATTTTCGTCTCTCCTCCCCCACTGGCTGGGAGCTCCTTTTCCTAGATGTAACCCCAAAACCGAGTACTGCATTCTCTGGCATGTAGTAGGTGCACAATAAATATTGCTGAAGGAAAGAAGGAAAGAAATGGGGAAAGGACAGCAGAGGAGAGCCCAGCACTGGACTCAAGAACTGAAAGCAGGCAGGACCTTCCACTTTTTCATGTCCGGACTGACATCAAGAGGCGTTTTCCCCAGACCGTGTTGGGCCAGAAGGGTGGCCATCAATTGCTGTAGTTTACAGAGCGCTCACAGGAGTCGCTAAGAAAAATGCGACACCTCTCATAAGAAACGAAGGGCCAAGGGTATGAAAAAGTGCTTCACAAAGAAGGAAGGAGAAATGAGTGATCCACACGTGGAAAAAGTGCTGAGTATCATTAGTAAATTTCGAACTATCAAACCAGTATAAAAATTACATACCTTTTTCACCCTTGAAGTCATTGCATACTTTTTAAATACCCCTTACTGGTGAGGCTGTGCTAAATGAGTTTTACAAAACACTGAAGCAAGACTAAATAGAGCCAGCACGACCACAAGCATTTTTATTATTTTTTTAATCCCTACTTTTCGAATGTAAACAAGCATTAGGTTTCACTAGTGAATAAAGATACAACAGGCTTCCGAGAATTGCTGTGTTACTGACGCTAAGTTTTTGGGATCGTGAGTTGTCATACTTCCCCTCGTAGAAACCCAGACACCTCCACGTCTACTCTCCACAAATCTAAAGTCTAAAAACATCATTTTCTTGCTTGGTATTTCTGAACAACTTATATTCGTACCCCATTAGAATTTAATGCATCAAATAACCTCATTTTGAGATTAGTTTTCCTTTCTTAGGTTGATTTGAGTCAAACTCTGAGAAGAAATGAGAGTGTTCGGTATTAAATTCACCAAAGCCTGGTTTAGAAACGTTCAGAACATTTAGAATGGGCAGTTTATGATGACCCCAGAAATTGTTCGGTCATAACTATGGCGTTGAAAGGACACAGCCACTTTCTGCAAGGATCCAGTGATTATCGTGAAGGGACTGCGTGACTCAGAGAACCGATAATGGCCGATGAGGTCCTTCAGCTGGGTCTCTGCTTTGAGCACAAGGTCGTCCCAGATTTAGAGTCAGCCCTGGTGACCAGTGGCCGAGCGGATTGTGGCCGGGCAGGGCACGCTCAGGGACGTGCTCCGGTAGCAGAGGGGTTCTCAGAGCACGAGCCTTCCCCTCGACGTAGCTGGTTGTCCTCAGGCACTGTTTCCTGGCCTCTCTCCTCTCCCCTCCGTGTCCCTGCATTGCTCGTCACGGAGCCCAGCATATGGTAGGTTCTCAGACTCGACTGCAGAAGTGCTTTCCAGGTGAGGAGCGTTTAGACGGGCACCCCAGGGTTAACGGTGATCAAGTCACCAAAGCCCCCACTGTTCTCGGCGCCCTGATGCCTCTGCAACAAAATTCCGTTCAGGTAGCATAGTCACTAACCTGTTGCTGTCAAAGGTAAGAAACGCAGAACTGTGTTTTGGAGATGAAGGTGACCGAGTTCCAAGGCGTGACACAGTGACATAGTAGTTACGGACGTGACGTGGGACCTGCAGTCAAACATCTCCACCGTTCACGAGCTGTGTAAAGGAAGAGAAGGAGAAAGGGAGGAATATTCGCTGAACATTTTTCAAATTTGACCAGCGGTGGTAAGCCACAGATGCAGGAAGCTCAGCACTCCCCAAAAGAATAAAAACTGGGGGAGACTGGCTCGTCAGGTAGTAACTTTTTGCCTTCTCTGCGGACCCCTCACCCCACTTCCAGCCACAGCAGACATCCAGCCCCAGTATTTCCCCTTAATGTCGCATTGCTTAGAATTGCACCAATTGGGGATAACTGATTTAACGGGACCCGTCTTCTGATTGGGCATCCCAGGGAGGCCGAGAGGACATAAGTTTGCAAAGTGGCCTTTGAGACATGCTTTGGTGGAAAGCGGCAGTAGATGGGGTGGGGGCCGAGCCTCTGGGAGAGCCACAGAAGGCATTGGAGGCTTTGGGAGAGGCTCACCGAGATGTAAGACGGGTTTTGAAGGGGACATTCTTTGACATCAAAGACAAACTTTGTCTGTTTAAAATATTGGCCCAGTTCAAGCCTTACCTGGAAGAAAAGAGAGAAAAGTGTTTCCTTTCTCTCTCTACCTCCCTGGACCCCCTGACCACTTCCTCCCAAGACCAAGTACCGACTTTGTGCGTACTCTTAGTGAGCGGTTCAGCTGCATCAAATTAAATGGGTTTCCGTGGCGTAATGGAAACGAAACCTGTCTTCTTATGTCATTTCTGTGCAAAGATGTACTTGAGGTGCAAACCTGTTAAATGTTGGGGTTTGTTGATTGTTCTATTTTTGTTGTTGTTGTTTTGTTTTGTTCTTGTAATTTTCAAGTGCACTCATTGCTAGAAAACACCAGCACCTTAATTCCAGCATATCTCTGACTTTGCCAAATGGTTGAGAGCCATTAGTGGGACTTGAAGGGACTGGTCCTCTGTGCCATCCCGGCATTTCTCATCAGTGAAGGCTCCTGGAGCTGCAGGTGCTGAGGGTTGGGGGAGAGGAAGAAACAATTACTTAAGGGGAGGAGCTATGCTGTGAAGGGACATCTCAGCGATATGACCTCTTCCTGCACTAAAGATGAAGAATTTACTTCTCGAGGCGCAAAGCTGCTGGGCTTATTAGAAAGTCAAAGCGAATTTTTGTACGTGTGATCAAAAAAGAGGCTTTTGCTACATTTCGAACCAAGCTACAAATATTATTATATATTTGTATTATGTATTATCTCTGGTGTTCCCAGTCATATAAATGTTATTGTAATTAGTTTCATATTTACTTAGAAACTTGAAGTTTATGCAAAGCCTTCACCAGAGTCAGGCATATGGTTAAAGGAACTCTAACTAATTATTTGGCTCAACCATCTTTGAACTCAAGAATGGCCCAACAATATTCCATATTAAGGTCCAAAAATTCAATTTGATCTCAAGCTTGGAGCAGTTTATAATTAATATAAATCACCTCACATGTGAAGAAAATACTCTAAGGGAGTTTGGGGCAAGTTTTAGAAGTGAAAAGTGAGAACTTTAGAAAATTTGGAGTCAGACGAGAAACTTATAGCCAAGAGAGATTTTAAAAGATTTTATAAAGATAGACTTGGGTGGAATAGTCTTTGAATTGACTGAGAGATGGGAATGAAATTCCAGCGAGGGGAATAATATCAATTTTAGCTTAAAAACCTCAATGTCATTCAGTTAGGTATTTCACAGTGCGGAATCTGCAGACCGAAGGTGGACTTGAAATAGGCAGTTTCACACCCATTGTACTTATATGCAAAAATCCAGAGAATGGTATCATCATCATCAACATCATCATCATCATCATCTTATTATTATTATTATTATCATCATCATCATTATTATTATTATTATTATTTTCCCCAGTAGAGGTCTTTTTTCTTCCTTGGAGAATCCAGGAAGGGAAAAAAATGGACCCCAGCCAGAAAGGACCGAAGCACTCATTAGGTGCAATATTTGTGTATGAACTAAGGCCAGCTCTCTAGTGTTTTTATTCTCTCTTTTTTTAAAAGGCTTTATTCAACACCTATTATGTGCCAGCCACTTTAAGTAAAAACCAACCAAACAAACACAGGCACACGAAACCAAGCATAATAAACTGTATCTGATGAGCCCCTGAAAAAGACCAGGGCTTAGCACACAGCACATGTCGAATGAATGTTTGTTGAATGAATAAACCAGTGGAGGCAAGAACAGCTGATGGGGTGGATAGAGTCCTCTGAAGCAAAGGCCACCTTCTCCTAATGCAGTCTACTCATCTGTCCATCTTTGATGTGTAGTGCCGAGAGTCCCGGCTCTTTGCCCTTCTGGTAAAAGGTTTTCTTTCCACAGTTACTTTCTTTAGAACAGCCTTCACCCTTTTAATACAGTCGTTCTGCCTGTTCTGTATTGGAATGTCACCTGTTCACTCCTGTGCCCTTGAAGTAGGCTGAGACAAGGAGCTGCACCAATGTCCACGTTCAAGTGGAGGTGCAAAGGGAGATAGGACAGCAGTGTTTGGTCGTAGCCCTGGGTTCCCTTAAGTAATGACCAAAGGTATGGTTAAAGGGTCTAAAATTATTTTTTATTTTCACTGAAGTAATATAGGCACATAGTAAAAAGAATACTGAAGGCATTTTATGGATAATAAATCCCCTTCTCACTTCTCATTTGTTAACACGGGTAAGTCACAGTTTTCGGTTGAAGTCATCATTGATGTTTGCGTTATGCTTTTTGTTATTATACCTTAATGGATTTTGTGCATTACGCATAGTGTTCCCTGCAGAACCGGCACAGGTTTGTAAAGCATCAGCTAACATTTATTGAATATTACTGTGGACTAGGCACTGTTTTCATATTATAATTCATGTGATTCTGTGTGTGAGACTACATACTGTAAATATTCCCATTTTACAGAGGAAGAAACTCAGGCACAGGTAGGGTAGGTAATATGCCCAAGGTCATATGGCTAGGTGTTCTACCTCTAGAGCTAAGTCTGAACCACTGTGAATGTTCGTCTGTTGAAAAATCCTACCAAGTAAGGAAGTACTGGAATTTAAAGTTGACCAGGATTTTTGGACTCAAATTTAGTTAGCTTGAGAGACAGAATGTTCAATGGGAGAAGCCCAGGGGGAATAAGTTTATGCTAGAGAGCAGAATAGTTTGTTTATTTTTGTAAATATTTCTTGCACCTCCTTTTCCAAACCCTCATATTTTCCTGAGCATGTAATAATAATGAATCTACCAGAAAAATCTTCATGCAAATTCTGGATGAAGAGGCAGGCATTCCAGAGCGTTCGTTAAGATGCCCAATATGTTGAAACAATTATGCTTCGAGGACATCAGCACTGAATTTTTGAAATTGGGGTAGTCCTGGAAAAGATGAAATTTCTTGTCACATGCGTCATTGGTCAAAGAAGGCTAGGTGAGAAGTAGGAAAGTAGGTACAAATTTCACCCTTTCATGAAACAGCGGTAAGATCTCTTCTTACCTCAGAGAGTAACATAAATAGGCTTCTTTTCCCTTCTCCCCCTCCCCCACCTACTTGTACACTTATGAAAATTGCTAACTTTGTTATGGTTCTGGCATTATAAACGCACCCCAGCGATCATTTCCACCTATTTGACCCCTTTTAATGTTTGGTTTGTTGCTTATAAAGATAATCTTCTGTCTGCAAAGATTGGGGGAACTGTGCTAGGGCCAGTAAGTTGTCCGGAATGGAAGAATTGACAGGATCCAGAAAATGGGGGCAATTCCATACTCACCTAGAGTGAGTCCAGCCCAGCGATCCCCCTCCAGCTCTAAAAATGTCAACGTGTGTACATATACGTTACGTAGTTCACATTGCAAGCGAGGTACAGAAATTTGGCGGGAAACAGGGTGCCTTCAATACGACGCCACAAAAACAATCCGACCCCTCTCTGACGCAATCTGAGGAATAAAATGCTAAAAATGTCACCAAGGCTTTGCGTTGACCCCATATCTACCGTGAGCTGCACAGCTTGCAACAGTTTCCATAGAGAAGACGGGGAGGTTCGGAACGGGGTGTCAGTCTGCTGTTTCCTGACGTGCATTCTAATAAGCCACCTGACAGGGCAACAGGAGGAAAAGAGAACTTGTGAACAGGTGTGAGGGAGCCGGAGGAAGACGGTCTTGCGTCCCTCCCTCCTCTGAATCAAGTGGCGCATTGTTCTGGAACAGGGTTCTCCAGGCTGGTGACAGGGGCCTTGCTAATGGCCTCCACCGTGGGATCTGATTACGGGGGCCCGAAGGCCCATATCGATCCCCCTGTGGCTTACGCCAAAGGAAAATGGGATTTCTAGTGGTAGATTCCCCGTCATAACCCGAAATGCTCCATTCAGCCGCACCGAGGCCCGTTGGCAAGTGCCGTTCCCGACGGCTGCGTTGCCATGGAAATGCGTGACACATTTGTGATGCGTTGTCTGTTTCCAGATGGACATCTCCATTCCTTTGAGAAATTTGACAAGCCATTTTTAAGTATTTGCTTTGTACAAATTGTGGCTCTTCTGAGGGTCTTGCTGGCTGTTTTGTTTTATACCAAGATGGATTTTTGTGCAGTGTGTTGTGTAAGTAATAATGATAGGTCTGGCTTTGTAGTCGTGGCTGTTTGTTTTTCTTTCTTTCTTTCTTTGTTTCCAATTATAGTGTGTGCCTCTAACACAGCGCTGGCTAGCCAGCCGTCGTCGTGAGTGACACACTGAAACCTATCCTTTTTCTAAATTGGCAATGACTCTGTCTTGATGTTTAAAAAAAAAAAAAAAAAAAGCCTGTGTTTGGGATAATGCTACTTTGAAAGTCATGTAGCCAGCAGCTTTTCCATTTCATTGAAGAAAAATATTAGAAAAATATTAATAGTTTGTCTACTTCTTTCAATTCAGTTGTTTTCCCTGCAGGGATAAAAAGAGACAAGATTGAGCATTGCTTGGCTGCTCAGGCAGCAGCTCTCATGGGCTGTGGCCCAGCAGATGGGAGAGGTCAGGGGACAAGGCAAGGGGGTCCCGTGCCGCCGACAAAGGGCCATCTTTCAGAAGCTTCTGCTTAGGTCCGAAAATGTGCCTCACTCATGTTTGGGTTCCATAGCCAAAATCATGGGGTTCACTGGAATTGTGTTAAAGTATATGTGTGTGTATGTGTTTATAATTCATACTTCAATAAGTAGAGACGTGCTGTAAGGAGTTAAGATTACAATTTAGATGAGCTAAATGTTAGTAATGATCCCAGTGAACTGTGGTTTATCAATATTAATGTCCCAAACTGAAGTTAAGGAGGCCCATCTTGAACTGTTATTTTTTGCCTTTATTTTTATCTGTGTAATTGTATTGGAAACATAATCTGTCAGTGTCTTTTTATTTTTATTTTATTAACAAGTGCTTTTCCAGCTCCTGAGTAAATAATCCTTAATTAAACATGCCAATTTCATTATTTCTTTCTCTCCTTTTTTCTCTCTCTCTCTCTCTCTTTTACTTATTTTTTTCTCTTCTGAGTACCAGAGCATGAAGTTCTTATGTGTTGTAATTGTGGATCAGAATCCATTGACTAACTTGTTAGTACATTTAGGACTTGTTTTCCTAAAGGGCCATCCCTGTAACCTCATACCAGTCTTTCTAATTTCTTTAGAGAGAAGCAGAAGCAATAAGCTACCTTGAATTGTCAGGTGGAAGAAAACAATTGGCTTAGCTGTGAACATCGAGTCTTTATCCAGATATATGCAAATGCGTTACTTTTATAAGGATGATAATTTTGAGAAATGTTTGAGCAGCATAATTAATGGGAGGAATGTTACTATCACAAATGTCTTTGGGAGATAGTGTGTTAAGGGATCATATGAGGAAGCCTAAACTTACACAGAAAATGGTATTATTAATAATAGGCAAAAATTATATGAGTATAGTCATCGTATGAAATTAATCACAGGTAATAAGAAAATATCTTGCAACTGCCTAACCTGAAGTCCAAAGTCTCAGCTACAGACATCTTTCAAGTATCCCATCATAGACATTATTCCATGCTGTATGCTAGGCAATCGTCAGTTTCTTGGTCGATGCAATTTTCTAATTTCATTTTCCTGTGATTTTTCCCAATAAATTAAACTAAAGATGACTCAGAATTGCACCTGTTTTTGACGTGAGAGTGCCCAAGTCATATCCTGTTGACAGGCATCCGAAGAAATGTCATTATCATCATCACCAGACCTCTATCTTAGAGAAGAGCTTAAGCGACAAAGTTGTCCTGAGTTTGTCCCATGACGTATATCAATGTTGGGATTTGTCCTAGTCTCTCTGGCTGTTGTGAAGTCTAGGTCCTGTCCATGGCCCACTATGCTCTGCAGCCTTGAGTGATATACCTACCTACCTATTAGATCTGTTGGCTATTATGGCTCTTCATCCATGGGACTCTACAGAGATTAAAGAGAGAAAGAGGGAGAGCAAGAGAGAGAGAGAGAGAGAGAGAGAGAGAGATGAAATAATCGCAGACTACTCCTCATTTAATATGGGGATCACAAATAGGGAAAAAATTATTTCCCAGTCGTTCATATCTATTCATTGACCAATTAAGCTCTGGTCTTCAGTGGTACTTTATTTTTTCAAAAGAGAGAAATTAAGGAGTGAATTCATTGCTGAAAATTGCCGCTGCAGGTATCATGAGCTAATATTCTTATAAGGAAAATATGAGTTCATAAAGTGAAAAATCTTCCTTCGACCACAATGTGATTGCTGTGTCCTGGCGTGTATCAGTTCCAGATAGTCTTCAGAGATGGAATAACCTCTGTTTCCTCTCTGTGGAAGGACCAGGCAGTACCACTGTCATTAGCTGACTTTGTGGTGGTGAACTTTTCCCAGCAGACAGAGGAGAGGCCTCATAAAAAGAATCTGGTTAAGCTCTTCTAGATGGTTTCAAATAAACCACAAGGACATGGGGAGAAGCATCTAACAAATTACGCTATTGAGCTTTCTTCACTGACACTTTCCAACCGTTATGAAAAAACGATAAAATGTCTTTTTGTTGTTGTTGTTTTTGGTACACAGATGAATATAGGATCAAACCGGTGGAAGAGGTCAAATACATGAAAAATGGGGCAGAAGAGGAGCAGAAAATAGCAGCCAGGAACCAAGAAAACTTGGTAAGAATTGAATTTTCCTGGTAAGAAAAGAATTGAATTGTCTCATAAAACAATGCATTTTGGTGACACCATTGTAATAAAACCTTGCTCTGCACATTAAAACTGCAGCTTACACACTGGCACAAGATTTCTTGAAAACGCTGTCACTATTTATAGCTTGCCTGGAAGCCGCAGCCTTGCTCCTGTATCCTGTTTGTTTCTGAATAAGCCCTTCTTTAATCTTGATAGAGAATGCTCCAGGGGAAACAACAGCAAAATCATTAGTGTTGTAGAATGGTTACATTTAAAGGAGAAAGCATGAGGTAAGATGGAGATTTATGGGGAGAAGACCATTATTTTCTCTTCTTTTTTCTCCACCGCCTTTAACTATGATCCAGGTCAGAGTAAATGGCTACGTTTCATTATTCTGGACCTACAGCGTGCTAGGGAAGCTGCCTGTCAAAGGAAAATAATGTACTTATAACATAGGTCTTCATCAAAATAGTATTCCACATTCACGATGTTAAAGGTTTGGAGTTAATGTGAGTATTGTAATGATCCGAAGCAGAAAATTAGGGACCTCTTTCTTTAATATGAATCAATGTACATATTTCACCTTACTTTTCCATCTCTATAAAAACATTTAGCTAATTGTCATTCTAGATGTTTCTTAAAAGAGGTTACACATTGTTAAGAATATGCATGTCTTCAGTTGTGCTGGAGCAGAGTTGTTTTTATATTTTATTTTGGGATTAATTATTTGCCATTTTTTCCTGTTTGAGTGAATGCATTTTTAAGACGCAATGTCATAAAATATTTTCACTTGACTTGAACTTCTTTTTCAGTTATGTTTTTTTTTAATTTCTGCAACAGCAGAGGGAGTTGGCAGAGGATTAACCAACGCTCATGAGTATTTAAGGCTATTTCCCATAACACATAATTGGCTGATTCTTTTTCCTCTATTCTTTTCTGAACATGACCTGCAGCTTAAAATAATGAAGTCCAACAACTGAATATTTTAGATCATTTTAAAGTAGTGAAACTGCTTGTATTGCAGTAAATAAGGTCAGCACTTTACAGAAAACAGAATAAGAAGGCAACATAGAAAGTGATAATAAAATGTGCTGCTGATATTAGAAGAGTGAGAGAGCTTGTCTGTTGGGGTGTAGGACCCCATGAAAGAGCTGGTAATACAATGGGCAGAAGGAGGAAGAGTGCCCCAGGCAGAAGAAACAGAGATGGAAAATGCAGGACAGATTCAATAAAAAGCACATAGTCCTTTTTGGGGGAATAAGAAGGAAGAGAAGAAGGTATCAGTAGGAAAGCAATGGGAGATTAGGCTCAAAACGTAGATGGGGTAATATCGGGAGCCTCGGTGTCCACCAGTGAGATCTGAAATGATTAAGTGGATTAAAGACAGTCTTTGAAGGTTTTCAGTGAGAGCTTGGCAGGATGAGATTACGATTTGGGAGTTTCAGGTATAATGTGGATTGGTGTGGGGATCATTCAGAATAGTTTTTGCAGGAGACAGTAAGCCTGAGGCAAGGTGGTAGAGAGAATAGAAAAGATTTGGGCTCGGTTCCAATAGAAGCAACAAGATTTGACAGCTCGTTATAGACATTCACAGGAGACAGAGGGATCGGGAGATAATGGTAATATCAAGATAGTGACCTCCTGGAAAGGTAACTGGTGGTGATGAGAAGAAATAATAACCATAATGAAATGGTAAAATCACTAGGAAGATTGTGTTTGATGAAAATACAAGGTGTTGCTTCCTTCCTTCCTCCCTTCTCCCTTCCTTCCTTCCTTCCTTCCTTCCTTTCATCCTTCATTATTCATTATTTATTCTTGCCCACCCTTAAAAAGATCATAGTGTCATCCACAAGAGTGAAAGTTAAGCCACAGATCACATGGCGTTATAATAGGTGCAGTAACTGAACACCTGTTCTACCAAGGTCTTAGGCTCTGTGCTTTGGAAGACTTGTGCTTTAGGAACTTGCAGAACATCTGTACGAAGTCTAGCAAAGAACACGAAGCTCAGGAGTGTGGCCTGAGCTATGTTAGGCGATCAGTATATTTTTGTTCGCTTGAATGGATGGATGGATGAATGGATAAGAGCAGTTGGTACCCAGTACTATGCAGATCTTCTAGTCACTTGGGCCCATCATCTGAGGCTGATGATGAATCATTTATATGTTAATCACTTATATAATCCCAATACAGAGATGTGCATTTATTTCAACTTTCATCATTGCTAGACATTATATATCCCACTTTGCTTTGCTCAGACCTTAATTCCTTCTTAAGGAAGGTGGTGTAACTTAGAGATTATATACAGATATAAAGCAATATGGATCCTGGCTTCATTGCTTATAGCTTTATAATTTTTGTCAAATATCTAAAGCTTCAAAACTTCAAGTTCCTCATCTGGAACCTGGGAATAACAAAATTGTTGAAGTATTAGAAGAAAATAATATGTTTAGAATCTTAGCGAAGGGAGGCTTTCTTAAACAAGACACACAAAGCTATGGAGAAAGAAAAGTAGTTTATTTCATTAGTTTAAAATTAAGTATGTCTATAAAACAGAATAAATACAAAAAATATAGCTAATAGGCAAAAGCCTGGGAGAAAATATTTATGACATCTAAATGCAAAGGATTAATATCTGGGATTTATGAAGAACACTTGTAAATAATTTTAAAAAGATAACCCATTAGAAACATTGGTAAATGAAATGAACAGATGGTTCACAGTAGAGGATACTGGGCAGTAAGCATATGAGAAGATGCTCCACATCCCTAGTGCCGTGGATGCTCTCTTACCACACTCACTGCATCAGAGGCTCTCACAAATCTCTCTCTGAAAGGTGTCAACTGCAGCCAGGGTGTGCTCACCTGGACGGCTTGTGGGGTGCCCCCTAGGACACCTCTGCACTTTGCTTCCCAGTTAATTGTGTGTTTTCCGGGGAGCTGGTGTGATGGTTCCCAAACCTGTTTACACTGTCGAATGTCATTGTAATTATGTAATTTAATTAAGTAATATGTAAACCAATGAAACAGCGTGGAAAGAGAGCGATTTCGGTGAAAATTAAATTCAGTGCTTTAGAAGGTCTTGATGAAATCACAGAACTAAAAGCTCGCCGTTAAATTAATTTCTGCACTCAGATGATTTCGCAAGAGCTTTACGTTCTCACGTCACATACAGAACCAGAGAACCTTAGATGTGCACTAGAAGGTTATGGTTAAGTATACGTGGAGCTCCAGCCAGGGTTCCTCCTTGAGAGAGAAACCTTGTTCCTAAATCAAAAGAGGAGAGAGGAAATGCACGTCTACGTTTTGAAAATAAAATAATATGCTTAATGTCTTATATATGCATCTTTATGCTGTCCTGCTTGAACTCATTTTCTTGTTTAATCACCGGTCCGGATAGTGTTGCCTAATGTATCTATTATTATAGTCAAGGAAATGCAAATTAAAAACAATCCTTCAGACTGGCAAAAAACCGAAGTTCGATCGTGTATCTTGGCATGGTTGTGGGAAAGTATGTAGTCACATAGTAATGGTAAATGTCTCGGAGGACAATTGAGCAGAATCTGTTAAAATGTAAACGCGTGCACCGATGACCCAGCACGGCCATGTCCGGCATTCACCCTCGCAGCTGCCCGTGTGTGTGAGGAAACGGGCACCAGACTCCTCTCTGCTGTGTCGTTTCTGTTAGTGAAAATAAAAAGTCGTCTTCGTACTTTCAGCAAGAGAACGGGATGGCTGTAGCATACCAGACAGCAAGACGACAGAACGAGGTGGATGGAGCTTTATAAAATTATCATGGAGAAATCGTGCAAATTGTAGACTGGATATGTATAGTATGATACCATTTAAGGTTAAAAAAAAAAAACTTTGACATTTTCTTTGATCGTGAGTGTATGTGTGTATGTGTATGGCTTCACAGAAAAACTCGGGTGACTGTGTCCCAAATTACTAACAGTGGGGACATAAGCATGCTGAGGCTGTTTTCTCCTCTGCAAAATGGGGACAGTAATTGAAACGACTTTAGCAGAAAGTGTGAAAATTAAAGAAGCTGTTCGTATAAACTCTTAGCACCGTTTTTGGCATAGAAAATTGTCAACAAGAAAGTTGCATTGGGTGGGAAGGATGAGAAAGAATGGATGTGGAATTTAATTTTAATGTATTAATTTGTAAAGAAAATCCTAGGATAGCATTCGTGTGATTTAAAATTGATTTTTAAAAGGGGATAATAATAACAAAACTCCAATTTTGACTACTTAGGGATCTATAATGTAATTGGCATTATGTCATTGTCTCATTATCTTAAATATCCTCAGTTTTTCATCATCTCTCATGTCTGATTATTAACAGGAAGCAGTTAAAAGGAAGCTCAAGGATCATCCAGCTTCATTTGATGTAGGTTAATCGTTTTGCATATAAATGATTTAAAAGTACATTTCCTCAGACTTGGCAGTATCCAGTCCCCTTTGCTTCTCAAAGCATCTTGAACAAATAAAAGACATTTCAGGTTTAATTTTGAAGTGCTCCCTCTTACTCTACACTAAAACATTATCTCCTTTTCATTGGTTAACATTTGTCATTCTTAATCTGTCCTCCCTTTGGACTTAATACATCGTTTGATGATGGATTTTGTTTTTGTTTTTTTTTTGGGGGTATGTATTTCCTAGATTTACATGTATGACAGTGGCTTTCGATTCATTATTTTCAAATATCTGTGTAAATGAGAAGATCCTTTTCTATCAGATGACATGCATCGCGGTTGGCTGAGCTTTCGATTTCCCTCTTTAGCATAGAATTGAAGACCGATTTGAAACACCCTTGCATAAGTCTCCAGCTCCCAAGTATCATCCAATGACAAAGTAAAAACAGTGTTCTAATGTGTTTTAGCAGGAAAGGAAATTAGAATTTAGCTTTAGGCTCGACTACATCCCCCTTCTGCCTGTCGGGTTTGCAAGAGCTTCTGTATCTGTCTCCAATACGTCATATTTCCATGAATGTCAGAACATTCAGCAGTGCAGACCTGGAGATTAAGAAGTTTTGGTAAGAGGAGTGCTCCAAAACTACGAGAGCTCCTTGGAGCAGTGGTATTCAGCTGCTGAAAACCGGGTCGTGTCCCTGACCCACACAGTATGCTATGGTGGAAACAGTTCGGTGTAGGGGGCTAGCGTTCTCCAAAGAAATGGATTGTTTGACAGCCTGAAACAGAACAGAAAAAGTAGTCTGCAATTCCACTCGCCAATGGAAAACTAAATTCTCAAGACCACAGTCACTATCACTCTAATTATTAGACTGTACCCATGAGGAGTAAAACGCATGGGAATGAACATTGCAAATTTTGAACCAATAATGGATGTTATACTAAGATATATACATCCCATAAAGATGTTCTCATAATTAAAAACTCTCTGAGAGTGGATGGTTTTAAACTCTTCTTTTTGACAAACACAATCATGTTCACTTACTCAATGACTCTTTGAGCAGCTAATAGACTAGCAATCTGATTTTTCTGTTTAAGGTTGTTTCTCGTGATCTTAGGAATGACTGTTTCTCTCTGAGCGCTCATCTCAAATGGAAGGTCAAATAATTATTTTTAGAAACAAAAAATGCAAAAGACGATGACTTCGAGTTGTCCCAACTTCCCAAGTCATTTAAACGTTCCTAGTGCTGTTGAGAAGAAGGTAAACTAAACCAACAAGAGAATAAGGTAAAATAAACCAACAAGAGTAAACAAACAGAGTCACGCTTCATGAGCACCTGTTGCCTTTTCTTCCTTCCAGCTGCAGGTTGGATTTGAGCTCAGGCTGGGGCTGGACCGGGTTGCAGGGGTAGGTCTGGGTTGGAGAACTTTAAGAGGACGAGGGGTCCCAAACAAAGGGAAGATACAGAGTGGTCCTGAAAGTATCTAATTTAGACAAGAAAAACCTCTTCTAGAGCAGCTTTATAGCATCACTTTAGCTCGAGACTCTCCCCCATGTCTCCTGCTTCTAACGCAGTGTCTCGTTGCTACTTATTGCCTTCTCAAGCACGTGATGTTGACAGCACCCTCAGGTTCTTCCAGATCATGAGAGAAATAGCATCAGGATCCCAGATATGATATGCCTGAAACCTTTCGTGTCTTAAGGGAATAACCGCTTCTGTGAGCAGGGGTTTGGCGCTCTCATCCTCTGTCATGCTGCTGGTTGCGTCATAGAAAGAATAGAGGGGAAGGATGCCACCTCTTCATCGATCTCGGAAGATGTCCTTTGCCCAGTGAGCACTTTTGTGTCACTTGAGCTGGGTACATTCAAGGTCTTACAGATTCTCCTGTCACGGTGGTCATCGTTTTAGGGTAGAACAGGATAATTCTCTAAGGATGCGGGATTGCCAAATCAGCCTTCTAAGTTTCAAGTGTCGAACCAAAGCGAAGTTCCTGAGTCAGGAACAGAATGTTAGGACGACAAAACAACTCCCGCTGATGTGCTTTGTAAACATAAAGCCCGCCACAAATCCTAGCAACTATTGTTGCTACCGAAGGACACCCTGGGTTTGTTGCTGAGCTTAGTTGCTGTTTCTCGGTGGAAACAAAGTTAGCGCACAGCAGCCGTCTGGTGTTACTAAGAGTTCGTGCTTAGCCCCTCAAATAAAGACGAATAAAGACGTCTCATCATAGCACACTTCATTCTCTAACAAAGGAAGAGCAATATGATAGTGTCTGCTCAACATATACAGAATCAATGAACTGAAGGTAGTTTTTGGAGCAACTCCCATAATCGTCTGAAAAGCTAAGTATAACATGACGAAATCCTGTTTCAAATAGCTTTTTCTTTCTCTTTTTCATACTAGTACACTGAACTGACCACGTGCAGGTAGACACACCCGTAGGGGGTTTGGTGCAACATATCTCTCGAGTAATCCTTATTTCACTGCACTCAGTTCTCCCTGTCAGCTAGGCATTGTCTGGGCACCGAAGGAATGTAAGGATTGACACAGCACAGCTGTGACTCTCAGGACACTCGGGAGGAGACAGATACATACATACATCTTAAGTCTCTGATAGTGGCCCTCATGAAATTTTGGGAGAACGAGAATGGAATGGTGGATCCTGACTGAGAGATCTGGGGAGAGTCACAGAGAGCTGGCGTTGCGACAGGGCCTCGAACAAAAGCAAGTTTTCACTGGCAGATGTGGTTTGGAAAGGCGTTTCAAGCCGAAGGAATAGTGCGAGCCAAGCTCAGAAACGTGGCATGAATAAGGAGTGGATTGGGAAGCTGATGGAGCACGTTGTGCAATGTTTATTTGGTGAGTTGGTGTTTTAGCTGGTTCTTTTTTTCTTTTCTTTCTTTTTTTTTTTTTAGTCACACATTCATTTCTGGTTTACAAATAGCCTCATTCTTTAACCAGCTTGCAGCGTTCGTAACTACAGAAATAATAGAACAGACCTCTGGTCATCTAATTTAAAGATTGAGGGCATTGATAATGATTCCCCTTTTCCCAGCATTGTTGCAAAATGTGATGGCTTTTCAATGTGCCTTCCTTGGATGCAAAGTGCTGTCTACAAGTTATTGACAGTAGTTACTGACCTTCTCCTGCCCAGTAAAGAATAACTTTCTTATCCTCTGACACTTTCCCTGTTTAACTTTGGGACGTACAGCAAACACAAACAATGCCTTAGATTTAGATTTGTGGCCTCTTCTCCAAGAGCGGTACCCTGATATGTAAATAGAAGGTGGAAAGAAGCCCTTCTTCAGAGCTTGCATCTGTTTGATCCACATGGTTATTTCGAATATTGGATTGATCTCACCAAAACATGGGTGTTTTTTTTTTCCTCCCCAGGTGGCCCAGTTACAACAAGAGTGAGGAGAAATGAATGACAACTGAGAGGGCCACCTGAGACTCAACCGCCATTATTAGACTATCTAGAACAATAGTGCAGGGACATGCCTTTCCTGCTGGTTGTTCGTATTTCTCTTATCTCCTGTGTGATGCTAAAAATAAAACCAAGGCATATAAGTTTCACTCATCATTTGGCAAACTTCGGGTGAAGTAGCTTCACCCACAATTAATAATTTAATGCCTTGGAGGCGAGAGTATCCAAAAAAAAAAAACCCCTAATGTTTCCAAGAGTCTGGGCTTCGAGGTGTGTCTCTTCCTGTGGACTTTATTTGTAAGCAAATAACACCCAGTATCAACAGAGATACGGGATTCACCAGCCTTGTTTGTTTTTTAAAGGTTCTTGGTAATTTTGACAACAGATTCCATTCCTGTCATTCAGAAAAGAGAGAAATAAACAACGAGGCATGAAAAATTCATGCCTCTCCCTCAAAGGCAGGAGGATGTATTGTTTAGCTTGTCAGCATCATAATAGATATATATGAAGATGTCATTGTAACTGCCTGCTTCATGTTTATAATCAGTCTAATTTAATTTATTTACTTGGTGCTCTGCATGATAATAGATGCCACATTTCCTTCTTTGAAAATTAAAACAATGGAGAACGGCAGTGATATTTTCCAAAACTTAATGAGCTGGCTCCATTTTTTTGTTCATGTCAGAGTGTTATAACACAGATTTCCAAACTTCTGCTCTTCACTGGATCATTTGAGGCTTGCTTAATTACAGGCAAACCTTGAAAAAAAAGACTTTATGGATTGGTACAGTTGAGGGCACTTAGACCAAACACAAGACAGGAATCTGGTGATTGGACTTAGAAGATGAGGTAAAGTTTGATCCCAGAAACGAAGCAGAAGGTTCATTGCTGGAAGTGAGGTGCGGCAGCGCTGACGTGAGTCTGGGTCCCCTAGATGCTAACCAGGATTCCTTTTCTTCTCCTGAGTCTGAGCCTCGCAGAACCGGAAAGGAACGTCAGGGGGCACCATCTGTAGAGAAAGACAGAAAATCTCATTATAGTGAAATGTTTCACGGTCCGCGTGATGTCTTAACACTCAGAGCGTACAAGCTCCGATCAAATAATCTGCTGGCCAGGAGCTAGTGGTCTAGTGAGACACCAGAAACAACATGTAGCTACTGATTTGGTTTACTCCTGTTATTCCCTATTTTATTGTACTTTTTAAATTAACTTTTCCCTGATTATAAATGTTTTACTTGCTTGAATTATTTTAAAACATCTTTGGGAAATGCAGAAGTGAATAGAAATAAGTAAAATCAGTCATTATTCCCCTAACAATTGTTTTATGTTTTATTTCTAATATACATAGAAATATAATTTTTTTTCTGGACAAAAATGGACCTGAATTGCTTACCAAGCTAAACATAGTCTTACCTATATCTAGCAACTATGCTTTTAGGATATTTTCTCATGTGATTTGAAACACTAAGATCACATGAAAACCTTCACATGAGTATGGTCAGTGGCTTTATTCATAGTCACCAGAAAAACTGGAGGGAAACACAATGTCCTCCAGTCCTCAGTGGGTGAATGAACGGACTGTGGTCCATCCACACAATGAGATATTATTCATTGATAAAAAGAATGAGCTACCACGCCTTGGAAAAATGCATGGATACATCTTAAATATTGCTTAGTGAAGGAATCCAGGCTGAAAGGAGGTCATACAATATGACATTGAGAGAGAAGCAAACCCATGGAGATGGTAAACAGATCGATGGGTTTGGGGAAAAGGAGGGCTGAATAGGTGAGACTGGGTTTTTTTTTAGGATGGTGAGACTGTTCTGTATGATACTGTCATGGTCGATGCATGACACTATGCATTCGTGGAAAGTTATAGAACTTTACAGCAGAGCGTAAATGCTTGAATGCTTGCAAATTGAAAACAACATTTAGGAGGTCAGGGGATTCCAGGATAGAACGTAAAATGACGAAAGAATCTTACAAATAAATGAATGACCTCACCGAAGAGGTGAGGGGAATGCTGACCTAAGTAACTTGGAAATGCGACTGTGAGACTAAAAGTAAAAGAAACTGTAATTCAGCACTCTGCTCT
Organism: Eonycteris spelaea; assembly: GCA_003508835.1. NCBI lineage: Eukaryota > Metazoa > Chordata > Mammalia > Chiroptera > Pteropodidae > Eonycteris > Eonycteris spelaea. Next base: position 5,446,788 of record PUFA01000037.1, read on the forward strand.
TTTTTTCTTTTTTTTTCTTTTTTTACTATGGAGCTAAGAGTTAATTCTGAAAAGACTAGAATTACTTAGTGGATGCTGGATGGTGAAGCTGGGTTCTTGCTGTTGGTGTGAGAGATGCCCAGTGGGACGTGTCTAGAAACATCCTGTGGCAACGGATTCGAGTTGGAGACGTCCATGTCATTTGATGTTTAGCCTAATAGAGATCAGAGAGATGCATGTAGGAAAACTGATAGATCTGTGTATATAAGCACAGACGTATACGTACGCATATGTCAGCACGCATGTATTTGTATACCTGGATGCACTCTGTGTAGATTGATGTTATATTATACATGTATGTGCATGTATATACATGTGTATACACAAACATAGATACATTTGCATACACAAACATATACTCACACCCAGACACACATTTTCTTGCTCTGTCAGCTGAGAGGACCTAGAAGCAACGACACCCCAGTAAGCAGCAAGCTGTTCATCACCCAGAACCAGGATTCCTTAGATAAATGGCTGACTGTAGGGCTGAGGAATATATAAGATGATCCCGGAGATTCGGTCATCCCAGAAAATTAAGAAATGCTAACATACAGACAAACACACATATACGATGATCGGGGGTGCACAGGGGACAGCTGAAAGAGGCTCTCTATGGCCAAAGCTGAACCAATCCGAGCAACAAAATGAATAATATAGTATTATGTTATACTATATGTTTAGTGTAGTATACAATGCCTTTACTTTATACAAAGTAGGGAACAAATATCCATGAGTCCATACTGATAAATGATTCAATAAATGAGAATATTTGATAAATCTGGGCAGAAAATTCCAAATCATTTATATATCACTTTGCCCTCAAGAAGGTGGAGCATGACTTTCCACTTCTTAAGTCTATATTGTTCATAGTGACTGTCTCATAAAAAAAGTACCTTATGGAAATGAGGGGAAAAGGATAACTTTACAGTGGAGAAACCTGACAAACACTACCCCAGGCAGGTGATCAAAACTAGCATCAACAGTGATAAGTTGTGTTGATAGCGTGTACTCTTGATATGATGTGATGAGAATGGCATTTTATCTCTGTGGTCTTCCTCCCCAAAACCCAGAGGTGCAATCTAATTATGAGAAAAACATTGGACACATTCCAATTGAAGGACATCTTACAAAATACTTGGCTGGTACTCCTGAAAACAGTCTGAGGCCATCAAAAATGAGAAAAATTTGAGAAACTGTCACAGATAAGAGGAGCCTAGGAGACATGGCAACTAAATGCATTATGGGATCCTGGAACAGAAAAAGGACACTATGTTAAGAAATAAGGGGCTTGAACATTGTGTCAATGTTGGTTCATTAGTTGTGACAAATGTACCATCCTAATATGAGATGCTAAGAACAGAGTAAGTAGGGCATAAGGGAACTCTGTGCACTATCCTTACAACTTATCTGTAAATGTAAAGCTATTTTTAATTGTAAAATTTATTTAAGTATAAAAATGGACCTGTACTGACCTATACTATATATACTACGAACATACAATATGAAAATACCACCATTTAACTAATACTTCCATGAATAATTTTCACATACTTTGTGCCTCCAGTTATTTCCTTGGGATAAATCCTTTACATAGGATTATTGAGACATATACATCACACACACACACACACACACACACACGCACGCACGCACGCACATACACTTAATACCCTCTCTCCAAAAAAGGAATCTTACACCAACTTGCTTTCTACCCCCAAAGTATGAGAGTGTCCATTTCTCCTGAGTCTTTACAACATGGGGAATTTTACAATTTTTAATTGTTGTTACTTTCGTATCTTTTTTTTGATTTGCATTTCTTTGATTACTAATGAGTTTGCACTGTTTAAAATGTACTTATAACTTAAAATGTAAGGTCCACCAGGATGAGAACCTTGTCTATTTTGTTTGAGAACTGACATCAGGCAGATACTAATAAGTATTTGATGATAAATGAATAAGTTATATTTCTTATGTTTCACTTTTGCTGGAATTCGATGTTTGCCTTTCATTGGAACCCAGAAAAAAAGCAAGATAAAAGAATTGATTAATTTTATTCTTACACATGAACATAAAACTGTAAAACTGGGTATCTTCCTGAAGAATTTCTAAGTAATGGCCTCTTCGGACATTATTCAGATAAGTTGGCCCATCTTTATCATATTTCATTTCAATTTGACTGAAGATATTTCCCCACAGAAACACTGCATAAGATGGGAACATTGTGACATTTAGGGAATCATGACATCAGCTGAAAAATTATCCCAGATTAAATATTCTTCTCGAGTCAGTCACCCACCTATCCATCCATACATTCATTCAATTAGGATACAGAACTGGAATAGCAGTATTTTTTAAACATTTGAAATATCCGTCAGTTCTTCCAACAGTGTTCAGTTCAACATAAATGCAGCTGAACACTGTCACTTGACTGGCTGCTGGAAGATTGGGATCGTGCAACAGGTTTCAAACTCACGAAGAAGAGCACCCTCACTCAATATTGTAGACAGAGCATCAAAATGTATATAAGGTTCCTGCCTTCACCTCAGGGCAGCTTGGAGTCTCGTAATGACGAACTGAGATGAAACTCTTTGAACTGGTTACTTTGGGCTTATTTGCTTCGTTGTAGAAAATATTCTCAAAGGTTATTGCTTAAAGTATCCATCAGTTTGGGGAGTAGCTTGAGATCACCTTCTAACAATACCAATATTTTTTGAGTTGTAGCAATGGTGAATTTTTTGACTCTTTGAATTGTTAAAGACTGTTCTGCTTCTCAGTTTTTGCAAATGGTGATATTTTGCTTGGTTGGAAGGCAAAAATAAACATACCTGCAGGAATGAATGGAAAAAATAACTTATTTTGAACTTACCATTAACTAACAAAACTTCCTTTATTTATTTTTATGTAAATTTTGGTTATTGTAATAATTATTTTCATATCATCGGTTTCCATGGAAAATTAGCGTCCACTTGTAGCATCTTAATTTGTCATCAAATTATCATAAAATTTACACAATGTACCCTTTCTACTTTATTTCAGTGTGATTGGTTCAAAGAGTCTAGTTTTACATATTCATTTTATTTTATCTTTTTGTTTCATGACATCTTTCTTTCCTATCATTTGGCTTTTGTGTTTTTTCATTTTAAACCAAGAAATCGTATCAGCATTAAGAAAATTTGGCTTAGCATTCTGATTGTGTAAGCAGAAGCCATATCGGTTTTGCGATAGGCACTGGAATTTTGTGAGCCGGTCGTGAAACACATCAAAAGACTTAACTCCAAGAGATGTTTGCTAATGCTAACTGACCAAAAGAGCATAGGAAGAGTACCTCTGGGGAGCAGGGTTATGGGACATTCCTCTTTAAAAAAAAGTGTTCTTTCTGTATTTAAAATGTTTTCCTCCTTAATGGACGTTGATGACTTTTAAAACCCGGGAAAAGGAAATTATTAAAATGTGTTTAAAACACAAGGATTTACATTCGTGTTACTTCGAATGTTAGTTGCTCCCCCCGCCCCACCTGAAATGGACATCTTCATGAGAGGAAGGAAAAGGAACATTCACCCAATTTCCATCCCAGTTGAGAACCAGTAGAAATTTTGTTCCGATTTAGATGGTGAATTAATGAATATAGCTGTATAACTTTTTACAATTTTTTTTTAAAACTCAGAAGGTAAATATAGTCACATGTGGACAATTTGCTTTGGCTTTTTAGGAATTCTTTAAAAGATACAATGAAAGTACTGTTCTGAAATTATTCCTATTTAGCAAAATAGCAATAATTTTTTTAATTTTATTATTAGAGTTAATGAAAGAAAACTAAAGTTAACCAAATTACCAAGAAATGGACTATGCTAATCAAGCACCACAATTCCTTTATTCTCACCTGGTTACTGAAAGTTTTTTGAAATATATGTCCCTCTCTTTGTTAGTAAGTGCAGGATTTTGAATATTAGTAAATTTTTCTTTCATGATTTAGTATCTTGCCTGGCCTTAAGATCATTGTTAAAACCATTAAAAACAATAATAAATCCAGAAACTGAGGAGATTTGGCTAAATCTATGTTAGCTTTCTGACATCCCCTAGTAAAGAGTTCAGTCTTTGTCTACACATTATTTTCTCTAATATTTAATCTATAAGTATTGTTGGAGCACCCTTCTATTGCCAGCATCCTATTCTTTACCTGGGAACATTAGTGCTGAATTATCGCCCATCAACTCAGGTGGGATATGGCATGTAATACAAACATAAATGAGGTTATTGAAATTCTTAAGCCATTCAGAAACTAAATCATGTTTGGTTATTGCTTTAAAAAGAATTATTTGACAGCCCGGTAAACTAACTGCAATATATCTAATCATCATGCTAAGAACCCACTCTGGTTTCTGGATGAAAATGAAAGCATCAGCTTTGAAACAGAACATCTGTATGGCCTATTCAATGAGAAATAACCCAAAATGTAAGAATGTTTATATAAGTACATTTTCATCATCCCTCAATTCTTGAAAGGAATAACCCTCAACAAGAGTATTTGCTTAGCCACTACTCGAGGTATGTGTGATATTTTTATACATCCCCCCAGAATCTACTCCCAGTGGCTTAAAAAAACAGTTGTTTCAGTCTAGAAGAAAACTAACAACACCACTGTTCTGATTATTATTCCATAACAAACCACCACAAAATGCAGTGCTTTGAAATAACAAGTTACTGTTATCTGTGGTTCTGTGGACTGACTGAGTTTAGCGAGACGGTTCCTGCTTAAGGTCACTCACACACTTGCACTTGGACGTTGGCTGGGTTGCAGGATCCTAAGGCTAACTGTGCTAGATGTCCAAGATGACCTCTTCACAGGGCTGGCGATTGATGTCAGCTGTGAGCTCAGCTGGGGCTACCAACAAGTGCCTACGTATGACTTTTCCACGTGGCTCGGGCTCCTCACAGCATGATGGTCTGAGTGCAGTCACGCTTCTCCCCTGCCACTGGCTTCCTGGAGGCAGTGGCACTCCCTCCCAGTCTGTTTTTCAGAGCAGTCGTAGGACCTGCCCAGATTCCAAGGATTGGAAAAACTGGCTCTTTCTCTTGATGGGGGTGGCAAGGTTGAATTACAGAGGACCACTAATGGGAGATGCTAGAGCAGCCATCTTTGGGAGCTGAAATCCGCTACAACCCTCATCCTGTTAAAATGTCAGGGCAGGTAGAGACCACTGCATGTGAAAAGCATTGTGGGAAAGAAATCCCACTGGCTTCAAAAACCTGAATTATATCCTTGGATCTGATTGCTATCTAAAAGAAAAGCTGACAGAGAAACACATCTACCTCATACTTGTGTCCTGAGGAAAACACTTTTGTAAGTACCAGGTACCCAAAAGGCTAAATGTATCTGATCTAGGGAAACATATAGTCTTCTCAGATATAGGCTGACCTTGGTAATGAGCAGTCTTTGGCATCAAACTTAGCCAAGCTGCTTTCTAACTGGATGACCTTGCTCAGACTCTACAAGCCTTCATCTCTGTCTATAAAATAGGAATAATGATTTTTATGTTTCTGTGTTGTTTTGAAGAATAAATATAGTAATTTTTGTAAAACACAGCATACCGCAGCACATATAAGTACTTAATGAAATATTCCTGTTTTCCTCTTATCTCTGTTTTCTATCTGTATCATATGCCCTCAAAATCTACCAGTTACGAGAGGGTTCCAGGCACTTCAGTACTTGTTAACTCAGGTTTTACTATATTGTTGAGCATCATCGATAGAATTTTTTAATAGAGTCTGATTAATTTCAGTTTCAGGCCTTTGATCAATATATCATGATCAATATTACTAATTTTCTACTTTTCTAAAAAGTTTCCCAGTATGGTAGTTGTCGTTGAATCATTACGTTTAAAGAGAAGGATCTTCAGTTTTATCTTAACGTCTAATTTTCAAGTTTAAATTAGTTTGTTATTGGAATTTGAGAAAGAACAAATAAAGCAAATTACAGTACAGTACAAGTGAAAATGCGTGTTTAACTAGAAGTTGTTGTCACTCATTAATGAGGAAAAACTATCTCTAGGCAGCCGTCTTGTCTCAAGAGCCTACTAATTAGCTAAATATTTGGCATATCTCAGTAACCCTAGTAGCCTATATAATTAAAATTAGCTTTGAACATGTAGTAGCCCACATCTTATCTTCCTTCTTAAAAGCATCTACTTCAAATGAGAGCTTTCTAATAATAGTTCCTCAGCTCTGAACTGATCTCAGGATAGAGAGAGAACATGTCCACCAAATGAATCATTTTATTTTGTATGTATTTAAAGAATGTTTAAGTGGGAAACATTTTTTACTTTCTCAAAAGGTTCTGTCTGGTTTTAGAGGAACAAGTAAATCTTTTATGGGGTGAGAGCTACCAGTCGTTGAAAAGAATATAGAAAGATTCGACATAGATGGACAACTAGTTTAAGCTTTTAAGTTGTTCATTTAATTTTTACATGAACTTCTAGGAGCATCATGCAATTGAAAGATGTTTTCAGGTTGGCACTGGTATAGTAGAACATGCTACAAGTTGAAATATTTTATCGAGAACCTAGAGAAAGAAATGTCCCAATGCCACTCATTCATTCATTCAGTCACTCACTCAACAGATACTACTCAATCACCAGTTACACGCCAGTCACTGTCCTTGGTTTGGGGAATTATGAAGAATCCTCTCCGGAAGGACAAGGCAAGCCAGTGAGCAGGCAGTTTCCATGGCCTAATGAGTAAACACATGGCACGATGCAAACTTAACCCAAACTTAGTTCACTGGGGACGTCTTCTTGGTGATGGGGTCCCTTGATGTTCTTATTTAGCTACACTACCTTCAGGATCAAAGCTCTGAAAAACATGTAGAGAAATATGGGCTCCTGCCGTTCCATCTTTTGTACATAGCAAATGATGCTCTGATCAGTGATTTGGGAGAGAGATCCTCCATGCCGGAAGTGTTTGTTCATTCAGCAGATAATTGTCGAGTCCTTATCATGTGCTGGGAACTGTGTTTGAAGACAGGAATACAAAAGTACACAAAACTGTAAAATGGGGTTTTTGCCTGTATGAACTCAAAGTTTGGAAGAAACAGACTGATAAGGAGCATAGCAACAATACGGTACATGCTGACTTAAGCACAAATTACTGTTTAAAAGTGCAGCAGATAAGGGAGCAATTAATTATGCCTCTCAAGTTACAGGAGGGTGGAGCCTTGAGGGGTGAATAGGAGTTTTGGGGAAGACCAGGGATGGAGCAGCAGGAGCAGAGGCCAGGGTCATGATGTCAACTCAGAACTCTCCAGCTCTGGAGTGAGGAGACTGTGGGCAAGTGAAGGACTGTGTATAGCATCCTAACAAAATTGGACACATCATCATAGCGACGGAGCACCTGGCTTGGAACTAGACAGACAGACACATGTTCAATCTTAGCTGCTCCAAGGCTCAGAGCCTAAATACCCCGAGGACACAGTTACAATGCCTACCTAAGGGATTGCTAGCAGTGCTATTATTGCTAGATTTGATCTCATGGACATTGGAAAGCTATTGGAAAATACTGTTATCTACCTATTGTCATTAGATTACCGAACCTCTTCTGCATCATCTTAAAATGTTTTTTTGATAATTTAACAAAGCAGTATTTGGAAAGTGCTTAGAACAGTGCTGGATACATAGTAAGTGCTATCTGAGTGTTTGTCGCGTAATTTAATTTAATCTGCTAAAGGATAGAAATACAGTTTTCTCATTTTAGAGATGAGTAAGCTAAGTTCAGAGGAGTTAAGCTTTTTGCCCAAGATAGAATGGCTAATAAAGTATGGAAATGTATTCAACCTGTGTTTCATTCCATATTCTGGCGGCTGCATCTTAAAATTTGATTTAAAAGTATACGCAAAGTCCAGTCATCCTAACACATTTTTCATTTTTGTGAATTATTGTCTGGTGCTTTCCATCCTTGCTCAGGTGCAAGTAATAGTTTTTACAGAGCGGCAGTCCTGGCCAACATATAATTTTGCATTCTAGTTTTTTCTTAGCATTATATCATTTTCCATTATCTTTTATAATGTCATCATGTTAAATTTTAATGGACGTATAAAAGTACTTCAAATTGATTTTTCTTAGCTTTTATCCTGCTGTTGAGTATTAGTCTATTTCCTATTTCTTATTATTATACAGTACATAATGCTTCTGTAAGCATATCCTTAAATAAGGCCATTTTCTTCTGTTGATTTATTTCCTCAAATAAGTTTTCAGGAGCAGGCTTATTGGATTGATGATTATGAATCGTTTCATTGTTTTTGACATATTTTGCTCAGTGCCTTCACCAGGAAAATATGGAGTCTGCCAGTTTCAACGCTGAGATAAAGCAGAACTGATAGCTTCTCCCACAATGAATGTTTTAATTTTTAAAACTCTGCTAATTTAATTAAGATAAAAATTATATCCAAGGCCATCCTATTTTCTGCGGTATTAATTTATTTAATAATCCATTCTTTAAAAAAGGTGGTCATTTAATGCGATACCCTGCGCTCTGCTTGTTTTATTCTCTTGTCTTTGTTTTTCAATTAATAAAACATTTCTTGAGTTTCTGTACCAGACCTTTGCAATTTGTTATGGAAACAGAAGCAAAGTGAAAAGATAAGTGACTTCACAGTCTGGTAGAAGAGATCTATGAGCCAGTAGACCATTTTAGCTTTATATAAGAACTATAAAACGGACCCACACACAATAAGAACATAGAGACATGGAGGGCAGGGAAGACTTCTTGAACAGAATGATCATTGAGGTATTTTTAAAGAGAGAGAGATGCTATATGTACATATATACGTGTGAGTGTATTTAGCAGGCAGATAAGTGTGTGCACATGCGCACACAGGTGCATCTGGACGGATTCCGGAGATGTATCATATCTGACCATCATTATCAAAGGATGACAAAGGGGAGTGCTTGCCCAAAGCTAGGAGCACTGACGAGTAAGGAGATGGGCAAAGACAGAGCAGCCCAGTAAAGGAGAATGAAAAGGGAAGGGCAGTCAGGTGGGAGGGGAATTCGAAGTAGAGAGTAGTACCCTCAGCCAGGTGACTGAGGGGGAGTCCAATGTAGAATAGAGCTATTAGGTAACCTTGACAGAAGCAGTCACTGTGCCTTTTTAAAACTTAAAGTCGACTTGATATCCTTTGCCTTTTAATGCCATTCAGAATGTAAACATCGTGTCCCTATATGGGATATAACATAGTGAAGAAGGGGCCTGGCTTCACTCTCGAATAGACCCGGGTTCATATCATGGCTTTGCAACTTTCCAGCTGGGCGATTTGGGGCAAGACTCTTAATATCTATATAATATCTTTACCTTTACATAAACTCTTTACTTTTACAGTATCTTACAGAGCTTTTAAGATTAAATGAACTGATGTCTGTAAATGCTTCATGCAATGTCTGGCAATAATAAGTCCTCTACATATATATAGTACTTGTTACGATAATTATGATTCCTTTAAATGTAATACTGATGATTTTTAAACTAGCGATGATATCCCCATACGTGCCGCATTTTTCTAGTCATAACTAGTCAGCACAAGGCAGGAGAGTAAAGTGGTTAAGGACTGGAAAAAAATTTTTTACTTAGCTCTGGCCTCAGGCTAGTTATTTTGTCATTCTGAGCCTCAGTTTCCTCACCTGCAAAACAGAAACAATAATAGCACCCACTACATATATTTATTTTAAGGATTAAAACACTTAGATTGCTGCAGAGTAAGTGCTATATCAGTGATAGCTTTGATGATAATGATGACAGCTACCTCTTTGGACAAAAGAATGATATTTTAAGAATATGAGTAATTCTGTGCCTCTTGACATTTTCCCTTAACTGTCTTCTTTTCCCATACTTTATTAATTGATTCCGAGGGTTTTAAAATTCTCTGTTGCTTCCTTTTGAAGTTTTACTTATATTTCTCTTTTGCGTGTTTCCTTTCAATAATTTGGTCAGTTATTAGATTTTTTCAAAAACAACACTTACGATTTTTTTTTCTTACAGCTCTTTTTTTTATCAGCAACTATCCTCCCCTGAATTGACGATCTTGCTCACTTATTGCCAAATGGAAAATCTATTCCATGGTTACTCAAACCCTTTTATAATATCAATATCTCTCATTAAGCGATTTCCCCTTTTATTCCAAACCTGGATTGGAAGAATCCATAGGTTCTTTGCATTTGGTTTTGGTGTTGAGTTATGGAAAACTGACCATCTTTTCTTAGTTTTTATTCTCGCATTAGAGTCCCCTTTTGCGGGTTGTAACTCCATGCTTTTTTCTTCATCCGCCATCTTCTCTCACCTTCTTGTCAACGTCTGATTTTTTTCAACCCGCCATGTATATCTCTTGTATCTATTTCTGACTCACTAATCCAATTTTCTGCAGAAATGGCTTCAATATTTACTGTATGCAGTGATCTTATTTCTTCCATCATGGACTGAGTGCATCCTGCTCTGTTCTTATTTCTTAACAGGGATGTTTCTTTTCATCTCCCTGAGAATGAATAACAGCTGTTTCCTGAAAATGTCCTGCATGGCATGCAAGGTTTATTTCAGGGGGATTATGATTACTTCTAAGATCTTTCTAGTTTTTTACTGTTATTTTTAGGCTACATAACTTTCTCATTAGGGCCAGATTTTTTTTTTTTTATACTACCTCTTCGATTTTTGGAATGTTTACTCTATGGAAACTGACTTTATTCATTTCTACCTGTGTAGGGGTTTGGGACAGGTCTATCAGGGATGATCTCTTTTTTCTCCACTGTCCCACCCTTTCAGTAATCAGCAGTACAATTCCTCCAGTTGAGATTGTAGCTCAGACCATTTGAAGGTGACATTTTCATCTTATCTCAGCCTCGTGCTTATGGCCAATTTATCTGCTGAAACAGGTTGGTGGGGCATTTTAAAGTTTTCATGTTCTCAGTATGGTAGATTAAAACTAAAATTTTCTTCCGAATTTTTTCTCAGTTCTTATTATTCCTCATGGCTGTATATATTTGATCTATTTATGTATTATTTAGTTAAAGTCTCAGAAAATTTTATGTAGTTTTTTTTCCTAATTTAGGAAGATAAAGCTTTCCCGTTCTGTTCTGATTTTTCCCAGAACACCAGAATTTGGCATTCGATAATGATAAAATCTGGAGTCAGTATGGCATGGTGGCAAGGTTTGGAGCCCGGGGAAAATGGCTGTGGATCGTGATCACACTTAACTACATGTGTGACTTTGGGCAATGTAAAAATATTTCTGAGCTTCCATTTTTGCAACTGTGAAACAGCAAAAATATACCTATCTTACAAGATTGTAGTGAAGATTAGACATGGAAAACACCTAGTAAGTTGCCAGACACGTGGCAGGTTCCTAAGAAGTGATTGCTGCTATTATTAGGTTCAGAGCAACGAGAAAGCAAAGCCAGCTCCATGGTTACGTAGTTCTATGATTACAAGTCAAAGAGTGGAAAAACTATGACTCCAAATTCACAGTTCTAGGGCGGAGGGTGCTATTATAGAAAAAACTGAAAAATAAACAAAACAACCCGGGATCAAGAGTCAGAGAAAGGAGGCTCTTCCCGGTATCTCTCAATGTGACTTCACTTTTGAGGTTCAGTGTCTTCTTCCATAAAATAAAGGGATCCCCACTCTCACCCTTGTCTAATTCTTACTTTTGTTTTTTGCTTTTTCCAGCATATCTACTCCCCTGTTTAAAGACCTTCCTACAATGGCTTTCAGTTGCTGTCGGGTTCTGACCTGAGCTGGATGACCCTGCACCGACTCTCTGGGTTCCTCTCTCCCGTCCCTTTCTGGACCGTGGTCTGGCCATGCCCCTTCTCACCTCGAACCTGTACTCCTGCACTTCCCACCCGTGGCTGCTTTCTCTCTCCCCATTTCTCTCCGCCAGCCGCTCCCACCCTCATTCAGCCCTAATGGCCTTGCCTTAAGAGAGCATCTCTCCCTCTCCACCACCCCTCTTTGCCTCCCTCAGATTTCATTTCGGTCCGGAACCCTACACTTTTTCTTAGTCACCTTTATCACAATTGTAATTAAAGTTACTTGTGTAAGTATTTGCTTTAGGCCACCTCTGGTTGTTAATGTCTTCTTCCCTAGTACCTCACTTACCTCCTAGCATGTCATCGTGCTAAGTAAATATTTGTAGGATGAACGAATGAGTAAACGAATGAATGCAATCTTTTTAACGTAATGCTAAAGGAGTCATAGTCTTTGATTTGTAACACTTTCTCTAGGTCTAAGACTTCTCCAGGTTGGGTGCCAAAGAATAATAAGTGCTTCAGAAACAACTTCAAAAATAAGTGTTCTAACATGATATTTGCAGTTTCCTGTTCTTTGGCATAAGGAAAAAATAAAGTTATGTTGCAGTCCTCATTTCTGGTAAGAAGCAACCAGCAACGCTATACCCCGTCAGATGGGGGCGGGGCTGGGGGTTGGTGATGATGCCTGGTGGAGCCTTTTCTTCTGTATTTCGTGAACGTCTTGGCCTCACAAGTGCACCTGTTTCTTTGTCACTTCGAGACTTGCCCTCAGTTCATGAGACTCAGGCCACGGGGACTGAAGTTGGTTGCCGAGTGAGTCTGCCTGGGAGTAGATGGGGAGAACTTGCCAGAGCAATACTGAGTTTCTGGATTCTCTTTGGATCCCTAACCCTGGCCACCTTGCCTGGCTCACAATAACCACTCTAAAGAGGATTGTTGAGCGAATGGTCCTTGTGTCCTTTGCTTTCCCTCCGTGATAATAATGCCTTTCATTTACATGTCACTCAGCAGTGTATAGAGCACTTTTGTGGCCACCAGCCCACTGGAACCTCACATGCTGTGAGGAAGGTACTAGCAGGTACCTTCATCTCCGTTTTAAACTAATTTCAAGAAGGACCTCGAGATAATCATACTAAGTGAAATAAACCAGACAGAAAAAGTTGAAAACCACCTGATGTCACTTATATGTGAGCTATAAACCTAAAAGCAACAAAATGAACAGGACAAACAAACAGAGACTCATGGACATGGACAAGAGACTAGTGGTTACTAGAGGGGAGGGGGGAGGGGAGGGGGGATAGATGGGGTCAAAGGGGTCAAATGTGTGGTGACAAAAAGAAATCTAACTATGGGAGAGGAACACACAATACAATATATAGATGGCTTACTGTTAAATCACACACCTGAAACTTACTGGATTATTTCGTTAACCAATGTCACCAAAAATAAATTAAAATTTAAAAAAAAAAAAAAAGGAAAAGAAAATCTCACAGGAGTATCTTTTGTCAGCTATTTGCCTGAGATTTACTTTGGAACGAGGTGGGATTTAGATTTTACTTCTATGAATATAAATGGCCCAGAGTGAAGGAGGCGGAAAGCTCAGTACTGAGACACGAACCCGGGTCTTCCGATGCCTCGTGTGAAGACATCAGGTGCCTCTCAACCGACTTCTCTGCACGGTACATGTTTTGCTTCTTTCCATCCCAATGCAAAAGATGGCACAAAAGACACTATTACAAGTTATATTTCTTTCACACATCTAATTATATATTTTTTTTTATTTTAATGATTTCGACTATACAGTTTAGAATCCTTTTTTCTTTTATCCTCACAGTGATTCAGCAAGCATATACTGAACATCTTCTTTGAGCCAGGTTGTCCCAGGTATTTGGAAGAAAAATTAGCACATGATCCCTCTCTTTGAGGTGCTTACAACTTAGCAAGGCGTGTGGATACAGAAATAACTGAAATACATTAAACCTGTGATATCGCACGAGCAGGAAGGCCTAAGGGATGATCATCTCCACAGGGAAGTAGGAGATAGAGCGAGCCGCAAGAACACTCAATGGGGGCGGGGAAGAGAGAAGGGGGCAGAAGGGTCACGCCAGGCTGAGAGTACAGAACGGCGGGCTGACAAAGTCCCTGGAATGGAGAGCGGCCCAAGGTGTGGCAAAAAGGAACAATGAGGAAGATGGGTCTCAGAGGCCGGGCGGGTGGACTTGAAGTTCGCATGGGCATTTTCTAGACAACAAGGAGCCCTTGATAGTTTTTCAAGAAGGTATGTGAAATCAGATTTTAAAAAGCACTGACACGAATGTGTTGTCTTCTCACGCTTTGGAGTTCCAAACTGAAGATTATGCAGCTAGACGTGAACAGTATTTTTTTTTTTTTTTTTTTTTTTGGTAAGAAAGTGAGCCCCTGCACACGAGCTGTCGTTTCTGCCAGTCTAGCGAGAATGACTCAGGACAGCTGTGTGGGAACTTGGAAAGGGGTCGATGAGACTGAACCAAATGGCTTTGCATTCCGATGCTGGTCGGCTGAGGATTTAGTTGACCCCGGTTCCGTGATGTTGGGGCTCCTTTCTGCCCTCTAAATATAAGGGCACTAAGTAAAACCTAAAAGAAAAGATTGCAAGGTATATTCCAAAAGAGGGAGAGAATTCTTCTTTTCCATAAACCGTATCCAAAACTTAAACTGACAAGGTCAGATGTTTTTGTTCTTTGAAACCGTTCCCAGTCATTTCGCAACTCCTTTATAGCATCAGATGCACTAACTACGTCAAACAGCGTTCATTCCTCATATATGTCATTTTGAAACAGCCCATGAGGATCACAAGGAAATGGTGAATTGTGAACCCTCTTTTTCTCCTTTCCTATGAAAAAAAAGTTAACTAAAAGCAAATGTGGTTCAATGGGTGGACTTTCGTTTTTGTTAATTAAGCCTGTGGTTTCTTGTATGTGTGCTTAAACTTGGGTGCTTAGACCATGAGAGCCAAAATCCAATCACATCTGAAGGCTTACTGCTCCTTCTCAGAAAGAAGGCCAAATACAGTACAGCCCACTGATCATCTGCCTATGGACTTTGGGAAATGTACTTCGAGAATGTTTCCAACAGTTTGGCTTTTTCATAAATCAGAATTTCCCATTAGCTTTGAATCTTGGCAATCTTCATCGAATTAAGTAATTTCTAATAATAGGCCATGTTGATTATTCTAAGAAACTTGATATGATGTAATTCTTATCATTAAGTTCTTTTGTTCCCCCTGCTGATTATGACATTAAATCAATTAAAAAAAATTGTAAGAAGCTTTATCTTCACGACCATTTACATGGACATGTCTGGTAGGCTCTCTGGCCTCAGTTTCTTCGAAAGCAAGAAATTTGAACCGGCTGACATGGGAATAGATAACCTTCATTATGAACATGTGTTTCTCTTACATGGCGTCGTAGCAAACACCCTCCGGGGCGGTTATGGAAGCTTCATAATTTCAGAGTCCCAGGTCCCTTCTATCTTGTTGCTCTGCCATGATGAACGCACAGCTCCGGCACCTGCCATCATGTCCACGTACCAGCCAATGAGAAGAGGGAAAGGGCCAAGCGGAAGGTGCACCTGTTCCTTCAAAGACGTGATTTCAAAGTGACAATGCGAGTTCTACTCAGGCACCTTTGGCCAGAACGTAGTCATGTGCTCACACCTAGCCGTGAGAGAGACAGGAGATGGCTGTCATGTCATGTAGTTGTCCTGTACACTGTACCAGACAGAAGGAGGAAGGGGGTATATCTGAGGACTAGCCGTCTCCTGTCACAACATCTGAGGTCCCTTCAAGGCTTAAAATAAATGACACAGAGAGTACAGTTCTTTCCTTCTTTTGATTACAACTCGTATATGATTTGCCCACTCCAGGAAAGGCGGTTTAATTCGTAAACGTCTAAACAAGATTAACTTGGAGCATCATCCAAAGTGCATTTGCTTCCTCCCACCATGAGAAGAAAGAGCCTTGGTCTATTGATCTGCTGTGCATCTGGCCTGCTCCTCTCCACCCCAGCAGACAGAATCACGACTGCAAGTCTTTAGGTCCTGGACTAGGACATTTTACAGGTGGCCTGTCTGCATATCTTCAGGTGACAGAATAAGGATATGACTCTTGTGCTCAGACTCTAGCAGAAATGACAGGGAGAAAATTACCAAAAACTTGAATATTTACTGAGCGATCTCGTCGTGGTCCCGTGGCGGTGTCGAGGGCCCAGGCTGCCTAAATCGTTCACGTGTTCTCCCGTTAAAACATAAGAAGCAGTGGCCTGGCTTGCTTCTACTGCCTGGGGCAGAGTGGACCTGGCAGTTCAGATGGGAAGCCTATGATCTTAATTGAGTTTTGGGGAAGGGTGTGCCAAGGAGGGCTCTTCATTGAATAATCTGGAAGCCAGAGGGTGACACAGGCTGGTGTGCGGAGTTGCTCAGAACCATCTGAACCTGAGCGGGAAGGTGACAGCATTCCCCGTAGCTTTTGGCAGGTGTGGCGTCAGCGTGGCCAGCTATCTTTGTACCATTTCTTAAGCGCAGAATTTCCTGAACTTGCAAAAGTCAATGTTCTGGGAAAGGAGGGATGAGGGTGATTAATTGCCTGAACTGTGCTTTTGTTTTTGCTTTCAGGCAAATTCCTCCTCCAGACAGGGTACAGTCATCTTTAGCTTGCCAGCATGTTATTGTCACAACACGTTGGGTGGCTCAGCCACTTAGCCACTTAGCAAGGTAACTGGCTGAGCAAAAACCCTAGCTCTTCTGCAGAGTCTCACCTGCAGATCTTACCAGGTGTGGGGACACTGAGGTACAAGACGGAACGACTCATACAATAATACTAACAGCGAACACTGTGTGCCAGGGAGCGTTCTAGCATTTACAGGCATTAACTCATTTAACACTAATAACAGCCTACGAAGAAGATGCTTAGAATATCTCTACTTTACAAATAAGGAAATTTTAAACACTTGGGTAACTTCACTGGAGTCATGAAACCAGAAAAAAAACAGAGCTAGATTCAAACCCAGGAAGTCTGGCTCCAGTAGCTGGAACAACCCATTCACAGTTCAAGTAGCATTCACTCAATGATGGTAAATTTTAGGATCAATATGATTCAGAGGAAAGAAATGAATATTTTAGCAAAACATATACATATATTTTTATCGTGGGTAGGTTATAAATGAGCGGGTCAGGATTCTGAGCTGCTCCTGTGTGACACACTGCACGTGGGAGATTCCATTATCCTCCTCACGTGGAGAATTAGCAGAGCTCGTGGTAAAATAACAGGTCGTGCTTATACTTAGGTCGCTAGAGAATCCGTACGGAGTACACGCCATGTGTGGAGCACATCGCAAATACAAGATAAAGGTGATCGTCTTTGTGTTTGCCCGGGATCCAGCAGACTTTTGGGGAGAAAGAGTAAAGTTCACTGTAACAGAAATGTGTATAGACAGAAGGAGGTGCCATAAGAGTGGCTAGAGCTTGTCACGATGGTGGGAACAGCTGGGCCAACCCAGGTCAGGACCAGGTGGGGCAGAGACGACCCATTAGAGGTGTCCCTGGAGCTGGGCACAGCAGCAAGAAGCTTGAGTACCCTAATACTCACCCTGGACTTTCCTGACAAGAAAATTGGGAGGAGAGACTTGGGGGTGTCAGCAAATCTCCTGAGAAGTGGCCATGATAATTAGCAACAATGATAATTAAATTCTATTATCCTGTACTAAGTGAGAAGTCAACTAGTTAGTTTAATAACCCTATGAGGCCCTCTGAGTTGCTCATTTATATCATTAAAGTGATCATTTGATATCATCTGCAACCAATTTGTCTTGGTTTTTGGCTCTAGATACATGGATAGTTCGGAATGCCTTCTAGAAATTCTCTGGTGCGCCGTGTCCACTAAATTGTTACAAGAAGTAGATATGGTTTTCTAAAACTTTTTTATGACTTCTAGCAGTAGAAGCAGATGTATTAAATAATTTAGTGAAATGTGATCAAGAATAACGTTTATTTTTTTAAGATGACTAAATACACATTTGTCTTCATTATTATGGAACTTGGGGGACTGGCGGTAGGAGACCTTAATGATTTCAGATACTTTTCTCAAATATTTTTTTGCTCCTCTCAACCATCACTGAATTTTAATCCTCTTTATAGCCTTTTATAAAAGATATTTTCCGGAACCATTTATACTTACCAGGAATCAAAGCCAAATAAACACTCAGTTCAGTCCAGATTTGTTTTGAGACTATTATGATGTTTCATTTAAGTAGTTTTGGAAAATATGGACATTTAGTTCTCATTTGATCCCAATCACTCACTCTGTCTTTGTTTTTAAACTTACGATTTAGCATGTTAAAGGGAATTAACATTTGGATTTAGATCATTTCTGATTTCGGGTTCATAGCTTAAGGTTCAAGGTCATGCCTCCTATTAAAATCACTTAATGTTCTGAGCATTTTTGAGAAAAGAATCAGAATGAGATGCCCACTTCTACTTCCAAACTCAGCTTCGATGGTCAATACTAAAGTTAGTCATTTCATAGAAATTTTAAATGGTAAGATAGTGGCGTAAACATTGAGGCCCCCTGTCTCTCATTTTGTAATAAATCATTTTGAACCCTACAGTGCATCTTCTCCTTTGCTCTTCTGATGATGCATGGTATATGTCCAAAAGAACATCTGAAATTAGAGAAATACCAATCAAAGCAACGCAAACATCATTGTTCACCCATCAGTGTAGCGAAGTTGCTTAATTAAGTTTGGTAATGGCCGGTGCTGGTGAGGTTTGGAGAAACCAACACTCTCGTGCTTTGTTGCCGTGATTATAAATTGCCGCCACTCTTTGGTAGACAATTTGGCAGTATCTTTGAAAAACCTTAGTGTGTATTCCCTTGATCTAGGTAGTCCGCTGCTAGGACTGTGCTGTACGTGGCGTATTCGTTATCTATTACTGCATAACAAATTACAACCATACTTAGCAGCTTAACCCGACAAATATTTATTACCTTGGTTTCTGAGTTCGGGAATGGGGAGCAGTTTAGGTTAACGGTTCTGGCTCAGGGTCTCTCACGAGTTTCCTGTCAAACTGTTGGCAGGGGCTGCAGTCATTTCGAGACTCACCTGGGGCTGGGGGGTTATTTCCAAGCTCACTCTCGGGGTGATTGGGAGGCCTCGATTTCTCTCCACGTGGGCCTCCACATGGGCTGAGTGTTTTCATATGAACCAAGAGAGGCAGAGTGCACACTTTGAGAGAACACTTAAAAGGGAGCCACGATCTTTCATAAACTAATCTTGAAAGTGACACACCATCCTTTCTGCCCTGAGTCACCTAGACCAACCCTTTGTACAGTGTGGAAAGGGACCGCACAAGGTGTGAACACCAGAACGTGGGGGCCCTCTCGGAGGCTGCCAACCACATGTGGCTACCTCACAACAAACACCTGAGCTGTAGCACCAACCTGAATGGCCACCTTCATGCTGCATGAATTATGATAGATCATACTGTGGAATGAGTTGCAGCTATTTAAAAAAAAGAAGAAGAAGATCTGTATGTGCATGTATAAAAATATCTTTAAAATGTGCTATTCAGTAACGAAAAAATTCTCATAGAGAATGCTATATAGTATATGCTATATAATTTTTGTTAAAGATATAGATATAATCTGGTATAGGACATACCCTTTTTTTCTTGAATGAAAACCTGTTACCAGTGATTACCTGTCATTTTTTTCCCTCTCCCTTCATTTCACTAATGAATCAATATTTTAAATTTAGAATTGGGGCACCAAGTTCTGCCATTGCTCTGCCCCACGCCCAGTGCCTTGGCCCTGTATGGCATGGCCAGGGTCTCTCTATTCCAAGTCCCCGAAGACTGCAGGAGCTGCTGGGCCGTAACTGTCCCCACACCGGTCTCAGCATCGCCTCTGCAGCCTGTGTTCCCGCCATGCAGCGCGCTGAGTGACACGTGGATGCTTTCCGCCTCGGTGTTTCCAGCCAACAGAGCAGGAATTTTTGTTCCAACAAGTTTTGCAAGTTCCGAGAGGCCTGGCTTACGTGGAATCTTATGACTCATTAGATTTTTTTGTCCCACTCAGGTTCCCACCCCGTTCCCTATCCTGTCTAAACTTTCTTTCTCCCCACGAAGGCTCTTGAGGCCCTGCCGGCCTGACTCTGCTTTCTGCTAGAAGCGTGTCTCTTTCTAGCCCTGGGGTGAGGTGCTGTGGTGAAAACGCCGCTTTGATTTATGAAGCTGTGAAGTGTATGCGTTGGTCTGCCAACTTCCACTTTCCACTATCTGTTGAATCCTCATTTTTTTCATTAAGTGTAAGTGAATCTGCCAGATACCTCCATTGTGCCCCAAGTTGAGTAATTTCTTCCATTACAGCATCGCTGTGGCTCTCCTTTTATCAATTCATTCCATACATGTGCATTTAGCACCTACTCTACTCCAAATACCGTGCGAGGGACTGGAAAGAGAATTGTGAGCAAAAACCCATGATCCCTGCCCTGACAGATCTTACCGTCTAGTGGGAGACACCTGTACTACTCAATTAAGCATAAAAATTAATGACTTCAGACTCTGATAAGTGAGAAGTCCGGTTGCATATGTAAAGTGGGGAAACTTATAAGGCCAATGATGGGATATACAGTGCCTTTGTGCAAAGTAGAAAAAGCCGTCCCCCCTCTAGGTGAACAAATGAGAAGGCAGCTCCTGCAAGTATGTGCAGCCTGTGGGAACACAGTTTGGCGAGCTAATGGAGGCTTTTTTTAGTTCGTACAAAGGAATCTCTTTTTCCAGGCAGATACAGCCTCGTACCAGGGCCACGAGACTTAGCCAGTAGACCAGCCTTCCCTTTCCCCTCCTCTTGACTAGGAGCCCTTGTTAAAACCTCTGTTTGCCCAACCAGCGCTGGGCCCTGACAGTCTGGCTGACCCAAAGGATGAGTAGGTGTTAACGAGATGAAGGAGGAGGGATGATGGGGGAGACCATGAGATCTTCCAGACAGTGCTGCTAGGAGTCCCCAAAGTAGGAGAGAGCCTAGGCTAGTCCAGGAACTGAGACTAGAGAAGGTTGAGAAGAAGCGAAGCGGCCAGAAGGGTCCAGACCACACAGGGCAGGAGCTCCTTGGACCAGCCAGTAGGGCGAGATTGAGGATGGCCTTGAATGCTAATCTAAGAAATGTCGACTGGAGTACCATTCCTTGATTTACATGGAGTCTAAATTGCACCACCTCCTTGTTTTTGACTTTAAATACAATCAGCGTTTTTCTTATAAGTTTGGGTTTATGATCCTACTTCTTTGCCGATGAAAGACGCGTATAAACTTACTTCCTTCTCTCTTAAGAAAACTGCAGATGGCATGCATGCTCGAGGAAAGTTATGGGCTTGCTGTTGGAAACATGGCTTCCTAGAACATGAGGAGGAAATCTGGAAATCATAAGGAAGTTCTATTCCCCTCCCCATGACCAGCACATGCACACTCACACATATACACACGCACGCAACCACAGGAATGTTCTCGCCCACGTACTAACTTGAGAAAGTAAGGCCAAATGTGTTTTCTTTGTGTCACTTTGGCAACATTTCAGGTATTTAAAATTTTAGCTAAAGTCTTATTAATTGAAAAACTTGAATAGGGTAACCCAACATAGCCCATCATTCAGGAAAACATTCAAAAGGATGACTATGCTGTTCTCTAGGAAGACCGTGTGGGTGAGTATCAAGCAGGAACCTCAGGAGGAATTGTCTGACATTCATCACAGTCTGAGATGCTGTCCTAGGGCTTTAGGATGTATATTTCAATATTGTATTAAATCTATGAAGTGAGGAAGTTATCAGAGACACTAACGTTTTTACCTTTTTTTAGTTGCTGGAATTTTAAATATTTTGTCTCTGGTTTTCTGTTAAGTTCCTGTTAATAACATTACATTTCCCACCCATTTTCTGTCTCCTGTGAATAATGCCTTTGAGGGCTTTTTCTTTTTGTTCGATTGCTTTTGTGATGTGTGACAATTCAGGTGTGGGACGGCAGAGAGGGAACTGCCAACAGGCAGTTAGAGAACATTCCTAAAAGGTGTTTTTTCCCCGAGTTTATCGCATTTTTTTAATGAAAGATTTATCAATCAAGTTCCCAAATGACTAATTTTCCTGTTTATTTTTATGTATTCATATCATGCTAATTTTATGTATAAATGTATGCATGTGTGTGTCCCTGAAAATATCTAGTCATATAAGAAAGTGCCTTCATAACAGTGGTTAAAAGACAAAATGTAGTAGTTAATTGGAAATGTTAATGGATGTTTTTCCTTTAGGAATCAGTAACTATTGTATGTTGTGATATAAAAACGAATAGTATAAATAAAAGTCTAAAAATTAATTAAATGTCAAGGCAAGCATATTGTGCCAGATCAGAATGTAAGGCCTGCTAATGTCTATTTTAAAGATCGTTTGGAAAGGAAGTAAATTAATGTGTTTAATTTTGTAGACGACCCAGGTTTTTTTTTCACACAATTTCTTTAAAGGCAAATTATAACATTGCCTGCAGCATCTTTGCTAAATTTCTCTTAGCCACCCTCTTAATGTAATCGACAGGGCTGGTGATCAAGAGTTTTGACAGTAGGTCTGGCATCCAGAAGTAGTCTCCTCTAGTTGTGTAAAGATCGGACGACTGACTTAGGGAAACATAAGTGGCCGTTGCAAGTTTGAGATAGCCCAGTTAGTGACATAACGAAAGAAAAAGATATCTGTTTTTGAGTTTTTGCAAGTTTTTTGAAGTATAATTGACAAAATTTGTGCATAGTTAGGGTGTACAATGTGATTTAAAACATGTATATATTGTGAAATAATTACCACAATCAAGTTAATTAACACATACATCACCTCACGTGGTTACCTTTTTCTTTGCAGCAAGAACACTTAAGATCTACTCTCTTAGCAAATTTCAAGGATACAATACAATATTGTTAACTATAATCGCCATGCTGTACATTAAATTGCCCAGAACTTATTCATCTCATAACCAAGAATTTGTACCCTTCGACCACTGTATCCCCATTTCCCCTGCTCCCTAGCCTCGCAAAAGGTATCTTCTTATAACAAAATAGCTTTGGACAGGGTTGCCATGAAAAATTTTTAAAGAATAATGAAAAGGAACTTGCTATGCAAATATTAAAATACATAATAAAATTATAATCATTAAAAGTATATTGTGGGCATAGGAACCAATGGAACAGAATAAATAGCCCTAAAATACACACCACACACACACACACACACACACACACACACACACACACACAGATTACTAGAAACATAACAAACCAGTGAGAAAGGAAAGAATTATTTTTCAGCAAACCTACATACCAAAATAAATATCAAAGAACTAGTTTTAATGTTTTTTTTTTTTTTTTAATAGAAAAAATAGGTGACTATTTAACCAATACTGGGATGGGGAAGGATTTTGAAATATAAAATCAGTGGAAGAAACCACAAGGGAAAGACTTATTGCATTTCATCAAAGATAGCTACGAGTGTGGAGAGTTAAACTAACTCAAAATTCCATAAGGAAATGGAAGGTTTACTGGCGATGGATCTCGGTTTAATCCAAGGGTAGGGACTGTGATTGGGCTGGGCTTTCCTGAGGCTGAGATTGGGAAGTGACTCTAGGTTCTGGAGGAACCAGGAGTCTGAGCATTGAGTGAAATCATAGATTGCGACCGCTTCTTTCTGGTTAGCTAACCACCGCCCAACCCCGGACCAATCAACTTTGGTTGGCAGGAGGGAAGACCAGTCACCTCCTGTGGGCAGGGCAAATGCTCTAAGAAGAGGATGTGAATTGGACAGAAAGGAGCTCAGGGCAGGGCAGAAATGACTCATGCCTAATATATGCAAATTTGAAACTCCTTATATCAAAAAGTACAGTAAACATTGAAAAGATAAGTACCACCCACTTAAAAAAATTTGCACAAATATTACAGAAAAAGTAATTTAATGTCTTTAACATAGAAAGTATTTTTTTTAAGTATTTTTGTCAGTCAATAAGGATATCCCGAAAAACTAGTTTTTTTAAATGGGCCAAGGATGTGAATAGACAGTTTGAGAAAAAAAGAAATGTAATAGTATATATGCAAAGGGGAAGATTAACCTTCTTAGTAGCGAAATAAAAAATAAAAAAAGATTAAGAAAACAGTAAGCTAATTATTTTTTGTCTAGAAAATTGACATTTTTGTGCCCTTTTTTGTGTTTTTAAAATCTGTCATCAATTCTAGCAAAGGTGGAGTGGGTCAAACACTCTAATCTCTCTGAGGAAGATGTAAATTGTTAGAACCTTTCTGGATGAAGATGCTCATGTTCAGATTGAAAAAGTAATTATAAGCGAAAGGAAGTCAAAGATATGTATAGTATAAAGATAGTTATTACAATATTGTTTATAATGCTAGAAATATGAAAGTAACCTAAATCCCCAATATTACTCTAATGGTTAC
Organism: Eonycteris spelaea; assembly: GCA_003508835.1. Classification (NCBI taxonomy): domain Eukaryota; kingdom Metazoa; phylum Chordata; class Mammalia; order Chiroptera; family Pteropodidae; genus Eonycteris; species Eonycteris spelaea. Next base: position 5,471,112 of record PUFA01000037.1, read on the forward strand.
CTAATGGTTTATCTATATAGCAAAATAGTATAAGCCATTACAAATCATTTGTTCAAAGATTGTTTATTTACACAATTCCAATTCTGTAGATAAAAACAGAGAGAAAGAAAAGAGAGAAGCAAAGAGATGTAAAACTAATACAGGAAATATCCCACGTTGGAAATGGCACTCAATATTCAGTAGGCTAACAAGCGATTTATTTTATATCATGAAAATATTCCCTAAGTTATCAGAGAAACAACAGCAATGACATACCAGGTATTTATATCTAAGTAAAGTAGACGTGGTTATCATTTGACCTAGAAAAAGGACAAACCTGCTCAGGGGAGGAGTCGTTTCCATTTATCCCTGACACATTGGTTACAAAGGAATACACTAGAGAATGCGTCTCTAAAGGTCTGGGTCCATGCCTGGCCCTTGTCATAGGTGCTCGCTAAGTGTCCATCAGGTATTCAAATCCCAGATCTCTGTTTGTGCATGCGCAGAGGGCCCTACCACCTGCTGTCATTTCTCATCTCGATTCTCAGTGCAATCTGGGGCGGCTTCTCACAGACACCAGGAGGGGGAAGATGTGTTTTATTGCTTCAGGTTAGGAAAAAAACATTTCATTTTCATCTCTTTTAATAAATCCAAAACTAATTCTAGTTTTGTGGTGTTTTTTAGGGTTTTTGGTTTTTTGTTTGTTTGTTTGTTTGTTTTGAGCATAATTGCTGGATTTCCATTACTAATCCTAGGCACAGAAGTGACTTCACAGGCTATCTTTAAAAAATTATTTTTAAAAAAGAAACTCATTTGAAATTTACATACATCACACCCTACTATTTACTCTTTCTAATTAAATTTATTGGGGTGGCATTGGTTAATAAAATTATATAGGTCTCAAGTGTTCAAGTCTGGAATCCATCATCTGCATATGGCATCGTGTGTTCACCACCCAAAGTCAGGTCTCCTTCCGTTATCATGTATTTGACCTTTACTCCCTTCTCCCTCCCGCTCTGGTAACCACGAAACTGTTGTCTACGTCCGTGAGTTTTTGTGTGTTTGTCTTATTCATTCGTTGCTTTCAGTTTCATACCCCACATATGAGTAAAATCATATGGTTCTCAACTTTTTCTGTTTTTAAATCAAAAAAGTCAGTCCCGGCTAACTGCTTGCCCAGCTCTGCGCTACACACTTTCAGTGCACTATCTTATCTTCACGCTCTTATGGTTATGGTTTTTACTCCCATCTTATAGGAATAGAGGATTCAGTGTCAAGTTTAAAAATGATGGCCTTGAACCTGTTAACGAGGTTATAGTGCCTCGTGCGTACATGCATTCTTTAATTTGTTCATTAAGTGAATAAAACAAACATCAATACAAGGAAGTCTCTATATAGCAAAGAATTATAAACTTTAGTTCATGGCCCAATTTCTTTGTATCATAATTTCTAAAATAAACTCTAAGTACAATAAAAATTATGCACAGTTTCTTAAAAACTCCTGGTACTTAAATTGGTCTGTAATGAGATTTTTTTTTTTTTAATTTGATGGTTGGAAGAGTCTTGAAAATGGAAACAAAAAAAAATGAAGCTTTTGTTATTGTTTACTATTGTTTACTGTATATTATGTTTGTCTAACAATATAAACATTTCTTTAACTCCAGAGACCTTGATCTTTCTAGCTCAAGAGTAGTCTTCTCCACCAACCCCCACTCTCTATTATCCTGTTGTATTTTCTTCTTTTAATCCTCACACCTGACTTGATATTATTTGTTTGCTCACTTTTCATTGCCCTTGGCCCTCACTGGAATGAAAAGCTCTATTAGGGTAGGGTTTGTTTTGTTTTGTTTTGTTTTGTTTTTGCCTAGAACAATGCCTCAGTTCCATTTATGTGTCATGAATGAATGAACGAATATATGAATAAATGAATCTTCTACTCTATCTCCTGTATTGGAGCAGACCCTGCTCCCCTCTCCTTTCTGAGATTCCTGAGCTGTCCCTGGGATTTTCAGGAGATAGCTGATGGGCGGCTTTGAACAGAGAGACCCAAAGCCACCATGTGGCACTGCCTCCCCATCACCTACCCTGCTCTGGCTTCCTGTGGGATCTGCTGCTTGACCCAGAGCCAAGGAGCTGTCATTGCCGGGGAGAGGCCCTTCTGATCCGCTGCTGATGCATCTGCACCAGCTCAGCCCCTCGGGCCAAGCCAAGAGCAGCCACATCCACAGTCAGATGCTGCCGCTTTCATTATGGCAGGTTCTCACCAGTCCACCATTCTTTGGAACTGAGTATGAATCTTCTCCGCTGATGTGGGAATGAACACATCCGTACACACTCACATGCACACGCACACTCAACACCCACATGCAGAGACACCTGTTACTTTTCTATCCCAGAGTTCTGGACCAGAGTTCTCTTGTGCTCCCAAATTTTTCTGAGGTTTCTGGCGAAACCTCCCTTCCTCTTTTGCTCCCAGATCAAGGGGTGCAATTAGAGAGAGAGAGAGAGAGAGAGAGGAGGTCCTGTGAGACAGGGCGGGAGGTTTGACTAAATCCCAAGTTTCAGTGAGGAAGAATTCATAGCAACTCCCCTCCAACACTGAGGTATTCTTCTGACTTAGCTAACAAGCCTCTGGCAGGAAAAATCATTTCCCTGGAGGCAACTTGGTGCCTTGTACAAATTGTCACTGTATGAGCAGCCCTGGCCCTCCGGGCCATCTGGACACAATGGACCCCTGAAGTGAACTCACTTTAGCCCCAGGCTAGGACGGCTGCTAAAGAGAGATAAAGCTTTGCCGCTTCCTTTCTGCTTTGTTTTGGACTGTATTCTAGAAAGATACTAAGAAATGTTATCCTAATTAGTAATGGCGGCACTCCCTACCCCCCCCGCCCCCGCCCACACAGGCATACCAGTCTTTATTTTCAAGAGGTTTATTTGGCTTCTTGGACAAAGACACGGAGGCCAGTGAGAATTGGATAAAGCCGAGGGGCAGGTCCACTGCAGTGGCGGGTTTCCTCTCCCAGCCTAGGAAAGGGATGCTGCAGTGCCTGTCGGCTGACTTGGTCTTGCACATTAACAACACATGTCAACAAAAAAATCCTGTCCTTGCATTCAGAGCAGACACACAGAGCCTCCGCTGTGAAAAGAGGCTTTCTTGGAAGAAGGCTGGTGCCTCCTGGATCTGGTGGAGGGGAGACACAGGGCCCCTGCCGGAAGCTAGGCCAACATCCACCCAAAGAAGAGAATGGGGAAGGCCTCTAGTTGTTTAAAAACAAAACGGGAGGGGAGGAACCTTCCACCATCACTACCGATTGTGAATACTGCTCGTTAATTTTTTAGGTTAGTGCACTCTTGTAATGCTTTTAACCAGAAAAAGCCATTGTTTTATTTTGGAGGGATAAAGGAAGGGAAAACAGAATGAGCCTTAGAAACTGTAGAGAGGTGGCATCTGCATGTGGTGACAAAGCCCAGGCGGACCAGGCCACGGGAAAAGCCCATACGCCACATTTGGTAAAAGCACACTCCTTACTGTTAAGGAAGAGGCTATAATTTTAGAAAGGAAAAGATGAATGGAAGATTGCCTCGGCTTAGACAATTCACTTCTATTTTTTGTCCAACTGAGTCACTCTGTGATAAAAGTGGCCCGAACATCACGAGGCTTGCTAACCTTGATGTCATTTCCCTTCCCACTCTGTTCCCAAAATGCTGGTTGTCGATTTTTTTTGCCTATCGGTTTTTATCTTGCTCTGAACAGTGAAGAGTTTCTCTAATTGGCAAACAGTACTTCAACTTATGAATTATCACCGACTTCTCTGCGTGCATGGGCGCTGTCTGCCATCTTTGTACTATTAAATTGGGTATTTGACATACGCCTTAGTCCCCTGACTCAGGAGACTGAGATCGATTTGGGTGCTCTTTGATTATATATCGGTTTGGGTTTTTTTTAAAGTCATTTTGTTTTAACATAAAAGAAAACCACCACCGATAGCTTAGTAGTACTTCTACAGAATGTGGCCAATGGAACCTCGCATTCTAGGCAACCCCACCATGATTCGGGCACAGCAATTCGGACGTGAAGTGGGACATTCTCGTGCGGTTGTCCTAAAAAGACATTGGGATAACCCCATTTTTTATATAAATTGAGACACAGGTCTGTGTACAGGTCTGTGTACAAAATCTAACATAATGTCCTACTTTACCTGCTTGGTGTTTGAAATAATGAGAGCAAAGGGCCTCTGGCTTCAGTGGCCATTGCAGGCTGGTCATTCAGTGGTCATTCCAGCCCATTCCCTGCCTCTTCTTCCTCTCCACTTCTCACTGATTCATTAGCAGCCCTTAAAAGAGAAGCTTAGCTTGCTGTTTTCACCTTAGCTTTCTGTTTTCCTCTTCAGCTACCTCTTCACATCTCCCCTCGACTGTTAGTACGTACATCCCAGAATATACAAGCTTTAGTATCCATCAGTCAATTACCCTTACGATTTCTGTGGCCCTGATTTGTGTGAGCACATCACTCGGGCTCTTGATCTTGGCAAGGTGACAAATTGTGCATTCTTTCTTTTATTCCCTAGGTAGTGGCTAGGACTTTTTTGCTTAATACAGCCAGCCATTTATGTGCCAGGAATTCCTAAGCCAAAATACACGTGACCCATTAGATTCGGAGCAACGGCATCTAGAACTCTTTAGCTGGAAGGTCAAGTACAAATATTCACCCAGCTCAAGGACCCTTTTTCAGCATCCAAGACACAGGGTCCTTTGGTGGCTAACCAGTAAGAGGAACTCTCAGGCTGCTCCCTCTCATTGTTGGGTGTCTGGAGTCAGATGCTTTGTGTGAGCCGAGGCTGGGTCTTTAAGCCCTCTGTTTCTTCATCTGAAAGGTGACTGTTAAACTAATAGTACATCGTCATAGAATTGTCATGAGGTTTACATAATGATAACACGGGAAACTTTGGACAGTGCTTAGCAAGAGCTAAGTGCCCAGTCACTGCTGGTTGGTACTGCTGCCTTTGGAGACGGAACCATGGAGGAGAAAGACAGGAGAGATGTGGGTCATGCTGACTGGTTAGAGTTTCAGACTCTGCCAGTACCTACCCCAGTGTACAGGAAATGGAGATGCCTGTCGTTTCTGAGCTCGAATTTTCTTATCTGTGACATGTGGATAAGGAGTCCGCAGTATTTACTTCTGTAGCAGGCAATCAGTAAAATGCCAATCATTAAAGTGTCAGTGAGAATTCTTGTAAGATGCTCCATGCAAAGCAGACATGCATTCAACAACCAGGATTAGTCGTATTTTCTCCTTAGTCGAAGAGGCCAAAAGAGAAGGTTATGTTTACTTTGCCTTAAGAGACAGTTCATCACTGTGCCTGTCACATGAATGCTTGATAGATATTGAATTGTTTAACTCAAAGGAGAGTAAAAGATGAAATTAAAGAATAAATTCATGTTTGGAGCTCCTAAGAACCAAAGAAAGGACATGAAAAGATTTTTTGCAAACCTGGAGATTAAAAACCTTTTGCATTAACCTACTAGAATGTATAAGATTCTCTGGTGTATAAAGTCAGAATTCCTAGTAATATTTCTTTCTAATGATCACATTATCATATGAGCCAAAAGGAAAGGCAAATCAGAGTATTTTTAAGGAAATTCGGACTTTTTCCTTTCAAGTATTATAGTATCCCCACACGCTTCCTGGAGAATCTATGATTAGCTGAAAGAGTCACTGATAGGTGTCTTTTCTGCAGATAAAGGATCACCTAGCTGAGGTAACCAGCCTCTCCCCCACCATCAATGCCACACCAGCAAGCCATGAGCCCCCAGAAGCAGACACTCTGGAGTCCTCAGATGTAACAGGCATGATCCCTTTCACCACTTCGAAAAGAAGCCAGTTCCTGGCAATTATGCCCCTATGAAATTCATTCTTCCCTTGACCTTGAATGATTCTCTGAAGGTAGACTAATGAGCTGGTGACTAATGGCAGCTCTTAAATTTGAGCCTTTTTTAATGAATAGATAAGAATTCTTTTTAATTAGCGCTTCAGTTGTCTGTATGTACATGGTGTTCTCGATGTGTGTAAGGGCCTTTTGAAAACTGTTTATTTTCTTAATTCTATCGAGCATTGCCTGAGCATTCTGGTTTGCGACACTATTTGCGTTCTCCATGAGAAAACTTTCGCTAAGCAGATATCATTTCCAGGTTTGTGGGCTAATCCAATTTTAGTGGAGAGCATCTTGACAAGGTCATTTACCCTTTTGAGAATCGATTGCGTCACCATGGGTTTGCGGAGCCCCAGGTGAATTTTCCCGTGCCAGAGCAAGAAGCATTTTTGTGTATTTCAGAGCTGGTTTTGTCACTCGACCCTCTGCTCTCTTCAAAAATATATGACTGTGTCCTCTGCCCCCCACCCAATATCCAGGCTAAAATCTTGCCAAACTACTTTGAGCAAGGCTACAGGCCCCCGGCCTGATAGATAGATGTTAGCTGGGGGACAGCAAACATTCAGTGACAAGACGAAGCCAAAATTTGGCATTTTAAGATCAATATATGTGAGTTAAAGGACATAGTTCACTTGCCTTAACCCCAATCTTGTATTTAAAGTGTTTTCGGTCCCTGAAAAGTAGCTTTTGGTTTCAAAAGTCTGATGTCTGATGTTCCCTATTGAATGAATGGATATATTTTTAGGATTACTTTAAATATGACACTTTGAGTTTTTTCTCCTAGTTTCTTTCTTTCTTTTTCTTTCTTTTTTTCTTTTTTTTTTCCCCCAATCATCTAAGAATCATATACACCCACCAAAAGACTTTTGTGGTTTTCTTTTTTTAGTCTGTATCCCAGAATAGTAGTTTCCAAGTTGCCAACTGAAAAAGGGCCTATGTGTTGTGCATGCTGCCGAAAACTGTTTCCAAGCACCAACTCTAGGTGGTTTTAAAAAATTAGTACATGGAGCAAGTCACATGGGTTTCGCGTAGAGCAGGAAAAACTTCTCCTCAGTCCTCCAAAAGCCGTCAGATCTTCTCACCATAAGCAGTAATTATCTTGGACTTAAGAACTGGAAGGAAAAAATTACGTTTGACTTAGTAGTTTTCAAGAAGGTAGGTCAATGGTCCTGTAGCAAGATGGTATTTGTCTGTTCATCTCCACCTTTAAACCATCGAGTAACGGGTCTCCCTCAACTGCAGGGTGCCTCCCATACACGTGGATAAACTCCACAGGCTCATTTATTAGCTCACGTTTCTGTCTGAACAATTTATCAATCAACAAGTGCTCACTGAGTTCCTTTTGCCTAGACTGCCCTAGCACCTGCATAAAAACACCAAAGCAGTGTGCGTAAGGCCTCGCCTCTGCTCCAAGTCGGTCACTCCATGTGGGAGAAGCGATGTCTTGAAGCAGTGAAGGTATAATCAAGGTGACATCTTGGGAAGTTGTCATTCATTACACTGTCTTTCAGCGTAGAGACAATTCTTCATTTCCTTTGAAGAAACGCGTATTAAAGCGCTACGAACTGTTAAGTGCTGGAGTTAATAGATATTCTTTATTCGTCCCAAAAATTTTGAACATCTGCTATGAAAAGTATGTTGTGCAGTAGGCGCAATTCTAGAACAAATAATTTTTTAGGCCACTTTCGAAAGTTCGGAAAAGGATATATGTTTATATACATTTATAGAAGGATATATATTAATTCCTAATTGTATGGCCTTTGGAGGTGGGTCTGTATGTTGTCTGGCCTTTTGTGTCTTCAGCTACTCACGTTTCCTGTGTTACACAGCTTGTGTGGCCTAATTCAGCATAAGCACTGCTGCACTTTCTAACCTTCCTAATCCTGTGTATTTACCTCATCACGATGCATTAACATGTACTTAATGATTTAGCTTAATTGTGGAGCAACTGAGTAAGAACTAAGATTTCTTGATTGCTGATGTTTGGTTTCCACTAATTTGGTTTTGTGCTTCCTTTAGCTTACGGATTCTATTAACTGCCCCGAGACACAAGTCTTCACACCATCAATAATGCTCTAGAGAGAGTGACACTTTCTTTGGGTTTTAATACCTCCATTTTATTATCTTTTAATTGAGTTCTCGGACATAGAAGTGGAATAGAAAGTAATGGGCACTTAATGCTTCTACATGAATAAGAACTGACTGTACATACCATGAATAAACTTACCTTTAAATTTCTTCTGCAGTAAAATATTATGTTGGCTAACAGTTACCAGGCTGAGGTTAAACAGATTTTAATTCAAATTTAAAGTTCATCCTACCCCAAAGCACTACTGCATGAGAATTTAAGAACTCCAAATGGACGAAATTGTTCAATAAAATTGTTCAATAGCACCCCCTAGCATACATAATTTTAGGCTGTTAGACTAGGAAGGAAATCTAGTTAGCATTTTCTCTTGAAAAATATATATGATTTTTACATGTCTAGCTATATTGGCATATTCTTCACACTCTTCCTTGACTAAAGGTAGCTATAAACAGAGGATAGTGTGATCTAGTAGAATAATTTCTTGTGCAAATATTTTTACAATGATTTTACATAAGCTCTGGCTGTCTTCTATTCATTGTCTCTGCTTTGGTTGGCTGGTTTAAGGAGATTTTTGTTTTCTTCTGGAGTAAGTCATCTAGGAAAGGTCAAAGAGCAGAGCAGGGGAGGGCCTAAAGTAGATGGTGGAAATCCACACGGTGACGTGGTGTGTTGAACAGTCACTAGTAAGTATTAAGAACATGGCTTCTGGAGCCAAATTCTCTGGGCTCCGTGATCTTGGGCAGGTTCCTTACCCACTCTGTGACTTAATGTCCTCCTCTGTAAAATGGGCTAATAGTAATGGTCCTTGTCTCACAGGGCTGCTGCAGTTAATATGCACAGACCGCTGAGTGAATGCTCAGTGACACTGGACAGTCGTGGCTATCTTCATTTCGCCATGAACACCTGGATGTGGTCATGACGTCAGAAAGGCCTAGTTCAAACCCTCTGGGAGGCCTTGAGCAAGTTCCTGAAATTCAGTTTCCTCGATGCTAAATAGAGATAATAATAACAGCTACATAGAGATAATAATAACAGCTACTGTATGCAGTTGTAGAATTAGGAAAGGCACACCAAGTACCTAGATGAGACTAGGTGAAACATCGCCGTTACCTTTTATTTCCTTCTAAAATGCCAGGAAAACAGCAGTTAAAGGACTCCACAGAATAATAATAATCCTCTGTGACTAAGAGAACGGAAGGCAGCATCTCAACGTTGGCAAGGCGGAAACAGAGTGGCAACTGGCCTGGTAAACCCAAGACAGCCAGCTACACTGTAAAATGAACAAAAGACTCAGGAATTTCTAGCACTGGATACCTCTCGAAATGGAGGTGAAAGTGGGGCCAAAAACAAGAGGTTTTCTTGAAAGTCAGTGTAAAAAACAGGTTCCTGGGTCCTCTTGTTTATTACTTGCAGCCAGGTGCTCTTAAGGGCAGAGATGGCGCATGAAATCAGGGCTCCCAAGTGCAAGTCTGCATTCTGAATGCCAAGCTGCTTGGTTGTCTTTCCCCAGTCTGGCTCCGGGCATGCTGACAAGGGAGTTTAGAGTGTCCCAGACAAGACGAGATGCACCGTCTCTGGGATCCCTCCCAGCCCAAATAAACAGACCCAAGCACACTGCTCCTGGGGGTTATATAACTAAAAAGCCCCGTCATCTCCCCGAAGCCTACAGTCCACACACCTGGCCCACGTGCACAGAGCTTCCGGTCGGCTGCCTGGCGTTCCATGTTTAACTAGGGCTGACGCCAGGGAGCCCCAGGCCATGGTCTCCTGAGGGCGGATGGTAGGGGTGTGTCTGATGAAGCATGTTATCTGATCATGCTATAAGGCTTCCAGATATGTTTGTTTATGTTTTAAAAGTTGTTTCTTGCTTCATTCCTAACGTGTTCAAGCATACCCCTGGATTTCTCCTCAGGTGTACCTAGCACACTCAGTAACTGTTAGCCGGCGGTGTCATTACTCATTCAGCCATCACAGGGCAGAGCAAGTCACCTCCCTATGTTTCACCTCCTTCTGGCATGCAGTCCAGAGCTAGAAGGTGAGGTTTGAACATTCAGCCGCTTTTATAACTCTTCCACTTCCGGAAGTTCCACGGTAAACAGAAGGGAGTCCTGAATTAAAGAATTAGGTTTTTAATTCTGGCACTAACAGTGGGACCTTCATCAAGCCCTTTAGTCTCTCTAGACCTGGTTACCAGCAGTGTAGAATGCAGGAGCTGGATTCTACCATCTTTAAAGGTACCTTCCTTGCTCCTAAATACTCCACGACATCAGGACAAAAAGTATTTCAGGATAGGTCTCTGAGGTTGGCCTGGTTACTTCTAAGAAGCATAAATATGTATCACTTAGTAATAAATTTATTAATAGTAATGAATAATGGCCATACATCACAAAGATATATAATGATAATATCTAAGAATTACTGAATATCTATCATCTTTCAGATGCATGCATTATTTTATTTAATCTTATGTAATTTATTTAATGGGATAGCGGTGCTTTATGAGAGACACTCAGCTATCCTTATTTTGCAGAGAAAGTAATCGAGGCTTTGAGATTTAAGTTACATGCAAAATTTACAGATAGGAAGTGGCAGAGTCTGATTTTTAAAGATCCGGCTATTGTCAGAGACCCGGTTTTCCAGACCTCATCACCTACCTCTCTTCCAACTCTGGTACTTCCCTATAAGACCATTGAATAAATTCTAGTTCCCTTGGTTGCTTTGGGTTTTTAGTCTGCCTTTACGGCCTCTCCCTGGGAAGTACACAAACAAACCAACACCCATATTTGCCTTTCACAAAGTTAGTTTGCTCTGAGTTCTCAAAGTCCAAGGACATTTATAAGGTTTCGCGTGTGTGAAATTACATATTGCTAAAATCCTTGCACATCTAAACCTCTGTAGGATGTGTAGTTTGTCCCAATACATCCAAACCTACAGACTGCTGTTGTTCCATGGATTGTGTGACACACCGATTATCCTTTGAGATTACAGACTATATAAATTTATAAGTAAATATTTTAACAGGTCTTTGTACATAAATCTGTTTTCTGTTTAATGTTGATCTGGGTGTGTATAAAAATAAGGAGAGAACATAAAATAGATTCATGAAGTGAACAAGAAAATCTTCTAAAAGCAGCTTGGAGGCCGGAGGTGAGAACTCCCTCCAACCTTTGCTGTGCATTTTTTTAATTAGGTAAAATATGCATAACATAAAATTGACCATTTTAACATTTTTAAGTGTGGACAGTTCTGTGGTATTAAATAGTCACATTGTCATGCAGCCGTCACCACCATTCATCTCCAGAACTTCGTTTTATTAAACTGAAACTCTGTATCCATTAAACACTAACTCCCCATCCTTCCCTCACCCCAGCCCCTGGCAAGGATCATTCTACTTTCTGTCTCCATAAATCTGACTACTCCACGTTGCTGTGTGTTATGTCGAAGGCCTTACATGACACATCAGTATTATAATTTAAGAGAGTAATAATCGACATGTATTACTGTTTTTACCCAAAAGGTTTATGCTGAAAATTCATCAAAGGCATTTCGAGTGAAATGATGTAGGTTAAGCGCATGTTCCTTGTTTGAAATAAGTTCAAACCTATTTAAAAAAAAAAAAACTCTCCCAAGTTCTTATAACTGAGCTTCTTAAAAGTGGCAATGCCCACATGCTTGGATAAACACTATTCCTTGCCTTTTTTTCCTCTCGTTGGGCAATGGGTGCGAAAGCTACAATAAAAGCACCATTCCTTTGTCCTTTTAATTATCCCGTCCTTGTGCCCCAGCCTCCAAATTCATTCGTAAAATCTGCCCGCCCTTTAGTGCCCAGCCTCGTATTCCGAGCGAGATTAATGTTGTTGAACGGGGTAGCACCCAAGTAAAGGATGACAGACGTTCACGCACCCTTTCCTCAAGTCTTTACTTGGTGCCTATCACAGTCATCAACTGCATACAAAGTAGATGAGACACTCTCGCTGTCTTTAAGGGGGTTCCATTCTATTAGGCTGAAGCATTTAAAACGACCTGTAGTCAGAAGAGGCAGGTATGTAAACAGAGAAGCTGAGGCACCGTGACAAGTCTGTGCCAGGAACAGTGAGGAAGAAAGTGACTCTTCCCAGGAGAGTGAGGATGTCATCATGGTGTTTTATGTTACCTTTCTTCGCAAGGCAGGTGGCGTGCACCATGCTCCCTTGACTTGCTTCTGCAGCTCTCGTTCAGATTCTCTGGCGGGTTGAGAGTGGTTTGGATGACACGGACGCAGTGGAACAGGATCACTCCCTTGGACAAGGAAACAGCCGTTCCCGTTGCCACTGGCCTCTCACTTCCATCCTCAGGGGTCATTTCAAGGAAGTGCGAGAATTTTCTACAGTAGGATTGAAAGTCCTGTTGTACACAGATTAACTCAGTTCTGTTATTTGCCTCGTATTTTGTTGGAAGCTGAACTTTTCTTTTCTTTGGAAGGTTAAACAAGGAAACACTAATTTATTTCCAGATCACAGTATTCTTTCAAAGAAAAGTCCTAACAGGCAACTGCCTGATTTGGAGGGGAAAAAACAGAGCTTTCTTCAAGACATAACAGTGACAGAACGTGGTCATAGCCAGATAGTGCTTTTTTGGAGACCAGGGTGACAAACATGAGCTAGAGATGGAAAAGGATCTCACTGTCATCAGTGCAAGAAGAGGTCACTGTGCTGTGGAGAGGACCATGGCATAGCAATTTTGTCCTGGAAAGCGAGCCTAAGAAAGCCAAGAATTTAGGTCCCTTTAACCCAATTTTTTTATAAAGCGACGTGATGACATTCCCATCCACTCCTTCCGAAACATTCCACTGGATTGTAGTTTCCTCTTGACCACATATAAAGGGTATTTGAGGGAAAATCTTCTACTTAATTATGTAAGGCCACTCTACCCTGATCATGAAACCTGTCCTAAGCATAGAACAAGGACTCAGTTAGTGATGGCAAACGAATCTAAAACAAAATTATTTACATATGATTCTATATATATATACACATATCATTTATATCTATACATATCATTTATACATATACATATCTATACATATATCTATACATATCATTTATACACATATATACGTATACACACACACACACACACACACACACACACGCACATACAGGGTGCTGGTAAACCAACTCTCTGATGGAAGTCGGGGTGGGGCAGGCTCATTTATACTGTTTGCCAATTTCTACAATGTAAATACTCCCAAGAAGACTGATTTCAAACTACCAGCAGTTGGCTTTAAAAAATGAATATTTAATAATTAGCTCTCCATAGTAAGAGGCAGCTCCAGTGTGTTACTAGATATATATATTATTTGACCAGCAGAAATAACCTTTTTAAAAATTTTAAATTTGAGTGGTTGCCAGGGATGAGGAGAAATGGGTTAAGGCGGTCAAAAGGTAACTTTCAGGTATAAAATAAATAAGTCAAGGGGATGTAGTATACAACATGATGACTCTAATTAATAATACTGTATTGCATATTTGAAAGTTGCATATTTGAGAGTAAATCTTAAAAGTTCTCATCACAAGAAAAAAAATTTATAACTGTGTATGGTAACAGATGTTAACTAGACTTATTTCAGTGATGATGTTGTAATACTTATAATTATTACATTGTACACTTGAAGCTAATATAATGTTCTAAGTCAATGATAACACAAAAAAGTTAAATTTGAATGCCTTGGGAGAGGCACTTGCTAATGACTGTTCTAACCAAGTGTACCTGGTCCCTCTGTTCTGTATTATTTACTCTAAGTTCTTCATTCTTCATGTTACTTGTGTGACCTTGACTTGCTTTGGTCTGGGAAATACAGATGCTGATTTTCAGCCATGGCCAGGGGGAGATTCCAGGTTTCTTCCTGTGTCTTTAAAATTCTGTGTCCCTTCCAGGCCTCCGTCTCATCTTCAGGTACTGAAACCTAAAGGGGTAGTTTAAAACTGTGTCAACTACTCTTACTCCCACCCTCTTTAACTTATATAGATTTGGCATTTTTAAGAATGCAAAATAGTTATTGAAAGAGATGCAAATGCGGAATTCCTATTTCCTCTTGGCTAACTCTCCGACCTTGGGTAACTTACAACATATCTCAGAGCCTCTGTGTCCTTAATGTTTTGTTTGATGTTCTTCTCTGTGAATGCTTGCCTCATAAAGTCGTCGGGAGGATCAAATGATAAAAACTTAACAACAACAACAACAACAGTAATAGTAATTGCTGACATCTGTCGGGCTCTTTCCACATGGCAGGGCCTGTGCTTGGCACTTTGTCTGCATTAACACGGTTACTGATGTGGTGTCTGCCACCTCGGAGGGGCGCCGTCGATGATAGCTATTATTTTTCCCATTGTTATTATTTGTGCAATTGTAAGAGACCATACGTGACAAAGAATCGAAAGCTCTGTTTCCCCATTGTCAGTTATCACAGGAGCATCAGTTAAATACACACCGATGGCCTCATGTAATTACACATGATTCCACCTGTGCTCTGCAGCTTTCTCTTCTATAGCAATGACCGTGAGAGGGTAGAGCGAGGGGAGAGACAGAGCATGCATGTAAGCAGCTGTACCAGCACATATGCGTGGTTTGGTTTGGTTTGGTTTGGTTTTTTTGGTTTCCCTGGCACGTTTTCTACCACATTGACTGTCGAACAACAGATAGAGCTGTCACATTTGTGAGATTTTATTTCAGTATCTCTTTGCAAAATAAGATAAAATCGGTAACCTGTGTATTGAGTTTTATCAGAAAATCATGAGTTTTGGTACAAGACAGCCTTTAAGTTTTCTGCACATGGTAAGAGTTTCCACTATGTTATGTCATATGCCGGAATATAAGCAGAGTTGTTTCTTTTTCCTTTTCTTTTTTTCTGAATTATCCTTCAGAAAAGTGGATGGCACCTTGTATTTGAGCCTTGTGGTAAAGGGCGCTCTTGTTATTTTGAAACACAAAGTTTGGGGGGAACACATTAGCCTAAAACACTAACTTCAGCCACTGATCACTTTAGATGCTTATAGAGGTCTTCTAACAGAATCGGTTTTATTTCCAAATAAGAAAAAGTAATCTAATTTAGTTGTTAGTTGTGTGTCATCTTACACAGCCTTTGAACAGTTACTTTGAACAATGCTGCAGTAAATGGTGAGCAATGTAGAGATCACCACTTCTAAATGGGTACTCATGGCTTGGAATCAGATTTCTAAAAGGGCAAATACACAGAAACTCAGACTGTATTTTATTTCAAGCACATTGTAGTGAAGATGATATACATGCCTCTGAAACAGTAGAAAACTCAAAAAGTGAGTGATTGTGAAAACACTGAGGTCGGATGCACCTGAAAAGTTTAAATCGTGTTATGAAACGTGGTTGTGAAAAGAGTAATATTTCTAAATCAATATGAATTTTTACAAAATCGGTGGTTTCAAACATATGTGTAACTAAATTAATAAACTATATATAATAAGTAGTCACTGATGGTGTCAACCATATCCCTAAAGGATTATCATTTTAAACCAAGACACATTTCTGAGGATCTGGTCTTTGGAAGAACAGGGATCACCCTGTGTTCAGGCCTGTATGGTTCGTTGAAACGCTTAAACATGTACTTTAACATATTTTTCTCTCAGTGCCGGCTCTACTTTTTTTACGATTTTCACTTCAGTTGAAAGGCAAGAATGGGGAAACAAGCCAACTGGTTCTCGAGACGTATTTGCCCAGTCGGATCTAGAGAGAGTGAGCAGAATGGAGAAAATGATCAAATTCTGACCCGGTTTTCGGTAACGGTGCACTTAGTAAACTGAGGCTTCTCGTAGCCTTAAATCAACCCCTAATTTGAAAACCTCCTGATGAAAAAAGCTCAGGAAGATCAAGAATGACATTGGCAGGGGCCATAGGTCATTCCTTCTTACCTCTCCTCCCCAGCTGGGTGTCAGGCTGTCCGAGGGGTCCCCGTCCCATCCTGGTCCCACGTCCACAGTAAGTGCTCGGCTCACGTGTCTTATGGGATGAGCACCACATTTGAGGGGACATGTGGAGAAAGAAATGTGGAAAAGTGGGGAGCTTTTCTAGAAAGTTTGTAAAGGACTTGGAAAGACAAGCAAATGAAGACATTGGTGGTTAAACACACCCCTTCAAGCATTTCAGGATCAATTCTGTTTGCATAGGTTAGAATAAAGATATTTCGAGCAGCACATTTCTCCAAAAGGAGTCCAAAAGGAGAAAGAAAAAGAGGAAAAGTGCTTACTCCTTATTGTCCAAGTACCATATATCACTTTTAAAGAGCTTTTTCAACCCAAATGCTTGCTACAACGCACCAGTCTTTTCCTAGCCCTGAGCTAAAAGTTCATCAATGATGGAGCAATGCCAGATTTGATGATCACCTGTCAAGACAGAGTATGGGGATCTAATGACTGACTCCACATTGTAAAATAATCATACTCGGACAGAACTGATGCTTGTGTTAGCTAGAGAGGCCTAGGGGCACCTTTAAAAGATTGACTTCCCCTCATGTAGTCTGACTTCTGATGGGAGAAGCTACAAAAAGGGATAGAAGAGAGAGTATGGCAGGGAGCTAAATTTAGAATTCGCCAGAACTAATCATAGAAGTGATGGAAGAAATAATAATGAGGAAATAAATCAGTTCTTTTCCGCCAGTCAGAAATTTAAAACCCCTTGTATGTGAAAACATAAAAAGATTCTTTTTAAACACACTTTTAAAAAAATCATAATACATGCAACAGAGAATTTATGTATTTTTCAATAGGTGTAGTAATAGGAAAAAAAAAACTTTTCCATACCGAGAGTTCATTGGTGGAAGAATAAAAGATATGGTCACTATTGCTTCTCTTCTCACAGCAAACCCTCTCGTTCCTGCTAAGAGACCCCACCCCCACCCCCACCTCCTTACCCACAGGTCAGCATCTGACAAAAGGCAGGAAATTCTTGTGATTGGGGCTACCAAGCAAGACCCTCTTGCCCGTTGGGACCCTGATCGAGTTGGAAAGATTGAATCTGGGGTGGCCACGGGGGAATGAATACATGACACCAAGGTGCCGGGCTAAGATGAGAACCAGCGAGAAGAGGAGGTAGTGCTCGAGCACCTGGATGCAGTCAGGCCTGAAGTGAGAGTCACAATTGTGAGGTCGGCCACCAGACTCCGGGTCTTCGGACAGGTGTTTCCCCATAGGCACTGCTGCTCTGCCTGGAAGCTCAAGTTTTGTTCCCTCCAAGAGAAACGCGCCTCTGCCCAGCCCTGTTTTTGCATCAGTAGCCATGTCACCTTTCCTTTGTCTTCCCAGAAAGACACCTTGGCTTAGAATGTCAGCCCATCCATTATGCATACGTAGCAAGGAAGAAAAAAATCATCAGCGGAGCCAAAACTGTGGCTGTCGCTCTCAACTACAGCTTTTCCTCCTCCGTCTCCCCTGTAGTTTGAGCTGACCTCAATTCTATCAATTCTTGTATTATAATTTAGCATTCGGGGTTGTTTTTTGTGTTTTTTTTTTTCTATGACATTTGCAGTTGCTCAATAAAGGCGGGGATCTCGTTTGTCTTTTTCTTGTTGTTTCTCTCAAAGCCTAGCAAGATGCCCAGCCTGGAGTGAGCACACAGTAATCTTCTCGACGGCTCTCAAATCTCAAATCCCTGTTCCCGGAGCACCTGTCATATTAATAGGAGCTAGCATTTATTACACGCTCCCTGTACCAGCAAAGCAGGTACTACTGTTACCCCCATTTCACAACTGAGGGGCCTGAAGCGCTGAGGTCGTGTAATCTGCTCAGGGTCACACAGGCGCGGAGTGGAGAGGCGGTCTGTTTCCTGCTGTGCTGACCCCTCTTGTCTCAGTTCAGCCTTTCATAGACTCTCTTCTGTACTGGCACCGCTTCCTCGTGGCCTCTCTGCTTCCGCCTCTGAAACACAATTCTGACATTTGGCCAGAAGCTACACAGACTCCTTCCTTGTTCCTCCTCGTTTCAAAGGGAAATCCAGATGGCCAAGCATGAACCCTTCTTGGTCCGGCCCCTGCCCACCTCACCACCTCATCGCTCATGTGCCCTCCTGGCACCCTGGGGCTTTCTCTGGCTGTGCCAGGCTCTGCATGGTTCTCAGTACGTGCTACGTTCTCCTCTCCCCCTTGCCAAGGTATAATTCCTTTCCTCGAGACCCAGCCCTGCCTGGGTCCTTCTCCAGGGGGCTTCCCTGACCTCCTCCTCTGGGTCAGGTGTCATCACCTATACTTCTATTCTTTTTAAATGTCTGTCCACTTTTTTAGTGGATGAGGACTGTAATCTCTGATTTCTAAGCACAGTCTGGCACAGAAGTACCTGAAACACCGCTTCAGGGAAGCATGAGCTGTTAGGTTTCTCTGCTATGGTTTTCCACTGGGTTAGAATGAGCAGAGCCCTTCTGCTAGTCTGTGCTGGGCATGTAGCCCGTGCGTAAACTTAAACTACCGATATAAGGGTTGTTTTTTATTGCAACATAAACTACCCTTTCCCAACTGAAACAAACATCTTGGGCAAAAATCGAAGATGGTTCTTTGAAATTAGTTAATTCTCTGGATGTGTACATAATATTTCTTTAAAAAAACCTGAAGATACATCACCTTGTTGAAGATATTCTTGATTTGTAATTCTCAGTGGAATTTCTAACGTTATAGTTTGCTTCTTTTAAATTCCTGACATAGTGACTTAATGGCTTTGTTCTGGATTTGTTGGTATACAATTAAATCTGTTCTGAGCAATTCCTTACAATGCTGTTTACTTTTTAAAGAATATTTTAAATGTTTTCAATGAGCCTTGAGAAGCCACTATGTGAAAAATGTTAGGCTCTTTAAAACTGACTTGCCCCACTTAACATTTGCTTGATATGAAACGATGTACATGGTTGTATTTTAATTTATAGAAAAAGAACTTGCATAAAGCTGAGACTTTTTATGCCAGCTTCGTCACCACTAAATAATTTCAACAAAATACTAATAATTCTAATAATCTCTTTGAACAGGTGATTTTAAGGGAGGTGCTGACCTTTTACCTAACTATAGTGATACTGGTGGGCCCAAGTCAACAGTCGCATCTAGAAGCTTCGGCCTTACCATTTGTTTCCATCCAGAAAGTCTCAGCTAATCACCATCATTCAGAAGACAGAAGATAAAACTTATTTATACTTGAAGGAGGCAGTGTGCTATCTCATGTTACTACTACTTGAGAAATCGCACGTACAACATCATCTTCGAGAGAATACATTCTGTGGGTTATATCCAAAAGCTGGACTGATCACTCATTTATTTTATAGCTGAATGTGTTCCTATTCTTTAAATATGTGCCGCCCCCCCCACCTCCAATCTCCTAAGTCTAGCTGATACATAACCTTTGCTAGTGTGCATGTGCTTTGTGAAATGCAATGGCTCAAATGTGCACACGAACGCGGTCCGTGCGTGGAGAGGAACACCTTGAGAGTCTCTGCTCGGTGCCTTTGTCTCTTTCCTCCGTGTCGGTCCCTCGTTAGCAGCCTCTGGAGCTGTTACTCCCACCTCCACTGCTTTCTTCTCGGCCTCCAGCTTCCTGTGTCCATCAGACCCTGAGATTTCTTTATACTGCTAGGCTCCCCAAAAAAGAAAGTGAGGTTTCTCCCACACTTCCAACCCAGAGCCAACTCAGGGCACCTGAGGGGGCACAGGTTTACCACTGCCAAAGTCCCCTGAGACTCAGTGGACACCCCCGGCAAGGACGTGACAGGAAAAAGAAGTTTTATCTCTGGCCAACAGGGAGGTGACGTTCGAGGAAGTTTTTGAAGAAGCTATTGGTTCCTGTTGGTAGCGTGACTTTCCCTTAGAGAGATGCTACCCAGAGATCTGGGAGCAGGAGCATGAATTCAGTTGGTCTGACTGTCGCCAGCATCAGAGAAACTAAGAAGGGAAAGACAAGTATACTCTAGACACTAATAGGTGTGTTCTGTTCACAAAGAAATAAAATTATTCCACGAGCCAGGAGAAAGTTGTTTGATTTGCTGTTTAAATAAACCCGTCACTACCTGACATTTGCAAACGTTTTTGAAACATGGAGGTGTTTTTTCAACCGATGGAGCCCCTAAGTGTCACACAGCTGATGTGGTTGCTCCTCCATTGGATCCCTGGACCCTGGGGCTGGGTTTAGAAACTGCTCTGTGGAAAGCCGATGGGGAAATTCGACGCTTTCCCATTTTCAAAACCACTTTGGTGACATCTTAAATAGTTCAGTGTAAACTTACCATGTCACATAAACTAACAATTCCACTCCTAGGGATCTGCCCAAGAGAAATGAAAATACACATCCCCACAAAGACTTGTATGCGAATGGTCATAGCAGCGTTATTTATAACAACTGCTGTCTGGAACAATCCAATGGCCCTCAAGTGATGAACTGATAACAAAGGCAGTAGTATGTCCTACACTGGAATATTATTTAAGCATTAAAATAAGTGAAATACTGACATTTTTTTACAATAGGGATGAACCTCGAAAACATTATACTGAGTGAAAAATGCCAGACATGAAAGGTTATAAACATATATATAAATATTTATATATATAGGAATATATATTTCATTTATATGAATCTAGAAAAGGCAGATTCATAGACAGAAAGCAGACTTGTGGCTTCCCAGGCCTACACACGAGAACAGGAAATAACTACAAATGGATGTGAGGAAACATTTTGGGATGATAGAACTTTTCTAAAACTGGATTGTGGTGATAATTGCACAGCTCTATAAATTCATTAAAACCACTTAATCATGCATTAATGATGGGGGAATTTTATAGAATGTAAATTCTACCTCATACGGTGGTTAAATATTTTAAATAAGGCATGTAGCCTAATTAAATAATCAGTACTTCTTTTCTCTGTGAAAGAAATAGACGCTGTGGCCTTCAGACTCTGAAGGTTCCCGAGACCTTCTCAGGGACTCCTCCAGGTTATTTTCCTAATAATAGCTAAGAAACGCTTTGCCTTTTTTGCCGTTTGACATTTGCACGGATGGTGCAGAAGCGAGGGTTGAAAAGCTGCTGGCACTTGAGCACAGATCAAGGCAGGGCCACCAGACCTGGTCAGTAGTCATCATATTTCCGCCTCCCATGCTCTCATCGTGGAAGGATGCATTCCATTTTCATTTAAGAATGTCCTTTATGAAACAGTAAAAAGTACTTAATTTTATTAAATCCTGCACGTTGGATGCATATGTTTTTTTATAGTCTATGTGAAGAAATGGGAAATAGACAGAGTATTTCTTCAGACGTGGGTATTCAGCAAAACTTTTCTCAAAGCCGAATGAAGAGAACCTGTCACTTCAAAGAAACCAATTGGCAGTATTTGTTGCCAGTCACAAAATACAGACTTTAAACCAAAATTAGAATTTTGGAAAACATTACACCATCATCAGCTTGACAGCTCTGTCCAGATTTGTCTGATGAGATTGATGGTGATTTTAATAAATATGGGGTTTTTTCATATTGTATAATGAAATGTGTTAAAATTTGGAGACTATAGGCAAAGAGATCTTGATACTAAAAGTTTGAGAACTGCTGGTCTAGTGGCTAATAGGGGCCTACTGCGTGGGTTCAAATCCCAACGCTGTCACTTAAGTGTGTGATCTCAGGTAAGTGCTTCGCCCCTCTGTGCCCCAGCTTCCCCATCTACAAAAATGGCGCTAACAATGGTGCCTATCTCAGAAGAGGTGTTGTGGGCATCAAAATGAGTTGATATATGTAAATATTTATGAACATTAGAATGAGTTAATATCTGCCAAGCACTTAGAGTAGTGCCTGCCATAGTAAGTGCTCAGTGAGTCGTTGTTATTGACCTTGGTGAGTGGTGATTTGTAAAAACAAATACGTTATAAACATATGAGAGATAGAAACCCTGTGTAATTAGATGCACTTTATTTTTCTCTAACTGGGAAGTCTGAAGCTGCTTTTCCTACCTTGGCCTCCCTCCTGCCTTTGGCCCCCGCATTCCCCAGAAATGCATACCTGTGTATGCCGTCCTGAGGGGCCACCTGTTGTCTCACCTGAGGAGGAGAGCTCTGCTCATCCATTGAGTTTCTATTATTTGGAGGAAATTCCTTTCTTTGCTTAGCAACCACACGATGTGTTTTTAAGGAAGATTTGGTGAGGCAATGTAATTATGAAGGGTACAGTTTAATAAATTGAATATAACCCATACTGTTGTATGTCATCTGAATCCTTAAAATTAGAAGCCAGCAATGTTTGAAATTGCAATGTGTCATTTAGTTTCCAAGAGTTTGAGAAGTTATATGACTAGAGAAAAGTAGAAGTTTCCATCATATGAAATAGGTCCATTTTTAATGCTTAATCTATGTATACAGAAATTTTAAGGGAGAAAAATGACTCATTTGGAGGGAACTTACATCTTTGATCCAGCAGAGAGACTACATTTGAGCTATTTGTATCTCTAACTGTTAAAAGGAAGTTGATTAATTCTACCAATACTTGGTAAGCGCTTCTCATGAAGTGCCAGGCACTGTGGCCCAGATGGGAAAGGGGACGTAGGCCCACCCTCCTGGGGTTATTGTGTTAGGCTTTCTAGTTGTTCTCCCACCTGCTTTGTGAAAAACAAGGTAGTTCACCTGTTGTTCTCTGACCCCATCAGCAATATATGGATCAGATTTTTTAAATATCCATGAAAGCATTCTTAAATTCAGTAGTAAACTTCAAAAAATCATAATATTCATTGTTTTTTTTTCTCCTAGAAGGTCACAAACAAGATTATATTCTAGTTTGGAATACCAATGCTATACAGATAAGCTCACGTTAAATGATAAATAACAACCAGGAAATGTAAATTATTGGAGGTTCGTTGACATTAATAGCTTTTGCTGTCCTAAGAGAAATATGGACTTAAAATTTTGAGCTCATTTTGGGACCATCGGTTTTGTACCATCCCACGTCACTCTGCATGTGGTCGAGAACGGTGGGTCAGCCCACACGAGTTTTTATGCCTCTCTCTAACCTGGGTCTTTATTGCCACACCTTAGCTTCCTTGAGTATATACGGTTACCTAAATATTAGTATATATTCTAAACTTAAATTAGTTTAGAATAGTCTTTCATTTCATTTTAAGGGTATGTTTTGTGAGCAAATTATAAAGTATCTCTAATATTTTTTAAAATACAATGTTTGTAAAAATACAGAGCAGTAATATTATTAAGATAGGATGGTGTGCTTACTGATATATCAGCATTTTAAGACTTGAGAGCGTTTCTTTCCCATGTGCTGGTTTACTGGGCATAAGAAATCAGACCAGGCTAACAGCCAAAAAGTGCCTCTTGAATACAGGCTGGTATTGAATTTTAGTAATTCAGCTGAATTCAATCCCAATAGTTGTTGTGGGTGGAAAAGAGTAATTTTTAGTCATGTCCTTATCCCTGTTACTGCTAGGTCCTTGCGCAAATTTAATGTCTCAGAACTACCGTTGTCTCTTATAAATAAAAACGCCCTGAAGTCGGTTAACCTGGGCAAGTCGGCAGCGGCTGTGATTGTCCTGCGGCTGCTCTTTTTTGCCATTAGAACCTTCTGTTCTTTGATTCTCTTACTATTTTCAATAACTCACCCTAAAAATCAAATATTAGTTGTACTTACCTTTCTAAACAGAGCCATCGTTGTTATAAAGCTGTTGCTCTCCTCATGACCACGCTCCCAGTTAAAACGTTTGGCAGCGCACACCCGGACCACGCAACGTCTCTGCAAGGACGTTTGTCCTGTGCGGGAACCAACTGTGGAGGGCCCCAAACAAATCTCGTATTTCTGCGATGAAAACATGCTGTCGTCGAGTTGCTGATTCCCATCCTTTCTTCTAATGTGTACGTTTATGTGTTTCAGGAAAAAAGTGCCAGTTCCAATGCAAGACTTAAAACGAATAAAGAGATTCCGGGATTAGTTCACCAACCCAGAGCCAAGTAAGTTCTGGTTTCTATGTCGTTACATTGTTTTTAACGCTAAACATATTTTCAGAATGAGCTTTATATTGCCCACCAGATAATCAAGACTTGTTATAAAGCTTCAGTAATTGCGACTGGTGTGGTTTGGTCTAACGGAAAAGAATAGAGTCCCAAAACAGACCCAGAGTAGACGTTGAAATCAGTTAGAAGAAAATAAAGGGGAATATCTTTATGAACGTGGGGTAAGGAAAATTTTCGAATAAGTCACAAAAGATGTAGATCGTAAGGAAAATGATTAATTATGATGATGATATTAAAATTAAGAACTTCTGTTTATCGAATATACCAAAGGGAGAGTAAAAGGCCACAAAGTAATGGAATGATTTTCAATGCACATAATTGCAAATAGTCGGATTTCCAGAATACATGAAGATTCTACAAATCACTAAGTGAGACAGAGAATGCATAGAAAAACAGGCTAAAGACGTGAACAACCATTTGACTGAAGAGGAAACAGGAATGGCAACTGTATATAACGAAAGCCAGTTCGTGTCTCAGGATAAGCAAAAATTTGGAAGTCTGACCATACAAAAGGTTGACCAGAATTTGGGACACAGGCACTCTTAACTCCTGCTGGTGGGACTATATACCGGTACAAATGCTTCGAAAAACAATTTGGATTATCTAGTAAAATGGTCCCTACGTTGACCTTCTCCCCGGCAAACTTCACTCTCAGATATATACTAGCGAAACTCTAGGGCCTATGTGCCAGCAGAAATATCCATAGCAGCCTGGTTTTATGAGCTTTTGAAGCTCTTGAAGGTAAAACACAAGTGTCCCTCAAAAACATAATGGCCAACAAAAATATGGTGCATTCTTATGGTAAAAATACTGCATATCTGTGGAAATGGATGATCTGTAGCTACACGTATCAAGATGGAGGAATCTCATGAACGTAAGGTTGTGGCAGTAAAGTAAGGAGTGGTACCTGACTACAGGTAGTTTTATTCATGTAAAGTTGCAAAGTAGACAGAACTTAGCGATATTACATATATGTGTTTGTATATACGTATATGGTAAGTAATAAAGACAAGCAAGAAAATGCAAAGGCATTAAATCAGTGTAGTGGTTCTTTCTGATTGACTGGAAGACGATGGGACCAGGGTTCTATTCTTTAACCCATTTCCCATTTAGAAAAAATAAATAAAAGTGCAGCTCGCTGCCAGCTTTAATTTAGTTTTACATAAACACTCTCTTCGAGGCTGAAGCAAATCTGACTCGTTTTCAATATGACAATGAAATATAAAAACTGTTCTTGGAGTTATTTCTAATAGAACTTGTCTCTAATCCTAATGTAACAGAAATGTAGATGATGACCAGCTATCAAATAATTTTTTTTCATATGGAAATTTGAAAGCACAGAACAACACAAAGTGGAACATCTCAGATTTGACATTTTCGGTGATCAAGAATTACTGTATTTTATAAATATAAATACCACTACTAAAAACAGAATGCTATAAATAGAACAATGTCATTTATTTCCAAAGACTATCGATATACTACAGCGATATGAAAATAGTAATAAAACGAGAGATTTTGTGGCAAACTTTGGGGGTAAGGTTAGGACTAGAATCTGTGAGTTATCTCGCCATGAACACGGCATCACCTCCAGTAAGGATTCTTGGGGTGAACGGGAAATGAATTCATCTAAGTGGTGATTACATGGGTATCCCTTTAATTATTACTATTAAAAACATGCAAATACCATGTTTTCTTTTCCATGTGTTATGTTTTTCACAATTAAAAATTAAAAGAGAATAATGAGTAGTTTTCTAGATCGTTCTAGAACTGAATCTACCTTGGTAATAAAATGAAATGCACTTTATGTGACTTTGAAGCTACCTCTCCTTTCTTCGAAGAGGCTATGTTATCCCAGAGGCTCCAAGTTATGGTATTCCCCCGAAATATGAATAAATTCCCGGGGTCCTGATCATATTAGTACTTTTGAACAGTCACCCCACTCCCTCAATTAATGAGACCATTACGTATATGTCATTGTAGTAGCCCCACGAGTCAAAATCATAAGCAGAGGAAGTTGTATTATCTCTGGTTCCTCCCAGGAAATTGAGACAAAAATAACCCAGTTCATATTCCCTTTAACCTGGCCCAGGGCCTGTGGCATTGCTACAGCCATGGCTTCTGTGATACGGAGGTCAGGACTCTTCACGGGGTGGTGCATGAGCTCAGAGATTTCATGTTTTTAATTTCAAAGAAAAGGAGACATTTTAAAATCCACTTATCATGTGCAATGTCCATATAATGGTACAGCCGGATTTTGTACCCGTGGGTGAGTAGAGCACTTTGATAGCAGTCTCCCTTGTTCCTTTCAGTGGTGTGTCATCAGCCTTTGATAGGTGCCAGTTTTTTAAGTGTTTCCCTTATCTCAGAGTTCTAAGGCGAGACTGGATTAAGGAGGATTTCTTTTTTCCCTTTAGAGCAAATGGTTATTTAACGTCTTCACACTAAAACTGCACGCTTGCAATCTGGCATGGGCTGAAGTTCTTGGAGAAGCTGATTAAATTGGCTCATGTGTTTACATTAAAATTATGAAGAAAATCCTCTGTTTCCCACACAGCAGCATGCTCGTGTGTGTGTGCGTGCATATGTGCGTGCGTGTGTGTGTGCGCACGTGTGTGTTCTAAACTATGAGTCAGAACATGGGGTTCCTGGAATTCAACTAAGAAACCTTGCTAGAGGGCCAAGAAGAGTTTACTTTTCCTACTTGCTGACATATAGGATCAAGGAGACTCTTATTTATTGTGCATTTGTATCAAATAAGATAATGAGTTTCTTTTCTCATGAATGGAAGGACAGTCTTATACCAAATAATGGCAGACTGATTAATAATAAAGGCAGATAATCCTCACTTCTTCATTTGATGCAACACATAGAGCACATTCTTATCGACTTTGTGATCTCTAATGTCTTTGAGCTTCAGTTTTCTCAGAGAAAAGCAGAGGTGAGCAACCCTGTCTTATGGTCTGGAGATTAAATATGCCCAGTGCTTATCACAGCATCTGGCGCTTGGTAAGAACCTTAGTAATTAGAAACCACCCAAATGCCCTTTAACAGGAAATTAGGTAAACAAACGACACCATATTCACACAATGGAATATTAAAGTTAATATCAAATGAGTTCATTTAAAGTTAATATTTAAATTAGTTAAAATCAATGTACTGCAGCAGTTCACAACGCTGGATGGACCTTAGCAAAATAATACCAGAAGAAATGAGCAAGCCCTGACGGATGATTTAGAACATCATGCACTCTTATGTTAAGTTAAAAAAACTAAAGTAAATCAGTTGCATGGGAGGAAGGTAAGGTAGCTGTAGGTTGTTGTCATGGTCATTAGATCTTAGCAAGTGTGGGTCATGTGTGAGGATTAGAATTAACCCCACTTCCCTGAGGTCCAGTGGAAAAATAATGACGATCATGAAGAAATAGCTGTGTTCAGGCCAAGATTTGCCAGGAACCCACTGAGTACTTGAATTTCGTCTTTGCAGGTGACCTCTTAGGGCATGAAGACCTTGCCTTCCTCATACTCTTGTGGTTTAAGTTTTTATTATCTGGAAGCTTGATTTTTTTAAGTCACTAAACATGAAAGCCGTGGATCTTTCAGCTCTAACGCTCATTTTATCTCTCTTACGTTCATTTGCTTGCTTGTCATTCACATTCCACCGTGTTGTCATCCCTTGTCTCATGAAGCCGAGAAGTCGCAGGAAGAAGAGCCTCTGCTGGCTCAGGGTTCAGTCACGAGAGCTTGGCCAGCACCAGCTGGGGGTCCCAAGAAGTGCACTGGGTTGTCCAAGGTTGAGTTGTAGTTATTAGAGAGAAGCAGGAATTACTGAAATTGTTAAGCTTTTATAAAAGATCTTTGGATCTAATTAATCTCAGCCATCAAGTGTTTGTAATTTATAAGCAAAATCATAAACAATTCAATCATCCCTTTCTAACATCTTGAGGAAGGCTAGGGAGCCAGTGTGCTTTTCTTCCTCCTTGCTCCCCATATCAAGTTGTGCATCAGAAAGCATTTTAGAATTGAGTCATTACCCAAGGACTGTTTCTCTCGGCGCAGTTTATAGTCCCGATTAAAAACTAGTATTAAACCAGTGTTGGTACAGTCTCCACATAAGAAGAGGACAGACATTTACATTTATCTAGGTGGGAGTCAGTTGATAGGGGGTAATTTATTTCACCTCAGTAAAAATTCTGTGTCTGCCCCTGTCAGAGGGATTTCGGAACTTCTCTTCAAGACAGACTCATGGAGAACAGCCTCATGATCTCAGGTACATCGTACCTAAGAGGATGCGCAGGTAACAGGAACCTTGCACGGGCGTTCGCCATATCTGGATGTGTCTGCCACTCTTCCAGGACCACTGGAGTTTATCTGATAAGCTGATTTAGTGCATCAGGGTTGGATCATAAATAAGTCAGCCTTCCACTCAGTCTTTCCTGGCTAACACAGTCTAAGTACTGTACTTCACGGTGGCAAGATAGCGAACCAGTCCGGTGGGTGACTTTTCTTGGTAGGTTTTTAATTGAGGCAGAGGCAGGCAGGAGTGTTGAAACTCTCTGAGACAAAGAAAAATCAGTCAGGCGTTTCTGTATCAGAGAAGTGTGATTATGGAGACGTACCTGACTGAAGGCCAGTTGCCTACGTTGGTTAGAATTGTTTCTTCAAAAGGGCACCAAGAGGAAAATGAAAAATGGGCATTTGGCTTCCTAACGATTGTATTCTCTACCCCAGAGCAAGGTAAATATTTAGTTCCAGATTCAGGTGGGGTTGAAAATACACTGGCTTATCTAATTAATTCTGGGTTGGGTGGCTTTTGTTCAGTTTGTTTTAATCGAGAGATACTTTTTTTTTGTAATGGTTAGGAAAGATGTGGTAAAATTACACAAAATCGAAACCACTGTTCTTGCTTTACCGTATATGCAGCCTGAGCTCGTCACCATCACCTTTTGTCCCAAGCTCGTGATATGGACCTCTGGGCCTGGGCATCCTCGATCACAGGGTGGCAGCATATTCGCAGAGTTGCTTTTACTTAAGGCTTCCCCTCTGGTTTGCCTAACGTGCGTACGTATGAGAGCTAACCTCACGCCCCATGTTGCTGTATTCAGTGAAGGAGTTAGTGGAAGTTAGTAACAGTCATAGAATGACTGGGGAAGGGACCTCAGAGACCAGCCCGCCAGTTTTACAGATGAGGAATCAGAGGCTTATACCTCCCGCTGCTAACGCACTGTGCTACCTCTGCGGGCGCATGAATCCCATAAATTTGAATAGAGATCACTTGGTCAGTTAATTAAACATTTATTGCCCTCCTGTTACACACAGGGCGATATATGCTAGGAACTCCAACCTACATGTTTCCACGATGAACATCAAATCCTAAAAATGACATTTTTATGACGTCTTTTGGCATTTTCTAGAAACTAATATATATGTGTGTGTATATATATATATATATTTATAATGATAAGTCAGTATAGATAGATAAGGAGATCTATAGATACAGATACAGATATAGGTACAGATATAGATATAGATGATGATAGAGATAGAGATAATAGAGATAGAGAGAGATAGAGATAGAGATAGAGGTACCTTTCCTGTCTAGGACCCAGAGCTGTTCAGCAACCGTATCTGCAAGAGCTTGTCTGAGAACAGGAATGATGCCCCCAAAGCGTCAGAGCAGCCACAGTGGGTGCCAGGACATCCATGTTCCCCACTCTGGAGAAACTGCACGCCGCCCCCCACCCCCAGCTCTCCCTCGGAGCCAGTTTACATCACTTTGGATATGACTCTGATAAACTTGGCTGTGCCGTTTCCACGTGCAGTAGAAGCAGCAGCTGGGAAGGAAACTGAAAGAGGACTCGCTCCTCTGAAGAGGAAAGGAGAGGAAAGCTCAAAAGCAGGCAGAGAATAAAAGCCTGATAGTTCGGGCCGTTTTGCCTGAGAAGGGCCAGCTCTCCCTGTCTGAGAGGCTCGGGGGCCATCTCAGAGCAGTGCTGGGACCGAAGGTTGTGGACGTGGCCACTAGTCACTGAGTGAAAGCTGGGTCGTGTTTGTGCGAGATCCTCCGTAAATGAGTATACAGTTTTAGAAGACTTGCAGCCAGAGTGGCTCAGCTGCAAAATACGTGTGGCACTTAAAGATGTAAAACCACGAGGAATCTGGGAAAACTCAGCTATGCATAAAGGCTTTTCTGTCCAGCCAGAGAGGAGACGGTTTAATATGTTCTCATCATCCCAGATTCTGCCCTCACCCTTCACACCTGCAATAAGACAGGGCCTGTTTCTGAAACAGGGCATTCACTTTTTTTCAATGATCCTGTAAAGGATGGCAAAAATTACATGATGTACGTCAAAGTCCTTTATAGCTGTGAAAGCTGATTGCTAGTCAGCTGTGTTTATTGTTTTCCTTTCATATCAGCGCTAATGCCGCTGTGCTCCCAGATTTTAAATCTTGATCTAACACGTGGAAAAACCTTGGCCCCATGGTCTGTCACAGGAGGTCTAAAGGGTTTGGGGTCACTTGTGCCACACATTCTGTGGCCCCTAAAGGATGAGGCATAATGCTAAGGGGTGTGTCAGGTAGGCGCCTCGCCACACCTGGACATGAAGAGAAGAAGCTACTCCAGAGTGAGGTCCCTGCTCCACCCGCAGCCACGTCAACCAGGAGGCACCAACGGCCAGCGACATAAACGCCGTGTGGTGTGTCTGTCGCCCCAGCACCCTGAACCTCCTTGGAACACACACGGCTGTTTGCCGCATAGAAACTATGGTCATGAAAACCATGTTGCCACCAGGGTCCCTTCCTCCCCGCAGCCTGTGCATCTGTATTCTTCTGTTCCCCTCACCTTCTAAGTTACCACGTCCGTCTCACTGCGTGTGCTGTTACATAGCGCAAGAAAAGCAAACACGCAGGACAAGGGCTGCCGGACCTGCTTCCCGACTTAGTCCCACATTCTGGTGGAATGTCAGCCCCAGAGAGGTACATGTGCTATTGCCAGTGCAGAAGGTGTTTAGGGCCAATGTCAAGTTCTCAACTCATTTGCTGCCGGCCCACACCTATCAGTCAGCTGAATAGCATGCTGATACCGACAACCTTCGTAAACTGCACCTTTCCATATAATAACTAGGATAGATATGTATTTTTTTACAGTTACACACAGGGTTGAAATATGGCCCGTGCTGCTTGCCTATGCTGTTTTTAAAATCCCAAATGGCTATCTGAAGAAAAAATTTGGCACGCACCTCCCAGAAACATCACTGTAAATAACATGTGCTTTGAAAGGAAATTGTATTTCTTAAATCATAAGCCCTGATAAACTATTATGAAATGCATTTGTAAGATTACTGTAATAACATTTATCCTTTCTATAACTTCAGAGTATTTCAGTGGAAAAGTCTGCAATAAATAAATGTCTGCCCCAAAGTTTAGGGACTCAGCATTTTTATTGAGAGAGCCAGGTTTAAGAAAAAAATGAAATATGCCCTTAACTGCTCTTTGTTTTTCAGCATGCACATCTCTGAGAGCCAACAAGAATTCTTCAGAATGCTGGATGAAAAAATTGAAAAGGTAAGAAATAAAATTAAGTGCATGATGCAAGGGAGCCATGCTAATTGCCTCATGATTTAAGTAACTATATTCCAGTTTCTGTTACAAAGTTATTAGGTTTTCTTCTTTTTTATCCTTTTTTAAATTTTATTTTATCATTAGTTTCAAGTGTGCAGAACATTGGTTCGACATTTCTATAGTTTCTAAAACGATCCCCCTAATTGCTCTTTCTCTCTGGCTCTCCGCCTAGCCATTGCATTACTGCGGACTGCATTCCCTGTGCCGTGCTCCCCATCCCCGTGACCATCTATCAACTACTAATTTGTCCTTCTTTAACCCTTCACCCTTTTCTCCCAGCCCTCCAACCCCACTCCCCTCTGGCCATTACAGGATTGCCCTCTCTATTTGTGAGTCTGTTCTTTATTAGTTTTTCTTTTTTATTCTTTAGATTTCACAAAGCTATTCTTGTAAGGGGAGTAGAGGTTTAAAACAAAAGTACCCCCTACACCAAAAAAAAAAAATAATAATGTGGCTCTGAAAATATTTAATGTATATTAGAGCTTCCCAGGACCCTGGGCTATCACTGATCATTAATTAAAGTGTGTAAAGCCAGATAGAGACTAGTGAGAACATTTGTTGGCATATTGTCTGCACTCAATGCCCTGCTCTGACCTCGGACTGTGAGCAAGGAGGTACCTGCCAAAACTTATCCAATGCCTACTGAATGCCTGACACTGCTCTGGGTTTTTTACAAACATCACTTGCATGTTGCGATCAATACCTGCCTCAAGGTAATGGCCGTGAGATATGTATTATCTGCATTTTACAGACAAGGAAACTGAGGCTCAGAACACTTAAGTGATTTACCCAGGTTTGCCAGACTAATAATAATAATAATAATAATTCCCCTTCTCTGTGGCTCCAAAGCAGTCTCCAAGTTGCTTTTCTAGGAATGTGTGGATTTTGCATTAATGGTAAAATACAGAGTTGATCCATGTGGAAATTGAATTTAGGATCTTAGAGTGCCGTATGCTAATCAACTGAGTGAACCATGGATTACTGTAACAATTACAGGCGTACGTACTTGTAGACTTGCAGTTCATCACTGCAGAGGGGTGAGTTTTAACTATTCAAGTTATAAATCTGAGTGTTATCATTTGAAAGCTTTAGCCAGAAAAAAATAAAATCGTAAATTCAGAACATATCACTGGTTAAGGCATCACATTGAAAATTTTTTTAATTTTCATTTTTTTTGTGGTCCTTTTATCTGAGCATTTCTTTATGCATTTCTAAAGTTATGGTATCTATCACTCAATGGCAGATAATGATGGAGGTCTTAAATTCATCAGTATTTCAACAGCAGTCCCCACTCTATGGAGGACCCACTGAAAGAATAATTCTATAATCTCTTAATGCACCATTGAAAGACCAGCAAATATCACCAATGTGAAAAATAGAGATGGGTAATGAATTAAAATGGTAGTTTAGTCTATAGTACTCCATGACTATGCATACTCATTTAGAAGTGTAATGTTTTTATTTTTAGTGAAATTTTGGCTTATGCATGACTTTTTAGAGGGAAAATTCCATCCAGGAGTAATTACCAAGTTTCACATATTGGTTCAAAAGCTGTTCAAATTGCTGATAGCATTTTGTTTTAGTAAAGAGAAGCATAAAAAGAAATATTTTGTTCCCACTGTATTGGTGAAGATCTTTACTTTCTCAGTCAGTTTGTTTAGATTTTTGTTCCTCTGCTAGCTTTTTGGCAATAAAAAGATCTGCTTAGTAGTCAGAGGTAGTCTGTGAAAATTGAAATCCAAATCGTAAGTTATCTTTTAAACAACATCTATAAACCCTGACATGACATTTAAGATGATCTAATCCTTTTCCGGTGTGTTTTCATAAGTGAAATTCTACCTGTTTTTACTCAAAACTGAAATTCGTTGTTCCCATCGGACACTGGATTTCCTCTTTTTTTTTTTTTTTTGCATCCAGAGTGTAGATCATGATGTGTTTCGCACAACAAAAGCAAAGCTTCTAACTCGATCATTTCTTAGATGGGAACTTCCCTGGACACAGGAGATTCATAGATTCAGCATAAACAGTCTTCCTACTAGTGAAAACATTTATGTCCTAAGAGCTGTTGTTGACTCTGTGACATACACCCAGTTACAGATTTCTAGAGGAATTTTCTTTCTTCTCAGAACCAAGCTTTTCTGCTTCTCTAAAGTTCATGCTTCGGAATATTGTGAATATACTACCCTATGTATCACTTAAACATTGATCCTCCAAAAATTAAAATGTTCTTTCTTAATATATGTGTTTGGCTTGATGTAATCTTCACCACAGTTTATATAACCAAAATTAGAAGTTGGAGTCTTACAAATTATTTTCCTGATTTTTTACCATTGCTAAACGTTTCTTTGGTCCAAGTTAACATGAGGATAACTGTAAACACAACTCAGATCTATTCTTTAGGTTTTATAGGGTTGATTTACAAAATGATTAAACTCAAGAGTGTCCTGCTGAAAATTAGTCATTCGGAGAAGCTTTGAGTTTTGAGATTTAATCTCTCTCAGAAATATCCATGAATTCCTTTTTCTTCCTTAAATTGATATGAAGCAAAATTGACTGAACTCGTGGAGATTTAAACCCACCCTTCCTTGATTTATCCATTGTATCTATTGAATGCCTATACAGCATGGTTTGAATTTACCTTTCAACTCTTCTCCTGATATCAAAAGAAATTTCTGGTCTGTCTTTCTCAAGATAGATATAGAAAATAAAATAAAAAATTCTTAAAAATCGACATAAAAGTACTATTAGTATAAAGAAACTAGGACTTTTAGATGGTTAAATATTTGTAATGAAACTTAATTTGGACTACCTGACCTTAATTCAGAGATTGTCACAGTGCTGAACCAGCTACAGCTAACCTTTACACCACAGATGGGCCAGCGGAAAAGCAAGAAGCAGAGAAATGCTTTTAAATTTTGTCTATTTAGCACTTACTGAGTACCAGACATTATACTAGTGGCTCAGGATAGAAAAATCAATAGGCAGTATGGGATACAAAATAAGTAGGAAACAGCTCCTTTGTCTGCGGTGTTCAATTTTAAAAGTGAATTTCTTTAAAAATGTAATTATTTTATCGATGGAGGAGTCAATCCTTCCTCCGTCACCCCCTGCCTGCCATTGTCACTGTGAGACAGGTCCTCCTGCATTGAACATAAGTGGAAGGCAGGGACACTGAGCTGCATCTGCAGGTGAACTAGGGAGAGCTTTTATCAGATCAATGAGAGTTCAGAAGAGCCTGTTTGATTTACTTTTGCTTTTCCTCTTGGGAGTAAAACCCCTGTGAAACAATGGGAGCGTCTCAGTTATTTTTACCTCATTGTTTTTCACTCAGGTATCTCACCACTCTTCCATGGGACTCTGTCATCCTTGTGCCTGACAATTCACAGGCTCGTGAACCTTACATGAAGTGGTGACATTTAACTAATTTTGTAGCTTAAAGAAAATGACAATTTACAACAGAGAGAGATAATGATTTAAACTCTGTTTTCAAAGGGAAAAGAAGATATCTAGATTATTAAAACCTGGCCCCATAGAGGAGTTTCTGAATATGGTACCCAATGCAGATCACATCCGACTTTAAGATATGCTTTCTACTGTGCACTGGACCTTACTTGGAAAAAACAGAAAAAGTAAATAATACATTTTTTAAACATCTGTGATATTAGGGTCTTCTCTAGGCAAAAACAGGGATTTATATATTGCTTTATGGGGATAAGAACAGCTGAGTACCAAGAAGTCTTTCACCCTCTTAAGAAAAACAACTCCGAATATTAAATAAAGAATATCTCAGTTCAATGTCATTTACATTTGGTAAGTTTTTCTCATTCAAGACTTAAGCTTCGTTGGGCCAGGGGCATCTTTTTTTGAAATCTTGAAAAGTTATAGACTCCCCCTATAAAAATGCACATGATATCATATACACAAATTCTTGAGCAAAATGTCAGGATTTTATAATTCCCTGAAGCCTGTCCTTGGGCCCCAGACAAAGAACTTGAGGATTTCTTTAGGATGTATCCCATTAATGTGTTTCTCCTCAGATCTATGGCCCAACTAACTGACCCATGAGCCTCTCCAGCAACCTTATATATATATATGTATATGTGTGTGTATATATATACACACACATATATATATATGTATATATATATATACACATACATATATATATACACACACACATATATATATATACACACACACATATATATATATGTATATATATATACACATACATATATATATACACACATATATATATATACACACACATATATATATATGTATATATATATACACACACATATACATATATATATATACATATATATATATACACACACATATACATATATATATGTATATACATATATATATATATATGTATATATATATGTCTGACTTTAAAGAAGATAAGGAGACTGAAGGGAGGGAAGTCCATGCAAACCCATTCTCCCTCCTTTGTTACTTCCCTGTCTTCTTCTCCCCTAAAAACCTCATAGTACTTTACCCCAAGGATGAGTCATCAGCTTGCCCACTGTATCATCTCCCATATTCCTCTATGATTTTGAGACTTCGCCTCTGTTGATTGGAATTATTCAATGTGGCGTTTTGAGGAAATGTCTGAGAAAGAGCAGTGTGTGGGTTTGAATCCACTGGTTTTAAAAGATGGTTGTTTATCTGTAGACCTCTATATCTATTGATAAATCATTTGCACTTAGAAAATGTTTGGGTCCCTGAAGTGGCCTGAGTCCCTTGGCCCCAGAACTAACCTAATTGGTGAGAGAGATCACGGTAGGTCAGCAGTTACAAATTTATTTCAAGGGCTTCTTCTCTTACTATTATGTCAGACCATCTGAACCGTGTTATGAATCAGGGTGTCAGAGATCAGAAGGTGTTTACTTTTCATCTGGCGAAGAGAGTGCCTTGCATGTGATTATGAACTATGCTGTCTGGTTCTGTATATAAACTATGCCTGTAGTACACTGTTTAACCTCAGAGCTGCTGTAGAATAAAATATAAGGTTTGACAGATGTAGCCACTGGTAGGCTTTACTTTCCCGGTGGGTTTAAAGGCCTCTTCAATGCATGCTAGTGATTAAACAACATGGGACCGTTGTATCTAATCCTAAAGAATGTCGCACGGCAGAAAGAACGTGCGCAGAGGAAGTCATAGCATGTCCCTCCACCCAGCTTATCACTTTCAGTAACACCTGAGGTCCTCAACACCAGTGGAGAGTTGCCCTTGCTGACATGTTTATTTTGGAAGTGGGCTCGGCTGCCAGAATCATCCCATTAAACAATTTCCTGCTTCATGGTAAACATAGTACAGTCTTGCTTTTACTAATAGCCAAACCCTTCCTGGGTCTCCTTTCCCATCATCCCCCTGCCTTGCCTACTCTCTCTCTCCTGTGTAATCCTTTCCTCATCTGTCGACTGAATGCAAGCTGTAAGTATAAGGGTAAGGATGCGACAGGGTCCTGTTTTGTTTTTCTCCCTACTGCATAGCTTTATGCAGTGACTTCTAATAGTCGCAGTGGTGACACTGGTGTAGGAACCACGGGTAAAGCATGCACACACCCAGCTTTAAGGGTCTTAGCGTTCCCGTGTAGCTAATCATAACAGGTGATGCAGCCAAGGCGACGAGCCTAAAGGCAATGCAACGCACTTAGGCTCTGCTCACCTTCTTTTTGATTTTCAGAGCGTTCGTGAAGTTCTATCGGTCTGGCTCTGTAGGGGACAGCGGAGAAGAGTTCAGGTTCCAGAACAGGGTAGTACACGCATGCCATATAAGAACCATTTTTCTGAGTGAGGTGTGGCCGGCGGTGCTCTGGACTCCTCAGCAACATGCGCGGCACCTTCAGTGAACGGTGTTGTTTTGCCATGGGTGCTAATACTTGAGCGAGGGAAGGTCACGCAAGGTACCACCCAGAGCAGAGAGGCGGTGATGTCGATGTGTGTCGTTCCCTTGATTTGTGTCACTCAGCTTCTCCTCCCCATCCTCTTCTTGGGCTCTCCTGTTCCCTTCTTCTCCGTGGCCCTTGCGTTTGGCAGCCATGAGCATTGGTTTAGTCCTACAGAGATCGCTGGGGCAGAGAGAGGGTGGCAACCTCCCTAACGGTTGCTTTATTGTTTAAGAATCTCTAAAAGGACTTGAAGCATTAAACAGGCAGTTTCCTAAGGATAAGAATTGGGTCCCATTTGTCTTTTTGTCCCCGAACCTAGCACAGGGCTGAGACAGGCGGTTTCTTAATAAGCTAGTTGAATGAATGAATGAATGAATGGATGGATGAATGGTACAAATAAGACCACTGGGCTTAGCAGGAGCAAAAGCACACAGAGGAAGGACATGTGGCTGAGCAGATTCCCGGAGGCGAGGGCTCACGTGATAGGAGGTGCTCCTGGGGAAGAGCAGCAGAGCAAGTGCCCAGCCGAGAAATCGACGAGTGAGTCAGGGAGAGAGAGGCAGCACGGAACTGGGCCAGAGCCACGGACAGATCCAGTAGCTGCTGTGTGACCCCAGGCGAATTGGTTAACCTTTCTGGTCCTCAGTTCCCCCACCAAAAAAAAAAAAATTGTGGATACCAAGTAATACTACGTCGTCTGGGAAATTAAAGAAAATTCACTGTAGAGCCTCTAGCAGTGTTTGGGGTGTGATACCTGCTCTGTACTTGGTAGCTTTTATTTCACTTGAAGCTGCCTGTGTCCATATCATCGAGGCCATTTATAGAGGCCTGGGAGAATTAGAAGGGGAAGTAAAGAATGAAACCGAACATGCAGAACTGATCAGCTTGAGTCTTACGTGAGTAAGTGCCTTCCCGATGTACAGATGTCTCCTTGTAAGTAGAATATTAGAATAGGATACTTTCCAGTGCATTGACCTACCTCCCTCCTGTGTGGTATAAACATGTTAAGGAATTAGATTTGGGAGAGTATTTATAGAGCCATTAAATAACCTGTGCTGGCTTTTGAGCTATGGTTACAGAATGAGCCAGTGAGTCAGTCTATGAGCCTGGTATAGCTGAATCCCTACATTTTTTTTTTTCTGTTTAGAGGGTTCATTCTTGTTTGGGTTTTTCAAACCCTGCTTTTACACATCTTCACTAATACCAGCCTCAAAGTGCTTGTAACTACAAAAACAGCACAAAGTTAGGAAAAAGAATCCCCCTGAAATCATTAAAATGGTAAGACTGACTTCTTTGATTCATTTAACAAGCTTAACTGAAATGTGTCCTCTGCACCCAGAAACAAGGAATTAGGATAATAAGAAATTAGGGAATTGGGTCCTTGCCTTTTGGGAGCTTCTAATGTAGAAGCATAAGATTTTGACTTGTGAGGAATTCTGAAGGATATCTTGTCCAATTTACCCCCAATTTTTTATTGAGATAATTAGTTGTTCTGTTTACTTTACCCCCAACTTTTTAAATTCCCCCTAAACAGACCCTCTGTAGCAAAGAATGAAACACGCCCATTGGGAAGGGATTATGAAGCATATTATGTTCAGTACATTCCTTTAAGAATTTATTCTGCGATATCTTGTGGTTTGTGGGACACTTACTCCTCCCTTTGAAATTCTGTTGAGTGCAGTGCTCTGTTCCTAGAGAAAGCACACACTTCTAGACTGTTCTCACTTTAACCCTTTTTGCTTCAGATTCAGAAGAGGGTACCAAAGTCCTTTAAACTCATATTCTCAAAATTTGGTGGTTTGAGGATGTTTAATCATATTCTGCCCCCTTTTGAAAATAGATGCAGGAGCCAGATGAGTATCGTGGGTCAGTATCCACCTTGTAATGAACCTCGAAATTCCCGAAGGCAGAGCTTCCAGTAGATTAGTTTGGAATATATTCGCAACAGCTAAAACATCAAAAAGATCTGTAGCCAGAATATAAAAAGGAGTCCTGTTAATGCGAACCAATCAAAACCATCAATGAAATGTATGGGTCTATATCGTTGAAATTCTCTTCTATGTATACACTAGTTTACTGAAGCATTCTGAGTTCAATAGCAAAAAGAAAAGAAAAAGAAAAACACTGCAAGCAACCTGAGTGTCTGCCACTAGAGGAACGAATAAACACAACCCTCTGTTTTCCTACAGTACAATATTGTGCAGCAGTTAAAAGAAATGAACCAGGCATATACATAGCCACAATTATAGATCTCAAATCATATTATGAAACGAATAGAGGAATATGCAGATGATAAAGACTGTTCGTGACAATACAAATTAAAAAGCACAAAAATAGCCTACCTTGTTTATAGATAGACTTCAAGAAATATTTATTAAGCTACGGCCATGCCACCCTGAACAAGCCCGATTCTGTCTCATCTCTGAAGCTAAGCAGGGTCGAGCCTGGTTAGTACTTGGACGGGAGACCCCTAGGAAGACCAGGTGCTGTAGGCGTAAAAAATAAGGGATTGTAAGCTGACAAGGTCCTTGCAATCTGTGAGGTGAACCAAGAGTTGCCTTGCCTAAAATAAATATATATTTATTAAGTACCAGGTATCTCAGGCACTGATATAGAGACACCACACCCACACACACACACACACACACACACACACACACACAAATATATATACACACACTAGTTTGGTATGTTACTACATGATATATTTATAAATGGTATCTGTTATATATTAAACATACACACATCATTTTCTTGATATAGTAAGAATATGATATGAATATTAAAGTATCAGAAATATGCTAGAGGACACATACCAAACCCATGACCGCCGTCACGCCCGGGGGTGGGGCAGGGGACCGCATGGTAGTTTCATTTCTTAGAGGGGAGGGTGGTGGCTAGAAGTAAATGTTACAAAATATTACTAGTTCTTATGTCTTGAGTCATGAAAATATGGTGTTAATTACGATCTTTATACTTGCCTGTCACTTTTAAAATTTCCCCAAATTAGAAGAAGTCTATGAAAACAGGAATATGTTCATGACAAAGTGTCAAGTGGAAAAAGCAGCAGATCACACAGCGGTCACTGGCCTCGCTCGCACCTTCCGCTGCATCCCAGTGCGTGCAGCTCGGTGGAAGAAAATGTTCAGGAAGCACCAGTGTGCGGGCACTGGGCCATGCTCCAGCTCACCCGAAACGCTCCTCTTTTAGATTTCACTTGAAATCATTCCTGTTTTGAAGGGCTCTGATAGTCATGGCCACAGATGCCGTGGACCCCTATCAGTTGCTGTTCTTATTGGCCACGTGGCCACATGTGTGACCACCCTTAATTAATCAGAGCTTCATAACCATTTGGCTAAATAATCTCCACAAACGAGTCGGTTCTGCTTGTCCCAGCCTCTCATGTAGCCTCTGGGCTCCCCTCAGTTGTCATCCTCCCCAAGTGCGCAGGCCCAGGAAATGGGTTCGGTTCATCAGGCCAGGAGAAAACTCAGGATGCATAGTGAACTGGCTAGTTCAGTGTTCTCTAGGCTCCATGGGCAGGGACCTCCTCTCGGTGGCTACAGTTCTCTTCCTGGCCAGATGCACTGCTTTCTGTTCTGAAAGGAAAGAGGAAAGTAAAAGGAAGTGGGACACTGTGACCTAGCTAGCAATGTCACCCCTCTGTGTGGGAAGGAAAGAAGCCAACTTTTCACACTCTTTCTTCTCTGGCCTGCTGGTCTGTGGAGCAGTAAGACAAACCAGGTGGGAAACCAGCCACCCTCCACTTTCTCTCCACCTGGGTGTGTAGGGTCTCAGGAGGGAGGGGGCAAGAGACGGGAAGGGCCTGCCAGGTTTTCTAATCCAGCTGGGACACTGATTCTCATCTGACTCCTTCTGACTGTGAGGAAAGGAGGTATGTGTGGTCTCCTCAAACTTCCAGCCATGTCCAATATAAATTCTAGAATGTAAGCAGTTAGTTCAAAATGAAGAGCTCTAAAGGGTTCTCTGGAAGGCACATCTTTACGTCAAGAGGCATAATACGGATTGAAATCCCACACTTGCTAAAGGCATTGTCCTAAGGGAAGTGGACCTTAGAGGGGACCCGTGAGGTTTCATGTCTCAGAAGAAGTGAATCCTAGAGATCAAGGAGGCTCCAGGCTACCAAATGGGTCCTGGCTTGGGGGTGAAGAAGTGGTATTTAAATATAAACTTTTACACCTGAGAATAGACGAATTAAGACATCCCTTTGAATTAAGCCCATCAAACATCCTGGAAATCTCCCACAAATAATTCTACAAAAAATTTATGGTATATCTGTCACCATTATAAGGAATCCGTTACAACAAGAGAATTTTTATAAGATGACGTTAAGTGGAAAAGGCAAAATAAAAAAAGTTGTGTCTATCATAGAATTGAAACTATAGTAAGATGACATATATATGGACAGAGATTTAAATGAAACTTGAATCCTCTCTGATTATTAGGAGATGGGGTTGTAGGAGAATTTCTTAATTTAATTTTGATTTTGATCGATGGTTTTCTTGTTTGTGAAATGGTAAGCATTTTATAAAATGACGTTTTGGAGGGGAACTCTGGTCCCATCTCAAAAGAAATGTCTCTCAAGATGGAAATTATCTCTGCCATCTGAGCTCTTAGTAAAGAGGGCCAGAGCCTTCCCAGGGTTAACCTCTGAACCCACGGACAGTAATTCTGTTCTGCAACAGGCATATGACAGCCCATGGGCCAAATCTAGCCCACCAGACAAGAATGAATGGTTTTTACTTGTTTAAATGGTCAGGAAAAACAAAAATCAGAATAATATTTTCTGACATGTGAAAAATGTGAAATTCCAAATTCAGTGTCCACAAGTAAAGTTTTATTGGAACACAACCATGCTCATTTTTTTGTTGTTGTTCCACACACACACACACACACACACACACACACACCACCACACCACCACACACCACACCACCACACACCACCACCACCACCACTTTTGACTATGGCTGCCTCCATGCTTACAATGGCAGAGCTGAGTTGCAACAGAGACTGTATGGAATACAAAGCCCAAAATATTTACCGTTTGCCTTGGCAAAGAAAGTTGCCAACCCCTGCTCTACTTCATTAGTCGAATATGGCCTGGAGATGAAGATGTCCCAGGTTCTTTATCCTTGCTTTTCTTTATCCTCATGGAGAAGGAGCATCTTTGAAGTCATCTGAGTGCCAAGGTCAGATAAATCTTGAGATGCATGTGCCTTAAAGCTTCAAAAATCTCCTCCTTCTGTCAGTGGAATAAGGGTTTGGGCATAATAAACACTCCATGGATGGGAGTTAAAGCCGTTTAGTTAATACTTATTCTCTCTTGGAAATAAAAAAGCCAGTATACAGGGATTGTTGTCACTGCTGTAGTTATTGTGGTGATCATTCCTATATGTGGTCAAAAAAAAACAGTCAGAGGCTGTCGCACTCCTCTGCTTATTACAAAGGAGACCTCTTTCCAACTGAAATAATAACATGTGGGTCTAATTAAAATAAAGCTCATTAGAAGCAGAGAGGGCCATTAATGCCCCGATTGATTTTTCTAATGAAGTAAGCCAGGGTAGGGGACTTTCACA
The DNA here is from genome assembly GCA_003508835.1 of Eonycteris spelaea. Lineage (NCBI taxonomy): Eukaryota > Metazoa > Chordata > Mammalia > Chiroptera > Pteropodidae > Eonycteris > Eonycteris spelaea. Next base: position 5,514,263 of record PUFA01000037.1, read on the forward strand.
GCACAGCTAATTATTTTTGCTTTTCTTCAGCATTTCCTCAAAACAGTTGTTATAAATTACTGTTGGACTGTAAACGAAAATGCGGTTGAGTGGAGAGGCTCTGACAGGCCCAGCCTTGCGGAGAGGCAGAGGGTGGCCGCTTCTGGCCCACAGCCCTGCAGGACAGGAGGATCAACAGCAGCCCTGAGGTGTCTGTCCTTCCTTCCCCACCTCCTCCTCATCATGTTCATTCAGGATTCGAGCTCCTCGTCCACACATGCTCAAGCGGTGGAATGTGGCTCTCCTGCCCCGTATTCCTAGTTCAGGGACAGAGCTTAAATGTCCAGATTCCCGTAGAAACTTGGATCTTGGAGACTGCCTCTGGATGGTGACACATGGGAAAGGTGTTACGTGGGCAGAGAAGGGAGACGGCCCCATTAAATTTCTGCACCAAAATACAAGTGAGGCAATTGTGTTTCCTTAATGAAGACACTCTTTGGTGCTTAGAAAGCCAGTCAGTCCCACCGTGCAACATAAAAGGCAATCAGACTGAGACTCAGGAAGCCTACAATTAGGACAAGAGAAGAGGAAGACGAACATGGAAAGGAAGCAGACAGGAGGTAGGGGAATCAACATAACGTGCAGGCCAGAAACTAATAGCCATTCCCAGCATCATCCAGAAAGATAAAGAGGAGGAGGGTGAATTCTCATCAGTCACTCAACACATAAAAGCCTGCTTTATGACGAGTATAGCGACTCACACTTCCAGATAGAAATAAGCCTCATTTAGACAAAGTTCTGTAATGAAACTGTATTACAAAAATTCCTGTTTGCTTCCTCTGAACGTGAGAATCCTGACTGGAATGTTTCCTTCTCTGGCCCCATTCATTGCAGTACGCACCTCTGAGGGTCTCTAACGCAGAATTTTATGGCGACAGCAAAATAAGAGTGTAAGATGCCTGACTGAATATTACGGAAAGAGAATTAGACATGGTTCCTGTGCAGTTTGCAGAGATACGATGACGAATGGACAGTGTGATGCTATTGTTCACTTTTGTCCCCTCTCCTTGCAGTCCTGCTGTACCTCTCGTAAGTTCCAGGCTATTCTTGCCACTGGTCTGTGCCCAAGTCTCTGCTGAGACATTTGCTCAAAACTTACTCTGCATCGGTCGTATTGTTAGAGAGGACTGCTCTTTCCAGCATGATCTGCAAAATACTGACAATTTACTTCACTTAGGGAAGTCCCAGGATACTTCCTATATAACCTCATTCAATAGGCTCCATCCTCACACACACACACACACACACACACACACACACACACACACACAGCACTGCCTCCCTCCAAACACCGGAGAATTCATTCATAATCATTGTGATATGAACCACACAAAGATTCCGTGAGCTATCAAAAAGACATTTTGGCTGAAACTACTATAAAACATGGTGGTGGGATGGAAGGACCACTGCGAGAGGAAGAGACCGATTCACCCTAGAACGCCTAGGGGAAATTTCACTTAAAGATACGGTGTTGGAACAAGATCTTGAAGCTGACGGAGCCCTGTAGAGTCTCCTGGGAGGGATTGCGAGAGAAGAGAACAGTTATGAGGGAAGTCACAGTGGTACGCAGGAAGGACCTGCCTGTTTGAGACACAGTGGGTGACTGGTCCTGTTGGTTTTGTTTGTTTGGTAGCAGAGAGTACAAGAGCCATAAATTAATAATCTTTTTTTTTTTTTGGTGGGGGAAGGGGACGGATATTTGATTTTTTTTCATGCCTAATAAAAACGCCACAGTGAAAATATTTGCACATATACTTTTAACAACTTAAAGGATGGTATAATTTACATACCATGAAATTTACTCATGTGACATGTACAATTCGATGAATTTTAGTAAATTTACCAAATGCCACCACCACCACCAGTCCAGTTCTAGAATATTGCTATCACCGCAGTACGATCCCTCCTGCCTGCTTATGTTCAATCCCCATTCCCGCCTCAAGGAACCAATGCGTATATATTTCTTCCAATAGATATATATTTGGGGGTTGATCTTTGATACTGATTTGTACAATTGCTGTAATGAAACGTATAAACATTTTTATGACTCACAGTAAATATTATCAAATGACTTTCCAAAGAAGCCACATCATTTATAGCGAGGCCAGCAATCTGAGTCATATTTCATTGTGTACTCTCAAGAACTGGGTGTGGCTGTTTTAAGATCCTCATTATTTCAATTTGCATTTTTCGATTACTGAAGCAGACCGCTTTTTCTATGTGTGTGTTTACTGGCTTCATTTTGGTCTGAGTGAGTTTCCACTTTGCTCTTCCTTCTTATTGAAATCCCCTCACCATGCTTTTCTTCATTGGGATGACCTTCTCATTTAACTTTTCTCATTTGTACATTGTATGCTATAGGTGTTTTTCCCATTATGAGATTGGCCTTTTCATTTTGTCGTATTATTTTTCGACACCCAAAGGTCCATTTTTACGTCATCGGATGTGTGCTCATCTTTGTGATCTTTTTCCCGTGATCTTTTTCTATTCCTTTGAGGCTAAGAGCTATCCCTCTCTCCAGAGCTTTGACAGAAGTTCAGTTTTCTATTCGGTTGTGTTATTGCTAAGATTTAGCACATTGATTCTTTTGCAATCTGTTGTTTCTCGTATCCCCTTTGTCAGATACTTAATCCTTACATATCTTAGGCCGTATTTCTCAGCTATCTTATTCTGTGTTAGTGTTTTATTTATTTGTTTTTGTTTGTTTGTTTTGGTGGATCCATCAAAAAAAAATACATGGGAAAACTGACACACATGCAGAGGAGAGAGATCTAGATGGAAATCATGTTATTTGCAGATAATGGACCAAGAGATGCCGTCAGTCTGGGAAGACCCAGCCTCTGGTTCCAAAAGCCCAATCTAAGCCATTCGGTGGGAGAAAAGCAGATTTTGGGTCCTGCTTTTGAATAGTGTCATGATTCCCTGCCTGGAATGTGGTAAATGGAGGCCCGGCCTACATTTGATGCAAGATCAGAGAGGAAAACCCTGGGTCCCCTTCCAACTCCAAAATGTCAAAAATCTAGATATTTTGCATCCTTTCATTTACTCAACAAATATTTATTGAGCATCTAGCACATCGCCAACGCTGGTCTAAGTCCTGGAGATGCAGTAGTGCAGAAACTTTCTATTCAAGGGGACGATGACCTAAAGAAGTGAATTAATGCATTGATAATGTCAGGTAATAATGAGTAATATAAATACAACTGAAGCAGAGTAAGACGTGCTCCTGGATATAGGGTGTTCAGGAAAGACAATGAGGTGACGTTTAAGTAGAGATCTAGAAAATCAGAAGTAATGGATGGATGAGGGCTGGGGGCAGGGAGAGCCAGCCAGGAAGGAGGAAGATGGGCAAGCACCCAGGAGGCGCTGAGGCTCAGCTTGTTGGAGGAACTGAGTGTAACTGACCCAGCAATGGGCCCAATTTCTCACCTGAGTGGTTTATTTACTATTGATCTATTGATCTCATTTTTCAATATCATCCTAAGAGCTTTAATTTAGTAAGTACCTACCACGTGCCAAGCTTTGCTAAACACCTTACGTATTACTTCGGTTTCCCACAACTGCAAGTTAGGTCTTATCGTCCCCATTTTAAAGATGGGGAAACTGAGACTCAGTGCTTCTCAGTAGCTTTCATCTAGTTCTCATCTACTTCCTCGGGGAACTACTCAGTTCACCGCTGATTGTTGCATGCTCGGGGGTTACACGTTAGGCTGAATGCGCATGCATGTCTACGAAAATATACTGGGGACTCGTATGATAAAATCACACGTGAAACTAGACAGACAGCCCTAAATTATTTGTCTACTTAAACAAATAAGGAGAAAGTACTGTAAGCACTTTACAGGAAAAGCTTCTTTGTTTGAAGTGACTCTTTGAGCTGCTTTTTTCACCTGCAGAATTTACGAGTAGCGTGACATCGTTTCCTTCTGTACTCCTTCATGTCCCTAATTCTTAGCCCAGACATTTCAAGGAGCAGAAGGTTTTACCCTAGAACCTTAGAAATGTATGTTCTGTGTTGACGTAAACTTCTTTAAGTTGCCAAGAAAATAACACAGACAACTGAAGAGGACCCGGAAACTGCAGTAAGCAAAAGCCCCTCGCAATTTTGTGTGTCTGCGCCAAAACGCCCCCGTGGGCCTGCCAGCATCATCGGGCGTTTCCGGCCCTCCAGCTCGTGGGGTCCTCGTAGGCATTTGCTCTCTGTAACTTTCAGTGTGTCCTTTCCACAAGGGTCGAATTGTGTCCAACAGTCCCTATTTTCAACAGTGCAAAGCGTCTTTGTGAAGACTTCCATACTGTAGTCCTTTTAAGGGGAAAGTGTGTGCGTCAGCCAAGAGAGTGGTGTAACGGCCAAACCCAGCTCACTCCTACTTCCCTCCATCCAACAGCTGAAGGTTTTCAGGTGGTTTTTTTTGTTTGTTTGTTTTGTTTTGTTTTGTTTTTGCACAGTTCTTTAAAAATTTAAATGAGACATGAAGTCGCGTTATAGAAGGACGCTCCCTGCCCTGCCAGGTAGGGCCAGTTTGCAGGTGGGATCCCCAGGTGATGCTGAGATGGGGGCGCCCTGGGGTTCCCCTTTCTTAAAATGACACCAGCCATAGGGGAGCTTGTACTGTTGATGTTTTCAATTTCCAGGTTTTTTGTTCGTAAAATATTTTGTTCTCATAGCTGCTGACAGGTGATAGTAACAAAAAGAAGACCGGTTTGAATTTGAATTAGGTGCCAACTCAATACAGGCATGACAGACAAGGCAAGGACCACCCTGTGCTCGGGCTTCTCTGAGGGGCCACCTGTCACCAGGCACCACTCCCTCCTTACAGGGTTGGTGTGAATACTGATGACATAATGTCTGCAGAGCCGGGGATGCAGTTTTCCTTCTCTTTCTCATAATAATGTTAATAATTTCAGAAGAGCAATGCTTGGGGAATGAAGGTTGCAGTCTTGAGTTTAAACAGAGTGTTCGCTTGTCCCTTGAAAGGGGGTGCTCTCTTACGGTAACGGTAAACCTGGAGGGTCTGAAATGCACCTTCTGCTACTGAACTCTGTAACTGCTGTACGGGGCTGGAGACTCTGCTTTACCAATGAGTACAGCAGTTCACAGGCGTCTGTCTGTCTGTCTGTCTATTGCATCCAAGTGTTCCTATGCGTGAGGTGCTTTCTGAACCCCACATTGGCCAGCTGGCCCTTTGCTTTGATATGAGGCCTCTTTTAGTTCAAGGAAGGGAAAGGACTTAGACACCTGCCATAGAAGCTTTATTTGAGTACATGAAGTTCTGGCCTGTCTTGGGTACAAGGCTCAGGTGGGAAGGAGGGCCCCTGACACCTGTCAGATCACAATTTACGACCACAGCCCTCATTCACCAGACAACCACAAGGAAGGGGGTCCCTATTCCTCTGCCAAGGGACTGCACTAACACAGGGTTTAAGAGTAATAGTAGTAATAATAGCAGCCACAAATATTTATTGACTACCTGCCAGACACCATAGTTTTCCCATTTAATCCTGATCACAACCCTATGAGACAGAGGCCATTATTAACCCCAGGAAACCAAAGCCCAGTAATTTGCTCGATGTTACACAACAGTGTGCATCCATATACACACTAGAAATGTCCGCTTTCCTTTTCTAATAAAACCTCCATGAAAACTCATGAGCCCTGCCTCACCCTTCCAGCCCAATACCGAACATCCATTTGCAGGTCTACTCCCGAGTCACCTGAGTTGAGGATATGTGGACAGCGTCACCTGATATGTTTCGAGCACCATATTGACATGTTTGATATGTGTCCAGTTTCCCATATTAGAGCATAAGGCCCAACAGTCAGGGCCCGTGACGTTCTCCTCTCTAACTCTCCAACACGTGGCTCAGTGAGTGTCTCCTGAGTGGTCTGAGCCAAGGCTGGTGACGGCATGTGCTTGGACGGTGGTGCCAGGGAGGCTGTGAGCCAGGGAGGACTGGTGAGTGCATGCCTCTGTTCTCGGGAAGACTGGTCACCCAGTTTCTCTGCCCAGGAGACACCTCATGCAGCAAGTAGAACAAGTCTGCAGATGCCACTGGGCTCAGACGCTCTGCACGTAGCAGGGCCGAGGGTTGGCAAACAAACAATCTGTGTACATGTGTGCACACACGTACAACGTGTATAAATTATGTGCCAGGCACTATTTAATCACTTTACGACTATTAACTCATTTAATTTTCTGCAACCATATGACATAGGTACTGTTGTTATCTTCATTTTACAAATGGGGAAAATGAGACGCAGAAGGGTGACTTAATCAAGGCCCCCAAGCTAGTAAGTCACAGAGCCAGGGTTACTCCAGCTTAAATATTAGGAGAATGCGAGATAGTTCCAACATATGGATGTGGTGACAAAGAAACAATGCATTTGAGAAATCATTTTACACAAAATTATCATATTTTTTAAGTGTTAGATACTTTTAGGAATATGTTTCGGTTATTTAGATAATTCTGTTTTTAAAGGACTATTCCCTCCCACCCCCCCCATAAAAAAATTGAAATACATGGTGTGTATTTAGAAAGAAAAAGGTCAAAGGATGCAAATAGTATTAATCCATGACTTTTTACAAAACCCTTATCTATGCCATTGTGATGCAGGAAGGTATTTTGTTTCTGTGCTCTGTGAGGGATTACAGACCAAGAAGCCCGGTGTGCTTTGACCAAGGCAACCCAGCCAGGTCAGACATGGAGCTGAACTCCCAGCCCTAACCCGGCCTTCACACAGTATATATCCTACTGGAAAGAAGACGGTATCAAATGCAAGGATTGTGTAGAGTTTGTAAGCCTTCGAGTAACCTGTTTTGTTAGCGAAAGAGTCAAAAGCATTTTCACCTTTCTTGTACATCCCAAACATACCAAACATGTCCTAAGATATGTTATATCCAACGAATGTTTGTTTGTTTGTTTTAATCCTATTTTAATTTAGAGTAGATTAAAACTAAGACACCCCTGGATTATACCACCCCCTGTGTGAAGTTGTAAATTCCGGGCATGGAGAGGGGGCTGTAGAAGGGGAACAGCCTGAAGCTGAAAGTGACTCGTTCACTATTCATTTCAGTTTCTCTTGTCTGTGAGAAATTGGTCTCCTGAATGGGTCATCCATGTGGTAATTTCTCAGTGAAAGGCTGAGTCTCTTCTGTGCCTAGTATAAGTTCTTACCAATCTAAAGTAAAGCGAGGCTTGGTCAAATGTCCAAGCCTTGAGGTGTATACCGTTTATCAATCAGCCAACACGTATTGATAACTTATCCACCTCATGCCCCAGAGTAAAGCCTGAGTTCTGGTCAAAGAGACAGACGGAGAGGAAACTAATTGTGAGTGACTGTCTCAGGCTCCACTTTAAATTCCTCATTCACGTGTTGTTCTTTTCTTTTCTCCTCAAGGGTCGAGATTACTGTTCGGAAGAGGAGGATATCACATAGCACCAATTCTACCACGCAGACCAGGAGCTACTACTGTGTAAATAGGTTGCACCCCAGTTGAAATCTTTGCAAAGGTCGGTCCTCTTCAAAGAACAGCACTATAGCGAAAGAAGATCGTTCCATATCGTTCGCCCCATTAAATTACAGTGTTTCTTAATGAACTTGCAAAGGAATATTGCTAAAAACAAACACACACACACACACACACAAAAACTGTTCTCGAACTTTCTTTGTTGCTGCTAGTTAAAACTTGTTGCAACTTTTCACTTCTCTTGTGTCCAGGTATGCAGCAAAATTCTGCAATTTCACCTTAAAGATACTGTTGGTTTTCCAGAGGCTCTCCAACCTATTTTCTATAAGATGAGGTAGTGGTGAACTCAGATATCAAACTTCTGTTCTAGACGGGGTCCGCTTCTAAGCGTCTCCTCCCCTCTCTCCTTCCTCCCTGTCTCTCCCGAGCGGTCCAGAGCCTTGCTTCTCTCACTGGCAGTGCTGCGCTTTGGAGATGGGATGGTTGCTATGGCCAGCCTTGTTTCCCTGCTAAGAAGAAGTAGAGAAGCCATTGTCGGTTAAAAGCATGTGGTGTGACGTGACTCCTGGAAGTAGCGTGGGAGCAAGCAGCCGGTTGCTTCATTTCCTAGGCGTCTTAATCAAGGATCGAGCTCGCGGCCTTGGCTTCGCTCAGATGCAGGCGGAAGTGTGATCGCAATCATTTCGAATCCCTCTTCCCCACTTTTTTTTTTTTCTAAGAAAATAAACATTTTACTGTTTTTATGGATCCTTGTCTTTTCCCATTCATCCAGTTCAGTGGTCTACGATGACCCTGGGTGGGGAAGATGAGCCTTCCTTTTGCAATGACACCGAGAATTAACCTTAGTGGCTCCCTACCCTCCCATTAATAATCTACGAGCATTGGCTGGGCCGGAAGTGGTCAGAAGAGATGAGGGGACATCCCACGACTTTTTAGGAGGCCCTGAAACCACCCCGTTCTCTTTCATTTTGTCAGCAAACCACCCAACCTACTTCCTAATTCTCTCCCTTCAGAGATGCGGGAGCCTCGCCACTTCCTTTTTCTTTCCCTTGCAGCGCTGGATAGTGAGAAACGTTCGCCTACTGGAAAACGTAGCACATTTACACTGGTGATGATGATATTCGGAGATGCGAAAGCTAAAGCAAGCCCCAGGGCAGTCGTGGAGAATGTTAACTGTGGGTTTGGGAGAGTTTATTTTTCCATATTATATGAAGAGAATGTTCTCTTCCCAAAGACAGAAGTAATATTTTTAACAAATTGTTGTCACAAGTAAATAGCAATCAAAAGGAGAAAATAACTTTTGTATTTTTTTAACGCATTTGATAGCTTTGACGAGGGTTCTCTTTGTTGTTTTCCGGGGAGGGCACCCTATTCAGGGCCAGCAGCCCCAGACAGAAGGAGCACCGTATATGTCCCCTTGGGAGTTATGAACGTGAAGGGCCTCACTGACGCCCTTCGAAGGTGGATAGTTAATATGTTCCAGGTAGTCAAGAGGTCACCCGTCACACGCTAGAATGAGAAGCTAAATGTGTTCTTGTCGAGAAGATGAGCCTTGATTTTAAAGTCCATCCGCACAACTGGTGGCACCATTGCCGAGCTCATGGTCAGATTCCTCGTCTCCCTTCAGACTCAGGGCACGAAAGTGAGTGGAGGGAAACTCAGTCAAGTGCTGTAGAAAACGGACTCAAATGTTAGCAACAAAAGCCCTTAATTCTTTCAGCCAGCAGCCGCTATTTTGGGGAGCAGCTGTGGTTGTTACATAAATAGAGATGCAGCCAAAATTTAAGGCTTTTTATCCTGCTTCAAGCAGGAAAATGCTGGGGGAGTCAAGTCGACTAGGGTTTAAATTCCCTCCCTTTGTATGGTTTTTGGCCAAGTGACGAAAATAGTTTTCCTCAACTATAACGGAACTGCTAAGCCCCACCTCAAACTTGTCCCCGAAGACTTTGCCCGCTGTCATGCCGATGACATTCTCCCGGGGTTTCTTGTTCTTACGAAGCAAATGGTAAACGTCTTCCACTTGGCCTCTCTGCCTGGTGTCTCGGATGGTGTCTTGCCAGAAAATCATCACCTACCCGAAGGTGAAACCTGCTCATATCATTTTTTTACAGTCACATTTCACATGTTGGCATGGTACCCATGTACACCGAACCAAGTGTTTCTTGGGAGCCTGAGTGTTTTGTAAATCCAGAAACAGTTCCCGTGAACCAGTGGGTTTTCACCTGGCATTCAGGCTTCTGCTTTTAACACTGGAGATGACCTCTTCGAGGTATGAAAGTGATTTCATCTGTAGACGTGTTTGGTACATCTAGAAATAGATCTGAGAAATGGGGCGGCTGAGCAGGTTGCCATGAAATGCTTGATTATGTTAGCGACACTCAAAACTGTCTGTTTCCCATGTGTTGGTTTTAATCATAAAATTGTCAAGTGATTTGTGTTTGTACTGTATTTTTTTTTATGCCTTCCGAAAGGGTCTGAAGTAAAAATATGTTGCCTTTTTTTCTCCCCTGTGTATCTGAACATTAAGCAGACTGTCTCAGATACAGTGAAAAGAATAATCCAGAGCTCGTGCTTCTGCTGGCTGAGGTCTCTGGAGATGGGAAGGAGGGAAGGAGGAAAATGGCCTGGTGGATGGAGGTTAGAAGAAGAATGAGAAATGGACTGAAAAGCATTTAGCAGAGTTGACGGAATGGCTGTGTGCTGGGTCCAGTCAAAATCCGGCCGCCTGGAGGCCTGCGGGTGGGGCGCAGGCCCGCGGGGTTTCCAGCTGGGCTGCCTGAGCCAGACGAGCTGCGTCGTGGGGCTGTGAACGTTCAGTGGTGTGTGCGGCTTCTTTCGGTTGGTGGGACTCAGGATTGAGTACGTGTTTGTTACTGGCAGAGAACCCTAAAAGTGGCTTTTACCTCTATGACGCCTCCTAGCCCCAGGCTGGAGCACAGAGCAGTCTATCTTAGGGACAAAGCAGGTATGAAGTCCTGAAGCCCAGGAGACAAGAAAACTAGGTCAGCCCGGGGAAACAGCAGAGGCCACCCACGGGCGTGCTGGGGTCAGGTCTCTCCCCGTCTGCAGTGCCCACGATCTGAGGCTGTGCTTCGATGACTCGAATGAGGGAAGGACCTGCCCGTAAGGCGAGGAAGCACCTCTGTGTCGGGGGCACCCCCCAGGGTCAGGAGTGGCCGTGCCTGCGACTCACGAGCCCCCAGGAGCAGGCCCAGGGATGTCGGCACCCACTTTTTGGTCCCATGTGATGCCATCCCACTTTGAGTTCTAACTTTGTCCTCTTCCCAACCTCCTTGAAACTTTTTTTTTTTTCCTCTTAAAGCCAGAGTCTCCTGTAAGCCTACTGAAAACAGAGATTATACCTCTTAGGAATTTTTCCTCAGGAGACTGTGATGTAGGTTGGCGTATTGATTACAAGTCCTGCTTAGACATTGGGCAAGAATTTGAAAGAGCGTTCTAGCTCTACTAGCCTTAGAAAAGAAATTTAGTTAAATATGTCAGTTTTACAGGAAGGAAAATTATCAAATTCTTAATCCAGGAAAGTACTGACTCTGAATCTTGGACTCCAGGACTCTGATATGTTTGTTACAAAACAGTTGGTTTCTAAGATCCTCTCCTTCTTCCTTCCAACTCCCTCCTTAAAAAAAAAAAAAAAAAAAAAAAAAAAAAAAAAAAAAAGTATTAGATTGTACTCTATAATTTTATAGAAAATCAGCTTTCCATGCTTTTCCCCTAGCTGGTGTTCTCAGAGCTTTATTGTACCTCTCAGAAATTAAACTTTTTGGTAAGTTGCTTAAACCCCAGTAGTAGAAAAATAAGGCATGGTCGGGGAGAGGGAATATGTAGTTAAGGGCATAATGAAAAGGTGGCTTGAAGCAGGAACTTTGGCTTCTCGATGTCACCGGTGGATGACCGGGTCCCCGGGCGCCCATGTAAAACTGGGTGAGGCACTCGGCTTTCCCACTGCAAATTCCCTGCAATAAACCTTTGGAATTCCGTGAATGAGGTCTGTGAACTGCCCTTTGCCAACGAATCGATGTGTTTTTCCAAGAGCAAAAGAAATGTGTTTGACTTCAGTCACCTTTTTGTATATCTCTGGAAGAAAGCCAGAAAGCTTTGGCAGAAAATAAGGATTGTAGGTGAATATATTCACTTTTATGACAAACCTTAGGACTCACTAGCCATGCCATGTTTTTCAGGAGACTCTTGTACTTTATCTGGAATCTAATATAATCTTGGGGCAAGAGGAAAAGGAACTACTATTTATTATTCATACCCACTCTGTGCCAAATACTGTGCTAGGCATTTTGTAACTGTCTTGTGTAACCTTCACAGTAATAGCTATGTAGTGACTCTATCACCTCCATGTTCTGGGCAAGTGTATCTTATGTGTAAAATACATCTATCCAACATAAAGCCCATGTTGAAAGAAGGAAAGATGTCATTCAAGGATTTCCCAATTTTTTTTATTTTATTATCGCTATGCCCTTTGCAACACTGTGAAAACAACCCTTTGGGGGCATCTACCTTCCAGAATCTTTGGCTCATCACCGGCTCGGTTGCCCCATGCCCGAGTGTTTTATTTGGCCTCATTTCTGATGAGCTACACACAAATCAGGAGAGGGCGCTGGCTAACAGGACTTTAGTGCCCAGGAGGAAAAGGCTTTGGGGATTTAGGCGCGTGTCTCTTCCCCACTTGGAAGAAGAACCTGATACTTGTGCAGTTAGAAACCAGATGCGGCCAGAACAGGCATCTGAGTTTGTGATTTCTTTTCTGGGTCTCAAGGCCTGTTTCATTGCAGGCCACATCTTTTCGAGGTGAAGAGCCTTAATCTTGCAGAGCAGTGTGGGAGAATCTGATCTCCAAAGGTGGAGGGAAGGCCTGGACCGTTGACTTGAAATCCTTTCTCGTGGATAGGGTCGATGTCTCTTTTTGATCTTTGAACTGGGGGGTCTGTATTTCCCAGGCTACTTTAAGCCCTAAACTAGATGTGCATTTCATTTAAGACCTTAAACATTTGGGACACTCATGTAGTGACTTGGATAGTCATTTAAATAACTCGTTCCAAGGTCAGAAGGGCTCAGGAATTCCTCCCGGAGTTCCTCTCCTTGCTCCTACAGGCACATCCTCTAAAGAATACTCGTGGCTCCATAGCAACGGTGAAGGGTGCTGCTAGAGGGAACCCACCCCATCCTCACTTATTTAGCTGGAAGGAATCAAAAGAATTTACTTGTGTGTGTGTTGCGGGGGGTGCTATGACCAATTTCCCTGTGAAAACTGGCCCCGAGATCCTGCCTCTAACCTGGCAGCCGTCAAGTTCATTCACGAAAACATGGGAAATGCTTCTTGTCTCTTAAAAGCCAGAGAAATTGCTTTCATTCGGCAAGATGCATCCCTAAACCAAAGGCCTCATTCTAATGCTGTCTTTCCAGATCTACCTTGCATTCTCCCTTCTTCCCTTTCCAGGTTTATTTTTAGCCCAAGGCTTTGAACTTGATTGAGTAAGACTTGGAGGCAGTAAAAAGAACACCATAAACTCAGCCAGAACTGCCTTAGGTCCCTGGAGTTAAAATAGCTATGGAACCTCAGGGGCCACTTGGCCTAGACCCAGAAGGGGCAAAACAGCCCCTGGTTTCTTGACATTTCAGCCCAGACCTCCAGGGCCTGTTCTCTCTTGACAGTGAAGTGGGCAAGGATGTTGCGCAATAGATTTCGAGCCAGATCTCACAGAAAGATGCACGTTCACTTTAAAAATCGTATCTGTTTTCCTGGAGCAGAACCAGGCAGCTTTCTTATTAGGATTCTAAATGTGGATCTATTTCCTTAACACAGAGATGAGAGAGAGAGAGAGAGAGAGAGAGAGAGAGAGAGAGAGAGAGAGAGAGAGAGAGAGAGAGAGAGAGAGGTACATGGAGAAAGAAAATATAACGACTTTATCACTGAAATCGTTGAAGGAAGAGCTCTCTTTTGCCTCTTCGTAATCTCTGAGATGATGTCTAGGGGTGTATTAGTGTAGCTATGGCCGTACCAACACGGGGAAAGCTCATGCTCACCCTCGCACGAGTTTGAGTTAGACTCACACTGGCGAATGGCCGCCTTCCGGTTGTCTCGCCATGTGCCCCCTCCTTACCAGGATGTTTGCCTCACCTGGGCCTCTAGCCTAGACGATGTGGCTGGTGTCCCTTCCCCACTCCAGGCTCAGGAAGGACCTGTCCCTGAGGACGAGTGCCAGGGCCGGCTTTATGCTATGCGCCCACAGCGTTTGCCACACGCTCTTCCACTCATCCCGCATGGCCTTGACCGTGGCGTTGCAGGAGCTCCGCGGAAGCGCCACACCAGTCGTTCCCAGGTGGTGGTGTTTGTGGAGTCGCCTCCCCCAGGGTCAAGGACTCTTTCACACGACAGAGTATTTTCAGGGCGCCCCGTCTACTCGAGGCACTGCGCTCATCGCCAGCAATGCACGCTTGAAGAAGCACGGCTTAAGGAGTCTGTCTTTCGTTGGGGACACAGTGTGGGAAGTGCCCCTGTAGGGATAAGGACTGGGTGCTGCGCGAGCATCTCGGAGTGGCAGCTGCCCAGCTTTGAGAACCTGGGCTTCCTGAAAGAGGTGATATCACAGCCCGAGTTTGTCAGAGGACCGAGGGAGAGCATTGCGGAAAGGCCTGGCAGGCTGAGGGGACCACATGGGACTCAACCCAGAGGAGGGACCGTGTGGGCCTTGGGGCCCGCATGCAGTCAAGTGGCTGGAGCTGAGAGCTGAGGGAGAGAAGGATGAGGAAGGAGCAGTCAGCCACCCGTCCCCAGAGGGCCCCTGGAGTTCGCTGGGGACTCGGGGCAGAAAGGAGACCTGCAGGTGATACTCTGCCCTCTGAAGCAGCGGTCACTGCTGAGGTCCCCCAGAGAGGTAAGTGGTCAGCATCAGGGCCAGGATTCCCCTCACTGTAGAAGTACGCAGTCGCTTCCAAGATGAGTTATTCCTGGGCATCCCTCACCCCCACTCTCCGCCCAACTCTTTGTCCTCTCACCAAAGCTGTTTGAATTCAAGGGCTTTCACCTGGGCTGGGGCTGGTTTAGCGACATGCAAGGGACAGCTCTAGGTCATCCTCACCTCTCTGTAGAGCCACCAAGGCTAAAAATACCTCTTGGGAGGAAGCTGGCCTAGACCCCAGGACGAGGTGCACCCTAAGATGAATCCATGGGAAGCAGCAGAGGGCTTCCTGACTTTATGGGTGATACCTTCGTTCATTCCATGCCACAGCCTTTCCCTGGATTAAGTCACACCTGGTGGCCGAGCCTCTGCTGTGTCTGGAGTGCACACCTGAGTCCCGCCAAAGAAAGGGGACAATGTTTAAAGCGTGGGTGGGTTGTTTGCACGCGGAAAATACCCACAAACCTGGACAGCTGCCATGGACGTCTCGGGGACAGGGAAGGGCCCCGGAGCTTGGAGCTCTGCACTCTTTGGGCTTGAGGCAAGCGGGGACATCCCTGGAGACAACTCGCAGTGCCTTTTAGGTTTTGTTAAAGAACCTATTCAGAGTTCAGAGCATTGAGTTTTTTCACACACCCCCACCAGACAAATAATTAGAAATTTTCTAAGGAGAAGAAAAGAATTAGATCCATCAAAATACTAGCTGTGGGGCAGCTTGGATTCTAGAAACTCAAGAAAAAGGCTCAAACAAGTGACATCATTTCCCTGAGAGGCTGGAGGCATTTGGGGCTGAAGGCAGTTTGCCTAGCTGAGCGGCTTGGGGATCCCAAAGGGCCCTGAATGCTCATGCTCGCCAGGCTGACCTCATGGGGAAGAGCCCCACACCTGCCCTCCGGGGCACAGCCTGGCATAACCAAAGGCAACGCCAGCCTTCTGGACCCTTGCAAAGGTTTTAGCTCAAATACCCACCCCTTTCCCAGATAGGCCTCTAGCTCATTGCTGAGGAATGTCTAATTCCATGTGTTGTGGGTCCCACTCCAGGATGCCACCAGCCTAGGCATTTGGATCCGGATTTCGCCTGTGAGAATTGTGATGCTGGCAACTGACAGGTTGTCCTCAATGCACACCTACTCTAAAATTAAGGCCCTGAAAGGCCTCGGGGGATGGGGTCATCATGGAATCTGGCCAGGCTTGCCTTAGGGCACGCTCTCCCCATTGTCTGCTGGTCCAGTTCTCCATCACCTGGAAAAGGTCAAAAGGGCTGGCTGTTGTGATGGTTGTGTATTTGCTCTTCCCAAGGGCACTTGTGTTTTATTTCAGATTAAGTCCTTACATCCAAGGAACATCTAGCGGCAGGATTAGGAGGCATCAGCCCTCGGTGAGGTCTGAGATGGGTCCTGGGGACGACTCTTCTGGGCACCTACGAAGCCTCCCTCAGGTGGCCGTGGGAGCCCCGCAAGGCAGCCTCCCCACGCTCTGCACACACACGAATTCAGCAAAGCAGAGGGCACCCACCTGTTTGATCACACACCTGTCAGCAAAAGCTTTGTGAGATGTGCCCCCTCTGTATGTTTCTTAATTTATGTCATACACTCCTGTACTGATACATTAGGCACATTACAAAAAGTACACCACATAGAGATTTTAAAAGAATAAGATATAAAATATTATAATCAGAGCTTCTGGTACTTTCTCTCTGAACCCCTGAGGGGGACCTTGGATATCCCCCGGTACGTGCACACCCGCTTTGGACACCACTGTTTTAAGAGCAAATCAGCACACCTTGATGGCATCCATCCCAAACCACTGTGCCAGCACGCAGCCTGCAGAATAGGTCTTAGGCAAAACCCCCGGGGAGCTTTTAATCTGGGAGACAGGGCAAGCAAACTCACAAACAACATAAATTTAAGTAGTCGAAAACCCCACCTGACGGACAGGACAGCAGTCCCCGGACAGCAGCAGCTACGGGTGCTAAGAATGGTCAGGCGCACTGTGCTGAGCCACGCGGCTGCTCGGCTGCCCACCTTCTGTCTCTGACTCCAGGAAGCACTCGGCATCGTCCCCCTCACCCCACCCCTTAGTTGGAATTCTCTGAACCCTCAAGGTGCGTCAGCAGTGCTACTCCCCACAGCACCAGTGGGTCCACGTCGCTTGAATATTCTTTTCGATCCGACCGCCAAAATGTAATAAACGATGGTTCTGTTCCATTTTCGAAAAGGGTCTGAGAACGTGTACAGGTCTAATTATATATACGTATTTATACATGTGTATTTTTGTTTATTGTTACATTTTGACATTGGACTTTCTATTAAATGATTTTTAACAGTTGACCGGGCTTTGTTCTTTTTTATGCCCTTCTTCCTTCCCACGTCTCAGGGAGGGGGCCGTCATAAACGTCCGGGAAAGTGCTTGTGTCCTTGGCCCTCTGCTTCTCTCTCTTCTCCCTCATTCTGTGCGCGTAAGGGCTTCCCCTTTCCATTCTTTTAAGTTCTTCTGTTTTTACAGGATGCGCACTGCATCAAGCACCCATTTGGAAAGCCCCCGACCTTGTTTTCATCACCTCTGACTGTCAGGGGCAGCCCACTCAGCCCCATTGGCTTCTGCAAATTCACACATTCACAGATGTGATGCAGTTGCAAGAATGAGAAATGATTTTAAAAAATGATGCTGTGGGCTTTTTAAATCTTTTGTGCGTGTGCACGCACACCCACGCACATGCACACACACACACACACACACACACACACACAGTCCTAGCTGCAAGACCTTGGACATGTGACTTAACCTTCCTAATCTTCATGCCTTATCAGTAAAAACCACACCCCCTCCAGGGCTGCTTGGCCCACCGGGACCTCCCTCACAGCCTCAGACTTCCCACAAGGCCTCAGAAACCATGGTCTGCAGTCTAGAGGATGTTGAGAAAGAATTGGCGAGAAGGGGCAGAGCGAAGCCGAGGACAGGTGAGACACTCCTGCGTGCTGGACGCAGGGATTTTCTAAGACTACATTATTCAGTCAATTCGAAACACTGGAGGAGAAATGCCTGCCAGTAACTCTCCTTCCAGAACGTGGTTCCCCCAAGAGTTTTATGGCCCAAACACCTGGTATTAACAGTGGAAAAACGGTAGGGGTGGATAGGGTTTGAGAATTCCACCTCTCCCACTCCCACCACCCCCTGCCCCGCCCTCCCCACCACACACACACAAAAGGAAAGAGAAAGTATCTCTTGGGCAAAGCTGTCTCTGGTTCATTTAAGACCAACTTTCACTGATGGCCTGTCTGCCCTGGGGGTATCAACCGTGGCTGCACATTAGAATCAGCTGGGGAGTTTTTCAGACCTCTGGTGGCCATCTGTCCCTCCCCCCCCCCCCGGGGTGGGGAGTCACCTGTCCTGGTTATCCCTGAGCCTGCACCTGCCTGGCCCTGTTCCTGAGCCAGCCCCCTCCGCCCCCTCGCTCAGGTCACTCCCAGCTGTGGAAGGTGCGTTCTGGCAGAAACAGCATCCAGGAATAAGCCCCTCCCCCGCAAAATCGATGACTTCAGGGAAGGCGGATCCCATCCCCCAGGAAAGCCTTTGTGTGAAGGAGGAGTCCCTGGTTTCAAGGGACTGAGGGTGGAGACTGCTTGTCCTTTTTGTAGAGTCCCCCAGCTGAATAAACAGAATAGCAGGATTGATGCCCCCAGCGTCTGTGGTAGAGGTGGGATAGGGTGCTGGAATTATTATAATTGGGGCTGCAGTGGTTGAATTCCTGGTGAGTTTGGGAATCGCCAGCTTGGACGTCACCCCCACGGGGGGCAACCAGGCTCATGGCTGGAATTTTAAGCACAAGCTCCGATTGTTCCCAGAGGCCTGGTTATTGGCATGCTGGGCACTTGGTCATTGACCTGGTGCTGGGTTCTCGTGTTTTGCTATCCTATCAGGGACCGGGAGCCTTGATTACAACCAACACAGAGGCGATCAGTCAAATGCAGCTGTAAAGGCTGATCTGCCACCGTCCATGCGGGGAGGGATGCTGGCTGGTTTCCCCACAGTCCTTTAGTGTCAGCTGAAGGCTCAACTGAACACTTCTCTTCGGTTACAGACCAAGGTTGGGGCCCATAGGGATACGAGTCGGCTGTGGTACGACTGGAATACAAACAAGGTTTCAGATTTAAAGATCAGGTTAGATGGCACGTGACGTGAGTGGGGCATGAGGGGGAAAAACCTTTTTCCAAAGCTCTGTCATTCTGCAAGTGAAAATCCAAGTCTCTAACAAGGCTGTGTCTATTTTCAGGTCCCACCCCCTACTCCCAGGCCCCTGCCCAGAAAAGAAAAAGGGAAGCTTTGAATCAAGTCGCCTGAAATCCATTTTTATCCTCAAGATAATCTGGTGTTGGTGTCTCTGCCCATGCAGTGGGATTCTGCTTCCTCGGGGTCCCCTCCTCGGGTCCCCTCCGCTCTCACCACAGGCCACAGAGGGGGCCTCAAACATCTCCCTGCCCCTACCCCACCCTGTCCACCCACACACACAACTGGAAGGGGAAAGCTTGAGGATCCTCCAAAGTATGAGTAAATCATCGGGATAAGTAGGAGACTCAGGGGCAAACTGTGGCTTCTTCACACGTGAAACCTGGTTGTGGTCGGCGCTGAGTTCCCACCCTCCAGTCCCAGGTGAGATCCTCTTCTTAGCTGAAGTGTCTGCAAACACTGGTGGAGTTCACACATTCCAGGGAAGTGTGGCCTCAGGGCCATCATGGGTCCCCAACTGATCTATCCTGACAAACAAGCAGTGACTAAATGTTCTCTCACAAAATCCGCCCAATAACCCCTATAAAATAATCCCTCATTTTACAGTTGGGGAAACTGAGCTTCATATATGTTGAGTAACTTGCCCAAGGTCACACAGCGGTGAAGGAATAAGCCAGGGTCAGGTCATCTGTCCCAGAGGGCTGGCTTATAACCATTCTGCCACAGAGCTACTCACATGTGTGCCTTGGGTCGTTTGCCATCGTCACCACAGTTCGGTTATATTTTTTCCGGCCCAAGAGCCACCTCCTCCAGCTTCCTTCCAGTATGCCCTAGCTGCCCCTGCCTTCAGCTGACACAACTGCCCTAAAGCCGTTCCTGCTGGACTGAACGCCACTTTGGTACCCCCCCCCACTCGGGTCATGTGCTTCTAGGAGGCATGCGAGTGGACACAGCCAGTCCTGACTCCTGGCCACCTGGGATCCGCTTCGTTCCTCCTTTCTCCCTCAATGCCTTCCCAAGCTTTCAACTTGCTTGTCCAGTTTTTTGCTCACCAGATAGATGAGATAGAGACAGTGAAGGTCTGCATTGGTCACTCAAAGGAGGTCTCATAGTTCTGCCTTCTGCCCCTAGACCATCCCTGAGAGATCTGTGTCCACGATAGGGTCTCCGTACCATCCGCAGCCCTTCACAGACCTTTCCTGTTGCCAAAGGAACTTTGCGGAAAACTTGTTAATGTGTTGTCACTGAATCTGTTTATATTTGCTGCATGTCTCATTTGGACTATGAAGGCGGGCATCACGTCTACCCAGAGAGCCACCTCTGTCCTCTAGCTCAGGTTACTCAATTCTTGCTGCTGATTGGCTGAGACAGGCAGCTGCTGAGAGCACGTGACAATCAGTAGCCAATCACGGCTCCCCATACCTTTTTTTCTTTAAAATTCATGTGGTTTTAATGTGCAGAAAGTCAGAAAAGAAACAGTCCTGAATTCAATATCGATATTCTGTACAATTCATATGGTGGGGCTGGAGGCAAGGGGAGGAGGCCGTAGAGCCCATGCCCAAAACGTGAGCAAAAATCGCTTACATAGCAACAACCCGCACCGCAAAGATGATGGAGCTCTGTCCCCAGCCCCCGGGCTGGGGGCTCATTACCAAAAACAGCACCGTGGGAGCTGACCAGTATGGGCCCAAGGTGCCAGTGAGGGTGAGGAGGGCACCGGGCCAGAGGGGTGGGAGACCTGCGAAGGGTCCTGAGGGTGTTGGTGGCCAGCACGACCTCAGCAGCTTGTCCACCGCGGTGCAGGCGCAGTGAGCGGCCTGGCCAGCGCCCTGCAGCAGCCGCACTCCTCCAGGAAGTTCAGGTGGTGCCTGCGGAAGTCCCGCTTCTTCCCAAGGTAGGTCACAGCTGCCACCAGTGGGCACAGGATGAGTTTTCCTGTGGTCCTGGAGCAAGCTGATCAGCACACAGCCATTACTGAGCAGCAGGATGGTGGCTCTGCGGGTGTGAAACCAGGTATGTGGGCCAGGTAGTCAAGCTGGCTCATCACCTTCCTGGGGCGTGATACCAGCATCGCCCTCCGCGAGCGCTCTCTCAGGTAATTTCGGAAATACTAAAGGAAGGTGATCATCAAGTAGTGAGACTGAGAACCTGCGGTGACGTAGGACTCTGCCATCACGTGCTTATGTCCTGCAGGCTGTCACTGTCCCCATAGAGGATGAGGAGAGTTGAGTCACTGAAGTATACTCTCACACTGTTGTCACATGAGCTGTCATCTAAGGCCATGCTTGCCTGACCCAAAGATGGAGATGCAGGTGGGATCCTCAGCCTCCTCTCTTGCCTCACCAGCCCCCACTCTGAGGACTTGGAGGTACTGACGCTGGGTAGCTGCCTCAGCATGTCACCAAGGTGGCAGTCAGTCGACCACCTCCCTGGTCTCCCCCACCACTAGAGATGCTGGGGCATGGGGTTCTCCACGCTTTTGCTGAGGACTGGAGAGGCTTCCAGTTGCTAGGGTCCAAGGTGCTGGCAGCAACCGAAAACCTGGGTGCAATGATGAGGCTGGTGATGGGAGACAGGTGAGAGACAGCCAGAATTAGGGGCCTTATCTGAAGCAGCTAGTGAATGGTGGGCAGGCAGTGGGATCCACCTGCAGCGTCTTCTGGGTGAGGGAGGTGGCCGTGGGGTTAATCTGCTTGAGAACACTCTGTTCACTCTTCTTGAGCCAGCGGTAGGTCCATTTCAGGCAAGAGGTCTCAAAAGGGGGTTTGCCTGCTAACGAGGTACAGACGGATGCCCCCCCAATGGACCCACGTCCACCTGGAAACTGCTCTTTCTTGCTCAGCGCCTATGTAATTCCGGCTTCTGCCCAGGGGCTTCCACTCCCTGTCACATACGACTTTGGTCGCCAGTCCAAATCCCCTATTTCCACGTCCAGACCTTGACACAGGAGGCGTCGGCCCAGCCCAAGGTCCTGGTGAACGACGCGGTTTCCGTGCAGGTCCGGGCGACCTGCCGTAGGCGGCAGCGGCCCCGGGTGCGGTCCACGCCTCGCTCCGCCGGTGCAGGTCCGGCAGAGACCGCCAGCAGAGGCCCGACACCGTGAACACGACGTCGTCGTCGTCCCCAAAAAAAGCCACGGAAGCCTACAGTGTGAGGGTGGGAGAGGCCGAGGCGAACCGATGTCTCCGTGGACATGTCCTCCTCCGGGTGCTGAGCGAACCGCAGCGACTTAAGGCGCCGTCTTGTTTGCAAACGCCGCCTTGGGGTCCGCAGCCGGGATCTCGCGAAACGCTTGGTGAAGCGACGTTCGGTAGACAGCGCCGCCCCGCCGGTGGCGCGGGTCCACTGGGACCTCCTGCATCGTTTTCGCCAGCCGGTTGGTTGGCAGCCAGGGACTCGGAAACCGCTTGGCCGGTGCCAGCTTCTCTGCCATCGTCACAGCACTCATGTTCCCCGTTGCTGCGCAGCAGACCTAGAGGGTCTGGTGGAGAGCACAGGAACGTTACAAAACCCTCTTTTTTCTTTTCCTTATTCGTTTGTTTGTTTTGTTTATTTATTTTTACACTTGGGGTGGAGGGGCAGAGAATAGCTCAGGTCCTCCAGAAGCCGGAGCCCCAGGGATGGATTTATTTCCTGGCGCAGAGCGGAAGTGGAGGCCTGCGCTCCCAGGGGATGGTGAAAATGCTCAGCCTCCCAGCCTCCTGGGTACTAGCGGTTTCCAAGCTGGCGGGCGGTTGTTTTCCCTCCAGTCCCTTGGCCAGTCCTGCATCTCACCCCAGGGCTGTGGTTTGGGGAATGTTTTGACTTGAAACTTTCAAGCCCCTGGCAGTATTTAGAGTTGTGAGATCCTTCTGTGCTAAAAGGAAACATGAATGGTCTATTTAGAACCTGCTAACCATTTGAGGTATGAGGAACAGGCGACAATTTCTGCTGCCAAAATGCGGGCTTTCTGAGGGTAGCCCCAGGGGAGCTGGCTGTGTGGTTATGTGGCCCCTGCTCTGGATACCCCACCTGACAGACCCCCCACTCGGGGCTACAGTGCCTCCAGAAGATGCTGCCTCTGCCCCGGCTTTTTCTGGACTTCTCCTCAACCCCTCCTAGATCATAGTCCCCCTGGGTCCTGTGGTGTTCTTGGGCTGTGAGCGAGACCACTTTTCCTAAATTAGATGAACTTTGTCCAGATGCTCTGGACAAAAAAGCAAAGGGTGGCAATTTGGGAAAGTCCAACGTAGCTTCTCTTGGGTCTGAGTTGTGAGGCTTACCTCACCGTGGCAGACATGGAGGGAATTTGACTGAAGGAGGAAGCTCTCAGGGCAAAACGGTGTGATCCCCGGAGCCGTGGGTACACTCCAGGGTGTTTCTGTCACCAGAGTGATGCTTCATTTCGTTGCGTCCTCAGATCAGTAGAGGAGAGAATCTTAGGCTTCTGAACACTCGCCTAATTGAAAACTGGTCAGTTTACTGAAATACCAAAGCTTGTTTCAAAACTCGACCACAGTTAGGAATGGCGTTCATCTAATCTATCAAAATGAACAAAAACCTGATAGGTTTTTGTGTAGAAATTTACAAAATGGTTCTAAAATCTATGTAGAAGTAC
This sequence comes from Eonycteris spelaea, assembly GCA_003508835.1. Classification (NCBI taxonomy): domain Eukaryota; kingdom Metazoa; phylum Chordata; class Mammalia; order Chiroptera; family Pteropodidae; genus Eonycteris; species Eonycteris spelaea. The sequence continues at coordinate 5,537,524 of PUFA01000037.1, forward strand.
AAAGGATCAAAATAGCAAAAACAATTTCGAAAAAGAAGAACAGAACTAACATGACCTGATTTGAAGGCTTACTATAAAGCTACTAAAACTAGCAAGTGTACAACCTGGTTCTTGCTTTCTGTTTCTCTCTGTGTGTATGTATCTGTCTATCTATCTATCTATCATCTATAATGTGGTCTTGGACACCTTGAACACACATTGTATAGGCACACAAGTATAGACAGATTAATGGAACAGAATGAGTCCAGCTGTTGGCCCATGTGTTTCGGGATGAAAGGGAAGGAGGAGAAAAGGAAAGAGGACCAGATACTAATCTTGAAAATTTACATATGGTGGAGGATTAGTCAAGTTTCCCATATCCTGCCTGAGGAGGCTCAGCTAACTGCAGAGGCAGGAGAACTTGTAGCTAAGTCCTGGTTTGGCCATCAGCTAGCTGTTTGACCTTGTCACACCACCTAATCTCTCCTGACCTCAGTTTTCTCGTCTAAATAAGGGGTAGGACCAGATAAACTCTACAGTTCCTTCAGCTCTCAAGGGCACCTCAGGTCTCCCAGCCACAGGAGCCTTGGCCCCATGGTCCACCACCCGGGCCATGCCCTGGGCCCACCTGCCTGGTCCCCTGACCTCCCTAGCCCTAAGCTGGAGGGAGCCCGGAGCAGGCTCATTAGACAGCAGTGACAGACACGACCTTGCCCATGGACCCCACCAAATAGTTTTCACTGAGGATCAAACTCACTTGGCTTCTCTTCAGAGATTAATCAGCTGTTTTCTGGAACCAGCCGTATTTTCTCATAAATTGCTGAAGTCCAGATGGCTATCTTTAGATCTACTTTATTGTCTTCTTGAAAACTTCATTTAATTCTTTTTTCCACCCACTGTGGGAGAGGAGTCCCGACAGGCCTTGGAGAAGCACTGCTCCTCCTCCCACGAGCAGCAACTCTTCTCTGCCTAACTGGCAACATCCTCCGTGAAGGAGGAGGCGCTGCTGGGCTCAGGCGGGTGTCCGTGGGCTATGCCACAGTGGAGAGAAGAGGTGAAGGACACAGTCTCTCTCCTCACTTTTCTCCCAGTCTAGTAAGAAATACCGGTAAGAAATCGCTTGGGAGGGCGATGCAGACAAATAACAAAAGTATGCATCCCACTCCTAAATGAGTTCTACCTTTTTATCTCCCAATAGAATATATAAGCTCCACAAGGGCAGGGACCTTGTCTTGCTCACTCACCGCTGGAATTCTTGCACCTAACACTGTGACTGGCATTCTGTTGGTTGAATGAATGAATGAATGAATGGCACGTTCCTCGCCATATCCCCAGCTCTTGGTATAGCACTTGATTCAGTAAATTCTTGCTAAAAGAACAAATGAATGAGGGAGGGTCAACGCAGAGCTTTAAAGGATGAATCATTATTAACCAAACAAAAGCCATAAGAAGAAAGGGGCAAGTGACCCAAGGGCAGAGAGAATGACATTTGCAAAGCTAAGTGAAAATGTGGAGCTTTCCGGGAATGGCAACTTGTTGGAAGTGGCCCAGCATTTTATCTGAAAATGCGTTTAACTAAAAATTGGCAGGAAAATAGCAGAAGACCACTTAAGTTTTCTCATTGCTTTACCCTCTACCACCAACTGATCGGCTTTATCATTAAAATGTCACAGGACCCTTGTGTTTCCACTATATTAATCACGACGCTTTTTTTGACTGCAAGTGACAGAAACTTAATTTAAACTAGCTCAGGTGAAAGAACTAGCAAGTGTAGGAGCTGATGCTTTCTGTCTGTTTCTATGTGTGTGTATGAATGTACATATATATGTATTTATCATCTATCATCTATCCTCTCTCTCTCTCTATCCGTCCATCCATCCATCTATGATCTAGCTAGTCTTGGGTTTCCTTTCTTCTGGGCCAGCCTCATTCTCTCCTACTTCCAATGGCCTCCTCTTTTCAGTCAGGGAAGCTGCTTACATGGCCCAGCAGCTTTGGAGTTATCTATATAAAACTCCCAGGAAAAGACTTTGGTGGGCTCGGCTTGGGTCACATGCCCATCCCAGACCAGTCTCTGTGACTGTTGATCAGGCTGAATCAAGCGTCCTCGCATGACAGAGCACCATGACTGACAGATCCAGAAGGAAAGAAGTGTTCCCCCCAAAGGGTAAAATCAAACCACACATCACCCCACATCAGCCTTGCAAGTGTCCATGCAGCCAGGTGCCGTGGGTGGACACGTAGTGAGACCCTCATTCAGCATAGGAGAAAGTAACACTTCAAACATGTGCATTTTTCATGTCTTACTATAACTTTCTCTGGGCCTCAGTTTTTTCGTCTGTAAAGTGAGTTTGTTGCGCTACATTAATCTTTAAAGGTCTCTTCCAAATATGACGTTTTGGTATTTCCAAGATGTTTACTTGTAAAGTCTCGCTAACATCTTGAGTAATGGAAATGTCTCTTTCCTTGGTCAATTAATTCAGGAGGTAGGTTTGGATATTTTAGCTTTGTTGTTCTCAGTTGTTTCAGAAACACTTAATCTATTGTTTGGGAAGAATCTCATCTTTTTCCCAATGTGCATTTTTCATTCTCATTCAGAATCTTGACTATGTGAATCATTATCTTTGGATGAATGAGATATTTGGGGGGGAAGTGCTTTAGATCAATCTCAGTTTTTAATTATTGGGCCCCAAACTTTTATTATTTCTAATCGATCGATCTTGGAGCAGCAGGGAGGGAAATCATACTCCCTTGGGTTGTTTGGGGCCCGCTTGACCATGGTAGAGACTATTCCAGGCTGGAGCCTCTGAGCCTGGAACTGTTGCTGTTTGATATTCACTGAGTATCCATGATACGCGCCTGAAGTACAGGGAAAATCGTACTCACCGGTGTGTTAGCCCTTCGCTGCTGTGTGGAACTCTGTGCCTCTTCAAAGCATGTCCATCTGCCCCACTCCCATCCTAAAAATTTTAGCCAGAGCAGGACAGGTACAGAGAAGGGCACAAAGAAAGAAAATGACATATTAAAGGTCAATCGCTAGTTGGTAAAACCTGAATTGAAAAATCCAAGTCTTCTTACTTCTGGTCTACTTCTCCTTCAGCGCAATCCTCCCCTGTCTTCTCTTCACCTCCAGCCACGTTCAGCACCAGCTTCTCCAAGACCTAAGCTAGTGCAGTGGATGCTGGGGCTGCAGAAGTCTTCACAGGATGGCTGGTGCGACCGGCCGGGTCAGCAGCCTGGTTGATTCTGGGCAACAGGGATTGCCACCTGCTGTTGTTTCCTGGATCACTGGCTCAGGTGAGGGGCGCACCTGACTCTCCCTGAACCCCCTTCACATCCAGCAGAACCCTCTTCCTTGGCACTCACAGCTTTCTAAGATGGGCTCAAGTGCAAGGCCTGATAGAACCCAAAACATTCTCACTCGAGAAGACCTAATTGTCCTCCCAATCATCTTTCCAAAAAGCCTAGTATAAACCATAGCCATCCAGCCACTCGTTTTTTAATTTAGCCAGTCATGCATAAAAATATTGGATTGTTACTATATGCCCAGCAAATTAATGAGGCTGACATGCTTTTCTAGAATCTTCATTTTCTCTGTCTCAAAGCCCATCGTAAATGCTCCCTCATGCAAGCAACCTCTCCTAGAATTTGTTTTAATTCACTGTAGTAGCACATAGAACCTTCAAGGGCTTCGTCGCTCACTGCTGTCGCCCCACTCGGGCCTCCCCTCGGTGGCCGGTACTGCAGCTAACTGTTAGCACTGGACTAGGCTTGGACCGAAATGCCCCAAAGCAGAGTTTCTCTTTCCCACGCCCCACACAGATCTCCCAATCCACAGCCTTGCGAACCCCATCCCTTCCCACAGGCCATCTCCCTCCCCAGCAGGATGCTGCTCAAGCAACCGGCGTGTTTTTCTCCTGCTTACTCTGGCCTTTTGAACGTGAAACCGGATTAATCTTCCCAACAAAGCACTGTGAGCACCTTTGCACCAACTCAGAAATGTGCATTAATTTTCTACTGCTCACAGGACTTTTTCATTCATTCGTCAAGCATCTGTTGAGCAGCTCTCTACCATACACCAGTCACTCAGGAAGACTCTGGGGAAGCTGCAGTGAGAAAAATATGATTCTGGTCTAGCTGGGAAGACAAAAAACGGGCAGGGAAAACCAGAACGCGTGATCAGTGCTGCGCCAGGAGTGGGTAACGGGAGCACCTGAGCTGTCCTGGGAGGGGTTTGTCAGGAAAGATTTTCTGAAGGTGGGACAGGTAACCTGGATGAAAAGTCCTTGTCTGCATCTAAGATGTGACCCCTGTCCTCCGGCCTGAAGCCCCAGCAGTGCTTGCTCTGAGTATGCCATTCCTCCGCCAGTTTAAATGGCTCATCCCCTCGACTTCCTCCTTCCTCCTCTGCTCCACTTGTCTCCCCATGTGTGGAACTTAAATCTCCAGCTAAATGGTAAATAAGAGCAGGGCAGGACCAGCAGTGTGGAGCCCAGGCTGGCCCCGAGGTCTGCACAGGGTTGGTCTACGTGACGCATTTTAAATGGTGGAATCAGGTACGTTGGCAGAGACCATCCAGTGTTACAGCCGGGCAGTGGTCGCCCAGCTGAAGATGGCATTTCCCCGCCAATCAGAGGACACGCACGAGCGTAGCTCAGGTGGGCCGCTTCTGAGTCTGGGCCTTAACGATGCCATGGCTGCTCTCCTCCACACCCTCTTCCTTCTTCTGCCAGCTAACACCCAGACGTGGCTGTGGCCCCACTTTGACCTGCAGAAGAAATCAACACCCAGGTTCCTTGGCTGTCTTAGAGCAGCCTAGCCTACACCATTGGATACAGTTGCCAACTTGGAGCCTCCCGGCTTCCGCTGAAAAAGTGGAAGACCCAGCAATAATACTGTGCCTGCAATCCCCCCGGGCAGCAGTCAGCGGGTGCTGAGTCCCAGTGTGTCACAGCCCCCACGGTGCCCTGGGGAGGCTCACGCCCGTGTCCCTTGCCACACCCTCATCTTGCTTTTCTGACCCTTCAGTCTTTCCCGTGAACTATCTGCATCTTTCAGGCAGCTGCGTTTCCAGAAGCATTCGAGCCTCAGAGCAGACGGTGACTCAGGGAGTCCAGTCACCAATGACCCACCTGCCCGGCTCTTCTCTCAGGCATTTGTACTCTTTTAAACCAATCTCGACCTTGGTTCGGGATTCGAATTACATCCAATGCAACCCCCACACTAAATATTCTATAATATCCCTTTACATTCCCGAAATTAAATTAAATGACCCCCTTACACATGGTTCTAAAAGCCAGTATAATGCCCTGATGGAAAAATAGCGGAGAAATAAAAGGGAAGACGCTTATGATATGTGTTTCAATCAGTAAAGTTTGGTGTGACTACATTAGCAGCCGGCATGAAGCAGGCAGATGCTCGCATGCCTGAGTGGATGCCTTGCGAACTTGACCGTTGCAAGGGCAGACTGGTACAGGTGTATTTGGTAGCTCAAATGCCACCCGTGGCATCACCATCAGGGACGTGATTTTTTCCAAAAGGCGAACAACTCTTCAGAAAGTCCTGAACCGAACAACGTCCAGTCTGCCCTTGATTTCCACAACAGTAGCTTTCCGATAAAACTTCACGCACTTGAAAACGTGCAACAAAGACTTTATGAGGAAGATGGAGGTCTGTTTTAGACTCAGATCATTCCAAACATGTTCTTCACTCAAGAATGCACAGTGGGCCCCCAGAGGTCATGAGGGATGGGGGCGGGGGTCAGTTCTTGGTTGGGACCACCATCCAGAGCATTTCGGGCTGTTAAGTCAATCCCGGCTCAACCATATAAAACAACCAAATGCATCCACACATTCCCAAAGGCCCCCTTCCAGAAGGTGCTTTCCCAACAAGAACTGCTGCCCCAAAGCAAGAAATCACACGGAGATCTGAATGTGACTCTAAATGGTTTTTTCATAGCTTGCTGAAAATGAGGCATTACCTCAACTTGATTTTCTGTGACTCCCTGAACTCGGTGGGCTTTTGTCCAACAAAAAGCATTAGCAGCAGTGGCCAGCATAGATAGCAGTGAGCCTGCAAGGTGAGTGTGCTTGCCTTTCCCCTTTGGCCCTGGGAAAAGAGGTGGCTTTCTGTCCCCATTCCACTGTAAGCCTGGCAAGATAGCCTTTACCTGTTGGTTTCTGTTTTTAAAAAGGAGGTATAAAGAAAGCAAACGGCTGAAACTGAATGACATTCGATTCTCTCATGCCTCTCATCTCCCACCTAATAATAGCCTCTTGGAATGAGTCACATTGAGACATGTCTTCAGTGCTCCTGAGAGTGCATTAACCCAAAATAGTTCTTGAGACATTTCTCTTTGCTGCTGTGATGCTGGGCAGCCAAGACACACACCGTTCTCACAGAAACGTGCCTGTCAATCAGGTTTCACCTGGGCCAGCGTGTGGCCCAGAGTCAAAGCACCAATCAGCCCCTCACACACCTAGAAAACCGAGGGGCATAAACGCTTCGTGTTCTGGACCTTCTCCCAAGACCAGCCTCCTGGTTTCTCTCTGTTGAAGAAACCCCCATGTTCTCCACAGACCTTGGTGTTTTCTAAACTCTTATATGTTTTTCTAAATGGCCTTTGGACGAGGGCTGCCGTTCTTACAGACGTGTGACATAAAGGGACAGACAGAGAAACCGGTCAAGATGTTCTTCCTGTCAGGACCCCTGGGCCAGGGGCTGCCCCTCCTCGGCCCTCAGACCCTAATCTCCCCTGAGCAAACGCCTCGCGTTCCTCATGTCACGCCATCCAGCCCCTCATTTCCTCCTCTGTCTCAAGTCATTTTTAACTGTCTGACCGGGAAGGATCTGACCTGACAGAACAATTAAATATTAATACCGTGATTGAAGAGTCTGCATACAAATCCATTAGAAATGGGACATGTGGGGCTGAGACGTTTTCAATCTTTTTCTTTTTCTGTCAAGGAGGCTCAAACCGCAGTGCCCTGAGGCTGGGATTGGCCCTGGAGGATGTCCACACCCTCCACTGGCTGGGCAGCTGGTCACCACCCTCCTCGGATGGGGGCAGGTGAAATGGCTGATGAGGACGGGCAGTGACCTGTGCATGGACCCCCTCCTCCATCAACGTCTGCTCCATGATGAGCTGCCACCCTCTTTGGGCTCCCACTCCGTGCCCCCTTTCATCACACGCTTTGTAATTCTTTGCTTTTCTTTCTTGGTTGTTTGCTCTGCATCCTAGAATGTGAGGGAACACATTAAGGGCATAAAACATCCTCTTCACGTCCCACACGGATCCCCACCCAGGGCCTGGAACCCGGGGGTCAACGCCTAACGTTTGAATCAGGACTCAACGGCAATGAATTTGCCACTGTTACTACTTCCTCGTTTCCAGAGGTAAATCTAGTGACTGACAATTGGAAACTTAATTCTTCTACCCTCTTCCAGTCAACTTGAGGTGGCATCTGGATGATGAAATAGTATACCCTGAGAAAGTCCAGAGAAACGAGAATTTATGCCCATGAAGAAGCAGAGTGGGCAGCTCAGACCCCTGAGATGAATTGACGACCTGCTATTGGTCGGTACAGAATTCGGCTCAGAGCTTTCTGCAAACCCAGGCCAAAAAGGAGACATTGTAATTCACGTGGTTTTATTTGTTCACCAAAACGAACACAAATCCCTCTGCAGAGACAAATTGTTCCTGAAACACTGCACCTCAGGGGGATTTGTTTTGTGATTCTTTCCATAGAAATCTGAAAGCGTCATTTTGCTGTTCCTCAAATAAGCCACACTCGTTCCTGCCACGGGACTTAACCCCCTGCCTGGAATGTTCCCCAGAGCTCCTCAGACATGCCCTCTCTGCTCCCACGTCCCCGTCAGAGCAACCATCCCTGCCTCTCCTCCCCGGCCTGTCCCCTCCCAATACCACCTCCCCGTCCGAATCAGCACACGTGCTCGCTTGTTGTCTGTCTCTCTGTCTCTCTCACTAGAGGATAAGGTCCGTGAGGCCAGGACTGTGTCCGTTTTGTTCATTGCTGTAACCCCAGGCCCTAGAGTAGCAAGTGGAACCTCGCAGCATTAAATACATATTAGCCGAAGTGTGAATCAAAGACATGGTCTTAGTCAGGATTTTGGGGAAGCACAGTCTGTTTTAAAAGGAGACTCCTATAATTATGGAGACCCTCTGATGAGTAGGCGATAACAGGTTTCAGATGCTCTGCTTTCTTATAATACAATTTCATACAGGGATAAAATACAGAGGATCTATAATGAAGTTTCCAGGTCTGTCATCTGTCTCCAACATCAGGGGCCTAAGTGAGCTTTGACAAATGTTCACTCAGGGGCAGTCTTTTCTTCTTTACATATATTTTAGAGTCAGAGTCTTGCTGTCTCACTATGTAACCCAGGCAGGAGCGTGGTGGCTATTCACAGGAGTCATCCCGCCAATGATTAGCACAGGAGTTTTGAATGGGTCTGTTTCTGACCTGGGCTGGCTCACTCCTCCTTAGGCAACCTGGCAGTACCTCAGCCCTGGGAGGTCACCATGCTCATGCCGAATTTAATGCAGACACCGCATAGGCATAAGGTGGCTCACTCACGTGGCCGTTGGCAGTTCCTTACTGGTTATTGGCAGGAAGCTTCGGTTCTTCACCAGCACGGTCTCTCCAGAGGCTTGCTTGGGTATCTTGATGACATGGTAGCTGGCTTCCCGCAGAGCAAGTGATGAGAGAGAGAACAAAAAGGAAGCCCAAGGCCTGCTCCGACCTGATCTCGGCAGTCACACGCTGTTATTTCCACCGTCTCCTATTTGTTGGAAGTGAGTCACGAGTTCGGGCCACGTTCGGTGAAGAGATGCTAAGCTCCACCTCTTAAAGAGAGGAGAGCCAAGAGCCTGTAGATGTATTTCAAAACTACAACACCATCTTATGTGAAGAAAATGGCTTCGGCAGGAGAAATGTGTGCAACAGCCATTATCAACCAGAGAAGTTCTTGATTGTGTGAAAGGGTGATGCAATGTGCTTCCAGAAAGATCATGGACTGGAAGACTAGACCTTCCAGAACTCATATCTCCAAGCCACCACTTAAGCTGCATGAATTTGAGGATGACTTCTATCTTCTCTGGGCTTTGGTTTTCCCTTGTTTAAAACAGAGACAATATCACCCAACTTGCTGATGTGCTGTGAGAAATAGAGAAAATGTCAATCTGTCTTCTGGGCACACAGGAAGTATTCAAGAAATGGCAGGTATTATTCAATTATGCTAAGATGCTTCTCTGAATCCTTACATTTTGAGGGTTTACAAATTGGTAATATTGCCTAGGGTAGAAAATGGTTAGATGCTTAAAGAGGATTACTTAAAATGCACCACATAAATGGCAATAAATATTTATCCAACACAGTGATTTTGGTTCGATACTCACCCTGTCCTTCTGGGATATTTGTGCATGTGTGCATGTGTGTGCATGTGCATGTATGTGCGTGTGTGTATATGTGTGTATGTGTGTGTACATGTGTGCGTTGTGTGTATTTCCTGCCTCATTCTCCACACTTTCAAATGGCTTACAAAAATATCAATTACAAAATAAAGACATTAAAAACAAAATTTTAAAAACACGAAAAGGAACCCACAGAAACCTAAGAATATGCAGAAACGGTCAAAGCAGGGAAAAGGCTACAGGGATGAGACTCATCTGAGCAGGGGCGTCGGGAGAGACACAGCACTTTCCCTGGGACCTGATTCTGAAAGGCACGTCTCATGAGGAAGTCGTGGTAGATCACACGGGGATGGAGGGCCGTCCCTGTGGAAGGTACAGAACCACTTTATAAAGCCTTCAGCATCCGCAAACTCAGGGCGTCGCCTCAAAGCACCATCGACAAGGGCATTTCCTCAGAGGCCGAAACTGCGTGGTACTTCGGAGGAATGAACAGAAGACAGCCTACGTATCGTCTGCCAGTGCGTACCCAGTGTCCAAATTAAGCTGATAAAAACCATAGTGTGTTTCTGGAACACTTACCAGGGATCAGGCAATAAGCCGAGGGCTTGACATGGATGATCTAAGTTCATCTTTACAAGATCCTATGAAACAGATACCGCTCTTAGCCCCGTTCTGCAGATGGGGACACTGACACCCAGAGACACCAGATAACACAGATAGCAAACAGGAGAGTCAGTATCTAAGCCTGGGCAGTCCGAAGCCTGCCCTTCGAAACAGCTCACCGTGGAGCCTGGAGTCCTGGGGACTGAGGCGAGCAGGGACGTGGGGAGGAAGCCTGGGAGGCGGGGTGAGGCCCTCCAGCAGGGACTGCCACGAGGTGGCCCGTGGGCATCAGCTCACGCCGTGTTGATTGAGGGGCTCTGGGTGACCAATAAGGTGAACAAGGAGGGACCCCAAGAGCCAGAGGAAGCTCCACCCTTCAAAGTTCTTCTAAAACCATAGCGTTGCCCGAGTTCCGCCGAGCTCTGAGACTCACACAAAACGCTGCAAAGGAGTCTCAGCAGCCTGGGGACTGAGGATGTGGCTCTTGGGTAGATGCACCCCTAAAATAATAAATCTATCACCAAATAAGGTCAGAAAAAGCATCAAGAGCCATTAGCTCTGGGACATTCTGTGGTCAAGAGATCCATCTAACGTCCTTTAATCCGGCACTTCCCAAACTTCGTTGTGTTGAAACGTGTTCACGTCCCGCAGAACGAGGCACACGCTGGCCCAGCAGATCTCTGAAGTCCCTTTCATCTCAAGGATTCCATGGCTTCAGGTCTTCTTTAAAATGGCAACAGTGGGAACAAGGAATTTGAAGTCAAAATACCTGAGCGTGATTTCAAGCCCTGCTTCTTGTTATCGAAATAAACTGAGTAAAATTCCTGGTTTTCCTGTCTTAATAAAAATACTCTCCCCAACACACAGGTAATACTATACATGCTTCAATTGCTTTTTAAACTTTATTTTTATTATTTTAGGGCTTTAAACAATCAGGACTTTCTTTTTGAATGTGGTGTGAGATAGGGATCCAGCTTTACTTCCTTCCCAAAGGAGAGCACACAGGGGCAGCACCATTTACTACATTTTTATCAACCGTCCTTTGCCTGCTGGATTAAAATATTATTTTTTATAGGGTATATTATATTACTATAAATATCGAGATCTATTTCTAGGCTCTATGTGTTGTTCCAGGGATTTTATTAAATTTTAAACATCCCTATGCCCCAGTGTACTGCTTGTATTACAGCGGCATTAGCAAATGATTTATTTTCTGGTAGCAAAAGTCTCCTTCGCTATTGTTTCCTTATTATTTGTCTGTTCTTGGACATTCAATCTTCCATGTGAATTTTAAGATAACATATTCAAATAAGTAAACCCCAACTTAGATGCTAACCAGAATTCTATTCATTGCACGCGTTACCGTTGAGGAAAAGGACATTTTTTGTGTTGTTTCCTTTCCATACCACACGTGAAGGTTTGGTGCCGACTGCATCAGGGGACGGTGTGAGGGAGTCGGGGCCGTGCGCTCTGAGAGTGGTCAGCTCTGACACTGGTCAAGACGTATTCTCCCGTGGGTCCTAGTTCCCTTCTGATGCCCCCAGCCCTTCAGACTGTTCCTCCCAAGTGCATCAATGCTAAGGGACAACTAAGGACGCTGCTCCCTGACGGGGCTGGAGCAGGAAAGAAGAGAGCTGCGCCTTCCCCACCTCCCAGTGGTCCCCAGCGGTCAGCTGGAGGGGTGCAGGTCAGCCACAGTCTCCAGGGGTCAGCTCCTGTACCATCAGCCTGGCTGCTGAAGCCCCCCTTGCCCGGTCATGCCCTTCCTGGGCAGCTCTACTCTGGCGCCTGAGCGAAGCGACTTAGGAAAACATTGGCCAAGTGACACAGGACACCTGGACAGTGAAACCCTGCAGAGATTTTTCTACCTGGTTGGTGGAGCTCTTCCTGGGGCTGCACTGAAGGTTTCTTCTGTGCCTTAGCCTCATCGCCCCTTCCTTTCACAGGTGTTTCTCTCTAATAAATATCTCGAAGCCCAAAGTCTGTCCCCACTTCTGTCAGAAACCCAGACTGCACGGGCGATGGTGTGCTGTGCTGGCAGAGTGAAGAAATGGGAGATGAAGATTACGGCTTGTCCCGAAGCACCTGGGGCAGGGGATCTGAGAAATAATTGCCAGGGCAAAGTCCCTGTAATGAGGCAAGATGGAGCTCCAGGTCTTTTCAATGTGGATATTAATTCAAATAAGATACTATTTGGTAAACCTGGACCCAGTTTCTATATCCAGTTATAAATCGATTTCTCATTGATATCTACACACCAAATTTTCCTCCTTTTTTCTTCTCTGGTTTCTTCCTTCTTTCCATGGTACACTTTTCACCAATTCCTCCTTCTACTCTATTTTCACAGTCCCACAGTGAATGTTTAGGTCCCCCGCCTCAAATTCATATGTTGAAATCCTAACTTCTGGAGCGATGGTATTTTGGTGGGGGGGGGGGCGGAGGCGATTAGGTCATGAGGGTGGACCCCCACGAATGAGATTAGTGTCCTTACAGAAAAGACCCTAGAGAACAAATTCTTCACCCCTTCCACCATGTGGGGACACAGCAAAAGATGGCATCTGTGAAGCAGGACTCAGGTCCCTCACCAGACATCGAATGTGCTGGTGCCTTGACCTTGGACTTCCAGCCTCCAGAGCCATGAGCAATAAATTTCTGTTGTGTGTAAGCAGCCAGTCTATGGCATTCTGTTACAGCAGCCCAAACCAACAAAGACACACGGAAGCTTTAGGCTTTTGTTTTTCTGTTCAAAGTCCCTTAAACTCTACCCGTATTTATGTGACTATAGGTATCTTATCCACAATAAATCTAGCCGTAGGCAGCTCAGGAATGAGCCTTGAGCTGGGAGTCTAACATCCTTGATTCTCGATTTGGGGAGAGTTCTCTGCCTGTCTGGGCCCCATTTCCTCAACAGTCAGATGAAGAAGGTGGATCAGGGACCTATGAACCCTTCTACACACAGACCCTGTGCCTCTGACCTTGCCCCCTGGCTCCCAGGGGCATGCTGGAAGAGAACCTTCTGTGTGCATCTGTGTGTAAACTCCTTCTCACAGCCTTCTCCTGGACAAGGACGTCCCTCCAACCCTTACCTTCCTATCCACTTACATTAATAGGTTCTTGTCACTCCAGGTGACGAGCCTCCCCTTTTCTTATAGCCTCATCCTCTAATCCAGTTATTCCTGTTTTAGGAACATAAACAAAACTCCTCTGGTTTGCCGTTACAGGTTTCCCCAATTGCATTTTCTGTAGCTCTCTGACACTTAGACAAGCAGCAAAGCCTGTCTTTGGATTGTCCCTACCAAGTGGTCTGCTAATTAAAACAAACAAACAAACAAACAAACAAACAAATAAATAATATGTGAATATATATATATACAAATATGTTATACATACAAATATATTATATATGTATATGCCAATAAATAGCCCAGATTGTAGCGTTTGCTGATTTCTAACTTCTGTGGTATAAATACTTCCACTGTGACAGATTTCAAACTACCAGTGGATTCACAACCTTTAACAGCTGGCTGGCAAAGTCCCTGAGTCACTGGTTTTGGAGAGTCTGCAGGAACTGGCTCCAGCACAACACTGGCCGGGCTGTCCCCCAGTTCTCTGGGGTACCCCCAGCCAACAACCACCTTGCTCTCTTTGCATTGTCATGACTGACGCGATTTTGTCATTCCTGAGCACTTACCAAGGCCCACATTCCCCTGGGAATATTGCATACTTGACCTCATCTATTCCTCACAAGGTCAACTGTCTGGGGATTATCGCCTCTACACGCCCCGAGTGAGACATGAAACATGGGACACTATGCATGTTGGACGAAGCAGTGAGTGTGCCCCTCTCACAGATGTATTGCTAAGACAGTGAAGTTCTTTTAAGCATCATTTTTTCCATTACAAAAGTAATAAACCACTTGGCCAAGAAAATTGGAAAGCAACCACTAATTCTCATATGCTTTAAAAATTATGTGATGTTATAGTAAAATGTTCATGCCACACGGTATCTTAAAAGTGGGATATAGAACAGTAACATCAATATGACACCAGTTCTGTAAAAAAGAGAACAGCGAATATATGTATGAAACACTGAAAAGGAAAAAAAAAAAAAGAAAAAATGCTTTAACAGTAGTCATTTCTGAACAGTGGGAAGTAAAGTTTTTCTTTCTATTTTACAGTTTCTGTATTTTCCATAATTAATACATCGACATGTATTATAATTATAATAAGAAAATATAACACATACAATTTTAACTTGGACAATATAAAAATGAAAACAAAACCCATGGCCTCACCCTTCCGACTCAACAATTGCTCCATTCTGATTTAAGGTAACGTGTTTGAAAGAGGTTTCGTTTATGAGACAGAGCAGCAGTGAGCAGGGCCCTGCGCGCCTGTCTCCAGGAAGGGATTGGGGACTCTCCCTGCACCCTAACCCTCAAGGTCCTCACCCACCGGCCTTTTTACATTCGCTCTCATTTCCTCAAAAACCTTGCAAGGTACCTATTATGAAGCCCGCGTTAGAGATGATGAAACTAAGAAACCGCTTCTCTGTGAAGACAGGGACCGTCTCGTGGCTCATGTCCCCACACAAAGCGGCTTTTTGCAGGAGGCTGAATGGTTAAGAGCCTGGGCTTCAGCCAGGCAGAATCAAGTTCTAGGGCCAGGCACTGGCGTTCTCCGGGTGTGTCTCCATGGGAAAGGAGTTGACAATACAATAAATTTTCTTATAAAATAAAGATGAAAAGATAATATCCCTTCAAGGGCTGTTGTGAGCATTAAATGGCAGAGTGTTCAAAAGACCTTAGCACGAGGCCCGGAGATGGTCAGCTGCAGGCAGCCGCAGAGCCGGGGTGTGGACACCAGTATTCAGGCCCCCTGTGTCTCCACCAGGGCCCCTCTTCTCTGTGAGGGGCTTCTTTGTCCAAGTCACAGAACTCTGCCCTCAGGTGCAGCACGGTGTCTCCAACAGTCACCTTGGTCCTGAAGACACTTTTGTCTCTGTGAGGTAAGGGCTCTTGCTGGGAGCTGGGAGCTGGGAGCTGGGAGCCGGGAGCCGAGAACGGGCCTCCTATCTGCCAGCTCTCTTGTCTCCCAGGGATCTGGGGGTTCAGGCTCCATGGGCCTGGCAGGTGGATGGAGGACAGGACGAGCTGTGATCTGTCCCTAAAGGGACTCTTCATTCTCCCCAGGTCGCCTCCTCCTTATCCCAGCATCTTGAGCAGCTGGCTTTCAGCTGCTTCCCAGCCTCTGGGGGTGATCTCTGCCGAGCTGTCAGGATCTGATTCTCCCTGTTACACCTTCGTCAGGCCCCAGAAAATGTCAGCTCGCAAGCTGGGAACACGGCCCTCCTGCTGGCGAGCAGGCAGCTCGGCGTTCCTTTGGGTTTGCAGCGGCCCTGCCAATTAGCTTGTACTCTGCCCACATGCCCAGGGCTAAGAGGGAAGCGGGCCAGGCCCGAACAAAATTAGACAATGGGCTCCCAGAACGCTGAGGGGGCAGGAGCACCTGCTGTTCTCACCCCTCAAGGCTGAAATCGGGGTGGTGTTGCAGGGGGGTGCGGGGGCGGGGGGACGTGCAGAGAGGGGTCAAGCTGTGTGCACGTGCTGCAGAAGGTTCTTCCTCCACATTCCGAGGGGGCTCACAGGGGACAGCCCAGAGGAAGGGCCGGGCTCTGGGCCTGGACTCTCTCCAGGCCCTGGAGTCGTCAGCGCTCACACCTGCGGTGGGCACAGTTCTGTTCAGCCAGGGAGAATGCCTCAGGGCAAGGCTGTGGCTTCTCCATCTTCATGTCCGGCCGTTGCTGTCCCCCACGCAGGGCAGGATGCTGCAGTGGCCGAGTGAGGATGAAGAGGTGGGCTCTTGCCCTACCTTCCGGACTCACCCACTGTGCAACCTCAGCCATTTGACTTCTCAGCTGGAGTTTGTTCCTCTTCAAAGCAGGGAGAGTCAAAACTCCATTTCACAGAGTTACTGTGAGGACGAAAGGAAAGGAAATGCTGAGACGCCGGGCACGGAGAAAGCACTCAGTACACATTTCGGCCTCTGTTATTTACAGAATCCATACAGAATCTGTTCATAGAGTTACTGGACTCTCTTCTGGGATGAAAAAAGCTGTAAGCCTTACGAAGGTAATATTATATCTCTGACGTTAACTAGAGCGCTGGAGGGTCAGAAGGCAAATATGCAACGAGACGTAATTAATGGCTCTCAAAGACTTCCCTGGCCCCGCTCACTGGGATGGGTGCCTTACACATGCTATCTCATTCTATATTGCGGGGACCATGTGTGAAAGATCAGGCAGTTAAAAGTTAGACAGCTTGCTGGCACATTAAGGAAACAAAAGAAATGTTCAAGACTGGAATTCCTGCTGCGTTCAGACACCTAATTAGAAAACACCGTCACAGTGAATTAGTAGAGCAAATCTTCAGCTCTGCCCCAGGAGCTAAAATAAATGTGCCGAACGGGGCATCACAGAGCAATGTCGGTGAACATCCTGGTGCTTCTGTTATTCCGCGCACATGGCTCAGGGGTCTGATGGGACTGAGCACGTACTGCGTCTTCATGTCATGCTAAGCAGTAGCGCTTCCAGTCACACTTGCCCTATCCCCAAGAGGCTCCTATTCCAATCAGAGGCCTTCGTGTCATTGGAACTTGCCTCGTTATAATCAGGAAACAACCAGGTAACTCAAACTACCAAAATAAAACACTCTGACAATGACGAAGCAGCCGCAGGGTGTTGGGTTTACAGAGAGATTCTTTCTTCCAACTCGACAGACATCTCACAAAGGAAAATTATAGATTGTCTTCAACCTCCGTACTGGGACTCAATCCGTTGTTACAAAGACAGTCAGTGTTGGTATCACCCATTCATTCATTCATTCATTCATTCATTTGTTCGTTCCATCTCTCACTTATTTTTCTGTTCATTTCACCGCATGAGTGAGTTGGCCATATTTCATAAACAGGTAGCTGTGGGTAACGTAAAATGCCAAAGGCTACATTCCTCGAAGGGGCACTGTGCTGAGGAAAAATCCAATGGCAAAGAATGCAAGTAACTGCAACCCAGTACGGGGCATCTGTGCTAAGAAGCTTGACATTTATTGTGCAGGTGATAATGGCATCATCGAAGAATTTCGAGCCTGAGAGTGTGGACTCTAGGAGGCGGTGGTACGCAGGGTGGAGCGGAGCAAGGCGGCCCTTTAGGAGGTGAATGAGGCCACTCTTCATGGAGTCTGCTGTCGCTGCCGGGCCGCCTCATCACTAACTCCTCCTCCATCCATGGCCTCCAGGCTCTTCCGCCACCTCTTGGCTGAAACTATTTTTTCCTGTGTTATGAATGAACTTAACTAGCCAAAGCACCCCCCCCCCCACAAAACAAACAAACAAACAAACAAAAAAAACGCTTTCTAAGTTTTAGCTTATCAGACCCCTCTATTCCTTTCGCATGGTTAGCCAGGACTCTGGCCGGCAGCCCCTGGCTGTTCTGTCTTCGGCTTCTCTGATTCGGGGCGTTTCAGCATGACCTGCTCCCCAGTAAGGCCTTGTCCTTGAGTGCCTTGCTATTTGCGACTTCTATAGTGCAAGTCCCTCCACCACAGAACATCTACTAATAAACAGAATCTGGAAATGGGGACTCTCTGGGGGAAATTTTATCGTGATCGTTAGTATCTGTATAATAGTACAATGAATCCATCTCTCTACTTATCCGTCTTAAGATGAAGATTTGGGGTCAGATGAATAATACCTCCCTCCTCTTTGCCCTTGTTACAGCTCTCCTGGGGCCTAATCGTGCCCATGGTTGGACCAGTGGATGAAGTGGTTAGAAAGAAGAAGATGCAGAAAGAGAATGTCTCAAGTCCGGGTGACTTCTTGCCAAATGAAGGTCTTTTAGAACACCACGTCCGATTCCTTAAGAGATGTCTGCCCCTCTCTAGTCCCCACTAGTGGATTGTGGACTGAAACTAAGAGGGGACTTCATGCGGCTGGACTTGACTTTGTTCACTGCTGTTTCCACGGTACCTGGAACAGTTCCTGGCACAGACGAGGGACTTACAGCCAGGCATGGAGTGAAGGGGGGGCTCGACCTGTTCCGTATTTGGGTGGATGCAGGTTGTACTCACATGTTCCTGCTTTGTTGAATGAAGCAGGGGAAGTAACAGCAACAAAAACTTAGGTTCAACCGCTGAGACCACGGATTAATTGAATTTGGAAGAGGTCACTTTAAGATTTATTGGCTTCAAATCATATATGAACTTATTACTGCATCCAAAAGACTCAGGTCTTTGTGGGAGGCCCAGAGTTTGGCAGTCACAACCATGAATGAGGTAAGATGTTGGGGACATAATCAGCCAAGCATGAACTGGCTGAGTGCGACACTGAAGCTCAAATCTAGACTGACATCTTTCTTTTTTTAGCTCTTCAACCTCAGCACAAATGTCTTAAAATTCATAAATCACAGGCACCTCCGTGATTGATTTGGGGCATGTCTTCTCATAGAGATAGTTTATTTTAAAACCTCTAAAAATTTAATCATTTCATAAAGACTTTTTCCCTGAAGGACTGCTTGTGGTCTCTTCTGATTGGTCCAATGCAACTTACCAACTTGAACCCATTGGAAAGCACAATAAATGTAGTTTACTCCCTTGGAATTAATGCCCTATCAGTTTATCAAAGACATTCCTAAATGCTGTGTCATTTTCTTCCTGCTGAGGGCATCCTGAAAATTCCAGGGCTACGCTGCCTGATTCCAGGCCCATGGAACATCAATACCTGTTTGATCACTTTGTGCAGGAATCTCTGAGGAACCACCGGTAAGAGTGTGTATTGTCTGTATATTGAGATTTCCTCAACTTTCCATTGTGTGGATTGAAACCGATTATTGGATTTAGCTACTTGTACTTAAAATAGAAGCCCGTTAACTGATCCTTATAATGAACCAGCATTTTCTACCACCTACGATGTCGAACTCAGTTAAGTACGGTTTCTTGAAAACACACACACAGTTTTCTTTTCTTTTCAGTCAAAGAGCGGTGCCAAATGGCTCAATGTTTTGTGCCCTTTGTTTAAAATGCATGCTGATTTAGGGCCCCTTTTCGATTTTATAGACAATGGCTGCATTCCCGCCTACTCAACCCTGGCTGCTGCTGAGAACAGAAAAGAGTGTGTCCTGCACGCCGGTGATGTCACATGATTGCCAGGCACAAGTGTGGAGCTTCTACCTCCTTATCTGCAGACAGAGTGGCTTAGAATCAATCACTGCTAAGCCCAGATCCGTTCTGACATAGATCCTTGAAAGTGTAATGTGTCTTTTTATAACTCTGTACACCGGGGGAGCTCATTCAGTTTCTTAGATGTTTATTTCACAGCCAGTTTTTTCTGGAGGGTTCCAAGGAACCGATGCTGTTTAAAATGAGATGTGTCACAGGTGTGTTGTTAAGATATTTCTGCAGATGAGGTAAACTTTTGCTAACTATTATTGTAATTTTTTTCATTGTGCTCTCTGGAGAAAAACTTAAGAGTTTCATGTATGTGTGTGCATGTTTATTTTTTTAGAAAAGTTTTTGAACATTTTGTAAAGACACTCTTGTCCCTGCCCACGTAATATGCCTCCCTCCATCTTTATTTTTCTTTCTTCCTTTATCAAATAATTTTTAATACCTATTATGTACCAGGCACTGCGCTAGGCACAAGAATACAAGGGTGAACAAAATTGTCACTATTTCCTTCTCCTCATTACTCTTACTCATATTGGAGTAAGAGTCTTGGGTTTGGATCCTTCATTTTCGTCAAAAGATTCAAGCCTCATTTCCTACTTGGTTGGTTTAAAAAACAAAAAACAAAAACGTGAACCTGCCTCCTGCAACATAGAATCTACATCCAACCTCCCACCTTACGGCTCTGCTGTTCCAAAGGATCTTTCATATCTACACACCCCTGTTACCCTGAGACCTTAAGGTCTAAACAGTATCAGTGGTTCCTAAACTCTCTTTAAAGATGACTTTTTTTTTTCCTTAAGAAAATTGATCTTGAAACCAAATATAGGAAATAGACTACTTTGAAACCACTGTATTTCTATCTAAAATAAGGTGGGATGCTAACTGACTCACTGACTCTCCTAGTTTCTCCAGGGCCCAGTGCACCCTGCTAACCCTAGCTGAAAACCACTGTTCCATGCAGGGCTGATTTACTTCACGAAACTGCCCTGGAACTCTGCCTCCGGGGGTCATCAGCTGTCTGTTCTCTAGCCTGAATGACAATTCCAGGCTGAGAAGCATTTGGCCCTCAAGTTTATCCTGATTGTTTTTCTGTATAGTATTTTTAAATGGGCTGCCTATCTTTCTCGGAATTGGTGGGCAAATTCACACATCCTCATGTCCATCTGGTGCTCAGTTTCACGTCCTTGGCTTCTGCAAAGGGATGGAAACTGGGATTTAAAAGGAGAGGCAAGCTGAGAGCCGCTATTGAAATAGGCTTTTTCAATTCCTGTGGTTCTGGTTTCTTATTCTTTGCAGAGCTTGTGCAGGGAACCCCTTGCCCCACTTAGAATAACTGGTAGATCCTTACTCTGCAGTCAAGAAAAAAGAAATCACTAGATAAGCAGTTTGGTTCTTTGATATTTGCAAAGGGAGAGTCTTGGGAACATATCACAGAGAATAAAAAGGATGTGTCTGGTCCAGTGTTTGTGTTTCAGGAGAGGAGAGAGGAGAGAGAAGAGGGAATGAGAATATGAGAGAGATTTCTAATTTAGAGCTGCAGCTTAATTTCACCATCTGCTGGAAAGAGTCCCCATGACACAAAATTTAGCATTTCCCCTACCTTCTCGCACCCGGACACTGTTTCCACTTCATGGTAGGAGAAAGTTTCTAGAACTAGAAGGTTTTGAAAAGCCATTGGTGGAAGGATAGTTTTCTGCACTACCTCCCGTGCCCCCACATCTTTCCCAGAATTTGGAAAAAGGGGGTAGGGCAAGGCCATTTTGTTCTCGTTCCTACTGGTTTTTAGAAAAATTCTTCTCCTGAATATAAAAGCAATACATCTGACAATCCCAAATGCTGGCAGGAATACAGATCCATAGAATCTCTGTTGGTGAAACTATGTATTGACTGATGCAGCCGCTCTGGAAAAATAGTTTGATGCTACCTTTAAAGTTAAACCCTCACATACCCCGTGACAAGCATTTTCACTCTCAGGCTTAATAGCCAAGAGAAATTATTATACAGAGGCACTGGGAAGATGTGTACAAGAATGTTCATAGAAGCCCTCACTGTCCATAACAGGAAAAGTCTGAAAATAGCCTAAATACAGAGAAACAGTAATATACTCAAACAATGGAATATTTTACCATCATTAAAATAAATGAGCTCCAGGGACAACATCAATATAAATGAATCTTAGCAATACAATATTCAATTTAAGAAAGTCCTAGGAGATAATATATTAGC
Source organism: Eonycteris spelaea (assembly GCA_003508835.1). NCBI lineage: Eukaryota > Metazoa > Chordata > Mammalia > Chiroptera > Pteropodidae > Eonycteris > Eonycteris spelaea. The sequence goes on from PUFA01000037.1 coordinate 5,558,982, forward strand.
ATGCTTCCTCTTAAGAAGTTAAAGCCACCAAAGTAAATATATATATATATATATACACACATACATATATATATACACACTTTTTAGGACTGTATAGAAAATTAGATATAATGCTATTAAAAGGAAAACAAGGGAGTTATGAGATTTCAGAAGGCCGTTATTTTGGGTAGAGAAAAGTGGTGAATGTAACAGAAGAATATTTATGCCTAGATGTAAATTTTTGAGTTCTAGCTTTTAAAATGAGAATTGGTTTTATGAGTACTTATTATATTATAATAAACAAATGAATTAATAAATAATGGCTACGCATGGACCAATGAGGGAGGTACTTACTGAACTGAGGATTAGAATTAATCCACTTCAGAGTGTGTCTGGGGTCCGCAGGGAAAACTGAAAGCAAAAATTATACATTCATTGTGAACAACTTAGAAACTGCAAAGTATGTGAAGAAAGAGTCTTCCCTAATTGTTTCACTCCAGAGATAATTGTTATTAACATTTTGATATATTTCCTTCCAGCTCTTTTTCTCTAATTCATATTTTCAAATCAAATTATAATCATGATGTTTAAACAGTAATTTCATTCTTTATACTTAATATTACATTATGTAGATTTTCCCATGTGAAAAAATAATCTTTGAAAATACGTTTTTAACAGCTGAATAAGTATTACAATATGTGTATGCATCACAATTTATTTGATGAATTCTTTATATATATTTATTTTGATTGTTCCAAAGTTTTTGTTATTATGAATAAGGCTGAAATAGGCATTTTGCACATAAATCTAGATGTCATCTCTGAAGATTTCCTTAGAACACATTTTTAGGAGTGAAATCAACACACGAAAAATTTTTGAGATATTATGACATATTGATAAATTGGAAGGCACTATTTTTATGTGAGAAATAAATTGAATAAGATAGTGCACATAAATGTACCCAATATATACATAATTTAATAGCAGTTGAATGAAGCTGCATATAATAAAGTTAGAGTATTTTAAAAGAAAATAAAGGATTATCTTCCTTATCTGCCAGGCTATCAAAATTAAATAACTTACAATTATGTCTTAACTTTTAGTGAAAATACAAGTGCATGCCATAGGAGTAATACTTTTTGTTACATTAATGATAATAAATATAATTTATATGTCATGTTATTTTTTCAAAAATGTTTTCACATGATTATCTCATTTTCTTTTCATGACAAACAATCTTCTAAGGTGTATGTTGTCATATTATCCCCAATTTACAGACGAGGAAATTGGCACTTGGGTTATAATGCTTACCCAAGACTGTAAAGCTTAAAACTGAATTCCAGTTCTAGTAATGGTGGAATGGCTTTATCAGAATATCTTGCAGATACTACTTAGAAACTATAAACAAAATATTTACCCAGCTCTTTGAAAGACATCAAATAACAACCAAAAGCAGGCAGGAACAGGGAGGGAAATATTTAAAACCAATAATCTAAGTTTGCATCTTAAGAAACTGAAAAAAATATATAAGCAAATTAAAATCAAAACATACAGAAGAGAGAAGATAGTAAAGATAGAACAGACATCAATAAAATAAAAAATAAGTTGTATAAAATTTAACAAAGCTCAAAATTAATTAAATTGTTAAGCCCCTAGCTAGACTGATAAGAAAAACAGGTGAAATGCAATTTACCAATTTTGGAAATGAAAATCACTACAGATTTTAGAGACAATAAAATAAGGGATTATTGTGAACAACTTTACATCAATAAGTTTAATAACTTAAGTGAAATGCACAAATTCGTTGAAAAATATCTTACCAAAACTAACAAAAAAATGGAAAAATCTGAATACCCATTTATCTATTTGTAGATAGAATTTGTTATCAAAACCTTCACACAAAAAGAATGCCAAGTCCAAACGGTTTCACTAGAATTCCTTAAATTCTACAAAATTTAAGCAAGAGAAGAGGACATTTCCTGGCTTGTTTTGAGGGCAGCATAACCCACATATCAAAGCTTAATAAAGACATTACAAGAAAAGAGAAAAAAATATTCTTCATGAATAGTGACAGAAAATTTTTCCCAAAATATTCAGCAATATATATTCAGAGACAAATTCAGCAATATAAAAAGGATAATATATCACCATCATGAGGGTTTATCTCAGGAACAGAAGATTTGTTTATTTTGAAAATCAATCAATGTGATTTACCATTAACAATATAAAGGAGGAAAACCACATGGCCATTTCAATAGATGCATCAAAAGCATTAAAGAAGACCTAACGAAATGGGCAGGTATACCATATTCATAGAATGGATGACTCAATATTTTTAAAATGTCTATTTTCCCCAAATTTGATCTCTAAATATAAAGCAATCATAATCAAAATCTCATCAGACTTTTGAAGTAACTGACAAGTCATTTTGAAATTTATGTGAAAATGCAAAGGACTTAGAATAACCAAAACCATTGTGAAAAAAATTAGAAGACTCACACCTCCTGATTTCAATGCTTACTAAGAAGCTATAGTATAAAAAGTGAAATTTGTATAATTGCCATGAAAACCTACTAATTGATGTGGCTGTGTATTGTTTAAGGCTCTTTTCAGTGCATCTGATCATTTCTTATCTCAGGATAAGAATGGCCTATGTTCATTAAAAAAAAAAAGTCAGTATAGCATAATACAGTATTTTCTAAAGTAAAACTCATCTACTTCTGATGTGAAGATGACCTTACGTGGTATATGGACAGATATGTTTGTTTTTTAATTGTGTATTTAAAGATATCTGTGTTTAAAGTTATAGAGATCTTTTTTTCCATTAAATATGATCATACAAAGTTCCCTTCTGAAATAAACTGAAGTTTTAAAAAAGCAAATGGATTTAGGGATTAATAAGAGAATGCTAACATCTCATTCTGAAATTAGGCACCCAGGCACTAGCAGAGCAGGAAACTGGCTTTTCTCCATCTCCATACTCCTTCCTGTCACAGGCTCAGACTCCTTTCACTACATGGTAGAAATTACACCAGAAAGCGTGTTCCCACAGACCAGTTGGCTCCCAACTCACCAGTCTGGTAACTAACAGATGGAGAGGCAAGCCAGGGTGTTACCTTAGGGAGGACCCTCCCTACAGAAACAGGAGAAGTAGAGAACAAGAGTTCCCCCCTCCCCACACCACCATGCACACATTCTGGGCATGGACTTCTCAGCATCACCACTTCCCCCAGCATCCCCGGCCCCAGATGTTGTCACCACGTCTCTGGAGACTGAAGGTAGCAGATGCCACCAACTCTCACACAGATTCCAGGTGATCCTACCTTGAATTCAAAGCTCCAACTCACAGAATTAAGCTGTGCGCTCACCCCATGGCTGCGAGGGAGGCTATCAAAGCAAGACTGTATATAGCTGATATCTTTTATTTCTTTAGTAGCAATCCTGTAGTCAGTGGGGTGGAGCCCACTCAACAGAGAAAATGGAGGAAAGCTGGTTGGGCTGACAAAACATTATTCTATAGAGGAAAAAACCCAAGTCTCAGAGAAGTTAGGTAACTTGCCAAGGTCACACAGCAAGCAAGTGGTTCTTCATATATATAAAGATCAAATACTTTCTAAGCAAGTTCTGGGAACTAGAGGCTTCAGGAAGGAATTTGGGTTCTTATTTGTGAGAAAGAAAATTTGTGGGAGAAAAAAAAACTGACAACAACAAAAAAGACACAGCCCTCAAGAAACAAGGGAAAATGCTGTCCCGGTCTGAATCTACAAGGCTGTGTGTGTCCAAGGCTACCCCAGGGGGATGCTGTTCCCGACTTTGTCCAGGGAGATGAATTGCGCAATGTCCTTTCCTAACAGTGAGATTAGAATTCCTAGGAAAATGCCTTTTTTGGTAAAGCCGGCACTTTATCAGAATAATTGCCCTTTTAATAGTCCTTTCCTCCTCTGTTCCCATATGGTTCTGTGACAATTTTGAGCTCTTTCTCTGGTTTTGGAGCTTGTGCAAGGCGGAACGTTTCTGCGGGTGAGATACCCTCCCCGCATATCTCCTGGAGCCAATAAGAAGTTGGAAGACGTAGCTCTTGGCTAAAGCTGCTACTAGTGATGCCCACACTGATTGATAACAGTTAGAATGAATAGGTGAAGCTTCGGGGCAGCGAGCTGGTAGGGAGGGAGCACACAAGGAGGGGACTTGCAAGCACATTTACATAGCAATGGCTAACGATAGCTATTGTGTCGAGTTCCCACAATGAGTGTGACAGTGAGCTTGCTGCTTTGAATTAAAGCCATCCATTGAGATAGGTTCAATTATTATCCCCACTGAGGGATGAGTTTAAGGTCACATAGGGTAAGGAGTGGAGGCAAGATTTTAATCTCATGAGTCTGGCTCTAGCATCTGTACTCTTAATATGCACATTATATAGTATAAAGATGAAAAAATATGCCCTCCCCAGCTCCCCTTGGTGCCCGCACTAGAACCCTTCAAGAGATCTCTCTCTCTCTCTCTCTCTCTCTCTCTCTCTCTCTCTCTCTCTTTCACCTCTCTTTCCTCCTCCCTCTCCAGTATCTTCCCCCTACCCGGCTTTATTTACGCAACGTGTTCTTTTGAGTTAAGAAGATCCGCAACTGCTAGGCCTTGATTTTCTCATGGGTAAAATTGAAACAATAATGGTATCTGTCTTAAGATGGTGTTGTAATCCCTAAGCATATGGTAAGCATCCAATGAGTGATCATCATTATGATAAGCTATGAGAGGACTTTGGAGATTTAGAAAATACTGTCTTAAAATGAGATGTCTCTGGCTTCATTAGTCCAGAATTCCCCATCATCGCCTTACCAATACAGAAATAAACAGGTTGTTTATCACTGCAGCTCTTTCTCTTAGATTTCAAATTTAGAAACTTCAGATTCCTGTGATTTGAGTCTAAGGAGAACCATTTCTGCCATTGCCACACAAAAAGCTTGGGAACCTTTGGGTTTGAGGCCCACGAGAGGGCCCACCCAGCAAAGGATCTGTGTCTCGGCCTCACCGTTGAGTTCTGCCCACGCACATTAAATCAGAAGAATAACAGCACAAAAGAAAGTAAAGTACACAGTGTATTCATTTTTTTGCTTGAATGTACTAAAAGTTTAAATAACGAACGATAAATTCCAAACTGTGTTCAATGGAGCCCCGGAGTTTTGCAAAGGCGCCTCAGGGGCAGCTCTGAAGTTAGTAATTATCCCACTGGCTGACTGTTAACTTAAAAGGAATAGATGACCTGAGGCTGTGAAGTGTGGGGAATGACTTTGAAACAGATGCACCGAAACGTCATGCTTCCTAAAGGCATAATCAATCCTGGATACGCGTGACCTTGGTTGAGTCATTTCCCACCTCCGGCTTGTTTTCTTTTCTGTCCAACGAAGAGAATCAGCCCATGATGATCACAAAAACCTTTAGGCTCTTAAGTCTGAGACCACTACGCGAGTTGCATTCTCTTCGGCATTTACTTCAATAAAAACTATTTTTAGGATTATCGTTATACAACTGTCTTTAAAGCTGGTACATCATCTCTTTGGCATTTCTCAACGATTATCAACCCTAGCTCTTTCAGGATGTGATTTTTCAATGTCCGTTTTCTGGATTTGAGTAGAAAATCCATGAGAACAAGATCTGAAGCTGTGTCGAACATCACTGTATTTCCAGAGCTTAGCTCACGCATGGCAAATAGGAAGGTCAGTAAATCTTTGCTCAATTAATCCGAATTAAAGAGCATGCCCTTTAGTAAAAAGTTTTTACAAACATCATTTTATGCATGCACATTATTTTTTTTACTGATGTGCCATACTTTTCTTAACTGTTACCTTATAGACATTTAGAATATATTCAAATTTTTAGTCTTATTCAAAATATTAGGATGGAAACCTGTATCTGTCTCTCTGTTTCCTTAGAGTCCTCACAGTAGATAACTGAGTTAAAAATTTTTAATTTTAAGATTTTTATGTGTACTGCTGATTGATTTCCAAATTCTACCAACTTAAACTTCTACAAGCAGTAGAAATAAAACAAACACGTTAAAGGTGTAAACAAAGAACTTTTTACATAGAATTTTGGTGTAATTTCTCTGAAGAGTGTAAGTCAGCATGTCTTGTAGGTCTGGGAAGAATTAGATTACTGGCTCTTAGATGAGGCAGCCCTGTGTGTTTACGGTACCCGGTATTTATTGTTACAGCTCCCAATGAGGAAGATAATTTGATGCTCCCTCCAAGGTTCAAAGCAGTTGGAAGAAAAGAGAGATTTTTGTCTAGCAGCCAGATTTTTTCATTTTCCAGCTCTTCAATATTGAGGAAGAAAAAGTAGAGGATTGTCCTAGGGTATGTGCAGGGAACTGTCAATCCGAATAAGTGCAAACACTAGTCGTGTGGGTTCACACGCAGACAGCTTGGTGGAAGCCGGTGGTTCTCATCTGCGTCTTTTTCAATGAAATATGTGGTGAGGTCATCAATAAGTGACAGGGGAGGAGTCTGAGATACTTGAAAAGAAAGGCGGTGTGAAACTGTTCTCTGAGTGGGAAAATGAAATTAGCTAGAGAAATGTGGCTGGAATTTGAGAAAGTATTACATCTCACTTGAGATCTGTGGTCATGACTTAGTCAGGCATGTCAGCAGTGGGGGCAGTGATTTCATCCAGTTCCAACAGATAAAGTGCATAACCAGTGAGTCCTTGAGTTTGATAAGATTTTAAAGTTTTGCCAAGTTACATCAGCAGAGACCGGGAGGTGAATGGTGGGCAAATTGGGCCGTGAGGCCACGAGAAGGCTGACGCATTCTGAGAAACTAGAAGGTTCAGTGGATTGGAGGTCCTGAAGAATGATCTGAGTGGAGGAGATTGAGCTGAGAGAATGGGAAGTAATGATTAGAGACAGATCACAGGGCTTTAAAAATATTCTAACAACACAATAAGATTTGGGGCTCAAATTCTATTAGCGTATTACCTCAGGTGAGGCAGGAGGGTGGCTCAATGAACGGTTTAGCCTTTCTAAAGGCAGCAGCTGTCTGAACGGACGTGCGACCTTGATGTACTCTACAACTGGAGGAAGAGGGATGGGAGATGAGAAAGGGATTGGAAGACAAGCTGGCTGACGTGCCTGTCAGAGTGCCTCTTGGGCCTTAAGGCCAATGACTTTTCTTAGAGGTTCAGAAAAGTTAAAGGTGGTTCCTATGAAGATGTATGCCACGTCACTTCAAAACCCCAGCAACAGGGTAGTGGCACTGGTGGCCGGGAAGGCGGCAGCCAGCTCTCCTTTGTGTTTGATTTTTCTTTGACTAATCTATTTGGAGGACTTCGGTTCTTTCTTCAACCATGTGGCGGAGGTTTTCCATCTTTAAGGATCCCATCCTACTATTATATGCAGAGTACTTTTTTTTTTTCCAACATAACCTGTTGCTATTTCTTAGTATCACCGTGACTGAACCGAGGGTAGAAATGTGTTCTGTAACAGACCATAGATTTTTAAACTTAAATGCTTCTCCCACTGTCATCAGGGATGGTGAGTGCTTTCTTTTATGGCTTACGACAATCTCTAAGTGTCTATCAGTGTCCTATTTACTACTTCATCAAAGACGGTAGATGAAAACGATATTAAGGTGCATCAAGAGCGAGGCTTCGAGAAGCATAAGCCATACTAACAGGCAGATGCTGACGCGTTCTATTCGCAATTAACCCTTAAAGTACTTCTCTGAGTAGACAGACCTCTTAAATCTGCTTTACTAAGAAAAGGGACCTCCCTTTTGAAATCTTCCAAGAGATGCCATTGGATCCGTTAACTCTTCTCGAAATAGTGGTGCATTGTCCTAGAGGAATGGAGGCACGCTGGCAGGAACTGATGCCCAAAGAGCCTGAGCATGGATGCTACAGTTTATAAAAGTCAATACCAGGTGGGAGGGTGGTGGTTGAGCAAAAGGTGAACAGAAACTGAGATGAAGGCGAGAGGCGGAGGGACAAGGACGGAGGTAGGGGGAGGGTAGCACACTGGAAGCAAGGACTCTGTAACTAGACCAGGGCCCCGTTCCATTGCCAGCCACCAAAGGGTGGAACTTTGACTAAGATGCTTAGAACTCGTTCAAGTCTCAGTTTGCCCATTCTTAAAGAAAGCAATGATCAATGAATAATAGTGACTATTATTAGATGTTTCAAGGTATCTGACCTCAGAAACCTGACCAGTGTCACAGTTTCCGAAAGTGGCTGCCAAAAGAAAAATGGCCTCATTGGAACTAGGAGGAGAGGTTAGGGTTACATTTGATGCCAGTATTAGAAAGACAACTGACTTGATTACAAACTCCAAAGATAAACATGTTACTAGTATGGACAATGTGAATCAGTAATTTTAACTAGCTGAGCTGTGGAATTGACTAATGTTTATTTGTGTTTCTAAACCCTATGATGGCCCCCAGATTTACCCGCCTGGGGTAAAATAAACACTAAAGGGAAGATAGAATGGTGAAAAAAATTTAAAGGATATCAAAGCATAAAGATATGCTAAAAATTCAAATGAAAACTAGACCAGAATATTTACATATTTTATTAAATCTTTACAATCAGTAATTATAATCAAATACACAACTATATACAAGGATTATATACATGTTGCCCAGACTTTTATATCACAGTACGTAGTTTCCCTTAGAAATATTGTATACATTTATCACCAAACAATAAAATCCAACAGTAGTGTTACAGCACCTGTTAGTACAGACATCTTTTTCATAAATTACATCATAAGAAAATATACGGCTGTAAATTGGGCTTTTAAAAATGTCTTTTATAAAATCTGAACATACAATATTTCATTCACAGAATGTTTTTTTCTATGTTCTGACTGAAGCCTTGTGCATAAAACGACCGGTTGGAATATTTACTAAATCCCCCCAACCTCTAAAATTATAAGCACTATTTGAATTATTTATGCTGAGCTTTCTTTACGATGGATTTTTGGTGTGGGGTTTGGTGAGAGAACGAATGCTGGTTTTACTATAAAAAGGTTTGTGTGATGGTGATTTAAATTTTTTAAAAAAATTCTCAAGCAGGTAATTAATTATATGAGAGAAATTAAAATCAGACCATGCACAATTTTTCATTTTACTCTAACACTGTGAAGAAAAGTGAAAAGTATAATGTTGAAAAATTACTTGTTCTGAAACAACTCTTTTCTTGTTGGAAGCCTATTAAGAAAAGGATAAAAAGAAAACCTATCCAACAAAATATCCAGTCCCAAATGTATCTAGTAAATTACAATTCTTTCACACCTAAAACTTTATGGGAAAAGTATTGCAAATTAGGGGTTATCATTTCAATGGACTTTCATAAGCAGAAAAACTATAATTATTTTTAGTAGGTAAACGAGTTAAGTTTTAAAACTTGAAAATACCTGAATTAAATACTTGCTCTAACATCTAACATTTAACTTTCAGATAGTCCTTACTTGATTCCAGGTTTGTAAACACTGTATAAATCCTTCTTAGTCAAACAATTTTATGGCTGTGGTGATCACTTTAGCTCTATTTCTATGCAGTCGACATGTAACTGAGGTAGACCAGATGTTTCTTAAATTCAGGGTCTCACAGAATCCCCGAACCTTTAGGAAGTAAATAAAATGTATATAAAAGGTATTTTTAAAAACAAAACATAAAAAACCTAATGCTGTTGGAATTTTTTAATGAACTCAAAAACAACTTCATGGCAGTATGTCAAATAAGAAATGTAGACTCAATTGCAATGGTGAGGTTTTGAAGCTGAACATTACACCTTCTTTTCTTACATGGAAAAAAATCAAGTATAATCCCGTCAGGTGTTAGGTATAATTTGTTAATTTTTTCTTCTGTCTCTTTCTCTGTCTGTCTCTGTCTCTCTCCCTCTCTCTTTCAAGGATTCACATTTCTAAACAAGACAACAATCTGCTTCTAGACCTCAGTGAAGGGCAACAGCTCCCCCTAACGGCCACAGGAAGGGAGCTGGCTTTTCCTTGTATGCCAAAAGATCTTCGCTGGAAAAAAAAATTACGTTGTTTTGATAACTTAGAAAAGTTAGGTTTAGACAACAATGGCTCTGAGTTACAAATATAAAATCAAATCACTGAATATAAGGCTTCTGTAACCATGTCTTAGAGGAACATCTGCTCCTTTTCTCCAAGCCCCATTCCTACAAATCAAGGCAAGTCAAGTCATTGAGCTTCAGCCATTTTGGCAGCTTTGCAATTAAGGTGAACAAAGCACTATGTCTACCCTTTCGTATACTCTATGTATTATAGTTCTATCTTCTTACACCGAATTTCACATGCAGTGACTACGAATATCCATTTTGGTGGCAGATTTAATTAAGAGCCAATAAAGGTTGTTGTATACTACTCTTCCCTCCCCCCAAAGTGAAGTCTCTATTAGATTTATTATTCCCTGACCCGATTAAGTTTAGCTGAAATTTCTGAAAGCAGCTATTTACCTCCTTATAAAATAATATGTTTACCTGGGATCTAAGACACACTGTACATGAATATACATAACTACAACACAGCACTGCTGTTCTTTTAACAGTTTTAGTTCATCAGTACCTCAGAACTGTTTTAAGAGTGTTTTAAGAGAATGTTATTATGTAATGCCAGGTCAAGAGAAAGGAAATTAAGTCTCAAAATGCTCCATTAGAATTGATTCAGGTAAGTTTTAAAAATAAATAAAATGAGTAAAGCCATGATTTCAACTACAGGACTGTCTACAGATATCAACAACAAAGTTTTTAAAACTTAAATGTGGCCAGCACCAGACTGCCACCAAAAAAAGAAAAAAAAAATTATCATTAAGCTATATGGCTATATGTTAGTTGCTGCTGTGTAAGTTTTTTACACAGGTTCAAGTCTGTATCAGAAGGAATATTTGTTTAAAAAAAAACAAAAAGCAAACTTCAAAACCATGATTCAACAGAAAATGTGACAGACTCCTTAGGTACAACTTTAGAAACCATAGCTCCGAAGGAGAAAACAAGTAGTAGTTACCCAGGGATTTTCGATCACTACCACAGTTTTGTCATGGCTCCATGGCTCCCTAAGATACAAAAGTGGGACAAAATGGACGAGCTCTCGGCAACGTGGGCCTCACGTCTCTAACTGCACACTGAACACGGGTGGAGTAAGGCCGATGGCGGAGGTGATCACCTCTGAGAGATGAACCGGAACGACGGCTGTAACCGACTCTACGAGGACACACGTGAAGCCCCATGTCAGAACAGTCACCGCTTTCCCGATGGGAGGCCCAAGGAAAGTTCATATTGCAACACTAGTTTCTCCCTCACTCCACTTTTCAAAAGCAGTAAGTAACCAATTTCCACACTGTATTATGTGACCTTTTTTGACCTGGTCCCAATGCTTATTAGTCTTTACGCAGAGAACTCACCGAGAAAGTACAGTGGTTTCACCTTTGGTATAAATGAAAATGGCATTGTTGTTAAGAGGAAACGAATCAAGTCACCTTGATCATCTGCTACACAATGAAAAAGTGAAAGCGATGAGCAGACGTTCACCACGACCACGTCGCTGCGAGTGCTTCCGTGAAGGCGGCACGACCAGAATGCCCACAATGCTCACGGGTTTCCCAAAAGGGGCTCCGACCCCAAGACCAAGAAGGCTGAGCGTCCTTTAATTAGAAAGCGATACAAATCCCTATGCCCCACCCAACCACTGAGTCTGTTTCCTGTCCACCCAGAGACTGCACGCCCATAATGCTCTCCCGGCCTGAGGTGCTGCAGGGTGGCATAATGCTATCATCTGAGGGGGAAATTGTGACTTTGCATTTGTGATGGGACAGTTTTAAACAAGGTCAGTTCTAACACAGCACACTCCAGATTCCTATGATGACCAACTATCCAATCAGAATGCAGCTACTCATCACCAGACTCAAAGCCTCCCACTGGGGAGCCTGCTTAGCGTGAGGGTGTCTATTAACCACAGTTTACCTTTTCTTGTTAAATACCTACCACCAGATTCTCTAGTGAGTCATAGTTCATCCTTCTCCATCATTTCAAAGGCTTCTATATCTTCATTCCAGTCTGCTAATATGGAGTCTATGGGCTGGACCTTTTTACCCCAGCTGACATTGGGATTGGAATCCTCCTCAGTTTCTGATTGTTCTTGAAGTTGGTTATCTAAATCTGTACATTCACCATCAAGGCTCGTAGGCTCCTGGTTTTCCGTGGGATTAGAATTCTGTTCAGAGGGAGAAAGGCTTGCAGCATTGTCCGTATCTGCTGGGGATAATAATTCTGCGTGAGAGTTTAGAGAGCTTTCCTCAGGAGACTCTTGATCAGCTAGATCCACTTCCTGAGAATTCGATGTAATCGGTTCAGCACTCTCATTCTGGGGATCATGTTCAGAAGATGGTTGTTCTTCATTTTCCATCTCAGGATCTGTATATGAAAGAAAGAAACCTCATGCTACTTTTTCCCTTAAAAATTGAATCATACTTTCAAAAGCATACTGGTTTTTGCAATAAAATGAAGACATAAAAGTTAAAGAAAAATCATGTTAATGCAGAACAGTGAACATTAACACTGAAGAGTAAAAGATTGCCTTATAATAATGCAATTACATTTTTCTTTATATTCATTTTGCAAATGGGGCATCAGAAAATATACGCTGTTCCAAACTGAAAGGATAATGATAAGACTGCCTTCAGTGGACATTTAGTAAATGCTAAGAAATCACCAAACGGTAATACTAAAACTAATTATTTGTATTGTATGTCAAATATTTATTAAATGTTAAATTCAGGAAAGCCTGCACTTGAGAACACATTAAACAGAATAAATTTTGAACAGCACATACCATTGCTATATTTTAAGATAACATTCTTTTGGAAAGTAAAACTCCCAGTGAGTAGGCCATGAAAATGCAGATAATACAAAATTTGGGATGATTTAACGTGATTAAGTAAAATATTTTCATAAAGCCAAGAACTGAGATTATTTATCAAACTTCAATTTCATTATTGTTGATGTCTGATTTATAAACAATAACCATTCTAAAATCGACCGGAAGCCTGAATACCAGGTTAAACCCCTTGTAATGAATGCACAATGACAGCACTAGAGGTATTTTATGGAGATTTCTACAAGAAAATGCTGAAATAGCACTGAGGCCCAACATGCTGCATCCTCCTTGGCTCTGCGGTTGGTCAGCAAACACCTCCTGAGTGTCCACTATGGGGCAGCACTGTGTAAGGAGCGAGGGAGAAAAAGGCAAACGCAAACACCAGACCTGCCCTTACGGATCTCACAGCTCAGCTGGGGAAAATGACATTTACAAAGAATCACACAAACAAATATAGAACTCTGTGACACGTGTTATGGGGTTAGGAAAGAATAAGGACATTTGAGGGTTTCCTTCAGAAAATGACACGAACTGAGATTTAAAAAATAAGTAGTCAAAGAAGAAAGGGAAGATGGACCAATTCTAAAACCAGAAAAACGGAAGAAAATAAAGGCATGCAGGAAGATACAGGTGAGTGCATACCTGCACCCCGACTAGGCAGGATTACCTGCCCGAGGAGGTTTAAGATCATGATCTGTGTGCTGGAGGAAAAGGAAAGCGAGGGGGAGGGTGCCTACACATCCTCTCTTCTAAGCTGTGAAAAAGATACATTCTAATGAGACAATTAAGGGAACCAGGGTGCCACCCAAAGAAATAAAGAAGGGAGCTGGCTGCTTTGAGTTCATTTATGCTAGGCTGCCCTAAATCCAAGGGAGAACCAAAACAAAACAAAACAAAATCCTTCAAATTTCTTTCTAGATTGTATTAATCTAGTTTACAAGCATAAGAAAAGGTGTAGGGCTGCTTCACCTAGATATATATACTGCTTTTGGCAAAAAATTACCCTAGGGTTACACACTATACAATATTATTTTGGAAATCTAATCGATATAATAGGATAATGGAGTAGTCAGTTTAAATATAGGAAAAGGAAAGATTAAATTGTATTTGCAGATTGTGTTGTACACTTACACTCAAAGCAACTCTTAATTTTAAAAAACTATTAAGATCAAAGAATTTGATTAAAAGGGTAAATATCAAATAAAAAGGCAAATAGCAATAACTCCTCTATAGCAGCAGTAACTGGCCTTTTCATAATGAAAATAAAAGTCAACAAAACAGAATTAAATTTATTATGAAAGATACAAGGCCCATATTGCTTAATTCTACAAAATCTTAATGAAAACATAAAACAAGATCTGACTAAATTTACAAGTGTATATTTCTGGATGGAAAGTCTTAATATTTAACAAAATTTTCCCATTTATATGTTAAGCATGCAATTATATGATTCCAAAATAAATCTCATTTCTACTTCTTTTTGTTTTACTTCTGGGACCAGAAAGAATTATTTAAAATTCTTTTTGAATTTGTGGAAGAATATTCATCAAAGAGAAATGAAGAAGTTCTGCAAAGAATTAGGGAAAGTTACCTTCTCAGATATTAAAATGTATCACAAACAGCAAACTGTTTAATATTGGCACAGGAATAAAGAGATTAGTGGAAAAGAAGAGCAAGTCCAGGAACAGATCGAAATACATAAATATTTGATATACAGCAAAGAGGCAGTGATCATTAAAGTAAAAATGGTGCTTGGAGAAGTACAAACAGAAAGAGAGGCGTGTCTGCCACGTGCTACGGGGCTCCACTCCGAGGTGCCTGTTGTCAGCAGGTGGAGTTTCGCAGCTGTACAAGCGAACAACTGACCACACAGTTAAATTCCAGAACGATGTACCAGAAACAAGGAAGCAAACAAAGCATGAAGAAAATCTCCAGATACAAAGAAAATGGAACCTCAGGCAAAGACTTAGAGACTGGCTGTTTTATAATCATTCATTCACTCTGCAACCAGCGTTTACTGACAATAAGGAATGCAGAAATGAGAAGCAGGTAAAGAAGATTAAAATGTAATACAATGTCAAAGTGGAACAATATTAAAAAGACAACCTTCAATTTTACCTAACATTTCATAAAGATAATGGTGTTTAAACTGGATATCTGGATTGGCTAAATGTTCTCAAAGAGACAGAGGGCCATGGGCACGGGGACAGGACCTGAGAGGCATTTCCAAAAGGAGGGGCGTGATCTCACCAATGCAGGAAGGCGTGAGAAAACACGCCACGCGTGGCTGGAGAAGGGGAGGAAAGTACCGATTCTGCTACCAAGGATGACCGGGATGCTCCTGGCAATGAAGTCACGTGCATACATACCGATTTTTCTCCTCAGATTCAAATCCCTTCCAACAGCAACCTAAGTTCTGAAGTTCAACTTCGGGACTCGTTTACCCCATCGACTTCAGTGGGCGACAATCTTAGGACAAGTGACTAACAGTGCCAGGTTTAAATCTTGACCTGTTCAAACCAGGGGATTTTTTTTTCTTTTCTTTCCCCCATTTCCTGTGTCTCTTTATCAGCAGCAGACAGAGAGAGAGGCGAGGCCCTGAAAACCTGTCCGCCGCCCTCGAGGCGCTGTGGGCGCCGGGCCTCTGCAACCTGCAAGCGTGATAATATCCTGAAATTTTAAAACGCTTGGTTTTTTCCCCTTGAGAAACAAGAGAAGAAAACTGATCCTTATAAACTGTTTCTATTTGGATTTTGTTTGTGGGCACAGGGTTGGAATTAGTATAAAGTATCTTTGTACCTGACATTCTGAAAGATGAGACACGTGAGAGGCGTGGCATGCAAACGCCTATGGATGACTTAACCTTCGGAAGGGTGACCAGGCCCACCTTCACGTGATAAACTACCAATTCTTTACTCCTGATGAAGAATATGACACCTTTCCCCCTTATCGAGGGGACACGTTCCAAGCCCCCAATGGACGCTCGAAACCACAGATGGTACCAAACCCTGTATATACCATTTTTTCCCAAACATAATACCTATGATAGAGTTTAATTTATACATTAGGCACAGTAAGAGACTAACAATAACTAAATAAAATAGAACAATTATAATAATATACTGTAATAAAAGTTATGTGAACATGGTCTCTCAAAATATCTGATCACTGATCTGGCTATTAAGTGACTAATGGGTGGGGGGTATATACACAGTGGATATACTTTATGATTCACATTCAAAAAGGCAAGCGATTAAAAACATGAATTCTTTTGGAATTTTCCATTTAATATTTTTGGACTGTGGCTGACTACGGGTAACTGAAACCATGCAAGGCAAACTATGGAGACGCCAAGAACACTTCTGGCAGCAGACAGGACTATTGCAGACTTTTCTGTATTAATAATGGCTGGGACTTATCATCAGGATAAAAAGGTAGGACGGGGGCTTATACTAGGGCTTCTATTTTCTGTATTAATATGTGGGAAGAATTACTCAATTAAAACGATGTGACTTTATAAGGAAAACATGTATTTGTGGAATGAGATTTTTAGAAAGGGCAATCTGGAGGACAGTTTGTTGTTCAGATCTGAAGGATGCTATTATCTAGTGTATTCCCATAATCCTATCTAGTACCCTTGATGGTACAATATGCCCAGACACTTAGCTGGGCGATAAACAAGGGGTGCCCCCTTGGTCTTGTTCAGTGTTTCTCAAAGTGTAGCTGAGCACGATTACCAGGGATGCTTATTTAAAATTTCAGATTCTGATCCATCGCGTTCAGAGTCTGATTCAATATTCTGTAGTTGGATTCAGTAAGCTATCCTTTTAACAAGTCCGTCAGCTGATTCTGACGCAGAAGAGAAACACGTATGCATGCAGTAATGGCACAGCATTAACCATTACAGACATTAACTTCTTAGAATATTCTCCTAAGTGAATAAAGTAGTTAATTTAATAAAACTATTATCACAGATTTTTGTTACGCTGGTAAATACTGACAATTATACAATTTGTTACTGATTTAGTTAATACAGCTGTATGGTTCTTGAAAGAAGGGGAGTTTTTAAAGACATTGTGTCAAAATCTCACTCTATAATATATTCACAGTTCAATAAATTTATAGCCAATAAACTTTAAAATATATATAGTTTAAATAAAGCTCCTTTACTGCAAGGTTCTTAAGGGAATACTGTTCAGATAAATTTTTTTTGTAGTAGTAGAATTTATCTTTTCATATATCTATCTCTGCTATGGGACATGCTTTCATATAATCTCATAGTCCTAACCCCATGTACCTCTACAGACAAGAGCTTTTAAAACAAGCTAATATTTTAAATAGTCTACATTGTAGCCAAAAAGTGATCAAAAGTAATACATGCCAAAACAACGTCTTTGTTAGTGACTCTTGCATGGACACAGACTAGTAAATTCATATTATATGTGATACTTAATTTATAGGATTTGCTATGACAGGATCAATAAAGCACTATTATGGGACCACTGACTGGACATGAAAATAATCTTATTAAACCAGATTATTATCATGGTATCCGCTGAAACAAAATTATATATATATGTACATGTGTGCACGCACGTGTTATGTGTGTATGTACACATACACACATACATATATACATATACATAGAATTTTAGGCTTATTAATGCAAGATACTTACTACTATTAATAATGTAGCTTGGAATCATTTTACCTTTTAATATTGCTGCTGAAATTCCCATGGTAGCACAAAACAGGGGGGAAAAAGCAAAGGCATTAAAGAGTTACATGGAATACTAATTTGCCTGTGTCTGTTGTGCCTAAATGCAAATAGGTACCAAGGAAGACCTGAGTTTAGGAAAAGGGCTCAGAAAAAACATCGGGTACACAAGAGGACTAAAGAAGATTAGAAATCCCTTCCAATTTGTTCGGCTTCCATCTTTAACATCCTTATGTGCAAATGTCTTAGTCACTCCACTGCTCTTAAATAGTTAACATTTGAAAGAACCTCAAACAAGGCGTTACAAGAAGACAAGACAGAACTTGATCTGGCTAGCACTAGATTACTGCTAAACGTTTTTTTTTACTGTCCCATTTGGAGGTTATAATGAATTGAATCAGTTCCCTACACATCTGTTACACAAACACCCCAGAGGATTCAACAATCCTATATATACCATACGACTTTATTCATTTAAGAAGGATGGGAGGGGTATAGCTCTGAATGTGTCTCCAGTGGATAAGAAAGGCTGCCACCGTGAGCAGGATCACAGTCTGCATCTGATGGTTCACTTTCCCTCATTCCTCCCCTACTGCTGGGTGTGAAACTACAAAAGAATACTGGTAAGACCTCAGGTTTATACAGTAATTTGGGTTTTAAAGAGCTTTTAAGTTACTAACAAACATTTTGGCCTACAGAGAACTCTATACTCTCATGAATTAACAAGGCGCGCTATCTTGTTCTTCGGGCATCTATAAATAGATCTCAGTGGAGAGAAGCTGCTAGATTTCTATTGCCATCACCATTGACAGCGGCCATTTGATTATAGGTGGTCTGGTGAAACCCAATTACTATTATATTGTACACAACGCCATTCTATACAATCTCTTTTTATACTTTATAAAAGAAATGTTAAGATGTAATATCAGTGAAATTCAATGGTAAAGATCTGTGGATGTTAAAATGACTCTCTTGATGTAATCTCTTGTATTTTTATCACTGAGCAGAATTACAGCAAAAATTATAAATGACATATTAAAATATAATTCTAAAAACATCCTAACTTGGCAAACGAAGCCAAATAAATGTTTCACTACTCTCATTTCCAAAAGAAAAATATATTTTGAAACCATCTTCTAAAAATTTTACTTATTTTAACAGTGAATCAAAAATAATTTTCTGTGACTCACGTTTGCAATCAATTGGTAAAATTAATGCTAACCTGTATGAAAACAAATGACTTTGATCCTTACCTCGATCTTTTGCTTTGTCAGAAAGGAGCACTTCCACCTCCTCATAATCCCGGAGAGCATCCAGTATGATGCTCCCTTCTTTACTGAATAAGAACAGCATGGGGATCTTGATGTCATCTGTGTCCTTCCCATCGCCTGCCATCTGGAACAGAGGGGCAGTATCACTGCTACTCCCCTCATTGTCATCTAGCCAGAAAATGGATACAGCAAACACAAAGACAGTAGTCCATTAAAAAGGTCTATCTACCAATCTTCACCGTTTTTTACCTGTTGGCGACATTAATTTTATGCACCAAAAATTGTAAAAGCAAACATATTTTGGGGGCCTACTAATTCTACTCCTGTAAATTAATCCTGAGGAAATAATTCAAAAGAAGCAAAATGACCAATGCCCACAGAAGTTTACTGGAGTGCTGTTTATGACTGTGAACTGTAAACTATTAGAAGTAAATTATAATGATGGAACACACACAGGAAAACAAAGTATTATTACATGAAAAAGGTAGAATACAAGATTCTATGATTATGACTATAAAAATTTCATGTTTATGAAAAAGCCTAGAAATAAAAAAAAACTTTTAAGATATAGATGACAACGAAAGAACTATGAATGAAATTTCATTCATACTGGGATTATTTTCTTTTGCAAAACTACAAATTGATAGTTTTTTATATACCATTCACAAAGAAAAACGATGACTAGAATGGTTTTTCCTCTATAAGTTGAGTTGCGCGCTACTGCTACGTTACACTGGTTAAATAACAGCAGTAGGGCTGCTAAGTACCGTTTTACCGGCGATGCCGGTCATGCCCACCCCTAATCTCACGTGCCAGTCTCCCTGGAGAACCTGCCTGTCTCCTCTCAGGAGTTGCTCCGACAGGCCCTGCTCAGTGGAGAATGCCATGCGGGATTCACCCCCTTTCCGATAACTGAGAAGACAAAGGATGGCTACCTGGCCCTCAGGCTTTCTGGGGGACCTGGAAGCTGCACGCAGAAAGACTGTTTCAGGTAGCAGCGGGGATGGACATTTTGGAACTGAGTTGCAGAGAGGGAGCAGGCCGTTGAGAAGCTGGAAAATGAAGCAGGACTGCAGAGACATGCAGAATTCTGCTGTCTGGATCTCCAGGAGGACCGGAGACAGACAGAGACGTGAGCTAGCATGGTTCCTAATGATTCTACCTTCCCACTTCTACTTCCTTAGAATGCTCAGTTATATTTCGTACCCTTGCATTCAATGAAAATAATTCATTTCCATGTAGTAAACAAACCTTCCTTCTGAAACGAGCTTAAATTGTCTCTTGCATCCACATGATTGCTAAGATAATTTGTACTTCTAGTACTTGCAATAAAAAACAACTAAGTCCCAGTTTGCTCTTTTATATACAATTAAAACCAGTAAAAAACAAAATGCCTCATCAGAAACAAAATACTTAGGGGAAAAATGTCGCAGTTGCCCTTTAAAAATTAAAATTCTAAGAATAAGGATCATTGCCTCTTATTTACCCACTGATTTAAGTTACTAAGCAGAATTTCTTCTAATACTTAAATTTATGCATTCATTATATCAACATGGGAGTGCCCATATGGGATAATCAAAAGGAATAGTAAATAATTTTTCACTGAAATAAATCAGAATATTTTAAATGTCTTAATTTTTACTTACCCTGAATTCAAAAAGGAAATCTACCCTAATGAGAAAAAAAAAAAATCAAAATGGATTTCCTCTGTGAGATAAACTACATAGAAGAACTAACTTCACAATTAGGATGTGCCCCAGGTCTTCCAGTTCTTTCTGAATGTAAATTCTTACTTACTTAAAGCACAGAAATATTTATATTTTCCCTTATAGTCATGGCCTGCTTGTCATGATATGTGATTTTCTAAGAAAGATAAAAAAGCAAAGCTGGTTCAAATACATGAGTGAATTATCTGAAGTTTGTAATTTCAGTGGGGAAAGACCCAAAGAGATAAAAATTTGCTAGCAACTAGTGCTTATACCTATGCTATTCTGCTATTATGCTAAGAAATGTTATATTATATATATATTATTTTCAAACCTTATAACCACCTAAAAGATACTTATCATCATTTTCACTGGAACTCAAAAATATTCTACTGGACATAAATAAAGTAAAGCTGGGCTAAGGTTACACCACAATTTTGTGGCAAAGCCAGGAACTGTGCCGCCTTGTGTCTGACTCCAAAGCCTGCCTCTCCGTGGTGGCATGGATATTGTCAGAGGCTCCCAGTGCAGCTGGCAGGATGTAATTCTTGCCCTAACGGGCATGTGGATCTCATGGGTACATTTTCTTATCTGTGGTGCTGTTTTTACCACTCACCACTACCCACCTTCATACCTGACCCCAAGTGCTTTACTGGCATTAACGTACAGAAACTCAGATCTAACTTTCAAAAAAAATGAGATACATAAAAATTGTTAAGAATCATTAGATTACCTATCCGTTATGCCATTTAGTGAAGTAAAAATAGTATGACAAACTCTTTGATGTAATTTTGGAAAATAAAAGGAAAAATCCTAAAATTTTTCTCCTCCTGGTCAACAGGATGGTGTGGTGGACGACTTACCGATAACAATACCACCGATGGCTCCGGCATCCTGGATGTTGCGAGCCTTTTCTGCAAACATGCACTGTCCTCTTTGTATCAAAGCAATTTTCCCCATCACTGCCTCAGGGTTAGTAAGCTCTGAACAACCGTTGTATGGTTTACTGCTTGCAACAAATCCTCTTGTCTGTCAGAAATAAGAATAACACCTTAAATATTCTCTTATCTTCTCAAATCACTATAGCCTTTAAATAAAATGCAGTATCTAGAGTTTTAGGCAGACCTGTTTCTTTTCTAATGATAACATATCCAATATATATTTAGCATTAACTTTTGTTTTGAGTATTTTGCATATCACAGCACACAACCAAGATTGCTATAGTACTTGGCGGTTTATAAAGCACATTTTACAGCAATCACTAAACCTGATCTTTATAACAACCCTGAATGAAAAAATACAGATAATGTTTTCATTTTACACAGCAGGAAACTGAGACTCAGGTTATGGAATTTGCTCAAAGACACAGTAAGTGGTAAAGTTGGAGCCTGCAGGTAGATTTACTATACATTGATGCCTATGACAGCAGGAAACCATTTTAAAACCAGTGTTGGTTACTGGAAAACTTTTTGAAAGATGAAAAAAAATAAGATTTAGTCTACATAAATCTGCAAGCAATTCCTCCTAGAAAAATTAAACCCACAAGAGAAGTAATCTGAAAGATGTTGGTATAAAGATATTTTAATATTCCTCTAGAATGTAAATTTCACAAGGGCACAGATCTTTGCTGGTTTTGTAAACTGGATAAACAGCCAATATCTAAAATAGTGCCTAGAATATAGGAGGGACTCAGTAGAGTTGTTGAATGGATGAATCAATTATAAACCTACACAGCTTTAAAATACACATTAGAAAATGTCTAAATTAGAGGTAATAAGAGTTCACGACCTTTAGATTACTAGGATACTTGGGTTCTGGTCAGCTTACAGTAAGTTAGATGAACTTGAGAACTGATTGGCTATGTAAGTCTTTGTTCCCTATATTAAAACTATGAGAATGGATGAACTTAGTGGTCCCCGAGTTTGCTCAGAGGAACTCAGCACCTGCTCTCCACAGCCACTTCAGTATCTCTGCTTTCAGTTATTCTCCACGTTAAGCCTGTGATTTTTGTGCAAAAGAAAGGTTCCAGTAGTTGTTAAAAAAATCTAAAAACCATTTTCAGATAAATTTAAGGTATTAAATTAGAGAACAGACCAAGATTGGACAGTACCCGAACAGTATGTTAAATAAAATTCTATAAACACATTGTATGTATAAATCATGACTCAAAATTTTCAAGATATGCTCTTCTTTTATTCTCGGACATTGAACATTTATGTTTTCAAAGTAAATTAGAAATGCTAAATTGGAAAAGAGACTAAGAAATTAGATAGTACTTAAAAAACATTTTTAATTCAATTTCCACAAGCATATGTTATAGGTGCCCATACCTCTTTATGTTTAGACAGGTCTAGCCCAAACTGAGCCGGTCCTGCGGTCAGTACCACCCTGCCAAAAAATGGGTGGGAAATAATTTGTACAGCTCGTGGAGGTAGCTGTTGCTCTTTTTGCTGCTGACTTGACAATTCAATCATCTCCTGCATGAACCTCAACCCATCTTCGCGTCAATTGAACTAGCAGCCTAGGAAAAAACAGAGAATTTTATCTTTTCTTTCTGGAGACGTTCATTTTTTTTAATTTCTTAACTATTATTACATTCTAGCCTTCTACTCTAAATGTTTTCCTTTCGGTTTGGTTCCTACCAAGTATTTATGGCCCAATTTGTCCTAAAAAAAATATTACTTCTGGAAATATTTTCTGAAAATTTCACATGTAATTTTTATCAGTGCCTCTTCCGCTATTCTTTAAAGTACTTTTAATACAAATTGAGAATTGCACTTCCATCCAATGATCAAAGGCTCACTTTGCTTGTTTTCTCCACTCTTTCCCCTTTCCCCTCATACTTGATCCACACTTCTCTTCTTTGAAATTATGGACCAACAACCAGACTAAGTTCAAAATCTATTTATCAGGCACATATTATATCCCAGCACTTGATTAAGCACTGGAGAGACTTTTATGTTAAGTTTGTGTCTAGAGGAGAGAAACACGTAAAATTAGCTTTGAAAAAAATTTTCAAGTGGGAAAGTGGACAAGGGAATGCTGATTCTGCCAGTGTGGGTCTGGGAAATATTTAAAAGACATTTGAGTTAAGTCTTAATGTAGAAAAGGTGAAGAACACCTGACTAGAAAAAGGTGAATTCCTGACACTTTACAGGAAAAGACAATGAGACCAACTTGATAGGAGTTAGAGGATAGAGAAGAGTTAGGAGATAGAGTCAAGCCTATCCTAAGACTTTGAGTTTTGGTGACTTAAGAGAATGATAACAGGGTCACAGGAGAACAAAAAGAAGAAGAGATGGACAGAGATGAGGGCAGGAAGAGAGGATTCAGGTTTGGACAGACTGAGACTGAGATGCAGAAATGTATGACAGGGAGATCAAAGTTGGGTTTAAGAGTAAAGTTAAGAATCAGGGTTACATATGTATATCTAAGAAATCAAGCATACAAAGATGGCAGCTGAGCTTATAGAAATAGAAGAGTAGAGAGAAAAGAGCATGATCCAGATTCTTTGGTAGTGCCTACACTGAGCGGTGTGCCAAGGAAGAAGAGCTATAAAGGCAGCTTCAAAGCAATGAATGCAGAAATGGAAAGACATACACTCTGGAATGCCCTAGAACCCCAAAGTGGTATGATTTAAAAAGAGGTCAGTCAGCAGTTACAGGAAAGTTCAATCATATAAGGATTAAGAGGTCATGGGTGGCAATTATGTCACCTAAATGAAATCAGTGTTATTAGAGCTGCCACTCTTGCTACTGAGGAAGCAGACAGAAGGAATACTCTTTAAGTAAGGATGGATGTGGCAAGAACAGAGATGAGACAGGAATCTGATGGGAAGGTGAGGTTGTGTGAAGGTTGAACTTGAGATTTAGCGATACCTGATTATGGTTCTAGGTTGAAATTGTTTAGCAAACTATGCGGTTTTCTCAGAATTAATATACTAATAAGGTGAATAATTTAAAGACCTCATGTTATAAAAACTTAAAAAAAAATTCACAAAAAGGCATGTTATCTTTCCTAGAACTAGAGAATAAAAGCAAATTTTGATTTCTATATTGAATAAAATACTTAAGATTCTGCAGCTGTTTAGAAACTAAATATATAGAGATATAAATATTAAAACTATTAGCTCTTAAGATTATGCTCTAAAAAATAGTAGAAAGACAAGGGACTGAGAAACAGAAAACTTAGATCTGAGTCCTATATTTGACTTTATTAATTTAAGCAAATTACATAACTTACTTGTAATTTAATTGGTTTATACTATGAAGGGGTTGAATTAGATGGCTTTCCAAGATATTTCCAAGTCCTAAAATTTGATTATCTAACTTTAAAGCACATTTTAAAATTTTTTAAAAAGCCAAATATTATCTTATTCAATCTAATGAGACCAGAAAGGGCAGAGATGGCATCTGATTAGTACAGCGATGTCTTACTTGGATCGCATGTTGAACCAACTGGACTCTCCCGTCTTTGAGGTGAATCAAACTCACCCCCATCTTCTTCAAGATTTCTAAGTGCTCAGGGTTAGTGGCCATGAAATCTCTGGCTCTCAGAGGGGGTTTAGCTCCACTCCTGAAACTCTCCTCTCTGCTAAAAGTAATTATAGGCAAGGCTTAAAAAACTACAAATCAGAACTGGGGAAAAACATAAAGCAAATAAAAATAATGTTAGATATTTGCAAAATTGCTAGTTTTAGAACTAGTAAAAATGGAGTAACTGGAAATAGGTATTTGCCTAGGTAACTTAGGTTATTAATAAGTAGCACGGCTTTCAAATATAATGTTTTACAGTTATAAAATCATATATATTACCTATAAGGTAGCATTACTCATCAGAATGATGACCGTTTGAAAGTACAGAACAGGTCGGCTTTGGATTTCTTACTACTGCCATCTTCCTCAAAAAGCTGATTTTTCTCCCAGTATTTTAAAGGCAAAACAATAGTTATATGTGAATGACAACATTCACTTAAGCATTTTATTTTTATATTAATAATGGTTTTTCTAATGTAACTATTTGGAAGAAAATGAGCTCATTAAGGCAAAAATTGTATTAACATCCAAGAATAACTACTTCATCAAAAAAATAAAATCAAACTAAACAAAGACTATATTTGCACTACACAAAAACTACATGTAAAAGGAAAAACATTTTCTATTTTAGAAGACGTGAAAATATTTGATGAAAATATTCTTTAAAAATGAGCCACACAAGTTGAAAACTATTATTTGCTGCCAGTATTATTACTTAGTTCGTTAAATAAAGACAGAAAATTCCATAATAAAAAAGGCATTATTACAGAATAAACTTTGCTATCTAACTTTACCAATAATTTTTATTTTAGTCAACGATAACTACATACCTCAACATTTTGATCTAAGTGAATGCCTTCTTGGCTATATGTCCCTTACGTTCTCTGTCAGTTATCAAGAATAACTGTGACATAAACATATATAAAATAAGACATCTTACACTCTGATGATGCCTCTAGGACAGCTCTTGTCCACCACGTTTTTCAAGGGTTCACGGATGCTCTGAGCATACAGTGGGTCATTAGGGAACAGAATCTGAGTATTTGGACAAGTCCAGTCAAAATTACTGTCATCCAGTTCTGTATATTCTGAAGTCTACAACATAAAAGAACGGTATGTGAATAACAATGATTATTTTACTTAATATTATAGTTTGTTCAAAGGAACAGTAAATAAAATGCAAGTGTATATAGGATGCAATAAAAAAAATAAGAAAACATCAAGTGTACTTTTCCTCCTACATTTACTGAATTCTAGTCATGGATTACTTGTCACTTGAAAAAATAAAACAACACAGAAAAGTAAAGAGAATAAGACATTTGATTCAAAAACATAACCTACTGTGTTCTTCTTAGAGATGCTTTGATTGGTAGTAGAGAGCCAAAGAGGTAACAGATGAGCTTCTGTGGTGAAGATGTAATCTTCTATGTCAAAAATAATGTCTTCTTTATCCGCAAATAACAGGTAAAGATATTTAAACATTTCAGCCAAGAAGAAAGAATCCATTCTAAAATAAAAGGTCACAAATACATCTAAGAACATAAAAGTATCCAAATCATCTTTCTGAAAGCCACAGAGTCAAGGCAAGAGCCCTATCTACACCAACTTAGATGTCCAAGGAATTATGGAATCTCTATCCCCTGTGGTAATAGCCTTGACTCCAGGTATTTCCCAAGGAAATGAAGACCAGAGAGGCTGCCTACCACACAGGTACACCAAATCTTGTCAATACTGCAGACAAGATTTTCCCATTGGCTTTCAATGAGGAAGAATTTTCCACTTCTTCTATAGAGAACCAATAGCAGAGAGGTAATGCAGATAAACTTTACTGCTGAGACCATAATCTTCAATTAATATTAATTAAACTAGGTGAAATAATGCAATTGATGGAATTTATTACGCAACCATTTCAGTGATAAACAAGAAGGCTTTAAAGGTAAAGAAAACTGTTTACAAAAATTGCGTAAAAAAAACCAAACACAAAATCATATGGACTATAACTTTGTAAATTTTAAATACCTGTCAAGAAGGGAATATGAAGAAATAAGAGGATAAAAATATATGACTTTACAAATGATGTAATGTTATAATGTTTTAATAAACATTTTAAGAAAAAGCTTTAATAAAATTAAAGGTGGCAGAAAAAGAGCACAGCTTTTAGATGGAGTTATAGCAACCTGAAATTTAATTATATTACCTCCCAAAGCATCCTAGTTTGGGGCAGTAATAAATAACTTGTAGTTTACTGAGAGGCTGCGTAGTTTTACAGTTGTGGCCAAGCACAATTCCTGGCACACAGTAGGCCCTCAATAAAATTTTTTTAAATCGAATGCAAGTTTAAAATGCATTACTAAATAAGGAACTGGAGAGGCAGTGGAGCACAGTGGTAAAAAATAGGGGCTTTGGAAATAGAAGAGACCTCCCACTGACTCGCTGCAAGATCAACTATAAAGACTGTGAGCTTCAGTTTATTCTTCTGGTAAGGACATAACAATTACATGCCTAACAATGGTGTAAAAACTAAATGAGATCCTGTATGCCAATTATATAGCAGGGTACCTGGCATACATATGAACTCAAAAATAGGGCTATCATTATCTGTCCTACACATAAATGATGTTTTCTTTGGGAATAAAAACTCACCTGTAATGTTTCAAAACTTTTTGAACATTTTGGGTGTTTATCTTTATAGAACAGATAAAATACTTCCCTGTCAACCTGCAATACACGTTTGATAATTTGACATTTTTCTGGAGGACTAACAGTTACCATGTGCAAATGCTTGAGAACTGCAGACATGTGAGCAAGATGTTGATTTTTAGCAAATTCTAGAATAATGAAACAGATGATTTGTAAACACTTGGAAAAGAATAGAAACATGTAAGATCGTACAGTATGAGTTGGGTAAACCTAGCAAGTGGGTATCTCATATAATCTAATTTATATTAAAAAACAATAAACACATAAACAAATACAAACACAGTCATTAAAAATGTGCCAAATTGCCAACAGTGGTTCTCTTAGGGTAGGCAAGCAGGGAAAGCGTCATAGGGAAGATTTTCATATTCTTTTGGCTATTTAAATTTTTTCCAGTGATTATCTATTAGTGAAAAACAGGTATTTCCATTTTGAAAACTGGGTGTGAGTGTGGACACTGGTGAGCCAGACGACAGCCCTGGCAGCTCTGCAGGGAAGCAGGCCACTGAATGCAAAGAGCTGGTAACCGAAAGCGCCCAGGTGCCATGCCATGCCGTGTCTTTCCAACATTCTTCCCAAAAATTCAGATGAACATTTTTTAAGGCATGCTTATCTAAACCATAGATCACTAAAAACAGGTAGTTCAGCTAATATAGTAGATGATGAGATAAGATTCAAGCTCCTTTTTGTCTAAAAACACAAAAAACCAACCAAGTATGAAATTTTGCTGGGATAAGGATAAAGTTTTAAGTCCACACTAAAAAAAAAAAAAAAATCAGTTGCTCAAGAGCAGGGTGGAGAACATCCATTTGTCATCTAGTCATAGTTAAGTGTCTGAGGTCAACTGACCACAAGGTCACCGTGAGTTGAACATAATAAAGCTGTTAAAAAAGCTAATAACACAGTACGATGAAGATTAGTAGTTCTCAACCTTTTGTTGAACCAAACACATCTGAGAGGCACAATGCGGCCATGACCGAGCTGAGGAGCGGTGATCAACTGGGTAGAGAGTGTAAGCCCATCAGCCCCACAGAGAACAAACAACCTGGTGCCTGCGTCCAGGTGCTAACAGTGCTGCTTTGTCAGGCACGTCATGAGGTCGTCAATTCTGGACACGATATTTTAAGAGACGCTATCACCAGCATGTAATCAGAATGGGGCACAGCCAGTGGTAAGAGGTCCAAAAACAATGTCATATGAGGAAAATTCAGTGGATGGGAAAAGCTGTTAAATTTAGGAAACTGGAACTCTCTAAAAGAATAAATCGCATCTTCCTCTAGGAATTCCTCAACCTGCTACTCCTCTTTCCACTACAGCGCATATCACTTGGCTGTGAGTATTTCTGTACACACCTAGTTTCACTGACTACAGATTCTAATTTATCTTTGCGTCCTTATACCTAAGTGCAGTGCCTGGCATACAGTAAGTGATTAATTATTGTTCCTTGAATGAGCTGCCATTATGGTATTGTGGTCAAAAGCCAATCTGCCTTGATTAAAATTCTGACTTACCCTTACCAACATGTCACCTTGGGCCAAGTACCCTAATCTCTCTGTGCCTTGGTTTCTCCATCTATAAAATGGAGATTATAATAGAAATTACACTTCATAGGATTGTTGTAAAGATTAAATAAGGTAAACAGCAAAAGTGCATAATGAGAAGAGTGCCTAGAACACAGGAAGTAGTCAATAAATGTTGCAGATAAAAAACTATCTGCTTTCGTTACTCGCTGTTACCTGTGTGCCTACTTTCAGAAACTTATCCCTTTCTCATCAGTTATGGTCAGGGAAGAAAATTCCAAATCTAATAAACTATTATCTAAATACTCTGAGTGAAGGACTACGAGACAACTCGGAGTAGATGAGGGCCTCTAACCACTGCCTGAAACTGCTTTTACCTCTTCTAATTCTTGCTCATCCTTCAGGACACAGGATCCTCCAGAAACCTTTCAATGGCTTTCACATCCCAATTTGTATTTCCTGTCCCTTTAAAACACTTACACAATGTTTTAAAGATTGTTAATCTGCCTGTCCTGAGTGATTCAATGACAGAAAAGACATGTTTCACATCTTTAATCCTCAAAAACTAGTATAACTCTGGTATGTAAGATGCCTTGACAAATATTTGTGGAATGAACATTCACTAACCAAATAAACAAACGAGCTTTAGTGTTCATTCAGAGATGTTTTGCTGTGTTCTAGACAGTTATAATAACCAGGGATAAGTGATCTCAGAATAACGGGAATGTCAGTGAATATCACATTAACCTAAGGGTGCTTTTCACATCGCCAGTACTTCGCCCCACCTGCGTCCACCTCGTACACAATGACACAGTTAGTGCTCTTCCCCAGCCCTCCAAACTAACAACGGAATAAGAATTATTCATGACATTGTCTCTAAGGAATTCTGGACTGAACAAATCATAATCCAGATCATCATCATCGTGACAATTTCTAACATTTTACATAATAAAAAAAAATATTAACAAAGGAAAAAAACCTCAATATTCCTAATATTCCTAACACCAAAGTTCTGATACTTAACATCATTTATTCATCTATTTAAAAATCTTTTGAACATCTACTATATGCCAGGCACTATGATAAAAATACAAATTTTTCAAACAATCTTAAGTGAGCCTATTCAAGAGAGTTTAAAAAACAAACACAAGAACTAAGTTTGCATCTTCAAATACTCTTTGTACAAGCTTTAAGTGTATCTGAATTCTAACTCATAATCGCATTGTGTGTTGTTCCAGAGTTACCCAGAAGAAAGGGATTAGGAATTGTGTTACCTGTCCTCATGACTTCCGGTACGAACATCCTTCATGGCAGCAAATCCGCAAGGCACTCTAGCATATTTATTTAAATTTTCAATAAGTGTTTTCCCTACTTCAAGGTAGTAAGGGTCTCCTGTAGCCTATTAAAAAGGAGAATATATGTATATGTATATATAGCTTATATATTACTATACATCCATTCATTTATCAAGTATTTATGAAGTACCAGCTAGGTGCCAGGCATTGTATCAGACACTGGAATACAAGCTACACAGAATCTGCTCTAAAAATAAGCCAGGGATATGCTTTATGGGATTACTTAAACACATAAAGAGAAAGCCATCCAACTGTATATCTTAGCATTTCAATTTCTAATGCCTAAAAAGGCTGCCTGATTGAAGGAAGGCAAGAGACATGCTTTAGAAAGCAGCTCTAGAATATAAAATTTCCCTTTAAAGAAATGTTTACATAAATATTTTGAAAAGGCATAAAACTTAGGTGTCAAATCTGGCATCTTTCAATAACTTTATGAAGCAGATTAACAAGAACTGTGATATACGCAACCATCATAACATTAAACAAAGACTCTGAAAACCCAATTACTATTTTTAGACAATGAGTCTCATATCCAACAGAGAATGAGAGCTAAATGGGAAAAGGAGAGGTGAATAAGCTTACTTTATATAAGAAGTAGGTACTTTCTGCAAATTCTGGCCTTAAAGGATGTTGAGCCCAATGTACCCTGAAATCTGTGGTAAATGCCTGGACAAAAACACATTCAAATAGGCATAAAAATGTGATTTCAAAAATTAAATAAGTAGTTCTAGAATATACAGTATATAAATTAGATGACAAAAAGTAAAAGTAATTAAAATATCAAAAATTTTCATCTATAAAATGAAGATTTTCATTGCTTAAAATCACAATTCATTTTCCTAAGGCTATTTTTACTAATTAAGGGAGTTATTTTTAAAATTGCCATTTTGGCTATTAGGAAGATTAGAATAAACTATGAAACTGAGTATTGCCACCACATGGGTCCTGATAGTTCTATATAATCGTTTTCTTCTTTTCTTATCTCTTTTTTCTCTAAATTATTAAGTTCTGAGTTCTCTTACGTCTATTTTAGCATTATTTTAGTGTTTTTTTTTTTTTTTTTAAATAACAGCTTCAAGTACTGTGGAATGAAGAAGGACATTATTTAAAAATAAAACTAGTCTCACTTGCAATGTATTCAATAACAGAGCCAACTTTTTTTTTTTTTTTAAAGATAACAATAAAAACAAAAACCTTTATGGGAACCAAATAAAACTTCATTTGTGATAAGACGTACTTTGTTGAAACCTCAGTTTATTCTGAATGCATAGCAATGCACAATTCTAAACACCTGAAGGCTAATAAAGCTATACTTTCTAAAGTGAATATTTTAGGAAGTATTCAAGTGGGTGGAATGTTAAGACAGCTCATAGAATGTAGTGAATAAGTAGGGACATACATCAATTTGGAAATTTTTAATGGTATATTTCTGGTACATTTAGTGGTACAAAAGGGATGCTATTAAAATCTAACCATATGAAGCTAGCAAGGATATTTATTACTGATATAATGTATAGACCAGGAAGAATAATTCTCAATCAGCATGAGAAGAGCTGGCAGTCCTCAAATTTCCAGAAGCATGTGTGATCAGCAAAAGTAGATTCAGTGTATACTGTTTTCATAAAATAAGCTTTAGAAAATAAAAAGTAAAAAGGTCTCCCTAGCTGGTGGGTGTATGTAAAAGAAAGAAACAATAGGAATATGTTATGGATTAGAAAAGGTTGAGAAATACTAATTTGGAATTTTTTTAAACATAAAATTAATAAAATGTCAGCATTACACTATACTAGACTGCTCTGAACACATGACGAAAAAACATTTTAATTTATAATATCATATAAATTAAAAATATTTATACTATTTAACCAGGAAAAAGTAAATAACAAAGAATAAACTAACCCTGAAGATGACATTTATATCTTAAAATCAGCAATTTACAGCACATGTACACTAAAATTCCCAAGATTATTAGCTTACCTCTGGTAGAAAATTGTGTTTCTTAATCACCTGATATAACATTTCATGAGTTTCAATAGCAGGTCTAATATCCCCCTTTAAGACCTAGAAGTCAAAAATAACAACAAAATTACCTAATAAGAGTTGATATTTTTTATCTGCAATCATTACATAAACAGGAAAATGTAGAATACTACAGTTTTGAAATGTGACTCTGATTTGGTAATTCAATTATAGAGATCGCAAATGCACTTAATTATATCATTTTATTTTAACACTGGGAAAATAGCAGAGTTTTGTTTTTTTTTTGTTTATCACTTACCTGCAAAAAAGGCAAGCAACGCATCCATCCAGGTCCGAGCGTTGAGCATGGGCTTGTGGATGTGCACGTCGAGCAGGAGAGGGGGCTGGCTGATGTACCGCATTATGGCCTCGTAGTGCTAAGAGAGCACAGTACGTGTTCAGCAAAGGAAATGAACTACTCCAAACAAAGCATATCATTAAACAGCACTGTGAACCCTAATTTACATATAAATTTATGAAGTAATTATTAACTATGTTAATTTTTCAACTGAGAAATATTTCCAAAATACACTATATATACTCTTGTGTTATTTAACTTGAATAGTAAAGACTATAGTTAATACAGGACCTTCAAAGGGAAGTAAATCGGAGCATGCTATCCTGTGGGAGATGCCCTCATGGCCCAACGGTGGGTGCTCTTACGTCCTCTTGAGATAGAGCTACCGGCTTTTGTACTATAAAATTAGTTTCGTTTTTTCCTTTGTCTAGGAAGTTTGGTCCCTTCTCAGTTAATATTCTGGTGCTCACCACAAACCCAAACTAATCTATCTAATCATTGCTGCCACTCTTATGATCTGTTATGTCTGCCTTTTAGGCTCTTAAAAACTATTTTCCTCCTCCTTTTATCTTCTTCTCCTAATTATTTCTCAGCTTTAAAGACAGTTTATGCTATTAAGAGTCACTGAATGATAATGAGCCAACAAAAATAAAATCCATCCTCATTCACTTCAAGGAAATCTTGTTATAATCTAACTGATGACTTATTAGGGCTCTTACTGTAGTGTGTTTTCCCCTAACTCATCTATTATTTAATAATTATTGAGTACCTGATAGATGTTAAAGCACTGTTCTAACCACTCCATTTACATTAGCTCATTTAATCCTCTCAAAATCTCTATAAATGGTACCAATACTCCTATTTTGTGGATGAGGAACTGAGGCAAAAAGTATAGTTATTTGCCAAAAGGCACAAAACCAGTGGTACAACCAGGATTTAAACCCAGGCAGGACACTTCCATATTTCTACTATGTCATACTGTCTCATACTAATGTGGGTGAAGAAATGGTAAATTATTTCAAAAAGAATACAGTGATGCACTTAATGAGTTTGCTGTATTAATTTCAGTTTCCTTCAATTACAGACAAATGCAGTCTAATCAGGTTTAAAAATACTCCTCTTCTGTCCCGAAAGTATGCCTCTGGCTCTGATCCAGACCTAAGACTCACAGACCTGCTTTTGAAATACTACTCAATAGTTTCTTCAAAGCCCTGCATACCTGGTGTGATCATGGACTAGGACAAACTTCCAAGATTTCAAAACAACAACAAAAAAGAATCAAAGGAGAAAGCTAACTAGTACTCTATTCCAATAAATTCTCTTCCTTGTATAAATGAAGATTAGTAAAACTCAGGTGTACATATTTATTACTTACTGGCAGATCTTGAAAACTGATAAGAGATGAAAGTAAAACTACTTTGTAAACTAATTTTTGGGACGTATGTAGCTTTTACCCTACCAATATAACATCATCAGGGAATACTGACCAAAAAAAAACAAAAACAAAAAAAACCCAAAACCACCACATATATAGAAATAGTTATTTTTCAGAATGTCATTCAAATAATTGAGTTTCTTTCAAAATCTGGCATTCAAATTGGCTCTAAAGTTAATACAAAATTGGATCAACTTACTGTATTAAATCTTTCCAGAAAACTGTCATCTCCAAGCAAGACATAGGCTTTCAATAGATATTCATAGTAGGAGTCAATGCCTGCTCCAACTCCACTATCTGTGCAAAACACATACAAATGTGGTTCATACTAAAAAAGTCAAAAATTCTTTACAGAGCTTAAGGTACTAGTACACTAAGAATGTGAAATCAGTAAAAACATGAAACTGTTTGAAGCACAAATTATACATTTACAGAAATATTAACCCTACTACATGAATAGTTCCTTTGCTGATAGTTTATATGTTAAAAAAAAATCTAACTTTGCAAAATTGGTTACAGGGGCCTTATTTAAAGGCAGGAAATACTAGTTTTTTTTTTAAAGCTTATTTTTCTCGGTGAAGAACTCTGAAGAGGACGCACTTGAGGGTACCACTATGCATTTTTTTGATCAGACCCTTAATCAGTAAGACATCAGTCTTTAAAGTTATAACATATGAAAACAAGACTGTCTGGAGGTGCCTGTTCTAATTGCTAAAACGAGCACTGACGGTTGGCTTCTTCCTCCAAGATCGTCACTGAGGGCCAAGGAAAGAAAATAACAAGAAGAAAATGAAGACGCCTAATGGCAGGGACGGGGAAAGGGTAGCCTCGGCCCCAAGCAGCAGGCAGGCAGGCGCGGGCACGGCTATGGAAGCATCAAACAGGAGGGAAACTGCTGGCGCTCGCTCTGCTCCTACTTCCCTGCCATCACTGCCGTAAGACAGAACGTCTCTTCCCACACCTGCTACAACTCAGAGCTGTGCTCCGGGTATCCTCAGGAGTAAAATCAGGGCAGCACAGAAGCCCTGCATAAAGAACTCGACAAATGAGGTGGGAACTAATTTTAGAGATTCTCTTCCCTACCTTTTCCCTCCAAACTTCTAAGGCGGGTGAATTATAATTTAAATTATAATTACAATCTTAGAAACCCCTATACCCAGAGCATGCTCCAGGGCAATTAAATCAGAATTGGTATTTTTTAAAAACTTCTTATAAGTCATCCCTAAGATCACTGGGCCGATAGGAAATGGGGCCTGACCTTCCCACAAAATAGGAGACAAGGGAACATGAACTTTTAGGCCAAAAACACTTAAGAAGCATGAGTTTTTAAAAAGAAAATACTGGAATGAGAGTTTATCAGAAGAAATGTTAGAACAGGCAAACCAAAAGTTTAAATTAGCCTAATAAACATACAAAAGAGCTAGGGATGATATGAGCAAAACAAAATAATATTTTTAATCAAGCAGAAATATATGGATAAAAACATAACAGTTAAACTAACATAACAGATAAGATATGGAGCAGAAGGGATATAACTGAGGGACAGATCAGCAAACTAGAAGACCATATGTAATAATCTTCCGGAAGAAAAAAAGGCAGGGGCAAAAAAGCTAAGATATATGGAAGACAGAAAAAGAAGTTATTTAGATAACAGGAAGTGAAAAAAGGGAGATGAATAAAAATGAAAAGGATAAAAAAACTAAAAAATAAGGATGAATTTTCAGCAATTAAAAACAAGATTTTAAATAGAAAGGGCATACAGAATATCAAAATGAGAGATAAATAAGATTCTATACCTAAAATTTTAATATTTTTAGAAATTTCTCTCTTTGATATTCTTAATCTTCCAGAGAGAAAAAGTAGATCACATACAAAGGTATAAAAATCTGTAAAATATCAGATTTTTAACAGGATGTAAGACAATAGTTGTATTTTCAAAAACTTGAAAGAATTTAAGCAGAAAACTGTATACAGCCAAACTGTTACTCAAATATGAAAGCATAATAAAATTATTAGACATAAGGCCTCAGAAGCTATTAAAAGTAGCTGAAAAGAGTTTGGGATAAATAATTAAATAAAGAGAGAAACAAATCTAAGAGGTGTTGCAAGCAGTTTACAAGATAAGTGACCAAGTACATTAATAAAGTTTGTTATCTTTAAAGAAAGAGGGAGTAAGACCAAAAGAAAAAAGAGAAAACGTATTCATCATAATAAGAACTAAATGTCTATATGATATCAACATAATGGGGGATGAGGTTTGGGGTGGAAGAAATCAAAGGGGTAGGAGAGCATGCTAAAGTTCATGTCTTACTAGGACACAAACACAGGGTTCGATTAAACACAAAAGGAGCAGAAAGAAACAGAAAAGGTTGAACACACTGAGATAATAATTATGATAGTATAAATAAGTCCAAATATATTGCAGAGGTAGGGAAGAGTCAATGACCATACGCAGAAGTAATAGGTAGTCAAGTAAGTTGCTTTTGTAATGAATGGTCCATTCATGGGGTGCTTATTAAATTATCAAAAATGTCTAAGTAAAATGAGCCATGCACGAACTAAAGATTAGAGTGCCATAAGCCAAGGATTATTATTTTAAATTATTGATTGCACCGGAGTTCCAAAGCAGGTTAAAAAAAAAAAAAAGAAATTGTAGAATCTAAAGCCAGAATTTAGATTAGCTTTAGAAACACTTCAGATAAATTTAAGAAAAATTTTATACAATACTGAATAAAGACAATAATTTTAATGTTCAAATTAATAATTATCTTTTTAATTTATTGAAATATAGGCAGTTATTTTTTATTATATTTAAAATAAGCCTTTTGGAAAATAGAGAAATACGTAAACAGGATAATCTCAGGAATATTTTAGTATATTTCCTTCCATTCATCTATGCTTCTTTTATAGGGCTGTCTTATAAAGTCATATTCTTTATACAATCCTATATCCATCCTGTTGATTCACATAACATTGTCATATGCTTTGTCTCTAATTCATTTTAATAAAATTTGGTGATAGCATTGTTAAATACAGGTTGCATTGAACTAGACCTTGATTTGAGATGGTTGAGGTATTCTGATTCTCCAGTCCTCAAAGAAATTAGTTCTAATATTTCATCTATGCCTTCTACCTACAATGCTATGCTCATTTAGGTATGACACAGAACACTAAGCCATCTAGAATAAGCATGCTAATATGTGGCACACCAAAGGAAAAAAAAATCAGGCTAAATTAGTTATAATTCCAGTAATCTTTTGAGAAAAT
Organism: Eonycteris spelaea; assembly: GCA_003508835.1. Lineage (NCBI taxonomy): Eukaryota > Metazoa > Chordata > Mammalia > Chiroptera > Pteropodidae > Eonycteris > Eonycteris spelaea. The sequence continues at coordinate 5,596,667 of PUFA01000037.1, forward strand.
GAGCTTTATACTACCCCAAAGATTACTTTAACAAATGAAAATTCTTTATTTCCCAAACATTCTGAGGATGTGAATTCTTGATTTTAAAAAAGCCCAACTTACATACCTTTTCGTACCCAGTCTCCGGTATGAATATTTATAGTCACACCCACTAAATTACTACTTCGCTGTCTTTTTTCCCAGAGAAAATCAAGAGCTTTTCTTGCATATTCCTATAATTAAAAAAAAGGAAAAGCATACTTGAAGAATTTCATGTCTCTGGCAAAGAGGAAACAGAGAAACAAAAATCAAAGTTCCAAAACATATTTTAAAGGTTAACTAAAATTTCTAAGACAACCGTTAATAATATATATTAAATTTCCTTACAAGTCAAATCTTGGCTTTTTTTCAGTCAATCAAGTCTAGCTAAAAAGAATGACTCTAAAATGCTACCTAGCGGCCGTGATCTCGCTCTGAAACTGTCCATGTTTATCCAGCTTTGTGGTACAGGTTCACATTCACACACATGTGTTACTAAACTACATTAATTGCTGACATCATTAAATGAGCTTGTTAAAATAATTTCTGTCATTTAAATGCAAAGTGAAAATCTCCTTAGTTTTATTTAGAAAACTGGAAGAGAATTTCAGTTAGTATGTCATCTTTGAAACAAACAGGCATTTCAGAGCCTACTTTTCTAAATAGCATGCAACTTTCTTAGAGAAAAGTCAATCAACTAGTATTCATTTGATAAACTTTTAACCTTGTTATAACATTTTCTTTTTTCATTTATTTTTATTCATCAGATACTAAATTAAAATAACTTCTGATTAAATGCTTGACTTTGGACAAAAAGATGTTATAAAACATAAAAGCAAAGGACATGAACAGGAGAGTATTTAAATTAAAAATTCATTTCAGAGCATAAATCTATTTAGCATTATAGAAGTTCTATAAAAGAAAAAAATTACCAAACCAATTTGTTACTCTGCATATTTAAGAATACAGTGTAAAATAGTTTTAATCCTTGATTCAAACTAGTTATGCTGACTTTTTTAAATGAAGCAGATTAAAACTTTAATTATATGCTATAATTTGAGCCAGAAAGTTTCATAAAAATGATAGTTCCCTACTAAGAAAATAGGCCCAGTGAAATAAAAAATTTAATCAAAGTTTGTAAGTATATGAATTATAGAACAATTAATATGAGAATTCAGATCTCTTTATATATTAGACCAAAAGTCAGCAAACGTTTTCTGACAGGGACCAGACAATAAATATTTTAGGAATTATAGGTTAAACTGTTACTGTCACAATTACTTAATTTTGTCAATGCAACACAAATGCAGCCATAGACAAAAATAAGTGAGTATGGCTGTGTTCAATAAAACTTCATTCACAAAAACATGCAGTGGCTGGATTTGGCCCCTAGACTTAGTTTGCCAACTGTATATTAGATAGATGCTCTACCAACTGCATCAGGTTGCTTCTTTTATAATAAATTACTGTATATTCAAGAAGTTTTAACAAAAATAATGATTTGTAATAGATTTACTCATAAATACAAAATAGCCCAGTGTAAGAGCGTAGGCTTTGAATGCTGAAAGCCTATGGATTCTAATTCCACTTCCACTCATTCACCCACTCACTGTGCATCTCATCTTATTTGAGCCTCACTTTCCTTACCTGCAGATGCGAAAGAGTTTGTTGTTCAAATCAGATAGCATGCAAAAGGACTACACTTTTTAATAAAGGGGAAATATTATTCAACATGGTATAGAATAAAAATTAAACCAAACATGATAAATCTGTCCTTAAGACATTCTGAATATATATAAACACAAAGACCATGTGACTTGTTTTTATATACCCAGATCCAATGTCTCTAATGTTGGTATATAATCCCTATTTCTGCTTGCTCTATGTGGGCCATTTGATAAATTTTAAAAATTCTCCTATGTTTACAAAAGAGGGTGTTTTGTGTTACTATTGCACTCCAGTGACAAGCTTCAACAATTAGATAAAACAAAAAAGTTTGAGACATAGTTAGTCCACAACAAACTACTTGAGGGTCATTAAGTCTTTTGGAAATGAATAACATTGCCCTTGGAGTAAACAAACTTACAGATAAGACTCTCAGTCAAGACTTAAGTGCAAAAATTTCACTGTGCTTTAGATTAGTAAAGTTTTCAGAAATGCAATAGACCATCCAGAAGTCTTAACAAAACATAGAGACATAGTATTTCCTATAAGACATTAGTGATATCAAATTCATATAGGTAATATGGCTAAAAAATCTTCTAAGAATAAACCTAAAAATTTATAGATTGTGGTAAAAATGCAAAATTGTATTTAATATATCTACCTCTTAATGACTTCTATGTTTCTGATAAAAATTGTGATGAAACTTAGATAAAAGTTCACTAAAATAACAGTAATCCTAATTGATAATCCTAATACTTGGCCAATGAAAAAAGATATAAAGTTAGTTATGCCCAATACCCAGATCGAAGACTGTGAAAAGCAAACCTCAAATATTGTTGCTCCTGTGAATCGACTTAAAGCAGCAAACTCAAGGATCAAGGTACCTGCACACGCTGTACAGGTGTCAGTCTCAGTTCCTGTCCGAGCTTCCGGTTTTCTGATACCAAATTTTAAATTAATCTAAATAAAATCGGAAGATTACTATTAGCAATTATCAAGAGATAATGAATGATTCATGGATAAGAAACTATTTTTTAATCAAGACTCTTTTTCAAAACATGAAAATAATTCACAAAATAACTAAACACCAAAATTCAATCTGATGATCTTTGTGACTTTTCACTTGACATCTAGGGAAGTATATACTACACACATAATATATTCATGGGTAAGTAAGTTTTCGTTTAGTTCCTTCCTTGAATGACAATGAACTTCATTATCATAAGAATTACATACAGAAAATAACTTTTACAACAATTTTACTCACAAGACAGTATTAACTAGTTAGTTCAAGAATAGGGAGCTAGACCAGCCATAGAAGAAATTAGGTTTAACTGAGAATTTATGAAAAACCAGTACTATACTAAATAGTTCTTCATTGAGAAAACACTGATTGTGGTATGCATTTAAAAGGAAATTGTTTACAGGTTTTAAAAGTTTTGAAATGCAAAGTATATTGCCTTACTGGCAGGCTAACAAATAACACAACAAAATTTTTTTCAAAGGAATATTTTCTTTCTGTCATTCACAGACAGCCATACTGTCTTTTGTTAATACTACAGTATAAACCTGGATCAACTGGAACCAAACTGATTAAAAATAAAAATTTTTCTGAAGTCCAAATAACCAAGGAGCCAGCATGCCAAGGATCTGGCATAACAACAAACAAAAAAAATCAAGTAACGTCATAACTGTGTTCTCTGGTCAGTTATTATTCAAACTCTTATAAAGAGAAGCTCAAATAAATTTATATTTCTACTTACTTGCAGAAATTAAGAGTCAATTGAAAGACTCTAGAAATATGTAAACGAGACAGGGAAAATACCCACTCAACAACAACACAACAAACAAAAGTGAAACGCAGCTGAGACATGGGAAGTGGATCACTATGTTGGCTTCACTACTGCAAAAAAGTGATTTTATATTTTTCTTATTAAATTGGCAAAAGAATACAATATATTTGCAACAGTAAATGACATATGCACTTTTATACAACACTGAGGAACTTTCTGGAGAAGAACTGGGCAATAAGTATCCAAAGTTTTAAAAAGCATTCTCTATTTCTATGACTTATTATTTCTTCTTCTAGAAATTTCTATTAAGAAAAAAATATGTAAAAATACAGATATAAGGAAGGGCTATTTAAAAGGTCAAAAAACTAGAAACTTAAATTAAGAGTTAATACTAGTCTGTTTCAGAACAAAAAAAGTATTGGTCACAATCTATTGATTTGATGGGTAAATCAATAGGCTGTGACGTCTAGTTTAAAAAGCACTGCTCTGTACCATGCTGTATCTCTAGTCAGAGATTTCTTGATGAAGGAAACTAGTCTTATTTGGTAGAGAAGCTATTCCAGGTTATAAAGATGGCAGGCCTAAAGGCAAAGAAATGAAAATAACAAACGACTTTTAAAAAGCAAAAAAAACCCAAAAAACAAAAAACAAAAAAAAAAACCAATAAAAAAACCAAAACCCCAAACCCTAGGTGTTTTGGGAACATTAGCAGATTACTTTGAAAGAAGGTTTACTGCCAAACCATAAGGAATTTTGAAAGTTAAAAGACACTAAGCACAACAGGGAGAGTTAGTAAAATTTCTGAGAGTAATTTGATAAAAATTAAGTTTTAGTTAGATTAATTTTTTTAAGTCTCTGATGGACAAATCAGAAGGAAAACAGTAAGATATGCATTGACGATAGTCCAGGAATTAAACTGTATTGGGTTCTACTAGCACAGTGGCAGTAAGAAAAGAAAACAGCAGAGCGTGCTAATGGCTGACGCGTCTGACTGGGCTGAGAGGAAGTGGGTAATGGTGTTAATTGTGAACGAAAAAAAGCAGGGGAGAGAGCTCTTTCTATCTTCAATGGCTGTAAATATAACATTTTTTTCTTGGGGGGAAAAACACAAAACTTCTTTAAAAACTGCTGCCATTTCTTCACCAACACAGAAGAAATCTCAAAATGAATGGTCGTATACTTTCATCAACTTTTAACCCTTCTTTCCCATTTATTCTACCACAGTACATCCTTCAAGGCTCTCTTTGCACCTAATTCTAATGTTCTCTAGAACATCTCCTTTCGAAAATGTCTCTTTAAGATTCTCCAGTACCATCCACTGCTTTGTGGTTCTCCTCCCTGCATCTCTGAACACTCCTTTTCACCACGCTACTTGCTACTTCCCCCTCATGCCCCTTCTGTCTTCTGTTCTCTCTATAATCTCTGGAAAGTTAACACCTATCCTCACATTCCACTACCTCTTCTGCACAAATAACCGCCCAAATTGTCTGGCATGTTTGTTCCTTCTGCAGCATAATCTAATCTGTTATATGGGGGTGATACATAAAAGGTTTAAACTAATCTAAATTATCACTACCGTTCGAACGCAAATTAACTGAAATGTCTACATACATTTGTTATCTAGCTACGAAGCACTTTTCTCCAGCCTCAAGCAGGTGAGAAATTGTTTTCTGTGTGTGCTTTTTCGTTTGTCTTGTTTTTTTTGGCAAAGGAAGTGTATAAAGACTGTCATGTTTTTCAGAACTACTTACTCTTGGGTAAGGAAGGCCACTGGTAGTGTTGAAAGCTGGTAAAAGTTTGTAACCCAACTGCTTTGCCATTTGGAGAAGCTCGTCGTTGTACCACTGCATGTACTCCCCTTTTTCCTTCAGCATGATCGCCAGTGAGTGTCCCCCCAAAAGACCTCTGTAATCACAGACACGAACTTTAGCCACATCTCACAGATACTTAAAGGTCACAGCTTAAAAAAATGTCAGTATCTTGTTATCGACAACTTAGCGCTCATAAGGGAAGGTCACAGAAAAACTTAATTTTTTATCTAACTCTGGCTACTCATTTTATGACAACCATTATAATTACATAGGCAGTATTAAAAAAAAATCAGATGTGCAATCTGTTGTAATTAAATACCTTAAATTTTCTTTAAATAAAGAACATCCTAGAAGTCACTTATTTTAACAAATTTGAAAACTTAATTTTAACATTTAAATTAAATTTAATTATATCATCGTGAAATCTTTAACTCTTAGGATAACATTAAAAATAACAACACCCCACTCTGTCTTAAATGTAACTGATTAATCAGCTCTGTGAAGAGCTACATAACTATTTCTTAAATTTAACTGAATAGACTTACTTTGACAAAAGGAAATGAGTTACAATAACACAAAAGTAGCCATTAAATATAAAAATGTCATAAGATGAAACCGGAATAAATCCTGTAATTCTATATTTTTAAATAATCCAAGAGCATTTCAAACTGTAATCCTATACATTTAGTTTAATTTGACTTGAAGAGGTGCTGACGAAAGTTAGTAAACTACGTTGCTAGTGAAAACCCTGTGACGTAGTCAGTTTGCAAATGCTCAAACTAGAGTTCTTTTTTAACAATACAGGGATTACCTTTGATTTGATTCTGCACTATTTCCAAAACCTGCTGCTGTCTGTGCCTAACGAAATGCAAGGTCAGCCCACAGCCCCTGCGTTTTGTAATGTCCCAACTTTTATCTTACATACTTACATACTTACCCAAGAACTCTGATGTTTGTTTCAAAGACTGATACAACTACATCATTATCTAAATTAACATCTCTTAAAACTTTTCTCACCGCATCTTCAAATTCTTTAGTTTTATTTAATACCTAGGAGAAGAAGATTATGAAAATAAAGTTCTATGAAGTCAAAGAGAAATGGCCTCAGAATGAGCTACTGAAACAAGTTAAAATATTTCAAGATTCTAAAAAGTGACACATACAAAATATTTCTATAATAAAAACGTGATATCTAAAATTGAAAAATATTTAGTGGCTGGTTACATTATTAGGAATCTTTTATGCACTTCTTTTATAGACACATTAACATATCGCAAGGACTTCAAACTAATCATTATAGGAACTGTTAACTGGTTTCTTAACATTTAACCCATGACCTAGAGCTACATGAGGTCAGCTCTACTGGGATGTAGTTGCCAAGGCAAAACACAAAACCCTCCTATTCACCAAACTTCACTGTGAAAGCTGCTACTCTCCGCAGAAAGCACATCCTTCAGGGCATTACTGCGAGTGACGCTAAACCCCGTGCCACTCCCCACCTTCACCCTATGATGCCCGCCATTAATTAAGGAGGCAGTGCAATGCTGTGGTCAAGAGCAAGCTCTGATTAGAATTCTGGCTCCTTCACTCGCTCCCTTTGTAATCCCAATCAAGCTACTTCCACCTCTGAGCCCGTTTTTCAACTACAAAAACAGAAATAACCACTCTCATAGGGTATTTAAATGAGGTAATAATGTATGTAAAGTACTTTTAGTGGAATGCCTGAAGAGTAAGTGCTTAATTCATTACTATTATTATCTTTATTACCACAGGGTCCAGAATCCTGTCTGTGGATTCTTGCAATAAGTCCATGAAGGGGTCACTACATTGGTTGATTTGATTTTTCAGTCTAAATCAAGGCCACACAATTAGATGTCATTTAGATCCTAAACCTATTAAAAGTAGTTATCCTTTACTTGACTATTTAGTTTTCTTGTTTAATAATACTTTGCACTGCTTTTTTACTTGATTTGATACTTACACTAAAAATTCTAGTTCTAGTATGAGTATCTGACTTATAAATATTATTTTGTTACTCTTACTCTTCTTTCTAGGTCTATCTCCTAAGAATTACTCCCAAGAATAGACCAATGCTGTTTGTTACAAAGGAGAATAAAGGTGGGAAGAGAATTCTCTTTGCCATTACTAGCTAGAAAATTCATTCTAACAGTTTCACTAGTTACTGAGTTTCCTAAGCTCTTGGCTGACAGTAAAGGATGAATCCAGGCCTCTTCCTTTCTCCTATTATTCTTAATTTGTTTCAAAATCTTCTACAGATTTCATGGTAATGTCAAATTTAAAGATATATTTAAAGTTTCAGTGACTGACTTCATTACAATCAAAAGAAACTAGATGGCTAGAATTATGAACAGTTTAAATTTAAAGATCAAACTATGACATTAGAAATTCTACTTAACATATGGTAGTATGACCAAAATAAAACAGTAAGGTATGTGTACTGTTGCAAGTGATATGTTTTACTAATATGTTCAAATAAGTGCATCAAAAAGTGAAAAAATAAACATGAAGTAAAGGCAAAGTAAATTAGAAATATTAATACTTGTATTGATAAATAACAAAATAGCATTCCTTCTAAATGTAGAAAAACACTTTCAAACTATTCATTTCTTTTGATTATTCTGCTTAAAAAGAAAAAATAATAATAATTCAAAGATGAATTTGTATATTTCAAAACTATGATAATATACAATAAAGTTAATAAGGTTATCCTACTTCAAAAGACTGGTCTAAAGAGTTTATAAAGTCTCATTTTTGAAACATTTTGAAGACCTTATCAATCTTTCTTTCTGACTGCCCTTGAAGACAGCTTCAACTAATAGGAGTTACTTATCTAAATCTCAAGCAGAGATCACTAAGGACCTTAGACACCTAGCCTAGGCCCTTCTGAGGTGAATACTGGGGCGCAGAGAAGTTAAATAATTTGGTCAGGGTCACACATATTGATACCATGATGATGTCTTGTTACTCGCTGCCACAAGGAGCCAGAACTCCAGTTATATCACACCTCTGCCGAGCGGCAGCAGCACTTCCAAGTGGCAGCCTCTTAGAAGCACGGATTCTGGAGCCCCACCTTCAGTCTACTGGATCAAAACCTGCTTTTAGCAGGATCTTTAGGCGACTTATAGTACACTGAAGTTTTAAAAGTACCGCATCATTGTACAGTGGCTCTCAAACTTTAACACACATCAGAATCATCTAGAAGAGCATAAAAACAACAGGCTGCTGGGCCTCACTGCCAGTCTTTCTGGTTCAGTATGTCTGGGATGAGGCCCTAGAATCTGCATTACAAACAAGCTGTCAGGTGATGCTGCTGCTGCTGTCCTAGGATCACATTCTGACAACCACTGTCAAAGTGTACAACTGGTATAACTTGAAGGTTATAATCCTTGTAATAATTAATGGCTGCTCAATTGGAGACCAACAGATTTCTAAATATAGGAAAGTTACACAGCTGGGAACCACCTTTCTCCTGCATTTCTGATAACACTGTTAAAAACACATACGCTGTCTGAGGTCCACGCTCATAAAGATCAGCTATGAGCTTACAGAGCTGAGGGGAAACCTGCTACATGGAAGGATAAAGCCAAGGTGACAGAATGAGAAAAAACTTAGGGCCACCTTTAGTCTTTCCTAAACATAGGCAGGGCTCCACACCCCCATACCAAGGAGACCTGCCATGCATAACTCACCTACAGTTAAGAATAAATAACACCTCTGGTTTCTCTCAGGGGAGTAATTTGTGCCTCCCAGGCCATTTTATTTATCTTTTTCTCTTTACTTATTAACATGATCACCTAGACCACTAAGCCAAAAATAAGGCATAAAATATTCTCCTTACACAGCATTAAAATACAGTTGCACATTCTTTTCTCTGAAAAATGCCCAGGCTAACCCAGAGCATAGAATCAGAATAAATGGGAAAGTGGCACTTTTTAAAGCTTCACACGCAACCCTCCGAAGGTGCTGGTACAGTTGAGAATCTCTGGTTAAGAAGGAACCAAGGAGGGAGAAAGGGAGAAGTGGGGGAAAGGGGAGGGGTGGGAGAAGGAGAGGGTGGGGGAGGGAGGCAAAAAGGGACTGCCCACTGAAATAAGAATGTAGAAACAATGAAGAACAACCTGGTTCTGAAGAACTTCTGCCACCCCAAAGATTTTTTGTTTTTAAAAATATTAATTAATACTTGAGATACTAACTCAAAGTTGAGAAATATGCCTTAAAGAAAATCCAGAAACATGCCTACTTTTATACCATGATGATGTGAGGGAAAAAAGTAGAACGATACTATATTTAGAAATCATGACATCTGGAATTCAATCTTTCCCCTCTATTCACAAAATGTTCCCAACCAAACTAAATAAAATTATTTTGTATCCCATGAGGTTGAAAAGGAGTGTGAAGATGTGATCACCTGCTGCTAAAAGAAATCATTCTTGGGGCAAAAAATTTTTTTATGAACACGATATATAAAAATTCTAATTTAATGATATCAGGATGATTGTGGCATGTCATTCTAGAACAAGAATATCAATGGCATTTTCTAGAATTACTTTCTTCCAATAGCTTCAACCTCCTTGTCCAAAGGTAAACGACCTTCTTAAATTAAGATGCCATCACATAAGGTGACATACCTATAAATTATTTATCTCCATGATTCTACATAGTTTCACTTGCAATCATGTGTTATTAACAGTGTGAAAGATTTATTTAGAAGCAAAGACCAGAACATCTTAAAATTCTGAAGGCTTCTACTTCAGACTTACTGTGTAATGATTATATTCATAATCCTTAGATGTGCATATAATAAGTAAATTCAAGAAGAATCAAACTTACCACAAGAGTGTCCAAGGAATCAATCAGTGTCAGGGAAAATCTAAGAATCAAGTATAATGCCATACAAACATTAGAATTCTGAATATTTTATCCATTAATATATAAGCAAATGTACTGATACCCTGACAGGTAGTTTCCATTAACTAGCTCTCCATGCACCTAGAGTATAATGTAACCTATAAAGCATTGAAAGAACCTGAAAAGCCTTAACATCACATTTATTTTCAGGGTACCTACACATCCTTCAAAATGAATAAAAAAATTCATTAGCTTTTTAAAGCAGATAAAAATATTAAAGCATTAAAACCTTATCACGTGTCAATGACACGTTATATCTATCTTAACTACTCAACTTTTCTCTGATCTAAAAGGTAAACTGATTAATTTTTTACAAAAGATAACAAAGGGAATAAAGGAACTTAACATAATACTTAACCAATCCCGAAATACGACTGTATACTACCTCTAAGACACCTAAGACTTGGGAACTTTGAGATGCCATGCCACCCCGTGTTTAATACTTACTTTCCCAAGGCGTCATCAACATCACCCCGACTTGGCTCCTGGCCTCTAACCCGACCTCTGCAGGTTAAAGGCATGAGTTCATCAGCTGGGTAAGCATGTTCCTGCAAGGAAAAGCTTAGTGAGTTGCTAAGGAAAAGAAGAAAAAGCATGCATCATTTAGAGAATGCAACCTTTTCACAGGTACTTAAAAATCCAAGGTAGTCAAAAAAAGTTCTACTTTCCTTACAGTCTATGGAATGGAATCTTTTTTAAAATTTTTAGTTATAGGTGTAATACATGCTTGAAAAATATGTAAGAAAATATTTATTTAAAAATCTGATAATCTGCTTCCCCTTCATCCATGCACTGTCCAGAGGTAACTACTGTTAAGAGTGGCATTTACCCCTCCAGATTTATCCACATACATTAAAATACATGCACATAAATCATTTAAAAATTTTATTTACAAAAAAGTGCTCATGCCATATGCATACGCTGCTCTAAAATTTGTTTATTTAAACCAAGGTGGGGTTTTCCCATGCTAGAATTTTATAGATGTATTTTATTCTTTTTGGTGACTGAAAGTGATACTCTAATATTAGCTAGTGTTACTGAGTACTTATGCTCTAAGCGGTGTTCTATACACTTTACTTCGTTTCATTATCAGACAGCCCTTTGAAATAGATCTGATTAATGTCCATTTTATAAATGAGGAAACTGAGGCCAAGAGAAACGAAGTAAGCCTATGTCATCCGACCAGGAAATGACAGATCCAGAATTCAAACCTGACAACCTGAATCTAGAGACTATACACTTCACAGTCCCTTCTCCTCACAGTATTCCAAAGTACATACTTCCTTAAATTTATTTATTTATTCCTCTATTGATGAACACATAGACTGAACTCAATTTTCACTATATCAACAATACTGCAATAAACAGCTATATGCATACATCTTTTGTACCTATGCTTGTATTGCTATTGATTAAATCCCTAGGAACAGATCCAGTGGGTCAAAGGTATATTTAATTTTTGATAGCTACCATCAAACTGAAGGCGTCAATTTACGCTCTTCCTTGTTCCTCCTATACTTGCATGCCATACAATTCTTAATTTTTGAAGTCCAGCAAAAATACTCCCGATTCCATGTCCAACTCTATCCTACTGCCTCTCATTAAACTCAGCTGTCAGGATTCCAAACTCATCGCACATTAGCAGCAGAAAAATAGAACAGAGGCCAGGAACATTAAACACATGGTCAACAGAAAAGGAGACCCCCAGCCCCTAAAAAATAATGAAGCAGGCTAAAGAGTACAAAAAGCACTGCAGACTGCAACCCTTCGGGTATTTAAAAAAAGTTCATGGCTCTATGATGATTTATTTTCCAAGGAAAGGATTCCAGGCAACAAATGTTTTGCTATAATTAGAATCTACATGCAGCTACTAAATTCTGAATTCGATATTTTATAATTTAATATTACATATAATTTTAGTATAAATTCCTAATTATTTTCACATGTGTCTTTTACAGGTCAAGTTCCTACTTTTTCAGTGTTAATTCCAAAGGAACTGTGATATCTCAGAACACACACTATTTTTATTGCTTTACAGTTTCATATTTAACACATATAAAAGCCACTTAGAAGAAACTCAGGAAAATGTTTTTTAAACCGTTGATGTATTCTGAAAGATACTTTGTAAGAGATCACTGAAATATTAATTTGATTTTTAAGTGTTTCTTTAAAATTAAGAGCTATTTAAACCACTGCTTATTTTAAAAGCTTCATAACTACTATTTTTAAGGTTTTGTAACACACACACACACACACACACACACAAATGCTGTTTTCTGAAACTGAATATGAAACTCCAACCCTAAGCTTATCTAAGTAAGAAAAATATTAATAGCAACTGCAAACCAGAATAATCAAATAAGGGAGTTTTGAACCAGATGTAAAAATACTTTATACCCTCTGTTTCAAGATTAAGGATAAAAACAAAACCACAGCCTTTTCTTTGGGTTAACCACAAAGCAAACTACAGTCAGTTTGCATAAATCCAGAATAATGCATACGTGGCAAATAAACAGCCATAATACACTTCAAACACCCTGCATGGCTACTTGAAGCACAGTAATACTTCCCTTCACAATGTACAGCCAGAACCAGGGATAATTCATACTGCTGTGAATCAGAGCCACAAAAAACATTAAATAATTATCACTCAGAAATAAAACTTAGGTGATAGCTTGATATGAATTACATAGAACATGCACCTAACTAAATGCAAGAGCAAAAACATAAAATATAACAAAACACTGTAGACTCTCAACATCAGATTCTAAATTTACTAGAGCTCTGAAGTGATACAACTGTCTGAAAACACTCAAATCAAAGCAGCATCAAAAACCTGACTTTTTATAAAACCAATCCCAAAAACTAGGCAAAAGGAAGACTTTACTCTACTACAAACAATAATAAAACAAAAGCATTATTTATAAAAGTGAGTTGTTGAATACCAAATCTAATTAATTTCCAATAAAGTTGTGTACATTTTTAAATGTTTCATTCCAGATCTTTATTGTTAAACACCTCCCTCCCTCCTGAAGGCAGAGAAGATATTCCGTCCTAATATAAAAACTAAATGATATTTAATAAACCATTTACCACATAGTGCTAATTAATGACTGAACTTGAATAATTTATCAGTCAAATTTCATCCCAGGTCAAATTTTCCTATTATTTTTTGTTCACTATTTATATTCACTTATTAAACTATTTTTCAGGTATTTAAGATTACATTTATTTGGATTGAGCAATGATAAAATCAAACTTACATAATTTTATATGAATAATAAATAATAATGTTATAATGAAATATTATTTTATTCTTTAAAAATCTATTAATAGAATTTTCAAGGAAGATTATATCAATAGATGCTGAAAAAGCATTTGACAAAATCTAATACCCTGTAATGATGAAAATTCTCGCAAACTAGAAATTGAAAGGAACTTAACCTAATATAGGGCAGCTATGAAAAGCTACAGCTAACATCATACTTAATAGTGAAAGGCAATTGCTTTTTCCCTAAGGTTAGGACCAAGGCAAGAATCTTAATATAATACTAGAAGTCCTAGCCACTGCAATAAGAACAAATAAAAGGCATATAGATTGAAAAAAGAATGAAAAGTCTTTTTGTTTGCAAATGACATAACTGACCACGTGGAAAAACCTAGGGAATCTATCTCAAACAGCTACTAGAAATGATAAATGAGTTTAGCAAGATTGCAGGATATAAGGCTGACAAAAAGGTTTTTGTATTTCTGTATAATATCAATAGTTGACTGGAACTAAAATTTGAAAAACTACCAGTAACAACAGCATCAAAAATATGATATATTTATGAATAAATTTAACAAAAGATGTGTAAGACCTGTATACTGAAAACTACAAAATGTTGCTGACATTAAATAAGTTCTAAATAATGGACTGGGCCCCATACTGGATTGGAAGGCTCAATATTGTCAAGTCAGTCTTCCTAAATTGAGCTATAAATTCAACATAATCCCAATCAATAGCATAATAGGCTTTTTTTTTTTTTTGGTAGAAACTGACAATGATTCTAACATTTACACAAAAATGCAAAGAACCTAAAATATGCAAAACAATTTTGAAAAAGAACAAAGTTGCAGGACTTATACTGCCTTATTTCAGGACTTAATATCAAAAAGTAGTCCTACAATTGTCTACACACACACACACACACACACACAAAACATATAAATTTATATCTTCCCTCGCCCCAGCCATTAGTACCTCTTCTAAACTACTTTACTTATAGAATTATTCTTTCTGATGAACAAATTATCAAAAAGAATCATTACGCAGAAAGTTTCAAAAAGGGAATACAAAAAAGTTCAGGAGATGGATGGTGACAGATTCACAACAACGTGAATGTACTTAAAGCCACAAAACTGTGTGCTTAAAAATGGCAAAAATGGTAAGTTTTATGTTATGTATATTTTACAATAAAAAATGTTTTAAAAAAGAAACATGGGGGGGGAGTAATTCTAAGAAAACTTACGTAAGTCTGGAAATCCACAATGAAGTTACATTTTAAAACAGTTCCTGTGGTTTGAATGATGAAGATTAATCTGTGTCTTTGAATTGTGCTCTCACAAAATTAAGCTTAGAAGTGGTCATTAGGCATGATTCTACTAGTTAAAGGAAACCATGCTTACTAACTCTTTTAGAGTTTATTTGCAATGTTTAGGGCTCTACCAAAACATATGTTGCTTATAACAGTTCAGGCTGTCTACAGTAGACAAGAAAAACACTGGAGGACAAGGATCGGATCAGAGTCAGATCCCAAAAGGTTCTACATTTGGTGGCCTAAATACATGTCATTTTGTTATCTAAATTAATCTGCATACTGACCTCAGCACAAATACTGAAAACATGCTAACAGAAGCCCTAAAGTGGTTGTAGTCTGGGGTTAAAAGAAGTCACACAAGAACTGTTAAAACCACCAAATTTCATGTTATTTAGGGAAAAGAGAAAGTCATCTATGTAACTCACTGTGCATAAACTTCAGTCTGACAGGGGCTTGAGATTTGTCAGAGTTGTTATAATGTTAATATTTATTACCATAATTGATAAAATCAGACAATTCCTGGATGTAACCAAGGAATGGCGAAGATGCAGTAATCTATCTAAAGCAGGCCGAGCACTGTTACTGCGAAATAGTATTAACAGAACCTGAGGAATCAAAAAAGGAAAGGAAAAAGATACCCTCAGAAGGTACATGCCTAGAAGAGGAAAGAATATGTATGTTTTAATGAGTTGTAAATTAAAGCCTAGATGAATTTTAGAAGGGCCATTTCAGTCTCAGGAAGAGAATGAATAATGAGTAGTAGCAGTTAGGAGCAGTAGTAGTAAACTCTTACAGTGCTTCCCATTTGCCAGACACTAGTTCTACGCATGGATATTAACTTGTTTAAACCTTATGACAACATGGTGAGGCAAGCAAACCGTTTCAGAGAGATGAGGAAGGAGCCTCGGCAAGATCAGGTAACTTGCGCAATGTGACCCAGCTAGGAGGTGGTGGCAGAGCCACTTCAGGGTGTCCTGCTCCATTTCCAGGGTTCCTGCTCTTAGTCATAGTCTACTTACTGCCTGTCTTTGGAAAATACCACTGTTTTCCAGAAAGCCAAGAAGGTTAAAAGGAACTGATCTAATTGTAGACTAGAGGGTAGTATTAAAAAGAATTAGTAACTAACTATAACAAAGCAAATTAAATATAAAGAGTTACATATTCCAAAATTGACTATAAACCTGTATTTTAAATGAAGTTTATTAAATGATTTCTTTGAATTTAAAAGGCAAAGAGGCATCACCATAACCAAATGCAAAAAAGTAAGCACTACTTGATTATACCTTTCATGAGAATTCAATTCTTTCAAAAAAAAATTAATAATCGTTTATATATCAGGCACAGGACATATAAAAATGAACTTATTAAAAATAAAGAAAATGGTCCTTGTTCTCAAAAATCATATACTTTAAAAATGCTTTGCCATTATCCCCATTTTACACATGAAGACAGTGTTCAGAGGGGTTAAATGACCTGTGTAGGGGCCAGCTATTAAAGAGCTAAGATGGGATTTGAACTCAAACCCATCAAACCCCCAAATCTATAAACTCTACAGCAAGCTAATAGTGCTTCTGAGTATAAGAACTAAAAAAAAATTTCAACTGCCTTAAAACAACAAACACAGGGGACCTGGTCTCTATTTCATATTTTAGAACTGTTTCATGTTAGTTGAGAACTTGTAAAGGGGAAGTGTAAATTCTGGACTAAATCTTGCATTACAAACCTCAAAAAAAAAAAAAATGAGCACAGCGCAAATACTTTTAAGAGTCACTCATGCTGTAAAACAGTTGAACATTTAAAAATATGTACTGCACAAACTGCAGGTGGGTGTGGCTCCACCAGAAACATGGAGGGGGTGTTTATTCCAGGGGTCCCAGTCTTTGGAGTTGAAACGCCTCTCCTTTAGATCGTGTAGGTGGGCAGCTGTAATAGAAAGTTACCTAGATTGGATCCAGTAAATAGAAACTAGACTAGGAAGTCCTCTGAGGGCGGCTCACAATACCTGCTCTGTCACAAACCCATTTATTAAGTGCGCTCTATAACAGGAAAAGTGTATCGATAAAACTTTCTACTGTTTAATAAGGGACAAGATATTAAAGATACTGTGATTTATAAAGAGTGAGATGGATTGATATACAGCTATACACTATTTTATTCAACTTTGGATCCAAAAGTATGCATTTATGAGATGGCTAAGGTTTGAGGGTGTAGCGTGGATGTAGTTGGCTACCTCAATATCATTAACCTACATTTGTTAAATTACACTTTGCCCAAACTGAATTAACCAGAGATAAATGATTTTGAATGAAATATTAAGAGAATGGCAGGTCTTCAGAATGAATTTAAGTCTATGGCCATGCCACCCTGAACAAGCCCGATTCCGTCTGATCTTGGAAGCTAAGTAGGTTAGTACTTGAATGGGAGACCACCTAGGAAGATCAGGTGCCCTAGCATAAAAAGAATAAAAAATAAGGGATTGTAAGATAACAAGGTCCTTGCAATCTGTAAGGTCAACCAAGGGTTGCCTCGTCTAATAGATAGATACATAGATAGATAGATAGATAGATAGATAGACAGACAGACAGACAGATAAAAGAATGAATTTAAATTTGTGTTTTCAGTCTGGTTAAAAATATTCCAAACTTCATCACATGATATTCTAAAAATATTTATTAAGGACTCAATACATACTCTTAAAAAATGCACAATACAAATGGGAACAAAGATTATCAAATATAAAACGTGTTTAAAAATACAAAGACGCATAAAGTATATATCCTTATATGTTATAAAGATAACATTAATGCAGAGGATGTTGGGGTAACATATAATGAAAAATGGATTCGCAGAATCAGCTGAAAAAAATATTTAAAGTAGAATTAACTTAAGTTTTCGATCCAACTTTTCGCAACTACATTTTACAGGTCTTAATAATAAGAGAAAATCTGGGAGAGATGGAGGGCGGCCACGGCCCCGAGTTCCACCATGGGAAGCAGACCCTCCTCCCCACCTCCCAAGAGGCTCCCCTTGGCTCACAAGGGGATTCACTTATTAACTGTGCTAAAAAAAAAAATATGTAACATAAAAATGACCATTTTTTGGTTTAACAGCGTTCGTTATATTCACTATTCTGTAACAATTCTCCAGAACTTTTTCATCTTGAAAAACTGAAACTGCTATTTCATCTCAAGTGAGCACTAAGACACTAGAACAGTAATGGATCAGCATATCAGAAAGCAAAACATATTTAAATCAAAGCCCATTATGAGGACATAATTTTGACAGACATTAAGTGATAGTTTGTCTCTTTTAAGCAACAGTTTTCTTCATAAGGTATTATTGCAAATAGTTTTTTTTTTCTTTCTTTTTTTTTTACTTAAGAAAATCATTTCCCTTAAGGCCAGAGATCACATCTTATTCATGCTGACACCCACAATATCTAGCTATGTAAAGCACTCAATAAACATCACTGGTAGCATCAAAGGAAACTGTTTAAATACAAAGA
Organism: Eonycteris spelaea; assembly: GCA_003508835.1. NCBI lineage: Eukaryota > Metazoa > Chordata > Mammalia > Chiroptera > Pteropodidae > Eonycteris > Eonycteris spelaea. The sequence continues at coordinate 5,614,968 of PUFA01000037.1, forward strand.
TTCATAACCTAATTCAATTTCTTCTTACCTATTCAATAAATTGGTTCTCTAAGAACTCCTACCAGGAATATTCTGCTAGCCCATATTTGTACTATTTTTTAAAAGCTTCTTTTAAATCAAATGTGCTATTAATTCAGGTTTCAAAATTCCCAGTTGACCATGCTCACATAATACTCGGTTCACATAAGTGGTATATAAAGATAAGCTTTCTACTTACCATATAGTTACCATAGGCATGATCGAACATTTCCAGTACTTGATTCCTAATTTAAAAGAGCAGAAATGGAAAAAGTTAAATATATTCTATTTGTCTTTCAAAAAGTTAATACTCCTTCATAAATAGATGCCAATAAAAAACAATAGAAAACTTTAGTTACAAAGGGACCTAAACAGATTCAGGAAGCACCAGTGTTAGCAGAGAAGCTTTCGTGAACCACGAAGAACTGAGCCAAACTTTACTATACCTAGCAACTCATGTAAAATCCATAATTTTTCCTGGAAAAAAAATTGATGCATGTCATGCAAAAAGAGAAGGAAATCTGATGCTGAAAAACAATAACCTCTTAACAAAAAGTATTTAACATATTCTGTCCTGAAAGGGGGAATACTGCTAGAGAGTCCAAAGAAATAAAACTGTTACCATTTACTGTTTATACTACATAGCCCCTCAAATGAGAGGGACTATGAAATAATAATACTCTATAAAGCCTCTGCCTTTCCCTTAAACTGAATAAAATTACTAAAGTAGTTTAATACACTTGTCATATGTTCAAAAGATACAGTTGTGATTTTATGATGTACTCTCAACTTAAAAAAAAACTGTAAAAAGTCAAATTAATAATATTCATCTCTAAAATGAGAAAAACTAATTCTCAAAATGAGATTTGTATGTTTTGGCTAACTTTCTTCTCAAAATCTTCAAGATGACTGTTTAAAAGGAAGCTTTCTGATCCCCAAATTCATATTTACGAAGTCAAAATCTATAAGGTTGGGAGCAAGGAATCAGTCTTTCAATTAAACATTCTCAAGTTTGGAGGCTTGAGGGCTATAGAAAAAGCTACAAAGTTAAAGTTATGGCTAGAAATGCCAAATCTCTCAATAACTAGTAAGGGAAAAAGTAGTTTAATAACCTTTTGTTAACTCTTACTATTATGCGTGTTTCCTCATTTTTAAAATAATTTCTATAAGTCAGATTTTCTAAAGTTACATCGCCTGCCAATGTGCTATGGAAATGACTGTTTTACATTTCATTTTTTTTTAATTGAAAAGATAACATTAACACTGCTGTAACATTTAAAACACAAAAATAAAAACAACATATTCCAAGAAAGATGACATTTGACCAGCTAAATAATTCCATAAACTATAAATTGCAAGCAACTAAGCAATTACTATTTGTAACAATTCCAGCCTTTACCATCATTTGGTTTGGAGGGTTAGGAAAAGGAGTGAGGCATTTTCTTTTTTATCATAAATCAGTTTGTTGTTTGTTTAATCACACAGGTAAACCTAATGAAAATTCCCAGAAGCAAAAGCAGTCAAGCAATTGTGTATTTGTGGTTTATAGCTCTAGACTCTTATTCTACACTTACACTAGAGAAAGGCAATTAACAAGCCTAAATTATTGTAATTTAGCTTTCATAAATGATCTCAAAATTTGATCAGAACTGGTTGGACTTCTCCAGTTAAAAATTAACTGGTCAAAGATGAGTTACCCAATGACTTTTCTTCAAATAAAATTTTTTTAATAAATAAGAAAGAGGGAGGAGTGGTGGTCAAATAGGATACTTGCTATCCTTAGCTGATTTGAGGCTTCTCTTTTGAGGTCTTTATGGAAGTGGAGGATAGTGGAGAGAGAATGGGCTCTGAGGTCACATAGACCTGGGTTTAAATACTGGCTCCACCGGTTACCAGCTCTGTGACTTTGAACAGGTCAACCATTAGTCTCAATTTCCTCATCTGCAAAATGGGGATCACGCCCACCTCATTAAGAAACAGGGAGGATGACAGAGATGACATGTAAAGTGGCTGGCACAGGATATTCCGTAAAACAGTTATCGATGATGCATGAAATTAATAGAGAAAATTTAAGATACTTATTAGGACTTATTGGTAATTTTGTCTTGATAACTGATAATATATCTTCTTTCAAGCATCTTTTATTGCTATTTTATTTAAAAACTAACACAAGGCTCTTGCAACCATTTAAATAAGGAAGTATATAAAATCAAACCTGATGGTTCCACATCACCTCCATCCTAACCCCAGGAGGTAATCATCCTTCCATGTTTGTTTAAAAAAAAAAAATGGGATGGCACTATACATATTATTTTACAACTTGCAATTTTGATTTTGTCTTGGGAATAATATATCCTGGACAGCATTCCAATGATCTACCTCTCCTTTAATGTCTGAATATCATTCCATAACAATGGATGCTCCAAGGAAGTGTTTCATTCCTTCAAAACGCACATCCTTGTACACCTATCTCTACACTGACAGTACTTTTATTTCTGCAGCACAGATTCCTGGAGATGAGGCTGATGAATCAAAGAGTAAATACAATTTAAACTTTAGGAGCTGCAGCAAATTTAACGCTCACCAAGGTTTTTTTCTCACATCTCAAGTAGCTAGTGCGCTATCCCTATGTTTTGTATTTGCTAAGCTGATGTTAAAAAAAAAAATCTCATTGCTTTAATCTCCATCTCTCACATTTACAAGGTTCAGTTACTTTTCATGTTTCTTGACCATTCTGTTTTTCTCTTGTGTGAATGAACTCTTTATGCCCTTTGCCCATTCGCTACTGCTAAATTGGCTTTTTTCTTAATCATTTGTGGGACCTAACATATATTAGGAATATTGACTCTGAATTAAAAATAATTGATAATTTTACGACACTTTCAAGACTGATTACTCTGAGTAAAGTGAATACCTGTATACTTAATGGGGGCTTTTGAAAACACACACGAGTATTATCCTATTATGCAAACGCAGTGCAAAAAAAAAAACACTGCAAGGAAATGGTAATATGTGTAAAGTTCAAGTTCCAATGAACGCCCCCCCCCTTTTCCGTAACAGGTGTAAACATTACTTCTTTAACTACTCTATAAGATCGGCCACATTTTCCCAGCGGGGAGCTCACTTCTGGGAGAAATCTAACCATACCGAAGAGGAAAGACAACCGCAGGACTCTCCCGCGCAACGACATGGACTGTAGCCTCCGTCACGAGCCACTGACATGGCAGCTGCGTTGACACACCCCGGCTGGCCTCGGGGAGCTTGCACATGTCACAGATGGCCCCGGCGACACCCCGACAGTACCCCGAGGTCGCAAAGCGGGCAGAGGCTCCCACCTTCCCGGACCCCGTCCACCCTGCCAGGGGGTCCCCGCGAGGCCACAGCCGTCCCATCGCGACAAGAGAGACTACTTACCGTACGCCTGGGTCGCAATGACAGGCACCTCGCCTGCAGTCAGCCTCAGGAGGAAACCCACCCCAAGATGCCCAGCACCTTACCCAAGCTTCTGCTTCTCCTCCCTACTCATGGGCGCGGCCCCCGCCGTCCACACGGACGTGGCCGACACTAGGCAGAGCGCGGCCGTCGCCGCCACCAGGCTCCATGGCGTTCGCTGGGGGACCAAGGACCCAGAGCCCCGGCCGCCGCCGGCTTCGCTCATGGCCCCGCGGTTCCGCGCACGCGCAGCTGCTACGCCCGGCCGACGGGACACATCGCCGGACGCCGGTGGCAAGGGAGCTGCGAGCCGTGCCGAGGGCGGGATGCGGAGCTACGCGAGCGGCCGCCGTCGCCGAACTATTTCCCGAAGCCACCAAGCCTGTTTCCAGCGCCAGTGCTGCCGCCGCCCTGAGCTGCCCGGAGCGCCTCCCCCAGCTTTCCGGTGTCGTAGTCTAGGAAACCGCCTCCCCCAACGCTACTTCCGGGTAGGGCCCTAGACCTCGGGCCTCGAAACCAATGGGGACCGGGACGGAGAGGGGCTGGCTCCGAAGACGGAAGAGAACACTGGCCGGGAGAAGGGAGACGTGGACAAAAGGCGGGACTAGGGAGGGGCCTTTCGCTCGGGCCCTCCTCCGACCCGTGAACTTGCGACCCGGAGACTACCGGTCCCAGCGTGCACTGCTTCCTGCCCCGCGGTTCCTCAGTACGAGTCGCCTGGCGAAATTTCCACGCTGGGTGGGCGCGCTGCACCCTGGGACGTGTAGTCCTCCGAGGGTCACAGGCTTCGGGGATCCTGCTGGCCCTGGCTCTCTGCCGCTAGCCCTTCCTCGTGGTCAGCTGTTTATCCCTCCTGCCGCGAATGACGTTTCCCTGAAGGAGGCAGGATGAGGCTGACACGTCCCCAAGTCGGAGCCGTACGCATTAGGGAATAGTGTTGGAGTAATCCTCTGCCCGCAGAGAGATTACAAAACAGCTGCAAAAATGAATGGAGCCTTTGGCGGCAGTGCCCTGAGAGTTTTACTTGCATTCTCTCATGCGCTCTTCCCAACCCTAGTAGGTAAGTATCACCACCCCCATTTTGCAAACGAGGAAACCGAAACTAGAGAAGTTAGGTAACAAGCACTGGTCACACTGCTGGATTAGAGGCCAAGCCCTTGCATGTAACCACTGCACAGTACCACAAAGATGAAGGAAAGCACGTGAGGCCTCCTACTTGATTAAAAATAGTTATCTAAGATGCTCACTGTAAGGTAAGTGCTGTGAGATGCAGAGAAATTTAATAAAGGGGATTGCAACTTCGTTTATTTTGATGACTGAGTCCCAGGTAGGCCATTATAAAATGAGGCATAGTTTCCTCTTGAAAAACCACATTGTTTTTCTCGTTTGATATTTCAATAAGTAAGTGAGGAGTTTAGGAGCTTGGATGTGACCTCTATGACCACAAGAAATCACTGACTCATCCCCTCAGCAGCATTCAGCTCTCTGGAAACTTTTCTTCCTTGATGTCTATCACCTTGCATCATCCACTTCCCTCTCAGACAGACCATTCAGATGACCCCGATGACTCTTCCTTTATTCCCTCTTCCCTGCATTTTAAGGTTTCCTTTTTGTCTTTTTGTTCTCTCGATACTCTATTCCTTGGTGATTTCTTCCACTCATGTGGATTCAGCCATCATATCCCTGTGGATGATTTCTAAATCGATATCTGTCCTCATCTCTAGATAAACATTTCCACCTCCCTCGTAGAAATTTCCTTCTATCTGGCCCAAGGGTTGCTCAAATGTTACATGTTCATTGGTTCATATTAATGCATCAGAATCATCATCAACTCATCCTCCATGGTCATGTCCAGTTAGTTTTCAAATTATATAGGTTGTACTTGATCATTACCTTTCCTTCCACTTGTACTTTTTGCTCAGTTCCAGCCTCCATTACCTCTTCCCTGAACCATTGCAATCGCCTCTTAAATTATTTCCCTGCCACCGTACTTTTCTCTACATTGCTATCAGTTGACATTCAAGGACATCTGCAAACCCTCTGAACGTGTCATCCCCCTTCCCCTCCTGCCCTGCCCTCAAATCCTATGCGGTAGGTAACGGAGTCTCATGTTATAGCCTTTCTATGCCTTTACCATCTTATCTTCTCATCTGTCCCACCATTTGTAGAACACTCACTACCCAGTAAGTCTCAGATTCTATCTCTAAAAAACCCTTTCAGAACATTCCAGTCATTAGAAGTCATCCTTTCCCTTGTTTGTGCATTGTATTGTCTTTATTATTGTATTTTTCACAGTCAGCCTATTCACTAGGCTGTGACCAATTGGAGGGTATTGACGTTAGCTTATTTATATGTATGTTCAAAAACCCAGCACTGTGCCATTCCTGTTACAGAGCCTCAGTAAATGTGGAATATACTTGTTTCCTTATTCCTTCAGTTTTCTTATCTATAAGGTGAGACTAATATAATTTATTTACTTACATAGAGGCTGGGAAAACACATGAGGTCATTTCTGTACAATATTTCATTTTATCCTTTTCATGGACCTGCATCCCTTTATTGATTCCATCCTGGATCCTCTTTGGCAGCTTTGATGATAAAGTTAGCTAAATAAATAATACCCATGAATTATTCTTGGCTCTGGCATAGATAACATAACAAGCTAAAGGTCAAAGCCAACCATCCAGTTTTTGAAAACTAGGAACAAAGAAAATAGAAAAAGAAGTCAGTGACCTTCAGTTATACTGAAATGTAGTCAAGTCAATTATTTGTAGTGGATTATTGGCAATAACTGTTTTCTTTATCTTCCTGATATTCCATGCCTTTATAAGAAGTCAAAATTGAAGAGGAACGATCATAAAGAAACAATATTCTCAAGAAAGAGAAGTACTGGCTTCTAATGTTTAGCATTTTTTTTTTCTTCCTTGCTTATTGTTTTCAAGCTAACACTGCATTTTAAAAGGGTATAATGAGAACCTAGAATATGTTCTTTGTTGATGGGCAAAATAATAAGCATCTTTTGCTCCCTTACTGAAATTCAATTCCTAGTCAATGATTGAGTCCATGTTTCACTAATCTCTGCAAAACCATAAGTAGAAAAAGCTTGTGTGGCCTAAAAAACATTGCAACTTATCATATCGAAGGTGGAGTCCCTGCCAGTGAAAGAAAAATATATTCACAAAGTGCATCTCAAAAGAGGACCATGTTAACCCCTTAATGGAAATACTAGAAATTGTTAGTTAATTGGCAATTTATGGACACTGGAGAAAATGTACATTGGTTGCTTTAAAATCTACACACATTATTTTAAAACCAATACAATAGTTAAGCAAGAGAGATCTTGGTGTGTGTTCTGCAGGGAGTGGGGGGAGAAACACTGGTGGAAAGCATTAAGGAAATAAGGGTAAAGACTTTTGAAGAATATGGAAGAGATTTTCGATGTGTAAAGCCCATTAAAAATGATAAGAGCCATTTATAAAGTGCCCTTTCACCAGTTAAGAATTTGTTTGCCCAGCTGTGGCTTATGTAAAATATGTTTGCTTACCTAGTGTTCTCTTTACTTACTTGCCTGGGTGGATCAGTAGTTAGGGAAGAGCATGAGCCCTGGTTAGAATCATACAGACTCACAAACACAAGGGAGAATCTCCACTTTAATATTATGGTTCAGAAATAGTTCCAGGAGGCTGCAGCCAGCTACGTGACACTGACCGTACAGCAGCAGTTGCCCGTAAATGATATGCATTCTTTAATATGACATCTGATTATTCTTCAAACTCTGGTGCGGAATTTATGGAGTGGCGATTTTGTCATTCTTCAAATCACTTTTCCTAGAATTCGACAGTGTGTGGAATTTACAGAACACTTTTCTTCTTGAGAACCCAATATTGCAAACATTAAAAAAGACAGTACTTAGAGTGAAGATACAAATGTGAGTTTTTATTATGTTCGTGGATTCCTGAAATAGGTTAACTGTGAAAAACCTGTCCCATTATATTTTTAATTTTGCTTATTGTATTTTATCTATCGACTCCCTAAATACTATAAACAAATAATAGGATCTCCTTGGAGAGGTGTTAAAAAACATCATTATTTTGTCTGAGCCTTGGGTAAATTTTATAATTATAGAGGTAGCCCAGCTTATCTTTATGGCTTTCCTTTTTCCTTTCTCTTCTGTATGAGATGCATAGAGATAATGCATTATTAGAGACTGCAAGGCAGCTTCCCTTGACAGTACTTAAATCTCTTGGTGATAAGAGACACAGCTAGTAAACAGTAATAGCTGTAGTATCAGTAATTACAGTTGCTCCTGGAATAAAAAAATAAATAAAAGGATTAAATGAAATAGGCTTAACATAAAAGTACTAGAGAGTTGTTATTTACTATTCCATATTCGGACAGGTGGAGTCTGTTAGAAGTTGAGAAGAAAATTTAGTGGTTTGCAAAGTTATTTAATTAAGTTAATATTAGGTTTGGTGAGAAAGCAGGGGAATTATGGAGAGGTAACCCAAGGACGTGTGATGCACATGGGTTAAGCAGAAATGTTTTCTCACCACTTCCATTCCTCCACTATGCCAGGGAAGCTGGATTTTAGAAACAATCTTTGTGAATTTATGAAGCTTTTTTTTACTGCCAGTAATCTGATTCATGATTTCATTTTTGGTATATTCTAGAACTGTACTGTTCAGTGTGATAGTTATGGTGGCTCAAAAATGGACTCTTACTGGAAATTACTGTTTGACTATCACTTTGGGCACGTAGGCCTTTGGTTATAGGAACATAACATTCTAAACAAGCTCTCTGCTTCTGTACGCACCTGACCTGTGAGTTGACAGGTAGTGAATAGAAAGATAGACCTTTGTGTTTAGACAAATGAAGAATGGGATTTTGAGCTTAAAAACGCTGTACCTCTACATTTCGGGGCTGCTTAATTTGGGGTCTGCGTAATTTGTGGTCTGCGTACCCTGGCAGATCCAGCTGGCTGAATAAAGAGTGTTTCGCATAACTCACTGAATTCTGGTGGTCTGTGTCTTTCGGGGGCTGGCGGCTACAACATAGTCACTAGCCACATCAGGCTCCTGAGCACTTGAAATGTGGTTAGTTTGTCAATGTATACTGGATTTCAAAAACTCGTTATGAATAAGTAATGTAGACTGATGATTTTTAAAATGGATTACAGGCTTAAATGATAATGTTTTAGATATATCAAGTTAAATAAAATTTGTTATGAACTAATTTCACCTGTTTCTTTGCACTTTTTTTGATGTCCCTTCACACCTTGGCTTTAGCTGATTTAGACCAGGGATAGACACCAGGCCCAATCTCTTGCCCAGGAATTTGGGATCATGACTCAGAAATGACAGTCTTTGCTGGTTGCTAGAAATAGGGATCAGTAAACTCAGGGGCTATGAGTTAGTCACAGTTCTCCCTATGAATAGAAAAAGCGAAAGCTACATGCAGATAGATGAGAATGGAGCAGATGTGCAGAGAAAAGGAAAAAATGCGAGACCAGGTAGCCTCAGATATAGAGAAAAATGGAGAATTTATCTCCTGATGGATGTGGTTTTAGAACTTGGTGGCTAACATCTTATTGGTGCATCCAAAAATACTACAGAGAATAGAGTACTGGCAAACAAATCCTAGCTAAAGGCTTAGAAGTGGGAGCTAAAGGTCCAGGCAAATAATTAAAGAGAAGAAAGAAACTCATATACTTCACAATTAACTTCATCACTTACATTTTACCACTAGTTAGCAAGAGGTCTTAGCATAAATTCAATGCATAATCCCTATTCTCGAGGATTTTACTATAATATTGCTGATTCCAAACTAATATTTTTCAAAATAGATTCTTGATGATGGTAGCTTTGTATAATTTATAGAGAGTCACCAGTTTTAATTAAATGGAACAAAGTTACTGCTTCCATGATAACATATAACTAGGAGTGGAAAAAATATTTAAAGGAGTGTCTCCAATTTTTATGGGTTTACTAAATTTTAAAGTGATTATGAGATTGTCTTGTTCGTGGAGATTTAAAATGCTTTGTGTCCATGTGCTTAATCTTATCCACTTAATGGAGTCTAGCAACTTTATCTTTAGGAGATTTTTTTTTTTTTACTCACCCAGAGAAAGTTTCCGCTGTTTTTGATCTAGAAACTACTATTTTTCAAAGAATCAAAAATTAAAAGGTTTATACATCAAAGGATATTCAGAAGAAAAATTTAAAACTCAGTAGGCTTTTCAGACTTCAAATAACCATATGTTGTGTTTTTCACAGCATGCCATGTCGTGCTTTAATGAGTGTGATCTCTCATATTTGTAATTTCTTAAGGCATACAAGTGAGTGGTAATGGGCTTAAATAAATTGTCTTTCATTAGGGCTCTTGGGGATTTTTCATAATACATGGCTGCAGATAGAACCTAGGAGATCTAACTCGGCCCTGGGTAGACTGTTAGACCTTACTGTGCCCAGGTGTCTGGCTGTCCATGGTGGCCTGGTACATGTTGGGCATCATCACAGGAATTGTGGGGCAGAAGATCAGAACGGCAAAGCAGCAGCAGAGCCCTTCAGAATGTTACTCGTCAAGTGGTTATTTAGGGAACAAATTTTCTCTTGACAAAGGTTTCTAGTGGCTTTTTTTTTTTCTTTTGCTTAGGCTTATACATCACTCCCAATAATAGTTGTTAATGGGCCTGAGGACGGGAGCAAATGTACCCAGAGTCTCTTGGCTTATGGGATTCTAGGAAGACAGAGGATCCTTTTGCCAAAGTTAAATTCAAATTTAAAACATTTTTAAACGTTCATGTTTTTCTAATTTTGGGAGTAATATAATTTTGTTTTGGAACATGGGGGGTGGGCAAAGGGAGAACACAAAAGTGATAATTACCAAGCCACTGTTTCCACTTCAGCAAAATTTTCTTCTGGATTGTTTTGCTTATGTACTTATACTGAATCTTGTGATTTTTTTAAAAACTCAAAACCATGGCTGAGCCTTTCCCACATGATTGCCAACTGTTTGTAAACAATTCTTTTCCAGGTTGGTACACTCAGATTTGTTGAAAAGAAAGGAGCTCAGTAGAAAGTTTGAAATGGCTTTTCTCGTTTGGAATTGGAGTGCAGCCATGAGTCTGCAGACCTGCAGGTGGAGTAGAGAGTTCTTCCTCCTCAACCTTCTGCCCACATTTAAATGAAGACTCTCAATCCACTTTCTTAGATGAGTTACGTAAGCTGCACCTTGTTTTAGAGTTCCTGGCTGAGGATGTTGGCATTCACCTTCTCTACGTATTCACTGTGTGGACGTCATCGCCAGGCAAAAGTCATATTTTTCAATGATGGTCTAAGTCACCGTACCCAGGATTTAGTCTTAGCTCATGTTGGTAAGGATGTGGTCATAGACATAATGTTTATGTTTCGCGTATGCTTATATATCACTGTTCTATCAGTCCAGGTTCTTGGTTGCAAATAACACTCTACAAAATTTCAATTAATGTAAATATGTTAAAATCTCAGAGGGCCCAAGGAATATACATCTTGGGTAATATACATCCCAAATGTTAGCACCAAGATGCTTCAGGAATTTAACTGTGCCCTTGACCTTAGAGATGGGACACTCCTAGACCTTCTGTCACTGCCACTCTGAGAGCTGGACGTCTCTCTGTCACAATCCACCACCCTCAGCAGAATAGAGTTTTCATAATCATTGGCCTGCTTACCTTTCTATTGAATCAAAATTTGAAAAGAGTGAGTGAGTCTGAGTGGTGGAGCATACCTCACATCCCCATACCCTAGCTGGAAGGGAAAGTAGAAAAAAAAATCGGTGATTCTGGTTTAGAAACGGAAATTTGGCACATATATGAAGGCTGTTTATAACCTGTTAGGCAGAGAAAAAGTATAACAAAGTCCAAAACAAACTCTCTAATGCTTTATTATATAAATGTTTCATAATAAATTTAATTCTCTATCGTTGAAAACTTCGGCCATTTAAGAAAATATATTTTTTAGTCATATTTATTGAGGTATAATTTACACGTGACTCAAATTCGCCCTGTTCAGTTTACAGTTATATGAGTATTAACAAATGCATTTAGTCCCAGAGCAACCACCATAAGCGAGATATGCATTTAGGGGGTGAACCAAATTCCCTTACATGCCACTTCACAGTCAGTCCCTCCCCTCAACTGCAGGCAACCAATGATCTTTTTTTTTGTAGCGACATTGGTTAACGCAATCCAGTAAGTATGAGGTGTACAATTCAACATATATATTGCATTGTGGATTCACCACCCGTAGTCAGATTTCTTTCTGTCACCAAATAGTTGGTCCTTTTTATCCCGTCTCTCTCTCCCTTCCCCAAATGATCTATTTTTATCCCTGTAGTTTTTCTTTTCCGGGAGGTCATGTAAAAGGAAGCATGTAGTATGTATTCTCTCTCTGAGTCTGGCTTTTTTTTACTCTGCCTAATTATTTTGAGACTCATCCATGTTACTGCACATGTAGTAGAACATTCTTGTTATTGTTGAGTAGTAGGTTATATGGATGTACCAGTTTGCCCATTCACCAGCTGAAAGGCATATGGGTTCTTTTCTAGTTGTTGACAGTTACTAATACAGCATCTGTAGACATGGCATACAGTTTTAGTTGACTCCTCTCAAGACCCCCATCGGTCCCATCCAAGCCACACCAAATAAACATATAATCAAAGAGAAAACTATGTAGAAGTAGTTTCAAATCAACCACTCACCTCCAATTCCAATCTGATTTTTGGCCCTAAATAGAAGTTCTGGAGGAGCCTCTTGGGGAATGATTCTTACATTTTGGAAATCCTGTATGAAAGTAGGAGAGGAAATGAGGTTCGTGGCACACAAGTGTCCTATCACTGCCGAACTTGATTTCTCCAGTGTTTCTTACTCTCTGAAGCTGTTGGTGTAGATGAGTGAAAGCTAAGATGACAGACAAGGCTTATGCAAGGCAAGGAAGCAAATATCCTTTCCGGGCAATTCCTGGCCACAATGACCTTGCAATTTTGTTTCCTGATGCAGGCAGGGATCATGTCCTCTGTGTTCACCTCTGCTTCGCCAGTACCTACGAATGCCTGCATATAACATATACATGATCATTATTTTTTGGAGTAGTGAGTTCATGGATGAATGAACAACTGTCAACAGTGGTGAGGAAATATGTGTTTATTTATAATTATATCAAAGAATGAGTGTTTCAGTGTTACTCATTGAAAACAAATTTGTTTGAACAGTAATTCAATTACATCAAGAGTAATTGCCCATTGCTCTATTATGGACATAGTCCAATTCCTAGAGAAATAAACATATGCATTTTCAAAGCATAATTATATCTGACATTAAGTGACTTCCCTGTGGGTTCCTTTCCAATGACAGAAAATTAAAAGTTCCATAATACAGTAACAGTGACTCACCTTTTCATCTCCGAGGGCTGTTCCTTCCAGCTCCAGTCTGACGTTTGCTTAAGGGATGAAACCAGTCCCATCACAAATAAATATGACATTTGGACACCTCTTCAAGGATGAACTTTTTATTGGAATATAGGCACTTGGCAGAGTAAATACATGGTTACAACGTGTTTAAAGTTTATTTGCTTTACATAGTGACCAGAAAAACCAACCATAATGTAGATTTTTCTCTTGAAGTTGCAGACTTCAGAAAGCAAATCCCCAAGCCCATTTGTTTATGGTAAAGCAGGCACAGGTAGTCAACATTTTCACTTGGCGAAACTGTATTATTGTTTTAGTGATGTCCTTCCCCCCCATATTAAAATTGCTATGTACCATAAGTCATTTAGCACTTTTTATAGTGAAATAAAATCACTTGTCTGGGAGAATCATGAAACCCTTTGAAATCATTGGCTCCAGTTTGGAGGTTACAAAACCAGACTCGATGATCTTTTTAATAAAATGTAGATCAGGCCTAATAACCTGCAGTTTTTCACACTTGGCCTTTTTATAAAGCTTTTGGACAAACTGGACTCTTATCCTTGTGGTCTCCAAAATATTTTTATTTTTTCGAAAAGAGAGTTCACTGCATGACTCAAAGCACTACTATCTCAGCTCCAAGCTGCAAAAGGAGAAAATGACAAACTAATTTTTTAAAGGAAAATATCCTTCCTTTGTGAAAGGTCAATAGTAACATAACTAGTTTAAAGTCATGGCATTTTTTTGCCAAAAATCCCTGTCTTGAGGTTTGATGCATTTCTAATGGATTTGCCCCTAGGAGAGATCCCCAGAGCAAGCAGGCAGAGGCTTTTCAAGCTGCTCATTTAAATCATAATAACGCCATTCCAGCCTTTAGGAAATAGCAACACATCCAGATCTGCTTTAAAAGCAAGACAAACATGTTAATATAAAGTTATTCCATTCAACGTGTTAAAATGAATAAGGAATATTTTTAATGCACTTTAGTTTCCCATTCCATCTACAAATGGAACAATCATCCTGCTTAGTCTAGCAAACTTGTCTTTTGTGAACTAAGTACAGAAAAATTCCTTGGTTGTGTTCTGAAGTACGTCCTTCCCCTTAGGCCAGGTCCCCTCCTGCGATAGGAGGAGTAAAGGGAGGGCACTGATGTTCATCTATGCAACGCAGCGAAATGTACTTTCTTTTAGCGTTGGAAAAATCTCTTAGCTTTCCAAGGGTTCCAGAAGCCCCGAGGTGAGAAAAGGGAGAAAAAGCTGAGACACTCCCGCGAGGGACAGCCTGGCCTGGGACCCCCGAGCTCACAGCGGTTCCCCCCGGGGGAAAGGCAGTCTTTGGCGGGGCTGGGCATGGCTCCTTTGGCTCCCTGCCTTCCTGGGCAGCGTCTCTGGCTGGCTGGCCATCTGCCCCTTGGACTTCGATCTAGACTTAAGATTCCCCAAGGGCAGAAAGCCCAGTTAAAAAGTCTCCCTGACTGACAGCAAGCTCCAGACAGCCCCAGCATCCGGCAGGGCGGTGGGTGTCTGTTCTCCCCTCGCGAGGCACTAGGGATATAGTAAAGTGACTTGAGGAGGCAGGAAGCCATTATTCAAGGCTGTGTGTTTCTAGCAGGTAGCACACATGATGACTAAATCCTGTTTTCTGTCCTTGAAGAGAGGAGCACTGGAAGAGACAGGAAGTAAACATAATTTCAACATTCTGTGCTGAATGCAAGGATATGAGTGAGCACCGGGTCCTGCAGGGAGTGGGGCGGGGCGGCAGGGGTGGGTGGCGTCTAACCACTAAGAAAAGTCTGACCTTGCAATTTGAGGGTATACTGATACTGATTATTTTTCACCCCTTAAGACTTAGAAATCCAAGAAATTCTTAAGGGGAAGGTGGGAAGGGAGATATTTTAATTCCTGGTTAAATAGTTCAATTGTGGGACAAGTTCTCTAAAGAACCGATATAAACTTGCCAACGATGATCAAAACAAGCTCTTAGGACTTGTATTGGGATCTAATATTAAAATTTGTGCAAGGAAATTTCAAGATGTTAGTACTGGGACTGAAGCCTTTAGGAAATAGCCTAGTATTTTCTGAAAGACAATATAAGGCTTCTTTAATCTTTTGGAAGTAAGTCCCTTCCATTTTTAAGATGAACAATCATGTCACAATCCACTTAAAAATGTGTTTGTGTCTATTCCTAGTAAAGTAGAAGTTCCAGGAGAAAAAAATGGATCTTTCTAACCACAGATCTCCCATGTCCGGGACATAACAGAGACTCAATTAATTTGCTAAAAAACTCAACAAATAATTTCTACTTTGGGTAATTTTTTTTAACATCTGGAACTTGACGGTATTATCTTGGCTTTGTTCTTTCTCTCTCTCTAGTTCTTCCTCTCTCCCTTTCCTTTTCCTTCCTTCTCTCTTTTCTTCCTTCCTCCCTCCTTCACTCACTCCTTTCCTCATTTTATTCATTTGTTCACTTAATTCCCTTCTTGGAATGAACCAGGACTCTATTTCAACAGAAAGAAAGCTTTCATGTCATGACAGAAAGCATATTATTTGAAAAATGGCTTTTTTTTTAGATTAAATTCCTTGGACTTTTTAATTTATACTGAACAGAGCATTTTTTTTTTTTTTTTTGGTACTGTGCCTAACATAGCTCACGGCATAGAGTAGCCGTTCAAAACACATTTGTTTAATTAGGTAGGCTTTACGCCTGACAATTTAGCTAAGCCCTTTCTCTGCACAGTCTATGGCTAATTTGGAATACTTAAACTTGCAGTTTTCTTGCCTCATCTGAATTTCCCCAAAAGGTGATTAATGAATAAGAATCAACAAGATTAATGAACAAGGAATCAATAGCAGAATTAGTAATAGGCCCAGACAGTCCCACAGAGCACAACCTTCCGCTGTGTCTGCTTGGCGTGCCGAGATCTCTCAGACTCCATGGGGCTGCACGCAGCAGGGTGACCAGTGTTCACCCTTCTTGCCGCCTGACTGTGGACAAATGCTGAGTTCTTAAGAGACAGTGACGTTGGTACAGCAGACGGTGAAACTGGATTTGCAGTATACATTTGGGTTCTTATCATGAATTAAAAAGCCTTAAAGTGCATTAGAAGAAAATGTGCAGAGTGCATTAAAAACCGTGCTCCTACTGTTTTTCTCCATCCTCTGTGCTGCCTCTCACCCCAAACACTCCATGACCTTCCTCGTTTTGATTAAAATGCTAAAGCAATAATTCATGATAAAACAATTCAGTTCCACAAAGGTTTGCCCAGTGCTCACACCCTGTCTGCATTTCCTCTGATTTCATCCTACAAATTAAGGCAGTACTTAATAATTTTTTTTTTTATTTTTGGTAACAACCCGCATGCACCCCCTAAGCGTGTACCCATAACTAGCCCATTGGCTGAGTTTGTTCAAAGGAATACTTGGGCCTAGTCGTCCCTTTCACTCCTCTGAGGGCTGCTCTGGGGAGCTCTGCTTCGCATCCTCTCTGGGTGGACCTAGGAGGTCAGTGTCTGGAACATTCTCGACCACCCACTGACACTCATAAACACGGGGGCCCTTCACCTTCCCTGCTTCCACACTGGCAGGAGCCTCGGCCGTGTCACCTTCCCCTCCTACTGCCGCTTCTTCCACAGCGACCTTGCTCTCACTGGGGCCGACAGGGTCGGAACTTAAAATGCAACCCCCTTGGGGCATGGCCTCACCCTCTACAGCGCACCAGGTCCCCCCTTCGTGGGCGTCTGGCCTGGAAGCCCTCTCTGCAAGCTCCCCTCAGTGGGCTCTCCAGCCTCTGCTTGCTCCTCTGTGGGGCCTAGGCCTTGGGCACCCTCGCTGAGCCCTCCGCAGGCTGACTGCACCTCTGCAAATCCCCCCAACTCCAAACCACCGGCCTGGGCCTGGCTCTCCTTGACTTCACTTTCTCCACGGTTGTCCTGACTGGAGGCAGCTTCTTGATCAGCCCTGTGTAGAGTTGGGTCGTTTCCTCTTCCTTTTTAGTTTCTTGGGGAACGAGGGTCTCCTGATTTGTACCTTTTTCAACTGTGAGGGTGGCAGGCTCCATTGGCACTTCAATGGTCACCGTCAACAAATTTCTGAGTTCCTTTAAGGAGCCTGAGGCAGAGATGGCTTCTGGCTTTTCGTGGGCAGGTTCTTCACGCTCAGGAGTCCCTCCAAACTCCAGCTCTGATGAGCGTGTGCCCAGGGCTCCTGCCGTGTCCTCTGCAGCCACAGGATTCACCACCGGGTCATCCGTGCTTGAAATAATCACCGGCCCTTCCCCACTTGGATTAGAAAGGCTTTCTTCTTTGGCCAGAGGACTGGGGACCCCAGGCGGCTGCTTTTCCCCTGACTCCTGGAATACGTCGTTACTCAAGGTCTCGTTATCCACAACTCCTGGCAGAATGGCTGAGGCTCTCTTGGCTGGGCTGGCCTGGTTTGACCCCGCAGGGGTTTTTAGATCAGTTAAGCTGGACACGCTTTCACTGGGCAAAGCCATGTTGTCTTCAAACAAGTTGTGTTTCTTCAGGATGGCAGCCTCCTTTATCACTGAGAGATACCAGAAAACAAAACACAATATTAACACCCTGCCCTGGCCAACCAGATTTTCTGATTTTATCCAGAAGCCAAACTCCCCTCTCCGCTTTTCCGGCTTAGCAAATATCTCAAGTTCAAATTCCAGTTTATAGCCACCTTCCTCCAGGTAGCTTTCCCTGATGACCACAGCTTGCACACTCATTCCAAATTCTGGACCTCTGCAGTGTTCATTCATTCACCCACTCATTCATTGAGTCAAACAGCAAACACTTAGTGGGTTTCACTATGGACAGGATCTGAGAATCCAAAGATAAATAAAATATGGCTTTTGCTATCAAGGAGTTCATGATCCATAATGCTATCACTCACAGAGGCCCCCGACGCGTTTTCTTAGCTGTTAATATGCGGTTCCAGTCTGTCCACCTTGACTGGAACTCCTTTAGGGCAGGGGCAGGCCTTACGTTCTCTGCTTTTTGTCAAAATGTGTAATGGGTTCTCAGCACTGCATGCACAGAGAACCGTGTTGATCCAAAATGGATTCAAGGTACTTTCGCCATCGCTTTTCCGTAAACATCTTTGCCACAAGCCTTTTTGCAGCAAATAGTTTGGCCATGTAACTAATCGGCTGTATGGAAATTCTGCCATAAAAAAGATGAAATAACTGGTTGACTGTTTGTTTGTTTGTTTTTTGGTCTGTGTGGTTTCATTTCTTCATTGATGGAAAAATGATAAAATAACAGGTTGACAGTTTGGGGTTTTTGTTTGTTTGTTTGTTTGTTTTTGTCAGTCTGGTTTCATTTCTCCATCAACGAAGTGGTGAAGAAAACAAAGAGTAGCGTTCTTACATTAGTATTTCTTCCAGATGGTGATGATTTTTGTCCCAAGTTAGTTGGTTTCTTATTTTGAAACACCACATTGGGAGGAGAAAGAGGGACACCGAAGGGCTTTTTTGAGGGTTCAGAGTTGAACCCACATTTCCCACAAAGAAGACAAGTGCTTAGATGCAATCCACAAAATAAAATCAGTTATTGTGCAGCAATGCCATGAATCTACACACATTTTAAATGTAGTGAAGTATTTTGCGTTTTTCAATAGCCTTTTTAATTTTGTTATTCATTTTAATGTCTCTTTTATTTTTCATAATTTTACCATTTTTATGGCAATATTGCCTTACGGCCAATTGGATATGTGACAAAAACACTTGTAGCAAAGATGTCTAAGGCAAAGATGCTAGAAAATACTGGACACATCCAAAAGTAAAGATCTATGTACAACCAGCTCATTCTCAGAGGCCTAGAAAGGAGTAAAAACAATAATAATAATGACAGTAGCTGACATTTTTGACCTCAGGCCTCTGTTTATGGCTATGGAGGTTGTACGGTGCTCAAGAATATTATATTACATCAACTATAGTATAATATTATATTCAAGGGGGCGCCATTCACATCAGAGACAGCATAGATTTGTGTTCAGCATCATCATTTTCCAACAACCAGCAGTAGAGCGTCCTGCTCACTAATAGAATTAGTATATCATGGCAATTTGTGGACGGAGGGTAATCAAGCGTCTGGAGGAGAGAGACCTTTTTCTAATTCGCGCAGAGGTGCCCTGGTAGACCGGCAGTGGCCTTGGCCGAGCTCTTCCCCTGTGCAGACTCTGTGCTGACATCCTTACGTGCCTTATCTCATTGGGTCCTGTGATGAGCTACTGAAACCTGGGGCTGGCTCCTGGCGAGTGTTCTTTATGGAGATGTTTTGTCATGCTCGACACCATCCCCGTGGAGAGCAAATATATTTGGTGGGGGGGGGGTACAGCTGTACAGATGGCCCTGTCCAGCATATCTCTGTCCAAGTTCTTCAATCCATACTCCACTCCAGAGCAAGGCCCGATTGAGCTAGAGTCCTAGCAGGCCTCGCAGAGTACTGTGCATCATCGCCCTGCGTCTTTGTCTGTCCAGCTGTGAGGAGGTGAAGAATACCGCGTGCACGTCTCCTGAGAGAGCAGCCGCTGAGCCCTGCTGCTGAAGTCGCCCCCTCCCAGCTGTGGGTGCGGTTGGTTGTGAGTCTGTGGCTCAGAAGAACCTTTTGTCCTTCATTTGCCTGGCACGGCTAAAGAAGACAGCTGTGCAAGAGACGCCCTGGGTTTAACCTCTCTCTGCTTCAGCTTCCCCATCTGAGAAACGAAGCGTAGAATTCCCGTCTCGGAGGTTCTCATTTGTATTGAAAGAGAAAGGAGACCCAGTGGGCCAGCACAGCGTGTGCCGCATCAGGGCTGCTCAGTCCAGGTTAGTTCCCCTCCCCCTGCCCCTCCGTTCTCTCTCTGTCTCCCCAGCCCACGGTGTGTTGATCTCCTCTTCCCCTCGCATACCTGTTGAGAAAACCGAGCCAGCCTCACTGGGCCCCATTTCAGGAGCACTCTCCTCTGTCTAGAGTGCCCTCCTGCACCAGGTCAGCCTTCCTTACCTTTCAGGGCTTCGTCAAGGAGCATCTGATGTAATATCTCCTCATAGACGTTTTCCACATGGATCATATTGGTGTGATCCGCGAAGATGAACTGCTCGTATTTCTGAAGTTCCTGGAGAGCGAGAGGGAAGAGGGGACAAAGCGCGAGATGCCAGTTGATGGAGGAGCTGTGGGAAGGCAGAGTCCCACTCCCGACACCCTCCTTGGCGTGTGTGTGTGGTGTGTGTGTGTGTGTGTGTGTGTGTGTGTGCACTCGGCCACTGGTCACCCCCTTCCCTTTCCCCAGGCAACATTCCTGATAGTGGCAAAGGCTCTAAGCACTTCGAGGCGGTGCTTAGAGACCCCGAGATTGTGATCACCTTAAGGCCTTGTCGGTGAGTCCGAGGCCCTCCTTTTATTTTTCTTTTCATCATAATCGAAGTGTTTCCTTCTTCGTTCTTTTTTTTTTTAAATGCCAACAGCACTTTACCAAGGTATATGTTACACACAGTAAAATGCACACATTTTAAAAGTAACTCGATGATTTGAAATATACAAATCAATCCATGAAGCCAAAACCGGGATCAAGACGGAGGACATTCTGTGGCTCCCATGCTCTTTTCCCGTCTGCGTCCCCGAAGGAATAAACACTATTTATCACGATAGGTTAGGACTTACGATTTTTCTTTATATGAACTAAATATATGATTTCAAGATTTTCTTGTTCTTGAACTTTATATAAATGAAATCAAATTGTTTTTTTTGTTGTTGTTTTTGAGATGTGTCCATGTTGCCCCATATATCAGAAGCTTCTTTCTTTTTATTGATAAAAGGGATTCATCATACAGCTAACCTAAAATTTTTTATCCATACTCCCATGGATGGATATTGAGATTTTTTTCCCCCAGTTTTTGCCTGTGATGACTCTAACTGCCTCTGAACATTCTCCTCGACGAGCTATGCATCAGGGAGACTGTAGGGTCCTAGAGCAGATGTTTGTTTAACTTTATTGGAACGAGGCCCCTTTTCAGTGCAGGGACTCGCTAGTCAAGGACCCTTTGGGAACACTCCGCTCTTCCCCTCCAACCGGCCTGACACCCACTGGTTCCTCTAAGTCGGCCTGGGCAGGGTGCAGGATCCTTTAACCCTTCCTGCTTTCCAAGGGTTTCTGAACAGCTTGTCTGTTATCAGCATGAGGACAGGGCAGGGGTCACAAAGCACCAGATCACATCCCAGTGATTAACTCAGTAATCCTTGCACCTGACAGTGCTCGAAAAGAGCTCCTGACATGTGGCTCTGAGAGAGCTTGGGATTTGGCGGGTATGACAGGTGATCAGAAGTCATCACATCCGGACAACTCTCAGTGCCAGGATGTGGGGATCTGCAGTAGCTTAGGTCCAGATCACAGGGGACCATTATGGGGTCCCTTTACATATACCCTAGAGGAGACAGGAGGGTCTAAGAGACAGGACTGACACACAGATAAGTACTGATTAGAAAGAGCACTGGCCAGGGGACCAGACACGGCCCTGGACGAGTGTGGGACCCTGGGCAAGCATCACTGCTGCTCTGGGCCTCTCTCTTCCTCTGTGAAATGTGGGGCAGAGGCTCATGTTACTGTTTCATCTTCCCACAATGGCCTCCCATTCCTTATTCCTCTGACTGTTATTCATCCCTGCTGACTGGGGAAAAGCAGGTATCTGAGCGGTCCTCCTTGACCCCATAAGCAGGGGCGGGCACCCTCCTGGGATCTTCAGCCATGGCTCTTCCCATAACTCTACTGCTGTGCTTGTCACAGGGCACACGCACACACACTGTTTGCCTGTCTCCCACCTCCAGGCTGTCGACCCCAGGTCAGCAACCTGGATCACGCCTGACATGCATGTTTGCTGAATGAACAAACAGTAGACCTTTAAAATTTCAACCAGCTAAATAATTCTGTGGAAAGGAATAACTTCTAGAAAATTCAAACGGTTGTGACGTGTCTAGATCTTCTATATTGAATAGATTGAACTGTGACATATGTTTAATTCCAGGAACAAGTAAATTAAAATCCCTGAGGATGTGTCTTAGGGAATCAGAATTTTTTGAAAGCTCCTGGGCAATTCTGATGAGCATTTTGTGTGGAGTAAGTACCATAGATCTAGAAAGATGTACCTTACAGGACCAAGGGAAACACACGTTAGTAAAACGAAGACTCCTTCTCTGAGGCAGATGCTCCTCTAATTTACCTCTTCTGTAATTTGGATTTTTGAAAATCTCTTGACACTGATGTCATACCCTGGATTACTGAAAACTCTGGGTCACAGTTTCTTTTGGAACCAGTCTCTCTTGATTAAAAATCACAAGAGCCCCTTACAGGTGGGGTACAACTCTGCTGATTCTCGGAGAGAGGGTGTGGACAGAAGGGAGACTTCTAACCCTTTCGGTTGGAAAAGGAAACCACCTAGACCAGAAAGGGTGGGTAAAGCATGTCCTCAGCGTGGATGGAGCCATTCTCTGCCCAGCTGGACTTCTCCATCCACAAGGGCCAAGGGACAATCAAACAGATTCTTTACTCCCCTGACTTCATCAAATCCTTTTAGAGGAAAGAAATACACCTCAGAAATAAATGTCAGGGACTAGATATGCTGATGACTTTTCTTTGAAGAAAAACAGCATTTACAGAATATAAAAATGACTAAAGAAATTGCCACAGTAAAATAATTCATGTGAAGGATCTTAATGTTCCAATGCTCAAAGACTCTCGAAGCTGCTGAAAAGCCCTTTTTAAATTCTAAAAGGCTCTTTATCATTTGCTCCAAGAGGAAGCAGGCTTTGCAACCTCTGGGCTCATAGATCTTTTCTGGAATGCAGAAGTATTAATAGTAGCAGCATACACCATTTACAGAGTGCTCACCATGTTACCAGTCAGTGTGAGCTAGGTTCAAACTCTGCTGGTTACCAGCTCTGTGACTTTGAGCCTGTGACTTAACCCTCCAACTTTCCTCATTGAGACCATGAAGACATAAACAGTACCTCCTCAAAGGGTTGTCCTGAGAATCACTGAGATAATCCATACAAAGTGTTTAAGGCAGTGCCTTGCCCATGGTAAGCACTCATCAGATGTTAATTGGATCATTCTAGTCTTCTCATTTTAAGAAAGATATTGTAACATATTTCTATCTCCACTTTCTAGAAGATGACATCTAAGCCAAGAGAGAGGAAACATGACTTGCCCAAAGCCCCAGGGCTGATAGCTGGAGGGGCCGGAACTTGAACTCAAGGCTTGACCCAGCCTCCTGAGTTGGCTCACCCATTACAGTTCTGCAGACTAAGTCACATCTTTACAACCATGGCTGTCACTGGTTGCCTGGTGTTCACAGCAGCTTTAAATGGCTTGTTTCATTGAGTTCACTAAAGAAACGTTACTGGATTTAACAGAACAAATATTCTGTAATCATGTTATTTAAGGTTTTTTTTCCCCTAGATGTTGCGGTTAAGTTTCTGAGGACATATCGGACCTATGAGTCATACTATAATGAGGAACACCTGATATTCTCAGGTACTCTATGGCAACCCTTAGCTTGGCTCAAACTGAGATCACTACCCTTTGGGATTTTGTCTGGTCCAGGGGCTGGCAAATCTGGCCAACTGCTTGCTTTTGCAAACAAAAATTTATTAGAACACAGACGTGCCCATGTGTTTATGGATTATCTACGGCTGCTTTGATCTATAACATCAGAGCTGTGTACAGAAAAAATTTGCTGACCCCTATACTGTTTGCAAGCACATCATGGAAAAAAAAAAAAACTTGCTTGAACTTCACAGGCAATAAGAGCAGGCTCTCTGGAATAACCCATCCCCTTACTGGTTTGCACGTGGACGCCAGCGCCTTCTGCACGGTGGGAAGTGTGATTTGAACCAGTGCCTTTTGAAATATCTTCTTCCGGATGGTGCTGCTGTCATAATCATATTGCTGTCAATACAGAGATAAAAACATATGCTAAATAGCAACATTGCAATCTGTTAACTTTCACTTAAACAAAAAAAAACTCAGCCACCCGCTTCATTTCCCTTTCTCCCCACAATTTCTGAGGACCCTTGTGCTATTTCCAAGGTCTCAGAGATCTTTCTATGCAATTCTCTCACGCTCTAGGTAGAGATTATGACTGATAATGACCCATCTTACCTTCCTCCCTTACGGACATGAAAACTGAGGCAAGATCAAAATAGCAACTTCCGTGTTATAAAAACGTTGGGGACAGAACAGGGTGGTGAATTTGTACTTTGTCACCCTGTCCTGGGTGGGTCCCTGGGAGCCACGTTTGTTTACTTATTTCCCTCTGCATCCTGAAAGCAGGGTTAGTGGGTTGTAATGACTTCTACAAGGGAGGAGAGGGTCTGGCTCATAGCTACATTAGCATGGCGGCATGCTAACCAAAAAAGTTCCTAGAACAAGAAAGTTCCTAGAACAAGAAAGATGGTTCACTTTGTTCTGCATGGAACATCCGAACCTAGAGACCAGTGTTTGGTTTTAGATGTCACTTTAAGGGGATCTCAGACAAACTGGAGCAGAGTCACAGGCATAGAAGAAGAATGGTTTGGCCAAATAAAGAATGGTTGAAGAGACGAAGGCATTCATACTGGAGACAGTAACTCGGGGCTAATTACAGCTCTTTTCAAACAGCACAAGGCTACCATGTGGAGGAAAGATATGAACAACGAGGGAGGGCAGAACTCAAAGCACAATTTGCAGCTAAATGTGTCCAGAGAAGAAATGGACTATGCTGGAGGTATAAAGTGTCCTGACACTGGAGGTAATATTGATATTAATACTATCTTTTCTTTCTCAACTTTAAGTTCATTATTATTTGTGTTGCCACGATAAATATTGGTTTTAATCTCAATGATTTGTTTGTCAGAGTTTCCTACTACTGCCTGTGAGGCCTCAGGATCAGGTCTGAAATCCAGGGACCACCTCCTAGGCTCCGTGGACTTTGATCTCCTGCTCTGAGCATTGTTTAGGGAAAGTAGGTAATAAAATATTAGGGCACTAGGTTTAAGGATAGTTTAAGACCTAGGTTAACCATTGCCTAGCTTGCTGGGCTTACATAAGTCACATTAACTCTTAGAGAGTCAGTTTCCTCATCTCTACAATGGGACATATTCTAATTATCTTTCAAGTTCTTATGAGCATCAAATGTAACACCATAGGCTAAAAAATACTTTAAAAATATAGATATATGTGCAAGCTGTTATCAAAACCATTTTTGATATATATATTTAAACATTAAGCACATTAAAAACAATTTCATATGGCAGGTATCTTTTCTTTGGAGTATTTCTTTGCCTGGAGATTTTGATTTTTCTAAAAAAAAAAAGGCTGGCTAATTTAAATGGGTTTCACTATCCTGTAAACTATTTGAAGAAAGAGGCTGTGCCTTGCTTGTTTTTCTATTCCATGCAATACCTGTCACAACGCTTCGCTTATAGTTGTAGCCAATAAATAGCAAGTGCAATTGCTGTGAAAGTAAGCTGGGACAGGTCACTCAGCTGGTGAGGAATGATGCTGGGGACCTGTGGTTCATAAAATAGCCACTAGATGGCAGAAGAGGCATGCGTGTTGTGCCGGGGAACTGCTGCTACGTGACAGTCACTGGTACCTCGGGGAGGAAAGCAGGGGATCCATGAGAAAGAAAAGAGGGCAAGTGAAGGAAAGACCTTGGTATTTCCCACCTAACAAAAGAGCCAGGGGTCACATGCTCGCTTAAGCTCCCTACCAGTGAGAGAAGGGCTTTACCTTTAAGACGCGGAGCTTCACCTTCTCGATTGCGACTGCAGTCTTGGAGGGCTCCCCTTGGAGATGCGGGGAAAGCAGCTGCTCGAAAGTAAACACTGCATTCTCCATGAGCTAGAAACCAAAGCAACACCGAGACAGAGCACAGTCAGAGGCCGCGACCACTCCCTCCGGGTTTGTCGGAGGAGTCGGCTGGAGAGAAGGGAGTGGATGGCCATCAGAGATGGGTCCCCGAGGGCACTCTGAGAGTGACTTAGGGTGACAGGTCATCATCCTACTACTGGACTGAAATAAATAGGCGCATGGCCAGGGTGGGATCAGTAAGACCAGGAAGCACACACACGCGTACGTATGCGTGTATAAGTATATGCATCCCCTCTTCTCATCGTTCTTCCTTCCGCCCTGAAAAGGTAAACCCAGACCACGGGGCTGAGAATGCCATCATCTCCTGTGGTCACCCCCTTCCTCATTCTCTGGTACCCGCAGCCAGGCTTAACAAGATGAGATGGGACTGTCTCCGATTATTTTTGGCCGTGTTAATTCTGCACCTCCACTTTTAGGTGGATGTCAACCATCCCCGCACATTTCTCTCTCCACTGTCCATCCTGCCATCTCTCATCTCTGCCGGGACGGGAAGGCAGGCGCAGTCAGGGCTGGACGTCGGTGGCTGGTCCGCCCATGGGTTAGGGAGCAGAAGTAGTTCAGCTTTCTTCTTCTCTGCACTAGTGCCTAGAACTGTCTCACCAGGGTTCAGTATTATCACAGGGACTTCTGTTCAACTGTTGCCCAATTTTGTTCCTTGACCATCTTTAATCCCTCACAACTCAGAGAGTAGATAATAAAATGTATTACTTAATCCTGCCTAAAACTTAAAAAAAAAAAAAATGCTCCCTTCTTTTCCAAGCCTGTGATCCATGGCATCAAACACATGCTTTGCTCACAGCGTTCTCAACACTGTAGTGAATTTATCTAAGAACCTGTCTCCTTCCCAGCTCCCTGAAGTGGCATGCCTGACTGTAAGCGCCCCAGGAAAATCTGTGAAATAGAATTGTGCTCTTATGGCTTCAACGATCACACCCTTTCTTCATTTATCAATCTCTATAATATGGAAGGAGATTGTGTTATTCATTCCTCTTCCTTGTGGGGAAAAAAGGAACCTATCAAGTAAAAGCAAGAAATCCAAATATGAAGCTGCAATTGACTGATTGATACTTAACTAAGTTAGGGAATTAATTTTAAGCCA
Source organism: Eonycteris spelaea (assembly GCA_003508835.1). Taxonomy (NCBI): domain Eukaryota; kingdom Metazoa; phylum Chordata; class Mammalia; order Chiroptera; family Pteropodidae; genus Eonycteris; species Eonycteris spelaea. The sequence continues at coordinate 5,641,848 of PUFA01000037.1, forward strand.
GTGGTCTCAATCCTCAATGCATAAGAGAAACAGTGAGAATCAGAGTAGGGAAAGATTTTTTAAAAAATTATTTAAATAAAATAGTTTTTAATTATTAAACATTTAAAAATAATCAAATATGTATGTGTATATATAATCAGAATCACCGGAGGTACAGCCTAGACATCAGTATTTCTTAAAGGCTCCCAGATGATTCCAATGGGCAGCCAAGGTCAAAAGCACCGATTTCACAAATCAAGTAATTATTAATTAATGTCACTTTATTTCCCTGAGATCTTTCCGCTCCATGACATCCAGCAGCATGGAAGAAAGAAGAAGCCAGCTGGAGGGACAGAATATGCCCTCACTCAGCGTGGTGACTAAGGCAACGGGCCACAGCACGCCAGCCCCATCTGCCAGCACCTGCTTCCCTGGTGGCTCCGCCTCATCCCCATGGCTGCCCCTGCCGCTCCCACCTCCTGCATGTAGTTCTGGGTCCTCTGCACCACCAGGTCGACGTGGGGGAATCTGAAGCGGCTCTTGAGATCCTGCAAGCGCTCCTGCAGCTGGTTGACTTTAACGTAACAAGGTTCCATCTTCACGGAGTCCAGCGGAAGATTCAAAAGCCGGTTCACATGCTGCGTTTGGTGAAGGGAAAAACGAAACACCTTCAGACTTAGACGCAATGTTACGTGTGTATTACGCAAACTCTGAACGATCAAATGTATGGGATGAGATCGAATCGCTTATCAGATCTCCACGTGTGTGGCATCTTCAATCGTCATTTCCCTCCTTCGGTGGGTCCCTGAGGCAGCTCTATCGCTAGGACAGAGGCTGAGAGAAGAACCAGCTGCACAATGGGAGGACTGAAGGGTGCTTCAGGGGGTCCCCAGTCCCCTTAAGTTCCCTGCTCCCACTTCCAGAAATCAAGAACAGGCAAGGAGGCTCTTTATTACATGGAATTACTGCTGGGCCCATGACCCGCCCTCCGCCCCCCTCAGCCTTCCTTTAATGAGTAGGATCCATTCTCAGAAAACCCTGGGGAAGTCAGGATACCCCTGGACTCCTGAACTCTGGGAGCAAAGCCAGAGTCCTCACAGTTCTCTGAGGTCGTCACTGCCACCTGGCTTCCCGCTACTGTAGCTTCTCTATGGTGTTAGTAGATAGGGAGTGGGCGGTGGGAAGAGGCCTGGCCTGGGACAGGTATGCGAGTTTAAAAACTAGGGTTCTGCTCCTCTGGTTTGCACAAGAGTTGACTTGATCAATGAAGCCATATGGCTTCCAGCAAGAGGGCAGTGACAGACCTCGTCTGCTAAAGACTCCAAGTGTTATCACCATCATCTTATACACTGAGTGTTCTTGCCAACAATGCATTTTACTTTCTAAGCTTACTTAAAAATAATGTTAAAAATTGCGTATTGGAAATCTAGAATAAGCAGGACAGTGGGTAGAGAAAGAGAAGACAGGAAAAAAGGTGCTGAACATGGAGGTCTAAGGAGAATTGGGGAGTACCTGGGGTGAGGGTGAAAAATATAGGACACGCTGTCTGATAACCAGGTCACGAAAAAAGAGATAAATCTAAATTTCTAGATTTCTCTAAACAGGAATTTTAAAGGAGCCCGTTCTCATCGTCGTCGTGATAGGGAAACATTACTTCCTTCAAGATGTGAGTTATGGAGAGCTCCACGTGGGATTGATGATCAAGAACTTGCTGTCAAACTCATTACACAATATGTAATTGGTCTATTTTTAAGACATAGCAATCAAGTAGACAAGAGAGGGAAAAAAACGGGGTCACCACTTTGCTCCTACTTACGAGACTGGCACAAGTTTAGACAAGTGATCACACCTATTTCTGATGGGAACATGGGGAGGAACGTCTTCTGCCATACACATTGGTGGAAATGTAAAATTCAAATCCTTTTTCGAGAACGCACACAGAAACATCTAGTAACATGAGAAATGAACCTGCGATCCTATCCAAGGAATCTATCCCGTAGAAATGAAAGCACCTGGCATATAAGAAAATACGTAACAAGGTGATTTAGCGTACTTTGGTGCCAGCCACATTTGGATGGTTAAATCAATCATACATAAAATATTATGCAGCCATTACAAAGAATGATTTAGAACAGTTAACTTGGAAACGGTTCTATGAGGTATTTTTGAATAAGGATATCGATTAGCAGAATAGTCTATATAAGATAACCTCATTTTTCTAAGAGCAAGCAATCTAAAAAAAATAGCCTTTAAATGTGTGTTTTGTGTACTATACAAGCGGCAGGGGGGGATGTACAGAATGGCATATGCTAAGGTGTTAACAGTAGTTACTTGAGGGGAGGTAGGTGGCATGGCAGGGAGGAGGGAGGGTAAAGGCGAGTTAAAAAAAAAAGGCTGCAAGAAGAAACCTTAAAATACTCACACGACGATCTCGTTTATGTACAGTGACATGTGTGGGTATGCCTAAAGAAATAAGAAAGGAAAAGGAACAGAAGTATCTGGTTTTCTCCACTGACTTGTGGGGTGTCCTTCATGGTACGTCAAGTATAAAACCAAGTTGGCAAGTGATGTCTGCCAGTGTTTCTCACTTTAAGGTGCATCGAACCCTCTGCAGGTCTCCTTAAAGGACACTGCTGAGCCTCCCCCCAGAGTTCCTGATTCAGGAGATCGGTTTTGTTTGTTGGGGGGGGGGAGGGGCCTGAGAATTTGCATTCTTAAGAGCCAGGTGATTATGATGCTGCCGGTCCAGGAACCACATTTTGAGAAATATTGGTTTTTAACATGAGTCTACATTTTTGCAAACAAACCAACACCAACAACACAAATGTATATAAATGAGAATATATGCTTATATAGTTGTATGAACAAAGAAAAAGTATGGGAAAACAGATACTAAGCTGCTTATCTCAGTTAATTGAGGGAGCTGGGAGTGGAGGTGGCCTAGGATTTTGTGATTATGGGTCATTAATTTGGCTTATATGTGTGTGTATATACATATATATATATAAATTTATGTATATATATACTTGAGTATGTTTTTTCAATGGCACATATATGTTATTATTTTTGCAACTCAAAAAGCATTAATAAGGAAATCAGGTGGATAAATGGATGAATGGCATGGTCGAATGCATGGAAGAAAGACTAGATGAATAAATGGCAGGGCAGATGAATGACAGGAAGGAAGGATACGGGCAGCCTCAGGCAGACCGTTCTCACTCAGCTCCTCGGCTTGGCATCTTACCTCCTTTAGCTGGGTGCTGTCTTTGGTGGTCTGGAAATTCTGGCTAAGCTCGTCCACTTCTTTTTCAAAGAGTGAGCGCACTTCACTGAATCCAGAGCTCACCGGTCCCATGAGCTCCTCCAGAATGGACGCCAGGAAAGGCTGCACGTTCTCTGCGCAGCTTTTCTCTGCCGGCTGGGCCACCATCGCTGAGGCAGGAAATAGCAGAAAACTGTGACTTATGGGTAAACTGGATTCAAAGTCACTGGAGCCAGACCAGGGCGGGACAGTGCCCCACAGAGCCACTGAACAGCCAAGGCAAGCCCAAATGACAAGACAGACTGGAAAACCATTAGACGCTTTCAGAATTGGGACAAACAGAATCTCTCTCCTCCCCAAGGGTCCCTCTGCCCTGAGATGAACTGCATTTTTTGGCGTGGTCCCTATAAACACGTGGTGCCTAATACAAAAATGAAAACGACGGTGACCCACTTACTGTCACCCGTCACCGTTATAAATGCACAGTGTGTCTTCAAAAGACATGATTCGTTAAGTTTTTTTAAATTGAGGTATAATAGATACATGACATTGTATCAGTTTCAGGTGTATAACATAGTAACTTGCTATTTCTATATAATAACAATTTATTAAGTTTTAATTCTGTTTTCTAATCCGCCAGTATAATTCAATTCCTCTCCCCTACTCAAGAGACTTTTTAAAAACGCAAGTACAGTCTTTTCTTAGGCAAATGGAAACAAATTTCTTTCAGCTTGCCACCCCACCTCCCACTCCCCCCCCGGTTCTTGAAAAACACACACACACACACTATTTTTTCCCCTCATAATCAAAGACAACGTGCGCAGCAACAATAAAATGTACAGAGCTCAGAAAATCATAAAGGGAGATGAAAAAAAATGTAACCATACTCCCACTTCCCAGAGGCAAATACTGCCCTTTGAGTTAGAAGAGGAAGAACATCACAAACACTCTGAGTCCATAAGTCTGGGTAGGACATGGAAATCTGCATCATTTTTTTTTTTTTTTTCAGTGCTCAGGTGATTCTCCTGATTAGTCAGGCTTAAAGCAGCAATCTGGTGAAGGGAACCCGAACTGGAAGAAGGCCAAACTTGCTTCGCAGACGAAAAGCCTAGTTTGGTGGAGCTGGGTAAGTTACACAGCCTTGCCACAGCGTGACAGAACTGAAGGGAAGTAGGAACCCATGTAGCTATCCAGGTTGTCCATTTTACAGAAAAACAGAGGCCTGGAGATGTCAGATGGCTTGACCAAGGTCACACCCTGACTTGCAGAACCAGAACTACATAATTCAAGTTCTTAAGTGTTATTGGCAAATACTTTGCTTACAGTGAGATGGATGGCCACGTTCTTACTTCAATTCGCAGAAATATTTCACAGAATTACAGAAGAATATGTTGCCTCTTATTCTGAGAATCTAAGATGACCAAATACTATTAATATTATGAATAACTCAAATATTGAAAATATAAATATTAAAAAGGTCATAGAATTACTAGAAAGAAAACTTTCAATGGCATGATGCAAATATGAAACAATCTATGACTTCTAAAAATGACTTGCTTGATGCCAAAATGTAAAATTGTTTGCCAGGAGACTAAAAATTTATCAATTAATTTTGAGACAGGAACTATTTGAAGAGCATATAATTGAAATTTCAGAATAATCATGAACACGGATAAGTAGACAGTAAAGATTTGGCAGCAGCTGGCCAATTTCCTCTGCTGGGTTGGGGCCGATAAGGATGGGAGGGGGCCCTTGGAGGACAAGGTCCTTGCTGCCTGACCCACTGCTGCCTATGTCCCACTGTGTGCCCCAGCCCCTTCTCTGCACCTTTAGTCAATGTTCCTTTTACCTGTGTCTTCCCTCCTTCACCTTGGCTTGTAAACATCCTCCTCACCTGTTCAAGACCTGGTTCAAATTTCCCCCACTGGAGACAGTTTAAAGCCCCGGAACCACCACACGACTTCCTGAATGGTGTTTCCTCACGGACTGGATACATTTGACATCCCGCAGAAGGATGCTCTGCTCTTTTTCAAGGACACAGAGATGCTGTTGTGGTGACTACTGGGTTGTGACACATTCACTCATGAGTCATACTAAAGTTAAGGCCGCTGCGGAGAAGCAGTTCCACGGAGCGAGGAAGAACGAAAGAGCTGACTGAGTTCAGGGCTGGGAGCCTGACTCCGCCACCCTCCAGCTTTGGGAATCGGGGGGGGGGGCAAGTTACTCAATCTCTGCCTTGATTTTCTCACGTATAAAATGGAGATCAAGAGAGTAATTATTCTTCGGGTTATGGTGAGGATGCAATGAGCTTACTACGTGTAAAGTGCTTAGTACTGTATGTGGCAGTCTGGAAGTTCTCAGCAACCGTTAGCTTTAACCGTACCTGTCGGCATTATCATCTCCAATCATCCGACAGGACAGCAGTGCTCTCATTGTGAGGGCCCATGTGTTTTCTTAAAGTTGCAATGACTCCTGGCTGGGAACCACTGAGCTCTCTGTTCCTGCCTCTCTGGTGGCATTTACCATATTTTGCCTTCTGTTTAAGTATCCGTGACATGCCTCGTATTCTCTTCTACTTGTAAAAGCATGCCGTCATCTTTGAATCCTCTTAGTGCTTGGATAGAGCAGGAGCCAAATAAGTGCTTAACGAATGAACAAATAATTGTGAAGCAGAATTAAAGGCTGGTCAAGAGACCAAGAGGAGAAAATGGAGTGATCGTTACTTAACATTCTCAAAGTTTTCTAAATCCAGAGCCCTTTATCGATGTAGCCTGAAGCACATTTCCTCGTTTTAAAAGTGGAGAACCTTTTAAATACATTTTAAATGTGCTTCTGGTATTCTACTTTTAAAAGATTTGATCACGACTCCCTTTCAAGGCTCTTTCTAGGAAACGAACACTAGTCCAGGGTAGAATCTTTTTCCATCTTATATACTAGAACCACAGAGATTCAGGCAAGAGAGAAAGAGAAAGACTGCTTTAATTCAAGCCATGAATATGGCCAGTCAGGCCGAGCTCAGGCCCAGATAAGAAGGACAAGGGCACAGGAGTCGGGCGCTGGCAGTTTTAAGTTGTATAAAGTATTTCAATGTACAGTCAACTCTAGGTTAGATGTATCAATGGAGGAGTAAGAGACGTTGGTAACAGCAGCCAGGAAACACAATTTTTTATGTCTGCCTCCGGAAGGCATCGAGGGAGCAGACACACGCAGAGTCAGACCCGCACAGCTTCGCTGCGGTTACGCCTCCTCCAGACTCCTCCCGGCAGGACCTGTGAGCCCCGCTGGGTCGCGGTACTGACGGGCTGGAAGCACTGAGGGCAACCCACCCGCACACGGCCTTCTAAGTCTCCTGACGACAGGCATTCGGTCTTTGTCCGCTGCTAATGCTCCATCACTGTGCTCAGAAAGACTTAGTAAATACTTCTGATGAAAGAATGAAGGAGCGAGGAGTGATCTGAGAACTGACTCTGTAAGGAGAGTGCTGACAACGACAGATGAGCCCGCACGCCTTTCGTCTGCAAGGACATTCAGTGTGACGTGTCTGTTGGGATGTAGGAACGGGGGACAATAGAATTTACCCTGTAGGACTCCTCAGAGGCCATTTACGGCCTCTCTCGAGAGAGGAGGCAAACTTCTTTTAATCAAGGGCCAGACAGTGACCGTTGGGACTTCGCAGTTCTAGCCTCTCAGCTCTGCCCACGTGGCAGGAACGCGGCCGAGGCTAATACGTAATGAACGGGCACGGCTGTGTTCCAATAACAACACTGCTTACAAAATAAAAGTGTTTGACCGAATTTGGCCCAAGGGCTCCCCTTGCACGGGCGTCTGTGATTTCAGAGAACACAGATGCACAGAGAAGTCAGGGTGAGCTCCCTGAGTCCACGTGACCGGCTAGTGCTGCAGTTGGGACCAGAATCCAGATTGCCTGACTCTAAGCCCCCCGATTATTCTCTCGTCCGAGGAAAATCCATTTATTCACCAATTTAAATATTCCCCGAGTCTGCATGTAGCAGGCGCGGTACTGGGCACGGGTGCACCTGCGTGAACCCAGGCGACGTGGCCCTCCTGCTCTCGGAGCGGGGGAGGGGCAGAAGCCATGACAAGTCGGGGTGAGGAGTGCTACGGCGGAGGAGGCGCCGGTGGTATCAAGCACCACCACAGCGTAAGCAGCAAACCTTTCCTCCCTCTCGTGACACTGAGGCTTCCACGGGGAGGCCCAGGCCCTTCACGGCACCTCTAAGCACGCTCCTTTTACAACGATCACCGCCTCTCCCCAAGCCCCTCCGTTTGATTCTCCTGGAAAACCACGCATTCCAACTACGGGACGGAGCCCGAGAGCACGGCTTGTTGCGTGAGTGGGAGCGTGGATTATCGCCACTGACCTTTGAGCTTTCCAGTTAAAAAGTTCTTCGAGTTCACGATCTGATCCATGTCTGAACGGATGGTCCCCTCCAGGCCCTTCCTCAGAGCGACGCATTCCTCCTTCAAGGCACTTAATCCTTCTGAAACTTGATGCTGGACCAGGTTGTAGGCCTCCTCCAGGAGCTGACACAGAGAAAGGACACATAAGCAGAGGCTCTGCCGCGGGGAAGCGCGTGCCCGGGTCAAGTACCGGGAAGAGGGATAATCACAGATTATCAGAACGTCAACAAAACATAGCACACGTTCGAATTTTTCTTTCAAAGTTCGATTCTGTTTAGATTAGTCCTCACGTAAGTGAGATTGAGCAGACTCGAGGTAGGCAGCTCTCCGCCCAGGGGAGGGATTATTAAAAAAAAAAAAAAAAAGATTTCCCTAAAAAGAGAAGGGAAGGAAACATTTATTTTGAGTGTCATGACTGCCCGACAAAGTCGTCGCTTACACCGAGCCAGGCCCTCTTTCTGTCGTTCTTCTTCCCCTTCATTTTCGGCAGCAGGTCTGTCTGAAGGGTTGGCAGGAGCTCGTCCATCACCAGGTCACTCAGGATCTGCCGAGTGGAAGGGAGAGAGCCCCAGAGGCAGTTAGCTGGTGAGGCCCAACCTGAGCATCTGGCCAGCCGAAGCTGTCACGGTTGGCCGTCCCTGTCCTGGCTACTCAAGATTGTCCTGGGCCGCATAAAATCTGTTAGGTTAATAGTTTCTCTCTGGGTCCGAGGCCATGGAGAACTAAGACGATCTCAGAGGGCAAACATTCTTAAATGTCTGTAAGGAACAATAACGTCCACTAATATTTTCTCATTGGAAAGAACAAATTCCTCAAATTCAAATGTCTCATGTTCAAACTAGAAAAATCTAGTGCATTTAGGATAAGAGGAAAAACCTAATTATGGAGAAGGGCATCCTTAGCAAAACTGTGAAGGGGGTCAGGCTTGGTTGTGGTGGCTTGATCCTTATTTGCATCTCCTGAAACCATCCATCATTCCTCCTAAACTCCCTTGGGATCTAAGTATCTTCATGCTCTATGTCTTTTCTGCCTCTTGAACCCCACACTCATCCTCTTTAAAGTTTAGAAAAAGAAGGGAGTAATAAATACTTTGAAACAACTAGACACTTGTGGGATGAGCAGAATACAGGAGAAATGTCTAAAGTTTCCTGGGTGTTTTTTTTTTAATTGTTCCCAAATTCTCCTAAAATTTTGCTTGGTTCAGTAGAAATGTTTCTTCTGAACCTGAGCAGTGTTCAACAGGTCCCCACAGAGCACTCGACGTAACACTGGCCAGCACCTTCTTATTGCTCCCCACCCCCCACCCAATCGGAGCAGCCTTATTGTGCAGGTTTATTTTTATCATGAGTCTCAGGGCTCACAGTTGGCTTTCAATATCAGGCTACACACCAGGATTACAAAAGAATCAGAGCCATTTGGGGAACGGAGGTAGGTGGAAAAGCAGAGAGTCATTCAGCATCTGCTCTATGGATTTAAAATATTTGTCCAAAATAATTAGCCTCTTCATAGAAATTCAAGTGTTGAGAATTAAGAAAGATTCTGAGATCATCGTTCGGCCTCATGCTAATAGAAATACTCCTGGTTCAACAGACCGTTGCTGTCACCGGGGTTACAGCAGGGCGTATGGCTTTAGCTGACCTGAACAGGGACATTCAAGCCCTGTAGCCGCCCTGTGCCTGTAGGTTACTGGGAGGGAAGGCTGCTCGGGTCAATGTGGCAAGGAGGGGGCCCGTCATCTGCCACGTGGAACTTCGTGGTATGACAGGGAGTACGATGGGGGTAGGATGCCCGCTGGTCTTGGTAATTCATTGGTGGGGATGTTTTTCACCTTTCTTAACCATTCTCTTGGGGCAGCCTAGAGGTGAATTGACACTTCTGAGAACTTAAGGCATGCACACACTCCATGGAAATCGGCGGGGCTCACAATTAGATTCAAGTAGGTCATTGGTAATCCGTGGACTCTGCCCTGTGGGGTAGTTCTTGTTTGGAACATCTCTGCCCGAGCTGTGGCATCGGCGGGGTGAGCTGAGCACGTAGGGACGCTGAAGCCGGAACTTAAAATCAATGGGGAATCTCATCTCCGTTGAAAAGTGTTAAAATTGAAGATAATTGCCTTAATAGTCATTGCTCGAATCCACCTGTTTTTGCAGAGATGTGGTTTTGAATCTGAGCATAAGCATGAAAGGGAGTTGAAAAGATGAAAAGTTACAAAGGCCAAAGAAGAGAATGTTCCATGTGATTGGGCTTCTAGTTTTCTTTTAGTCTTTCCCATATGATGTTCTAAGAAATGTGGTTCTATTTGAAAACTTAGGGAATTGAAAAGGAAATGCATCGGGAAACAAGGAGGAAATGTGAGTGGGTTGTAAGGGCAGGAGGCTCAGGGGAAAGCCGCAGGGAGAGGCAGAGCCTCTGGGTGCTGAAGCCCACTGCGTCATCCACCCCTACACCGCCATTCTCCTCCTCTGACTCCAGACGTATGGACAAGGCCTAAAAAATGCGGGTGTTCCTGGTCTCGAAGCCACCCTGTTCTGTGGGAATGCTGTGCTCTCAGTGTATCGGGTTAATTTAAAGGCAAATAATACACATACCCAATACCTGTAGGTACTTTACATTTTGCAAAAGGTTTCCCCCCCAGGACTTCATTTAATACATTTATATTGACAAGTAGAAAATATAGTTACCGGTGTAATAACACAGTCACCCTCCCTTATCCGTGGGGGGGAGGGGGACACACTCCAAGACCCCTGTGGATGCCTGAAACCACAGACAGTACCAAACCCTATGTGTACTGAGTTTTTCCAAAAACATATACTTATGATAAAGTTTAATTTATAAATTAGGCACAGTGAAAAACCAATACAACTAAGTCTAGAATAGAAAATGATAACGATATGCCATAATAAAAAAAGAAGTTATGTGAATGTCGTCCCTGGTCTCTCTGATAACTCATAAATCTCTCTGATAACTGAGACGGTACTAAGCGTCCGACAGGTGGGCCGTGCACCCAGCGTGGACACCCTGGGCAAAGGCGTGAGTCACATCCTGGGCGGGATGGAGACCGCGAGAGATGTCATTGCGCTACTGAGAACCGCACACAATTTCAATCTTATGAATTGTTTATTTCTGGAATTTTCCACTTAATATCTCTGGACTGTGGTTGACCACAGGTAACTGAAACTGTGGAAAGCGAAACCGCAGAAAAGCGGGGGGCGGGGGGGCTGGAGTGGGGGGCGACTGTATTTTCGTCTGTATTAACATTCTGTATTAATACTGTGCTAATGGTCTGTCAGGCAAGTTAGTCTAAGACAGTTGCTTTGCCTGGACACTTGCCTAAAATAACCATCGCCACTGAGGGCCTGCCATACTTGCTGTGTGAGTCATGACTACGAAGAGAGTAATGTAACAATGATGAAAATCTGACTACAAGCCCCTAGGGTAGAGGGGGTTAGGACAATGTTATGATTAAGTCCTTAGCAGACATGAAGGAACAATGCCAACAAAATCCAGTGCTTTAATCAAAAGATGGCATATTCTCAAACTCCGTAGTGCCGTGCCATTTTCTTTAACTACTTGGTAGCCACTTTGGACCCCCGACCTTTTTTTTTTTTTTTCCTGTGAGTTTTAGGACAGATTCTGCTTCAGCTCTGTGTATAGGAGGTTACAGTGAAGCTTACTCTCAGCAGGCCTCACATAGGAAAGTTTTGGAAGTCCATTTACTTTCACCAGCTTCTCTAAGGATAGCCTGACACAGTTCAAAATACATTTCTGTCACAGACTGGCTTTGTGACTTCAGCCAAATTCTCTGAATGTTCTTTCTCTCAACCTGGAGGGTGCTGGACACGTGATCCGAACACAGTTCCAATGCTCACATTTTATATATCTGTGATTTCACCAAGAATAGTCAGATCTCTGGGGGAGTAAAACTTCTTACTGGGCAGTAGATGATTCCAGATTTTACTGATCTCTTCTCTAGTTTTTGTTTTGTTTTCCCATTTATGGTATTTTTATACTGCCAAGTTAGCACCTTCCTATGACTGCTTCGTGCGGATGCTCTATGATGTCCATATATGTAGAGACCCACGTATGTACCCACACACACTTCTAAAGCTGCCTTGCTCTCTGGATGTTTCTAGGTAGATCTCGCCTCACCACCTTGGTAGGGGATGAGTCATTTAGTTTTATTTCACCTTAGAGCACTTCACACATATCAGCCCAAAGCAAAAAGCAGAAAGTAAACAAAAGCAAACACGACAAACTCGGTACCCAACCCCTGGAAGGATTTATTGAGTCCCTGCTTTCAATGGCATTGTGAAGGAATGTGAGATGACGTGAGATTTCAAATGAAAGAAAAAAAAAATGAAGCAAGTGGCACAGCTAAAATCAAGGAGTTCACTAACTGTGTAACTTAGTATAGCTCCAAGGTCGGCGTTGCTGTTTCATGGGACTGGGAGTCAGAAGCTATTGTTTCCTTTGCCATTTGCCCCATGCTGGGGGGCGGGGGGAGACAAATCAGCTCTGCAGGGCAGGGCCCATTCTTCCTCATCCACCCCGGGATCACCAGCACCCAGCATAGTGCTGGGCATTTGGTAGCTCAGTAAATAGTTGTTAAGTAAAACCGGGCAAGTCACTTAACTTGCTATGTGTCTTCCTCAGTTTTTTTTTTCATTTACAAAATGGGAATAACAATAACTGCTCTCCCCGCCTCGTGAGGTTGTTAAATGAACAGATAGGATTTAAACACTAAAATGCATCACACGGAGGCATTCTCATACTGGTTTGGCTGTTAGGTATGTTTGTTTATATGACAGGCAAATCAGGGTCAAAGACTTTAGTCTCCCTTATACTTCTGCTTTTCTTTTTGGCTTAAGTATGGTAGCCCTTCACCTTCTCAGATTTTTAAATGGAAACCAAGAATTGGTTAAAGTTCTTGAATAAGTCTCAGGGTAGGAAATAAATGAATTTAAAATCTAGCCCCCTCCCCCCAAAAAAAGAAGAGGAAGATTCTGAGTCACATAATAAAACAATAAAGAACAGCCCCATTGTCACGTGAAAATGTTTTCAGCTTTAGATGTTTAATAACCATCCAAAGGCAAGGCACTATCTGGTATCTTCCTAAATATTGTCCCCTAATAACAAATTTCACTGGCCCCCAAAAGAGGAGTTCTGGGAGATGAGGGAAATTAGGGAATACCATTCTTAAACCCCGTGTACTTCTAATTAAATAATGCCCATGGCCAGCCTCCTCTTTCAGCTGTGTGACTGGTGTCCTCATGGAGGATGAGCTCACATCATGAAACACAGTTTTTTTGGAGGTTTGTAACAATGTCCCCAAGACGAAGACCATCAAGGTGCTTAGTCCATGACTGGTATTTCATCAAGGTCATGGAAAATTATATTGGACCACACAGGATGGAAAACTAGAAAAGGTAAATGAAACATGTAGAAAGCGATCTAATGCTTTTAAAATGTGTCTCCTTTAATTGCTTCATTCATAAATCACTCAAAAGATAAAGACAACCATGTGCCAAATACTTTCCCCAAAGCGTTTCATTTAATCCTCACGACCCTGCAAGGCAAACATCACCATTCCTATTTCTTTCAGAGGAGTAACCTGAGTCTAAAAGGGGTTAAGTAACTTGGCAAGATTTGACCTGTCTGTTCACCTGAGGCACCACCACCCACTTTGCACTAAACCACACTGTTTACATTTGCTTCTACTCCGAAAGCGTAAGGTCATCTGAAAGAATAATCCTTTTTACAGAAAACAAGTAGAAGCAGCTCTTCCCATTGTGCTTTGGCCACCTTATTTAGTGCCTGGTCTGGTAGTCTTTGGAGTGGGTGCCCAGCAGTGGGCTTGCTGACTCAAGGCTTCTAGACCATGAGAGAAATGGTCTTTGGAACCACATCTTCCAGTCTGGCAATTTTGTTTGTTTGTTTGTTTGTTTGTTTATTATGCCCCTGACCTCCCACCAGTCAGATAGAAAAGAGAATCAAAATCCTAAGCCCCGAGTTACCTGGACTTCGTCCCCAGTGATCATCTCCCATGAGCCATAGTGACCCTTCTCCTGTCGGAAGAATTGAACAGCTTCTAAAAAGGCTTGGACTTCAAACGTTGTCTGCTTCATGTAATCTAAAAGAAAGAAGCAAGTGCATTTAGCAAAGAAAAATACTTAATTTTACATCTATTCATGGTTCTTCACGTGTAATGGTCCAGACACTTAACCATTACCTGGATATCACAAGAAACAGAATTATGAGACACAGAAAAGTTAATAAGCAAGAACTGAGTTCAAAGTTCACTTGCAAGTATACATCACACTACGTGCTCGCTATACCAGCTGATTAATTCTATCAGTTACTGGGCATACTGGTTAGGACTAGAAACAGATCCATCCCTCTCTCCCTTGTAATTGCTTCCCTCTCTCAGGTACCTCGGTGCCTGGTGGCCTTATGCTGCCGAATGTAACATCTCCCGCTAAGGCAGACCGTTTCTTAATGATGCCTTGTGTATCTACAGTAACCATCCCTTCCCAGTTTCCTGAACAAAATTCCAATTTCTTTGCAACCTGATACCAACCTTCTGTCAAAAGGACATCAACATAATATGCGGATTTACAAATGAAGGGTGATAATTGTTAACACTTCTATAGTAGGATATTATTCTTCTAAGCTTGTTACATATTTCATTGAAACCTCAGAAAACCTCCAAAATGAGTATTATTATCCCCATTTTATAGATGAAGAGACCGAAAGTACAGCAAAATGAACTTAATGTCCTAAGGACCCACAGGTAGTTAGGGCGTAAACTCAAGCAGTCACTCCGGAGCCTACTCTAACTGCTATATGACACCACTTCACGTGCTAGTTTTACGGGTTTGCCCTCCCAAGCATACCGAATTTTAAAAAGTGTTATATCTGAGAGGTAATATTCTACCACAAAGAAATGAATATCTGAAGGTATGATTTTAAGTGCGGTTAAGGAAACAGGGGCCGACTGGTCTTTCCAGAATCCCACAAATCATGCTGTGCATGCAAATGTCCACATTTATGCTACAGACTGAGTGTCTGTGTTCCCCCAGATTCATATTGCAACCTTAATCTGATATTTGGAGATGGAGCCTTTGGGAGGTAATCAGGTCATAGAGGTAGAGCCCTCATGATGGGATTAGTGCTCTTACAAGAAGAAACACAAATACACGTGCTTGCTCTCTCTCTCATTCTTTCTCCTCTCTCCCCCCCCCTCTCTCTCTCTCTCCTCTCTCTCTCTCTCGACACTGGATCTGCCAGTTCCTCGATCTTGGACTTCCAAGACTATGGTATTTTTGTTATAGCAGCCAAACTGACCAAGATAATTTTCAACACATAAAAGTAGCTTCTGGAGGATACGATGAAAACAGAATTAGGGCTATCATAGCAGGGAAACTAATTATAGAAATAATATCATCTAACAATAAAAAAAAATCAAATTACAGGAAGGGGAAATAAAATGGGCAAAGCGAAGTGATGGAAAGGGCCTGCCTAGTTGGTCTCCTGCCTCCTGCTTGCTTGCCAATAGCATACGATCTGCATTTGCAGGGCGATCTTAGATTGGTCAGCTGATCCCTGGGGGATCTTCAGAGCTTTAAATAATGGGACTGCTCAGTTGATATGGGGGACTAGGCTGAACCAAAAGAGGATCAGTCTGCTTTGAAAAGTGACAATCAATTTACAGGAGGTAAATAACTCTTTCAAGATTGGCTATTAGGCTGTAAGCCTCAGGACTTAAAAAAGAGAAAACAAAAGTCAAGGCATAGCCTCTACAAGAATTCAAGCAAAATTCTTCACAGTGAGGGAACCATGAAGGCCAGAAGCTCCATTTACAAAAATGTGGAACAGTAACTGACTACTGTTACTA
The DNA here is from genome assembly GCA_003508835.1 of Eonycteris spelaea. Taxonomy (NCBI): domain Eukaryota; kingdom Metazoa; phylum Chordata; class Mammalia; order Chiroptera; family Pteropodidae; genus Eonycteris; species Eonycteris spelaea. The sequence continues at coordinate 5,657,405 of PUFA01000037.1, forward strand.
ATATCAACATAGAGATTTGGTCAAAATCTCAATCAGAAAAAAGGCATGTCCCAAGAATCAAGTTTTTAAACTGAAATATTTTCTTCCTCGTTATTTTTTCTGGCTTGGCAATCGATTTAGTGTTTACTCTTAGAGATCTGGAAAGCAAAAATTAAGATCTTGGTATAAAATTGACAACCGGGGGCTGTGATATGGGGTTTGGCTCACTGGGAGGGACTTTACCAACTGAGATGGAAACTGTAATTACTACATTGAGATTGAAGAATGACTCATGCGCTCTTATTTTTAACAGCTGTTTTCATTTCCAACCTAAAGAAACAAAGGGATGGAAGAAAATGTGGTACTTAGATGGAGTGAGTATTGCCAGACCCATGAGCCTGGGAATGTAGTTTTAAATTCATGTCCTTACAAGAAGCATAAATTTACTTATTTCTTCTCCCGCTGACCTCAGTAACTGGAGGAGGTATTTAAAATCCTGTCCATACTTTCTATATCTGTATCAAAGCAAACGATACTCCCACCGATGATTGCATTTTTGAAGATCTTTGGGGAAAAAAAAAAAACAACTCATGAAATGGGATTTGAGACAATGTGTGAGTCAGAGAGAAGTCAAAAGAAGCAACAGAAGAGGCTAGAACATAGTAGTGGTGGAGGATGAGGCAACTTAATACAGAGAGAGAAGAAAAGTATTAGTAATTAACGGACCACAAAGGAAATCACAGTAACTGAGCATAAGCAGTGAAGCCTAAAGGAATGAGGGAGTGGATCTGAATTCTGGACTCTTTACTGTTAAGACAGACCTTAATGAATTTTAATTACTTTTTTTCCATAGGGGAACAAGGATCTAACCTACTGATTCATCATTAGATTTTTTTTTCGTCTTGTTAACTGATTAAATTAATCTATACAAAACTTTAAGACTCATATCTGCCATATGGTTAAGTTGCTTTATGGATACTGGTTTTTAGGATTACAAACAAAGCCCCAAAGCAACTGCCAGATAAGAAAGGAAATAAAGGACAAACGTTTGCTTTGCAAAAGATAGAACTATGATTGCAATGGTAATATGATCTTTGTTTCTTCTAAGTTGTTTGCAAAGAAAGGCATTGCTGAACTCGGCCAGAATGTACAGGTGTTTGAGAAAACAGATTATCAGTTATTTGATCAACTTCCTGCCACAGATCTCATGGGAACCAATTCTAGGATCACAATTACTCGTTCTCCTGCCAACAAGCAATTGAGAGTTTAATTCAATGGCCTCCAGATTAACAATAGTTTTTGGTGTTTAAAAACCTTCTCCCTGCAAGTCTACTTGGAACGGTGGCAGATATCAGTTCAAACTCAACTTTTCCAACAGGCTGCAATTATGAGGATGCTTAAGGAGAATGATGTATTAGGGAGAACTTAGACATCATTAAATCCAGCTCCCTCATTTTACGGATGAGGAAACTGAAAGAAGAAATGGTTAATTTCTTAGCTGAAGGTCACACAGCTGGTCAGAATCAGCGCCAAGAGTTGAAAAAGTGGCTCTGGCAGGTCATAAGTGGCCTTGGCATTCAGGCTTACTTAAATCATAGATGATGGGAGTTAAAGTGATCTTAAAGGATCCCTAACCCCAAGCTCTCTCAATGCTGGGAGCCTTCAGAATCCCAGGCAGACACTCATCTTGGCCTCAGCTTGAATGTTTCCAGTGACAGGAAGCTCACAGTTTAATCAAATAGTCCTTTCGTCACTGAACTGTTCTAATTATTTAAAAATTTTTCCTTCTATTGAGCCAAAATCTGTTTCCATGAACTCCCTCTCTCATTAATCCCATTTCTGTCTTTCAGAGCAAAATAGACAAATTTATTCTTCTTCCATCTGGTAACTGTAAAAGATAGCTGAATGTACTTATTTTCCTCCAACCATTTTTTTAAAAAAACATGTTTTTTTGGATCTTTGAAACTTGGCCCTTCTTTTTCCTTTTTTTCCCTTAGTGACCAATTCCAATTTATCAATATCTTTCTTAAATTTAGCCCCTAGACTGAATACAACACATCGAGTATTGTTGAACTAGTACAAATGACGTAAGGTAGAAAGATTAGTTTCCTTTTTTCAGGTCCCTAATCTCTCTTTTAATACAACTACATCATACTGTGTACTTATACCTTTCTGTAGCGCAATAAAATGCCTTTACCTTTTTTTCATAAAAAAAATGCTTATCAACCTAAACATTTCCCAACCTGTAATTGGCTTTTGATTTTGAAGTACAGGTTTTAGCATTACTCGCATTAAATTACAACTTACTGTGACCAGCTCAGTGCCCCAGACCCTGCCCAAATCATTTAAAAATTATAATCCTGTCCCCAAACTCCCTTTTACCTTGGTATCATTCAAAAATTTCGTGGGCTTGCCTGCTGTGTTTCTAGCCAGCTCACTGATAAAAACATTCATCAGATCAGGGGCAAGGACCGAACCCCGGAGAACTCTGAACATTTTAGGAGACATGTGGGAGACACATCTTGGCCGTCGAATCAATAATCACATCCTCAGCACCAGGACATGTCTATTCTCCTTAGTCTCATCTGTGCAGCTGCATGGAAAACTCATATTCAGGAGACACGATTATGGATTTTGCAAGGGAAGGAAAGTTGCACTAGGCCCCTTTGGGGACAGTTATTCAGGGGACCAGCCAGAGAGAAATCGCTTTTGTTTTTTTCCACTTACAGATTTACAGCATGTCTGAGTCAAACGAAATGCCTAAGCTCCAAGGCCTCTGCAGTCATTTTGGATTTTGACTCTGGCTGTGGGGTCCGGACTCCCTGACTCGGGCTGGGTTTGGAAATTGCCTTGTTATTTCATCGGTCAACTGCGCCAAGCCATGTTAGCTGATCTGTCTGGTGATTTGCAAAAGTTATGTAACAGCATTACTCATTATACTGCTATGGGGTTCATCTCACTAATGTATACGTCTAAACTGCCTTTAGCTCCAGGTCATATATTGTTTCTTCTAGGAGAGCTGCAGCAAGGCCGTCTGCCCCAATTTCTTCTCTAGAAGAAGCACAGGGGAAAGTAACCAACACTTATTGAATATTATCACTGAGTATGAACCATATGAGATGTTTAAACACATTGTCTCATATAATCCTTCCAACACTCCCATTAGGTAGGAACAAACATTCCCACTGTAAGGCTGGCAAAGAAACTGAGTTTCAGAAGGTTAAACAACTTGTTTAAGCTAGTATGTGGCCTACTTACTTCCAAGGCCTGTTATAACACTCTGTGGTTTAATTTTTTTTGACTTTTTATTTTGAGATAGCTGTAGATTCACATGTTTTTGTAAGAAACCATACAGAGAAATCCAATATAGCTTTCACCCAGTTTCCCCTAACAGGAATATCTTGCAAAACTGTAGTATAATAGCACAACTAGGAAATTGACACTGTTGCAATCTAACCATCCTATTCGGATTTCATCAGTTTTACGTGAATGCATGTGTGTGTGTAAGTATTGTGGTTTAATTTTTACATTATTTTAAATTTCCTTTCCTTCTCAAAGTTTAGAATCATATAATGCTAGAGTTTGAGCATAGCAAAGGGATCATCTAGTTTAAACCACTCATTTAATGAGTGAGCAGATTGAAGTCCAGACAGGATGTGACATGACATTATTTAAAATAAAAGAAAACCAAACCCCCTCGCTGGAATTAAAAATGAATGGTGCCCATTCTAATGAAGTTCTAATTTTTATTAAAAATCAAATTTATTTATGACCAGCCCAAGCAAATTTTTATTGCCATTTATAAATGATAAGAACTTTTATGAGAACTAGCCTCAGGATTACTTAGGAGTCTTTGAGTTGTATTTTGTAAACTACTAGACTGAAATATTCACTACTGACCAAATAATATCTGTGTTACTAGATACAGACCTACCTGGAAGAGAAAAGAAACAAGCCAAATAATATATATTTTTATAATATATATATACGTAAATACACACACACACACACACACACACACACACACACACACACACATAAATACACCTCATGGAGATACAGGGACCCTAGGATGAGTTATAATGGTGTCACTCTAAGTGAAAATACAAAGAAACAAGAACTCACACAAAGAATAGAAAAGACTTCTCAAATAAATGGAAAAAGTTTCTAGTGAACATATTCTTCTGATAGAAAATTTTAACCACATAGAGAATGCTGCATGCCTCATCCAGCTAAGAGCAGTGCACCTCATGAATTCCTGACTTGTCAATAAACATTAAGAGAATGTCAGTAGAGAAAAGGAAGTGGTGATTATTAGAATAAGTAAAGACACACTAACCTCATTTCCTTTAGATAGACATACCAGATTGGTTAGAATAGAATGCTGTTGGAGACAGCTTGTATCTAGATTTTAGCAAGGCAATGATTAAAGTCTCTCACAATTTTGATTGACACACTGGAAAAAATTTAGATGGTTGAAAATATAAATAAACATAATCAAATAGTAAAACAACCTAAACGATAGGTGCTGGTTAAAGGGCTGAGGTTACTGATTTCCCAAAGGAAAATCTCTAAGGCACTGTCCTTGAAATGGTTTCAGTTACTTAGAAAAGTAATGGATAGACAGGTAGTTAGATAAGTAGGCAGATAGCTAGCTAGCTAGTAGCTAGCTAGCTAGATGACAGACAGACAGACGATAGATGATAGATGATAGGTGGATGGATGGATGGGTGGATGGATGGATGATGGATTGACAGACAGAGGCCAGGGTTTCACTTAACTGTGAGCTCAGGGCAAGTCAGTGGTATGATACGGTTGTACAAAAGTAGTGAGGCTGGGCCACAGGAATGTAGAATATAACAAGGGTGAGAACAGTCACAGATAGATTCTGAAATATGCTCCTCTAAGCTTATCATTTCAGACTTCTAACTCATACTAAGCAGCAGAACATTTTACGAAAATTAAAAAAAAAAAAAAGGTGGAGTGCATCTGAAGAAGACTGAGTAAATGAGACATCTCACAGCCTCGGAAAGAAAAAACCTAGAGGAAAGAGATCTTCACTGATGTGAAGATCTGCAGTGAAAAAGAGGACTGGATTTGTTCCATGTAGAATCAGATCTTAGAGTCTGGGTTGCGTGAAAAAGGTAAAGGTATTAAGAAGTACAAATTGGCAATTATGAAATAGTCCCACGGATGTAAAGTAGAGCATAGAGAATACAGTCAATGGTATTGTAATAACTATGTATGGTGTCAAGTGGGTACTAGATTTATTGGGGCATCACTTCGTAAATTACATAAATGTCTAATCACTGTGTTGTACACCCAAAACTAATATAATATTGAATGTCAACTGTAATTGAAAGAATTTTTTAATGAAAACTTTTTTAAAATAAAGGGAAGAAACAAAAAAATGTTAGTTATCATGATAAATAACAGTGGAAAAAAAGTAGTGTGGCAGATTTTGACTCAACATAGGGAACAAATTTCTAATATTTATCTTAAAGTGAAATAGACTCTAATAGGATGTCAGAAGTTTTCCTCGGAAAGTTTTTAATTGGGATGTGGTACTTGTTAAAAATGCGATTCTTCACTTTGCCCCAGAGATTCTGATGCAGTGGGTCTGGAAATAGACCCAGGAATCTGCATTTAAAAAGTTCTTCAGGTGATTCTGTTGTAGGTGATTTACAGACCACACCTTGAGAAAAAATTATACACAGAAGAGATACAACAGAAAACCATGGCTCTCGAATAGTTAAGAGTCTTGATGACCTTGTTCCCTCATTATCAGGTTAAGAAACGTCTCCTCTGTCGACCGCTCACTCACTTAACACAAATGGACCCTTGTAATTACTCGAAATGGTATAGAAAAATAGTAATATGATGAAGCTTTATCAAAAGGTAGGTGGATAAAGAGGCAATACTTTGGGCATGTTCATAAGATCATCATTCCAAACCACCAGAACTCTGCCCACGCCCATGGAAGGGAACCCCCTCATTCCAGAAGCAATCATCATTGTTTCAACATAATTCCTCAGATGTAATCCTGCTTGAATCTTGTTTTTCCTTTTATGATGCTCAGTGGATGTGTGCATTATATTGTCTCTTTGGCAGCCACATTTCTCTAGCTGTTTCCTTTAGCTGAAGTTTTTTCCAAAGCCTTAAAAAAATAAAAATGACCCATGTTCTCATGTCTTCCAAAAAGTAAGGACGGTTTATCAGATTCCTGATAAGGGAGGAGAGACTATTTGCTTCAAAGACACTCTGTGTGCTGATGCTGGGTTCCATAAACATGCCTTCCTTCTACCTGAACGCATTCCCCTATCACCCCGTGTGCCTTTGCCACCGGGAAGAGTCAGACCAAGAGGACAACATCACAGTCAATTATTTCCTATCTGTCCAGGACAAACACATATGGCTTTATATGGGGAGATTTTTATTCTAAGACCGTGAGGGCAGAAGGATCTCCCAATCCCCTAATAACTATTTGTGGGGATGGTGCTGAAATGACCTCAGGAGGAAAAAAAAAAAATCATACCCCGAAACCTAAACCAAATAAATGGAAACTATCTAATGTCCTCTTCAAAATGTAAATTAAAAAAAAAAAAAAAAAAGAGTCCGCTATGTAACTTTACAGGCAGCCATGGCAGTGTCTCTCACTGACGTTGCAAGGAGTTGTGTGGCTGACTGCTGGCAGGCAAAAAGTTACCACGCAACCCGGACACAACTTAAAGCAAGCCTGAGGATGGGTGTAATTCGCCGCTGCAGCACACAAGATATGAAGGAAATGCTTCCTGACACATCTATGGGTGACTTCATCTTGCGAGCGCAGAACACCTTGCCGGTTGTACCTACGCACACGGGAACATGTCTTCTACAAGGAAAGGCAGACAGAAATGGCGTGGGCAGTTTTACAGTTCAGAACAAAACAGTGGTGTTAACTGGCATCGGCACTTCATCGTATCCCAGCCCAACACAGCCAGAGCGTAGCGCTGCCTGATGATGCCATCTGGGGATTTTCCACTCGTCATCATGACCCATGGTTAATAATAGCATCCACCTTGCGCTTGTCAGGAGATTTTACAGTTTACATCTCATTTGATTCCCACAGTGATCTCATGAGACAAGTAAGCCAGAAGTAACCATTCCCAGGTAGAAAATGGTAAATGAAAAACAAAAACAAAAATCTGAAAATCAAAGAAGTTTAAGCCATTGCCCAATGTCATATGAATGAATAATTCATTTTACCGGATCGTTAAATGAGAGAAAAATAAAAGGCAGAAAATAAACTTCTTATGCCATATAGACTTAACTTCAAACAGGGCCTAAGCTTACTTAAAACTTCCAACTATAGCAAAAGTCATAACTACTTTTGCCCAGGATAAAATATCTCAGTTTCCTTATTTGTAACCTTTTCCCAAACACCTTAAAAATTAAATTGACCCGTGCTCCATTTCTTTCTTAAGAAGTAGCGATGGCAGCTGTCGATACCTGTGAACCCATCATCCCACCCTGATTAGGCAGGTGCCATTGGCTAATTTCATGGCCTCCTCCTTAGGTTTGGAGGGCAGTATACAACTTAGTCCTCAGGTTCTTAGGATCTGATCATTTTTTGACAACTGACAACTTCAACAGTCCTGTACAAATAAAACCAGTGTCTACATTCCTGACCTATTACAAAAGGGGCAGTGCTTCCAACAGAGTTCAGGGTTAGCTGAGCCCACAATGGGCACCAATCCTGCTCTAAGCCAAAAGACACTTGCAAAGCATCTTGCCGTTGGGATGGTGAATGGTCCATGATCGTGTCTCAGTGTATATTGTCTCCTACGGGATCCACTGAAAACTGGCTTTAAACAGAGTAAATAAGCAATTTTATCAGGAAAACACTAGGCATTTACAATTGTTTTCAGTAAAGGGCAAGGAGCGTCTTGTTGAATAACTTGGCTAATAGCAAGTTTAAGCAAACCATGATAGGACTGCTGAATGGAATTCTATGTAGTCACTAAAATAACAATTATAATGACTTAGATGCATCATAGAAAAGTAACTTAGAGATCATTTTAATTGCCAAAACCAGATTATAGAAACTATACATACATCCTGTTTAAGCGATGTAAAATACTCACCCATGTGAGCAATGATTGAAAGGGATGAATGAGAAATGAAAAGAGAGTTATGGGGAGATTTCATATTTGTGGCTCAAACTTTAAGAAATGTTATGCTATTATCTTTAGGAAGATCTGTGCTGATCTAATGATTTTTTTTTTTAACCAATCCTCTCATGACCATGAACAATAGTTGCCTCCTCTCCAGAATCAAAATAGTTCTATGGCAGTTCGCCCCAGAAAGCTCCATGAGCACCCGCAGCTGCCAAACCCTGGCCCGTTCCAGGGTCCATACTGAAGGGTTTGTAAAGTAAATTAACTGACGTGAGTGGAACAGCCTTTCTCTCCCTCGGGACGGGTGGAATTTAAGCCTGGCTCCTCACCGAGTCCACTGAGCAGTTTTCAGTGTGATCTCGACTGAAGAAGTCATTCTTTTTTTCCTCTTTAAAGATACTGTTTAGCTTGGTTTACTCAGAATAAGTCTCCGCTGCTCCTTCATGTGTTTCCTTTGCATGAATGAAGGGAAAACGCATCTTGGAGCATGTTCGAGTTTGTCACAAATGTCCTTCGAAGTGTTATCACTATCCCCTGCTTACCGTGAAATGGAGCAAGGTCAGGAATGACACAAGTGTGATGTGCATCAGAAGCTGGAGCTATACTGTCACAACTGGATGGACTTTGTGCCCTACACTAATACGTCCTTGAGGACAGGGACCGTCTTTGTTCATCACTGTCCTCCGAGTGCCTGGCTCCGAAGTTCTTTCGAATAGACCAGTGAACAAGGAAATGAGTGATTCACTAATACGAAGGCAGCACGCAATACCGAGGACAGCTGTCCAGAGGGAATTAAAACAAGGTGCTATTTCTACTTCTGCCACGTTGGCTATGGACTTGTGGGGAGTTCCTTTGTTTCTCTGGGCCTACTGTATCTCATTGGAAACGAGGGGCTGACTGTCAGGTCTCCTTTCTTAGCTATGAAATAGCGTCATTCCATGCTAGCTGCAAGCACAGTTGGTTGACCAACAGTTGGAGCGTGCGTTCCACGACAGTGTTACAAGTTGGGGACATAAAGTTCTAGCTGCGGGACCACTTACCCTTTTCTTTTCACTAAACCTTCTCAAATATGCACTCAAATATGCATTTTTCTGGGCTGCGATGTGACTGCTAGCAAACACCGAATTACATATGTGGCTTTCATTGTACTTTGTTGGACTGATCTGGGTCTCTTTGTCCTTCCTTTTTCTCTTTCCATCAGCCCGAATAACAGTTCACTCTGTGTTTATGTCTGCTGGGCTCACCACATGGGCTATTAATTAAGCTAATAAAATTGTGAAAACATTTAAGTTTGCCATTTTATGGTCTATGATGACGGTAGAAGTAAAATGATTTGTTTTTATGAAACACTAAATCGTTAACTTAGACGATCACATGGACTTGGTCTCTACAATAATCCTTTTTCTCTCCTTGAATAAGTAGAATCTGCTTGCCGTCTCTTAATTTAACATTTAACAAAGCACGGTGATTTATAAAATCTTTCAGTTCTCCAGAAAAAAACACATATTAATTTGGGTGTTTGTTTGAGTCTAAACTGTAAAGCCATTAGAAGATTCTCTCTCAGCCAGAAATTTCTCTTTTATGAAATGCAGACAGAACACGTTATAGCCTTTGTCCAAATCAGAACTATCAATTGGGATAGAGGTTAGTTCTTAATTCTTTTCATTAACTAATGACAATGATGATTCTTAAAATTCTATGTTTGCTTCTGTACTGAAGTTGCAGAAGCTTTGCATGTATTTACCTGGGAATTCAGACGAGTCTGATGTTCAAGTTATTCACCCTATTTTAAAGCGAGGAGCAAAGCTGTCTTGTGGGGAACTACCTTGCACTCAGCTGTTCCTCCTTAATTTAAGTGAGGGTGGATGGCATCTCAGACTGATGCTGATGAAAACTGCTCATTTTACTTCCCTTCTTCGGTTCCTTCCTTTTCCTACTGAACCCCATGCCACTCCCACCCCCACACAGGCACATATCCACGCACAGAAACAGATTCTTTCTCGTGGGCTGTAGAAAGTAACCAATCCTGGTTTTAAAGGCCTCTTCCAAGGCAAAGAGACTCTAGACCAGTGCTTAGTAGAAATATAATAAAAGCCATGTATGGAAGTTAAAATTATATAGTAGTCACGTCATAAAAGTGAAAAGACACAGTTAAGTAAGATTAATTATAATAATATATTTTTAAACCAATATATTCAAAATATGTAAGCACTACAAAATTATTAATGAGCTATCTTACATTCTCTTTTTTAATATAAGTTTTTGAAATCTGCTGTGCATTTTTCACTTATGGCACATTTCACTTTGGACTAGCTATATTTCAAGTGATCAGCAGCCACATGTAGCTAGTGCCAAAATATTAGACAGCACAGCTCATAATATTCATGGTTTCAGAGTTATGTGAGTGGGGACAGAGGCAGAGGCCACTGGCACTGAACCGTTTTCAAGCAGCGTCATTCCAAAGTGGGTCTGATCAGATGTGTTTCTACTCTACAATAATAAAGAAAGAAGGAATCTGACATTCTCTCTAATCCATCATATACACACAGCATAGTTCATCTAATAGAACAACCCCGGTATCTATATAATGCACAAAAATAGTAAGATGACTTGTGACAAGTCCCTATATGGATTAAGGTTAGAGTGTAAGAGCTTTGACAATTATATCTCACTCATAAACCCCTGATCGGCAGTGAGGAACCCTTGAGGCTTCAACTTTGAGGGCTCTCTAACAAAATGCCATAATAATTGTCGTTTTCAGTGTGGTAGAACCCCGCTAACCACTAACAGACATATTAGATGAGATCATTTCCAAACAGGATACAGTCTTACAACAATCTATATTTACTGCAACAAATTGTTCACCTCTCTTACCCTCCGCCAAAAAGAAACAACTAAAATGCTGGATGGATTTAGCTGCCTCCTGTTCTTATTTTAGACAATCTCAGTAGTTGCTATAGACTTGGCTTATGTGATGTAATTAATTCATTCTATGAAACTATTTGGAAGAATTGGCCCAATGAGTTAATTCCCTCATGGTAAAACAGAGAAGAGGAAATGAAAACAAAACCTCATTTCCTGTGTTGGAAGTGTCAAAGCTTCTGAATTATGAGGGGTGGGGGTGGGGGAGGAAAGAGAGGGAAGGAGGATCAATGTGTGCATCTCCTATGATGATGTGTTAGTTATAAGCAAATGTCTTTTGAGTGTTCACAGTTCTCGATGGTATTTTTACCATTAAGAAAGACGTGATGGAACATAGGAATCAAATGGGCTTTTAATGTCTAGTTTGTTTCTCTGCTAACAGGGCAGCAGTTATTTATTAAATAACTGAAACAGCATATAAATTATTCGAGACCTATGATTATTATTAATAGTTGTAAAAGTAAATATTTATTAAGGGGTGCATTCCATGTGGGTTGCAAATTTAAATTAATCAAGTTTAAGTCATCAGAAGACATTGCCTTAATTTTCCATATGTCACTTTTAGAACACAAGAGTTCTCATTATCAGGCAGTTCTCTCTCATGGGTAACTACATTTCTCGTGTTATAATTAAAGAACATTTTTGCAAGCAGCATCTTCAATGGAATTAGAAAGACCATTGCACAGTCACTCTTTTGTCTTCCCAGACCTTTTTTTCAAGCTGAATAAAACAGGTATCTCTAAATGTTCCTGACCGTTTTTATTTTTCAACCTTATACTTTCATTTTGGATCTTCTCGATAGCACTCTACAATTCCACATTTCTTAAGTTTTAGGTGGGGCATAGTCCTGTTTGATCCTGTGCATGTTCAAAATAACTTTGTTCTATACTGCAGTGTGCCCTCTACCCTCCAACGTCAGCATTCCTGAATCCCCTTAACTACTCCACTATCTTTCCTTAGCACTTATTATCTATCCTATTATATCATATGCTTATTTTTAATATTTAGGATTTATTTTCTGTCTCCACCATTGGTCCCTAACTAGAATATGTGCCACAAGAACACATATTTTGTTCACTGCTGTATCTTGGGTGCCTAGAATACTACATAGCACATAGTATATACTCATAAATATATGTTGAATAAGTGAATGTAGATCTGATCGGTGTAAGTCCACACAGTCTCTAATTAAATTACTGTATAAGCATTTCTCTAGACACATGTTTCTATTTTATTCATAAGTATATTAGTCAAGATGAAATTAAATGTCTAAATTAAAAATAAATGTTTATTACAATATAGAAAAACTGTTGTACTGGTAGTACTCATTTATTTAAAAGTTTGTTATTCTTTATTATGAAGAATTGGGAATACTGATTATTTCTGACTTATTTCCATATTTTGCTAATTATGAATACCGAGTCCACAAGTCTATAATGTTCAGAATTATCCTCATCGCTTCTCAATTTAAAGGTAGATATCAAATATTAAATCTATTTTAGGCTCCTGACTGACACTTCACCTGAGTTAGAGCTCATGATTTTAGATTAAAATTATTGGGCCTACAAGAGGCTCACTTCAGATTGAATGACACACGCAGATTGAAAGTAAAAGGATGAAAAAAGATATTTCATAAAAATGAAAATTAAAAAAAAAATGTTGGGTAGCGATACTTATACCAGACAAAATAGACTTTAAAACAAAGGCTATAACAAGAGACAAAGAAGAATCCGGTAATCCCACTTTTGGGCATTTCTCTAAAGAAACCCAAAACACTACTTCGAAGGCACATGTGCATTCATGTGTTCATTGCTGTATTATTTATAATAGCCAAGATGGAGGCAGCCTGGGTGTCCATCAGTGGATGAATGGATAAAGAAAAGGTAGTACACGTTAATAGACTATTACTCAGCCATAAAAAGAGTGAAAGCTTGCCATCTGCAATAACATGGATGGACCTAGAAAATACTGTGTTGAGTGGAGTCAGACAGAGAAAGACAAATGTTCTATTATTTCACTTACATGTGGAATCTAGAGAACAAGATAAACTAACAAATAAAACAGAAAGAAGTTCATAGACACAGAGAGCATTTTGATGGCTGCCAGAATGGAAATAGGTTGGAGGGATTAATGAAGTAGGGTAGGGATTAAGAGGTACAAATTGGTAGTAACAAAGTAGCCATGAGGATGTAGACCATAGCATGGGGGATGTAGTTAGTAGTATTGTAATGATATGTACGGCGTCAGATGGGTACTGGATTTATCAGGGTGATCACTTTGCAAGTTACATAAATGTCTAATCATTGTGTTGTACACCTGAAATTAATATAATATTGCATGTTAACGGTAACTAAAAAAAAAAATATTTTAAAAATATTGTCCTGACATGCCATCTGGAGGAAACTGACCCAACTTCCTTTTTTTTTTAAAAAATGGCAATCCTACTGACGGGTTTATTTTTGTTCTTCATTTTATCCCCAATGCTTATGATGATGCCTAAAATATAGTAGGCCTCTAAAAATATTTATTTGTTTGTTTGTTTAATGTAAACATAATTTTGGCAACTTGGAAAAATCTGACCACAGATATTTAAGGGAAAAAGCAATAAATAGTCCAAACTAGGGTAAAAATTTTTAATCTAGAGAAAAAGTGACAACTGATTGATGCAGAACTGAGAAAACCATATTCCAACCAGAATTATTGCTCCCATGGCCTAATCTCTATCATATATTCATTCACTCACTCACTCACCAAACACTGGTTGAACAGATTCTAAGTATGAGCCACTGAGATGAATGCTCTGAATACAAGGGACAAGATTTGGTTCGTGGGTATGAAGTCCACTATGGGAAACAAGAATAAATCCAGCATCTGTTCACCATTGTATCCCCAGCACCCGAAAACAACCATAAGGCAGATGCTGAATTGGTAAAAGTTTGGTAGAAAGAATGCATAAGCATCCATATTACAAAAAAGAGTCTAATAAATGCTATTCAAGAAAGCAAAGGCCCATGGGAGTTCGGAAGAGGAGGGGTCTCTCTGGTTTGGGTTGAGGACATTTTCCTGGGACAGGGAGCTAAGTCAACAAAAGTAGGTTTGATTGCAGTAGGAGGCAGGTGTTCAAGGCAAAGGGGACAGCATGACCCAAAGCACAGAGGCAAACCACATGCAGCATACACAACCTTCCTTGTCCAACAGCATTTCCTGTTTTTAAACACCCGAGCTATGAAACCTTCAAGCCAACCTGCAGAAAGAGTTTTTAATTTATATTAGGTGCAGGTATAAAAATGTGGTTATAAAAGCTTCCGACAGAGTACAAGGCTGTGGGCTCCGGGGTCAAAGAGGCTGAGGAGCTTCCTAACTGTGACCAATATGGTGTTGTGTAAACAAGACACCGTGAGCAAAGGACCGAGGACAGAGGCCGGCACTCAGTGGGTCCTCTGTGGCTATTGATGACTTTCCTTCTTCTTCACTCAGGGTCCTAACTGCAGCCTTGAATTTAGTACTGGCGGTGAAAGCACACATTACAACATTTAGACTAACCCCAAAAGTGTGGGTCTGGACTGTAAGATTAATTTTTAAAGTCCTTCATTGTTTAGAACATGTAATTTGTTAATATTATTTTCTAAAGTAATTGATAAATTAACGGGAATATGATTAGAATCCCAGCAGGCATTATGTGATCATTAGCTATAATGAATGTAAATCCACAAATAAGAATATATGCCTTAAGATAGTCGAGAAAGGTATAATATAAATGAATTCTAAGGTAAAACTTCTCTTATCAGATATAAAAACATACAACAAAAATTTATTATAATAGAATCAAAATTGTATTAACACAGGGATAAATAAATCAATGGAAAAGAAAAGAGGATACTTAGATAACCTCAAGATTATATATAATATAATATATATTATGTATATTTTTATTTAGCAAAGATAGTAGCTTAATTCAATGGGGGAGGTTATATGCTGGCACAATTGCTTATCCATTAAAAGGGAAAATTTTAGACCACTCACATACATATATAAACATGACTTGCAGGCAGACTAAAGACTTAAATGTTAAAAAAATGAAGCAATTTAAAAACTTCAAGGGAAATCAAAGAAATTACAAAACTTATCTAGGAGCAGGGGAAATCATAACAAAGGCAGGAAATCCAAAACACATAAAAGACCATTTTGGTATTATAAAAATAAGATACCCATATATGGCAAAATATATCATAATTAAAGGTTAATGCAAATATAATTAGTGAGAACAGACAAATAATGAATTTGAGAAAAATGTTTTTAATGAAGATATAGAAAGGAGTTAATATGTAAATTTTCATAGATCTCTTATAAGAATAAAAGGAAGGAAAGAAGGAAAGAAGGAAAGAAGGAAAGAAGGAAGGAAGGAAGGAAGGGAGGGAGGGAGGGAGGGAGGGAGGGAGGGAGAAAAATTAGAAATGAGCAGAGTATGATGGGATGATTCACATAAAAGAAAATTCCAATGGCGTTAAATCCTGGCTGAGATGCTCAGACTCAGAGGAATGCTCTCAACACTGTAGAACTGGACAATTTTATAGTCCATCTGAAAATTAATTTGGCAACATCCACTAAATTAAAAATACACTTACCTTTAAACCTAGCGATCCCACTTCCTGGATACTGCCTCATAGAAATAAGAACATGGGGATATATGCACAAGGCTATCCATTTCATCATGGATGACAGTGGCAAAGCTGGAAGCAAAGTTAAGGCCACTGATACGAGAATGGTTAAATAACGTAGGATACAACCCGCAGAATATTACATAAGCCACTAATAAATATTTATAACTATGGCATTTGATTTAGATAGATTTCCATGAGGCCCTATTAAGAAAAAACGAAATGCAAAAAAGTATGCATTACATAGTCTTATTTTTTTTTAAAAAAGTGACCAAAAAACCCCCACAAAACACCAAAACTGTAATGTGTGTGTGTGTGTGTGTGTGTGTGTGTATGGAGAAAAATATAGAAAGAGCATTTGTAATATCGTTTATGGAGAAACAAAAAGAATGGGAGGAAGAACAAGAAAAAAAGTGTGGCATTTATGATATGATCCAATTTATGCATTTATATAAAGTTATGTGTGTATTATATATATATATTAATGGATGATGGACAGATAGATGACAAAATTTTAAAGTAAAACGAAAGAGAGGAAAAGAACATTTGTCTCAAAAAATCATTTGTTCATTAAAACCCTCTCTGTCGCCTGCAAATTTGTCCTCGGCCCACCTGTAGGGATCGGTGCCGCCCTTCCTCCATGTGATCCTGGGTAAGGTGCTCAACCTCCCTGTGCCCTGATCTGTCAAAGGGTGGCACTGAGCACATGGTCTCTAAGGTTCTTTCCAACTCTGACGTCATGATTTCATGCTTTCGCTACCCATGTCATTGGGCTCAGAGATCACAAGTCTACATTTGTTATTTCCCTGGTAACCACGTAGCTTGTGGAAACAAACAAAAAAGGTCAGAAAGCAGAAGCAGAGTCCATTCCATGACTCGATTTCTGTTTTACCCATTCCTGACCAGGCAATCAGGACGATTATTATCTTCATGATGCTATGAAGCCATCACCACGGTATGTAATTATATTCATCTGCCAAATTTCTGTTGGGTGGCTGCTAGCCACTCAATAGTTATTTTAAAGGAAGGGCTGGGTGCCAGGTTCATGAACAGCAGGGTGAGAACTCCATTGCTCAGTAGAGAACTGAGACTTGGAACATAAAAGGGGACAGTTTTCACCATTGTCACCCGTTTGCCTCATAGCTTTTAGGACGATATTCATTCAGCACCCATGTGCTCCTGCACATCAGGGCTACAGGAAACGGAAACCAGAGCCAGAACTTCAGGGCTCGGGTGAAGTAGGAGGAATGGACAGGTCAGTGCCGGACTGCAGACAACAGAGAGAGAAAAAAATAAGAGGTTGGAAAACTGGCCCTCTCATAATTAGCTGATAATAAACCCAAGAACTGTGATATTGGGTGGGGTTGGAAGTAAAGCTATAGAATTAAGATGGGTCAGGGTTGTAGACCAAGGAAGCGTGAGAGGAAAGAGTTGCAGTGATGGGTATTTAGAGATATGCAAAGCTGCAGGCAGCTGGAGGCAGGCTCAGGAGCTTAAAAAGAAGTACACACCCTCCCAAGTGCTTACAGCGTTGGGAAAAACATAGCAGGCAAATCCCTCACATTTCCAGAGTAAAAAAAAAAAAAATTAATTTTGTAAATATGCTAAAAATTTCAAAGTATTGTAAAATCAGCTTCACGCTAAGATTATAAAATCGTGACTTAGTAATCATTTTTATTATCTGCGGACATTGTGAAAAAATTGCTTTATTAGGATAGAAAATAAAACAAAGAAACACTATGAGCACTGTTTATGGGATGACATTACAAAACTGGCCTGTGATTTTATGAAATATTTTTATATCTTAAAGATAATAACGTATGATATGTATTCAGCATTGACCATATGTCATTGTACTAAACACTTTTGAGTTAGTTCATGTAATTGTCACAATGACTCTGCGGAGCAGGCACTATGAATCCCTCTGTCTTACCAGTGAGGAACTGAAGAGTGACAAGAGGAACACAGCTCCTAGGTGGAGAAGCCAGGATTTCGATCCAAAATAACCTGATTCCAAATGTCAAGTTCACAGGCCATTTGAAATACGCAAAATCAAGTTGCAGAGAAAGTTTCTTGTCTGCTTCAAACCTGCTTCACGAAGAGACATACGTCATCTATGTCCAAATAATCTGTGCCCCCAAACACTTCAGTCATGCCCAGAAGGGCATGTATCAGACCAAATACCATGGCTCTTATTTTCAAGTGTTTTCTAGACCAGGGGACAGGAAACTTTTTCTGCAAAATGCAAAACAGTAAATATTTTAGGTTTTGCAGGCCATATAGTCTCTGTTGCAACTACTCAAATCTACCCTAGAATAGCGAAAGCAGCCATAGGACAGTCGGACGAGTAGTGTGGCTGTGCTCGACACAAAAACAGGTGGGGGCTAGATGTGGCCCATAGACCACTGTCTGCCAACTCTAGCTCTAGATCATTCTTCAGGGCTAATTTGCACGTTAGTCCTGCAGAGAAGCCTTCCTTTGAACCAATCTAAGTCATTTGTTGGCGCATCTTTTACACACACATTTCAATTGGTAATTCAGTTTCTTTATTGTTGCCAGTTTGCAACCTCTCAGAAGGCAGAGATCATATCTGTGTTGTACACCGCTGGATTCCCAGCACCTACCGAGTGCCTGATACACAAAAGGGGCTCAGTGAGTATTTGCTGGCAGAAGGAATGGAGGGCGGGTGGCGGTTCCTCACTCTTGACCTGATTCCGTGTCCTGGGTAGATTCAGCATGCTCCAGAAAGGCCCCTTTCCCCAGCGCCTCGGTGACTAGCACTGTGCAGCCTTACAGGACATTAAGAACCAAAGCGCCCCAGTATCTCTCTGTGTAAAAGAAAACTGAACTGTTTTTCTCCCTTCCTCCACAAGGGGCACTGAGGGGCACTCACAGGACGATTCACCTGCTCTTTTCCTGTGCCCAGTCAGCACCAGACTATGCCAAAGACAGACATTAGAAAATCACCTATGACCTTCTCTTGGCACTGCCTGTTTATCCTGAAATGCTCCCCCTGTCCGGGTAACGTCACTCCCCGTGTTGTGATGGGAAGTGACCAGCCAACCGTCAGGCCGCCGGGCACTGGGTCTCTTGATCCTCCCTGCATCACTTCCTATTCGGTGCTCAATCTCTCCTTATCGGCTGTTATTCGTTTAACATTGCATGCCTCCTCTAAAGAGCGCCAAGAACGCCATGTTTAGCAGTTGACTCTCCCACGTCATTGCCACCGCATTGTGATAGGGGTTACTGGTTGTCCCGACAATGTCCTCTGCCTTGTGAAGGCTTTTAAACTAAGGCGCTTTCCCTCTTCTGTCTCATTAGCTTGACCTCACCTTCCTTTGGAACCACCGATACCTTATTCTTAGAAGGACAAAAAGAAGAAAGATGAGATTATTTCTGTTTTCATTCTGGTTGATATGGAACAGACTTGAGGCTTTACCTGTCTTTCTGGAAGTGTCGTTCCTTCTAACGGAACAAAAATGCACTGGCATACTTAGAAGATGAATGTGACAGAAGCCGCTCGGGGCTTTACTGATCTCAGATTTAGTTTTTCGTAGTTTTAAATCTAGACTCGAGTTTGATTTTAGTTTAAGAAAACTTCTAGAAGCGAGCAATTGCAATTTCAGACCCTGGATTGCCTACATTTACGAGAGATTTTTGACCTTTTAGAGTAAAACAAAATACGCCTAAACCTTCTACGCGGCAGACGATATTTGAAGATTTTGTTCTCTCGTCAATCACTGTGAGTTACACATACCCAGTTTTCTCTGGGTATACAGTGTGGTTGCCTCACCTCATACAGTCGACTCTCTGAACACACTTCTTATGCAGCAGCAAGAACACAGATCTATGTGTGACCTGGGCTGAGCTGTCTAATAGCCACGTGACTTTAATAAACAAATTTCTTAATTTCTGCGAGTCTCAGTTTCTTCATCTGCAAAATGGGGCTAAAATTACTTCTCCTTAGCATTGTCATGGGGATTAAAAGAGCACATATCAAGCACCCAGTTCATTACCTGGCATGGGAGACATTCAATAAATAAATGGTTGCTACTATTACTACTTTCTAAAATCCCTCTGGAAATGTGGCAGGGAAAACTAAATATAATTCTTTAAGTGCTGGGCTCTTTAACACACATTAGTTAGAAGCATGGGCTTTGGAGTCAAAAACGTCCAGGGTTGAATCCAGGCAACTGTCCACCTCTAGGCAGGTTCCTTTACCTGTCCAAGCCTCAGTGTTCTCAAGATAATGACACTCATCAATAAATTGTCGTCCGCCTTTGCACAGTGCTTGGCACCCTGCAAGTGCTCAAGAAATATTAGCCAATGTTTTACTGTTAAAATTGGCGATCTTATCTCTGACGGGCTATAATGTACAAAACGTGTCATTTCTATTTTCTTCCTCTATGGGCTATATAATAACAAATAAACAATTTATGTGTGTATTATTTTAGTGAATAAAATGTGCATTATACATTTGAATGGGAGAGGATTGGAGGAAGATGCTATCTTCCCGGGGGTTACTTCATGGAGGGTGGAAGGCTTTAGAAGCCACTTCAGTGTGAGAGAAGAAGTCTGTGGAGGTGGAAAAATATTGTTTGCATTCTTCCTTTGTTAAATTACTTATTCAAAGTGACAGTAGAGTTACCAATGTGACTGTAAAGAAGTCTGTGTAAAATTTTAAAAAATGTATAAAAATAATAAAGAAGTTTTTAAACAAGATGAAGGGATATTCAACAGGGCACAGCCAGCAAAAACAACTTAAATAGAGGCATAATGTGACAAATTTCTCTTTGCCTAGCCAGTCTTAGTAGTCAGAAATCTGACTTACAAGGTTAATTTTGGCAAATTATCCAAACGATAAGCCCAAAGTACTGTTTTATATCAAGAAGAAAAACTGAACAGAAATGATAGGAAGTGATGAGGAGCATGAGAAAAAGTTATGACGTTGCATACTTTGGAAAAATGGAAAGGACACAAAGAGCTGCATGGATAATGAAGGAAGAAAGCCGAGTCTCCCCCAAAATTGCCTTTGCTGTTAATACAAGCAAAATCGACCCTTCTCCCAAACACTCTGTGTAGATGTATTAACTCCCCACATCATTTCCGGAGGCTTCTTGAAATAACTACCTTCTTCTTATGCGCATCCATTCAGCTAAAAAAAGAAAAACAAAACAAACAAAACAAACAAAAAAACACGGGTGTGTGCTTATTATACCCCAGGCCCGGTGACAAGGGCTAAGATGTAACAGCAGATGATGCTGGCCCAGCCTAGGAATCAGACAAGTAATCAGCCAATGACAATAGAATGTGGCTGGTACTATGATGAAAGTCAGAATGGGGAGGAAAGCAGGAAGGACAGATGCATGGACAGATGGAAAGAGGAAAACCAGAGGAGCTTTTACCTAGCCCTGGAACAAAGCTTCCAGATTAAAGAAGGCCTCCCAGAGGAAGTGACGTATAGGCTAAGGGCTTCAGAAAAATCAAACTAAGGAGGCTCAGGTGAGCTACTGGCCCGGGATTTATTTCTAAGGCAACAAAAGCAAAAGGCAGTGAAAATAGAGTTCTAATTCTAAGGTATAATCTTTAGAGGAAAATTAAAAAGACAAGACATATAATTTCAAGATTATAATGTGTAACAGTTCATTTAGCCCCAATTTGTTAGCTCCCTATTCTAATATTTCAATTTCAAATCTGCTCCCTCCTCTTCAGTTATTAAATTCACATTTCTGGGGATATCTTAATTAGATCATAAGTGACATAGATTCTTGATCTGGTAAAGGATAAAGGGTATGGACAGTGTAGTATCATGTTCATTTAAAACCACCAAATATGAAACTAGAGAAACCAGAGATGGAAAAATTTTAGGTCACCTTCTCTGTTCAATGGCAACTCACTCATCTATGCTGGGGGCTCCTCCAGACGTCATCACGACCGAATCCGGTCATAAATGTCCATCCTCCTCTCTCAAAATTAATGATATTAACGATATTTAGAACTTCCTGGTAATCCTAAGAAGCTTTTGTTTGCAAGTTATTTAGAGAAGAAATAATGAAAATTTTACTGGTTTCAGCCAACCAGAATTCAATATTCCTTTTCCGTTTTATTGTTGTTGATTCATCAGCACTCACGTGGGGAAATTGGCTCATTTTGAAGTCTTATACTAAATATGAGCACCTACAGCTGCACAAAAGATATAAAGTACAACACCTGTACTAATGCAGCAACATCAACAAGGCCAACCAAAAAACCAGGGTATAATTCACATCACACACACACACACACACACACACACACACACGATAGACATATCGACATATATAAATGTGGCCCAACCGTATTATTGAATGCCCTTAATGAATGGCCTTGTTGCAAAAGTTTGTGGTTTGTGACTAGGGCACATAGGGCCAGGAAGTACAGCTCATTCTGTGTATGTTTAAGCTTCCTCTGACAAGAAGTGAGAGACAGATGTAAACTACCTATGTTCTCGGCAGTAGTGACTCATGACAATTACAAAGGAGTCCACACTCTGTTGAAAGACTTTTGTTTTTCAAAACTTGAAAATATCTAACCTGATGTCTTAGACAGTGAAGAAGAAGAAGAGAAGAGAGGAGACCTTATTATCTTCTTCACAGGGGTTGAAGAAGGAACGGACAACGGTAAGATGTGTGACAGAAAGCCATCTGGCCTGACTGGCCATGTTCTCCGGAACAGGATCACTTTAGGTTGGGCAAGAGTTGACATGAAGTGAGGTAGAATGAGTTGAGATGATGTTCTGCTCTACTTTCCAGTTCTTTTATTCCTCTTCTCCTTGAAATCCAGGAGAAAAAATTCCAAATGCTCTCCACTATCAACTGAGTAGGCTACCCCTACAACTGAGACTTGTTTCCAAGGAGTAGCTACATGTTTTCAGTTTATTTCCCCTCACCCAGCATCTAATGAAGTTCTGGATGTGGTAGACAATTAAGTTTCCTTTGTTCCAACTTCGCCTACCTTGTCACTTAAGGCGTCATCTAGCTCTGACACATATGCATGAAACTAGAAGAAAAATGATTATGATCAATCTTGGCATTTGGGCAGTCTGAGTAGTCCTCTACATTTTAGGGAAAGCTGGGGAAGGGACAGGGAAGTGCAAATGAAGAGAATCTCAGTTCTTTACTTAGCTGTTTTTTGTTTGTTTGTTTTTTGTTTTTTGTTTTTCATGTTTAGACCATGCCCTGATCTCCCACAGGAAAGGAACTTGGTAGGGAGTAGCTGGGACTGAAAGTGAATGTTATGGAGTCACTGCTCCTCTCCAACTTCCTTCTCTTTTGCCTCCCTTTCTAAACCCCTTAAAATGGAACGTCCGCTAACAGTCAGATGGTGGTCACTGGAAGCATAATTTGTGGTCTCCATAAAAAATAAAATGCTAAAAAAACAGGTCAAGTCAAGATTTTCCCCAGCAGTCACCAATATAGGGATCTAGTTAGCATATGAAAATGCTGAAAAGAAAAAAAATAATAATAAAGGCTAAGTACTTAAAACAGGAGATAGTACATAAGTACTATGAAATTTTCAATCCCCCCTTGCAACATACCCCACAAAATTATTCTCAGATGTATATTTGCACAAGCCAAAAAAATTCTGACTTTGGAGAACATTTTTACAGTTCATAATTTACCATGGGAACAGCCATCTGGGTTAAGGCACAACTTCATGTTTAAAAGTAGACAGAAAGACTTCTATATCTCAATTGCCACTTGAACTTCAACAAATGTACAGCAGCTGACTTCCCTTTCAGATAGATATTACGAAATAAACCAGTAAGACATAACTAATCTCAAATCATCTGGCCCCAAATAAAGAATTGGATTCAATTTTTTTTTTAATAGCAGCTAGTTGAATAATGAGTACATCATAGGTGCTTCATAAGGACTTCCTGACTGAGAAGCCATAGGTACCGTGTATTAGATAGAGCAGGGGCTTTGGAGTCTGATCATTTGGGTTTAAAATCTTGTGCTAATCGCCAGGTTGTCTTCCCAGAGACTCAGAATCCTCATCTATAAAATGGAGATGGCAAACATAGTAGTGCCGACCTCACAGGAACGTTGTGAGGGTTGAGTGACTTAATACAAGTCTGGTCGCAGGACCAGGAGTATCAGCATCAGCATCACCTGAGACAGGGTAGAAATGAGATTCTTAGGATCCAACCCAGACCTGCTGGTTCAATGCTATGGGGATGGGACCTAGCATCCTTGTTTTAACAGGCTCTCCAGCGGATTCTCATGACCACTAAAGTTAGAGAATCATTAATTCCTGTAAAGCAAATAGCACAGTTCCTTTTGTCCCCACACACGTAGTAGCTTAGGGAGCCTTCGCTGACTGTTAACTGTTATTACTATTATTATTGATGTATGCAAACACTTAAAGGCAGCAGCTAGGTTAATGCAAAGTTTTTAAACATCAGGTTCCTACACTCGTGAAGCATAGCTTCCACGACAGCTGACAGGCAAGGGGACTAGACTAACATTTAGAGGGACTGTTTACCTCTGGAATTTTATAGAGAGCTCTAAGTGAAAGATAGTCGATAATAACGGCGTTCAGAACACGTTACCTCAAAAGAGTTGATGATTAGAGAGTATATTAGTTTCCTATTGCTACAAAACAATTACCTCAAAGGCTAATGGCTTAAAAAAACAATAAATATTTATTCTATCTCATAATTATTGTGGGTCAGGGATTCGAAAGCCACATGGTTGGGTGGTTCTGGCTTGAGGTGTTTCATGAGGTTACAGTTACATGTCAGACAAAGCTGCAATTATCTGAAGCCTTGACTGAAACAGAAGCCTCCCCTGCCAAGGCAATTTGCTCACCTGGCTGACATGTTGGTGCAGGAGGCCTCAGTCTCTCTGCACAGGGCCCTCCAGAGAGGGCTGACGGTGTGTCCTCACTAAACAGTTGTTAAGTTCTCCCAAGTGGGTGATCCAGAAGAGAAAAAGCCAGGCAGAGGCTATTCTTTTTGTGACCTATTCTTGAAAGTCGCATGCCGTCACTTTTGCCCCATTCGATTTGTGAGGAGTGAAATCACTAAGTCTGGCCCATATTCAAGACGAGGAAAATTAGGCTTCATTTCTCTGAAGGAATGAGTGCCAAAGAAGTTGCAATCATTTTAAAACAATCACAATGATCTAAGCCTCTACTCAAAGTGGTGAGAAACACACACACACACACACACACACACACACACACAAGAACAGCAAAAAAAAATCCTAAGGAAATAGAAGACAATTAAAAAATATATCAGAAATTAACATAATAGAAAACAAATATGCAATTATCTGTAAAGTTCAAATTTGGTTTTTTGAAAAAGTTGACAAAATTGACAAACTTCTAGCAAGACTGGCCAAGGAAATAAGAGAGGAGGTACAAATAAACAATATGAGAAAAAAAGAGGGAACAGTTACAATGCTACAGGGAATAAAGTGAGCATCACGAATATATTCTTCAAATGTAGGAGGATATTATGCATATAACTTCGTGCCACTAAATTTTAAAACAAATGAAATGGATAGATTTCTAGAAAATTGTAACCTACTGAAATTGACTTATCCTAGAAAAAATGAATAACCCTCTAACAGGTTAAAAATCTAAATCAGTTGTTTAAAATCTTCCCTCAAAAAGAACACCAAGCTAAGATGGTTTTACAGGCAAGTCCATCAAATATCAAAGTATAGTAATTCTAGTATATACCATGTATACCATGTATTCCAGGTTATAAACAAGGAAAAAAGAGGAGAGGGAATACTCTCTAACCCATTTCATGAAGCAAGAATAACTTGGGCACCAAAATCTAAAAATGCATTGCAAAATAGAAAAATTACCGGCAAAATACACCCGCCAATGTGAACATTCCTTAAGATATTAGCAAACAAAATCAAAGTTAAATTTCTATAAACCAGCAATAAACCAAGTGCTCATAGTAGCATCATTAGTAATAAATAACGAAAACAACCCAATGAAAATCAATGAAATACAGCTACAAGAAATAACAAGAGGAGTCACTGGAGTATATATTGAAAGAGGAAGCCATGAAAGAAGACATATAATAAAATTCCACAGGATAAGGTCTAAAAACACAGGAAATGATGAAACTTCTATAATAAAGCTCCAAAGAAAGGCAAAATACAAAATCTAGGATGACGCTCTCTTAAGGAGAAAAGATAATAGGGTCATGGTGGTGGGGGAGAGGTGTGTAAGAAATAAAAAAGGTAACAATGCTATTCTTTATACTTCATAAGCACTGTTTTATAACTACTCAATATAAACTTTAAAAACCCAAGACACCTAATAGAACGAACAAAGGACAGCTCCTAACTTGCTTCTCTTCCATCTCTCCTGCTCTAAATTGGTTCACAGCGACTAACCGTGATATAGCAACAGGTGAGAATCTTCTCTGAGGTCTCCTCATGCTGATTTTTAAAAGAAATCCAATACGTGTCACATAAAGTTCTTTCGTGACGTTGCTTATCTAGGCCACATGTTAAAACAGCCTTCCCATTTGTCTGTCATTGTAATAAGCACGTTTCGACCTTTCCATAGTCCATCTGCAAGTAAAATAACTTGACCGCTACTTAAGCTTTGCCAAAGACGGTCATAATAACATCAAACGCTGTCCAGTGATTTGGGGATTGACCCAATCCAAACAGCACAGAAAAAAAAAATTGTGCTTGAATTAAGCGCAACTCTCTGTTTAAGCTTTTTTATTTGTTACAATTCGTCACGCTTAACACCATAATAACACAACTTTTAGACCCTCATCTCAGAGTAACAATTGATTCATTGGAAGCAGAAGGGTGGTGGGCAGGAATTGGTGTTTTCAGTGAAACGATAACACGGGTTTGACAGGCCAAGAGAAGTATTTAGAAGTAGCTCCATGACAACGTAGCTTTAGGCAATAAACGAACCTAAGAGTGCCTGTGTCCTGGTGCTGATAAACACCAAGTGGCTGACGGAAACCAGCTCCATTTATTCTAGCTTTTAAGGAGACCTGTGCTTTCAGTCCTAACTCTTAGGTTGTTTTGAGAGCTTTGAGTAATTTAAGTAAATCCGTAAATATAAATAATACGAATAAAACACGTGTAGATCTATTATTTCAGGTTTACTGAGGCATACTTGACATACAAAATTATATTTAAAATATATTGAGGTGATTTAGTATATGTATACATTGTGAAAGGATTTCTCTGCGCCTCCCATATCTAGTTAATTAACATATCCATCACCTCCCATATTTACCTTTTTGGGGAGGGGAGGCATGAGAACATTTCAGTTCTAATGTCTTAGCAAATTTCAATTATACAGTATGGTGTTATCCACTATAGTCACCATGTTTTACATTTGATTCTCAAACCTTATTCATCTTATAACTGAAACTTTGTAACCTATTACCAACCTCTCTCTATTTCTTCCACTCCTCAACCCACCAACAACTTTCTACTCTGTTTCTATGACTGACTCTTTTTCAGATTCCTCATATAAGTGATACCATGTGATATCTGTTTTTCTCTGTCTGGCTTATTTTAGGTCTATTATTTTTAAAGTACTCCAACCCATGTCCTCACAAACAGTATAATCTTCTTAACAGCAAATTAGTTGTTATGTAAGTTGTATAAAACCATATATGGTTTGCATTTTATACTACACAAAATTTAACCAGGAAAAAAGCTACATTATAAAATATTTCATCATCAGAGCATATCTAAACTAAAAGATATAGTCATGTTTAGCTGGTGGACAAAATACTGAGT
The DNA here is from genome assembly GCA_003508835.1 of Eonycteris spelaea. Lineage (NCBI taxonomy): Eukaryota > Metazoa > Chordata > Mammalia > Chiroptera > Pteropodidae > Eonycteris > Eonycteris spelaea. The sequence continues at coordinate 5,684,906 of PUFA01000037.1, forward strand.
TAAATTCAGATAGTACCGCTTATCAAGAAACCAGACATACCCCAGGTCTTAGATGACCTCAAGTGAATAGCTCTGGGTTTGCTTCATTTTGCATCGTGTGACTGTATCACAAGAGTAATTTGATTTAATAGTAATGTGTTTTACATGACCAAGACATGAAAAAGTCTTTTACAAAGTATTACTGAAAAGACAATATGATATGCATAATTGAGACAGATGTCATGAACTGGGTTTTTAGGACAACTGATCCTACACCTCTAACTAGCTGTGACCTTGGCAAGCAAGTCACTATTTGAATCTTATCGTAAATCAACTCCGAGGGATTAGAATAGGTAGCCACAGAGGTCCCTTCCAAATTTAGAGTTTTATAAGCAAGGGTAAGAGAGGAGAAGTGATAACTTCCTGTGAGAAAATGACATATTCACAGGGGGATGGAGAGAAATATTTCTAATTTGTAGAGTATTAACTGTGTGAAGCAAAGAACACAAACTAAACTAAGGGAGGAATGCAGCCTCCAAAACAGAAAGAATCCTTTTATAGAATCTTGCTTGGGACAATCTTATGAAAACTGAAAATGGATATCTAGTTATTAATTAAATAGTAGTTTAGCAAGCACTTTTGCTTACAATGCATAAATGCATTTTATGTATTGTACCAAAAGTATACTACAGAATAACTTTTATAAGTAAAAGCATACAAAGAAATGTTTACAAAATTGGACTTTTATTTATATATGTCCAAACATTCTTCATAGTAGTAAAGTGTCCAAAAGACTCCAAGCATAGCTAGAATTTTTTAACTCAAAGTTATGCATATCTATAAATATAAGCATGTGCCACAAATTCAGTAGTATATTTTCACATTTAACAAGATAAAATTCATTAAAATCAATTGATGCCACATAAGATCCTTAGTCCCTCAAGTAATGAACTTGTTTCATAGATGATAAGGGGCTGAGAAGATACTGCTCCGAGTAAAAATTAAGTTAGTGAAAATAGAACTGAGATCTGCTATTGAATGCTAGAGAGTACAAAACATCATGTTCAAATAAAAAACCAGAAAGGATTTGCTCTAATTTGAATTGTAAGATCCTTTTCTGTTTTAAAATTCAATTCGATTCAGTAACATTTATTGAACATCTAAAATGCGCGAGTGTCAAAATCGAATGTGATAAAGCATTTGATTTAACCTGGGATTTCTGGGATTAGAGTCCAAGGCATCAATCTCGACAGCAACCAGTTCCAAAGTTTAGTCCCTGTTATCACTCCACATTCAGCCTGACTCACTCCATCACACACCCCTGGATGTCACAATTATCATCAGTGACTGAACACTCCAACCCGAAGCAGAGGTTTACCCAGTGTCATTTCATGATTGTGTTCTTTTTATCAAAATCCTCGGGCCTCTTCTTTGATGCTATTTTTTTTCAACCCACATGCCCTAGTGCTTCCTAGATAGTCGACTGTCCCCTCTTCCTTAGTGTTCATGATGACAGGGACACCGGCATTTGTTTAGCGGCAGTCCTGGCTGTCCTTCAAGCTAGCATAGCACCATAAAACAAAACCGCCAGAGTCCAGTCTCCTAGTGTATCCACCAGGGAAGACAGATAATAGGCACTGGTGAAGTGATTCCTGTGGCCTTCATGGCAGGGGTCAGACCGAAGCTTTGTCTTAAAGAAGCAAGAGAGAGAATTTGAATAGGTGAGGAGTGGGTGTTCCAGGTGTGTTAAAAGGCCAAAGGTGTGCAAGTAAAACTTCCATTCAGAGAAGGCGGGAGGGGTAGGGCGGCGAGGCTGCGGAAAGGAGGCTTGTGCTTGAGAACGGTATGAAATCAGACACAGCCAGACTCTTCGGAATGAAGGGTTTCATCGTTTTAACAATGGCGGTGCCACTGAAAGATTTTAATAAAAACTGTTTAAAGATGATTTATCTGTCACATGTAGAAGAGGTGGCAGTAATTGGAAAAAGTAGGATCAACTAAAAGCCTTGGGGAGGTTTTGTATATGATTCCTCCAGCAGGCTGGTAGCAATGAACTTGAAATAAAGTATAGAAGAGACTGGCAATTGAGTAGGCATCTGTATGAAGAGGGTGAGTCAGAGAGTCTAACGAAGTCACCAGATTTCACAACTGTCTGTATTCCTAATAAATAGGTTGCTTAAAGTTTTAACGGTAAAATCATAGATCCATGTAGTGAGTGAATGAGTTATATTTAACACCAAAGCAGCAATCCATTTTACTTCATGTTTACAGAATTTGAGTACACACATCTTCAAGTTGCACCAACACACATGCCCCACGCTGTTTCCCACATGGGCACATCGGCAAGTCTCCCTGAGGAGGGAAGGTAGACATATGTGCAGAGCCCATACATACCTGTGCCAGGCCCTTGGCCAAGTGCTGGGGATACAGAGACAAAAGACAGACTGAGCCTTTGAGGCGCTCGCAAGCTGCGTCCTTCCTACAAAGTCAGCCACTGCTTCAGTGACGTCACCTTCGGGGCTGTCCCACCTGCGTGTCCCCATCGGATTGCGCTCCTGCCCTCCAGCCTTGTCCATGCAGCTGTCTGTGAGACTCCCTCACCTGGCTGGCCACAGATGTCTCCTTGTCCACGTCTGCAACACTGGACACCAACACCTTCCCCTGGAACCTGCTTCTCCTCACGCGAGGTCCCGAGACTGGTGAAACCTGGGGCCCCTCTTCTTTGTTTGCATTGTCCCACTGCTGTCTCACTCTTCAAGTCACCCATCCTTAAGTTCCGTCGATGCTAATTCCTGGATATCGCTCTTATCCAGCCACCTCAACAGTCACCTCTTCAGTGCCACTGACCACCAGATCTGATGGCTGCCAAAACTTCCTAAGTGGCCTCCTGACCGCCCCCCCCCCAGCTGGAGCAGTCCCACCCACTGCCCACACAGCAGCAAGTGTGACCTTTCTAAAATGAATATATGATTGAGTCGCTTAGCTGCTTAAAACCCTTTAATGTTTTCCTATTGCTGTTAAAATAAAGTGCAAATCCCTTACGACGCATTGCAAAGCCTTTATAGCCAGGATCCTGCCCATCTTCCATCCTTACTTGAGCCCTATTTCCTCTCTAAGCACCAGCCACAAAATTCTTTCGGTTCCTCTAATGGTCCATGCTCTAAATCTCTTTCCAGGAGCCCCATATGCTACTTTTCCTGCCAGAAACACTATTCCCCTTTCCTGCCAATTCATGCTCTAGGCGCGGGTCATGCAATGGGGATGATATGTAGTCCACTGTGTTGGAGTGGGGTGTTCTGCTAAAGCATGATTGTGGCATTTTCTCATGCCTGCTCAATGAAGATAGGCCCAAAACAACACACACACACACACACACACACACACACACACACACACACACGCACATGCACACACGCCTCCACGCTCCTTAGGAGTGTGAATAATCTTCGAGGCATCCAGAGGCACCTTCCCCTCTTGAAGGAAGAAGGAGCAGAAAGCCCTTTACTTGTTCTCATCAATAAGGATGTAGCCTTATCGTCCAAAACAGGGCGTCATCAGGCCCTCATTTTGGCTTAATAGAAAAGGAACCCACCCCGTAAGGAAGAACAGGAGAAGTAGTTCCAGATTCAGAATGAATGGACATGGCTGCCTAGACCAACTAGAACCCAGACCTCTTGGGGCCAGTGGGCTAGCCTGTAGTGGAACTGGAGCACTAAGGGTAACAGATATCCTGGGATCCCCCAGTGACAGACCTCTTTGGTGGAACTTACCACGAAGGCAATAAAATCATCTTCCCTCAAGGATCCCTTGAGGGCTTACGCTAAGTGACGTAAGTCAGACAGAGAAAGACAATACTGTACGATCTCCATTATATGTGGAATCTGAAAAAAACCAAACTCATAGAAACGAAGAACAGATTTGTGGTTGCCAGAGGCAGGGGCAAGAGAATCAGGGAAATGGGTGAAGGTGGTCAAAAGGACACATTTTCACTTAAAAGACAAATAAATTCTGAGGATGTAATGTACAACATGGTGACTATAGTTAACAATACCGTACTGTTTACAAACAGTTGCTAAAACATCTTAAAAGTTCTCATCACAAGAAAACAATTTGTAACTATGTGAGGTGATGGATGTTAACTAAACTTATGGTAATCATTTTGCGATATATATATATATTATATATATATATATATATATATATATATATATTCGAATCATGTTGTACACTTTAAACTAATACAATATTACATGTCAGTTATATCTCAATTAAACTGGAGGGGGAAAAAGATCCCTGAGGACGTGTGAGCAGACGAGATCAATAGCGGCCCAGCGCTGGTGCCAGAACATCTCACACCTGTTGCAACACAGGTTCCTGGTGGCCCAGGGTCCAGCGAAGCAGCAGCAGCAGCAGCAGCAGGCCGACAGCCCGTGGGTGGAAGTCAGCAGCCTCCCCGAAAGCCCCCGCGTCCTGGCCTGTATCATAGCCCCAAGTTTACATCTATTTCTAAACTCTTCTGGTAGTCATGGAAAAAAGTCATGGCTAACTGGGAGTCTGTGAAACCTCTCACGGGTTTACTCAAGATCATGCAGTGAATATAGGAAGAGACGGGAGCCAAAAAAAAAAGAGATTCAGTAAAGATGAACAGTGTGTTGGGCTTTCGAAAATGTAAAAACAGAGGTGAGAAGGGAAAGACCCATTAGCTCATTGATCTATGACAGTCAGGAACTGTTCCCTGCAATGTTTTGATGGTCTCTGGCTCTGACTGGAGCTACTGGAAATTATGCCAAGTCACACCAATTAAGTCTGCGTAAAGCCTCAGCGAGGAAACGTGTTTTCTGGACAAAGGAATGTGACACAGAACCCAGGCGATGTGACCAGACCTCATTATCTTAGTGCCTTTGATAACTTCCTGGAGAGCAGCGCTGGGTTTTGCATCAACTGAAATCTTCCATAAATGGAGTCTAAATGCAGGCTACATAACATCCAAAACTCCCCAGAGAAATTCCTATTATGTACATGGAAGGGGGAATGAAGCAAGTCCCATCTGGCTGGGCAGAGAATATTCTCTGCGGACTGAAACGCTGTGGCTCCTGCGTTCAGCGCCAAGTGCGTGTTTGTACTAGACCAAGGCCCCGAACGCGGAGGTGTAAGCATACTGGAAACCCAGCCAGACGGAGCAGGCAGTGCTAGAAGATTCTCTGTCTAAAATGTCTGCATCACAAGGCAAGAGATCAATAGGTATCAATATTATTTTTTTTTATAAAGTCTCTAACTGGTTATGAGACAATATTATGACCAGTGCTACTCAGAATCGCTAGAAGAAACTAGAGTGACTGATTATCTTTTTCCATTAGCCTCCCATCAGTACACAAGCTAAAATCAAGAGCAGGCTGACACACCTCTGTGACTTTTGCTTTGTGGGGTTGACACTCTCAGGAAAACCCCAGAGCTTTAAAGTGAGTGCACAGTGAAATCAGCCTTATTAGGAAATAAAGGCACAGATGGATGGAGCGACAACTCAAATGTCACCCACTCACAGAGGCCTCCCCTGACGAGACTCAAACTGGGCTCCCTTCTCCGCTACGTAGTAGCCTCTAGTTGCTCTGTGACACGTTAACTTTGATAACTATCAAGTTATCTCGTGAAGGCTCTGCACCTGAAGGCAGTATGGGTTCTGGAAAAACCAGCGTTCACATCCATTCATCGGAAGTCACCTATTGGAACGAAAAGCGTTTCTTGCAGACGTGATGTTAATTAAATCCATACCGAGCCACGGCAGTTCGAAGCAACATGACCGCAAGTGTGGTCCACGGGCCGATGGTATCTGGCAGTCTGCTAGGAAAGCAAAATCGGGGGCCCACCAGTGGATCAGACAAGCTGAGGGTGGAGCCCCAAAATCTATGTTTACGTTCTCTGGGTGATACTTACGCACCCTAAGGTTTTGAGTAAATGTTATTCAGAAATAAAGGTGGGAGTAAGCAAAGAATGTCATGAGGACTAGGATTTTGCCAGGGACAATGACAGATTCTTGCTGCCATTTAGATTTGAAAAATCAGGAAAAAGGAGGAGGAGGAATTATCCGCGAAATTACGTGTGTGAAGACGGTGCTTCGAATGCACGTCCCCGCGTGCCATCGGACACCTGCTCCGTATTGTCTCACTGAGGCAGCCGAGACCCGGCTAACCAGCCAGCACGTGGGCCATGCCCTTCCCTCTGCAAAGCTCTCCCTCAGCTTGCTCACCCTCTCCCTTCCCGGGGCAGCGCCATCCGTGGCTCTTTCTAGGAATCATCCTAAGAGATGACGGACCCAAGTCAAATGAGAAGAAGCAGACCAGCCGGGGACAAGCGGCGGCCGCGCCGTACCGTGATTTAGATGTCTGATGCAGTCGCTCAGGAGAGCGCTGAACTTCTTCTGGTCAGCTGCCTCGTGGAAGCAGAAGTAGCCGTGTCTGAGGAATGGCTGCCACAGGTACACCGGGTATTCCTTCGGCAAGACCACAAAGGGCGGGGCGGTCTCCTTCTCGTTGGAGGCTACAGAAATATCGAAAACACAAAGATGTTGAGAAATGTGTCTCTTTTATTTAAAATATGCATTTCGGGCTGTGAAGGTAACTCCCTGGGCGGCCGTGGCATGGGAAGGTGGTGGGAGACGTCTTCGCGGGGGGGGTGGGGGGGGGAGGGGAGGAATGTGAATTCAGGCGCTGTTCACAGCCTTCCACCAGCTTCACCTGCCTCACTCCAGCAGGTGGCCTCACCTCCTACCCCACAGGGACAACCGAGGCCATCAGACACAATCTTTCCCAGCTTCCTCACATCGAAATAATGGACAGAGCTTGCTCTTCCCTCCTGGCCCCCTGCAAGTAACCTGTCCACCTGTGCAGACACCCCGCTCTCCCTGCAGGCTCCCAATCCACCGGGTCTGCTGTCTGTCCTCCTCACTGTCAGTGCTGAACGAGCATTAGCCGTCGTCATGCCATCGACCCCTATTCTCACCTTAGTCTTGTTCCTGCCCCAGTCCAGTCCTGACACCAAATGTTGAGTTCACCAGTGTCACCCTGACTGCCAGCGAGCCTATGGCTTCTTTATTCTATCCTTTCAAATCGATCTGAAACATCTGTTGCTGCGAACAAACCCTTCTTTTCAAAATATTCTTCTATGTGAAATTTCCCAGGACAGTGTGGCACATTTATTCAACAACAAACTATAGTTCAACATCTACTAGGTTCGGTGACTGTGCCTGCACTGAGGATCAGAGATACGTAAGCTGCCTTCTCAGAGCATCTCTCTCCCGGGTCCTTAATGCTTTTTAAAAGTTCTTCTTTGTCACGTTTCTTGTTCCTCGCCCCTCTCTGCATCCCCTGGTAAGTGCTGGGCTTGGTCTCTGTTCTGTGCTGGTTTCTGCTCCCCTCTCGCCCCTAGGTGTGGTCATCCACTCCATGATTTGAATATTTATTCTGCAGTTCATATCCTTTTCCTCCTCCCCTTACATCATGTTTTTGCATAGAACATTCTCATTCATCCTTCAGAAGTCAGGTGAAAAGGCACCTCCTCTAAGGTGCCTCTTTGGCACCTCTCTCTGCTACCAGAGACAGAGTTGGGGCTGCCCACCTTGTTCTCCCAAAATATTGTAACGACCTGTTTCCCTGGCTGGCATCCACACCCAGGGTGAGAGGTGCAGAGTGAGATAAGCTTCCCCATGATTCTCCCCAGGAATCAGAACCACTGCCCTGGAGCTCCCAGAGCATGACCCCGCAGCTCACGTATCCTCAGTGCGTGGCACAGCCATGGGACCTAGTAGATGCTGAGCTACGGTTTGTTGAATGAATAAATGTGCTACACTGTCCTAGGAAATGTTAAAAGCCTAAAACGATGGGGACTTTACCTCTTCCCTCAAAATCAATTCCAAGAAACTCGTGTTAAGCCATACTATTATTCAGATCCCCTACCTAGACTTTATTCCCTTCCACGCATTCTAATTACATGAAACTGCACTTAGTTAAATGAGTCTTGGTTTACTTCCAGAGTCACAGAGAACAAACGTAAGAAAAAATCCATTGTTTCCTGCCAACATCCTGGGCATCAATCTCAGGAAAAGGAAGGGAAGGAGGACCCTCTAAGTGGCCACTGAAAGCACTGTGCATACCAAGAAATGGTTTGTAACCATAAGGGGGTCTCCAGACCGAGTCTTGCTATTGGCAAATTAATAAACCAAGCTTGGCTTAGATAAAGAGTAGGTCTGTCGGGGCTTACATGGCATGGGAACCCTGTTTCGGTGTCCTGAAATCTGAAAGTAACATAGCAGAATCTACTGGGAGCACAAACTTTGGCCCACCAACAAAATATCTGGCGTATAATAACCGAAGAATGACTCAACATGTGAATGAACGAACAGAGGAAGGACTGAACACTGCAGCAGAGACCACTCGTTGTGTAACACATTCTCTAATCTCCCTTCCTTCTCAGTAATAAAGAATTTTTAGTTGAGCAAGGGCTGCATAGAATAAAGACTATAATTCCAGCCTCTATGGCAGCTTGGTGTGCCACAGTCACTACGCCCTGGCCAATGGGACGAAAAGTGAAGTGGCAATGAAACTTCCTTAAGGAGACGGTACGTGTCCGTTCCCTCCCCTTTCCTCCTTCCTGCTGTCTGGAATGAGAAAGCCGCGGCTGGCTGTCCAGCAGCCACCTTGGACTATGTCATTAAGGGCCACAACCTAGAGATCAATGGGGAGGAAGCTAGAAAGCGTCTCTAACATTTATGGAACCTGTCACACAAGCTCTGGACCCCTAGTATCCAAATATTTTTAGCAAGATAATAAAACTTAGTATTTAATTGAGTTTTGCAGCAGACTAGATTCTAAAGAATGAAATGCCAAATCAATGAATCGTTTTAGCAAGACATGGGGACATTTTTGATATATCATTTTAGCAGCATACTATGTAAAAAAGACGTATTTATTGATAAACCTTTAGTGCCTTTTCTCAAGTGAGATTAATTTCTTCCATCTTTATTATGCCTTTATTCTTTCCAATAGAATTAGTATCACACAGGCAGTCTTCTGGTTAACATGGTTTTGTGAAACAATTATCCTCACCCTTTCTAGGATGTCACAATTTTGCACAAACAACTGAAAGCAACATTGATCCTTTGCATTTCAAAGCTTCAGAAAGCTGACCAAAATTCACTCTTATTAGCCTATTAGATAGCTATCTCTCATTGAATTTTATAAGAATTTTCCAGATGCCATTAATCTGTGATTTTTCTGAGTTGAGTTACAAAATATCACAAATGACCTACTGTAGAATATTCTATCTTTAAATCTCAGAAGCCCACAGCTATAAAAGAAGTCATTGAAATGCCCCAATCTGAAGCCCTGAACCAAACAGCATTAGTCACACAGGACTTGTGTTTTTTATTCCATTTCATTCCTTCCGATATGATTTCATCAATCTGTCAGTAAATATATTGTCTGTTCTGATTGATTTCACTGGAAAGTTCTTTTGGAGAGATACCGAAGGGTCAACATGCAGGTATTCCCATTTCTAGCCACAGCTCCAGAGCCAAGATGACAAAATAAGTAGATGTTGAAAGAAAATATAATAATATGTACAGTGCACATTAAGTGTTATTTTAGCTTGAATTACTTAATAACAGTTTGTTAATCTAGGTTTATGGTCCATGTGTTAATCTTATAATAGTGTTATTAAAAACACTACACTAAGCATTCTGTACCAAAATAACTATTGAAAAAATGATTAGATTTTCTCCATAAATTTTAATGAAATGATTATACCCATTAATAAGAACCAGTACTCTCTTCAAGAAACCAAGTAATTACTGTGCGGTATGATTTACACAAAGCCAGATGGAGTTATTACATTATCCACAGTTCATGAATCTCTATGAAACACACTATTGGTCTCTATATATTATTCATCACTCTTTCTACATGGAAAAAAGTAGAATGAATGAGAATCAAAGTATGTTAGAGGTGGGAAAAAATCCTTTCAGATTTTCAAGTTCAAAGCCCTAGAGTTGGCGAAACTGAAATCAAGAGGTTTAATAACACCAGGGAAAGCACTTGATAAATGACACAGATAAAATTGGATAAAAATCCAGTCTCCAATTCTCAGTTCAATGCTCTTTCCACAGCAGCATTTGGCTATTATTAATAAACATGCTAATTAATTCCATGCCTGTTACACTGTAGCCATGAGTTACTGTAATGCTTGTTAAGAGCATTTTATCGATTTAGGATATTCTACTGCCTATCTTCCTTAAATTAGAAAAATAATATTCCCTGACAGGTCCTGGCTTGTTTACTGAAAGAAGAGATTGTGTTTCACAGACTGAGCCCTGTCTATTTATTTCTGCTGTCCTGTATGGTGCTATTAAAGCTTCTAATATATTCCAAAAGCCTCAAGATGTCCAACCAATGGGACATTTTCCATGCACTAGAAACACAGCAACTGACCTCATATTGCTGAATGTGACATAAATAATAGAAGTGGTACAATGTTTACCTAAATTAGGGGAACGACATCTTCCCTTTGTCTATGGAGTATGGGTGTCTAGCCTAGAGTTTCTCAGCTTCAGCAATGATGGATATTTTTATGCCAGATAATTCTTCACTGTCAGGGCCGTCCTGTGTGCCTTGTAAGATATTTAACAGCAGCACTGGCCTCTAGCCATTGAATGCCTGTAACACCATCCTTTTAAGTTGTAACAACAAAAAATGTCTCTGGACACTGCCAAATGTCCCTTGCAAGGGGAATCCCCCCCCCCCCGCCCAATGAGAACCTCTGGTCTAGCTAAACAAAGCAAGTTGAGGAATTTTTGCCTTGGGAAAAAATGCTCAGCAACTCACCAAGAGGGTCTGGAAAATGCCGATCGGATAATAAATTATATTCCTCTTCTGAGGTTAACACCTTGCCACGGGCTGGAAGAATTCGGCTTTTAGGAGCAGCTCGTTTCTGATAGGCCTGGGAAAAGAAAGGCATAGAGAAGTGATTTTTTTCTCTCTATTTGGATTTTTGAAAACAGCAGGAATATTAGGAACAGACAGACAGAACCAGACCCAGACACTCAGAAACAAGCAATTCCCACACTACATCATTGAGTAAGAGCCAATTATTCAAAAAAAATATATGTTTTGCATAACTGCTGCTTACAAGATATTACTTTAGTACTTTTGTGCGATGGTCACAACATGGTAAGTCAGAGTCCCTGATCTCAGGGAGATTCCCTGAAGGAATGTTTGTTTCTCAAATGGGGAAAACATAATCTCAGTAACTTCTAGAAATCCTGCACCACACTCGCCATTTCAGACGCTGGCACCTGGATCATTCTAAGAACCCCAAGGGCGATGATGCACACAGGCATTTATTCATTGCACAAGATGCTTGCAGACTGATGACTAATGAGACTGTGGAACAGGTATCTGCAATCACGGTTGCCATGGATTTTCACCAAACACATAAAACTGCTGCCACAATAAAATATGCCACCGTGGTGCCCTCAGACGTGAAACTGTTTTGTGGTAAAATGATCTGAGATGGAAGTGCAATATCAAGACGTCAGAGCAAATTCGGGCCAGAAGACAAAAAGCTCTGCTGTTTGAGAAAGGTAAAAAAAGGTGCAGAGCATTGCTAAAGCATTCACGTCATTCATTAAGCAGACGTACCCACAAGGACATACAGATAAGATAAAACGTAAGTACATGCATCAGATGGCAGGGCTTAAGTCAAGGCAAAATTTTGAGAATAACAAGCTCAAAGCAAGTTGAGAACGGAAATTAAGCAAACTGTGGAACCCCGAATCTATAGAGTGTACTCTTGGGAATAACTAAGTGATGTTGGCCAGGGCAACAAATTCAGAATAACATTCTCGCCAATAAGATGGTGACTGAAGGGACCCAAACAAAACAAACTCTCGTATATTTAAGGTTGTTTTCATACTGGCAAAACCAACTCATCAACTGCTTAAGTTCATCGGGGACCCAGAGCATGACAGAGAAGAATCGAAAGTTGTGTGACTCTGAAAAAGTTTAGAGCAGTTTGATTCAGTCCAGCCTCCAAGCGAAATGTGCTATTTGTTATAACGGGCCCCAATCTGGGCCTTTGGAAACATTATATTATTTTAATCCTCAAAGCGGCTCTATTGATTAGTTATTATCTCCATTTTATAAATGAGAAAAATTAAACTCAAAGAAGTTATACAACTTGCCGACGAACCATTGGTGAACAGATAGCAGATCCAGGATTCACACCTGAGTCTGTCAAGCCCAGTGTGAGGGTCCAGGAGGGGGGCAGAGATCATCAAATGAAAGTGCTTCATTTTTTTTTTCCTGCTTAATTACCAGCCCAAACTAGACATTCAATAAAATACCAGACAATTTATAGGTATTTAATGTATAACTCTCAGGTGTAATTTTGAAAACCACTCTCTTCTACAGATTAAATCATAAGATGTTACTAAAATTTTAGGATTATAACAAACCGCATGGCATTTTTTTAATTTCTAAGTTTTTTTTTTAATACTTGGTTATTATCAAATGCAGTGACCATCTTAAAAATCGCAACAGGTTTATTTGAAAACGATGAGCAAATAAATTAAACGTCGAGGAAGAAAGCTTAAAAAAAAAAAAAGAAAGAAAGAAAAACACCAAATTTGATTCAAAATGAAACTCTGGTTCCATGCCAAGTACGGTGAAAACAACAAGCTCGCTGAGTGTTTCCTCCCAATTAGTTGTAGTCATCACTGCTCTGACATCGGGCTCTGCCAGAGCCTGGCCGTAGGCGAAGAGCTTCAGCACATTCATTTGTTGAATCCTCGCAACACGGATCACGCTCACCATTTTAACGATGAGAAAACTGAGGCTCGAGATTTAGGACTTACGAAAGGACACATCCAGTAACTGGAAAGGCGCGAATCAAAGTCGACAATATAAATCACCCTTATGCAATACTGCCTCTGCTCACGTTCCCTTGAGAGGACACTGTAACGCGCCACAGAAAATAAAGGCGATTCGTTGTTACTATCAGTATTATTCGCAGTGTATTGATAATTTGCTTCAGAGAGAGCATATCAAGTGTCGAAAAAAAATCCCAATATAGCTAAGCGGAGAAAATGTTAGCTAATGGATGTTGAAAAGAATACGCCTACCCAACACAGCATCGCCTGGTTGCCTGTGAAGTGTCTGTATTGCGTTTCCTTTCTCTTTTCCAGCAGAAAGGGGAAAGTAACATACTGGTCTGTCAGCCTGAGGCCTCTTCCTAAACATTTAGGATCGGGGATTGCTCAGACTATCGGTGGATGTCATCCTGGCTGTTCTTAAGCTCAAGAGGCAGAGTTTTAAATGTTACTACATTTAACTAATAGACAGTAGTGATGTGTTTCAAAGACAGCTTGAGAATGTAGGTAGATTAGAAATGTGTACAGTATAAGGTCTTAAAAAATTATTGGGATCCCTAGTTTAATTGATGACCGACCTAAACTTTCGTTTTCCAGATTCACCGCCCAATGTTAGTTCCTCTACACTTTCCACGGAGAAAGATATGGGAATCAGGAAAAACGAAGTCCTTCTAGGTGCTAGGCACCATACATACGTTATCTCATTTTCCTACATTTTATAGGCAAGAAAAATAATGAGATAACCAAGAAAAAGTTAAATTTAAAAACAAATCCGTAAGTACAAGTGGAATAAGTATGCGAAGTGTTCTCAATTCCAAGGAACTCATGCAACATCAGTTGCAATGTTATTAAGTAATTCCTTAGCCACCTGTCATATACAGGGCGTAAGAGGGGAGGACCTGGAGACAGAGTCGAGGGGGAGAGATATCAGGGCAGGGACTGAAAAAGATCTGAATGATCATAGGGAAAGCTCCTCAGCGTAACCTATTTGAACACTCACTCGCAATTACTTGTTCAAAGTCCATCTTGTCCACTAGACCACAAGTATCTGTCCGATCTACTGCTATATACCCAGAACCCTTTATAACACGTGGCATACGCTGGGCACCCAATAATCACCTGTCGACTGAAGAGTACCTGCAGGAGAGTGAGTGCTTATTGAAAGAATCAGTCTCGAAGGAGAGAGCATGATAGTCAACCCAGCCAATGTTTAAGAATATTGCAAGAACTAGTGGTAACAGAAAATGTCTTACCTCTTTGTTCTCATAGCTCTCCACAGCAAAATCATTTTTAATCACAACATATCGCTCCTTCCATTTCTTTATATCTTCAGCAAACTGTAACAGTTCTGCTTCATACAAAACAGTTCCAGGTTCCAATGGCGGCTTTAGGAAGATAAATACAATTAACTATGACAACAACAGATAATATGCTACCATTAAGTCTGTCCATGGCATTTCAAAGAATATTTTAGGAGACTGTCTTGTGCTGAGGTTCTGGAGAAATTGTTGCTTCTTTCCCTCCTTCCACACTTCCTTTCCTACTCCTCCTGAACAAATGCAAATATTTGTCTTATTGATATTTTTGTGATTTTCATTTCCCTCCATTATGCTACAGGAATAGAAGTGTATGATGGAAGAGATGGTCATAATAAGGTTATGTCTGGTATAAACATGGCACTTAATAAATCCTTGATTAACTCTGTGGAAAAGAAGGAGTGAACAATTAAGAATAAGTTGTAGACATCTATCCAACACCTTGAATATGCTTCAGGGTTATGTCCTGCAAAATCGGGACAACTACCAGGCTGTTCTCCTAGTCATCACACCTTCAGGTGGCCTCAAGAGTTAGCCTCAATGGTCTTTCCAGACTCAAAATCCCTGGGGACCAGGCTACAAAAACTTAACCCATCCCCATACTTCTCAAAGAGGCAATGTTGACTCTCCAATCAAAGAACAAGCAGGCAAGCCAGCAACCTCAGTCTGAGCATTTCTCATTAACTCTGATGACATGTGTGATGCAAGAGAGTCTCTGAGATTCCTAGCTAGGGCTCCTACTGCGCGAACTGCGTAAGGGATCGTTCCCATCCTGCCTCACAGTGTAGTTCTGGTGTTATCTTGAAATATAGGAACGGGCCTTCTGTCTTTCACATAAATTTACATCTATTTTGCCTTTATTAAAAAATCACAGTGCCTTTAGAAACTCATCCCTCCATCCAGGCAAAATTTACATGAACCATACAGAGAAAATAGATATGCTAATCTTTTTAAGAATCATCTGAGGGATGAAACAAATTCGCTTCCAAGTCCCAGGGCTTATCATAGTGTCCTGACAGACGAGGCGGCAGTCTCCCATCTCGCCTGATTAACAAGTAAGAGAGGACCTCACTCTTCTCTTTAAATGAGACTGAAACCATACATAAGCTGAACTATGTATTGTTCTCACGTGCAGTATTTCTTAAACCTGGGCTACTTAAATCAACTGATAACGCTCATTTAAGAATGTGGTCTCCCCCGAGACTTACAATGTCAGGATCTCTGACGGTGTGGGATATAATGTGCATTGTAACAAGCTTTCTAAATTTTGAAGATCACCGTTCTATGGCATTAACAATCAGTTATCCCCACATACGCAGGGTGGGTCACCTTACTCAACCTCTCAGTTGTATTTGATCCATTTAATACATCCTTTCTTGAGACCCCTCTTTTATTTGCCTTCTGGCACATCGAATTTTCCTGATTTTTCTCCTACCCCACAGGCTATTTCTTCTCCATTCATCTTGCTGGATCCTTCACCTTTTTCTGATCTCCAAATGATGGAGGGGCCAAGGCTTGGTTGTGAAACCTCTTCTTTTTCTGTGGTTACTCTCCCTCGATCATGTCTCATGGCTTTACTACCAGTAATGTTAAGAAATCGCAAATGTCTATTCTCTAGCCTCAGCCTCTCCAGATCAGAGCATTCGACTACCAATCCAATACTTCCACGGTTCTATGTCAAAGAAGTATCTTAAACTTAGCATGGCCAAAAGTGAACTCATGATTCTCATCCACCTCTAGCTCTTCTATCCGAAAGGCAACCACATCCATTTATTTGCTTGGGCTGAAAACCAAGAAGTCATCGCTGATTTCTCTCTTCTATTATTTCGCACTCCGTCCATCAGCAAATTCTGTCAGCGCTCTCAAATACATCTTGACTGGGACCTCTCCTCATGACTACCAGCATCACCACCCTGGTCCAATTTGCCCCCACCCTTCTCTTGGACCACTGCGGTGCCCTCCTCGCCAGTCTCCAATTTCCCCTCATGTCCCTCCCTATCATCCATTTGCTTTAGAGAGGCCAGAAAAACCACTCAAAGTTATAAGTCCTTCCAAAGAGTTCCCATTACACTTAAAAAACAAAAACCTTTACTGTGGTCTACGGGTCTCACGTGGTCTGGTCCCTACCTGTCACTCTGCAGTCATTTTCGTCCCTTCTCCCTTGCTCACACTGCGTTCAGCACGCCAGCCTTCCTAAGGTGCTAGGATTGCTACAGGGTCTCTACACTTCCCCTTCCCTCTGCCTGGACCACTCTTCCCACAGGTATTCACACAGCCTACTCTGCTTTCTCTCCAGTTTCTGCACGAATGTCATCTCCACAGAGGGCTTCTCTGACCATCTTCTCTAAAATAAGACTTCTGCTTTACTTTTCTTTGTAGCATTTATTATCACCTGGGATCCATTTATTTGTTACAGTCTCCTATAATTGAATAAAACTAGGAAGGCAGAGAATCTGTCTTGTTCCTCAGTTCTTGGAATAGGGCCTGGCAAGTAGTAGGTATCAATAATTATTTGTTGAGGTTCTATATAATTATTATGGTGGAGCAAAGGAGAAAGAATAAGCTAAGGGATTAGAAGAGAAAACAATATTTGATCAATGACCAAAATAAAAATGCCCATAGCATAAGGCACTAAAATTATGACTTTTTAAAATTGAACTTTATTTACTACAGCAAGTCAAATTTCCAGATATCAAAGCATAAATGTGGGGAAAACATAATAAAATTGGATCATGCTAGTTTTTTTTAAAAAAATACAGATTATACTATCAACAAGAATCCATATGTTCTAACTTCAGGTAGAGTTTTTTGAGTATGAAATGATTTGAGAACACAGTTAAAAAAAAACACTGCCATTCCAATGATTCTTTATTTCAGATATGTCGTAAGTTACAAAGCATTCTTCAGTGCGAGAAATATGTAAACCAAACATCCATGACTTACCTTGGTCTTCAAAAATTGTGATGC
Organism: Eonycteris spelaea; assembly: GCA_003508835.1. NCBI lineage: Eukaryota > Metazoa > Chordata > Mammalia > Chiroptera > Pteropodidae > Eonycteris > Eonycteris spelaea. The sequence goes on from PUFA01000037.1 coordinate 5,702,084, forward strand.
TGAATCCCTTTGCTGTTCTACTTCACTGCGCACGTGGTTGCAGAAGGCCACAGAGTACTGGCGAGCGTAGTAGGGACTGAAGTTTTTGATAGCAGCCTCAGTTTTCCCTGGAAAAACATGAAAGTTAGAATTTAGAAATGTAGCATCTCTTACAGAATAGATACCTATCCACATAATTCTATACACACCCCTCCAGTCTCCTGAACACGCTGCACGCACCTTTACCTCTCCCTCCCACTTCTGACATCATCTGGAAAAACTCTGTGGTCCCTAAGGACCATCCACCCAGTAACCAATAGAATTTTTCTTCACACTCCATCAATAAGCCATTGCCATGGCCATAATCTCAAACATGCTTCTAATCCTTCTACAATCACCATTCCACCTCCCCCTGTTCTCCATTTGAACTTGCTCTTCATTCTCCTTTACTTCCAGTCATGTAATAATCCCAGGGTCCACCATGTCAGCTCTGTACACACATCACTCCATGTGTCTGCGAACGCCTGAGATGCCACCTCTTGTCTCGCTGATACACAGCCCCAGATAAAAACAAAACAAAACAAAACAAAACAAAACAAAACAAAACACACTATGTCTTCGGGTTCTACCCTTATGTTTTGGGTTTAAAATTTGTTGTCATTCAAAGCATTATGTAATTGCCAGGAGGTAGAGGAAAAGCTTAGTTCTAAGGCTCTAAAGACCTGAGTTCCGGTCTCAGTTCTAGTGGGACAAAAACCAGCTGCACTACCTCAGCCAAGCCCTTCTTCATCTTCTCCAGGCTCCAGCGTCTCTAACTGTAAGAGAAGGTGCTTGCCTGGCCATACTTTTCTTGGAATCTCTGTGACACTGACATATAACCATGGATGTATGGCTGCCTTACAATAGTGACCAACTGCAATATGCTCTCTTGACACCAGAAGAAAATGAAGTTGACAGTCAACCATGTGGGGGAAGCTAGAGGACTCGAAATAAAAAGAGAGGAGGCATCAAGCCCTAGGAATAGTCTTGAGCTCTTGTGACCTGTGCTTGGCTTTAGAAAGCAGGGTAGTATTCTGAAGTAGATTAGAAATCTTCACGATCTTCCGAGGACTCGCTTCAGAGTACAGAGATAATAGAGGCCCCACTGACTGTGCTTACAAGGGCTCGGTCCTTGGAATGAGACATTAGCTTGAGACAAAAATGAACCGGATTTAACATTCCAAAACATTTTTAAACACCTTTCTGTGAACTGGGCATAATTTTTGTTTTCGGATTTGATATTACAGCCAACAGAGACATATGAAAATATCGCATACTGGCAAGATTTGTTTAAACTATTATGCGTGTAAAATTTCAAACATCAGTGGAGTTCTAACCACACAGATTGAGACACTCAATACAAGAACCTTGAATCCATGTCTGCCAACTTTTAACCTATAGAATCACAGCCCAAAACACCCATAGTGTATGAATATTTTCTTTATGGAGAAACCTACTTTAGCTTAGGCATTTAGGTCTCATGATATGAATGAGGTAAAGGAGAATTCTTGCTTATTCCCTCATTAAAATGACATTTTCTAGTCCCACTTATGGGCCTTAACAATTATCACTTGTAAGGGTCTTTGAGACCCACTATAATAGGCTGTGTGGAAATGCAAATGAAAGCTCCTATAATTTGAATCAGGCTTGCTTCTGCTTGCTCTATGAGTTTATGGTATTACTATTAATCAGCATTTGCATAACACTTTAATAGCTCAGACTTTATAACTGTCTAATTGGTTACTGTTTTTATTAGCATTTACATAGTACGTAAGAAATAAAATTCTAGATCCTCGTCTATAATTTTCTTACATAAAAGTAGGGCATCTTTGAGAATCCTCCTAATGAGAATAAGTCTCATCTACCAAAAATATAAACAATTAACAAAATTTGCCCTTTATGTCCAACTCACCACTATTTGGTCTAGCAGGAGAGCAGCCTGTTAATTTCCGATGCTAATTGTGGCACTCTTGCAAGAACTTTGATTTAAATCAAAGGAAGTGGATGTCATTTTATGAGGAGCTCTACAAAGCCTTGAAACCTGGTTTCCTGCCACATCACACTAAGCTTCCCTCAAGGACGCCGAGCTCCTACTGTGATGTTATGATGCCACCACTCCCTACCAATGAATGAGAAAAACACTGTGATTTGAAAACTGCGTATGGTATCACGAACACATCATCCACCAGACAACACTTATAAAAAAGGGATTACAACTTCCCTAGGTAATTAACCTAATGCCTGGTTCGAAATGTGAATAAAACAGCTAACAACGTCAGAAGTACTAGGGGAAAGGGAATCTAAAGCAATTCTCAAAATTTATCTGAATTTAGATTAAGCCTATCTAAACACAAATAAAGGACAGTCCAACGTCAGGATCTTGATACTTGAGAAGAGCCCGGTACTGTGTCAAAATACTACTGCGGTTAGGAAGACGGACTGTGGAGTCAGACAGGCGTGAGTTGGAGTCTCATCTCTGCTACTTACCAGCGATGGAATCTCATTCCAGTTGCTTCCTCTCATTTAAAGACAAGAGGAACGATCTCCCAGTGTTATTGTAATTACATGAAACAATGCAGTTGAAATGCTCAGCACTACAGCTGGCACACAGAAAATGTTCAATAATCCACAGTAATTAAATCAAGGACAATAATGATGATGATGGGGCACCCAAGCCAGCTACCGAGGCAGTGTCCTTAAGCTGAACTAAAATATCAAGCAGAAGCCCAAAGCAGGCTGTCTACAGTGACTCTTTAACAGGAACCATCTTGTCCATACAGAAGGGAGATCTCACTCATCGCCGGCTGGAAACATATAATCTACATTTTCACAGCTCTTTTAGGAACATGTATCGGTACATAAGAGGCCCTCGGTGCATCCCGGAATTAAAACCAACTAAATAAAACTTTGGGATTAATGAGCCAAAGCAAACACCTGAGATAATAGCTGTGTTTACACTGAGCCTCTCTCTCTGAGCCTTAATTTTCTTGCCTGGAAAATGGGGATAATAAGACAACCCATTTTCACAGAGTTTTCTCTGGATTAAACGAGATCGTCTGCAGGTAAAGAAAGTACCCAGATCAGTGACTGACACTTTAGTTGCTAAAAAAAAAAAAATGTGACTATTATTTAATATTCCACATGAAAACATTCAAATAAAGTGGATCAGCCCAGGGCACCACATAAAAAAAATTCCGTTGAAACTAGCTTGTTTGTACAGTTTTCAGGATTCTTGAGTATTGAATTGCCTTCATTCCCCACCACCCTCAAATTGGTATCCTATTCTCTTTCCTAAATTGTTTGTAAAACACACTGCCAGGTAGGTCTTTCACTGAAAACAAGTTACTCGATAATATAAAAACTAGAATCAGTAGAAGGACGTCTCACACATTTTGTTATACCAGCATTTTTGGCACACATTTCTTCTAATCCTACTCAATTATTGCAGCCTGGGCTGGGCATTGCGTTGGTACAATTTTCTTGACCAGCCTGTGCTTGTAACACCCTTCAGGGTAATTATCGCTAAAGGTTAAAAACAAAAAACCAAACCTTCTCCAACAGCTCTATCTATATCACTTAGCTTCAGTTAACAATGTAAAAATAAGAAAACAATCTTCTGGCTCTTTTAAAACCTATTGAATTCACACACGTTCCAAAACTCAGCAGTGCCATTTGATTCCTTCTTGCTCATGCCCATATTCAATGATCAGATCTTGTCACTTCTATTTGGGCAATATTTCTTGAATCCACCCCATTTTTCACCATCTCAACTACCACACCTTCAGTCAAGTCTTGTTTATCTCTTTAAGAACAATGTAAAAGTCTCTTCATCTGCCCTATCTCAGCATCACAGTAGAGCAAAAAATCTTACCAGTGCTCAGTTCTAAAATGGGAACAGAAAAGTAAAAACCAGGCGGGCAGCGGGGAGGGTGTGCCAGTGCACAGATCCTGAAGGATTGTGGGAAATAAGGCAGAGCTTGGTCTGTGTGGCAGAGGCCGATTCTGGGAGTAGACAGAGCTAGTCCAGGGCTGATGGAGCAGACCAAGAGAGGTTGAATCCAAGCTGACTACCAAGGTCCCACTCAAGAGAAACCTGGCACGAGTTATGGAGTCCCAGATGTTAGAATGGGGAACTGTCCTTCAAAACCAAGCATGGCTACTGTTGCTCCCAGGGACCTCTTTCAAAAGCCATAATAGGCACGCTTCAGGTTGTAGAGGCATTATCCTCTGTGTCCGAGCCTGACAAGTTTCACTTGACACATTGCTGCAAGACCATGTCAACTCCTTCCTAAAAAACCTTCAACAGTTCCCATCAGCCCACAGGGTAACTTTGCCTGGCACTCAAGGCCTGGGATCTGGCCCCACTGTCCCATTTCTTACCTCTCCTATTCAAACTGTACCTCCCGGTCCCTGCACACGCCCACGCCTTCACCCCTCCTTCTCTCCCTAAATGCCCTGCCAGCCACTTTCAGGCACTTCAAGCCCAGATGGCAATCTCAACTCAAGAAGCCTTTTTGGCCCTTCCCAGCTATAAACAATCTCACTTTCTTTTTGCTTTCTTCCCAAACCATGTACCACTCTGGCTACAGCTGTTTAAATATAGTTTATCTCTCCCCAAGGGTATTACTGTATTTATGCACTCCACAAATATTTGTTGAATGAAAAAAAGAATGGCTGCATAAATATTTCAGAGTAAAGCAAAGTGTAATGCATTATAATCTTGAAATCCATGTCAATACTCCAAGAAAGAAGAAATGCACAGTTCTCAGCTTGAATATTTATTACCAAAAATATGTGCTCTCAAAGCTCAACTCATTTTTTTTTAAATCGGACTCTTACTAATTATTCCTTTTAGGCTATTAAATGAATTTTGTGTATGAAATTATATATGGGGAATTATATACAAACAAAAGCCTTTTTTTGTTTGTTTTTCTTGACCAGTCTGCAAAAAAGTGTCTAGGTAAAACTTATATGAAGTCTGAAGAGCCTAAAAGGTTTATATGTTTTCTCATTCTAGAATGTTCTTTGTTAATCTTCCAGTTCTGTAGTAGCGAACTCAAATCTAGTCTTCATCATTCATTTCCTTCTTGAGAGATACTGTGAGAGTGGATTACTCCTATTTCCCCATCATTCCTGGTGTCGGCTACACCATAGTCCTCTCTGAAATACAGATTCTTTCCTGTTACAATCTCTTTTAGAAAAGCAGCTTGTAAGTACTGAAAGATGTAAAAAAAAATCTAAACACTACTTTGGCTCTATTTCCTTCTACTTCACAATTATATTTTTAAATAGTCGAGATTATTATATTTTGTATCCAGTTTTACTTACTTAACAGTTCACCTTTGGTTTTTCCTATGACATTAACCTCCCCCAAAATCACAATTTTCAAATGTTACATTTTTATTGTACTATAAAGGGGAAAATACCAAATTTTTTTTTTTTAAGCGGGTTTTTTTAACAAAAGGGCTGTTTCCTGAGAACTAAGGCAAAGCCACATGGGAGGAGATAGTTAACTCGGCCTTTGGCACAGTTTCTTCAAATCTATTGAGCTTTCAGGTGAAGATTAATTTGTGAGAACAAAAGAAGTGACTCTAAAAATAAAGTATTTTTAATATTTATACGATAGACTATAATATCCACTATTGTTTACTTTTCCTAGAGTTTCTCAGATTATAAAAGTTTAAAAGTCGTGATGAATTATAACATCGGCTTTAGTCTCAGATTTTTAAGCACCATCACTTTGCACCTTGGGGTGGAAAAATCAGAAATCCCAATTTGCAATACAAAGGCGCAAAAAATCTAATTACACAGAAAAATGCCCAAGGACTCTCACTTTCTTCTAAGTAAATGCCTTAGAGAATGGGGATAAATTGGATTCTCCATAATTGAACTAAACCTTGTGTTTTATTATTTTTTTTAAAGCACACTTATTATTGGTGCTTGAGTGACGGATGTTTTAACATCTTCTACTAGGAAAAGTGAAAAATTCTTCCTGGGCAGCCTCGATGCCGGCAAGTCCCTGCATCCTATCTGAAAGAAACTCCACTTGGAGCTAAAAATAAGAGACATATAACCAATTTACATTCTCTGTGATTTACTTCAGATGTTAATCCAAGATGAGAAACACACACTTACACTCCCAAAACTTATATCAAAGTCATTCCTGTATACTCTCCAGATTCAGAAAACATCTGGATAGAAAGCAGACAAGCTTAGGAACAAACACTAGAACAGTTTCCCTGGTTTCCAGAACTCACTTATAGAGAGATCCAAAACTCTGAGTTAGACTTGCAGTGTACTTCACCTTGGACCGTTAGAGACTCTTAATTTTCTCCAATCCCTGCTCTAACAGAGGATCAGTATCTTTAATGTGCCCACAAAGTTTAACCCTTTAAAGGCATTCAATGAATCCACATGTACTTATGGGTGCTGCATAAGGGACCAGCCACCAGCTCCCATGGGCTAGGCGGAAGCTAAAACAGTTTTCTACAAACGATCACAGTTACTGAAATAAAGATTCCCATCTGCACTAAATATTTAGAATAGTAATACCTTCAGGTTAATATAAGAAATGGGATGAGACATTAAGTGTGGAAAAACATACCACCATTTTATAGGTTACAGTTCCTGCTTTATTAAAAACCTACTGAGGTCAGCTATTTCAGAGAACGGCATTCTAGAACTCTAAGGCCTGAAATCTGGTCTGTTCTTTCTTAGGGGAAGAAACTAATAGTACTGTTAGAAAAAATATATGCTCGTACTTTTATGCACACATCTTTCTTTAGACATAATTAGATGGAAGCTAACTTTAAATTTTCTTTCATTTCATTTGGAAAAAAGCACTTGGAAATTTTCAAGATTACTTTGCCATTACCTCACAGCATGCCTCCAATTTCCTTATGACACATCTGATGAGAATAAATCTTATTTATTTTGCCACTTCTCTAAGCTGTCTAATGTCCCCCGAGGAAGCTGCAGATTGGCTGTTTTTTTTTTTTTTTTTTTTTTTTTTTTATGAAAACAAGAGGGAAGAATGTGAAAAAAAAAAAAAAAAAGAAAATTAAACCAATCTGACACAGCTACTTTTTCAAAAAGCATATGAACAATGAATTCAGGAGGAATAATACTATTTTTGAGCATTAGATAAACTTTTTCAGTTTTGAGGAAAATATATAACAAATTCTGAAAAGTGAAATAATGAGGTTCCCTTTGATCTTTTTGAATCTAATGATAGTTATTAAATTTTGTCTGCACATTTTTAATCAAAGGCTTATTCCAAAATCCTGAAGATATTCTTTGCTTTGAGATTGCAACCATGTAAATGAACACAACAGACACATTAAAAGAAATCAGGCCAGACTTAAAATAAACCAGGCACAGGTCTAGGAATTTTACTAAGTGATTCTCCTTCCAGCACAATAAATCTGGTGTCTCCTCCAGGTCTCTCTTTTATTTTCCTAACTATATCCTTTCTTTTTTCTTCATTCCATTTTTCCACTCTTCTTCTCTCCACACAGAAGTACATTTGTTTGGAATGCTTTTTATTATAATTTCTATTTCTCTCTCAAGAATCTATGCCACTAATGTAAAAAAAATGCATTTCTAGAGAAGTGTGTTTGGGGCCTGGATGTGCTTGGGTTGTGTTAGTCTGGGGAATGAGAAAAAGGGGACTTTGGCTAGGAAAATGAAAGGTGGCATTACTGGGCTTGGGAAGGTCCAGGAAAAACTCTGTGAACTATTCAACATTTCTACAGGTCAGCTGACTTTTCGAAATCACTTACAAGGCAAGTCAAGTACTCAGTGGAAATTATCTTAGCATGCCCTAACTTATCCTCACAAGAATTTAAAAACTGCCAGAACTATTCTGTCTCCTGTCCACTTGACTTAGTCAGGCACTGTGTTCTCTGAATACAGTTTTCTTGATAACAACCCAAACATCTCCAATAATAAAGTCTGACTTAGCTCAGTCCAAAACACGGCTAATCACATAGTCAGATTTTGCTTTTTTAATAATAATGATTGCCAGTCAGTGGATCAGTTAATCACTACATTTCAAAATTCTTGAGTAATGTACATAAGTGAAAATTTATCCAAAAGATATTACATGCAATTCTCTAAAAATAAGAAAGAGAGAAAAAGAGAGAGAGAAAGAACACCAAAAACCTCAATGGTACTAACTATTTAGATTGTCTTAAGTTCTTTAAAATCATCTTCATTTCTTTTCCATGGAACTCACTCTCATAAAGTGAGTTCATGCGGTAGCTAAAAAGTGTGTTGGAACCTCACAAGGTGAGCTCTGCTGGAGTCTAAGCCTCACAAGTGAGATTCGTTTACACTAGTTATTATATGCACCAAGGGGCTAAATAAGGAACTTACATAACTGAGACGTCCTCCACTAGACACCTAAGAAAGCGGCTTGAGTTCGTCTGGATAGGGGCACAGACATGTCGACGTCAACCACTTTCCAATTTTGATGAAAAGACCAAAGATTACAGACTTCTCGAGCTGGATGGGATCATAGTGGTTCTTTCTAACCCCCTTCTATCTTCAGATCAAGAAATCAATTGGCCCCTGGTCACAGAAGTAGTTAGTAATGAGACATTTATGGGGGGAAAGTCAATGTTTTCAAGTTTTTCTCTCTACCACATGCTACATTGATGTTTATGGAGGAATCCAAGCACTTTTTTCTATTAATGGAGGAATGTAAGTACTCTTTGGGAATAAAAACCATTTTGTCAAGAAGAATTGTGAAATGGTCTTAAATCTGGGTAAAAAGATTGTTTTGATTAACTTTATGTGTCAACTTTACTGAGCTGCAGGGTGTCCAGATATCTGGTTAAATGTTATTCTGGATGTGCCTGTGAGGGTGTTTCTGGCTGAGGTTAGTATTTGGACAGGTAAACTGAGTAATGAAGATCACTGTTCTCAACATGGGTGGGCCTCACCCCATCAGTTGAAGGCCTGACTAGAACATAAAGGCCGAGTAAGAGGACATTTCCTCTTGTCTGCCTACCTTGAGCTGGGACCACGGTCTTTTCTGGCCTTCTAACTTAGACTAAAATATTGGTTCTGCCTGAGTCTCTAGCCCACTGACTTTCAAAATTGGAACTATGCCATCAGCTCTTCTGGGTCTCCAGCTTGTTAACCTTGGATCTTGGGACTTGTCAACATCCATAACTGTGTCAACCTCCAATTTTTATTTTAAAAATCAATCTGTCTGCCTGTCTGTGTCTCTGTCTCTGTGTCTATCCATCTGTCTGTCTGTCTTCCTCTCTCTTTCCTATGGTTCTGTTTCTATGAAGAACTCTGAAAAATACAGCTATAACCAGTTGAAATACATTATTGAGTCGTGACACAATTATCAACTTATTTAATGTATATTAAACTATTGGATCAATAACCAGTTAAAAGCTATCTAAACATCTAATGCTTCAATGTAATGAGTTCTCAATTTATCAGTAGAATCGGCATGACAATGTGTTTCAGAATACAATCTGAAGACATGGAATCTGTTTTTAAAACATTCCTTTAAGTAATTTATGAAGGGCAGCAAAAGCATCTGGCTCTGGTTCATCCCAACTGGCAGAAGTTGCCGGCGAGAAGGCAGAGGCCCAGCAAAGCTCTGGGAGCGAGGAAAGCGAGTTGACCTTATCTGAGTACCCTTAATCCCATTCATGTGTTCTAATCAAGTGGCATCACTGTCTCAATTAAAGCTGCAGTCTTTGCTGGCTAATGTCAGGCTCCCTGGGAAATGCACTAAACAGATTTTCTTAGCTACGGATTATGAAACTATTTTGCACCAAACTAAGGTTAAAAGGTACCGCTATGGACCGACCTAGTCATCTACATGATATTTGAAAATTCTTTAACAAAGCTTCTCTAATCTCTTCTGTGTCCTATTTTGTAAAAGCAAGAGATGAGATATTTTGAATTATAGACCACTAATTACAAGGGTTTTATATATATATATATGAGTATTTTCTTTCATCATGAACTACTTCAAGCATATAGAACAGTAAAGTGAATAACATATAACTCCACTATCCAACTAAACAAAATCTTAACATTATGCTGTGTTTACCTGAAAAAATTTTAAACGAAACATTACAGCTACATTTGTAGCCCCCTCAACCATGCCCCTGTCCCTACTAAGCACCACTATACTCAAAGTGATATTTATTTCAGTAAGTAATTTTAGACTCTTACTACATATACATGTGTCCATAAATAATAAATAGCATTGTAGGCATATTTTCAGACTTGTCTCTACCCGTCATTCTGCAGCTTGCTTTTTCTCAGCCAGATAATAGATGAGAGAGAGATAATAGATGATAGGTAGGTGGGTAGGTAGGTAGGTAGATACATAGATAGATAGATAGATAGATAGCATCTATTTTATATATATATATATGTATATATATATATGGGATATTTAATTTTAGTTTATTCATTTTAACTGCTATTTATACTTCTAACATATTTTCCAATCTCCTTGTTGATGGACCTCTCACCTGTTTCCTTTTTCTCTTATAATCAATGCTGATGTGAATATATATATACATATATTCAGGAGTTTCTGTAGTGCGTATGTCTAGAATACTGGGTCAAAAAGTGGGCATCTTGTAACCTGCACTTGATATTGCCAAATTTCCCTCCAAAGTAGCTGTGCAATTCACACAACATCAGGAGGGTGTCAGAATTTCCTCCTCCCACCTACTTAGAAACTCAAAGTAATTGTCCCGCTCACATAGTTTGGTCTGTTTTGATGGGTGAAAAACGGTGCCTTCATTTACGTTTGTCGGATTACAAATGAGCTGGGTATCTCGTCACATGTTTATTAGTCATTCGGTTTTCTTATTCTGTGAATTCATCTCCTCTCCGCATACGTCTCACTGACATGCCGGCGTGGTGTATCGATTTTAGACACGAACCCGTCTCAGACGCAAAGGCTGCAGCTGCCTTTTCCAACCCGTGGCTTGTTCTTCCTATTGAATGTGGTGTTGAACATAAGTTTTTAAGCTCAGCAGAATCAAATAAAATATTTTACTCTCTCTGTTTTGCTTTTTTTTTTTTTTTTTTGGTACCTGGCTTAGGAAATCCTTCCTTACTATTTTCTTCATAAGGCTGTTGTTCTCCTAAAAGTGCTTTTAGCATTAAGGCTTTTTTACCACCTGGAATTAATTTTCACAACCAATTTGATTTAGGAATCCATACTTTTCCATACAGATATCTATCCTTCTGGCACTACTTACTGACAAGTTCACATTTCTCCCCAAATGTATAACTACTTCTGATATACATCAAGTTTCCATATTTGAATGTTGTTGTTTTTTTAACTTCCCAGTCTGTTCCATTGGTCTATCATCTATCCCTGCACCATTAGTACCAGGCTGTCTTAATTATTACAGCGTTGTAATAATTTTGGATATGTAGAAAGTAGTCTTGGTTCATTTTCCAATTTTCTTGCATATTCTTCGGCCAAAGCTCTTCCATATGAATCTAGAGTGATTTACGTCAGGTTCCATGGAAAAAGCAATGTTGGTATTTTGATTGGAATAACAATGAATCTGTGACAGTTCTGAGGCTAACTGATAGCTTTCTGACATAATCTTCCCATTGAAGGCTGCTACTAGCCCATAGAGCGCTTCTGTACAAACTAGAGAAAGTACCTTTCCTCGGGGCAGATGTGGCTACATGAGAATGCAGCACAGGCTAGATTTTTGCCTCCGCCTGTGCCTCCTTGGTTAGGAGTCTTGTGAATTTTAATTAAAATGAACGAATCACCCTCTGTAGAAGTTAAACCATTTTGCATGGCCATCAGTATCATATGAGATTGTGATTCACCCACAGACTCAACAGAAGCACATTCTCAAACTTTGCTAACGAGAGATAAGTCTTGTATGCAGATGGAAAGAGTTATTAAGAAACAAGACATGTGATCCCACCTACCTGAGCTATGGCTTCCATAAAAACTATTAAGAGGTAATAGATAATGGGAAGAATTATTCCCAGTAGACAGTTGGAATGAACATTGTATAGTCTCACAAAAGAAGAGTGCTAAATGGCAGCTGAATATGACTAATACTGTATTGATACTTCCATATTATAATTTAAGTAATCATTTGTTTTACGTACATTGCAGATTTCCGTAGGCCAGCCTGGAAACCAACCAACAAAGTTATACCATTGTCTCTAAAGGAAACGCATTCCAAAAGCCAAACCATTGACATAATTGAAACATTTGGAGTACATGAAGAACTGCCTAGATTTAAGAGGAGAAACTGTTCTAAGTTACAAAAGGAAAACATTTTAAAAGGAGATTCTCTCTTGGACCAGGTGAACTTCCTGTGATTGGCTGAATGTCCATCAGAGGTGGGTAGCTCCCAAGCATGCAAATTTGACTAATTGTGCAGTCATATTAGTGGCTGTCATCCGTCTGCCTTCCTCCAAGTATGTTACTATTTGAAATGTACACCAAGCACTCTCAGAGGGCCCACTGGTTTCAAAACTGACACTTCAAATGGAAGAATTCTGGGCTTTCAGATAAATCTGGAGAAGCCTGGTTCTATCTCAGCACAGAGCAAATTCTCAAGCCTTTCCCTTGGACGGATCCACCCTCTGCTGAATGAAGCTGCACAAACTGTGACAAATATTCTGTTTCAGAGAGGTGTAAGCCCAAATTCCCATTCAATTGGTTCCGCCCTTAATATGTGACCTTAGGACAGTGTTGTTTAATAGAAATTTCTGTCACGATGAAGACATTCTACGCCTGTTCTGTGCAGTATAGCTACTGAGGACTTGAAATATAGCTAATGTGACTGAGCAAGCAAATCAATATTTTAGTCAACTTTAAATTTAATAGCCACTCACGGACAATGGCTGCCATGCTGAGTAGCACAGTTCTAGAAAACTTTCGTGTCTTCATCTTAAGTGAAGAGTCGCCGAGGCTGCCTGATTTTTAATACATAAAATTCCATTCCCTACCTCTAGACAACCCCTGAATCAGAAAGTATCCAAGGCTAGAGATCCCGTATTTTCAGTATGTTCTTCCAGTAGATTCTGATGAGATTTAAGATATTTAATAGCAGTGTAATGAAGAATAGATACTGATATTTGCAAGCATTAGCAAGATTCCTGCACAGTACACACACTGGAAAGAGAAGCCATGGGCTCTGAAGAAGTCAGTTTTTTGTGCTGACATATGTGCCCGCTTGTATATAAAGTACTGGAGGCGATCAGAATATGCAACCCCAAAATATTCCACTTTGACATAAGGATTATTTTGAGCTGCAGGTATTAAGAAGCAACAAATGTCTAAAGAGCTCTCTGCCCTCCCTCCTTTGCCTAAAAGCAAGATCGACATTTCTTGGTCGTGAATGAATGTGTTCCCCTTCCCTTCTCCCGTGCCAGGAGGAAGAAAACCGCTGGGGACAGAAACCTGACTAAAATCACTCTTAACTACAATATTTCCCCGCCCCCACATTTACCCTTCCACAATTTACTGCCCCTAGAAGCCCAAATCCCTTTTCCTTTGTCTTGGCATTTCTCCACAAATGTATCACCCTTTATTAAGATGGCACGTAAGCCCCAAATTCTAACCTCTTTGAGATACTCATCACTCTCACAGGTATGTGTGTTGTACACATAAATGAATGTGTGTTTTTTTTCTCCTGTTATTCTGTCTTTTGTCAATTCAAATTGTAGGCCGCGGCTGCTAAATTTAAGAGATTAGTGGAAAGTTTTATTACCCTCCCTACAGTACCCAATTCAAAGCTCTCTGATGCATGTATAGTAGGACAATCCAGCTTTGAAACTTCGGGTGTGTGGAGGGAGGGGTGTTCCAGAGGCTGAGGGCACTTTACTAGTTCCCCTTCGTTCTTTTGTAAGGGGAAGGAATAGAGCATTATAAGATATGAAACTAGTGATGGGTAGCTTGAAGGCTGAAAATCTAGTGAAGGAACTTGGAAATCTGGGCAGTAAGAGAAAACTCCTAACATGTAAATATACAATTGAGGTAATTTGAAAAACAGTTGAGAGAGACAGACAGGCAGACAGAGACAGAGAGGAGAAGGTTGAAAGAAAAATTATGCACAGTAAAGACTTTGCTAAAGTCAAAGTTGGTAACTTTAGAAAATACTAAAAAGAATGATCTCAATAGGATTTAAAAATGGCTTTCTGGCAAACAGCATGCATGCTAGTCCATTCCTGAATTTGCCCCTGTTTCAAGACGCATATTACATAACCACCACAGGGAATTCTGAAATTTCAGTATAGTTCCAGAAATCCATGAACATACTCATTTTACGGATGTGGAAGCCATCTGCTCATCTGCTTCTCAGGCAGGCAGATATAATGAGATTCTTTCAGAGTACTTAAAGCTCTCCAAACAAAAGAAACAAACATTACAAGGAAGACTGTTACTTGCAGAAGCAGAAACACCATGAGCTAAAAAAAAAAAAAAAGAAAAAAAAAAAGTGTGTCTATAAGGGCTCTTGCTGGCTCTTCACATTAAGGAAACTGGTCTGGAATGATATAAGTGGGCACCACTGGGTCCGCTTTGTAGTAGAGACATCAAAACTGGGGAATAAAAAGATGGTCATGAGGGAAAAGAAAGCAGCAACAAGGTAAATAAGTTGTATACCTGTAAAGCTAAAAGAAGCTTGAGTTTACATTTTAAATTTCACTTGTTCAATTGTAACATGTATATGATAATGTTTGATTTATTTCACTACTACAGCAGATGGGAGAGAACCTAGCTATGAGCAGCAATGTACAATAATTCCTTAATTCTTCTTTAATCCCCTTTGAACAACTGGTTTATGTTAAGAAAACAAAATAAAATATATATAACTTGGCTGATGCTTTAAAATAAGAGTGTTTTTAAGTAAATGTTTAATTTCTGAGATAAGATTGAAAGTTGCTTGTTCCATTTAATATAATGAACTACAAATATTTTACATTTAGAATAATAGAACAGAAATAAATATTTTATTGAATGGATGAACTAGGTATGTATGAAAACACCACTCCTTGCTCACAACACTCACTCCTCCTCCTTTCTCATTCATACTCATATTCATATTCATATTTTCTCTCTCTCTCTCTCCCTTCCCTTTAACCCCATTATTCTGCTATTCCCCTCCTTCAGCCCTCCTGATTCCCCCAGCCGCTAGGGCCCTTCCAGGCTTAACGTCCTTCACTAACTATCCTAGATCTCGGGAACCCCATGTTTTATCCTTTACTCCTGCGGTCAAGAATATCTCTGTATTCTTACCCCTCAGTAACCGTCATCAAATCTGCTCCGTCAGTTTCTAGCCCTGGATCCACTCATCTGCTCATTTTCCCAGCTGCTTCTTGCAGGCTTCCTAGCAGTTGCAGAAGACATTGCAAAGCATCACATGCATGTGGCTCCACTACGAACAAATGGGCTCTCAGCCCCGCTGAAGCCAACACTATTCAGCAAACCTTTTTCTCATCCTTGGTTACTGCCTCTTCCATTCTCTACAACAGCTACTGAATCTTCATCGGATTCCTCGAACTCCCTTCTCCACTCTCCTTTTACTCCCGGAAGACTTCGTCTTTTTTTTTTTTTTTTAAGAAAATAAGGATAATGAGTCTTGATTCTCTCCTATCCACTTTCAAACTCATCTCCTCATCAATTATACTTCCGTCCTTCCTGTTGTCTCAAAAGGAAGACATTCTAATCCTCTTCTTTCAATTATTACCCCATCAATTATTTCCTTTTGCTTGGATTGTCATTATCTTTCTTTCCACTGGGTTTTACCTCTGAGCCCACAAATGTGCTCACATGTTGAAGCAAACACACAACACTCTTCTACCTCCAAGCAACTACCCTCTTTTTCCCTCTCATCATCAAACCTTTCGGAACAGTATCTATGGTTCCCGGATCCATCACTTCCTATTTACTTCTTAATCAGCCACTCTCACCCTTAGAAACACAACCCCACTGCACAGCTGTGCACCCCGATGATTCCCATATGTGCATCTGCTGTCCCACCCTCCCCTGAACACCGTCCTATATTTTCAACCGTCTCCCACTAAATAATTTTATATTGAAGTCCTTAGAGGCACTTTAAACTTGACCCCCACCTCAGGTAACAGATTCACTATCCCCTGGGCCTCTGCGAGAGGAATCTCAGAGTCATCCTTTACTCTTCTTCTTCCTTTTGGTTCCACAGACACCAAATCCTGCTTATTTGACCTCAGGAATCTTTCAAATGCAGCTCTGCTATCAATGATTGTTCAGACCCTCATCTCTTGCAAGAGCAATTTACTGGAATGAACTTGTGTCCTGCCTCTGACCTCTCCCTTTTCAAATCCCCTCTTTACACCACCAGCAAAGGTAGTATTGTGAAATAAACGACCGGTCAGGTCCTTCTCCTGATTTAAAAAAAAAAAACAAAACAACAAAAAACATCTTGGGCTCTTCAGGTGCTTCTCAAGCTGTCCTCAGCCCACCTCTCTAGCCTGTCCTCTATCCACAGAGCATGGATGACACTGGCTACACCACGTCCCCACAGGTGCTGAGCGCAGCACATCCCTGATCGTTTGCTTCTACCACTCACTCTTCCCGGGACCCATCGACCCAAACGCCTATTCACCTTCAAAGTCAAGTTGAAAATCTACCTTGAAGCTTCTCCTGGCTTCCCGTCACCCACCACCTCAGTCAGAATTAATTGCTCTCTTTCGTATACGTGCGGCCCTTTGCTGAAGCCCCAGCTGGCCCCGACCACAGTGCGGTGTCATGATTTGTTTACATGCCGTCTCTTGGCAGCACAATAGCTCACTGGAAACACATTTCTCATCACTGACTCCTGAGAGCCCAGAGAAGTCAGTGCCCGGCCGTGATAAATATCCGTTGAGTTGGTATTGTAAATATTAGCGCTATATCACATGCCTTTTCCCTGCACATCTTAACCTCTACCATCATAGGATGAATGGGAAAGCAAATGGAAAATTAATCTGCCACACAAATGGAACATTCATGCCAACACTTAAACTTGTAAGTACCTCTATTATCTTTAGAAAACTCCATTCCGAAGCTGGTCTGTTTCTTATATACTATGAGTTTATTTTCCCTTCATCACGGACCAGGAATGCTCAAATAAATAGTCATTTGTCAGAAGGATTTGTCCTAAAGCAATATGTTTAGCAAAGGTAGGGATTTAGTATGAGACAAATTGAAGAAAAAAAAATAAAAAACAAAACAAAAAAAAACCAGCAATCTTAAGTGTTTAGATCGTTGGACAAATTGAACTGTCCTGATCTGTTGATTAATCAAGGTGACCAGCTCTCAGAAGGAGCATTTTGTTCCTTTCTCCAAATCTGATCTGAAGTTTACTGTTCCACTGGGAGAAAATCACCTCAACTACACATTTACAAAGAAAGTTATGAGGTAGAAATTTAGATTCAGACCATGCTTATGTGGCACAAAAAAAAAAATATGTGGTTGATTTAATCCAATTTAGCAAGAAGAGGAAAAGAATAGAGTTTAAACAGCTGAGTATAAGAAATTTGCTACTTATTAGGGAAACAAAACGGATCCAAATTTGTGCTGAAAATAATTTTAAAAGAGAGACCCTTAAGGAAATGAGCTACTTTGTCATCTGTTTTTACTGTTTTCCACGCAGAGTTTCTGCGGCGCTTTGGGCTTTTCTCTGTTTGGGTAATGACCACAGGTGAGGGATAAAAAGCAGCTGCAGACTAACTCCCCGGGGGAGGGGGAAATTCTATAAACATCCCAGGTACGGAGCGTCAAACACATCTGAAGACACAATGCCTTCTATGAGTCACAGGCTCTTCAATACTCTCCACACAAACAGACAAATAAGTAAAACAAGCATAAAACATAACCAAAAATAAATTTTTTACCACGCATACTCCAAAATGTCACTAGATTGAAGGAACTTCCCTTAGAAGGGAAAGGGATGAAAGTCTTGTCTCATTCAGTTATCCTAGGCTAGAAAGAAAAAATACACACGCACACATACATATGTATATCTTAGTTGTTATGGCTTTAAATAAATAAGAGCTGCCAACCAAAGGCAGGGAAATGAATGACAGGAAATGAGGCAAACTTTAAAGAGGAAGTGGTTTTGAGTCAGCAACAGGGGGGGGATTAAGGAGTACCAAACCCACAAGATGTGTAAAAATGAAAACTCAAGGGCCTCATCTCAAGAAAGAAACAGAGCCCACTATTAAATTGTCACAAAGATGCATAAACAACCACATAATCTTATATAGCTATTTGAAGAGTCTATAAGAAGATAACCAGGAAGCATTTGTCTCAGTCTGTTGAGATCCTGCTTTTTAATTTTTATTAAAAAAAAAAAAAAAAGAATCAAGAGAGACCAAGAAGATAGAAGGTGCATTACATATAAAACCTCCTAAATTTGCCATCAAAATGTACATAAACCATTAAATCACTAAAAATCTAAAGGAACATTTTAAATGCAAAATAAGAATACCTCTTTTTTTAATTATATACACATCTGGGATTATTTAAAATTCAGCAGTTCGATTATAGGTATCTTAATTGTTATAAAATATGGTATAGTTCATCTGCCACTGTAAAGTTATAATATAAAAGCCAAAGCAAATAAAAATTTCCTTTTACGATAAAGGAATGTATTTTCTAATCTAATTGTGTATAACAAAGTATCAGAAAGTGGTAAGATCAGGGAAGGGAAGTATGGTATATTGTAAATTGAATGCAACTATTAAAAATATATTTGTGAAAAGCATATAATATGTAAAAATGCATGTCATAATTGTAAGCGACAACAACCAAAAAGTGAACATAGATTTTTACAGAGAGAAAGATCACAATGAAGTAAAAGAACAAAATCAGCTAGGCAGAGAAAAGAAACAGAAGGAACTAAACTAAAATAATAACAGTGCTTTTCACTGAGTAATGGGTTCATGGATGAATTTTTTCCTTCTGTTTTTATAAAGGCTATGCTTTATATTTTATTTTAAAATGGGTAAGAAAGAAAAAAATAATAAAATAAAATGGGTAAGAAAGAAACTTTAGCCAGAGAAACAGTCCAGACAAAGTAATAACCTGATTAGCTAAGGTCTAAAAACCCTGCTTAGCGAACATGCAATTGCCTAAAGAAAACCATTACATAGTATTAAATTAGTATTTAAAAACCAAAGTAAATCGGTGTCCTGTTAACTGCCAAAGCATGGCAAAATCAACCCAATCACTTGACGAGTAGAAATAATCAATAAGAATCTCTCAAACAGCATCAATTGTCCCATCATTTTCAAGAATATTTACACACTTGAAATAAGCAATAGATTTAGCTAAACTAGATTCTGTGCTCTAGTGATTTCAAGCACGTAGTCTCAATTTTAAACAACCAGTAATTATAGAATAATAGCAATTTTGGCTTAACTGTTTCTTTTCTCATTTTTTGCTTCTATATTATAATTTTCACATATGAATCTTACACAATATATTATATGAACATAATTATAGTAAGTGAATTGATAGCAGAAGAAATAATTCTCCCCATTGTACATCCTCACAGACTACCTTCTTTCCTTTCACTTTTACACAAGGCACACTCACCCTCCCACCCCCTCACCCCGACCCACTCAACCTCCACACACAGAAATGATTAAAAAGTCACGGGAGAAAGAACTCAAATGAACTGGGAGGTAAAATAAGCCTGTAAAATGCAATGACCCTAAATCATTTTTCTTAAAGTTTCATTGCATTTGGCTTCTGATTAAAATAATTTCTATTCCCATCTATGACCTTGGTGTCATAATCCGTTCTTAGAAACTCCCCTTCTTGCAATCCCAGTCAGTCCTTTTCTAAATCTCAAACTATTTTTTTTTTGCCAGTGTATTGAAGTATAATTTACAAAAACTAAATTCAACAATTTTAAGAGTGCAATTCAATGAGTTTTGACAAATGTTTACAATCATGCAACCACCACATGCTCATGATATAAAATATTTTGTCACTCCCCAAAACCCAATATAAAAAAACCAATTCAAGTCCCTAAAATCATAATATTTAAAATGCTTCCAATAGGGTTGTCCTTCGACGAAGTGAAGCCTTATAAGTCTGGTTTCTAAAAGTTCGAAAGGAAGGGCTATGTCACTTATTTTTGTGTATATAAATAGCAATTTCCTGGAAGATTCTTTTTTTACCTCCAAAAAAAGAAGAAATATAAGTTGTAAGGCACTTGTTTAGTTTTTAAGAAATAAAACTCACTTATAAAAGAATTTCCCTCTGAAAATATGTCTTTTTTCCTCCACCAAATAGATGTCACATAAAAAATTTTTTTCCCTTAATAAGCAATAAAACAAGTGCTGGATCATTGTATCAGCTCAGTAGAATGTGTTAAAGAGTGTACCTGATAGATCACCATGAAAAGCTAATAGGAAGATTTGTCAAGCCTTTGCTGAACACAGTGGCTGGTAGTGCTCTTTAAACATGATCACGTTGCATCGTCTAACCAGCCACAAGACTGCTCTGAGCAGGTTAGAGCGGAAGTACCCCTCCAGAAGTAGGAATAGGAGTAAGATCAAAAACAGAAATCAAGAACCCGTTCATCCCAAGAGAACGCCCAAAGGATCAGTACATCTAGCTCCAGCTGAACTTGTCCTCTTCTTGCTCCAATGACTTTTGCTACCAAAAACCAAAGTCACCATTGTCTCCCTTACATCTCCTCTCTTGCAGACTTTTCAGGACTATCCAGTTTGCTGGGTTTTTCTTTATCTTCTTTCACAACTTCCTACTCGTGTTTCTTTTACCAATAAATGACGGGGAAAAAAAATCTAGCCATCTTTTAAATGATGGCAATGAAATAAAAGTCTTCAGAGATTAAAATCTAGGTAGACGACTGAAAGTTTGAAATCCGCTCAGTTCAGAGTGAAGGCTGCCAAAACAGGTGTGTCTATCAACCTGCAGCCTGGGAGAGCAAGAGACTGACAGTTTGATTTCTTTGGCAGTTTCCCATATCTCAATTTATGAGGCAGACTCTGCAGTACAGGGGGGCCTGAAATGCGCATGCTCACTGCCATGAGAATGAAACTGACTCAAGGAGCGTTTAAGTTGTATCATTCCAACCTAAGCTTCCTGTGTGTACACGAAAAGATATGCTTTACTAAAGGAGGACCATCAAGAGGTAAATCAAATGCGAAATGAAAAACTCATCCACTAAATAAACTAATCAAAAGTAACTAAATAAACTCAAGTGATGCATGCTATAGGCAGAATGGAGCAAGAGCATAATGTCTATGATGCCTTTACACATAAACACACAAAGCACCAACTTGGGAAACAGAGGTTAGGAGTTTGGATGCTCAGTGCTTCAGCCTCCCTCCTGGCAGACCCCTCTGGTAAAATGGCTTTAGTCACCATGTGTATGTACCTTGCGGTTTTAGGACAGGTGTTGATATACATCAAGAAAACGCAGAGGGATGTGGCTCGACCAACTTAGTGGTTGGTGACAAAGGCAACACTTCAGCCAGACATAGGCTGGTCCCTGGCATGTTCTAAAGCGAATACATTTCATTGCTCCTAAAATACAGTTTCTTCACATTTTAACGTCTCTAAATTGGCAGTGTGTCTTATAATCAATCCGGTCTTATAACTCTCTTCCACAAAGTTGCTGTCACAAGGAGGTTGCGTGTGCACAAAACTTGGTCATCGCTGTTCGTCTGCTGTCACATTCACTGGGCTCTGTTTACAGTTAGTGCTGAATTCAATTTCCATTTTAATATATTTTTAAAAGATTATACTGATTCAATATCAAGACAAAAAATTATTGTGTAAATAAAAAGGCATGGACAGGAGTTGCAGGACACATTCGATATTAGTGGAATAAATATTTATCTTTGGGAAAAGGACCACGATGCCTTATTTAATTGCAAAGCGACGTTCGGTTGTTTTACAGGTCTAAACGAGAGAGAGAACATTTTGAGTTGCGTTTTGTTACAGTGGTACATGAAAAGCGCAGTCTACTTCGTGCCAAGCAATACAACCAACTGAAAGCAGGCAAAAGTACCACAGAATATCCACGAAATGACAAAGCCACTAAAGGCCATTCGTGTGTAGTCCAGAATGGTCACCGAACACAACGGCAGGTACTTTTGCTCCCAATGATACATAAAATCGTAGTGTACTTATAACTGAGATCATGTACAAGTCAGTGGAATACGACAGTCAAGTCTGTCTTCAGTACCTTTCCGTGGTCCTCCCCACCTTCGGATCACTTAATACGCTCCCCAGTTGTTTCTACATATTAGTATTACACCTCTCAGGGAAACTGATATTTGAGACAAAACATCTTAGTTATGAAACGAGTTATGGACAAGGCTGTTCAACCATAAACTATTTTGCATTATAACCCTTGAAACGATCTGGACTGTATGCAAAAAATCATAGGATCAAATATATTTGACTCCTTTATTGGTGGTGACAGAATGCCATTTCATCCCCAAATCATCTGGCTTCTTCGACTTGAACTTTATGACTAAAAAAAAAAAAAAAAACTTGAAAGCTACTAATGTTTTGCATAGAATTTAAAAAAACAAACAAAAAAGTGTGGGATAATCAAGAAAAATGTATCTGCCTCTCTTTTCCTTCTTAGTACCCGTCTCCTTACATCTGTTTTCTTTAGCATATAGAAAAATTATCCCTTTTCCCTACCAAGGGCTGCCTATGACCCTTCCAACAAAAAGTAGAAACATAACAGATGACGGTTATAAGGGCAAACTCTCAGTAACCCAGAGAGCATGACGAAAAAGTCCCCCCTCAAAATCTGGCTGGAGATAGAAAACGAAAGAGTAACTATACTGAATTAAGTACAACCCCTCCATTCTAACGCTGGGAACTCTTTCAATACCCCCATAACATTCCCAGAGTACGTTTGCTCTTCTTTTTACTATTCCCTGCATTCCTGTCACACTAGAGTATTGCCCCGCCAGCATGACCTGCTGTGCTTTCTGTTCGGAATGCCCTCTTTCGAGTCCAGTCCAACCCTCCAGAATCCTACCCAGTCTTCAAAGTCCATTCATTCAATATATGTTAAGCAGCATCTCTGTGTAGAACACTAAGGCTGAAAAAAAGTGGAAGTTTCTTTCCCCGAGGAGCCATCAGTCTGATCTATCTGAAATGCTACATCTTCTCCAAAGTCCTTTTAGAGCCACGCAACTGTGATCTCTCCCTCCTGAATCCTCTTCTCTTTTATTATTTCAGCTTAAGAATGTCTTAGTGATCTCTTCCTACATGCCAGGGGTAACACTGGGCCCTTTCACATACGTTTAATCTACACAACAGCTTCGCTAAGTAGACTCTCCACAGACCCCTGGGCACATGAGAAGACAGATGCTCGTAAATTCACATTCCTTCTAAGTGTCCTGTTAGGGACCTAGAACCTGGGTTTATTGACTTCTGTATCTGGGATCACTTCCATGAGCATTTCAGCAGCACTCACTTGATCTTATTATCTGTGTGCTTATTCACCTTCTCCAGTCCAAAAAAACACACTTTAAAACAAGAATCCAGCTCATTCTAGTGTATAGTTTGAACACTAGTGATATGACACGTCTGGCTTAAAAGGGCTGCTCAAAACGTGTTTACAAAGAAAGTGGCATCCAAGTGTTCTGGTGAACGCCAGTGCTGGTTGTCAGGATGCAGAGGGGAGAGTCTGAGAACCAACTGACCTCCCTGCCATTGTGAGAAGTCGGGACATATTGAACCTTACCGGAAGTGGGGATGAGAGTTGTGAGGGGTCTCAGAACCCATATGGGGAAATCTCTGGTTCAGGGAAGGGGAAGTGACCTGCTCGAGACTGCAAGGTCTAAAGTAAACAACGTGCTAGAAATGCATTAAAATAAAAAAAAAATGCGAAAAGATAATAAAAGGTGGCGAGAATGCAGATTGGCTCATTCAAGCTCTGTTCACAGATGCTGAGAGAAAAGTAGATACCTGGGGCCCAAGACAGTCTAGTTGGGCAAATTCCGAAGTCTGAATCCAGAAACACCAACCAAGTCAAGAGTTAAGTATTTTTAAAGCTTCGGCCAGAATCTGGGATCCAGAAAGAAAAACAATCCTCCTTCACTAGGAACTAGTGTGGATCTAGTGGTAGGGGAAGAAGTTACACGGTGAGAAAAAGCCACGGGCTCCTGATTGAAAGCACATGCCGACTAACGAGGCAGTGACAGAATTTCAGAGTTGGAAGGGACCACAGCTATTATCTACTCAGACCTGTGTTTGCGCTAGAAACAAAACCAGGGGGAAGTTGTGTCTATTGAAAGGTTTCCACTTACGTTCAACTCATTAAGTACGCAAACTTTCCCACTTATAAATGGCCTCCGCCAAATACAGCTGTGTCCCCAGAGTCCATCACCAGGCAGTGAAGGCCATAAATACACAAAGGGAATGCACGTGCGTGCCCTGCCTGAGTGAGCAGTGATGGATACTGGGGTCAGAGGATCCCGGCAGAGGGGAGAAATGCTGCACAGACCGAGAGGCACAGACGGAGAGGCAGACACTCGGTTTTTGGTCCCCCGGCAAGTGAAAGTAGAACACATGCCGGGGAAAGTGGGGTGGGGGGCCCTTCAACGGAGCTCCTTGTTTGTGGGGCGTCATCCTTATCATAGTCCCAGACGGCCGCCTCCCGGTATGGACTAGTCTCCCGCAGCCGCTGTAATAAATTACCACAAACTTAAAACAAGAGAAACGTATTCTCTCACAAGTCCGGAGGCCAGAAGTCTAAAATCAGTACCATTGGGATGAAATCGAGGCGAAAGCCAGCCCGGCCCACATTGGCAGGGCCACTCTCCCTCCAGAGTCAGTGCCTTGACTCTTCCAGCTCCTGGCAGCGGCTGGCATCCCTTGGCTTGTAGCTACATCACTCTTACCTCTGCCTCAGTGTTCACATTGCTGTCTCGTGTGTGTGTGTGTGTGTGTGTGTGTGTGTGTGTGTGTGTGTGTGTGAATCCTCCTCTGCCTCCCTTATAAGAACATGTGTGATTGCACGTCATCACCTTGTCTCAAGGTCCCTAACTTAATCACATCTGCAAAGACCCTTTTTCTAAATAAGGTCACATTTATAGGTTTGAGGGACTAGGCCCTGATACCTTTGGGGGATATTCTTTGGCCTACTATGCTACATTAATAGAAGTCACTCCCACTGTCAATATAAAAGTATCTTCATACAAAGAAACATAGTGTCTCGTATGAAGCCACACTGCCAGACTCTTCTCCGTGTCCCTTTGTTCCCTGCCTGGGCACACTTTTTATAAGGATTAATTATAAGTTCATCTAAGGAAGCAATAATATTAGGCAGTACAAATGTTCCAAAAAAAATCTAATAAAATTATCTAGCTATTCATTCCTGGCTTCTTTCAGCAGCTGGTTTTAAAATCCTTCCTAAGATGGTTCTAGAGTTTACACGACCTTCTACTGACCTCCTATAACCCTTCTACCCAGGAAGTGGCCCTCATTCTTTTTTTTCCTTCTGCCTCTCCACACCACCGCCAAGAAAAGGCCAAGTTCCATTATCCCCTCATAAATGGCTGGAGTTTGCACGATGTTTGCATATTGTTTGGTTCATTAATGAACTCAATGAATGTTTCGTAACTACCTATCACGAGCCAGACATTGTGCTAATTCATGGAGAAGTGAAGAAGGAAGGTGGGCCGATGCCCTCAATGAGTATAGCAGCAATGGCGGACTGCAGACTCTGTGAATGAAATAGAAATACAGGCTATAATGAAAGTAAATGCGGGCATCAGGGGAAGCTACTGGCAGGGGCCACATGCTGCAGAGAGAACTCAGGTTCTTGAAACAGAAAGAACTGGGTTCAAATCCCAGTTTACCACTTACTGCCTTACTGTGTGACTTCAGGCACATTACTTAAGCTCTCTGAGCCTCAGTTTTCTTACCTGTAAAACGGGGACAAAGACAACCCTCTTTAAACAGAAAGTGTGAAAACGAAGTAGTATGATATATGTAAAGCATTTGGCACATGGCAGGCGCAAGGGGCATCTAAGCAGCCTGAGGGAGTTAGGAAAGCTTGGTGGGGAAATTAGCCTTGAACTGAAACTTGGCAGGCATGTAGAGTTTAACAGACAAGTCTAGGCAAAGGTCAAAGGCACGAGGTATTTGGAAAGAAGGTCCTGAGACGAGGCCGAAGAGGTGAGCAGGACTCAGTCATGAGGCAGCCATGGAAGACCTTCTAAGGGGGAAGTGACATGCTCAGATTCATACAGACATGCCAAGGATAGTTTAGGGAACACCCTCCACACAAATGAGAGTGAGATGAGTTACAATTTGGTGTGATAATCCTGGCAAAAGCTCATAAGGGCTTGGAGTTGGTCAGTGACATGCAAGTAAATAAAGAGGAGAATATTAGAGACATTTTGGACTTAGAATTTACTATTTAATGGGGCATTCATCGCCAGTGACAAGAAATGCACAGTAAGATCGAAATGGCTCCAAGGGCCACCCCCACCCCGCTCCATTTTCTCTCTTTTTTAACAAAATGAAATAAAATCTTTCTTTTTGAATCAAAAAAGAAATTCAAACTGGAACATAAATGCAAAAGTATGTTGAACATATTTTTCAGCTTATAAATGGTTGTTTTGACAGCATGAAGCCACTATGGTTATATTTTTTAAATCCTTTTAAGTTTTTTCTTCAGAAAATTGAATAATTTGGATGGAGTTAATTTAACGCATTCTTCTTACTAATAGGAATTATAGAGTGCTGAGAGACTCTATATGCCAACTATAAATAAAATATAAAGGTAGAATTTTAAGGTTCACCACAGTAATCATGACCAATATCCCACAGCTGGTGGATAAACTGTATCTTTAAAAGCTAGCTGCAGCAGCTGAATTAAGTTAAATGGAGTGGGTCACTTTACCAAATATCCATTTGCCAATTTATCCTTGAAGTAAATTGATTAACATTTTCATAGGACGAGGATTATGGATTATCTTGACTTCCTTTTCCAAAAATTTTACTTTTCTTGCCCAGATTAACATTCCTTCATTTGTCAACAAATGTGTATTGAGTGGCTGTTCTACACAACTGTACAAGACACCACAAAATTCTAAAGAAGTTATAATGAATTTGGTGCTGGACAGAGGTGAGATACAGCATGTTCCATATAAGGCAGGATACACTGGGTACCACATAAATGCCACAAACAAAGCTCTCACAGTTCAGAAGGCAGTTAACCTCAGGGGAAAAAAAACTGAAGACAGAGATGAAGGCAGAAAAAATCATAGGCAGAGAAAACGACATAAAGAAAAAGGCTGAATGTAGCAAGTCCAAGGCTTCTCTCTTATTCTACAGTTCCCCAATAGAGCATGCTCTTTCTCACTTGTTACATATATTACATACTATATTCTTATAATAACATAAGCTAGAGAAAAGAAAATGTTATTAAGAAAATCATTAGGAAGAGAAAATACATTTCTGGTTCTGTACTATATTTACTGAAACCATAAGTTTACTTTGTTTACGAGGTGAAAAACAATCCTCAAATAAGTGGACTCGAGCAGTTCAAATCTTTGGTTCAAGGGTCCACTGTAGTAGTTTTAACAGACAAGCCAAGGTGGAGTTGGGAAGATAGGGTGATGAGGGGTAAGAGCGGAAGAAAGTAATAAAGGTAAAATCCAACTCTTGAAAAAAGGTTGTTGGTGAAGGAAAGGAGAGAGACAGGATGGTGGCTCAAGGAACAACTACTCAAAAGGTCAAAGGAAGGGACTTCTTGGTAGTGAGAATGGGAATGGTGACGATGGCGTCTGTGGGACAGTAAGGACTTTGGCCTATTTTCAAGACGAGGAGAGGCAACCAGTGAGGAAGTGGAGACTCCAGACAGAGAGTAAAGGGAAGGGGTGAGGTCAGGTCCTGGTCCTTGATGGACACAGTGGCCATTCCGATCATTACGGCAAGAGAGGCCAGCGACCAAAGTCCCTGGTAGCTAGAACAGCTCTGCCCGCTGCTAGAGTCAACAGATATGTGACTGGACCTCAGAGGCTAAACAAGAACCTCCACGTCCACTGCCAGACCCTGGGTTACGAGGAAATCAGCGATGTGAGTGGTGGCAAGAAAGAATCACAGTGAATAAATCTCCCTAAATTACTTTTGCACGCCTGGCAGTGACTTGAAACTTTTAAAATTCTTCAAATCATGTAATACCACAGACTTCCCCCATACCACTCAGCAGCAAGTGCCTTAAAAATATGTGAAAGAAAACAATTTATGATTTATTGCTTTTAAATGCTTTTCTGGTGAAAGCACTGCATAGATATACAGGATCCTAATTACAAATGAATATACCCTATTTTAGTAGGGGGTTGGGGGAGGACTATTATTGTCTTAAACCCTTGTGACAATAATATGATTCATATTAACTTCCTATTAAAGCAGGCATTTGGCAAGAAAGTTAAGCGAAACACTCGTATTCTAAATTTTTTCAAGACTTGTCCTCATTAGTTCCATGAGTAAAAATGCTTAGGCACATTCTGCATTCTTGGTTAATAGATGAAATGAACGGTCTCTGTAAAAATGTAAGAAGGCCTTTCCTATTTCTGAGCAGAAAAGATACATAGCAAAGGCATCAACACTTTGTCACTCACTCTGCTTGAGATGGGCCGGGTGGGTGGACGGTACATCTCCTGGCTGGTTGAAGGGACAACGTGCTACAAACGTTGATACGACAGAAAGGGCATCTGAACTCGCTTTAGTCTGCTCTGTCTCATGTCTCAATTCTTTTCTGGTTCACATTATGGGAAAGTGTGGTAGACATTTTATCGACTCTGGTCATCACTTAGAACAATACCCAAACCACTTAAAGATTTGGCAAACAGAAGGAAAAGGACAGGAGTTTTAAAAGGAGACGAAATTGAGGGAAACAAACCAAAACCAACCGAAGCTCCTTGGCAGCCCTGTCCCTCTCTACTCCAACGAATCTTCTTCTAAATTAGGATAGTTAAACAAGGCAATAAAAATGACCACACTTTTATCTGAAGAATCGGGGGTCGCTCCTCGGACCTCCTGAATTTCGGGTTGGGGAAGGGGACATATACCTAATTAAAGTCTGGTCTCCCCAGTTCTCTCTCAGAAACAAGTTGTAGGAAGACGTTAGTCCCACCATGAACTGTGTCTCCGGGACCTGGAAAGAGGGACAACAGTGCCGGGCAAGTTTGCAATCAACTGTTTGAGGTTACAGCTGGGTCGATGGGGTCCGTTGCTCCACCAGGGAAGTGCAGAGAGCATATGAGTCTCCCACAAAAAGGATGTCCACAGTCCTCAGGAGAAGAGGGACATTTTCAACCATAAGGAAGGATACAGAGAGAGCTCAGATAGGTGATGTTAAAATAAAGGACTGATCTTGACTCAACTTCCCACAGTTCACAGCCCTATGACAGGAACTGTATTAAAGTACATAATTAGGTCTGCATTAAAAAAAAAAAAAGAAACAATTTAAATGGTACAGCTTAAAGTCTCCTGTGGTCCCTGTGTTATCATTGATTCAAATACACAAAAATTATTGACCCGTGCAACAATTTCTCCGGGAGTCAATAGTTCGTAATGAAAGCTGTGTAGGCCAAGAAATACGATAATGAACTATCAGAAAGCGAACACAGTAATTACTCTCTTTCCACTTCCTGTGTACATGAAAGTTAAGCTTTTTTTAGTCTATTTAGTTGTTTTCTGTTTAAAAGGGGAGATGTATTTTGCAGGTTACAAAATGCAAAACACTTAGCTTTGAAGCGAATCTATAGCACAGCAGAAATAACACAAATGAAAGAGAAGCTCGAATTTCATCCCCCATTTGAAGAAATCTTTACAAATATATGTATGAGTAAACTTTAATGTTAGACATATGAGCAGTGAAAATATACTAAGAGCCGCCATTTTTATCTTATTTTCTTTTTAATAGGGATGATGTTTAATTGTTCAGAATTCCTATCTGGCTTATAAGAAAAGCTTTTTGAATGAGGATGATTTGCTTGTACTTAAGTGTTTGCTTCAACAGTATGTTTTCTGACCCCAGCTTCTCCTTAAGAAATATTCTTTCCTATTCCCCCCATATTCTGATGACCAAAGTAGATATAAACCACGAGAAGAGAAGAAACAAGTGTTGCTCAGAGAAGTCAGGTAGCCAGATGTCCAGGGAAACCCTAGAGGAGAAGGCTTTCTGAGCTTAAAAATACATTTCTGTCTGTCTACCAGGCAACGCAGAAAACCTTGCAATCAATAAAATCATTTCCCACCAGCTGGGCTGTGCTGTGTCTCAGGGCTGGGACTCTGACAGTGACATTACAGCCCTCAGATTGACAAACCCCTTTTTTGAAAGAAGACCACAGAGTTTCTAAAGCTGTTGGTTCCTGGTCACTTTCAGAATCCAGGATAAAGTTCAAGGCCAACAGTCAGGGAAGGCATCCTGGGACAGGCTCTGCCTATGAAATGAGGCTTTGACGGTCTTTCTAAAATAACCAAATGTCATTAGTCTTTATTCTCGAAAGACACAGCGATACTCTCCCTTTCCCTTCTTTATAAGTCTCTGTATCCTCACTCTAGATTGGTAGAGCTGCCATTTTTAAATCATGTCTCTCCTGGACTCTGTCATTGTCGTGCTCGGCTAACTGCCCGAGTTCAGTATCAAGGTAATGACCAGTGAGGGCATCTCTCCCACTCCAACTCTAACTCTGCGTACTGACAGTAAAACCAGCCCCTGTGACTTGTCATGTCACATATGAGAAGGGGACTTCCAGGTGACTTGAAAATCAATGATGTTTCAGAAAATATCCTCAACCCAGAACAGAGAGAGAGAAAAAAAAAAAACATGCAAAGATATGCACATCAACGAGAATGTGAGCTACGTGTTTTGTTTATCTTGGATCCTTTTTCTTGCAATCTGAGATGTCTAGGAATATGGTTCAGCTTTTTGGGTCATGGGCCCCTTTACTAATATGCTGAAAGTCCTAGATGCCAGAAAAACGGTATGACACAAAATTTTGCCGCTTCCAATTCCCTGACCCCAAGTCAAGGCATTTTGATGTAGACGTCTGTGAAGAATCTTCTGAAGCTACTAGCAAGACTAACACTCTCAGGTACAAAATTCGATCAGAACGAGTTCTGTGAACAGCCTGCACTGGCCATTTGGTCCTGAGAGAGTAAAGGAAAAAAGGAGATTATATCTAAATTTTATCAATGTTTCAATTCAGACTTAAATTCAGTTTTTAAAACGGTGACTCTTTAATAGGTCCCCAATCACTGCGACTTCAATATACCCATGCATCAATGCCATTTCTTAAGAGAGATATTTTCATTTTCTTAATAGAAGCAGAGAGGTTATATTGGGGGGTTATTAAAAAAAAACTAGCAAATGTTAATGCTGAATGACACACAAAAGAAACCATAATGTTTAGCAGTTGACCACATACCTCGCTGCTTGAATATTTGCAGCTTGCTAAGGTAATGCAGTGTAACAGCAAGTCAAAACCGATAACTCAGCAAATGCAAATTACTATTTAGAAATGACTTCCCAAATCTTTTGCTAATATAGTTAGTGGGATCTTATATGAATTCATCTTAAAAGTCTCTATTAAGTGCTAATTTTTCTAGTACACTATAGTAGACACAGTGGGTGATACAAAAGAGTAGATATAGTTTGCTGTGAAGTTTCCCCAAAAGGGAAAAAAAAAAGCTCAGGATATGAAGCTCAGCATAAAAATAGAGGCGGCGGGGATAGGATGATCTTCTGAAAAGAAATATGGAAAAATGACAAACTATATTTTCCCTGCCACATTGTACAGCAACTGCTATACTGTTACCTTTGTGGACCTTGCTGATATCTGTCTGGGTATGTGGAACATTAAGGAGTCATATCCATAAGTGGCCCAGGTACCACTGGAATAAAGAAGCCTCCTCCTGGGAAGATAAGGGTGGGGAATGGTCATCACTCCTTGTTCAGGGTATTAAAGGCTCTGAGCAGAGGAGATGTGGTCAGTCATGCTTGCTGTCCATCTATCTTTCTGATGACTGGTTCTGGAATATAATAGTTTACTGAAACATACTAAGCCCCACTGATTCAGTCCTTGGATCTTCATGGGAATACATTGCATTGCTAGAACACAAAGAAACATCATTAGCACCTAAGAAGTCACGGATGGAGACTAAAAGACCCAGGAGCATGAGTGGGGTTCTTAGACCTCTTCCAATTAATGGCTAGGGACTTTGAAAAGTGAGGATATTGGGGAGGTGAACAGCTAAGTATGAAGAGGCGATCGATAAATAGGATGTCATTTTCTATTTGGTGTCTTTATGCACTAAAACGATGGACTTTGGGTAGGGTTGGAGTACATCACATGAGGACAGAGAAGAAAGTCTTAGAGAAGACTAAGTCGTCTTTAAATTGAATACGGGAGAAAAAAACAAAAGAAGTAATGCTCATGCAACCATGAACCCAGGTACCCAAAAGGTCTGCAGTCATACCGTGGAATAAGGAACAGTTCAGAAGGAGCCGTAAGACTCCTAAGAGAAAATAACTGGGAAAGTCCCCAACATGATACTCTCAAAGGTCTCACAGCCACACGAGACTAGTATAGAGCATGGTAACTTAAGAATAAGATGGCGAATACAATCTCATCATAATTACTGGGAGTTAGCAGTATTCCAGAGAATCACCTGAAAGGAAGGGGACAAGGAAATATCACGTGTCCTCTGTGTGAAAATCCATGAACCTGGGTGGTAAGGATGATGAAGCGGTGTTCGAACGAGGTTTAAATGAGAGGGAAAGATATCTTATTGTTGCTGAAACGAAATCAACAGACTGCCTGGCCCAGCGGAAGAAGTGGACGGTGTGTTCCTAATTGAGTTTACAGTGCTGGCTCAGAGGCACGAAACAGTTGCGATGGGAAACCTCGACGACCCAAACATTTCCTTGGTGACGCTAAACTAAAAGCAGAATGTCTGACACGTTACTGCCTGGGCTGCATAGCAACTTTATTTCTCTACAGAGAGAGGAAGTAACCAGGGGAACTGCTACGTGGCTCTCATTCTACACAAAGACGTCAGCTAGTGAAGTGAAATAACGAATCTTGGGTGAGCAAGTATGCCATTATACCATATGACATGGTGAAAATGATAAATATTTATGTTACATATACATTAAACAACAACAACAACAACAACAACAACAACAACAACAACAACAAAACAGAAGCCTGGCTTTAACCGGACAGACCTGGGTTTGAACCCCAGATTCTTATAGGTAGAGCCCTCTTACTATACACACAGGAGCCTGGATGCTGGCGGAGATCTAGAGACCAGGGGAGTTGGCTGAGACTGGGCAAGAGGGAGTGGCCTGGCCCAGGAACTAAGTATGAGCAAAGAGGCAGGGGTGGAAATTAGGAAGAATCCAGTTCTAGAACAATTCACTAATAAAATAACTATCCAAATACGGATTGAGTAGCTTTAGAAGATAATGAGTTACCTGTTACTGAAGGTATTGAAAACCAATCATGGGCTTATTAAGGCCATTCAAGCATAATATCGCCTTTAATTACTTTTAAATTCTCTTCCAAAGGGGCAAGCAGGTGATATTCATTCTTTAAACATAATCTTCTTAAACTATGAGATATATACAGTAATGCCCCCAGATAGTGGAAAAGTGGAAGCATAATAGAAATGGGGGAAAAAAACCTCAGATTATTTGTTTATTCAGCCTAGTCCCAGGTAAGTACAATGAAGATATTAAAGAATATGTAGCAAGAAGAAAAGGTCCTCAGGGAAACCATCAGCAGAATAAAAAGACAGCCTACTGAATGAGAGGAGATATTTGCCTATGAGACAGCTGATAAGGGGTTAATAGCCAAAATTTACAAAGAATTCATACAACTCAACACCAAAGAAACAAACAATTAGAAAGTGGGCAGAGGACCTGAATAGGCATTTCTCCAAAGAGGACATAGGGATGGCCAATAGACATATGAAAAGATGCTCAACATCACTAATCGTCAGAGAAATGCAAATTAAAACCACAATGAGGTATCGCCTCACACCTGTCAGAATGGCTATCATCAATAAATCAGAAAACAAGTGTTGACCAGAATATGGAGAAAAGGGAACCCTTAAGTACTGCTGGTAGGATTGCAAACTGGTACAGCTACAACGGAAAACAGATTGGAGGTTCCTCAAAAATTTAAAAATAGAACTGCCTTATGACCCAGCAATTTTACTTCTGGGTATTTACCTGAAGAAAACCAAAACACTAATTCAAAAAGATCTACGCTCCCCCACGTTCAAGGCAGGGTGCTATTTACAATAGCCGAGATATGGAAACAATCTATGTGCCCATCAAGAGATGACTGGATAAAGAAGTGGTACATATATACATTGGAAAAGTACTCAGCCATAATAATAAAAATGAAATCTTACCATTTGCATGGACCTAGAGGGTATTATACTAAGTGAAATAAGTCAGACAAAGATAAATACCGTATGATTTCACTTATATGTGGAATCTAAAGAACAAAATAAACAACAACAAAAAATGAAAACAGACTCATTAGATACAGAGAACAAACTAGCGATTGCCAGATGGAGGGGGGTTGGGGGTGGGTGGAAAAGGTGAAGGGATTAAGAAGTATGAATTGGTGGTTACAAAATGGTCATGGGGATGTGAAGTACAGCATAGGGAATACAGTCAATAATGTCACAATAACTATGTATATGTCACACAGGTACTAGGCTTATGGGGGGCTCACTTCATAAGTTGTATAAATGTCTATTCACTATGCTGTATAACTGAAACTGATATAAAATAATATTGAATGTCAACTCTACTGAAAAATAAAAATTTTAAAAAGATCCTCGAGAATAAAAATGGTCAAATTCAATCATCATTACTAAATATACTATGGAATTTTTAGAAAGAGATCCTTAGGTATACATGGTACTTAGAATTCAGATACATTTCTGTCTGAAAGAAGTCTGGATTCAGTTAACTCCAGTTCAAAGCAAATATTTACTCATTTATTTATTCATTTATTCAATCATTCAGCAAACAAGTATTGAGGACACATCACGGACTACAAAGAGAGCAAGAAAATAAGATAAATTTTCTGCTGCCAAGAGCTCAGATTAGTTTCTGTATTACAGGAGGTTCAGACATTCAAACGTGGATGATTCATTGCACTTCTATTATGCCTTTTGTTTTAAAGCCATAATTTAAAAATTGTTCACACTCTGACATCTAAGAAGTACTTCTAAGAAAATAATCAGATGCACTTAAATATTTATACATTAGGATGCTCACTAAAATATTATTTATAATAATAAAAACCTGAAAACGACCTTCATGTCCGACAGGAGGAGAATGATGAAATAAATTATAGGATATACAGAAGCTAGCGTCCTCCACAGCCAATAAAATTTATGCTTCAGAAAAAGATTTGGTGATAAGGAAATTGTGTGTGATATAATGTGGAATAGCAGTTTACATGTTTGTATACAAAACATGATCCGTGGAGAGAGCACACTGCACTTCCCTCTCAAGACAAAGCAGTTGTTTATCTTGTGATGATGCTTTCCTCTAGAGTAACTATCAAAACTGAGCTATGGCAATGCTAAGGGGTATTCACTGGATATGTTCAAGTGTAAAATCACAGTGGAATTTAAGCCTCAGCTCTTAATCTGGAAATCGGGGATGATAATATTTATAGAAAATTATGTAGAACTGGGTTTGGGTCCCTGCCCTGCCATAGACCAGCCATAAATAAGGCTCTCGTATCATCAGACAGACAGCAATCATCACCATCATTACTGCCATCAGTGCTGAGCGAAGGCCAAGAAAGAAGCAATGAAGAGATAATTCAATAGAGTGTTCATTTAAAACAACTCAATTAAGATAATGATTTTTTTTATCTGCTTTATCTCCAAAGTGTTTTTTTTTCTTTTTTTTAGATCGAAGGTTGTAAAGGCAAGGATCCCACCTGCCCCGACCACAAGCGGCTGCGTTAGCAGAGGAGTCTTTGTTAATTTAGAAGGGGATGGTCTCCTGATTGACCATCTATCTATTAGCTTGACGCTGAACAAGGAAGCTCTGACTGTTGGTGAGGAAGTGCACGATTTTTTTCCAGGCCATCCAGGATTGTTTAACCTAGTGAGGTGAAATTTGCTAAAGGTAATTGAATAGTGAGAAAGAGCTAATGTAATTGATTCTCCACCGTAATTTACTCCATACTCTTAAGCAGAAAGTCCCTGAGTACATTGCCCTTCCACTCCATCATTCTCCTGATATATAATAAGGGCCATTAAACTAGGTAAGAAGATGAATTGCTAGAGATGATTATGCACGCCTTTAGCAGCCCATGAAATGTACCCAAGAACAATAAAGATATCTGATGACCTGCCAGCGAGATGCTTATGCAAATGAGAACATCATGATTACACTTCTGCTTGTTCATCTAAAGGCTACTATCATGATATATAGAGGGAAAACTTTCACTTGCTCATAGCATCACGAATAAGAAACTGGTTTCAGATTAGGATATACCAGAAATGAAAACTCATGGCCAAATGCCTAATTTAGCTATAAAAGAGGACAACAATGGACATAGATTAGCATCCAAGCTTATTTCCTTTGAAAACAATAATTGCATCAGATGACAGCTCTGACTGCTCTCCTGAAATTATAGTATTTGGCACTAAAGACTATTTGTAACCTCAGAAGTAAAATATGTTGTAAATATATGTCATCAGCATCTTTTTGACCTTAAATAATAAATGATGTTTCTGACCTGAATTCAATGACCTTCAAAGTGCCTAGAAAATTAAGACAAAAAGAGGGTGAGACAACTGATACAGAGCCATCAGGTATTCAGAAGCCCAGCTAGCTCTTGTGGCTACACAGTGACATTGTACGTAAGAGCACTGGCTTCAGGGAAAACTTCATCCATCAAATACTGCATGTGCAGCCTCAACAGAGACTTAATCTCCCTGCACCTATCTCGCCCTCTGAAAAACAGGCACGATAATAACATCTACCTTAGAGGATCACTGTGAGGGTTTAAACAAGGTAACATGTAATACATTCTTAACATAGTGCCTGGCAAGTAATTAAAGGCCTCGCTCAACAAACAACAGTTTGTTGTTGTTGTTGTTTTTGTTGTTGTTATCCCATCTGCCTATCTGATCTCTCCACTTGGATATCCAACTCAGCATGTCTAAAACTGAACTCTCCATTTTCACTCCCAGTCTCCCTGTTTCAGTAAGTGGCAACTCTATTCTTTCTGACCTTCCAAGGTTAGAAACCTTAAGAGTCGTGCTTGAAGCCACAGTATTTCCTCCCGCCCCACAGAACTCATCAGCAAATCCTATCAGCTCTACTTTTAAAATATATTTGCAACCCAAGCACTTCTCATACCTCAAGCTACCCTGTAGCCCAAGCCATCCCTGACCTGGATTGTAGCTCTAGCTTCCTAATTGACCTCCTGCTTCCTCCCTTGTCCCTCTTACAGTCTGTTCTCTACATAACGGTCAGAGAAAGTAGATTATGTCATTGGTGTACCCAGAACTCCAGTGGTGTCTCATCTCAGAGTAAAAACCCAAGTCTTTACAATGGCCCATAAGTCCCTCTGTGATGTGGCCTCACCTTCCTCCCTGCCCTCCCAATGCACATGCCTCTCTAACCACACTGGCATTCTTGCTGTTCCCAAAACAAGACAAGCGCTTTTCTAAATTCAGAGCCTTTAAACTTGCTGTTTCCTCTGCCCAGGACGTACCTCGCCCAGATATTGCTATATCTCATTCTGGCGCTTCATGCGAATGTTAGAGAGGACTTCCCTGCCCCCTGGTCTGAAGTGGTGGCCCTTATCACGTCCTCGCCTCTTCCCTGTTCTTATGTTTCTTCGTAATTTTATGACCACACACCATCTTATTTGTTTATTTACTTCTCCCCACGCCACCACCTCCATGATGAAGTCCCTTGAGAGCACTTTAGTCTCTTTTGTTCCTCTCAATTCACAGAACGGGGCGCATTCTATTTGATGACTAGGATAAAAAGTATGAAATGAATGCCTCACCATAAGAAATAGATGTGATCCAGGAAGCTTTGTAAGTTCATCCAAAGTAAGGTTCTTGGAAGAGTCTTAAACAATTAAGTGACTTTTTCACTAATAAGAAAACTGAAGCCTAAAGACAAGCCCAAAGTCACATGGTAAGTATTAGAATAGGGCCTCAAATGACCTCCTCCATACCAAGTTTCACATACCTGTCCCTAACGTCCATGCTTTCTATTGAGTCTGGAGTAGTCTCAACACCATACATTATGGAAAATGCAATCAGTTTAGTTCTGGTTTCAGGCGGAACTATGATCCTCATTTTACAGTGGAAAAAAATCAAGGCCAGAAGAGGTTAGATAACTTCAAAAGGCTGCACAGCTAGTGATGGGGTCAGCACCTGAAGTTGGGTGGTCTGCCGGCAGAGCCAATGTTCTGTTGAATCAAGAAAGCTGCACGGTTAACATTTACAATGAATGTTTTATAAGGATTTATCTGCTCTGTAAGTTCATTTTACGTCATTTACTTTTCTGAAAATGAACAGATATGTAATCTAAATATCACTTTGAAAGTTTTTATTACAAATCAATGTCTTACACTCATTTCAGAAATACATCATATGTCTATATCTATCCTTTTAATTAACAAGGCAAAGTTTTAAAAAAATACCCCAGGAAAAATGATGAGTTTGGCTAGCAACATCTCTCAAGGCATCATATATTTTCACGAAAACCATCTGGAGACACTAAGTTTGTGTTTTCTTTCCCAGACATCAATCGATGTCAATAGCTGTGATGAGATGAAATAAGCCAAGTAGTTATGACTTTCTCATGGAAGTGTCAAATAATATTGAAGAGAGAAAATAACAAAACATGAAACATAAAGAAATGAGATATAAGTCGTTATCACATCAAATCTGCTCGTGGATCACTAACGGTCAGAAGGCATTGCTTATGGCTCTTGTCAGAACTTCAAATTCTAGAGACCACTTAAAATGAACAGAAAAACACATATAGAGGAAATGGGACACCCCAGATCATCTTTTCCTAAGAGTGTCTAAGTAAGGTAACTAAATTATTTCAATTTCGACAGCAAATTATATAATTCAAAATCACTTACATTATTTAAAAGTCCCAAGAGGGGGAAAATGACATGCTAGGAACACATCATTTACGATAAGGGATTTAAAAAATATAAACTCTCATCTTAAATATTACTTAAATAACATAATGACCCAAATGTGATCCTATGAAAATGGATATGTTACAGAGGGAGAGAGAGTTGGAGGGGAAACAGAATATTCTGGAACAAAAGGTCATTAAATACTCCAGACGTCCTCTTAAATTTGGCTATAGAGTCCAGAGCAGGAGCCAAGAAAAGAAGACGAAGCCCATCATTTCTTTCTTTAAATTGCTATGCTCTCTACCACCTCCTGGCTGGGAGAAAGGGATGGTCGTGTTAAGTACTCTGGTTCCACACAGTTCCATCCTTGAAGAAAAAATCCAGAAGAGATGAGAATAGTTTAGTATTTCTTTCTGAGCTGAAACATTCAACAGAGCGAAATGCGGGGGCCAGGGGAAAAGGAGAATGACCTCAGGGCTTCTTTTTTCTGGGTCAAGGAGCAAGTACCAGTCAGTCTGTCTGCCCACCTGTGCATGCAATTCTCAGTAGCAAGAGAAAACTATACTTAAATTTTAAATCTAGGGCTGGAAGATTCTGGCTTTTCCAACAGAGGAGACTTCAATCATCTCTTGGCAGATCTAGGATATTGAAATCCAAGGGACAAAGATTTCTCTACTTGGGTAGGGACCTACAACCAAAGTGGCCAAGATGTTAAAGGCCAGCTCTACTCAGCTGGATGTCCAGCACAAAATGGACTTGATGTCCAAGTGGCCGAATAAATGTTTTACTTTCCCCTGATGGAAAAAGAAAAATCTAGGGTTGAATAATACATTAGATTGAAAAAAATACTACCATTTTCCATATTTTTATGTGTAAGTCTGAATTAGAGTATATCCTGGGTTATACTGGAAACTTAAAGCTTAGAGATTTTCAGTTCAGTTTAGTTTGGTTGAAATACCATGGACTATGACAAGAGCTCTGTACCAAGGGTGGAGACCTGAGTTACAGTCCCTTGTCTGCCATTACTAGCTTAGACAGGGGCAGCTCACTCTGTCTTAGATTACAAGAAAAGAGTTACATTAGATGCTTATCCCTCAGTCTCTTACAACATCATTAGTATAAAAGAAATAGAATATAAGCCAGAGATGTGAGCCTTGAATGTAATTTTAAGATTTCTAGTAGCATGTTAAAATTTGTCAATAGATTAAATTAAATTTAATGTATTTTATTTAACCAATCCAACCAAAATAGTATCACTTCAATATATAATTGCTACTAAATAAGATTGAGACATTTTGCATGCTTTCTTTTGTACAAGTCCTCAAAATCCAGTATGTATTTTACACGTGCATCATATTTTAATCTGAACTAGCCACCTTTCAAGTGTTCAGTAGTGACATGTATCTGAAGTCTATCATATCAGACAGCTCAACTTTGGAGAGCTTAAACTGTTCTTATCTAAAGATAAAGATACAGCCTACCCTCAAAGTGAGAATACATTTAAAGTAGAAAAACTATCACAATGTTCAAGTTGACTTGCTGAGGGAAAGTAAGGGAAGAGGTGGTCATCAAAGAGGTAGGACTTTTGATG
The DNA here is from genome assembly GCA_003508835.1 of Eonycteris spelaea. NCBI lineage: Eukaryota > Metazoa > Chordata > Mammalia > Chiroptera > Pteropodidae > Eonycteris > Eonycteris spelaea. The sequence continues at coordinate 5,742,888 of PUFA01000037.1, forward strand.
GGAATTACCAAACAGGAAGGTACAGAAAGAAGCTGTGTCATGCAAAAACTTGAAGCTTAGACAGTAATGATATATGCCACCTTCAGGCCTGGTCTATTAAATGGTCGCAAGTAATCCACCACTGTCCCTCCTTCTATCTGTAGATATATGTGGATATCCAGTTAAGGTATTTTTGGGGATAATGGAGCCTTTAAATCAGGGGTTCCAAATTTGGGGTCAGTGGACCCCTAGGGGGATCTGCAGATAGAACTCAGGGAGTCCAAAAGTTGAAGAGGGAGAAATACTTCATTTAACTTCTAACTCAAATTCAGCATTTCCTTCAATTATGAATGTAGGCAACAAACCACGGCAGAATTTAGCAGTGCTTGTGACTCTGTCACCAACAGAGATCACAGCTGTTTTCACAGCACAGTTCACGTGCTGTACATCTTAGACGGCGCTTCATCATCGCAACGGCAGTTATGACGCCCACCATCAGACCTTGTCATTGAAAGCATTCATGAAGAAACACATCCATGATGATATTACGGATTGAAAAAACATTGTTTTTTGATAACGCATTTTAATAAAATCGGTTTCTTTTGGAATCCTGTGTATTATTTTTTTTTTAAATTTCAAAATGTCATTCTGAGAAAGGGCCCCTAAGTTTCGCCAGACTGCCAATGATGTCTGTGGCACAATGCACTAGATGAAAAGAGTCTAGGTCCCTGAATGATGCCACAAGGAATCACACTGGATTGGGTAATGAGTGAGACACACATCATTAGCAAGTCAGGCCACTGAGATGGGAATGTGAGTTTCAGCAGTCAGCCAGCCTATTCTGACTCATATAAAACTGAAATCTGGCTTTGGGCCACTGGCAATTTGCTTCTGACTGGACCCAGATGCCATGCACTGACGAGAAGGACACTGGCAGGGATGTACTGGTAAACTGAGTCTCAAAAAAAAAAAAGACCTATCATGGCTGATTTCAAGATACCGATATGATGTAATTTTAAGATTTCTAGTAGCACATTGAATTTTTGGTGAAAATACCAAACTTCAAGATTTGGCACCTGTCAGTCAGTGTGAGCTAACGCCTAGCACACCACGGAGCTGCTATTCCCCGTGACGGTTCCCAGAAAGGTGTCTTCCTACTGCCTTCCCTGATTTGAGGGGCGGGGTATAGGAAGAATCTTAAGAATAACTGTTTAAAGGCTCTATTGAAACCGTGGTGCCTAACTATTTCATAACGAATAAATAAAGCAGACAGACTACCTTAGAAGCAGTAATCTGTAAATTCAACAAGCTGTGGAAAAGAATCTAATTAGTACTAATTACAATCCTAGAGTGTCCCAACAAATTACAATGCCATTGCTTCTGTAGAGGCATTGTGTTTAAACACTCTGAAACATTAATTAGTCTACAGAACAAATGTGTGAAATAGGTATTCTTCGACAGTATCTGAAAACCAATTATTTACTCTGAGAATGCTTGATGCCATTACTGATAGTAAAAACAAATTGATTAGCATAATAGTTGGGTTGGGAAATTGAATAATTATATTACCTTCATTCCTGAGCTCTTTTTATCTCACTGGGCATTATTCCTCATCCCCATTTTACATATGAGAAACTGAAGGCAGCCAGCTGACGGTTCCAAAATCTACAGAGAATCCAGCTTCACATTCAGTGAGTCCTCAGATTATCATGCCTGTTTTTCAAATTTGAAAACTCCAATGATGAGTCTTTTGGTGCTCACCTCCCAATTCTAAATATGTTTTTCTGTAATAAAGAAGGTGCCTAAAGTTACCATTTTACTTAAAGTTTTAAAATGACCTACCATGCCTGTTTTCACCTATTTGTAAATTCCATATTATGTTTTGCTAACATTTAGATGGATTTTAATCTCTCAATTAAGCTATTTATAATATCCACTGATAATATTCACTTCAAAAAATCGTCAAATCACTTACAATTAATATGCAGAATTAAGGATTTAATAAATGTTTCAGTTTATACTAAGGAATAAATTACCGGTTTAGTCCATTTAAAGTGGGTATGTCACTGTTCAAATCGTATCAAGTTGATACTCCTTTCTATTAAACAAAAAGTTATGTGGACAAGGCTTGGAATTTCTGGAAGGAAACTAGATAATCTGTTATCTTTTCTCTGAGACACTGACTTGCCTGGCACAAAGTGGGCATTCAATAAATATTAGTGTTTACTGTTATTGTTATTACCATTCCTCAAACTAAGAGCAATCATTTTTCATTAAGAAGTGACATCCCAGTTGACAGTCATGCTCTTAGGTCTGGTCATGCTCTAAAATTCTTATTTACTTTAAGTTTAAACAGCACATTTCAATTAATGTTACTAATTTAATCCTTCTAACAGAACTATTTAAAATATTCATACTCCAGATGTTACACATTTTCCATTGTTGCTAATAAAATTTATCTTAATCTAACTCCAAGCCTGTGTCTGTTTTGTTTAGGCAATTATTCAGACATCTCTCTCTAATTCATTCAGCATGACTTATGTAGGAAATAATTTTTCAAACGAATGCATTCAGTCCAAATTGGGGAAAACCTCTGAATTCTTCTGAGCTAATCATAGAAATTGTCACTTGTCCTGTATGAGCGTGAGCTCCAACGATAATGGCACAGGACCTCTACCAACGATGTCCTTTTTGAAAGAACATCCGGTGTCCCTCCGTTTCTGGGTTGGTCCTGCTCACCTGTCCTGGCCCCAGACCAGCACATGTCAGCAGTTCCACTGCAGACCTGCTCTGCTTCTCTCCCAGCTCCACTGAGAATGTTGGTAGCAGGTAGTACAGCTACATTCTCCCACAGATGCTCCACCATACCTCAGAAACACAGTAGTCATGTCGCTCCTCCCTAAAGACTGCAGAGAAGAATTATTTTTTACGTCTTCCATTTCTCTCTTCACCGTGTTCATGTTTTCTGCTACTTTAGCATATGAAAACTGTCCTACCATCCTTGTCTGCTAATTTCACTGTGTCTGTAATCCCCAAATCTCTTACTATTGATGAATTTTTTCCCTAGAGTTATATTTTGCTGCTCTTCATTTGTCTGGTGATTTTTGATCGGATGCCGGATAGTGAATTTTACACTGTCGAATGTGTATTTTGTTGTATTTCTCTAAAGAATGTTGCACTTTCTTCAAGCATGCAGTTAGGCTACTTAGCCTCATTTTTATTCTTTCGAGATTTGCTTTTACATGTTTTATTAGAGCAGGTCCAGAGCAGTCTTGAATTCTAGGGCTAATTTCTGCTGGCTGCTACTGAGGAATTTATATAATGCCCTATGTGATACAAGGTCTTTTGATTTTGGAAGATGGGAACATGAACTATTCCCAGCTTTGAATGAGTACCAGGATTATTTGGCTCTATAAATCCAGAGACAAATGATCTGTTCTAAAAGAGATTTTGCATTATTTCTTTGATAATTTTCTCCCCCTTCATTTTCTTTGTTCTCTGTCTTCTGGGACTCTTGTAAATCAGATATTGAAATTGGGGAATGACTCTTTAGTTTTTTCGTATTGAACTCTTCTAGTTTCCATCTTTTGTCTGGTGATATTTCTGCCCTATTTTCTGCAAGATTTCTTCAACTTAATTTTCCAAAGCAACACTTGGGTTTTTGAACTCTTTGATCCTTAGATTTTTAATTTCCAAGAGCTATTTTTAATTTTATTATTGTCATGTCTTTATTGCATCCGGAACTTCTTTCATAAACTCAATACTTCTCTCATTTTTTAGGGTATTCATAATAGTTTTTCTTTTTTTTTTCTCCTTTTATTTATTTATTAATCAAGTGTTCATTGACAGCAAGCCATATGCCAGATAGTAACCTATTTGCTGAGAATATAGCAGTGAATAAAGACCCTGCATTCACGGAGCTTACATCCTAGTGGTGGTAGGCAGGCAGTAAAGAATTAACAAACAAGCATATCGTGTCTGTTGGCTGTAAGCGCTATGAGGGATCCCCTCCCATCAGACCCCTTGCCCTCTTGCTCGCTCCACTCCAAGCTATACCACCCTTCCTTCAAGTTCCATCTCCTCCTTCCCCTTCTACATGCTGTTCTCGCTACTCAAAATACTCTCCCTGGTTCTTCGCATGAATAGCAACCGAACACCATATCGTAAGTATATCTCATCTCCTCGCCCTATCACTATCATCAGTTTTCTGTCTCAGTGCATTTTTTATTTCCTTCATGACCTTTACCAAAACTCGTAATGTGGGTTACCTACTTAAAAGCCATTCATGTTTCTCCCTTGCTAACTGAACCTGATTTGGTTCAGGAATCAGTGATCTTCCCTACAGCCATCTGCTTCAGAGGAAGCCGCCCCTAGTTCCAGTCCAGGACTAAATTTGTAATCGCCTAACCTAATCCTGATAATTTCAGGCTGTTGTAGTGATGGCTGAGGAAGGAATGTGTGATCTAATTCTGATCAGTGGGATGTAAGGGGGAGTAAGGCATCTGGGAAAGGTTTGCTCTTATAGAGACTCAAAGAAGACACAGTCCTCTTTTCAGTCTCTGAGATATCGTTTTACCTAAGAATGTGATACCTATGGCTGCTCTAGGCATCTTTAAACCTAAAGGAGAGCTAGGCCACTGCCATTAAACAGATAAAAATAAGCTGACCTTTGGCGGTATCACTGAGACACTAAAGTTAGTCTGTCTTCACACTTCTTTATGTTCCTGTGAACTCTTCTTGAGGAATCTACTAGATAATGAGCTTCGAACACCAGAGAGATATCAACATAAGGATGAATGCATTAAATAATATTTATTTCTTAAAAAAGAGAGTAAATGGTAAAAGAGAATATAATATAATGGTTATAGTCTGATGCAGTAAAACCATAAAATAAAATTGGAGGAGAATGGGGATAGCATATACAAAGAATTGTATTACTGATTCTTAAAAGTTTGTTCTTTAGTTTTCCACAATAATAATTAATGGTGGTAGGATTCATAGTGTTGTCTGAGACTGTTGTATATATAAGGTGGGAGAAAGTAAATGAGAATTTGGGGATATTTAATTCTATTTTCTTGTGTGTCAAGAACCAAGAAAAAAGAGATATAAATATAATGTAGTAACTATACATTTTTTCCTAATTCTGTCCACTAAAATGGTCCAAAAACAATAGTCAACCTAGTCCTAGCAATGAGCCTCCCCAGGCCCAAAAAATCATCTTGAAATACCATTTCCCACTACAATAAATCAGGGCTTCTTATAGATATTGCTTTTTCCAGGTACAGGATAGGAAGTAAACATTATGAGCCTAGAATAGCCTGACCTACCAGATGGCAAGGAAGCTATCAAACGCTATTAGGGTAATTTCAAAAGGACTCAGAAGCCAACCTGAAGAGACTTTGATTGCCAAGTATGGGAAATTTAAACTTCAATAAGGATAATCATTACAATGGAATTTGTGAGTTCATAATGATGCTTTTTAAGTTCATTGATCACCTTTGGGGGATGACAGGAAACCAATAAATTATCTTGAAAACTAGTTAATAAAAGGAAAAGATAAAGTTTTTCTGCTGCCTTGCTTATATGAACTCTAACACAAAGTAACCGAATAATAGATAAGGAGAGTCGCACTCTATATAATTATTCCAGTTAATAAATGAAAACAAGTGACATAATTAGAACATCACCATATTTTGAACCCCCAGAGAGTTAATGGGTCTTGGCCATGAGCATCAATGGCTGCTAACATCACAAAGAGACAACCACATGGTATGTGCCTCCAAATGAAGAACACAGCACCACCTATAGTCTTGACAAAAGTATTAATCTTGAGTCTGATCAAGTCTTACGATCACTGTCAGTTTGTACAACATACAGGAGGAATGTGTGGAACTCGCACCATTAGCAAATGCCACACTGTGGGAAACTGTACATTGAACGGCACAGATCCTTCGACAGATAATTAATTTGCAAGCAAAAGACAGATGTAGGGGAAAACTGTAAAAAAAAAACAAACTTAAAACAGATATTTTTTAAGTGGGGAAGACTACACGTTAGTATTTAAAAATGCACTGTTAGGTGACAAAACCATAAAGAAATATAAGGAAGTCATCACTATAAAATCTAGGATTAGTGGGTGATGTGGTAGGCTGTTGCAGTGCTAACCTCCGACGAACCATAACTCAGGGTATTCATGACTTCCTGGAGTCCCCTACTCGTGAGTCATGGCTGACCTCAGACTTGATTTAACCAATAAAAGGTAGCAAGTAATGCTACGCTATTCCAGGCCTAAGACATAAGAAGCCCTAGCAGCTTCTAGAAGCTTTTGCACTCTTGCAAACCCTTCCACCATTTTAAAAGTCCAGTGCCCTAATGGAAAGACAAGGTAAAAGGCCACCTAGAGAGACAGAAAGCCTTCCAAGGTGAGGCCAGCCACCAGCCAATCTGTCAGGGGATTGCAGCCACAGGAATGACCACCAGGAAAGGCAAGGTATAGAAGTGCCCAGCTGAACCTAGGGCAAAAGCAGAACTGTGAGCAAATAAAATTGCTGTTTTAAGAGCCGTATCTTTGGGGGGAGTTTGTTGGGCAGCAACAGATAACTGAAAACAGTGGTTATTTTGGGAGAGACAAAAAGGTCTGGGATTGGAGGGAGCACACGGAGGCTTCTGGGATGGCTACTGAAGTTCTTCCCATTTCTTGACCTGGCTGATGGCTATAAGGATGTTTCCCTTATAATGATTTACTAAGCTCTGCATTTCTGTTGTGTGGTTTTCTGAACCTATGTTTTCGTTTAAAATAAAAATGATTTTTTAAAAAAGAAAAGTCCATGTGGTTTGGCACAGACACATTTACTCTTCTTCCAAAATTCCCTCAGACAAACGACTTTTAAAAAAATCACTTTGGGGCTCCTAGTAAAAACTATTAATTTTTTCTAATCCTACAGACATCAATGTCCAAACATGAAAAAGCATAAAAATATAAACTACTTTGGGTCCTCGGCCTTGCAATTTGCAAAATTAAATTAAATGCTTTTATCTCTCTAAATTTTCCCTTCTCAAAGTGAGAAAAAACATGTAGTACAAAAAAAATAGTCATTTTCATAAGCTGGTTTGTATTTTCTTATTGGCAGAAACTTGCTAGTTTCTCTTTTAAATGAATTTTCCAGTTTCAAAGAAGAAAATCTGTATTGCATTTGGGGTTTTGTTTGGTGTTGTCTGTGTGTGTGTGTGTGTTTGTGTGTGTGTGTATTTTAATTTGGACTGTTAAAATTTTAGTCCTCATGTCCTATGTTTTACTAGTGCTTTAAATGGATTGTAACAGATGAACTATGCTCTTTTATTCTTTTGTCTTCCTTTCTATTATTCTTTTATCTTCACTTCTAACTCGATTTTCCATTTTACAATGCAAACTGTTATACGCACCTTTTTTCTTAAAATAGTATTCCTGAGCCTCACTGACCAAAAAATATATTAAAATTTTGATTAGGAGATTAAAAGTCACCACGATAATGCACACTGCATATTTTGTAAAACTTTCAGAGTGTGGTTAACTTAGTTATATTAGAAACCACTGTTACAAATTGAGCTCCTGTTGTTGCACTTTCTACCTGGGAATCCAGTTCAAACCTTCTCGAAGATTACAAAGGAGTAAAACTCAATCAATTTAGTAGTCTGTGGCAAAAATAAGTTAAAAAATAAAAACATTAATATCACTATTGTCATTTTAATAGTTATTATTACTAAAGCACCTTGATGGCGAGGTCCTCTTGCAGGCAATGCTTATAGAAAAAAGAAGTGTTTTATCAGGCAAGATCTTGATTTAGCATCTGACTCTGTGTTCATCACAGCATGAATTGGGACCCAAGAAGGAAGGTCACTGTTTCTTCTGCAAGTACGGGAGAAATGTTAATTCGATTCAATTTAGTGTCTTTATTCTTGATGAATCTAAGAAATTCCCAATTTATACTAAATTCCCAACATCTTGATTCCATTCACAAAATCTGAAGGTGGTAAAAAGTAATTACTGCCACTAGAAAGCTCCAATCTGCAATGCTTTCCTAATTTAAAACTCCTCTTAGCTTCATCAGTAGTTTGGTATGCTCGAAGGCATTTTGAATCAAAATATAATGTAATCAATATACGTTCATACATTATGCATACTGGGTCCTCTCCTTTCTGCCTTCCTTTCTATTCCCACCTGGGAAGCTATGATTCCTCATTTCTAGGAGAATCCATTCATTTCTACAAATTAGGAAGTGAGACAAATACTAATGGTACAATCTTTACCCACTTCCTACTGCCTCTAAGATAACAATGTCATAGTTATCCAGATAAATCAGGCCAGTTCTTATGCCCATCTCCTACCGGCAAATCACAACTGAAGAATAAGCAAATGTGCGGACTAGTACAATACTTTTAGGTTAAGTAGACTGCAACCATGTACAGCTCTCCTACCTTCGATTCACCTTGTCCATGGAGAGACTTCAGTCACTGCTATCGGCATAAATTTCATATACAGCCACCCAAGTTCACTCTTACGGTACGAATATGAGAAAATTCCCTGAGAGAAATACATGTTGTTTTTAAGGTGAAACTCATTTCTTACTTGAAAGCATCAGATCACTGATGAGCATTTCAGAGGAAGCCAGTGGGCCCTTCGCAGCTTGAGTGTGACTTACTGTGCCATAGTAAATCTAGGAAAAGTATAGTTATCAAATTGCTATTTGCTTTTACCAGGCCTAGAAGTATCCACCAACTCCCATCCAGGACCTGTGTATTCCAGAGTCTTAGCTGCAGCACCAATTTTCCATAAAAGAGAAAAGTACCACTTATACCTAGATTATATGCGCTTTATTTTTTATTAAAGGAAGACCCTTTTAGGTCAGTGCTAAAATCATCACTAAAGGCTAACAGATGACACTGCCCATGTGACTAAAATTTGGTCTCAGTATGATTTATTAACATGAACAGCTTAATAAGGGAGTTACTGAAAGTCTCATAGAAACAATCCTAAAAATTTATTCTGTTGTAAGAAACATGAGTGCGCTAATAATTTTCAAACTAACACCTTTAGAAATGAAGTAACGCCTTAATGCTCCTGATACCCCTTTACTTACCGATTTACCAAAGCCTAAGAACTAATGTACTCTCAAAATATTCCATGTACCAAAGATCACAGCAAGTTTCGAGGCACACAAACCAAATGGCAGCTGTTAAATGATTTGTCTAAAAATAAATGCTGATTCAGACAGCTGCCGCTAACACACAAGTTAAGAAAATTCACTCCAAATACACTAGTTCTTCTCCAGATGTTCAGCAAAGTTTATCAAGCTTGAAAGAAATTTATTGTCCCAGCTACAACAGCTTTCAAATCTATAATATTTCACTGGCAGCTACTTTATGAGAAACGGGTCATAAAATTGTATTTAAACTTTACAGTCATACTTTCAATCATTCTGCTTACAATTAAATCAAAGCTTGAGAATATTTATAGGCTAGAGGATGGGCAAAGTGGTGAAGACAGGGTTATAGTTTTTTTCAGGGACCTGGGGCTTCAAACCCATCAGGAAACGACAGCCCATGACCTTCACTTGCTCACGCACTAACAATCCACAACACCCGTGCCTTTTTCCAATGCTCTTTTCTCCTTTGGCACGACTTGTATTCTCAAATGAGGCAACGTCTCGTTTTCTCTGGAGATAGTCTAAGTTTAACTCTTCTCTTCCCTCAGTCTCTGTATACCTTGAGCGTGCCCTCCCAATAATAAGGAGATGAAACTAAATAAGACTAGAGGATGAGGGGACTGTCACACAATCTGCTACAGTTTTACTCATTCAGAATGCATTCATGACAAGTCTTTTCTGTGCACTGGCTATGTCATACTTCTGTAGGTTTAACAATTTAATTTCAGAATAAACACGTTACACATTTTCGTAGCACATGAATATAACGCATGCATCAGCAGCAACTGTCACGACCACGAAGTCGTCTTCGGGCAAGTTAATCTCTCTCACGTTGCTGGACTTCCAGAGATTGCTGTAAGGACCATGTTTCCACTTATGGTGTTTCTAAGCTTTTCAGTGAGATGAAATCTTATAAAATAAATGTCATAAACTCAGTGCGAGCCCCTTCTCATTATGTTCTCCTACAGACACACTGGTGAAAACGATGAGCATATAGTCAAATGTGTAAGACTAAGGCAGGCTTCGTTTAGCTCTTTTACTAATATAAATAAGTCGTTCGTATTTTTCCCACTTTAAATGACAGCGACGGGATACGTGACAAACTTTTATCCCATGGAGGCATGGATTGTTCATGACCTTCTAGCTCCAAAAACACCAGAGCAAGAATCTGGAAAATCTGTTACACTGTGCTCAAGCGCCCTAACTTGATATCCCTTTCAAATGGGTTTAAACATTTTGGTGACTGAAAACAAATATGAATAAGGGCACTAAACAAATGCTTTCTTTTTAGGAAAAAGTGCAGAGGCCTGAAAGGGGTATCAGGTAGAACTTAACCATTTCCTTACCGAATTAAGGTAAAACCTAGAGTTTCACGCCTAATTTAGAAAGTATTTCTAAAGCCAGAAAAAAAAACAACAACAACAACAACACTAAACTCACAAGATAACCAGATATTAGGTGGTGGTTGTGGGCAAGGTGGAGGGTTGGGGAACCAGGGGGGCCAAATACAGCCAGGAGGCAGTCATGATTTCCTGCAGTTTCAGTTCAGTTGGGGTTTTTTTTGTTGTTTTAGTTTTTTTTTTTTTTTTTTTTTGGCCTCACACTCTTTTCTGAGTCACCTTATCGCTGTCTGTCTCCCAAAATGAGTCTCTCCCCATCTATAACTTTAGCAATAGTTACAAAATATGTTAGTGTTCCTCTTTGCTTTCTCCCTTCTCCGGGGAAGGCAGGGAACCTCACAACCTGGGAGCAAAATGACATTGTCCTTTCTGCCTCTGATGAAATCATCCCCCAAGTCGCACTCTGAAGTTCAAGTGAAACCGTGGCCCACGCTGCATTTTACAAAACTGGGCCAGCGTGAGCGGGAGGGAAATTCTCCTTACAGGCCGGGAATCCCCAGAGAAATCTCTGGAGACGAGGGATATCCCCGTGGTTCTCCGAGGCAAGTTCACAAAGAGCTCCGAACCAGGTCCAGCGCCAGAGGCCGGCGGGCGAGGTGTTTCTGCGCGCGGGACCCGGGGAGGAGCGGGAAGCGGGACAGGCGAGTCCTCGAGGCGGGCGCGGCGGAGGGAGGGAGGTCGTGCCCCACCCGGCAGCCTGCACCTGCCTCTCGCGACCATCCCGCGGCGCTTCCCGAAGCATCCCTAGCCGCACCGCGGCCGCAGCGCGCGCGCCGGCTGCACCGCGCTGGGTGGCACCTGGGGACCCCGGCCCCAGCAGGCAGAGAGAGGCGGCGTGGAGACGGGGCGCACTGCGAGCACCCGCTCGGGACGCCCCTCCCCCGCCCCCAGGCGGGCATGGCCCAAGGGTCCCCCCGGGCGCGCGTACCTCGGATGTAGGCGCACTTGCCCTCGTCCAGCTGGCTGGAGGCCGAGGCGCCCATGGCGGCGGGGCTCGCGTGCTGCTCGGTGGCGACGGCCGGGCCCGCAGCGCGGGCGGCACTGACGGCTGCGGTGCGCGCCCGCTCGCTCCTCGCTCCTGGAGGCTGATGCGATGGGCACCCGGGCTCTGCAGTTAAAGGGCCAACTTCCTCCGACAGGCGCCGCCTTCTGGGCGCCTCCTCCAGGTCCGCGCCCTCTGGGAGCTGTGGGCTGGCCCGGGGCCGTCTTCCCGCCCGCGCTGCTCCGCCGAGCTCCGCGGGGATGTGTCGTCTGGAAGGACTTCCCGCTCCTCCTCTTTGCCAGCTTCTGCGTCTTAATGTCATCGGTTCAGGGCAACCGAGAAACACCTTGGGGGTAAGTGGACCATTTCCCTGGTCACTGGAAACTTCTGTGAGCTGGAACCTTCCCCACGCACATCCTAGAAGGCCTGAGTCTTAGGTCTCATTGCTTTGCACGTCTTCTGGTACGAGAAGCAAGAGTGAGTTCTCCTCAAGCATCCCTACGAACTCGTTACAAATTTAACATTTCAACTCCTCCGTGTCTGCCCCTCTACATCCAAACGCGCTCGTGCACACGTGCGCACACACACACACACACACACACACGGCTAAGAACTCTGGGAGCGGGGCCCACCAATCTGTGTTTTCACAAGCACTCCAAGTGATTCTGACGCCTGCTGAAGTTTGACAAACAACGGTAAACTGTACCTTCCCACGGCCAAGAAGTTGGGCCAAGGAGGGGGTAGGAATGAAGGAAAAAAAGAGAGAGAGAGAAGACTGAAAAACAGGGAAAACATAAGGCTCGGTCCTACAGTATGCTGCCAGGCCTGACGCTTCTTAAGACGTAATCAAAGTCTGTCCTTACACCTTTAAGTTCAGTTTCTCTTCTTGACAAACTGGACAGAGTTCATTAGAAAGGGCATCTGTTCTTTTCCCACAACCACTGTTTAGCTTGGCAGCCTCTGTCTCCCAAACAGAAACCCGCTTGGGCAGGAGGGTCACCCCTTATGACTCCCTATTCTTAGTAGTCAGATTTTTTTGAAGTTTACTTAACCTCCAAGGTCCAATGGTCTCTACATGCGAGGACCAGGCCTGAGGAAGATTTTGAAGGCTTTTCCCTCCAAAGGTAATTCGCTAGCATTATGACACATTAGCATTACAAATGTCTCACACCTTACATTCCAGGCCATCTTGAAATCCTCTACAATTAGTTGACTCTTGAACAACAGGGATTTGAACTTCATGGGTCCACTTATATGCAGGTTTATTTTCAATAAATACGGAGTCAGACCTCAGTATCCCTGAGTTTTGAATTCATGGATTTTAGTTATTTGTGGGGATTCTGGAACCAATTCCCCCACTGATACCAAAGGATGATGACTGAGTTTGGGGGAGTCAAAAGTCATACGTGAATTTTTAACATGGGAGCGTCGGTATCCTTGCATTGTTCAAGAGTCAACTGTACTTTCAAAATATATCCAATACCCAACCATTTCTCAGCCCTCTTCTGCTATCACCTGAAGTAGTTCTTACGTGGATAATTACAATAGCCTCCTAACTGGTCTCCCTTCTTCAGAGAAAAAGCCGCAGTCTGTCACTGACACTAGGCCCGAATTTCTCTCTTCCCTCATCTATGACCACCGCCCCCCCCCACTTCCTCTCTCTGTTCCAGGCCCACTCGCCCTTCTGCTCTGCCAGGCTCACACCAGGCTCAGGGCCTTTGCACATGCTCTTCCTTCGCTTTGGATGCTCTTCCCTCAGATATCTGCATGGCTCGCTCTCTAAGCCCCTCGCTTCATTCAAATCTCCACCGAAATGCTCACACCTCCGAGAGGCTTTTCTAGACTATCTAGTTAACCGTGAGCTCTCATCTCTTTCTGCCCCTTACCTTTCATTATTTCTATTTGTACCATTTAGCATCATCTGACATATATTTGTCTGTCTCCCCACACTGAGAATGAAACTCCATAAGGTCAGGGATTTCCTATGTTGATGTTGTGTCTTGTTTGTTTTTTAATTATTTGTTCTCTTTTTTATTATTTCTCTTTAAGGGCAGGGATTTTGATCCATTATGTTCTCTGATGTATCGCAAATGCTTAGAACAGCACATAGTAGGTATTCAGTAGATTACTATCAAATAACTAACTAACTAACTAAATAAATAAATAAATAAATAAATGAAATGAAATGAAATGAAATGTAAGAATCTGGAGTCAATAAAAGCGGTAATCCTAATGCATAAAGAGCATTTCTAGATAACTACATACACAATGATTTAACTACTCGACGTTCAATTCTTTTCTCTATATTGGCTCTTATAATGAAGCACATCTTCTCAGAGTAGTAATTCTTTTCATTGTATAAATTGGTATAATTGTGTCTCAGAATACTGTTAAGGTTATTAAAGAAAACTAATTTGGATCTGCCAGAATATAGTTTTAGCTTGTCACCCTTTGTTTGAGAACACTGAGAAAAGATGATTATTCTGACCTATCCTTCTTTGCTCATTTGCAGCATTCACAGATGGAACAAGGTACAAGGAAGGATTTGTATGCTGTCAACAAGCTTTGTAACCCAACAGTTCCAGCTTTGAATCCTAACCTGATAACTAAATAGCCATTGGACTTGGTCAGGTTGCTTAAATTACCTGTCTCAGTCTCCTTAACTGTTAAATGGAGCTAATAACACTTACCTCATGGGATGTTGACAAAATTAAATTTAATCAGGTTTGTGAGCCGCTTAACTTAGTCCCAGGAACGCAGTAAATGTTCAGTAAATAGAAACTAGGATTATTATTATGAATAAGGACAAGCATGGTCAAGGAAACAGTTTTCTAGAGAAAGTGGAATTTTAATTGGATCTTGAAAATCATTGAGGTTATATTAAGAAAGAACTTCTGTTCCATTTTTTTTCCCAAACAAATAAAGCACTTTTTCCCCAATCGGTTTATAGGAAAAATTAAGGAACTCATTATTTTAGTCATAGTATTTAATATTTGAAAATCCTATGTGGGCATCATTTTATTAATCACACACTAAAAATGAGTCTCCAAGCAATTCAATAACTTTATGAACCAGATTCAACTTCATATGATTCAAATCAGCTAGTTTAGAAATTTTCCTATGCAATGTTAGGTTTTGTACTGTATCAGTGTATTTAGTATTAAAATATTCTTAGGACCATTTCTTGCAGGTAAGTATCATATTCTAAAATAATTACCTTTTAAAACATCTTAATTGAGCTATAATTCACATATCATAAAATCTACCAATTTAGGTTAACTTTTTTTAAAGGAGCAAATTGGTTAAGTCGACATTCAGTGCCATTAAAATGTACTGTGTTTTGGGATTCTCTTGCATGTCATAGAACTATGAACTGCATGGCTGCCATGTTCTCTTTGAGTTAATGACATTGTCTATTTGGACAGGTAGTGACATTGTCTACTTAACTGCTTGCAGAGGAGGGACAATCTCACACTTCTTTGTACTTCCCAATACTCACAATATTCACAAATATTCACAAAAAAACCATTGAAGTAGGCACTATTATCATCATCATTTTATAGAGGAAGAAACCAAGGTTAAAAAATTCAGGGAGTTTATCTAAGATCACCTGTCACCTGACTCCAGAGTTCATCCTGTTAACCACCATACTGCTTCTTTTACCTTAAATCTTACTTTTATTTATTTACATAAGCAATCTAGGTTCTACTATGGAAAATTAGAAACTGTTGATAAACAAAAAGAAAATGGGGAGAGAATCACCCAAGACTCAGCATCAATATCTTTAGGTAACCCCAATTGCCAATTTACTGTAGATTCCTACAGATTTACATATGTGCATTTATAATTTATAATTATTTGTAAATTTAGAATTACTTATTTAGCAAAACAAAATAATACTCTGTATATTCTATAATCTGTGACATAATTTTTCGTTTGAAATATTTTCATTTAAATAAAGATTTAGATATAGGTCAATGAAATTCATTGGGTAAATGTAATTTAATTCACTTACCCAGCAGTGATGAATACATGCCTCTTTCCCTACTCTTCAATCACATTGGACATTTTTTATGTGTTTTCTTATTTCCTTATCATTGTTTTCATGATTCTTTTTAATACTTAGCAATTTGGGAATTGAAATAGGTATTACATTCTATTGTTTAATTTTGAAATTCTTTAATGAGAAAGACTAATTATTTTACCCATGGGCTTTCTGGGCATACATATTTCTTTGTGTATTGGCTGTTGTACTTTTTCATTCTTCTATTGATTTTTTATTCTTATTGATTTGGGTAGCTTTATATATAAATATAAAAGACATTGACTCATTTACTGTGACACACATTGCACATGTAACACATTGTGCTTATTAAAACATATTTCCCTATGTTCTTTATTGAATCGCCTTCTTTGAAGATTGTGCTAACGGTCAGCAAAGTGTAAAATCAATTAAATTTGTCTCTGGCACCCTTCCATCTTTCATTAACATTCACTTCCCCTCTTCTTTTTGTATAATTTCTAAAGAAGGTCTAACCTTATCAACAATATCTTTTATATGTTGTTGTACAAAGGAGGCTATTAAAAGTCATTGTATGGATTTTTTTTTAATGAAGTTCCTTCACCTATTAGCAAGATTGTTGTAATAATCTTATGTTACAAGGGTTATAATCTTATAATTTTTCTCAGGTATATAAGCTTTAGAAGTTCCAGTCTTCATTCTGATACTAACTTGCCTCATGATTTCAGAAAATAAATTTCCTAAGCTTTATATTCCTTATCTTCAAAATGGGTATCTGTGAAAATTAAATGAGATTATAAATGCAATGCACTATATACATATTACTATGCCTAGCACATTCTTAGCATTCTCTAAATGAAGAGCATGACAAGAAGTAATAAATGAAAAGATGTTTTGTTAACTGTTTAACTATTTATGAACTGTTTATTAACATATCAATGCTTTTCTTTTTATTCTTATGCTAATTATAGCACCTTTGTTTTGTGACCAGCGAATCACACTTTCCAGGAGGGCAAAAGGGAAAAAAAAATACCTATTATATTTTAATGGTCTATTTGAAAGACATAAAAAAGCTGCTTCATAATACAAACTATAGACAACTAAGCTGGATAAAAATCTTTTCTAGGGAGAATATGTAGAAGATGGAATCCCACTTCTGCTCATCGATGATTTTTGATGGGAAGTTTGAGGAGCTCCAGGGTATGTGGAATTTTTATTAGAAAAAAATAGATTTTTTTAAATTGAGAAACATTACTTATGCCCAACATGCTTTTCAAATATGAATCATCACAGTTTTAATATAGATCTCTAGCATTATATAAGACCTTAGATATTGAGTTCAAGAATTTTAACCCAAACCAGCCAAGGCTTAGAACTAAGAAGGAGAAACTCTAGAACAAAAGGGGGCATTTGATGTGGAGATACCAATCTTCAAGTGTGACAAAGACCAGATCAGCATAGTTGCCCCTTGTAAAAGTTATAACTGTATTTATTGTATAGATAAACAGGTTCTAAGGGTCTTCTGAAGTAATGCTGAATACTACCTTGTATTGGACAAGTTGGAAGCTTAGTACTAGTGCACAGAGGAAAGAGTGCCACCTGCTGGACCAGTAATGATACTCCATATGGGGGCAGGATTTATGGCAATGAGAGAAATGATAGAACCTCTGGTCCAAATCAAATTCATATGCTTGCACTTAAATCAGTTTAATAGTCATTTAGCGTTATTCAGCTATTTGTTACAAGCTTCTTTTGTGCCACCGACAAATGAATTACTCTTCCAGAACAGACTTTTCCTATCAAATTTATTTTGGGAGCTAATTCTATTTTTTATAATACAGGCTTACACATACTGCTTATAACGCACATTTTGACATTAATTATAATCTATTTGATTATTTCCTCTTGGAGTCATAGTTCACTCTTTTCTTTATAGTGCAAGTCACCAACATATTAATTTTCCTAGTCAAGTATCAATAGTTGCGAAAAATCATTTTCCGGAGTTCTGACTCCTGTTGTGGTGTGCTTGAATGAGCAGATAGGAGGAAGTATTGGCAGGAAACTCCAAGGGGGATGCAGGAACAGTGAGATTGGTGTATCTGTGTGGAAGGGATATTATATCATTGATATTGTTTAGAATTTGTGTACGTGATGATAAAAAGGCAAGCTGACTTTATCATTGCCTTTCTGTTCTCTGCAGACAATGTACTCTTATTGCCTTAACCAAGGGTAAACCACTCCTACAACATCCTCCCAATACACCTCCAACTATTTTTACTCACAAATGGTGTGGGTAGTAGGGCAAAGATATCCAGAGTTACATGTCTTGTATATGGAAAAAATATACCCTCTTCTGCATTGGTTTGACTTATTGTATCTGCTTAAAACTCTCTCATCCACACTACCTTAAACTCTTTTTCTTATTTTGACATTGTACCAATTATCAATTCCTTTAGGTTACAGATGATAAAGCTATGATATCAAATATCTTAAGGTGAATCCATTAAATCAGATTACAGTCTCCCCAAATTTAGCTAAAATCAGCTCACTGCAGGAACAACAGTTTTGAAGGAGAACAGCATACTAATAGGAGCATGAGGGCTTTTGAATACGTTTGGTTAGTCTATTTCCAAATTGAGCCAATCACGGTCTTCTATGGTAAATTGGGATTTCTATAGGATTTCGCTGTTGTAGCTATTGGAAGAGATTGTTTATGGGTTTGATAAGCTGGTAGGATATGAATGCTGAGCTGCTTAATGGACATTTTTCCACCAGAAAAGAGCCCCTGATTGAAAAAATAAATAAATAATGCCCTGATGACATCACATTAGTTGAGTCCTGGCTTGCCCAGTTACATGGAACGATAAACCCACCATTACTGATTGTTAAATAAATTTGAATTGGATTTCTGTCTTCCTTCCCAACCAAAAGCATTTTGACCAATATAAGGCTATAAATACAGGACTTATGTTCAAGATTAAAACATCCTATCGCTATACTATATCCCTTTACATACTTGATTAAAGCAAATGTAAGTAGACATTGCTTTCTATGAGTGATTTGCAGCATATGCTAACAAATGGCAGTTAGCACAATATATAGCAATTCACTTTTCTTAGTCATTTTTTAATTCTCTAATGTCAGTTTTTCATTCTAGACATTTGATTAATTATTGGCTCTGCATATACACTAATTCCAATTCAGATTTAAAATCATTTGGCTCAAATTTTGGCAAGAGAATTAGCAGTCCTTCTGCATATCATGACCTAAATATATATAAAGAGTCCCTTATTACTCTCCTTTTATTTATTTTTCAAAAATTAGATTTATAAAATTCAATTTTTTAGTTCTAGTCATGCTGCAATTAAATTAAGAAGCATGGCAGAGTTTGGATTAGAATGAAATCAGATTGGCAGAAATTTTGCAGCCTTAATGTCTATGTTTTACATTGTGCTATTCAAGTTATAACCACATAAATTATATCACTTAATCCTGGACTTCTTGGAAATTAACTGCTGTAAGAGCAATAAGTTTGACTTAGAGAGAGCCCTGTGTAGATAGACGGAGGTGAAGAATCAGTAGAAAACCAGCGAGAGAAGAAAGGTAGCATTGACCTTCTGGGTTTTCTATGTTTCTTTGCTGGTTGATGCACTAGAGTCTTCATGGCTATGACTTGGCCTCTAAAGCCTAGAACAGGTTTAAGGTCAGTACTCAATAAAGGTTTATTGAATGAATGAATGTTCTACTATAGATGCAAATCCAGGTGCAAGAAGATTTCTCCTGTAATTGCTATAGGTTATGAGACACAGTCATTGCAGACAGAGTCAAGAGAAATATTTTTTAAGCTTCCTCATCTTAATTAATAGTGAAGAAAACGAGATTAGAAGAGCTGAAGTGACTATGCAAAGCAATGATAGAGTAATAAGTCAGTTAACAAACATTTATGGAGTACCCGCTATGGATAAATGTTTAGCACCGTTTCAAATAATGGGGGTACAGAAGAGCATAAGACAGCCAAAGTCTCTACCTTCAAAAGAGCTTATATTCTCGTGGGGGGAGATGATGAACATGTCAGTGAATTAATGAGATCATTTCAGATCCCGATCGAGATGACGCTAGGAAAAGACTAATATAGAATATCATGGTGGAGAAGGATAAAAGGTGGGGAGAGACACAACTGAATGATTAGACTACTCAGCATAGGACTCTAAGAACTCTCACGTGAGCTGAGCCCTGAGTAGAGTATTCCAAGCGCAAGGGCAAAGGTCCTAAGATTCGGAACGAGCTTCGTGTGCTTGATGGAAAGAAAAAGCAGTGCTTCGACTGGAGTGAAGAGGGGAGAAAATGGATAGAAAGGAGTTTAGCTGGGCAGATACCACGCACCGTAGAGTCCTGTGTATTTAGGAAAAGGAGTCGAGTTTTATTACAGAGGGAAATTGGATGCCATTTAAAGGGTTTCGAGGAGAACAGTCGCCTAACCAAATGTTCATTCTAGAAAAATCACTCAGACTGCCATGTGGAGAATAGACTACGTGAGGAAGAGAGGAGGTGGTGAGACTGATTGGAAGCCTGTCCTAATCCAGGCTGGATGGTGGTCAGTTGGACGAGGGCATAGCGGTGAGAAAGGGAGCAGTAACTGGACTCAAGACATATTTCTTAAGTGCCTGCAGGACCTTCTGGTAAAGCACGTGGGCATTTGGGCAAATGAAGATGCCATTTACAGTGAGGGGGAAGACTTTGGGAAGAAGGAATCGAGAGGATAGGAGAATTGATTAGTTCTGCTTTGGACATGTTACGCTTGACACTCAAGTGGAAGTGCCAAAAGGTAGTTGGATAAATAAGTCTAGACCTCAGGATAGAGGTCAGGTGAGGTGGTGTGGATTTGGAAGTCATCGATAAATCAATCATATTTAAAACCATGGTGCTAGGAGAGAGTGCAGGTAGAAGAGAGAGGAGAACTGAGGCCAGAGCCTGGAGCACTGCAAGAGGTCTGCCAGTGGAGGAGGAGCCAGACAAGGGGCTGAGCATGAGCTGCCAGGCAAGTCAGAGGGAAATCAGAAGATTCTGACGTCGTGGATGACGACACCGGCAACCTTAATAAAAGCTGTTTCTTATCAGTGTGCAGATGGGAGCATACAGGACCGAAAGCCTGGCTGACATTGAAGGAGGTGAAAATGGGAGGTGAGGACAAAAAGTAGCAAGTAAAACATGGCATTTGGGGATTTTCCCATGGTGTGAGGAAGAGAAGTGGAGTGGTGGTTGGGGTGGAACAGAGGGCTGAGAGAGACATGTTAGACTGATAACGGAGACGGTCCATTGGATGATAAATGAGAGGAAGGGAAAATGAAGCTGCACAGCCAGGTGGAAGGGTTGCCCTTTGGCCTTGGGTGGAGCACGGATGCTTCTTCCACTGTAACTCAAGGGAAAGACAGGCCAGGTTCCGGTACAGGTGGGCTGCGGCGTTTGGAGAGGAACCGAGGCGGTTCATGGCCAATTCCATGGGAGTGGAATCCAATTTTCCCAGATTCTACTCCAGAGTGTATCCACACAGCCTCCATTAAAATGATAAAGTTGTATTTGTTGTATTAGGCGCAGAAGCTAAAACTTTTAAAGGATGTGATTTGATTGATTTGCAGTGTGAAAATGTTCTACAAAGCTGATCATCTAAGTTTAATGGTACAAAAATCCCATCATCAATTTAAATGGGAGTCTTACAGCACTAAACATATTTTGAGTACAATGTAAAGAGACACAGCTCTCAGGTTTCAGTTTGAATAAAGGAATAAAGTCAACACAATGAATTCAAAGTAGAAAGAGTCTTGGTCTCTGAAGTCATTGTTGAACCACTTAATTAACTTGGGAACAACCCCACCCTAGATTTTTTGTTATGTGAGTTAATAAATGTGTTGAATGTTTAAGCTGTTTTTTGTTGGATTTTGTCACAGCCGAAAGTATTTTAACCAGCATAGTATTTTATTGGGACAACTGGTAGCCATCTGGAAAAAATAAAGCCCAAACTTTAAACAAAAATAGATTCCAGATAGAACAAAATATGATTTAAAAAGTACCGAACAAAGCTATGGGAGAATTTTCCTGTAATCTTGGATTAGTGAAAGTCTTTTCAAGTATGACACACAACCTAGAGGCCTCATGTGGGTGAATTGTTGAATAATATATATTGTGATGTTCGTATGGAGAAAAAAAATGAGAATACATATGTACGCATTCCATATACCTTGTATAAAAATATGGCTCTATGTTCACTGGGTTCTTTTTAATTTTACTGTAAGTTTTCTTATCTGATTTGTTTTAAAGATGTTGATTAATAGAATGTAACGTAAAAAAAAAAAAAAAAAACCTAAAGGCCATACAAGAAAAGATTGATAAATCTATATAAGTGGTAAAAATTCTTCATTTAAAAAACATTAAAGTCAAAAGACAAGTAAAAAGTTGGGGAAATTTGCATGGGTGTGCAATTGCACTTTAAGAATATGTCCTATAGAATTATTTGCCTCCTTGTAAAATGACCTTGTACAAGGTTATTTGTAGCATTATTTATGAAAACGAAAGATTTGTTTCACTATTCTCAAAATGATTACAGTTGCTTTTCTCAACTCTCAACTGTCACCTGAGAAATAAGAGGACCTTGTCAATAATAGATGATGAGGAGCCTCCTGAATAGGGACGTAACTCCTGTGGTCTTTCTGTTGGATGTGACTGACTGGCGGGTTTCTCAGGAGATGAAAGTAACAACTTTCTTAGAATCATAGGCTAATGCTTTGGCTTTGGTGCTGCTCGATTGAAGATAATGATGTGATATCTAACCGGAACTATGAATAGAATAGCCCGCTTAGCCACCATAGCCATAAAGGCTCAGCAAAAATCCTTAGGTTCGCTAGTCTGGGAAGTCCTCCACTACACAGTTCCTTAGATTACTTGCTTGCGCCCAGGAAGAAAGCAAATCAATGGTCTCTGCCTTATCAGGGAAGCAAAACCATCAACAGACAGGGGAGAGAGTTTACTAAATGAAGGACACTTACTAGTGGCAATTAATAAGTACATTACTTCACATATCGAAAAAGCACTTAAACAGCTATTTATTTTGCTGCATAAAATACATAAAAACAAAAATCACTTAGCTACTTGACAGATTGTAAGGCTGTTAAATATACGAAAGGCTTTAGTGCTAAACTGTGTCCACTTAACACAAAATTCACTGCACGTAGCTTAATGCTATTTCTCATTTTCAAATAAATGTCAGCCTTTGAACAATCCATTTTCTCAAAATTGTCCAAGAGTTAGTTTTTATTCTAGTGCCCTTGGACCTTTTGTCTCCCTTTTCTGTTTTTCATCTTTTGGAGCCCAGCTCAAATTACTGTTTGCTGAAAATAGCGAACTACAGATTGTTTATTTCACATCTAACAGTACCCTCAGTGAGAATGACAACTCGTTATAACTAAACAAATTAAATTACCGTAAAGTCAGATTATGACGAGTCCAGAATAGCTAGATAATTACAGATCAGTGTCATTAGTCTATCTACCAAGAACATGCTGAGTAATGAAGTGGGTAACACTCATTAGCCATCTATCATGTCTAGTCATTTCAGACACATATTCTCCTTTAAGCCTCACAATCTGGCTGCAGGTGGTATATATGTCCCTGTTTTGTCATTTAGGAAATGAGGTTGAAGGAGACTGAGCAACTGCCCCTTGCCCCCAAATTAAACAACTATGAAGTCGCAGAACTTGATATAAACTCAATTATTTTTCTGACCCCAAAGCCTATGCACTGCTACTGTTCACTTTAATATACACATTTGCACTCTGGGTGTTTTTATCTGAACAGCTGAACAGACACAATTAAGGTAACATTAGATCAAAAATCATGCCACTAGTTTTAAATTATTTTTCAAATAACAACCTTATTTATGCTTTGGTGGGAGCTATACAAATTTTCCAGACATTATTTATTGAATATTGGCAGGTTTTAATTTTTCCTAAAACATAAATAAATACACAAAATAATTTTTAAAACTCATTTCTTAACAATTATTATTAAGAAAAATAAAAGTTTCCATCATCACTCCTTCGTTTTCCTAAATTCCATTGATGAGAGACAGTAGCATTCCTGCCTCTTGCTTCTGCCTACACGCACATAAACACATACCCAGGACTATGAATGCAAGAGTCCCTGATTATTTCATGTCTACAAAGAAGTTAAAAGATAATGCTTTTTTGTCCCCCTCTCCTTTATAGAAGAAATTTCAGATACAGATTAGTCAAAAGTCTCCTGACCTATGGAGTAACTCTTTGGCAGAGCAATGCTGCTGACCTAAATTAAATAAATTTCCGTGACTTAACATGAAATTTCTAATGTAAATTTGTTTTTATAGTTTAAGAGAGGTTAAATAGCAATGAATTATAATTAATAATGCAACATTTGTTACGGTATTAAAGACTAATATCAGGTCTTATCTAATTATTGGATCCATTTTGAGTTCATTTTTGTGTATGGTGACAAATAGCAGTCTAGTTTCATTCTTTTGCATGTAGCTTTCCAGTTTTCCCAGCACCATTTATAGAAGAGGCATTTTTTTTTCTCCATTGAATGTTTTTGGCTTTTTTTTGTAAAAAATGATTTGCCCATATATATGTGGGTTTATTTCTCAGCTCTCAATTCTGTTTCATTTTTCTGCCAATATTATGTTGATTTGATTATTATTGCTTTGTAGCATAATTTGAAGTCGGAGTGTGATACTTACAACTTTGTCCATTTTTCTCAGAATTGCTTTGACAATTCAGTGTCTTCTGCAGTTTATACGAATGTGATTTTTTTGTTGTTCTATTTTTTTAAAAATGCCACTGGGGTTTTGATAGGGATTGCATTAAATCTGTATATTGCTCAAACATAAGACCTGAAACAATAAAATACATAGAAGAATGTATGTATAGGTAGTAAACTTGTGGACCTTAGTCTTAGAATTTTATGAATTTGACCTCAAAAACACAGGAAGTAAAAGCAAAAATAAATAAATGAGATTATATCAAACTAAAAAGCTTCTGCAAAGCAAAAGAAACCATCAAAAAATAAAAAAATAAAAAGGCAACCAAGCAAATGAGAGAAAATATTTGTGAACGACACCCCTGATAAGAAGTTAATATCCAAAATATATAAAGAATTCATAAAACGCAACAACAATGAAAACAAATGAACCATTTAAAAAATTGAACAGACACTTCTCCCAAGAAGACATACAAATAGTCAACAGATATATGAAAAGATACTCAACTTCATTAGGGAAATGCAAATCAAAACCACAATGAGATACTACCCACACCTGTTAGAGTGGCTATTATCAACAAGACAAGTAATAGTAAGTGTTGGAGAGGTTGTGGAGAAAAAGGAACCCATTCACACTGCTAGTGGAAATATAAATTGCTACAGCCGCTATGGGAAACAGTATGGAGTTTTCTCAAAAACTTAAGAATAGAATTACCATCTATACATCCAGCCATCCCTCTTCTGGGTATCTACTTGAAAAATTTGAAAACATTTATTCATAAAGAGATGTGTACCGCTATGTTCATTGTAGCATTAGTCACGGTGGCCAAGACATGAAACAACCGAAATGTCCTTGGTAGATGATTGGATAAAAAAGACATGGCACACATATACAGTGAAATACTACTCAGCCATAAGAAGAGATGAAACACTATCCTTTGCATCAACATGGATAGATCTTGAGAATATTATGCTAAGTAAAATAAGTCAGATGGAAAAAGTCAAGAACCACATGATTTCACTCATATGTGGGACAGCGACAAATGAACAAGCAAGACAAACAAACAAAAACTCTTAGACACAGACAATAGTTTAGTGGTGACTAGAGGAGGAGGTAGAAAAACATAAAGGGGGTCAAATACATGGTGACAGAAGAGATTTGACTTTGGTTGGTGAACACACAATGCAATACAGGTGATATAGCATTGTACACTTGAAACCTATATAATTTATAACCAATGCCACCTATACATTTAATGGTGTTTATTAACCAATGCCATACTTTAATAAAACTAAAGAGAAAGACTAATACCCAGTGAGAACCACCAAAGACTGCTAGGAGATCACAGGTCTATATGGGGAGACTCTGAGTTTCTGAAGTCCTGCTGTTAGGTTGACAAAAATTTTAAAGTTATAGTATCCATTGTGGCAGAGGTTTAAGGGAATAGTCACTATTATACACTGTAGGTGAACATATAGTTGGTGTAACTTTTCAGTTGGAGAATCTGATGTTATCAAAACACTAAAATGATTAAACTCTTCGATGACCAATATTTCTCTTAAGGAGTTCATTCTATAGATATATTCACTGTGAAAGAGATTCACATGTAAGGATGTATGTAAAGCTTACATCAAGAATTTTATGCAAGGATGTTTACCATAGATTATTGATACTAAACGAAAAAACAAAGTTGGAAGACTTAGATATTCAACAATAGGGGATCTGTTTATTAATTGGTGGCACATCAACGTGATAGCATACAGTAGGCAGTGCAATAAATTCCTTAAAGGATAGGTTCTTAAATCAGACAAAGATTTAGTTTAAATTCAATCAGATACTTGCTGTGTAATTTTAATATCTTCTAGCCTCAGATTTTTCATCTGTAAAGTAGTGATAATAGTGCCTACTTTGTATAGCTATTATAATAATTAAATAGTGTATGTTTCTAAACACACATTATCTAACACTTGAGAAATATTATTTTCTTTCCATTGCAAATTATGTTTTAAGTATTTCAGAGTATGGGAAAATACAGTATACTATTAAGATTTAAACTGTATACTGATAATGATTGCAATTGCAGCATAATTCAAATAGTCCTGTAACATCTTGGTATGAATATATTGATGCTCAACTTTTCCTTCTCATTAGCCCCTCACTGGGTAACTGCATGACCTCAGTTCTATCTCCCTAGTCTTCCGCAGGCATTTCTGGGACACCCCAGGGTATATCTTATTTGCATTCCATTCCCATAACATCCAGGCTACTCCTGGTGCCACTTTGTCCAGAGCAACTGAGTTGAAGTTTCTTAATGTGATCTGAAATTCTCTGTATTTCTTGGCTTTGGTGCCTGAATCTAAACTGAAATATTCTGTAACTGTCTAGAGAATTAGTGCTGCCTGACTTCTACTGACTTTCTTAGGACTTATTCTCTCCTCCTTAGCAGAGGCTAGGTTTTCTTTTTCTTTAGCATCCTCCTTTTACAGTAGACATAAAGTATGAATGTAGGAAATTCTTATTAATGCAGTCTCAAAGATGCAATAAGGAATCAATCATGTCATAGATAACTCTGACTCAGCAAGAAATTATTTTATGCTAAGAGAGTAGATACTTCTGTGTTGACTTCTCCCCATAGTACCCTACGTTACCACTATCCAGCCTGGCCTAAAACAGTGAAAGGTAACAAATCTCTGTTCCGGTCTCCTCTGACTTGGCAAATTCCTCCCAGTGTGGGCTGCTGAGACTGCTAAACATGAAACATGCTTTCTTACGGAACAAGGCAGGCACAGGCACTGGGTGCTGCATTCAACAGTGCTGCCTTGCTCAGTTTCACATGCGTCTTTCCTTTTTTTCTGTGTCTTTGCTGATTGTAAGTAAAAAATGAAACTAATCTTAATGAATTCCTCATTCACATTCAAGATATAAACCTGGATCAGCCTGTGTGGTCTGTCCTAGTTCATCAGATACAATTAAAAATCCTTTAATACAATATGTCGTCCAGTCCTCTCAAAACAGTGATTTAGCAAAGATGCTTAGTGCTCACCAGTGACTCTATAACCTCCTCTACATTTCACAGCCTCCCTGGCAGATACATTTGGGCCATGTGACTAGTCCTGGCTCATGGACCGAGTAGAAATAACATATGTCTCTTTCGGGCCAAGGAAATGAAAAGCTGGCATGCCTTCTCCATCTCCCTCCCTCTCCTGCTGTGACAACCGCAGAGTGGAAGCTATTAGTCACAAGAGGGAGGACAGTTGCCAGATCCACGTTGGAATCTATGAGAGCAAAAAATGTAATTTCATTGTGTTCAACCACTGAGATCTCACAATTGTTACTGCAGCACAGCCTATCCAGAATATTTAATAACTAGGGCAGAATGGGCACTGATCTGTCAGAATGCAATGACCGATAGCCAGAACAGACATTAACTGTAAATAACTGGGATGGTCGTATGAGTTCATACCAGTTGAATAGCCCAGAAAACAATCCTACAAATTTATCTCGATTTTATTGTTGATGAAATTGAAGTTCAAAGAAGGTCACGTGGCCTGCCTAAAATCAGTGACTGGTAAGTGACATTCGATCCATTCTCTTTTTAACTCAACACCTGCTTCCTATTTGTTGAATGATGCCTAAATTACCTCAACAACTCATCAAAAGTTAGGCTGCAACAGAACTATCCAAATAACTTAATTGTTTATCTAAACCATGGTAGTATGGCCCAGTAGGATATGCTTATTATTGTTGAGTATTCTTTAACTTGAATTCATTCTTGCCTCTGTATAGAATGTCGGCATTATATCTTGCCTTTTCTTTTAAAATTCCTTTTGTCATTATTCATCATTAACCTTGAAATAAAATAAATAATGTATTATTTAAGTCAATAATCCAAGTTTATGATATAGTATATATTAAAAATGCAGGAGAAAATTAAATTAAATTAGATGCTTGGCCTTTGTCATAGCTCTTTTGCTCCTGCTGCTCATTCTTCATTTAAATTCATAAGTCTCTCTTCTCCATGACAGGATAATCATCTCCGCAGCAACTAACTATTATATCACAACATACGGTGCCTGTGAGTGAGAACCGATCAGCAGGAGCTGAGCAACACTTAAGCAACAGAGATTCTATTTTCATACAAATATCTCTAATTGTAATAAGCTAAGGAAGAAATATATCATTTCCCCTTTACAGCCCTCCCCCCGCCCGCAGTATAAGCAGAGCTGTTTCTACATCGTTTCTCACAAAAATAGAGTACCTTCAACCACAGATGGCTTTAATAAGAGCATATTCCTATGCAGAGATGATATCACCTGTTATTGCAAGGCAAACATGTGTCTAACTGGAAAGCAGGCACAAGTTAAATTAAAATTACAGATTACTGCAGGATTTAAGAGTAGACATCAAAGCAGGATCTGTGTTTTACAGATTGCTAATAACATTCAAACAAACAAACCAAAACCTCTTCGAAAGTGAAAGGAGGAGTACAGAAATGTTGACTTGGCCAGGAGATAAGTATCACCAGAGCTTCTCCTTCCAAAGGAAATTTGCAGTGAGAGTGGTGTGGTCAGGAGCTCATACGAGTGCTCATCGCGATAATGATAACATGCTTTAAATTTGAAGTGAGTTTGAACACTATAAAACACTCTTAATGTAACATTTGCACTGGCAGGCAGAATTCTCTAGAGAAGCTGAAACCATAGTACATAATGAAGTCCAGGAGAACAGTAGGTGATTACCATACACTGCCAACTACCCACTGTTTTTACATTGGTTTCATGGAATTTAAAGTCAGATCATATTTATAATCTGTAATGGACAATTTTACAAGTGACATGTGTTATTTGAGGAATACCAGTCTTGCCTCTCACACTAGGGGACAAGCATCTCCAGGGCAGATACTATGTCTTGTATGACTATACTCTTTTCTATAATGCTCAAGGCAATCCATGATGAAGAGGTACTGTACTTTAACATTGAAATGACAAGGTCCTCAAATCTATATTACAGCAGGAAAACAAATCATGAAGTTGACACCATCTGTCTGGCCTTTTAGCCCCAAAGTTCAAATGAGTCGGGTGGTAGGGTGACTGCCATTCTGGGTCGTCTCATCACTGGATCCCTCCCCAGTTGTCTAACCCTTTAGTCTCCTGATGCATTTAATTCTTCACCTGGATTCCGTTGTCAATCATCCCACAGAGGCTCCCTCCTGGTGCCTTAACTTTCCGGTCCCTGTTGCTCTTGTGACAGTATGTGTCCTTTCTGGATCATCTCTTTTGTCTCTTCGTGTGTGCGGGTTCCCAGACTTATAATTGTCACTAGGGAAGTCATGGAACTTTGTTGACATGCTTTTCTCTAAATTCACACTTTTCACCTCAACTGGGCCCATACTGTTGCCCAGGAATCCTTTTAATCTTCTCTAACCGATTCCTTGGGAATAATATTAAACATTTTTAACTAGCATACCGGAGGCAACAGTCTTAAGCTGATACAGCAGGATCTGAGAGAGGTTCACTTGATATTTACCCTTTAATTGCTGACTGACAGTCCTGGGGAGGAAGCCGGGTTGCCTGGGCAGCAGATATAAGAATATGTCAATATTTGAACAACTGATACAGTCCTAGTTTTGAACCAATTGAATATCAGTCCTGATTTCAACTATGACTTTTCCAAAAACTGTCTCTCCTTTTTTCTTGCCCCTCTTCACCATCAAACTTTCTATGTTATTTACTTAACAATAATTTATTGAGCACTAGGCATCATCATCATTCTTGGCAAACAGAAGAGACATACATCCCTCCCTTGTGGCTTTGCGTTCTTGTGAGAGGCAACAGATAATAATAACAAAAATAGGAAGTAAATTATATAGCATATTTGAAAGTGATAAGAGCTATGGAAAAAAAAAAGAAAAAGAAGTGGGTAGGGGAATTCAGGACTGCAGGGAGCAGGGGAAGATTTTAGATAGGGCGTGAGGGTTGGGGTTATTGAGAAAGTGACTTTGAAGATGAGGAATGAGCCACATGATGGGCCAAAGCATTCAGGACAGAGGAAACAGAGCACATAAAGGCTAATGCTCTAGGATTTCCTCAGTAACCATTTTGTTATAGAGTTATAGGGGTTCTTTATATAGTGTAGATACTTTCTTATCGGATACATGTTGCAAATATTTTCTCCCCTTCTACATTTTGTCTTTTTCACTCTCCTGATAATATCCCCTGATACAAAAAAGTTTAAAATTTTCGAAGCATTCATTTTACCGCTTTTTTCTTTTGTAGCCTGTGCTTTTAGTGTCTCATCTAAGAAATCATTGCCAAATCCAGTTCTAAGAGTAAAACCTCGCTCTTAAGTTCTACCTAGTTTACTTGGAAATCTAGTAATTTAAAATATAAGATATTGCTGTTACTTGTTATTAGGTTAATATTCAGTTAAAGTTTAAAACACTACATTCCCCTGAAACATTTTAAGCTACGTATTTCAATATTACATAATTTTCACATGCTTCAAATAAATATCTGACAGAATAGACTTCAACCCTAAAAAACATAATTTATCTAAACACTTTAATAACCAACAGACACATACAGATTGTTGCAATTGCAAAACATGTCCAGAAATGAATACAAAAATGGGAATTCTATACATTCGAGCTATATCATCATTTTCTATACATTCCCACAGTTGCAGAATCACTAATCCAACCAAAGGCAGCATTTTACATCTGAGCCTAAAATTTGGGACTACAAAAGCGCCACAGATTTGGGTCAATTGGAAATTCTGCACCTGGGGGCAATTCCTGAGCCCTTTCTTACTGTAATGGGCATTCTCCTGCCTACTCATTTTCTTGCGACCTAATAAGTAAATAGAAAACAGATCTGAGCTCAGGAAGGAAATTAGGAATAGAGATACAGATTGGAAAGTCCTTGTCCGAGCACAGAGTTGAAGTTGCTGAAGATCCCAGTAGAGAGAGGATATGCGTGTCAGACCCTTTTTTTTCTTTTAAACAAATGACCT
This sequence comes from Eonycteris spelaea, assembly GCA_003508835.1. NCBI lineage: Eukaryota > Metazoa > Chordata > Mammalia > Chiroptera > Pteropodidae > Eonycteris > Eonycteris spelaea. Next base: position 5,774,248 of record PUFA01000037.1, read on the forward strand.
ACTTTACAACCTTACTTAATTGCCTATTGTGGCTAATCTTTTCTGCCTGATTGTTTTCTATATTATTTTCTTGTATTTCTTTTGCCTCCCTTTTATAGGCCAGACCCCTTGAATTTAGAAAGCTTTAACAGGATTGGCCACCCTCCTCTTTTTTGGAAACTGTTTCCTTGCTTTATGAGGCTAGCCTCCAGGATTTTTTTTTTTTTTGATCTTTCTTCACTGACTTTTTTGTTCTCTGATTCTTTAGCTCTTTCTTCCCCCCAGCACCACTGCATAAAGGTGACTGATCCCCAAATTTCAGAGCAGAGCTTTCTATTTCTATATTCTCTCTTCATAGGAATCTTCAGGACCTTGAACTCTCTCAGCTTTTACCCGGACTTTCCATCTATATCTCTGTCTCCAATTTCCTTTTGAGCTCAGATCTGTTTTCTATCTACTGCTAGAAATTTGCCTTTAATTCACATTCAGGTGATCTAAAAAAAAAAATGTTTTTATCCTTTTCACAAACTAACACCCCTTCTGAATTGCCCTTACTGGTACTAGCGTTCTTCTAGGCCCAAGACTTGAAAAGTGGTGGCCTTATAAAAAGAGAAAATTGGAGATTTTAGGGACTAGAGTAGTAGGAATAATGGAACAAATTAACATATCTGGAATAGAATCTTCAGAAGGAATAAAAAAACAAACCCCAGCTTCTGGGTTGCTTCCAGATTTGTGCCTCTTTGTCCTGCCAGGTTTGGTTGCTATGGAAGAGTTACCTCAGGCCAAGTTGAAGCCCATAACTCCATTTGTTGGGGAGGGGAAGGATGAGCTTTCTGGTGGGCTCAAGCTTTTCCCATTAGTTAAAAAAAAAAAAAAAAGTCTTTTTGGCTATTTTAATAAAACAGAGCTCAAGAGTTTTTCTTTACAGAAGCATCTAAGCTCATTCACTGACTTCGGGGTCACCTCCCTGAACTTTAGCTCTGAGTGTTCATTTGTCCTTAAGCACCCTGAAGATTTCTTTCTCTTTTCCTTGCTTCTTATATTCGTCTGACACCAACTCAGGTTTTCTTTCTCTAATGTAGTTCTCAAGCATGTGTATTCTTGTCCACTCCCTCAACCATCACCAGGTCCAGGTTCTTATTACCTTATTCCTGAGGTACTTTGGCTAATATTTGCTGATTTTTTTTTCTTGCCAATGGCCTTTCTCTTTCCAATGATCAAGTCTTGTGGTCATAAAAGAACTTGAAGTGAGATAGTCCAAAGTCCATCTAACTCTTGTATCACTTCCCCAGTGCCTCTTACTGCTCCTCTAACTGGGGGTGATTAATCCATCTCAAGCACGGTGATGTAGTTGGCTACCATTTTACTCCCTTTCTTCAAAAATCTCCTCTGGATTTGCCAGAGTAAAATTTGAACCCCTGACCTCATTTAAGTAATGCTCATACAATATAATAGTGATCAACTGCTTCAGCTTCATATCACATCACAGCCTCTCCCCACCCACAGTAGACCACTTATAGTCCTCAAATATCACATGCAATTTCACTTTGCTCATCTGCCCACTTGATTTGCTCTACCCTACAATGTTCCATTCTCTTCTTACAAAATCCTCCTTATTCTTCAAGATCTAAGGTTCAACTGCTCCTTGTTTGAAATTGTCTCCTCTTTCCTGCTCCCCTAGCCTTTTACTTATACAGGAGATTAGCTTTACTAATAGGTGTGCATATGTTTATCTCCTTCAGAAAGCTGTGACCTTCTGGAGGACATATATTATGTGGTACTTTTGTTTCCTTGAGAATTTTTGAGATATTGCAAATTTCTTATTCTCCTGGCTTTCTGCTTTGCAGACATTTCGTTTGGTCTTATATGTGGCAAAGAGTTTTCATCTGATTATTAATCAAGCATTCAGTCTCTCACTCTGTACTAGCAGCACAGGGGCTGCAAGACTGAATTCTTGTCACAAATAGTACATTAGGACTGATGACAATAGTTATAACAGGACAACCGCTTTCTTGGCACAGAACTAACTGTAATGGGGCAAATGAACTTCTAGCACCTGGTGGTGGCCATGTTTTCCTCATTAGATCTACCTATGGGACATGGTTTTGGGGCAGTCTTTCTAAGAGTTTAGCTTTGAGCCTTACGTTCTAACCATCCCAAACTTCTGTGAACTACCTCATACCCTTTAACAAAACTTCTTTTCTACTGCATCAGTTTCTGTTGATTACAACCAAGGACCCTGACTGATGTATTTTCCATAGACCAACTAAGTCAGGATCATAATATTTAACAAGCTCTTGCTGAAGGCTCAGGGATAATACGATGAAAATGCAACACAAATATTAACCTAACACAGGCTACTAGGTAATCATCACTCTCCGGACGTACTAGCTCTAGGGATTATATCATAGGCCTCTGTACCGAGTTTCTGACATGGCTGCATGTGCAAAAGCTAGCTTTTCAGATCTTTTTCATTTTCTTTCCCCCTCATGCCTAGAAGAGTGTTCAGAACACAGTGAGCACTCAATACATGTTAGAGGAAAGTTAAACAAATAAACAGATTGTTTTGATAGCTGATAGACATCCAGTGAGACATTCAGGTAGCTTCTTTTAGACATATGTTTAATTTCCTACTGATATCTCCTTACATAGAGAGGGGCTTCCTGTGCTTTTCTTACACAGTCATGATTACTCCAGCTTTGAGCAAATTAACTCTATCTGGCAGTTAATCTATGTGTATGTGTACACATGTGCGTATTACCACAGTGTACTCAATTGTCTTGGGTTCTCTTGTGATAAACTGTCTAAATGGACTATTTTTAAAAATGTCGTCTTATTACATAAATGTATAGTAAAAGTAAACTGAAAACTAAATCACAAGTACTTTTGAGAAACACATCTTTGCTCAATTAATGTTTTTCAAGACAATTTCCCCTAAAAAAACAGAGGAATGCCTGCAAAATTATTCCATGTTGTGTATTTCTTGTTCCAAGATGGTTTCCAAACTAAAACATTTATTATGAGAAATGTTTTCTCCATTAATAATTTTAAGGTTTTGAAAAATAAAAAGATTATATAACTATAGGTTGATAATTCATGTTGGGCTAATGTGGCAAAACAAATTTTTTTCTTAGATGTATATCCTTAAATAAAATTGCATTCAATACTTAAATGTGACTTGAAAAAATAGATTTTTTTTTTAAAGCTTCAGTTAAAAAAAGCAGATGGCAGACAAAGACGTGTTACTGAATTCTAGCTATTATAATGTGGTTCTAAATTCCAGATGAGAACGAGCAAGTGGGGATGTGTAAATGTTAATATTTACATACGAGAGCTGTATTTTCCAGTAATGTTTTGTTTTAGATGCATTAAAAGTTATTCGGGAAATCTTATATCTTTCTCAAAGTGAAAGTAATTGCATTTCAAAAGGCAGAAGTTTCAACAACTTCCAGATTAAGAAGTGAAGTCCCAGTTAATTTGAAAAGGTGATCGGAGAACTTTTACTCTATTACGGAACTAACATGAAAGGAAACTTCTGAACCGCCTCTGAGTTCTCACTTGCTGCTTTCCAGTCGAGGTCACATCCCCGTCCCCTGTCTGCCCTGGGATGGCCTCCTCCATTAAGCACCCATCTGGTTTGAATTCCCACCACATGTGATAAATCGATGCACAACAGATAATAAATTTGGAAGACTGTCTTTTTACAGGGTGTGGCTTCTATTCTCTTAGCCTTTGCAAGTCTGATGATTTTTCCATCTCAGCTAATCTATGTGATGGTAATGAGAGAAGGCGCAAAACACAGAATGGACTTTAGAACTAAGAACTTATCTCCAAAGGCAATCGGCAGGAAACTTGAAAGACTATCCCTGATGCTGCTGTGTCTTTATGAGCTTTGAAAACTGAACCTGCCCTTTCACAGCTTATTATGCTATGGTCCTCTTTATCCGATTATGTTTCATAATTAGGGATTATTACTTAATTAGAATGGACATTCACATTGGGATTATTCATACACTTAGTCTTTTATTTTTGTACGAATATTAAGAAACAAAAACCTAGCACCCTTTTTAACAGTAAAAGCCGGGCCACTAATGGTAAGAAGGCAGTTTAGAATAGTGGTTAGGGATGTGCAATTGCTCACCATTATACTTGAGATGACTTAGGCAAGTACTGAAATGCTTTAAGCCTCTGTTTTCTCATCACATAAAATGGTAATAAAGATGGTGACTTCCTTATAGGGTTATTGTAAAGAGTAAATGAGGTGATGCTTATAAAGTACTTAGCACAGACCCAACACAGAGTTTGTAAGGTTGTTGGCTATTAGCACAGTTGTGAATTTACCTACAACTCTTCTAATGTCCAGATGAAAGCTAATATTGCCAAGACTGGAGCCCTATGAGAGATGCTGTTCCACAGTGTGTAATTAACCATGAGCCTCAAGGGAGAGTTATTCTTATTGCCTTTCTCATATCACCTCACTGCACTTGGTATGCGTCTGTTTGCCCCACTAGATGCTGAGTTCTTTGAGGATAGGGCCTACGTCTTATGTCTCTTTTAATTAGTGGTTAAATTATGTTTAATCATGGACTCTTGCTAAGGGGATGTATAAATGAGCATGTATGTAAATATACCTGAAACGTTAATTTTAAATTTGAGTTATTTATGTGGTTTTAAGAAATTATCTAAAGCATAATTTATTTAACAGGTCTGGCAAAGCCACATCGATAGTATAGCTACAATTAAAACAATAATTCACAATCTTATATTGTTCTGTGCTTACATTTCAAAGAGGAGGTCCAGTTTACGCATATCATGTTTGAAATACCTATTAAATGTCCAAGTGGAGGGGCTGATTAGGTAGTTGGACATAAAGTTTACAAAAGTCCTTAGGTTTCCAGAAACTTATAGAAGTCTGTAAGTCTGGAGAAAATTGGGAGTTGTCAACATATAGGTCGTACTTAGAACCATGTGGCTAGACAGGATTGCCAAAGGAGAGAATATAAATTAAAAGGAGAAGAGGTCCTAACACTAAACCCTGGGCATTCCAAACTTAGAGTTGGGGTGGCGATTAGAAGTCACAAAAAAGACTGAGCTGCAGTGGACTAAGGGTCAGAGAAATTAAAAGAACCAAGAGAACGCCAGTCATCGCGTGTTCAGCTCTCGCTGTCCCTGGCTCTTTGCTTCTCACTCTCTGATGCCTCTCATTTGTCTCAGGAGTTTTTTTTCCAATTTTGGCGCTCTATTGGGATCGACATCTCTCGTTTTCCTAACTGACCCTCTGCTTCTCATGACCCTCACTCAGTACTTCTCTCTTTTGCATGCGTCTTCAGATTTGGTCCACCTGAAACTTTAGGAATCAGAGGTCGGTGAGGGCTGTCCCTATGCCAGCCTCAGCTCACGTCGGCTGTCCGGTACCGTGCCTTTATTCCTCACCGCACTTGTCACCCTCGCCCCTGGGGTGGAGGAGAGATAGCTATTCTTGATGTTCTTGGCCTCAGACCCCCTGATTCAGCTTTCACCCCCTTAAACTTATCCCGAGCCCTGTTTTTCTGGACCTCTTCCTTACTTCGTGTATTTTATTCTTGCTCCAGCTCTGGGCATTTGGCCACTTTGGACAAACAACCTGCCCTTTTCAGTCAGTTCCTGGGTCCCTTTATCTCTTCACAACCCAACACCCAGTCTATCTCATATTCGGTGGCTAATACTCTTGCTGTGACCCGTTAGGTCATTTGAGTCATATTTGGAGGGAGGTCAAGTCTTCTGAACTCAGCCTAATATATTGCCCAAACTTTTGACCATGTAGAGATCTCAAAGAGTATAGAAAATAAAAATTCCCTGGAATAGAAGTGTATAAGATGGAAAATGCAAATATTTGATTCTCAACCTACAACTGGTACTTGCTTCCAGTAATCACATGCTGAATCAGTAGGAATTTCTTGAGGGAGTACCAAGGAGTCTAATTAGCAAATAACACCTGATATTTCCCCTAGAGACTATGGGATTTAAATTAGAAGGAGGAGATAGAATCCCAAGATAATTATATAGGTCCTAGAACTCTTTTAAAGAGTTGCTATTTGAGAGGGCTATAATCATTAGTTGGTGTCTGTTTAGACTAACTTCTTACTAAGCAGGGTTAGGAATGTTTAGGGGAATAGCAATTGAGGTCTGGTAATAAGCCATTTGAATCCCTGATGTTGAAGGTCACTATACAACTAGATCTCTAGAAACAAAGAATTTCCAAATTCTAGTTTGTCAATTTGTTTTGGCTGATGACGCCTGATATAGAACAGCTGTTTTCTCTGCTTCAGTCATTCAGTTAGCAATAGGTAGATAATGTTCTGAAATTGTCCCTCATTTTTATTAGATGTTTACTTTTTATATGTAATTGTATTTTTACTGCTTTTATGATAAAGTACATTTTATCCCATTGTGAAACATTCAAACAACACAGAAATTAAGAAATAATTTAGGAACTAAAACTCCTACAAAGTACTCCTTTCCTTGAATATAATCTCTCAATAGTTTGGTGTATGTTCTTTTTAATGTTTTTATACTACAAAAATGGTATATATGGTACATAGTTCTAAGAAACTTGATTTTTTTCTTGACATCTTTCTATGTAGAGTCAGTGCTTGTGGCTTTCATTTTTAACAGCTCTGTGATATAGTACTGTATGAATATACCAACATTTATTTAGCTAAAAATGTGTTATTTTCAGCGTCTCACAAAAAAAGCCATGGAAAAATTTATATCCATGTATATATTTCTTTGCACACTCGTGTGAGTGCTTCTGTAGGATACATTCCTAGAATTTAATTTCTTAAGCTAAAAGCTGTACACATTGGAATTTTGAGAGATAACTACCAAATTGGCCTGTTAAGAGGTTGTGTGTCATTTTTCATATACATCAATAATGTCTGTGATATTAGTGTTCATAATCATTAACCAACAATGAGTATTATGATTGTGTGAACATGGTAGGTAGAAAATTCTATCTATTCATATTTATTGTATGAGTAAACCAGGCACTGTTTTGTCAAATATATTAAGCAAACATTTTTAGTGACTACTTTTAAAAATTTGCAATTATTATTACTTAAGACCAAATATATCTCAGGAGCAAGATGTACAGTGTAGATACATATGTGTATAACACGGATATATTACGCTGTGTCAAGTGCTGGGACCTATATAAAGATGAATGGTGACATGGTGCCCTCATGCTGCTTTCACTCTGGTGGGATGGAAGCGTGTACTTGCACACTTCTCATTACAACAAAAAAATGGAAGAGAAAGATGCTAAACATGGTTTGAGAACTAGTCAACTTTCAAGTTCCAGTTGGCATATTAAAATTAATGCATATCACTTAAACTTTTACTCTTGGTATGAAATGTTAGTGCTTTGACAGCATTCCTTAAAATCAGCTTCAAAGTACAGTTTTTCTTGAAACTCCATCAATAATAAACTCTCCTGTTGTTCATTAAATTTCTTTGAGTGGCTACAAAAAAATATCAAATGACATTCCTAACATGTGGATTCTCCTGACCCAAGATCATTCCTGGAATATTCAATACCAAAGATAGCAAGCTACCTCTTTGCTTCTCTGTTCTTTTCCACTAAATAACTCTGTATTTTCTGTGTTTGTTGATAGACCTGGCTCTCTTTCTGTACCATGAATGGCACAGTGCCTACAAATTATGTTTGTGACATCTTCCTGTAATGCAGTTTGTTTTAACTGTGTGTCAAGCCCCAAGCCAAAGCTGGGGTAAAAATATAGCCAAGCCTAGTTAAAGAACTGAGTCAGGAAATGAATAGGTTGGCAAATAATTAAGAACTGGGTCACGGGCAAGAAGGGACAGCTGTGTTGAGGTCAGGCCCATAGTAGTCTTTCAAATTTTAGGAAAGGGTCAAACCAGGGCAGCTAATGTGATAAAGTCTAAGAGTAAATACTGGAGGCTAAGGATGTATAACCATCAAGAAGTCAAGGACTTGGAAATCCACTAACTATGGACATTAATACTGTTCTAGAACAAGAACTAATTAAATCAGAATAGGAATGAGTTTTGGAGAGGGGCACGACAAGGTGAGTTAGGCCACCGATTTTTTCCTGACAGGATACGAGGACAAGAAGGTTCATTTGCAGCTACCTTTATCCCATCTAACTCCATATGTGGCAGACATCATAATTTTTAAGGAAGCAGAGTCAATTCTAATTTATAAGCATGATTAATGAAATGTGTCTATTTTAAAACATGATAAAACAAAGATTGTCTAAAATCCTTAGAAAATATTTCTTCTTGCTGTAACACATGAAACTTCAGTTTTCTAGGTTGACCAGAATGGTTTTTAGATTTACCTAAATTATAACCTACTTTAATATGTTATTCAATGTATATTTAAATGGTCTGCTTTTGTGGAGTATAAAAGGCTAATGAGTCAGCAGATGGATACTGCAGTGGTTTCCAGGTCTTGACATAGTCGGAAAAAAACACAAAACTTTGTGTGGGTGGGACTTGGCAGTTCTTTTAAATTCTTTATTAAAAAAACATTTCCAAGAAATGTGATTGATAAGTGATGTCTTTACCCTTCACTTCTCACCCCACAAAAACCTTTCTAGCACTGTGCTTTGTAAGTGGGAAAAATTTAAATGCCCACAAAGGTAGTTTGAGTGAGTTGTAACTCACTTTAAATATTTTGCGCTCTTCACCTACCTTTAAAGCCCCACTGGGATCATCCAGCCTTCTTTTCCAGAGAAGTTTCCATTTTGGTCCCGAGTTTCAATCTTAATTGTCTATTCTTTGTTAGTTTCCAGAATGATTGTTTGTGTTCTTACATCAATGCCAAGGCACAAATCTCATCATCTGTTGCAGTAAATATTGTGAAAGGAAAAAACCCACGAAGTTTGTATGAATGGAATAAACTTTCTTTATATTAGAAAAGTAAAAGCAGTAATTATTAAATAACACTTGATTTTATAATTGAAGTTTGATATCACAATAGTATCTCCCATTTATGTATCCAGTATTAACTGCAAAGAAACGGTAATTCGTGCTGCATCAGAATGAAACTTTTATTCATTCTTTTGACTTTTCAAACATATGGTAGTTCATTATTTTAATAAAATGCACTAACAGATGTTAGGCAGAATGTGGCCACATCTGGGACATATAAAATACTATTCCAAGTCTCCATAGGAGGGAAATAGCAATATTGTTTAGTTCTCCCCCAAAATCCAACTAGCCCATCTCATTGAATCTATTTAACTCCTTTAAGTTGAATAGTTAAAAATAGTATGAATTATTTTGGTTGTCTTGGGAATGTAAAAAAAGAACAATGATCTAAAACACAAAGATAAGTGTCACAAAAAGAAACACACTAGGCTGAAATACAAATGAAAGCTTCACTAAAGCTTGTGGCTAGAGCTATATATATATATACTTTTTTTCCACTGGAGAGGTTGTAAATCTTGAGTTGCCTGCTTCCTGAAGCCACCTTGAGTTATAAGTCTCTTTAGGCCTTTGTAAACGTCCCTTTTTAACTTGACCCTTTCAAAGAAAGTACAACACACCTAAAATATGCTAAATAAAGATTCTGGTAGAAGATATATTTTGACTATATTATATATATATATTATAATATATATATATATATATATATATATATGTAAAATTAAATCCTAAGCTATTCCATTCTTCTACCTTTTAGTTTTAATTTTTGTTTTCTTAAAGCGAGTTTTCTATGAACGCAAAAACAAAACCTGCTAGTTTTCAATGGATCTGATTCATGTACTGTTATATTTAGCATCATCTCTAGCTTCTTGAAAATAGACCACACTGAGAATTGGAATAAATACTAATGTTGAGAGGAAGCTCTGGAGATGTTCTGTTTACCAATATATTATTTACCATTAGAAAAAAAAAAAGGCCGGAATTGTGTAAGTAGCAAAGCAGGAAGGCACATGTGGCTTAATGAAAAGGATCCTGAACTTGGAGTCAGATGACCTACCAGTGTGAGCCTCAGCTCCGCCACTTTGAGCTCAATGTGACAGAAGTCACACTTCCCTTGTCTATAAAGTAGGGATAATACCTTCAAGGATTGTTCAAAAGATGCATGAAACAATGGATGTAAATGCGCTCTATACTGGGATACATTCCTAGTTTATCTATTGGTGGCCTGCAATCTTTATCTCAGACGAGCAGATAACAATTAGATATTTGGAGGACAGCTTAAAATAAATCCATGTGGTAGATGTAGACTAGTGGATGTGAATTTCCATTTAAGACACACTGGAGAAGGCCTCCGGAAGGACTAAATGAAATCTCGAAAGAAATTTCTGCTCTTAAGTGATAAAAGTGAGGCAAACCAAGCTCATATGTACATTCTATTTCATATACACACTGGGATCAAAGGTTTCCAGTCTTTCATTCCTTTGACACTTATTGCTTGAGAACCTGCTATATGTGCCAACCATTATGCTAGTCTCTAGGTATACACTGATAGACAAGATTGCTGCTTTCAAGGAACTTATGTCCTAATAACATAAGTTATGTTGATATCTTTATTCCAAGTATTTGGTAAAGTGTAGGCACATAATAGTCAATAAAAGTTGGTTGAGCTGAACTAATCTCGAATTTTGTAGCATTACTATAGCAGAAAGCCAGGCAAGAGGTGATTTTGTCATCAGAGATGCCTCTCCAATTCACTGTGTGATTAACAAGATACCACTTCTGAAGTTTTGAGGGAAAAGAATCTTTTTAACTAAAGAGTTCATCTAGTCATCCACCTAAACATGATGCTTATATTATGCGGTATTAATGTAATGTTTTCCTACTTAAAATATGATTATCATTTCTAATTAGTATAGTTAACATGGGGCAGAGTGTTAGGAAACGTTGAGAGTGGCATCCCTATGTCGGATCCAAAAATTAGCAAAAAGAAAGTAGGCTGGATATGTTCTATCAGTATTGATAGACTGACCATGGACTTTGATTTAATATACAAGCAAAACAAGGAGTAAGGAAAAGTAAAGTCCATTCTATTATCACTATAGTCAACTCTTAACAAGTACAGAGAGTTTATTTTTCAAAGCATAACTTTCTGGAAGTCACTCAAGAGAGCCAGTATTATGGAACGAAACTTTCTGGAGCTTTTCACAGTATCTAGGAGATGACTGGTGGTACCTGCGTGGTTGACAGTATTGTTCACCAGTATCCCCACTTCTCCTGAACTTGGTTCAAGGACTGGGTTCAAGGACTCAGTCCCCTTGCAGATGAGGGAGGCTATGTAACCAGTTTTAAACACTGAAAGGTCGTCAGAGATCTGTTTCCTTCCCAAGCGAGCTGAGGCTGTGAAAAGTTTATGGAGATTTTTAGTCACTTTGTTCCTTTGCCACAGACTGAGTTGCTGTGTTCTAGGTGATATGGTTCCAAGATGGGTGGACCCTCTGTCAACCTGGTTTCAGAGGAACTGGAACAGAGTGAATCTGATCCACATGAAGCATGAAGCACAAACAAGCAATAAACTTTTATTGTGTTAAGGCATGGAGATTTTGGAGATATTTGTAACTACACCATAACGTAACATTTCCTGATGAATATAGTCAGTGAAGACCCATAGTACTCTTAGTGCTAAGTTTTTGAGTAAGCAATAAAATAGACAATATGAGTTCTAATCATTTGTCAGGAGTGTCTTTCATATTAAGGATGCAAGCCTGAGGTCTAGCTTTTTAATCATATTTAATCCAGATATCCCATAAGTTTTCCATTTTCCCACTAATTCTCCTGTGAATCTTTTTTAAGTGCTATATTTAACTTTCATCTATAAAGTTCCTGTGCTTTCTGCAAATGATCACTTTTCTCAACATCAAATGAATTTCTTAATCTAACCACATATCATTATTTTCGCAAGCATTTAACTAAAGCAAATGTTCTGAATTATGAACATCCTTAAGTGAACTACACATGCAGTCATCAGAAATAAGAAAGGAGATGCTTCTCCAACCGCACTCTCTCTAGAACGTGGACCCTTCCAGGAAGAGAAAATTAGAAATAATATTGATTACTTTTTTTCACATTGGAGGAAGAGCTTAACCTTGAAGGGCTTGTAGAATCTGAGAATTATAATTTCTTATTTAAAGCTATAGATAGTAAGTTTGAGTTTTCCAAGTCACTGCAAAAGAATGCTTTGCTCTTCATTACTTACTATAATGGATTGTTAGGTGGTATGCATAATGTGTTGTCTTTAATAGTTTAATTCCTGTTCTCTTTCCTTCCCGAGCCAAAGCTATCCACAAATTCCTACTCAAATCCAGCTCCTCGGGAATCATCCCTGAACATGCCAGCTGGAATTGATCCTTTTCTTTCCCCAAATCCTAAGTAAATTCATACCGCTTATTTGGCATTGCTTGTAGAGAGCATTAGAGAGTTCAAAAGCTGAAAAGGACCTAAGAATCATTCTATGTAATCCTTTCATTCTGCAAATAAGGAGAATAAATCCAGAGAGTTATGCGATTTTTTTCTTAAGTAACATGGACACACATGGGAGGCTAGTTTGCCAGTTCCCAGTGTCGTCCATTCCTTTATGCCACAAACGCCTTCACACTTACTGCCTGGTATTATTGGTTATTTTTTCAAGACTTGACATCTCACCAATAGCACATCTTGAGGTCGGTAAACTCTTTAACTTCTTTGTTATTTCTTCACTTTCTAGCTTAATCTATACGCATTTTTAATATAATTTTTTTGTAGACTAATTGGTTGTGTTTTAGGTAAAGTTTACATCAATGTAACCTATTCTTTTCCTAAATTCAGAAGGTAATACCGGAAGGGTCCAAGGAGGTAGGAATCAAACAGCAGCAGCAAGGTAAACAGTAAGCGCTGATGAGAACAATCAGAACGCTTACAAAAATCCAACAAGACGCTTCTAGAATTGAAGGTCATTTTCTCTGGAATAATTACATCTCGGAGGTTCACTCTGCAAGGATGGAAGGCGTGTTTGTCGAACCAGGATGGTAGGATGCCCAAGTGCAGGTGAAGTTGTAGAGGTGAGCGAGTAAGGAGGGCTTCTGCCGGGCGGGACGGGGGTGAGAACAGTCGCGGGGTTGCTGAACTCCGAGCCCAAGCCCCGGCAGGCGGCCTGGGAGCTCCGCGGGTGGCTGGGCCGAGTCCGGGGCCGGGGGCCGGCGGGGCCGGCGGGCCGGGGCGCGCGGCGCCGTGGCGGTCGCCGCGCGGGCGTTGCCGGGGGCCGCGTCGGGCCGGCGGAGGGCGCGGGGCGGGGCCGGCGGGCCGCGGAGGGGCGGCGGCTCGGGGCCTCCAGGCCAGCACGCGGCGGCGCTCCCGCGCCGAGCACGTCCCCGGCCTCCGCCTCCGCCCCCTCGCTCGCTCGCTCCTTCCCGCCCTCCCCGCCGCGCCGGCCGAGCCGGCTTCCCCTCGGTCTCTCATGAATATTGAGCGGCCCCTGTTGTATTTCCCGAGCTCCATTGCGGAAGCCGAGGCTCGCCATATTGTGCGGCGGCGCCGGCGGCCGCGGCGGCTTGGACCCGAGTCTCGCTCCAGCCGCGGCCAGCGGAGTCCCGGGCCGGGGCAGGGGCCGGTGAGTGGGGCGGGCGCGGGGCGAAGGGCGCGGGCGCGGCGAGCCGGGCCGCGCGGCGTGCGGCGCGGGCTGCGGGCGGCTGACGGCGGCCCCGGGGCGGGGGGTGTGTGTGTGTGTCCGCGGGGGTGTGAGGGGAGATGGCGTCGCCGCCCCCGGCCGCCCTCGGCGCGGGGATGGCGGGGGACGCGGCTTCTCATTGTTCCCGTCCCTTCGAGGGTCTGGGCGGGGGTCGCGCGTCCGGCCCGGGGAGGACCCGGGGGGCGAGCTCACGGCTTCCTGCCTTGGCCGCGGGCCGCTCGCTCCCCGCAGGGCAGCGCCGAGGCCGGGGCTTGCGGGGCGGCCCCCTCGCCTGCCGGGCCGGGGCCCCCTCCTCGCCGCGGCCCCCTCTCCGGAGGCGAGCGGCGTGGAATGCGGGTTCTTTCCCTCCGGGCTGCCCCCTGGCCGCCGAGGGTGTGTGTCTGCGCCGTGGGGGTGGGGTGGGGCGCTTTGTGCAAATCGCCCCTTTCCCCCCACGGTGCTGGAGTCGGGGTTCGCAGGTGGAGGCGGTCCTCGGCGTCGGGGTTCCCTGCGGGCGGGGGTGGGGAGACCTCTCTGGGCTAAAACATTCCTGGAGTGCCGCCCGCTCGCTCGGGGGTATCTGTTGCTGCTTTCTGAAACCGCGAGGTCGCCCCGAGGGGTCGTGGGGGAGGGGGGGGTCTCGATTTGTTTCTGCGGGAAGCTTCGCGTTTTGAATGCTGGTCCTTGTACGCCGAGATCTTTGGTACCCCGCTGTCGCCGGGGAGCCCTCGTTTTGGTTGTCAGGATCGTTTCCCTGCCACCGAAGTAAGCTCCCTACTCCCGGAGATACTGTTAGAAAAATTGGTCTCAAACTTTGAGGTTCAGTCCATGATTTGCCCGCTAAGGCCGTCATGGCTTATCTCCTTGAAGGCTTTTGGGTCTCTCACTGCCGTGGCTGTCAGAAGTTGTGGGAGAATTTGGGAAAACGGTTTGAAATTGTCTGGTTCCTTTTTGGGTGCGAAGAAATTTTCTGGGAAGGGGATAGATTTTGTATTCGTTATGTTAGTAATATGCTTTATTTTAAAAAAAAACCGAGACATGGTTTCAGCGTTTCAGACGGAGAATTAGGCTGAAAACCAGTGTATGCGTGATTTGCATCATGTAATCTACTTTCGGCAGTTCCAAGATGATCAGCAGGAATAGTGTAATCGGTAGATAATCTACTTTCCCCACTTGTCTTAGGGTATAATTGAATATTTTAATAACTTAGATTGATCTCGGTTCTTAAAATGAATGTTCGAGTCTTTGATTTACGAAGAATTTAAATGGCAACAGCATGGCTCTTGGTTATCCCCCAACCCCCACCCCGAAATTTCTGCTTGTCACAATCAACAGGTGTCTTTTAAAGTCTTCATTGTACATTGAACATACTTTTTTCGTAAAAAAATGAGTAGTCATATAAGACTCCATTTTCCAGGGATAGCACAGCAAATATGGCCTCTCTTTCTAAGGATTTGAGTTATTTCCTTCAGGTACCCTTATGGAGTCCACATTTGAGGTTAATTATAGTAGATGTGGGAGTGAAATGGAGAATTTATGAAGGAAAACTGCCTGACTAGACTAGTCCCTTTGAGTATTTGAAAAATATGCTATGGTCCTCAAATGTGCTGCATAGAAAGATTTCAAATTAGAGCTCATATAATGTATACAATGCAGACATTCAGAATACCGGAATTTTTGAGTTTTTCTCTGCCTGCGTGGAGCACTCGACATCTCCAGATTTGTATAGATAGAAAGGTAGAGCAGGCCAGCAAACATTTTTGGAATTTCATTTGTCTGTTACTGACCTTCAGTGTGTGGTGTCAGGTCTGTCTCTTTGATTTACTCATGATTTGTGTTTATATTATGCAGTCGTTGGAGTAAAGGTGATATATGTGTAATGAATAATATAGAACCAGATGTTTCAGTGACAGTTTCATTTCTATATGTTAGCAAAAAACCATAATTCCTTCCAGCAAGAGAAGTGAGTTAACATTAAAAGGCACTTTATTAAAATTATGACAGCATTTCTAGTATGACTTAAAGCACCTCATAATTTTGTAGCGACTCATTTATTAAATCTGGAGAAACTAAACAATGCATCACAGTTTGCAGTTTTAAAAAAGGAAAAATACTGTGAGGTTATGTATATTCTGCACACATACAGATCTACAGTTGATTTTTAATTAGTGTTTATTATACCTGCTGTGGGAGACATACGTTGTCATCAGACATCGATTATTTGATTTCCTGAGTTTTTCTCCATTTCTCTGAATTCTGTTATAGTGACTGATTGAATATTTATTTGCACTTACCTGCGTAGATCCCCATATAATCTGGGGTACAAAAATACAGCATTTGCCTTGTCCATTCACTGAAGGTCCAGATAGCCTCTCTATCACCCATCCCCCTCCGGTGCCACCCGAGTTTCACCTTTTCTACCTAATGTGTCAAATGGGTCCTCTGGTGTCTCTGTAAGGAGCAGTGTGGTTGATCTTACAAGGATGTACTTGACTGTGGTAGTGCAGCTCTTTGGCACCTGGCACCGAAGTGGAAGCTGGTTTAATTAGTATGTCCGGGCAGGAGCTAGGTGATGAGTCCCTGACTCGTAGGTGCTCGGGTTGGGTGAGCCGTTGCCAGATTCTGAGCTCTGTGGAAGGACTCTGGTGCAACTGGCCTCAGACTTTCACGTTTAAAATTCTTTTCACTTCTGTTTTATCTTACATATGTTAGGCAGCTGAAGTACACTAGTATGCCTGGGCCTACTGATAACTTGTTGGATGCTCAGCACCTATATAGATTACTAAAAATTCAGAGAGAGTCCTATTGCATGAATTTGCATTCTCGCATGTCATTTTGAAAATGGATTAACAACATGTTTATTGCTTCTACATGACTGCTATTTTGTCATAATTTAAAAAAAATCAGTTTAAGTACAGTAAATTGTGTAGTGAGGTCATCTTATTAAGTGAAGTAACTATGTGAAAAATATCAAAGCATTTTTGTCATTTGTTTTCAACAAATGTGTTGATTATGGGCTCTCCTGCAAGAGAGATTTCTTTTTGTTTCTATGCTGTAGAGTGGAGTTGTATTTTTCTGAAGAGGTTAGTTTCTAAAGTCAATGTGTAAAATGAAAATCACATGTAGTAAAAAATTATACTTGAAAATCCTTAAGGGAAAACAGTACCAGTAAGTTCAGCTCAGTTTTAGCGTTGGAACAGATTGCTGTTTCTATTGCTGAACACTAGGTGTTCAGTTTGGGGCTTGCAGTTTGGGGCTATTTTGAATAATGGCAAAGAAAAGTCTGTCAGCACAGGAATCGCATTCAGCATGGCGTAATGCTCACACTAGGAGAGGCTTGTGGGAACTCATTCCACCGAGGAACAGCGGGTCAGCCCGACATCTCACATCTTCTCTCGGATGTGTGCTGTAGTGAAGGAGGTGGCTGTGTGCGGTGGGAATAGCTTGCACTATTTAAATGTTTCTCATTGCCTCTCCTTTTTCAAATTAGATAGTTTAAATCACAAAAGTTCTATGATTTTTATGCTGCAACTTAACAGACACAAATTTAAAGGGTTTTGAGTTATCCTTTATAAAATCGATTTTATCTGTAGGAATAACTCCAGACTTTCTTCTCCTTTCAATGAAGCAGCAAGATACCTCAGAGGAGAGCAGCTAGAATCACTGTGTTTATTAATGTGCTAGTGTTGAGTAAACAGATTTCAATAGGAATCTCAACAGAGGGGATTTAAAATAGGGAGTTGGTTAGATGGGTGTAAGGGCCAAAAGAGAACAGTACAGTAATCCTAAGACTCAGAGAAGAGATTCCCACTAGCTTGGTTCTGAACCATTGAGGAGGTCAGGAGTGTTCAGCCGCTGATAGGGCTAGTTCTGGGAGTGTGGAAAGAAGCTGGAGGCTGGAACCCATTACTGCCGCCAGGGTCAGGGGCTACAGTTGCTGTTGCCAGGAATTGAAAGGAAGTCCCCTTGCCCTGTCTTCCTCTTTTATAACCTCCGTTTACTACCCCCATTGGCAAAGCCTAACGAGGAGCCTGCTGGCAGCAGAGTCAGTGAAATATAGTTGCACAGTCTCCATTGAGCAGAGTCTAGAATGGTGGTTTGGAATTGGGGGTCAGGGAATGAATGCCCTGCAATAGTTTAGGTTAAAATACAATAATTTAAGTAGGGAATCCTCTCCCTACCTTGCCTGTTCAAAAAACATTTATTTCTTCTGTGTGCCAGACCCTGTGCTAGGGATTAGGGATAGAAAAGTGAATTGAACAAGATTTCTGTCTTTGAGGAATCTAAGTGGAGATGATAAATGAACTATTGTACAGTGTGTTAAATGCAGTAACAGATGAGTAATGTGCTTTGAAACCCAAAGGACATAGCGACCTACCTGCCTCTTCTCTGCCTAGCTAAACGTAATGACTACTCTTTATTTCGTATCTTGGTCAAATCCAGCTTCATTTTCCGTGACTCCTGTGTTCAGCCCAACTCCTATGAAAGGTGTTTCTGAGATGCCTCAATTTTTTCATGTGGTCATCATTATTAAGCATTTCTCTGTGCTTTATTCATTTGGATGATAAAGACCATCACTTTCTCTGCACTTCTACCCTGGTACTGTGCATGAGAAGATGTTTGAGGATTGTTTATTTTTGCACTGGATAATGGGAATTAAAATATTGATCATTACCTTTGCAGACATTGTATACGCCTTCCAAGGTCATTAGAAAATAATTTACGTAGAGCGCTACTTGATTTTATAGATGTGAGAATTGAAAAAGTAAAATAATTGGTTAATATAAACTGTATTGTACCAATAGCTGATCTAGAGATAGGACTTTGGATTTCTGATGTGCTGTATCCCAGAGCCAGCAGTTTTGGAAGGCCTTCTGTTTGATGGCTGACTCAAATCTTCTGTCTTTTATTATAGCCTAATATACTACAATCTCACAGTTATTTCGGGGGTTGGGGGAAAGGAAACACAAGTCTCTTGTTTTCTTACCTAAAATTAGAAACATCTTGCAGTTTTCTTTACATTATTATTTTTAGTTGTTTATTGTCTCTTTTCTGTTCTCTGTTACCACACCTGTATTAGCTGTTGTAAAAAGTGCAGATCTGCAGTACTACTTTTTAGAAGCGTTTTCTGCTTGTTTCCCCACCATACACACACTGTGTTGATTTAACTTAAAACCAGCTGATTTTTCGCTTTTAAAAAGATGTATGCCTCCATGCCAGTAATTGCATTAAAGCCTCACTGTTTACACTACTTGCTATATAGAGTCTAATTCAGGCTATCTTGGAATCCAGCCACATGTTTTATAGAAGTCTTTACTATATTACAGAAGGGGTAGTGTTGGATATAGTAGAAGGAGCTTCAGAATTGAAGGCAGAAGACTTGGTTTCTAGTCTGGTTCTGTCACTCCCAAGAATGTTGGCTTTCTGTTTGTTTTCTATTAAAAAAAAAAAGGAAGATAAACAAACCACCTTGTTGACCTTACAAGTTATTTGTAAAGACATGAGAAGTAATGTAAGTAAAAGGGGTTTTGTGAACAGTGAAGCATATTGTAAGTAAGGGGTGTATGTGAAGAAAGAGAGACGGATGGATTGATTTATGGCCTGGATCCTGGGGTTGGTTTTGTGTCTACTTTCACGTTTTTAAGTTTCCATATCTAAAAGAAAGTTGTTAGGATGAAAATGGGTTGTGGGAGAAGTCGTGAATGTCTCATATAACCTTACTTTTCCCAAGTCTTGTGATAGTGTAGTATTTTCCCCTAACACGTGTGAGGTGGTGTCTCATTGTGGTTTTGATGATTAATGATTTGAGCATCTTTTCATTTACCTGTTAGCTATCTATATGTCTTCTTTGGGAAAATGTCTGTTCAGATCCTCTGTCCATATTTTAATTGGGTTGTTTGGGTTTTTTTGGTTATTGAGTGGCTTACGTTCTTTACATATTGGATATTAGTCTCATGTCATATATATGATTTGCAGTTATTTTATTCCATTCAGTAGTCTGCCTTTTCGTTTTGTTGATGGTTTCCTGAATATTTTAATTGCTAATAAGGAGCACTGCCTTAATGGACATTTAAAAAACATATCACCTAAACATGCTCATTTTGTAAAGAGGTTTAGAGCTGCATATTGACTCTTAAAATCGTGTTGATTTCCAGTATATATGACCTATGCCAGATTTTTGCTGCTTTCCTGAACCTAAATTTTATGCTAATCTTTGGATTCATCAGAGCTATGACTTCTCTCTGTCCTTAAAGTATCTGGTTTTTTTTCTCATGCCTCTTCTAAGACTCTGGCCTTTGAAACAGCAGGAGCTGCCTTTCTGGTTTTAAACTTTTGATATGAGTTGCGGAAACCAGAAGACAACAAAGACCTGAAAAGAAGAACGATTAAGTCATTTTACCTTTTGGAATTGTTTCAAGAACCCCAAATGAGAATTGAGGTTTCCTGAATCCCAGTCTGGCTGCTACTATTCCGCATAATAGATTTTTTTCTTTTTCAGCAAGATAAAATCCACCTTGTGTGACAGGGGACACTAGAAACACTTTCTTCACTTCTTTATCTTAGCTATAGTTGTCTTAAAACTGTTTGTTAAAATCTATGCTTATTGTGATAATAGCAATACCAGTCATAATAATAGGGCTTGAAAAAATGGAGGAACCCTCCCCCTCACAAGCTCCAAACAACTGTGTTGCCTTCTGAAACATAACTCTTACATAGCTGTAATTGCAGTACAGATGCAAATCAATGGCTTCTCTCATCACTTTACCTTCCTTACAAGTTTTACTCGTCATTGCATGTGGTATTAATAATTACTTTTCGTGATTGAAGAAATTTCCTTTTTTTGATGCTGCAGCAAATGTCTCCCTGCTGATGGCACTATTTGTAGTAGTAGTCATGATGGTTTGTGTGGTGTACTGGTTAAGGGCATGGCCCTCTTAGTCAAACAGACCTGGGTTTGAGGCTTGCCTCTCATCCTCAGTGCAAGACCGTGATGCAAATTGCTTGCTTGCTTGTTTATTTAATTACTTATATTTTGGCTCAATTTCCTGACTTATTAAATGAGGGCAATTGTAGTACTACTTTATAGAGTTGTAAGGAGTAAGCAGGATTTCATATAAAGTGGTAAACACTCTAAATGTAATCTCTTATTGTTATTAATAGCATTATTTTCTAGAACTGGGATAACTGGGTGAAAGAACCTGAATGTTTTTGTATCTCTAAATATGAATTGCCAGCTGCTTGCTGAAAAAGTTATTCCAGTTGCTGTTAGGAGAATGTGGGGGCATCAGCCTTCAGCTTTCTTTTCTTTTTTTTTTTCATAACCTAATTATTTTTTTTCCTGTGTCACTGCCTCACCACAAATTTGATTTTTCAACAGATTATGCTCCTACCAGACGTGTAGATCCCGTTGGTATGTGTATTTTCAGTGACATAGGGAATGTTGCTGTGACTTCGTGTGTTGTTACTTGCTAAAGCACGTCTGCTGCTTCTGTCAGGAATCTGCACTTGATGGGAAAAATAAAATCTCTTCGTAGGAAAAGATAACAGCCTTACTATACCACTTTTCAAAAGTTAACTTTTGTTTTGGCATATGGCGCTTTGGACTAAAAGTCAGTGTAGTTAACTAGATTTCTATTCATAGTTTTATCATGATATGCTTATGTAAATCTTGAAGCTTTGCTTTATGCCTTAGTTGTGTTTTCTATCTTCCTCTCAGAGACAGAGATACTAGATCTGTCTGTGCCATTAAATCAGCAGATTTTATTGGGAGCCAACTGTGTGTGCCAATGACATAGAGTCTACAGCCAGTAAAATAAAACTGATTACTGCTACCACATCAGTATGCTCTCTTGTTGACAGTTTCCTGTAACCTGGGTAGGGGTGTGAAGTAAAGTTGGTAGCCGCCTTTGTTTTACTTAGAACTCAGAATTTTTCTGTTCTGCTCAGAAAATTGTCATTGTTCTCTACGTCTCTTGGTCTTAGGGCACTGGAAGAATTAAAAGTATTCCCTCTCTAAGAATGTGGTTAGTTTGTGGTATAGAATTGGTGTGTGTTCAAGGCCGAGAGCCTAGATTATGCCAAAGCCTGAGATCCAGACTACTGGTGACTCAGTAGTTTGGCAGTAGGTCTCTAGATTCAAATAATTGGATGAAGCAGTTGAAAACCCCTTAAGCAAGCAGAGGTTGAGGCATCCTTAGAAGTTACAAAGTCTAGACAGGTGAGAACCAGAAGTAAAGCACCCGTGTAAGGAATATCTTGTCAGAATTTTAGAAAACAGGAAATCAACAGAAATGGTAAGTTCTGACCAAATAGGGTAAAAAATATATAACACAAGAGAAACAAACAACCCTTCTCCCCCAGATGTACACCTGGAGTATCAAGATACCAGTTCAGGGGAAAACTTATAGCCAGCTGAGTTTTAAAATATATGTGCACATAAGCCAGGTGGACGTGGAGAAGTATGGTATCAGCAGTTTACTTTAAGACAAGGGGAAAAAATGAAGAAAGCCTTGGCTATGATTTGGAATGTTAGATTTGTGAACTTTAATACACACTTTGCCTCTTTTTGACCTGCTTTGAGAAGATTGGAGGAATCGACTGGTTGTGGTTGGTTGAAGTATTCGAGTTGAAAGGAGTTGCCAAAGGTAGAATACCTTCTTAGATCAAGAGGAGAGGACCGTCTTTAGGCCTGGTACTATTAAGGATGTTTAAGCAAGCTTTTGGTCCACAAAATATTAGAGCTAAGAGGGCTCTTGATGCTACTTGATATAAATTCTTATATTTAAAAATAAGGAAATTGGATCCTCAGCTAAAGTGACAAGGCTTATCTCACTCAAGAATTTAGAAACAGCATTTTTACCATTTGAGTATATTTGTAGAAAATTTGTGACTACTCCTATTTCAGTAACCAATATTCCTGTCTCCACCTAGTGGCAACAAATATTTTGCAAGACTGAGTACAAACATGGGGGAACACTGCTAGGGGGGACTTTATTAATCACCACATTTGAGGAGGAGCCAGCCTGGTGACCATTGTGTTGCCTTTGCAAAGAGAAAGGAGGAGATGGTGTGCCTAATGCTTATTTTCAATATTTCATAACCTTATTAAGGAATTTGTGAACTCCGTACAGTTATACCTGAGTTAGGTGGCACATTCATTGTGAGTGTAAAAATGTGTTAAGCTTGTGTTGCAGAGTTTACATACATACACATACATATTACATACACATGTATATATTCACACATATAGGGTTTTTTTTTTTTTTGTTATGAGTTAGATGATAGCATGGTAACTTCATCAGTGGAGAAGAGATGAATTAATAAATGATGATGGGACAGTAGCCAGTTACAGATAATTTAGAACTCAGGAAATCAACTGAAGTGGATAATAGCCGGTTGGTGGTGGTGGTGGTCGACAGATCCTGACCTCTTAAGTGTAAAAAATGAAACTCTGAATGTATTAGAAGAAAGTGGGGATGGATGGTGGATGTTTTTATAATTTTAGAGTGTGGATGAGCTTTCCAAAGAAGCCATAGAAGAAAAGATAAATACATTAAAACGTAAAAAATAAAATCTATGTCCTAAAGAAGTCAAGGACAAAGACAACAAATTGGGGAAGAACATTTAACACTCATGTGGCAGGCAAAAAAAGGTTAATTTCCTTAACAGAAAAAGTTCTTACAAGTTAAAAGTGTGTGTGTGTGTGCAATTGACAGACCAAAAAATGGCTAACAAAGCTTTGAAAAAGCTTCAACTCGTGATTGAAGCCTTGCAAATTAAAATCACAATAAATATCATTTCCCATCTATAAGATTGGGCAGGCTTTTAAAAAAAAACATGCTGCTAATCCTTAATTGATAGGTGGTAAATTGGTATAGCATTTGAGCAGTATTTGTCAGAATAAAAAAATTTGTTTTTCCTGCTTTTCAATCCAGTAGTTTTGCTTTTAGGAATTTGCCTAATCACTTCTTACTAAGGCAAACTTACTGTCAAAGATTAAGTTAGCTTTATAATATGTTTTAAAATCAGGAAGTATATAAGTCTTCCAACTTGTCATTTTCAAAATTATTTTGGTCTTAGGGGTCCTTTGATACTGTATGAACTTTAAGGCTGGGTTTTTTATTTCTGTAAAAAACAGTTGAGGTTTTGATAGGGATTGCATTGAGCTAGATTCCTTTGGGGAATATTGTCATCTTTATGTTTCTTCTGGACATGAAAGGGATGGAATGTCTCCATTTACTTATGTTTTTGATCTCTCTCAGCAGTGTTTTGTGATTTTCAGTGTACAAGTCTTTTGCCTTCTTGGTTAAATTTATTCCTAAGTGTTATTCTTTTTGGTGCTTTTAAAATGGAATTGTTTTCTTGATTTCTTTTTCAAACTGTTCATTGTTAGTCCATAGAAATGTGGCTGACTATTGAATCCCTCACCCCCCCCCCACCCCGACTCTGCAGAATTCATTTATTAGTTCAGTATCTTATACCTGTTTGTGCACACTTTAGGGTTTTCTACATATAAGATTAAGTCATCTGTAAACACACATTTGCTTTTGGGAGTTTGTGGCTTTATTCTCTTATATAGCCCATGCATTTTACCTCTTAAGTTTTTCAACTATGCCCCTCCTGATTCATTCTTCTTATTATTAATAGAGCCATTGTAGGCATTTATTATTTGTATTATCGCACAAGTCCTTTAACTTAGTGGTCCCCAACCTTTTGGGCATCAGGGCCCGGTGCTCCTCTTAGAATCTAATGCCTGATGATCTGAGGGGGAGCTGAGGTGGAGACGCTATCGCTGGGGGAACTGCTGTAAATACAAGTGGAACTTCAGTTGCCTGCCCGCTCACCACCTCCGTGCAACCCTGTTCCTGCACAGGGCCGAGGCCTGGGGGTTGAGGCCCCTGCTTTAACTGGTATTCTTGCTTTGTTAAAGATCATCTTCCACTATTGTCAGAGTCGATCTGTTTGTCTTAAATGCAAATCTGACTTTGTCATTCTCCTGTGGATGTTTCCCCAACATCCTTGCATGGCATATTAGGCCTTCCTAATCTGGTCCACAATTTAAGCTTCGCTCTGTGCTACTCCCAAACTCCCTCTTTTCTGTTAACCTAAAAATATAAAGCCAAAAATGAAAGACAACAAGCATTTATTAGAGATCAAAAAGAATTGCAATTCACGAAACTGATTCAGACAGAGACCCAAATGGTGTCCTGATTACAGGAGGACAAGAAGTTTTATGAGACAAGGAAGGGAATAATTATATGAATAGAAGAATGAAATTTCTATTGGGCTAAAAGCTGAGTTACTCTTGAGTCATACATAGCTAGTTACTGATTCTGTCTTCAGAAAGAGTCCATAATCATCAGTTTTCATGTTCAGAAGGTCTACTTGTGTTAGTTATGCAAATGATTGTTTGTAAGTAGTGGTGGTTTGGTCTAGTCCAAGGGTTATTTTGCCCAGTTTAGACATTCCAAAGGTTCAAGAAGCAAGACATGCAAGGCAGTTCCTTTGGGATGGCTACTCTGGCTCCGTTTTTAAATGGCTCCACTCAGTTATGTAAGCGTTTCACAGTTCACTGGATTTGGGAACTGCTTGGAGTTTCCCCAGACAAAACATGCTGAGCTGTGCCTTTCTTATTCTGGTGCTTCTGGACTGCTCTCCTTTCCTCAGTTGGTTAACTTCCACTTTAAACTCTCTTCCAGTCTACGGCCATGCCACCCTGAACAAGCCTGATCCTGTCTGATCTCGGAAGCTAAGCAGGGTTGGGCCTGGTTAGTACTTGGATGAGAGACCACCTAGGAAGACCAGGTGCTGTAGGCCTAAAAATAAGGGATTGTAAGCTGACAAGGTCCTTGCAACCTATAAGGTCAACCAAGGGTTGCCTCACCTAAAAATAAATAAACAAACAAACAAACTCTTTCTTCCAAGGAAGAGTCTCATTCTTCAGGAAACCTTTTCTGATTTCTGCTCCTCCATTTGACTGCTTCTTTGTGCTTTTGTAGCATTTACCAAATGGTATGGAAACACATTCACAGCCCAGGAGCAGCAAACACACGGAGAGTCTCTTTCTTATCATTTACTAGCTCTCATTGTTTCCTAAACTGTTGAACTCAACTGGTTTTCATTATGGGTCTGTTAGCTTCTAATAGGGGTAGACAGAGGGACAGAAGGAAGATAAAAGACTGCTGCCCATAGAACCAGTATTGACAAATATTAGACCTTGTTAGGTGCATCTTGAAGCCTTGGGGAAAGACTGAATTGCACCATTAAGATAGTATGTCTGTTGGAGGGGAGAGTGAAGGAGTAGTGTTAGAGGAGGTGAAATAGTGATGGGTGATGAGAATTAAATGGTAGGAGGGCACAGATCTAGATCTATATTATCTAGGTCTGCATTTTAAATATTACTTTTAAAAACCTTAAAACATCTATTTTTCTTATAACAATAACTTAATTATCTAGAGACTAGAAAACATTAACTCTATTACCAATACTCAAAAACTTAATTAAGACTAGATAATTCACCTTTGAAAAGTGTCTGCTCTGGTTCCATAGTATGGAAAAAATATAATCCAATTAGGAATTGATTATATTATCATTTTAAATAAAGAAGCTATTAGGTTAGCAAAAGTAATTTAGATGAGTCTTCCAGATGTTTAGTATGATGACAACTTTCTCAATATAGAGCACTTCCTTTGTGTCTTCAGACACTTACAGAAATTAATGTCTGTCTTACAGCTGTAGTTTTAGATTAAACTGCTGCAAGTAGTTTTTATGAGGTGGTACTTACTGCAGGCAATGTTATGATGGCAGCTGGATTGCTTACTCAGAATTTATTATTGCTCCCTGGTTTGCCTAGTCTTGAATAAATTTCTAAAAGCTAACACCTGTGTCCTGTAAGCAAGCAGTGTTTTAATTAAGGAACAAGTCATTTGCTCATTCACATGTTGTATAATATAATGCAAGAGGAAAAGAAAAATTCTAAAGATTGGAAGAGTTAATTTGATGTGACCTTTATTTATGTTCACAGGTGACAATAGCCATGGAAGAAAAGGATGAGATTTTTATTACAAAAAAAAAGAGAGAGCTTCTTAGGTTTGTTTCATAGTGCCCAGGGAAGCAAATCTCAAATGAAGAAAAATGCTTCATAGGAAAATGGAATATAAAATAAGTAATTTAAAAGTGATTGTATTTTTGATGTATATTTCACAGTTTTAGAAACAAATTAAGCACTTCTGGCCATGAAGGCATAGTGGGTAAACGCTGAGCTCACCTCCTTCATGATCACATCAAAATTACAACCAAACTACAGAACAGCCATCATTGGGAGTTGCCTGAGGTCTGGCTGAACAGAAGTCCTGCAACTGGGGACATACATAAGAAGCCACCTTGAGGCTGTTAGGGGTGGAGACGTGAAATGTCTGGTCCACACCATGTGTGGCAGTTGAGAATCAGAATGGTTATCTTGGCTGCAAAGGTTCCCCCGTAGGAATGAGGGGTCCCGGCCCCACAACGGGCTCCCCAGCCCAGGGTTCCAGTGTCAGGAGGAGAAGTCCCCACCACCTCTGCTGTGAAAACCAGAGAAGATCGTGGCTGAGTGAGAGGAGGGCTCTGGGTATCAAGAGACATCCTTTTGAAGGGGCACATGCTGACGGACTCTCTAGCTCTGAGCTCCAGCAGTGGGGCATTGCTTGCCAGGGACATACCAGGAAGAAACTGAATTGTCTGGCTTCAAGGCGAGGGCTGGGGCAGCTTTCTCCCAGACGCGTGCTGGCAGAATCCATTGCTTTTTAGTTGAGCCCTTCTCGCTCCTGCATGCAGATGCAGGCAGCTGCCATATCTGAGTCTGTATCAACTGGCTACACAGGTCATCCCATCCTGGTGTCCCTGAGACCCTGCCCCGCCCAACTTGTGGGCCCACCCAAGCCACCCCCAGTGGCTTTTCCATACAAATGGCCTGTGTTGTCTCATGCTTCAGACTTCCTGAAAATCTCAGAAAGGTGCACAAAACCCAGTGTGCCCGTGCCTCTTGCTGAACAGCCCACGCCTGGCACTAGCAGCAGCGGCCTCGTTTCTCTGCTCTCAACCTCTCAAGGCCTCTCTAAGCCCAGCAGGGGTGGCGGCTATCTGTGAAGTAGGAGTGACTCTTGACAGGTGGCCCTGGGCATAGGACAGGCTGCGGCTGAACTTGGCCTGCGTTGAGGCCCCTTCCAGGAGGCCGCGGGGCCGGCATTCCTGGTGGCCTGCCTCAGTGGAGCTGGAGCACCACTAGGGCTGTATCTGAGGATGACACACCCAAAGGGCAGACTGGGCAGGCACCAGAGGCCTGTTAAAGTGAATCCAGCTCCGTAGGGTCAGCCCCTCACCGGCCAGTCCTCATAACCAGTCAGCCTAAGAGTCAGTCCTTCCCACTGACATGCAAACAGCAACCAAGGCTCAGCTACAACAGGAGGGCACCCACAACCCATACAACAGACACACCTGGAGTACCTGGCCCAGGTGACCAGAGAAGATTGTGCCACTGCGTCCCACAGGACACCTACTACGTAAGGCCACTCTGCTAAGACCGGGACTTACGAGCCCTACCTGTTACATAGAAACAGAGAGGCATTCAAAATGGAGAGACAAACAGGTCCCACATGAAAGAAAGAACAAAGCTCTAGAGAAAAAACGAAACAAAACAGACAAGCAATTTACCAGATGCAGAGTTCAAAATGCTGATTATGAGGATGCTCAATGAACTTAGAGGAAAAGTAGATGAACGCAGTGAGAACTTTAATAGAAAGAAACATAAAGTCAGAAATGAATACAATAAATGAAATGAAGAACACGTTAGAGGGAATCAACTGTAGATTAGATGAAGCAGAGGCTCGAATCAGCGATTTAGAAGATAAGGTAGCAGAAAACACCAGGTCAGAACAGCAATAAGAAAAATCCAAAAAAAATGAGGATAGTTTAAGGGACCTCTGGGACAGCATCAGGCATACCACCTTTGCATCATAGGGGTACCAAACGGAGAAGAGAAAGTACCAGAAATTTAAAAACCTTTTTAAAATTAATAATGACAGAAAAATTCCCTAACCCGGCAAAGGAAATAGACATTTCAACCCAGGAAACTCAGAGAGTCCCAAACAAGACACGTCAAATTAAAATGTCAAAGGTTAAAGACAAAGAATCTTAGAAGCAAGAGAAAATCAATTAGTTGCCTACAAGAAAGCTCCCATAAGACCATCAGCTGATTTCTCAGCAGCAACTTTGCAGGCCACAGGGATAAGCACGAAATAGTCAAAGTAATGAAAAGCAAGGACCTACAATCAAGATTACCTAGCAAAGCTGTCATTTAGAAATGAAGCACAGATAAAGAGCTTTCCAGACAAGAAAAAGCTAAAGGAGTTTGTGAATGCCACATCTGTGCTACAAGAAATGTTAGAGGGACTTCTTTAAAAAGAAGAAAAAGAATCAAAGATATGAAAAGTAAAATGGGAATAACTACACATCTATTAACAATTACTTCAAGTGAGAAAGAATTAAATGTTCTAATCAAAAGATTTGGGGGCTGAATAGATAAGAAAACAAGACCTTTATATATACAAGAGATTTTCTTCAGATTGAGAGACACACACAGACTGAAAGTAAAAGAATGGAAAAAGATATTTCATGAAAATGGAAACAAAAAATCTGGGGTTGCAGTATTTATACCAGACGAAATAGGCTTTTAAACAAAGGCTGTATATCATGAGACAAAGAAGGACCCAGAAATTTCACTTCTGGGTGTTTGTAGGAAGAAAATACTATTTCGAAAGGACACGTGCATCCATATGTTTATTGCAGCATTATTTATAATTGCCCAGATATGAAGGCAGCCTGAATGTCCATCAGTGGATGAATGGGTAAAGAAGAGGTGGTACATACATACAATGGGATGTTACTCAGCCATTTAAAAAAATTTAAAAGAATGAAATCTTGCCAGATGCCAACGATGGACCTCAAGGGTATTGTGCTGCGTGAAGTAAATCAGACATAGACAAATGCCATATAATTTCATTTGTGGAATATAAAGTAAATGAACAAACAGAACAGGTACAGAGGACATTTTGAGGGTTGCCAGATGAGAGGGGGCATTGAAGGGATGAGCGAAAGGGGGAAGGGATTAAAAAGTAAAAATGGGTAGTTACGAAAAAGTCATGGGGATGTAATGTGTAGCATAAGGAATTTAGTAATACTGTAATAACTGGTGTCAGATGGGTACTGGGTTTATCAGGGTGATCACTTTGTGAGTTATGTAAATGTCTAATTATGTTGTACACTTTAATATATCATGTTAACTATAATTGAAAAATAAAATTATTTTTAAAAATTAAATTAAGGAAACAGATCACATACAGAATAAAGATGTAAAGGGTTGGCTGTGAGGAGTTGGTTATAAGTTCTCTTACCTTGGTCAAATGTGGTAGACTGAAAAATGGTCTCTCAAAAGATATCCACATTCAAATCTATGGACTCTGTAATGTTACTTTATGGAGGGTGGGGTCTTTGCAGATGTCATTAAAATCTCAAGGAGATTACTCTGGAGTATCTGAGTGGGCTCTAAATGTCATCACATGTGTCCTTATAAGAGAGGCAGAGGGAGATTACATGGGCAGAAGAGGCAAAGATTGGAGTGATGTGACCACAGCCGAAGAATGCCAGCAGTTCTTCCAAACTGGAAGAGGCAAGGAATAGGGTCCCATAAAATCTCTGGAGGAAGTGCAGTCCTGTCAACGCCTTGCTTTTGGCCCAGTGCTACTTATTTAGGACCTCTGGCCTCAAGAACTGATAGAAATAAATTTGTTTTAAATCACCAAACTTGTAATTTGCCGCAGCAGTCTTAGGAAACTAATGCAGCAGTCATTCTTCAAAGTGTAAATGGACATTTCTAAATAGCCCCATTTACCCACGGTCTCCATTTTGAGGGGGTATAATTCATAGCTCACTCATATTAGACTGTAGTTTTGTTACAAACACTCTGAATAGACCAGGCCATTCTTAGGATTAGAGCAACTGGTAAATATTTTTATGCACGGAACTCTGAGGTTTTTTTTTTAATCTCCAAATAAGTTATATTTAATGCTGCTGCTGTCTTTTTTGGGGGGGGAGGATGGGGGAGTGGCAGGGGGATTGTTTTATTCAGTCGGGTAGCTCTTTCGGCTTCTTTTGTAAAGCTGCTACACTCTGGTAAGAGTACAGTTTAGACTCCTGAAATCATGTGACACAACGTCAGACCTTTTGCATGCACTTGTGCTATGTCATATCAATTCTTCTTTCACTTATACTGTAGAAAATGTACACTTGAGATTCTTATTGAGAATTAAATTACTTACTATGCCCTAGTATGTGCCAGGGTCTCACTTGAGGCATTAATCTATTAGGGAGTCTAACCAAAGGATGAAGGCCCTACGGATGTTGTCTACACTTTAGTCCTTATGTTCTTAATGATCAGACAGCAGTGAACCTGGTACATATTGTCTTAATCCCCTCAGAGATGGTGTATGTATTGGAGGGGGAAGGATAATCCAAAAAACATTCTTTTAATGTCTCTGAATGCTCTGCAAAGCTGTGGTTCAGGTTGCCCTTCTTTATCTAGTGCCCTTCGTGTGAAGAATCTACACATTTCTAATGGAATTTGAGACACATGTTTCTATCCAGCATTTTTCTTTTTTCCTCTTAAGATTCTAGGAACTACATGTAGGTTACTAGCAGTAGACAACTGACAAAGAAATCTGCCTTTTTTGTTGTTGTTAGTATCAGTATTTGTTATAGAAAAAGGCCTTAAACAAGTAGTCTTGGATGAGCCTGCCAGTTGATTTTTTTTTATCACATGAGGCACTTAACTGAATATTCTTAACATTCTTTTCTAAAATTATTTACTTTTTTTGAAAGGGGGTTGATATAAGATTTTTAGTAAGTTAGGGAGTGGCTAAATAATTTTTTTCCGGGTCTTTTATGTGTAGGGGGTTGAGTGCTAAGAAATAAGAATCCTTGTATAAAGGAGATTGTATCTCCTCAGTTTTATAGCTATATCATTTATCGAATGTGCCAGGCACTTTATATGAACATCTTGTTCAGCTTTGCCAATGACCCTGAAAATAATTGTCATTTTCCAGATTAAAAAATAAAAAGCTTTGAGGGATTGAGAAATTTGCTTGTAGATTTATAGCCAGTAACTGCCAGCACTAGGACCCAGTTCCAAAAGTCACTTAGTGTGCTTTCTAGTTGTTGCATTTGTGGTACTACAGTGTAGTAAGTACATCCCTAAGATAGGAAGTTCTCTGCCCCTGTTCTTGTGGAATTTGTGGTTTATTGGATCTACTTTTCCTTCTGAGATGATCGTGATGGTCTTGGGAGCAAATATATGGCCCAGTCAAGAGATTCTGAGGGTGAATGGGAATCTGTATTAGTATTATCTTTAATTTTTTCTGCACAAAACCTATTCTTTGCCACATCTAACTCTGTAGACTTGATCATGGTATTTTAATACTCCCCTCAAACAGTTTAAGGATTGTAGATTAGGGGTGGGATAAAAAATGGCTCTTTAGGGGGAGCCTCTAGGTTACTTTGTTTGCTAGGTACTATTAAATGAATACTTAAGTAGAAACAAGGTTATTAGGGTTCAGGTCCCTATACTACTAGTCTTCAAAAGACCAATCCATATATACAGTGAACCTAGTATACAAATAAAGATTTCCTAGTATTTCAGACACATTATTTAAGTATGATATGTTTTTAATGGAAAAACTTAGAATGGAAAATTTAATTTTTTTAAGTATAGGGGATATACAATATTAGTTTCAGCTATACAATATAGTGATTTGACATTTATATACCTTACAATGTGATCACCACACTAAGTCTAGTAATCATCTGTCATGCAAACTGAACACAATATTACTGACTCTATAGAGTAAAGAGTTTAGTTTCTAAGTTGGGGATTTAATATACATTTTTCCTGAAAAGGTATGTTTTATATTTGTTTTTAAAATTTGTAATTCTTAAAGCTCGAAGTATTATAAGTCAGTTTTAAGAACCAAATTCTGTATGTTAGAACAAAATTTTTATTAGCTATATTCATGTTATTTTGAAAATAGACACAGAATTCCTAGGACAAGGATAGATTGTTAACAGCAGTGACTGGATCAGTTTCCCTTTGCCCCCCAGAGCAGTGCACTGACAGCCAGATGTTTGGTAGGTGCAGAACCTAAAAGATACGGACCTGGAGCTTCTGTGCTTGTTACCCACCCCTCCTCCTGAGCGAGCGAGACCTTTGCTTCTGGTATATCTTCAGTTTAAAGATGTTTCCGTCTGTTTCTAAGACTATTAGTTAGGAATTGTTGAATTTATTTCTTGGCATAAAGTTAAATATAGCATTCTCTTATAATCTAATTTTAAAAATACATTTCTAGATGTATGCATTTTTAAAACTTCTTTTGGTTTTGTCAGAAATTTAGCTATAGTATTAAGTATATCAAATAACTAAATTTTGCTTTTGTGAGCAAGTCCATTTGTTTTTTATTTTCATTTTTTGTTTTTGGCTGTTTCTGTTTGATTTATGCTTTTATAATGATCATTTTTGCTTTTCTTTAGGTTCATATTCTAATTTCTAATGCTCATCAATTCATTTTTTTTTCAGTCTTCATGGTTTTGTTAAAAATTACAGGTTATAAACACTGGTGAGAGATTTCATTATATATCCTATAGATTTTGATAAGGTAGTATTTTCAAATTATTCATTAATTAAAAATTTGTAATTTCAATTTTGATTTCCTTTCGCCCGGTCAACCCCATTTGACTATTGGGAAGTTCACCATCGTGGCCTCTCTTTAGGGCTGTAACATCTTGTGTGTTTTCCCCGTTACTTACCAGCAGCACTGACCTTTCTTTCTAACATGTCTGTTCCTTTGAAAGTCCTTCCTCGATCCCTCTACCTTAAATAAATAGTTCCCCTTCTTCTCTTACCTAATCCAGTGCCTTTTAAAAAATCTTTTCTATAGCACTTAAGAAAGTTTTAATTTATTGTGTGCATACTTGTTTTGTTTACTGCTCTTATTCGTAGCACTTTTTACAGTGTGTGGGGTGCAGTAGATAGTCAGTATTTGAATGAGTGGATGGTATGTAATCTTATGAAAGGATTGGGGCACAGAGAGGAATCTACCAGGATAAATAGGCCTGTTCTCAGGCAGATTAATTTGGTAAAAATGCTTCAGGAAAATTGATAATATAGAAATTCTCTTAAAACTAACCAAGTCTTGTATATAGCCCCCTAGAAAGCTTTTGAGTAGTTAAGGAGAGCACATACATATTCCACTTTGAAGATTCCTAGTTTAATCATCTAAGTGCAGCATTGGTAATCAGTAGTTTTCTTTATGTACCATTTAAGGTTCATTTTTTCCTTTCTAAATGGCTTACCTTATTTATTTATTGAAAAGCAGGCTCATTATAAAGTAGACTCATTTGAGTGTAGGAGAAAGTATTAGGACATATTAAGTCACTAGGGTAGACATGGGAGCAATTGTAACACAATACATGTAAGTCCAAAGCATGGGATGTACTTTTTACCTTTGCATCTGTTTTATTCTACCCAGGCATGTATAACCTTTTCTTTCTGGCTTCTTTCAGGATTTTTTTCTTAATCTTTGAATTTCTATAATTGTTGAGGTGTAGTTTTGGGGGGCACTTATTCTGCCTGGTGTTCTCAAAGTTTCCCGGACCTGTGGTTGGTAATCTGACATTAATATGGGGAAATTCTCAGTCATTATGGTTTAATTATTCTCTGTCTCCTTCTCTCTTTCTTCTCCTCTTGGCATTTCCATTATACATGTTTTGTCGTTATTCTGCAGTCCTTGGATATACTATTCTGTTTTTTCCCCCCAGTCTCTTGTACTTTCTGCTTTTTGATGTTTAAGGATTCTATTGGTATATCCTCCAGCTCAGCGTTTCTTTCCTTAGCTGTATCCAGGCTACTAACAAGCCCATCAAAAGGCATTCTTCATGTCTTTTACAGTGATGTTAATCTCTAGCATTTCTTTTGTTTTTTCTTTAGGACTTCCACCTTTCTGCTTACATTGCCTATCCGTTCTTGCGTGCTGTCTACTTTATCCATTAGTGCCCTAACTCATTATTAATAGTAGTTTTGAATTCTTGGTCTGATCATTCCACCATTCTTGCCATGTCTAGTTCTGATGCTTGCTTTGTCTCTTCACATTGTGTTCTTTACCTTCTGGTATGCTTTGTCATTTTTTGCTAGATAGCAGGACATGATGTACTAGGTTAAAGGACCAGCTGTGAACAGGCCTTTAGGAATGGAGAGGTATGGGGGGAAGGGGAGGGCTCTATAGTCCTATAAGTAGGTCTCAGTGTTTCAGTGAACCTGTCCCTCTGTACTTTGTGCATATCACAGGTGTTCTCAGTCTTCACCCCACCCTTTTAGGCATGACAGGATGGCTAGAATGAACTAGAGTTGGGTATTTCCTTTCGCCAAGTCAGATGGGTTCCAGATAATACCTCAGCATATTAGGTTCTGGTTAACCAGTTTCCCTGAGGGCAGGGCTTTTTAAGAAGGCCTTAGTGACCTAATCAGTGGTTTAAAGAGCTATAAAGTCGATTCTGTGTCTTTGGCAAAAGTTGGACTGATGGCCATGCTGAAGAGTCTGAGATTTTCCTGATTTTGTTCGAAGTTGTATGACCATGAATTAAAAAAAAAAAAAAAGAAAAAAGTATTGTTTTGGGTTAAGACCGTTTTCTATACATTTGGTAATAATTAAGTACTTTCCGTATATCAACTTTTTGGGCACTTAGAGATCAGCGATAGTCTCTTGCTCTCAAGGAGCTCATATTTATAAGTAGAGGGAGTCTTGAGCTTTCCCTCATTTTAACTGTTGAGAAGCCAGTGCGTAATTTCTATTTTTATTATTCTTAGGCTTTAACAATTTCTAAAAATCAGTTTTGAGATTTACTTCTCTTTTAGATACTAAAATTGTTTTTCTCTTCTTTTATTCCTAGCAATGTCTCAGGCCGTGCAGACGAATGGAACTCAGCCATTAAGCAAAACATGGGAACTGAGTTTATACGAATTACAACGAACACCTCAGGTAATGTAGGCTAAGATAACTTAGGGGAAATATGAGACATGTAAACTGGGATACATTTTTAGGAAATAAAACTTGAAAGAACATAATAGTAATAACAAATTTATAGACAAGCAGCCCTGACTTGTGTATATTTGGTTGATACTTTATTCATTGATTCAACAAATAATCTGAGTGTATGCTCTGTACCAGGTCCTACGATAGGCACTAGTTGATGTAGTGAATAAAACATGGAACCAGCCTTTAAGAGTGCATAGGTATTAAACAAGCACATATCTATGGAATTACATGTTTGAGAGGTTGGATAAAAGGAAAGTCCTCAGCGCTGTAATAAATAACGGTGTGTGGTGGGAGAACTAGGGAAGACTGTTTAAAGAACGTAAAGATGAGAAAGATGGGGGAGGAAGCAGGCTTAAAGGAGATAAGCATGCTAAAACTGAACCTATTTGAAGTTTGAGATGCCTATGGATAGGCAGGCAGAGATGTTAACTAGGGGTCTGGACTAAATATAAAGTTTAGGGCTTTGTCAGCACATTTTAAGCAATGTGAATAGATAAGATAGCCCAGAGAGAGGAGCAGGACCGCATCCAGAGGCGCTTCAACATTTAGAAATTAAGTATTTATTGAGGAGCCAGCAGAGGAGACAGAGGAGGAACAGCCAGAGAAAAACAAGAAAAAATGGGAGATGGAGACAGGGAATCAAAACCTAAGGGGAAATGTTTCAAGAAAGAGGTCGCAGTTATTGTGTTCAGCACTGCCGAGAAGATGAATGAGGTGAGAATTACAAAAGCGCGTTAGATTTGGCAGCATGTGTTTGGTGGCGCTTGAGTGGATGGTGCTGCTGTGTTGAAGGGGGAAGAAGTGAAAGTGCATCGGCAGTTCTTCAGAGAAGTTTGGCTGTGCAGAAGAGCAGAGACATGGAGCAAAAACTGGAAGGGAACATAGAATCGGGAAGTTTTAAGTTTTCTTTTGTTTATAGGATAGGTGATAGAGCTGTCGACACCTGACATACACTTCCCCCCTCTCCCCTTCCCCCCCAGCGCTAAGGAGCATCACCACACATCTCTCTGCAGCACCCCTGTGGGGGTACTAAGCGAGGCTGATTTAGTGGAGAGGGAGAGACTGCTGAAGCCTGAGAACAACTAGAATGAGCCAAAAAATGATATACCTGTGATGGTAGGAAGGAATGTACGTTTGATAGGAGGAGTCATACTTTCTCCTTGTAGCAAGAAAGATTTATCAAGATTTCTTAGAAGATGAGAGCGCTCTCTTTTAATGAAATTTGAGGTAGGGTAATCTATTGAACGTTCAGGAGAAAGAGGTCTGCAATTAGAAGAGAAGATATAAAATAGTGTACTGAAAGGAAGAGTGAGTTTGTTAGAGAAACCAGTTGCTGAGCAGTATTTAACACCCATTTGAAGCTGGTGAAATTTTTAGTGATGCCTGTCTGGTTGTGAGATTCTCCTTCTTTCCCCCACAGTGCTACACTCCTATACAGATTTAGGCATGGAGAGCATGGATGGTTGAGTTTATCCAAGGTTCGTATTTTGCTAGGCAAGTTCTTTCTAATCAGGAAGGGGAGGATAGACTTTTACTAGCTGAGTCATGATCATACTCTCTTTCCTCATTTATAGAATGGAGGTTATGATACCTAAATCAGAAGTTCATATACATATTTAAGATAAAATACAGAAAGCGCTTTATAATGAAATATATTATAATTATCTTGAAATATAATAGACATTAAATAATAGTGATAATTATTATAAATGTAAATATATTTTACTTGAGTTCTTTATGGACAATATCTATAGTTTCTCGTTTTTTCCTGGTGGAGTCATCAGTCTTTGCCCCTAATAAGAAAACAAGTATAATGGAGAGGCAGTGGAAACAGGAAGCATCATTAACATATGGGAAGCCCTTATTTCTGCTTCCTTCTTCCTTTTCAGTAGTCATCTGCTAGACCTCTTTCCTCAATCCATAGGAGTCAGTATTAGTGGCTTTAGAGCTAGGTAATATTCTTTTTGACGCCACTTTGTGGGAAGGGTGGGGGTGGTGGTGGGGGGACTTCTTCCTCCCCAGGAGTCACTGATCTCTCTGCAGCTGGGAGATGAACCCTGGAATGCTACGCTGGAATTCCAGATGCGTTTCCTCACTGAAACATTTTTCAGACACGACAAGTAGAAATACTAATACTTGTTATCCTTCAGATGTACTATAGTTTAAATCAGTTTGTAGGTTAGCCTGACCACTTTGTATAATACTGCTTCTGTGGACCAGACTTTTTAAGGTTCAAAAGTGATTTTAAAATGAAATCCTGTTGAACTGTATATAAAATAGAGTATATATTGGACTCTTAAAATAATTTAATGGATGGTATGAAATTTACAATAGTCTTTTATCAGCAGGACTGCGTTCTCAGGCCCCTAGTGGATGCCTGGAATTGTAGATAGTACCAAACCCTATATATGCTATATGTTTTTCTTATACCTATCTATGTTAAAGTTTTACTTAGGAATCAGGCAATTTCATGGATAGATTTTTTTTCTTACTATAGATCTTAGCAACCTCAGCATACAGTATTTTTTTTTCTTTATAAGGAACAATTTTTAAGTTGAGAACTTTCACCTTTTCACTTAGCAGAAGCATTTTATGGCTTCTCTGGCATATCCAAATTGTCAGTGTCATCACTCTTGCGCTTCGGGGCCATTATGAAGTGAAATCAGGGTGACTGAACACAAGCACTGTGATGCTGAGAGGGCTGCTGCGTGACTAACGTGGGTCGTGTATACAGCAGCCGTTCGCCTGGCAAGGGGCTGATTCGTGTCCCAAGTGCGGGGGGGGGGGATGTCATGAGATTTCATCACATCCTCAGAATGGCGCACTATTTAAAACTCCCAAATTTAGCTTTGGAATTTCCCATTTAATGGCGTCAGACTCGGATGACTGTAGTTGACTGCAGTCGGTTGTAGTTGACAGCGGGTGACTGAAATCGCAGAAAATGAAAGTTTGCATAAGGCGGGGACCACTGGATTTCAAGATGGTGTGAATGGCACAGACAGGAGAATTCTTAGCGTTCATTTAGCCCTAATTTTCTTATTTTTCAGGGTAAGAAAACAATTATTTAGACTCACATAACTAGTTGATATAGCTAGCACTGGAACCTCAGGCAGCTGAGTCCGAATGCAGTTTTTTTTTATTATTATTATAGCAGGCTAATTTACCATTGGTCGTCTTTTAAACACATTAATATGTTATCTTTAGCATTAAAATAAGGGCATTTATATAAGGTTGGGGGAGACTGAGGAGAATCGGGGGAACTTATAGCTACAACAAGATTGGCTGTAAATTGACAGTGGTAGTGGCTAGATAATGGGTATGTTGATGTTCATTTTTGTCATTTTCAGTCTTTTGTATATTCATACTTGCCCATAATAAAAAATAGGTAGCGTTTAATTTTAAGGAGACTCTTTTGTAGGAGGCAATAACGGATGGCTTGGAAATTGTGGTTTCACCCGAAGTCTTCACAGTGAGCTGATGTGCCCGATATGCTTGGATATGTTGAAGAACACCATGACTACAAGGAGTGTTTGCACCGGTTCTGTGCAGACTGCATTATCACAGCCCTCAGAAGCGGGTATGTTGAAATGTGTCGTGCTAGGTATTTAAATTGCGCCAGGACAGTGCGTGCCTTGTGGGTTTTGAGTGCTCAGGTATTCATTTGAGAATTGGAACTTTTTCCGAAGTCTAGGTTTTCATTATAGGAGACTCTTTGTTTTGAAACAGTTGATTTGACACAATTTTAGAAGCTTTATAGGATAAGTATTTGAGGAAATTACAAAGAATAAAGCCATGGTTTTACCACTTCTTAAGTATATAAAATAATATTTATATGCTGTTTTAATAAAAGAATTGATAACATATAAAGTAATATATATTAGTGGGTAGGTTTTCCGATATGACGTGGATATCAGAAAGGGGAAATTTATATGAGGAAAGAATAAATTTCTGTGTCTAAAATGGCTATATAGAATTATCATTCCGAAGTATTTTTCTCTATTGGAAAGTAGTATAGAATGTTGGTGGTTTCCAAAATCTTGCTTACTCACTAGTCAGATTTTCAAGAAAGTTTAGGTTAATTACTTTAAAATTCTGTGACTTAGTAAAGGTTTTAGAATAAAGATGATAGCTATCTAGAAACTAGATATTTTTGCCTTTAGCCTAAAGATACTGGAACTGTTTACATTTTTTTCCTCTCTTTTTTAATTTAGCAATAAAGAATGTCCTACCTGTCGGAAAAAGCTAGTTTCTAAAAGATCACTAAGGCCAGACCCAACTTTGATGCACTCATCAGCAAAATTTACCCAAGTCGTGATGAGTAT
Source organism: Eonycteris spelaea (assembly GCA_003508835.1). Lineage (NCBI taxonomy): Eukaryota > Metazoa > Chordata > Mammalia > Chiroptera > Pteropodidae > Eonycteris > Eonycteris spelaea. The sequence continues at coordinate 5,814,372 of PUFA01000037.1, forward strand.
GAAGCTCATCAAGAGAGAGTATTAGCCAGGATCAACAAGCACAATAATCAGCAAGCACTCAGTCACAGCATTGAGGAGGGACTGAAGATACAGGCCCTGAACAGGTATATGGGAAAGAAGGCCATAGAGGGTGGCCATTTTTCTGAATATTTTATTTAATGTTAAATTTATTTAACAGCCTCTGTTTTTCAAAAGACAAAGAGCAATAACAAATAGTGATTCTGCATGGTTACATTTTTATGCAGGTGCAGTCTGTAGCTCCAGGTATAATATATGCCTCTAGGTATAATAGGTATTCTATTTAAAATACTAGGACTTTTAAAAGCCTTCTCTCATACTCACTTGTCTCTCTACCGCCCTGCCACTCGATTTCCCCTCATTGTAGCAGAACTTCTCGGAAGAGCTCTCTGTGCTCACTGTCTCTCTCCTTCTCCCATTCCGTTTTGAACCTTCTGTGTTCAGGCTTCACCTTCACTCCGACCCTCATGTCGTCTTCATCAGAGTTAACCAGTGATATTCACATTGCAAATTCTAATTGTTAATTCGCAGGCCCCATCTTAGCATTTGACAGATTTATTTTCCTTTAAATACTTTTCTTCAGCTGCCTTTCCGGCGCCATATTTTCCAGATTCCGTTTGTATGTGATTTGCTGTTTCTTAAACTTGCTACGTCCAGTACAGAACTTTTTTGTTCTTACTCCCTACTTCTCTTCATCTTGATCATTTCAATTGATGGTGGCTCCGTCTTTCCACTAACTTTAGCCAAAAACTTTGGAGTGACCCTTAATATCTCTCTTTTTTTCTCACATGATGTATTCTAGTCTGTGAATAAATATATTTTATCTTTCTGCATAGTAATCCAGATTGGTCTAGGCCACTGTCATCTTTCATTTGAAGTACTGAAAAAGCCTCCTAATTGGTGTTTCTGCTTTCCATGCCTACCCCCACATAGTCTATTTTCAGCACAGCAAGCAGCCAGAGTGATTCTGTTAAATTGAAAGTCAGATCATGGTTCTCCTTTGCTCCGAAGTCTCAAATAGCTTCTGTTCACATTCAGGTTAAAAGACTTAATGATGGCTTCCGAGACACTACATAATCTGGCTACCTTCTACTCGTGTTCTCTTTTCCTGTCTTCCTCTCTGATGTCTCTTAATATATTCAGGCCTCAAGAAGAGTCATCATTTTCCAAAGTAGGAGATGCCAGTAGAGCCCCATTCATACCTAGTGGTTCTCACCTTGTCCGAACATCAGAATGACTTGGAAAGCTTTTAAATCCCAGGGCATCAGGTAATACCCCAGAGTCTCTGGGTCCAGGCATCAGTATTCATAAAGTTCCAAGAGTGGTTCCAAAGTACAACCTGTACTTGTAACCTCTCAGCCACTGGCTGAGAGGTTAAAAGATGGGCTCCAGTCTTAGTATATTAAACTGACCTACAATTCTATCTAGCAAAGTAAAATAAGGCATTAAATATTGAAGTATTTATTTTAAAAGACATAGAATCCTAAGAGTTGGAGGGACTTTAATGGTTATTCAACTTAGCCTTTTACCGAGAGAGAGAATCCCCATTGCAGAAGCCTATAGCTAGTCCTTCCACTTCGCTTGAACGTTTCTAGCGGGTGGGAGTATGTGGTAAGAGCTCCTTTCACTTGCTGACAGCTTTATAACAGCTTTCTTACTTTCTTTCAAACTCACCAAGCTTCTGCCTCCAGGGCCTTTGTACTTAACTGTTCTCTCTTTCAGGAACCCTCCTCTTCAGGATAATCCACAAGGCACTTTTTCTCACTTCCTTTAGGTGTCTGTTAAGTTCCTGTCTTTCACCTTAGGACTCCAAAGTTTCTTGCCTTCCCTGCCTCAGTTTTCTCCACGGCACCTATTCTTCGATATGTATGTGTTATCTGCCACACTAGTATAATATAAGCCCTAAGAGGATAGAGACTGTCAGTATTATTGATTCTTATAATACCAGGACATGGAACCATGTTTGGCTTAAAGAAGCTACTACTCAGTAAATATGTTGAATGCATGATTTTTTTTCCTTTATATTGAAATAACAGTCTCTTTTGTGCAACAGTCTTGGTTTGTCTTTGCCAAAATACTTAAGTTGAATTCTACATTTATTTCAGATTCTGCTTTTGTCTGCTAGTTCTTCAAATAATTTCCCATAGACACACATTATTATATACACTTCTAAAGGTTAAATATTCACAGTTCTGATTTATTATAGTTCTTAATGTGACATCCAAGTTTGTTGGTATAATTCTTGAAATGTACCTGTACAACAGTGTGTAGTATTATAGATATGGTTTGATAAATGCAGTATATAATAGGCTATTGATCTCCATTATCTGAACATTATTCTATGAAAGCTACCTGAAATAAATTAATCTAGCTCTGCAACCTCAAACCATTTTTGGGAAGAAGTGTGGGATAAAAATAAATACATTAGACAAGTAACCATGTCAGATTACTTTATTGTCAGCCGAAACAACTTTTCTTTTGTTTAGTTTTAGATTTTAGACAATATATAAGTATAGTCCTTACAGTTTGATTTGTTACCTTGGCCTGTTTATATTTTTTTAATTCTGATAAAACTCACATAACATAAAATTTGTCATCTTGACCATTTTTAAGTATAAGTTCAGTAGTGTTAAGTACATACACATTGTTGTACAACCAGTTTCTAGAACTTTTAATCTTATAAAACTACAACTCTGTACTATAAATCCACAATAATTCCACATTTTCTCCTCTCCTCAGCTCCTGGTAATCACTATTCTGCTTTCTGTTTCTATAAATTTGACTACTTTGAATACCTCAATTTAATCCTACCGTTTAATCCTGTCTTTTTGTGACTGGCTGTTTCACTTAGCATCTCTTCAAAGTTCATCTATATTGTAGCATTTGCAGGATTTTCTTCCTTTTTAAGGCTAAATAATATTGCATTGTATGTATTCGTATCTTTTTGAATCATAGTTTTATTATTTAACATATTAGTTATCTTTACTAAGCAGTGGCTGTTATTTCCTTGTTCTGGCAATAAACATGTAATAATTACACTGGTTTTAGAAGTGCATGTCGTTCTTCCGTGTTTCTTTTTCATCATTTACCCCTTCTTGTATATACAGGGAGAAAAAGGGGTAGTGTGGTTGAAAGAATGGGTATCACTTCCTAGTTCTAGTTCTGTCACTTACTGGCTTCACCGTGGACCTTAAACCTGTTTCTTCCATTTTCTCAATGATAAGATGATGATAATGCCTTGACTGTTGTTTTATTGAGTAAGATATGTGTGCAGAGCACCTTGCCCAGCTATTTGTTTTTAGAGTTTAGCTTGTTAGATTGCTGCTTCCATATCCATGCTCCTTATTTACATACCACCTCATTGGCTCATTAGCATAATTTTGCATTGTATTAGCAGATTTTGGATGAGGTCAGCAAAGAGGGATTGCTTACCATTCCTCTTAAATTTTGTTTCAGTAAGAATTTCTAATTAAAGAGGCATAAATATCTTCCCTCAGAACTTTTAAATATTCTTATCTGAATCATGCCTTTCTTTAGATTTAAAATCTCAAAGAGGTATCAAAATATAAATAAGGATTGCCAATAATTCTTAGAGTCAATAAGAAAATTATTAAGTGAATATAAACATTTGTTTAAGTCATTTAAATGGTTGTCTCTGTGTGAGTGGGGTTCTCTAGGACCTTTCAGGGACATGTGGGAAATCCATTATCCATCCAACTTGGAGCCAACTCGGTACTCAAGATTTTCTTTTAGAACTCTATTAAAGCTCTGTAAACATGCTTCAGAATTGATTCACTGGAAAGACTTAAGTCTAAATGTAAATTTTCTGCAACTTTTTTCCCCCATTGATTAGATTACAGCGAGGCAAGAAACAACAGATTGAGAATGGTAGTGGAGCAGAAGACAATGGTGACAGTTCTCACTGTAGTAATGCATCCACACACAGCAATCAGGAAGCAGGACCTAGTAACAAACGGACCAAAACATCTGATGATTCTGGGCTTGAGCTTGATAATAACAATGCAACAGTGGCAATTGACCCAGTAATGGATGGTGCTAGTGAAATTGAGCTAGTATTCAGGCCTCATCCCACACTTATGGAAAAAGATGACAGTGCACAGACAAGGTAAGTGTGTGTGGGTTAGTTTTAGATTATCTGCATTCAAAAATTTAACGAGGGAGTTTAAAGGCATTTTTGCATAAGAAATATAAGCAATGTTTGTCATCCCATTGAATGCTAGGGCTCATGTGGATATTCTGGCTCCCTAGGTTGTTTTCTTTTTCCTGTGCTTCCCACTCACAGTTGTATATCTGAAAGGAATGAGCCTCCTAGGTAGATGGGGAAAAGGGATCATTTAAATTTTTGACAATGATACTAGTGTGCCAGTAGGTTCTAAAATTTATGCCTGCAAGATGGCTACTTCCCCACGTATCTTCGCATACTGTCTGTCCGTGAGTGCAGATAAACATCAAATGTTTGTTCAGCGAGTGAGTGATGTGTACCATGCTTTAAAAAGAAGGTACCAAGATTAGCACTTTTCTGTTCAGTCTTAAAAATCAGAAAATCGTTGAATTTTTAGACAATAAGAAATTTGCTCATATTCTTACTGTTCTTGGTATAGACAGCAGAACTTTGATCATTGGGGTTGAGGGGTATGGTTTTTTTCTTCAGTACTCTTTTTACTGCGTACTTGTATGTTTGTTTGATTTTTTGTCATAGCATTTTATGGATGATGAGGTGGGTGGATTTTCTGTGGCCTGGTAGATAAAATAGTAGTGAGCATGTACTTTCCCCTCTTCTGTACCTTTCAATAAGAAATTGTTAGATAATAGAGGAATAAATTTCTGATATTTTTGTTAACAATTGACAGATTTACATTTTATAGAAATGTATTCTATAACCTTAAGGACATTTCATCATTGATCTAGAAATTAAATTTTTAATGACTTATTTTTTCAGATACATAAAGACTTCAGGTAATGCCACTGTTGATCATTTATCAAAGTACCTGGCTGTGAGGTTAGCTTTAGAAGAACTTCGAAGCAAAGGAGAATCAAACCAGATGAACCTGGATACAGCCAGTGAGAAGCAATATACCATCTACATAGCAACAGCCAGTGGGCAGTTCACTGTGAGTATTTAAAATAATAGGCTGTTCAGACTGGGAGCACATTGGCCATCTGAGGTTGGAAAGTGGTGGGGTGGGGCCTAATAACGTGGTGCAGGACAGGACCTTGCGTCCCCTAAGAGAGAGAACGGGGGTGGTTAACTTCTTGATTGACACCTCTTATGTGTTCTTTTATGAATAGTATAAGTGGCAAGAAGTTTATCCTAAGATTTTTTTTTTTTTTTTTTAGGGTGGACTTTTATGTTTGTTCCATCTCACTATTATTGTTCTTTGAGCAGTTTTCATAATTCTTTCTTTTTTGTTTTAGGTATTAAATGGCTCTTTTTCTTTGGAATTGGTCAGTGAGAAATACTGGAAAGTGAACAAACCCATGGAACTTTATTATGCACCCACAAAGGAGCACAAATGAGCTTTTACTAAAACCAATTCTGAGAATGAACTTTTTTATAGCCTATTTCTTTATTATTAAAGATGTATCGTCATTACTTTTATGGACAGAATCTTGGATATGTTGTTCAGTTTTCTTCCTGAGCCAGACTCGTTTACACTATTAGAATCTTTCCCCTTAATTTAAGATTTCCTTTTTGGAAGGGACTACAATTGTTTAGTACTTCTCTTTCTTTTAAAAAATATATCTAAGTTGTATGTCTTCACAAAGTATGGTTCCATTTGGAGCACCCTTTGACCCAGGAATTTTTCATAGTTCAGTATTCTTAAGATTCAGTTGGCCATCCTTTTCCCTCCCTTCAAGAGTTTAGGCCTTACAGAATGTTAAATATGTATTTTGACTTTTTTTCCTGGAGTCTTGTATATTTATAGTTTTCTATATAAGCTGTAGTATCTTCATGAAGACCAAGGCTCAAATTTACTGTGCTTAAAAAAATTCTCATAGGATTATTATTTTCATGGTATTTTCTTCCATAATATCTCATTTTAACAAAAGGTTCTTTATGAACTTAGTGTCCATTGTCATGCAATGTTATTTTTTTTCCATTTTTCCCCCCCTGTAATTTTGGAATTTATGATCCTGGGAAAGAGAATCAAACAAAATCTCAAGTTCTATGAGAACTTGGTTCATTTACAGATTTCACTGAAGAAAGAAATATTATATTGGTCTTATGTAGTCCTCAAGTATATATTTAAAGAGGTCTTTTTTTGTATTAGTTCTGTCACTTCAGTTCTTTTATTATGTGTGTTTGATGTTTTTTTCCTATTAAAATACCAGAGATATGGAGATATTTTGCACTTTAGCCTTGATGAAAAGTACAAGATATGTTCAAAGCTTCCCTAATTCTTTTTTTTTTTTTTTTTGTTAGCTACATAAGTGAAGAGTAATATGGCACATAGAATAATAGCAGGAAAAAAAAAGTTTGCTTCTGTTTGGAAAGTGTGTTTAGCATTTTGTGTTACCATATATCAGTTTATAAAATTTGGTGCTCTGCTAATTACACTCTAGAGAAGCAAGTTAGTGGAGCTTGAGCCCTGCCTTGACATGTAGTAAAAGATAATTCTGTAGGAAAATGTCAAGCCAGTTGGGTAAAAGTCATTCTGCTCTTCTTAGTTTTATATTGAGGGACAGTGTTTGGCATTTGGACCCAGAAGGCTTTATGATGACAGGTCAGAAATAAGATGGACTTGTGTGTTATTTTTCATCCCTGTCCTGACTTCAGGTACGTTTCCAAGTTTATATTACAGTATTTACAAAGATATGTTTGCATTGAGAAATAAACCCTAAAGGGTTTTTGCCATGGGGGACTAGTCCTCTCGAACCATTGTAACTAAAGCCTGTCTATTCGTTTTAACTATTTATCTGTCATTTTTGACAGATTGGGGCCAGCTTGACGTTTTAAATTCTTCAGCCCAATATGAAAATTTAGAGGCTTATTGAGGTTTTTACCATTTTATTGAAAATATTTAAAATCTGTTTTTACAGTTTTTTTTTTGGTAATCTGTGCCATGAAATTTGAAAACCACCAAAAACCAAGGGAAATTTTGTATTCAATTCCTTTTCTGGTGTAATGTTAAGTTGTATAGATTATTGATGATGCATGTCCACTCAATATAACCCTGGTTTTGTGATATAACTGTTTAGATTTTATTGGTGACATTAGATTAGTAGTTGCATTAAATAACTAAATTCCCATTGTGATTATTGAAATTTTGTCTTTAAGCAAAAAGTTATTTGTGAATATAAGCTTTGTGCTTAGAGAATGTATGTATCAGTCACTATGGGAGGATGTAAACTCTGCATCATTAGTGAATTCATTGGATGTGTAATCCTTTGCAAAATATAAGTATTTGAGCATTGAGTGTAGTGTTGTGTGTGTGTGCACGCGCATGTGTGTGTTTGGGGTGGGCGGGTACTTTTGTTCATCACCAGCAACCAAGATTTCATGAAGTATTATCTGAGTAAATTCTGTAACCACCATCTCAACTGAGGAACAAAGGTCACTGACTGTGGTGAGGGGCCTTTGGATAGATTGTCATTTTAAAATTTATTGTAAAATACACATAACTAAATTTACCATTTTAACCATTTTTAAGCATACAATTCATTGGCATTAAATGCATTCACAATATTTTGTAACCACCACCACCATATCCAGAAATTTTTTATTATCACAAACTCTATATCCATTAAACAATAATTCCCCATTTCGTCTTCGTACGCTAGCCCCTGGTAGCCTCTATTCTATTTTCTCTTTGAATTTGATTAATTTTAGGTACCATATGTAAGTGGAATCAATACAATATTTGTTCTTTGTGTCTGTCTCATTTCACATAGCATGATGTTTTCAAGTATCATGTTGTAACATGTATCAGAATTCATACTTTTTTATGGCTGAATAATATTTCATTGTATGTATATATGCATTTTGTTTATTCATCTGTTGGTGGACATTTAGATTGATGGACACTTTTTGCTATTGTGAATAATGCTGCTATGAACATTTTTGTATACATATCTGTTCAAGTATATACCAAGGAGTGAAGTTGTTGGGTCATATGATAATTCTGTGTTTAATTTTTCAAAGAACCCCAAACTGTTTTCCAAGGTGGCTATACAATTTTACATTCCCACCAGCAAAGTATAAGGATTCCAGGTTTTCTACATCCTCACCAAGAAAGAGCTTGCTTTGTTTTTTTATTTTTTGAATAGCTATCCTAACGGGTGCGTGTTATTTTATTGTGGCTTTCATTTGCATTTCCCTCATGGTTTGCTATGCTAAGCATCTTTTCATGTGTGTATTGGCCATTGTATATCTTCTGTGGAGAAATATCTAGTTCCATCTTTTACTCATCTTTAATGGTTGTTTTTTGTTGTAGGAGTTCTTTATATTCTGGATATTAAGACATTAGCAGATATGTGATTTGCAAACATTTTTCTTTTATTCTGTGGCTTGCCTTTTTACTCTCTGTAGTGTCCTTCGCACAAAAGTTTTAAATTTTAGTGAAGTTCAATTTTCCTATTTGTTGTGGTTGCCTGTGCTTTTGGTGTGATATCCAAATACAATGTCATGATTTTCCTCTAGGTTTTCTTCTAAGTTTTATAGTTTCAGCTTTTATTTTTAGGTGTTTGATCCCTTTTGAGTATTGTATTTGTGGAAAGGTAAGGGTTCAACATATAGACATCCAGTTTTCCCAGCATCTTTTGTTGAAAAGATGCCATTTTGCCTTGAATTGTCTTGGCAGCCTCACTCAAAAATTAATTGACCTTATTTATATGTGAGGGTTTTTCTCAGAGCTCTGTTAATGACTGTACTTTTGCCAGTATCATACTGTTTGTTATTGTAGCTTTGCAATATAGCTTTATATATCATTTAAAATCCTCTGAACCTTGTGAGGAAGACAGTATTCCTTTGTATATTACAGAAAACAGACTCAGGATTCTTAGATAATTGAATGAGAAATAATTGAAATGCCAGATGAGAAAAGGAGTCGTCTCAAAATCCTCATCACATACCTACTTGTGCAGGGCTATATGCATCTCAAGAAGAAAAACAAAGGAGGTACTAATCTAACTTGCGGCAGAACTTGAGGCTCTGTATGCAGGAAGTGAGGGCTAAGGCAGAGTTGTACACTTCATGTTGATGTGTTGAAGGCATGTCCCAGCACACTCACAGAGCACTTCATCAAGCCTGGGAGAGTTGTTGTTTCAAGGCATTTAAGGAATTTTCTGTCCAATTATTTGCTGACTTTTAAGCTTATAAAGCAGAATATAGAGATCACACAACAAAGAATGCTGACTTTACAGAATTAGTCCAGGAAGTTCACTAAACAGTAAGCACTACAAACCCCAAGGATGTGAAGGGATTTTTTTTGTAAAGAGTTGCCACATTATAGTATTTTAAATGTCTAGTTTTCAATAGAAATTTACAAGACATGCAAAGAAATAGGAAAGTATAAGGAAGCCCAGATGTTGGGCTTAATTCAACAAAGACTTGTCAGCTTTTAAAAGCATGTTCAAAGAACTAAAACCATGCCTTAAAACTAAAATGTGAGAACAGTCTTTCATCAAGTAGAGAATAACAATAAAGAGATAAAAATTATAAGAGAACCAAATAGAAATTTTGGATTAGAAAAATACAGTAAATGAAATAAATTCATTAGTGGGGCTAAGCAGATTTGAACCAGTGGAAATATAACACAAACAGGCCAACTGAAAGTATCCTACCAGAAAAAGGAATGAAGGGGAAAAACAGAGACCGATAGGACACCATCGAGTGTGCTAACATGCATAACGTGAGTCCCAGAAGGAGAGGAAGTAAAGGGGCACGAAGTGTATTTGAAGAAATAATTGCCAAAAATTTCAAAATTGGTGAAAAATGATCTGTACATCTAAGCTCAACAGATGCTTACAAGACACATTCCTGGATGCAGAACGAGAAAAGTGATACAAGGGGTCTTGGGTTAGATTAACAACTTGCTTCTCTTGAGAAGTCATTAAAGCCAGGCGGTAATGAATGGCATTCAGAGTGCTGAAAGGAAAAGGCAGTGAACCAAGAATTCTAGAGGCAACAAAATTATGTCTCAAAAGTGGAAGATACTAAGACATTTCTACATAGAAACAGAACAAATTTGTTAGTGGCAGGGAGTCTTAGGCAGAAATGAAAGAACATAAAGGACATTAGGTGGTAACGTAAACCCACACAAAAATAAGGAGCACTGGTTAATAATACAGATCTATGTCTATGAGCCTGGACTATTACAACAAAATGCCATAGACAGGGCGGCTTGAACAGCTCATTTATTTTTCATTGTTCTGGAGGTTGGGAAGTCCAAGATTACGTTTGAGCAGATTTGGTTCCTGGTGAGGACCCTCTTCCTCACAGCTGCCTTCTCAATGCTTCTTCATGCGGCAGATGGGGGGCGTGTTCTGGCTACTTCCACTTTTTATAAGGACACCCTCATGACCCCATCTAAGCTAATTATCTCCCATAGGCTCAGTCTCCCAGTACCATCACATTAGGGGGTAGGGCTACAACATAAGGGATGTGGTGGGGATGCAGGCATTCACTCCTTAATAGTACTTTTGTTTGTAATTCTGATTTAAAAGAAAACTGCATGAAGTAATAAATAGAAAACTGTTGAATGGCCTATAATGTATAATTTTTATGGCAATAGCATAGGACATCGAGGGAATGGAGTTATATTGGAGTACGAAAGGTTTTGTAATCTGTTGAAATTAGGTTGGTATTAATCTGAACTAGAGTATTTTATATTAGGATGTTACTTGTCATCGGTAGTACAACCACAAGGAAATAATTCAAAAAAAAAAACATGAAAGAAACGAAATTAAAGTAGTATATGAGAAAATAATGTTTAACACAAAAGCCTGTAATGAAAGAATAGAGAAAGACATAACAGAAATCAGCAAACTAACATATAAATCCTGTTACCATTAATTACATTAGACGGTAATGGACTGAACACTACAATAAAAGGCAAATACTGGCAGAATGGACTAAAAACAATGCAGGTACATACTGTCCATGTGAAGCAGTAGTTTAAAAAAAATGTTGAAAGTAAAAGAATGGAGAAACAACAGTAACTAAAAGAGAAGCAAAGCAGCAATTAGACTGACATACTGTACCCTAAGTGTGGTGTAACCGTGGCCAAGTACTTAATTCCTTAACCCCATCAGCAGCGTCCTAAGATGAGGGGGTTGGCGTTTATAGTCCTTTCCACCTCTGGAACACGAATACTTCAGCTTCGAAAGTATGTAATGAAATACGGGATTGGGCACACTTAAGGTAACAGATTCTTACCAAAGGTTTTAAGATTTTCAAGTCGTAACTGAATACTGAGATCTGGAGTGTAATGGGTTTTTATCCAAAGTTGTAGTTTACAAAGATTTTGCTATCAAAAATAATTCTGGGAAAATCTTGGCCATAGAAAGTGGGAATGAAGCTGAAAGAGTGTGTGCTTTCTGTATATGCATAGGTTATCGAGTACAAAGTATACTGTTAAGAGGATTTCAGATACGGAAAAAGTAAAGTAGGCCAGTAAACTATTTTTGTAGTAATTCTATTCCAGAAGTTTCTATGGGACTGCCTGTGGTCAAACTTTATAATTAAACTTTTATGTATGTCTATTTCCCGTAATAAAGTAGATCACCAAGTGACTGAAAGTGTGAGTACTGAAGTCAGCCTGGGTTGGATCCTAGCTCTTTAGTTTTAGAATGGCTTTGGATAAATGAGTTCATTTCATTTAGACATACAGTGGATTATATAATATAGGTAAGGACAACACGTGTAGTGCTAAATCTCACATAAATATAAGCCCTTAAAATTAATATGCCACTTCCTAAGAAATATTTTTACTTGGCAAGTTTTGTACTCTGGCCTACATGATCTGAAAATAGGTTGAAGAAGTTTGCAGTTTGGGGATAACTCATATTTACAATGTACTCACATTTTAAAGTTAACAGTCTTATCCACTCCTGAGAACTAGGAAAAGATCCATGGTTAGAAGAGAGGTTCCATGCAGAGTGGGGAAAGGGTGGCAGCAGAGAAAGGGATCAAATGGCCATGGGTGATAAGGCATGGTAGACAAATGTAGATATTGGCTTTTGCTTTTTATAGATGTTCTGCTTTTGTAAACTCTTCTTGGGCTTTGTGAATCCCTTTCCCTAATGAGGGAGAGTCAGTCTCCATATGGAGTCTAAAATTGTGAGATATTCGCTTTTCTGGCCTCTCCTATAGCTTTAAGGCTGAGGTAGATGGAAAAGAGTTTGATCCTGTAAATCAGCAGTTTGCTATCTTGTCAGGTGTCTTAAGTGAGAGACACTGGTCAGGAGAGTAGCATTCTGAGAATTGGAGTAAGTTTTGGAAAGATTTGGACGAATCAGTAAATCCTTACCTCCAGTGAGCTTCGCTTAAAATGGGAGAACTCCCTTAGGTGTTTGTTGCTTTGGTCAGGATCCCTTAATAACCTCACTCAGGTAGTTACCTTTGAAAAAGCAGTTCACTGCTTTATCCCTACAATTAATCCCTCCTCTCCAGGATAGAGTCAGATCCCACTATGTTCTGAGGGACAAATACAAAGTGCGTCCTGAGAGAGTGTAGAGTGCTGGATCTTGAAGGAGCTTAATTTAAATTGGGCCAAACTATCTATATGGTACACTTATACCAGAGAGTCTGTCTCATTTTGTCAGCTTGCACAGCTGGGTGTGGTTCAGTTTACTTGGCTGAAATTTTGACTCAGCATAAATTGGGAGTGAGATGCTAGAAATGCCTTGATGCAATATAGAGAAAGGAAGACTTAGAAGGGGAGTGTTGGAGCGGAATTATGTGTGATCTGCTCAGCCATCCTACTATATCCCTCTAAGAGCCCGATTGACTATTTAAGGCATTGAGAAATACACAGGTGAACACAGAATTAGCACCCTGAAAAGCTTTATACTATGGTCTGACAAAGGGATATATTTTGGCCTTGGCTACTTGATTATGTGACCCAAATGACCAAAGTGGTTCTGTTTGATTTATATAACTGAAAACTACAGGTCTGACTTGAGCCACTGTAGTAGTCAGGATCCCTTAACCATTTCCCAGATCGGATTTAGTTCACATTCCCAGAGCCCTCTGAGAAAGGACCCTGCCATAACATCACAAGTTTGTGTCCCTTTTGTCCCTCTTAGCCTTCTCCAAAGTAACCTGTGGCCATTTACCACAGCAGTTATACAATGAGGAAAGAAATTCGTGGACCTTTTGGGATTACTAACTGGCCTCGTTTAATTCCTGGAAATCAGAACATCATGTATTTATTCAGAGTAGAGTCTTATGGAAGTCAGGTGATAGATGGAGTTTTTACCTAAATCCTTAGTTCCTTCTCCCATTTCCTGAGTATGTGGTTAGAATATGAATTAGCAACTAGCGAGTCAACACACTGGTTTCCTGATTGGAGTAAGAACTGGTTTCTTGTGTTTAACGGAGGGATACAATTGATGTTATTTTATGTCCCAAATTACTATTGTTGCGGGAACAAAGTGCTAATGTAGAATTAGATGGAATTTTAAAAATATTTTCCTCTTTAGGTTGATAGGGTCCTTTAACAGAGTTCCAGACTACTTCCTACCAAACTCTTCAGGAAGTCTTCCTGTATATGTGAAATTAATACAGATTAAATCTATTTTAAATAACAGTAATTTATATAATTGTATATCAGATTAGGCTCTGGCATAAAAACTGAGCTTCATTATTGATCAAAATATGCCATGCTGATAAGCATGTAGAAAAATTTGAGACTGTTACTGAATTTAACAATATATACTAAATCAGAAGGTCCAAATATTTGCCTTTGGATTTACGATAATTTTTCTTTAAAAATGTGCAAAAAAAAAAAGGAACAACTTTTATTTTTTTGTGCTCATTTCTGAGTTATAATTTTTCTTGGCAAGAATAGTTTTTTTATGTTCATCATAGAAGCTAACTTCATCTATTCATTTATTTTACTAAAATCAATGATTCCATTAATTGGAGCAAAGAAAAAACATCCTCCTAGGACCGTGTTGTAATAATAGAAAGATTTCTTTTATTTCTGCCAAATAATCTATGTAGATGTAATACCTCACTCCTGGATTTCTGTATATGTCATGGCAGTAATTTCTTATGTAGTATATTTAAAATCTCATTCATTAACTCCATCCACCAAGCTTAATGATTATAAAGTTATGTCCTTTAACAGATACTTTAGTGTAAATACGTATTAAATCCTTGAGACAAAATCTAAACTTAATACTGAATCCTTTTACCCAAACTCATAATTCAGATGAAGCAAGAACAGTATTTATTACTGGAAACAAAAACTTTTTTTTCCAACTAATTTTCATTGTTATGTTGGCTTGGGCTACTATACAAAAAAATCAGCACACACACACCCAAAAAAAAAACCAAACAAAAAATACGAAAGAAAGACTAAAACACCCTGAAAACAAAAAATCCTTACTTCATAGGTTCATAAGTAACAAGTTTAAATCTGAGGTAGCACAACCAAGCAAATGAATATTGTACGTGCATTAACTGAGGCACATGAGATCACCCAATTTGTTTAATTTATAACGAAATCTCTGAGAATTTCAGTGCTTGCAAACAATTACATCAATGGTCTCATTTTTCTTTGATAAAACCTTACTTTGAAGTTTAATCACCTAGACCTTAAACTTACAAGAAAAATATCTTTTTATCTCAGGCAAGTATTTAATTTCTCAAAAGCTAATAATAAAAGATCAATGTGTGGGATAGGTATGATTTCTTAAAATCAGGAACATATTTTAGCTTTGTAATTATGAAATATGTTAGTGACCTGAAAGGACACTGTTCTTTCAATTCTATTCAGGGCAGTTTAAGTACAGATATGAATACAAATAGTAAAGAATGGCTTCCATAACAAAATTCCAAACACTTTTTTGCATGTGAAAATTTTTTGAGTTATTAAACAGTAGGGTGATCTCAGTCATAAACTTGACTTCGTATGAAATGTTTTCTTTAAAATTTTAAGTTTTCTTTAAGAAAAACTTGAAAAGCGTAGCTTCCAAACCAGCTTAAAATTAGAAACTGCTAATTTATTGAATGAAAACAGTACCGTTTATATTTTTACACCACTGAGTTGAAGGAATAGAAAAAAACTACAGTTGGTATAGAGAACTGTTAGGCCATCTACACAGACATCTGCGAATAAACTCTACATTTACCATCTTCTGCAACCACTTGCTTCTGCTTTGTCATTCACTGACATTTCAACCCTGTCAGTTACTGTATCTTCGGATGCTGACTGGATATGGCCCTCTGACTGTCCTCCAGTGTAGGTGGGGGTGCTGTACTTTAAAAGGATAGATTTAAACTGCATCAGGGGTGCATCTGTACGAACACCCATTGGGTCAAAATGAGTTCGGCTTACTCGAAAGCCTGCTTGGGAAAGATAGCACAGGAACTTTTTTAACCTGCAACCAGGAAAAGAAAAAAAAGAAGTTGTATTTTTATTTAAATCAGTGTTATTAAAATATAAAATATATACGTTGCCATTTGTTGGCTATCTTACTTTGGCATATTCATCCCTTTAATACTGTGTCTGTGGATATTGTAATAAAAGGAGGATGTTCAGTACTGACATCAGTCTTTTGCTTCTTGGCTAAATTTGTGATTGTTTCATTACCTTTCCTCTTTCCTGAAACACATACAAACAGACAAAGTTAGCGTTCTCTTAAAAATCACAAACCAAATACTTTTATAACTATATGCTATCTCAAGTCTGAATCCTCTGACATACCATTTCAACCTATCTATCCGATCTTAATTTTTAAGAGAACTTTTTATTATAAGAATATTTATTCTTGATATTTTCACTGTCCTTCAGTGATGTAATTTTTAACTGCTGAGTCAGAACTTACTTTCTACCTTCAATTTCAAGCCTCAACTTTTATCTGTAGAAAGCTTTTTATGACTTCTAGGCCAATCACCTCACAGATTCCATTACTGTCAATACGATAAGCTGTCATTTTTTCTTTTATTGTTTCATGTTCTGTCATTTTTTCTTTTGTTTCATGTATGTAAATATATGTATGTAAATCCTTTCTTCCCAGGTTGTAGTCTACGTTCCTGGGGTAATGTCCTTCCACTTTTATATCTACCCTGTTCTGAATGCCAGTGTTTGGTACATCATAGGTATTCAATGAACACAAAACATGGCCAAGGTTACACAACAAACCACACAAAGAAGTAGAATGATACTCTAAATCTAATGTTCTTTACAGCGTACTATAATGCCTTTTTCTTCCCTTCAATAAAGAAATTAAGTAGAATTAATTAATCATTTTAAGTGATTTGAATGTTAGCAACTCGCTGCACATACCAAATGAGCGTGACTATTAAAGCATGCAGTAGTCATTAAACAACATGCTATTAGCAGGGGTTGACGTTTTCTCGTCCTTGAAGAGCAACACTAAAATGTTAACCAACTAACACGAGATCACAGGTATAATTATACTCCTCTGCTCTTTCAACTTTAACACTCTTCTTTTGACCTGTATTCAAAACATTTAGAATCTAAAGTTGTCTTTAGATTCTAACATCTGATATAAATCTGTTCTAAATCTTAACACCGTTTTGATAGGAATTTTCAATGCCCAATATAACTATGTTTTAAAGTATGCATATATTCCAAATTATAAGAGAAGCTATATAATAAATTCTTATGGCTAGAGAAATGTGTCAATGGAATTGCTATACGTATGCTGAGAAAGTTTTAAAAAATAAAATTTAATCTTAACACTATAAACTTATCAAACATATTTGATCTTATTTTGGTTCTCATGGTTCTTCAAGATCTCCTAGTTCTTTCAAAGCGATCACCATATACTAGAGAGGTGAACAAAGACGTGTTAATCGAAATTTTGAACTGGGCAATGCCACATAAACAAGTTTTATTATAATTATGTTGTCAGTATAATGTGATAAAAATGCATTTTGAAATAGGTTCCCAAAACAGTCTCATCTCTTCCTACCTTCGTGCTGCCTTTTCGCACAGATACACACGTAGGTACATACACCCACACACATATCCGTACATACCTTGTGCAGTGTAACTATCTGTTGTGGTATCATCTGTGGTTTTAATAAATACACCACATTCTTCTAAAATAAAAAATGGGAATCACAAACTATTTTACAGAATGACATTACATAACAATTCAAAATTTAAATAAAAGCTTACTAAATTATAGCCACATTCTTCCTATGAATATATAAATATTACAGACTGTAGCAAAAATGGCAAGAATTACATTTTTAAGTCTGTAATAGCTGCTGTTTCTAATGACTTACGAGAAATGCTAGGATGTCTAATAGACCCATTAGGGCAACAGTTAGACAAAACTACAAAAGCCTATTTTTACTAAAGAGAAAACGAGAAAAAAATCTAGCTTCTGTGTCTCAATGATATTACCAAAAATTTTGGGCATACAACTCTCAGAATTACCTAAGGTTTCTACTTCTAGAAAGCAGATATAGGGAGTAAAACCACAACAGACTTTCAGTACTTTTAATCTCCTAAAATTAAAATATAAATATCTAATAAAATCATTATTCCTTTCAGGTTTTGACTATAAACCTGAAGAAAACTATGCAATTAAAAATAAGTTAACCAGATTACGATTAGACTCATTATAGGGGATTTAAAGCACACCTCATAATTTTACTGTTTTTGAATAGAACATCAAATAAAAATAAAGGCATATTTTTGATACTCGATATGTAAGTTACTATTCAATTAGCTACCTTGCTTGTTGAGATTTGATGGTGCATGAACTGAAAAGTGACTTTGAGGAGTACACTCAGACTCAAAAATCAGTGTCTTTATTAGGGTCTGAATGTCATCTAAACCATGCTGCAGAGATTCAAATAGCATTCTTTTGAGAAATCCAGTATTGAAGAGGGAACTTGACCTGAAAAATATATAGAGAGAGAGAATGAGATATGAGAAATGTTTATTTTCTTAAAGTAAGTCTGCATAATTTAACCACAACTAAGATAATTACAGGATAGATTAAATACAAAAATTAAAGAGCCATGATTTAATTTAAAATTGTTTATTTTCTATTCCCCCAGACCTTTAATCATGTCAGTTCTCTAAACTAATGGGATTAGTCAAGGAAATTTCATTCACAGTAAATCAAGAATTTATTGAGCCTTCATAAGGTGTACAGTCTTGCAGTACATAGAGGTGTGGAGGGTATACCAAAATAAAAATTACAACGCTTACCCTATAAAAAAAAAAGCCCATAAATCTATAGACAAGGACATAATAATATAATGCAGAGGTCTGTATAATGCATATTCCTATCAGTAATAGTATTATTCCAGTGTGAATATGGTAGAGTGGGGTGGAACAGAAGGAGATAAATGAGATTACGTGTGGTGGTGGTAGTGTTGTTAAAAAATTGCCCATGGGTAAGTCTGAGCCAGATAAAGCTGGATTCCCACCCTGGCTCTCCCACTTACTAGCTACGTAATCTTGAGTAATTACTGCTTTTGAGTCTCATGTTCCTCCTCAAAACGGAAACTAAAACCTCTCACAGACCTGTTATGGGAATTATTTGAGGTAGCACATGTAAAATCTCTAGGACGAAGAATATCCTTAATGAATGGTAGCTATATTAATGTTAGCAAATATATGTGAAAAGATACATGATTTTATTAAGTGTCAAATGAGTGAGACTCATTAAGCTAAAGCCTAAGCCTGAAATAGGCTGACATGTTACAACAAAATGGCAAGCCCACTGTTAGATTTATTAGAAGGGAATTCAGAAATAATTTGGGTTGAAGCACAGAGACTTCAAAGAGGACACAGAATTTGAATTGGAGGTGGGGAAGGAAGAAGAGATTCTGAATGAGGGTAAAGACATGACCATGGCTTTGAGTGAGGAAATCCTAAGCCATGGTTGAGAACTCAATCCTGGGAGTGAGAAAACCTGGGTTCTTGCTCTACCTGACCTACTAACTAAATTTAGGGGGTCGGTTTTAGCCAGCACTTAAAAACACTGTGCTATAATTTTCTCATCTGTAAAATGAGAGAGTTGAACTAGATTTTCCTTCTGGATCCAGCAACCTGTTGAGAATAGTTTCCCTAGTTCTGAGACTGATGAGTGATATCAACGTGTAGTAGAAGATACAGGTAAGTGAGTACTAGAAGGCAAGGCTGGCTAGGCCATTCTTAATCTAACGGTATTTACATGCGATAAAGGTAAAATTATGGGCATTAGCGCAAATATTTACCATTTGGGTTCATTTTTAGTTTAAGTAGATGGTTAAACCTTGACCTTGTAAATTAATGAAGTGGAAATCTGCAATGATTCTTGTCACGATGTTATTAGGAATCTCTGGTTATTAACAATGCAAAAGCACACATACATTAAAAATCTGCAGCTGGGTCCCATCTAAACAACTTACCTAAAACAAGTAGACATTTACTTTCATCTGCCCTTCTTACTTAAAACCGATTTCCTGAAGAGCTTTTATGTTAATTGACTCTTCTATAAAAAGTTATTGTTATCACTTTACAATCACACCCTAGTTCTACAATTATCTACTGAAAAAAGCCTCATTCTTACTATTGAGAAATG
Organism: Eonycteris spelaea; assembly: GCA_003508835.1. NCBI lineage: Eukaryota > Metazoa > Chordata > Mammalia > Chiroptera > Pteropodidae > Eonycteris > Eonycteris spelaea. The sequence continues at coordinate 5,834,136 of PUFA01000037.1, forward strand.
AATTAGTTTGCATATCAGCCAGGCTTCTCTTTAATTCCAATGCCTCTAAGCACTTGCAAACTTGAAAGAATGACATAGAAAAATGTGAAAACGGAAATTGCCTAAGGTCTATAGTGGCAAAAAAGTCATAATTATTTGCCTAGACTTAAAAAAACTGAATCAAAATTTGCCTCTGTTTATACCACACATCATCAAAAGTCAGTAATCAAATCAATACGTAAATCAATTTTGAATGTTTATTATGCTTGGGCACATACCATAGAGGTCCAAGTTCTATTGCTGTCTTTCCAGGCATGCTTCCATGACAGTTACAAGGCAACTGTCTATATGGGTTTTCTGTGAAAAGATAATAGAGAAATCAAAGGAGAAATGACAATGTAAACAGTAGCAATGTTATATTAATAATAATCTGCAGCTACTATATACTGAGGATCTACTATGTGCCAGGTATTGTGCTAAGTATTTTTATGCATTTAAAATTTCTAAAGTAAAATCTCAGTTACACAGGTCAGAGGATTAAAACTTGAAAGACTGTAGAAATTCATGTCAAACAGCTTATTAGAGGCATAACTTTTACTAAATTCTAGTCGACACAGGAAATTAAAGGAGAAAATCTTATAAAGTCTTCAAGATGTCTGTATTTTAAAATCAATTGATTGGGGTATAATTTACATTCAATAAAATGTATACATTTTATGTTAAAAGGTTGATGAATTTTGACAAATATATATATACCCATATTAACCAATAACCTATCAAAATAAGTCATTTCTCAGGTTAACTTCTGCAACTGGGAAGAAAATATTCTCTAGGCCTGATTCATAATCAGCTCCAAAATGTTTGCTGGAAGAATCTAACTCAGTTTAAAGAGTAAGGAGAAGCCTGGCACAATCACAAGGAAATTGGAGAGGTAGTAGCACTCTTCTCAGTTTCCAAAATGGCGCGATATTCTACCATGAACTTTTCAGTTCACTTAAGGTCTAGGACAGTCATTTTAATTCGGACTCTCTTCAGCTAACTTCCCCCAGGTTATTCTTGGGTGGATCCCTCACTTTCTTGGAATGGCTTGATCTGATCAGTCTAAATATAACTAGAACCCAGCACTAAGGTGGTAGGGACATAGGTCTGTAATGCAAATTAATGGCATAATGCAGTTGTGAGATATTCTGGATTTACTTAAAGGCTCCCCTCACTGTTTTTCCTAGGTTTACGTTTCAGTATTCTTTAAGCTAAAGGAAGGTGTGGTTATCTTCAATATTAGCTTTGTTGAGACCTATGTTCCTCAAATATTATATGAATATATTCTAGATGCCTTCCTGGAACCATTATAACTAAATTACAAATACTATAGGCAGTATTGCCCAAATGAGGGCAATTTAACATTTGTTTCTGTCAATTACAACCATTTACCACAGGCAGGAAGGCAGCACACACACGAATTTACATTAGTCTGTTTCTTGATGCACTTTGCAAAATGCTCCCATCATACAAACCTGTGTCTTTTCCCAAGCCCCTTGCCTAATATTTCTGTGTTGGGTCAGCACCAACAAATTCCCTGAGGGGTCAGGGCTATCATTTTAGGTTAGAAATTGTATCATTAGAACAATGTTGCAGCAAAAAAAATGAAGAGGTAAAGAAAGCTAGTATTTCCATGTCATTAGTATGTAGGCTAGGAAGGCAGTTTCACATGATGAATTCAAAAATATTAGCAGACTTCTATTTAAATGCAACGAATTAAACATGTACTTCACCTCTGTTGCCCCTTAAAAGATTATTAAAATGAGCAAAGAAATACGAATCAAACCCCAAGAGTTAATAAAATAGGAGAGGGGGTAATAAGATGATGAGAGATGTCGATAAAATTTAGAAGTGGGAATCAGGGACACGGGATAACTGACTGATTTTGCAGGTCAGAGAGAGCTCAAGCCTAAGCCTGAAATAGGTTGACGGGTTACAACAAAACGGCAAGCCCACTGGCATTGTGGGATCCCAGAAAGGCCTGAGAACTGAAGGTACTGACTGTCACTGAAGATGGGCATAGGGTGGTACTGCAAAAAATGTTAAGGGGTTCAGTTAAGACTCGTGAGTCTTCTCTAATACCCAGAGTCAGGCTACTGAGTCTTCCTCATCCGAAAAGATGAAGTTAATCTTGGGGGAGGCTGAACCATCGAGGATCTGGAACCAGAGGCATCAGTCACAGCTGAGGGTGAGGAGCTAGCTGTATGAGGGAGGAGGGATTAAGTAAAGGACTGCATAAATGGTAAGTAAGGCCTTCTGGTCTCCTCCCCTAACGCAGCTCCTGAAAAGCTGACAGAAGACTGGAAGAGTCCTCTCTAGAGCAGCTTTAGTAGTCCAAGAGAAAAGACCGACCCAGATTTATTGGCATGGGGTGGGGGGTGGGGTGTCTCCCAGTCAAAAGACAGATTGGCCCCTTTTCTTTACAGTTTATAAGCCCTGCCCCATGTGCTTCCAAACAACTCAGTGTGCATGACCAGAGACATGAGATCTACCATGACAGAACAAAATCAAAGGTAATATGTGGATAGCTATAAAAGATGTTTATGCATGTTATGCATGTGTTTTTTGTCTTAATTTATTTTAAAAATAATTACGTACTCAAAATATAAATATATACTGTATTTTTGGATTAGGTCTATATAAATGTAATTAATGTAAGACAAAATAAGCACAGGAGAGAAGAGGAAAATAGAATTATATTGCTAGATTTTATCAGTCTTTCTTCAGTATTAACCTGAAATAGGCCAAGATAAGTTAAAGGTATATATTAAAACCCCTAGAGAAACGACTAAGAAATAACTGAAAAATATACAGCTAAAAAATCAAAGAGGACTTAGTTAAAATAAGCAACTAAAAATATCTGTTTTACATTAAAGAAGGCAACAAAGGAAGAGGAACAAAAACACATGAAACACATAAACAGCAAAAGAGCTGACATAAAAAATGCAAAAATGATCAGACTAGATTAAAAAAAACAAGATCCTGCAAGACACTCAGATTGCAAGTAAAAAGAAAAAAAATATATTCTGCAAATAGTGACAAGAGTGGTCTTTATATTAGTTATCAGATAATATTGGCTTTCAGACAAGAATATCAAAGATAAAGATGGACAAGTTATGATGAAAAGAACAATATATGAAAAAAATAATTAGAAATCTACATGAATAATTTTAGAGATAAAATGATAAAATGATAAAGAAGATAGGTTGAGGAGATCTACATGGGCATGACAGTACAAAGGTTAAGAGAAATCAGAATTAAATACATATTTAAGAAAATTTTCTTGAAATAAAATATTTGAAACTACATGATGAAAAAGTACACCACGCCCTGGAACCCTGATCCTTTAAAGATATACATAGAGTAAAGTTACTGGATTTCAAAAATAAATATTCCATTGGATTCCAGACAAAATGATCATGTCACAAGGAAGAAGGGAATTTATAATAATACTCAAAAGACAGTAGAGGAACTTCTTACGAGGTCCTCAAACTCTTTTAAACTCCTTCAGTATAAAGGCTATGAATAGTGAGCTCTAAACATGCATGAAACCAAGGAGTATTTTTCCCATGAACCCTCCTAACTAACTCATAAAGTTAAATTTAGCCAGAGATGATTAGAGCAATTATGGCCAAAAGACAGATGATGAGCACTGAATATGTTTATAGATTATACTAGCAAAATAGAATGTAAATGTCACATATTCTAATACCACAGAAATGGTATAATGAACAAAGATTAGGAAGGGAAAATGGAAAACGGGAGGCTGATTACCTCATTTACGGTGCCAAGAAGCCTGAGCATATTATTGAAAACCAATAGGTTTAAATTATAGAAGTATATATATTTACTACTACAAAAGTAAACATTAGAAAAATAATAAATAAACAACAGGATAAACCAGTATCTAATGTCATAAAGAAAAAAGACAAATGAAAAATATTAAAAATTTAAAACCTAAGGAGACTATACCCACAGATACCAAGGAAATTAAAAAGAATCTTAGACACCATTTTGCTCAACTCTATAAATAACTTTAAAAACCTAGGTGAATACTGCTAAACCTTTAACGAACAAATAATTCTGATGCTAAACTGTTCCCAAACTTATAAAAAAAGGAAAAGTTCCAAATTCTTTTTGAAGGGAGTTTAAACTGACCCTAAAACCCAACCAAAACATGCTAAGGAAGGAAAACTATATGCCATCTCATGAATATTGAACAAAAATCCTTAAAAACATTAGCAAGTAGAATCCATATTAAGAGAATGCTTTCTGATATAAGTTTATTCTGGAAAGTCAGAATGATTCAATATTGGGAAATTTTATTATAATTAATCAAAATTAATAGATCTAAGGAGAAATACCATATAATCATCTCCACATATGCTGATAAAACATGACGAAATGAAACATCTTAATAAAATATAGTAAAATTGGAAACGAAAGATACTTCTTAGCATGATAAACCACAGCTATCTCAGATTCATGCTTGAATCAGAAAGCACCAGAGGGAACGAAATAAGGGACATGACAGGATGTCCTCTATCTCACCATCAATTAGCACTGCAGCGAAAGGGTCTGTACAAATGAAAAGCATCTCAAGTTCTTAGGAAATTTCCAAACCTCGATATCATCCTCCTTCATTTAATGTGATCAAAATAAAGTACCAAGTAGTATTTACTTACGTTTTTATTAAGAAAAAAAGAAGACCCCATTTCAGTAACACTCTGAAAATAGAGATTTGAGGAGGAAGTGTCTTAACAAAAACACTAAAATCTATAATCAAGACTGGTAGAGGTGTACAGACATCCAACCACTGGAACAGAATAGAAAATCCAGAAACAAACTCAAATACATGTGGGACTTTAGTATAAGAAACAGTTCTCAAATCAGTGGAGGAGGTGAATTATTCAACAAAATGTAACCTACCCTGAATAACTTAGGGATAGGAAAGCTCTTTAACTATAGAAATTCAGAATACGTAAAAGTTCGATTAACTTTCCAACAAGAACAATGACAAACTTCTGCATCCAAGATTTAAAAAAAGACTTGCAAACACAAGTGACAATGAGAATATTTGCAACTCACCACAAGGGTTAAAGTCTAACATATAAAGAATTCTTAAAAATCCATATTAAAAAATGCCAAAAACCTAATGGAAAACAATGGGTGACTGTTTCTATATCCTAGAATAGGAAAATAGAAACATCTTTATAAGGGCATAAGCCACATCTCTTTCCTTGATCCCCAGGCCTGGCATATAGTAGAGGCTCAGTAAACGTTTATTGAATGAATTTTATAACTGATGGCTTTTATATTCAGCCAGAAACATCAAAATTATTTTTTTAAATTAATGATTTGAAACAGCCTAGACAGAGTTAATCTGACTTATGTTCCTAAAATTAGTGACAGTGGAAACTAGGTTATTTCTAGATGTTTCAATAGAGCAGGGCTGGGCTAGAGAACATAAATTGTATAGCATGAGTAAATAACTTTAGTAAACTCACATGAATGTCTTGTCTGTTGATGAAAGGAAATCCAGTATAGGAAATAAAGTTAGCACTGTAATCATTAAAATCAAAGGACAACAATATGTACAATTAGGGATGTGATCAAGGCTTATTCATTGGAGGCTTATACATAAATTAAACACAGTACAGTCAAAAGAAACTTGAATTTACCTTCTACCATATTACCATCCTTCTGAAAAATTCTCTCTTCACACCACTGACAGTGGATCAGATACTGAATCTTCTTGGCTGTTTCATCTGCAGAGGTAGGCCCCCTCAAAACTCTAACCACCACCAAGACAAAATGTTCCAGAGCCACTGCAAACAGCACTTCTATGCCTTTGTTACATCGGGCTGCAGCTCTGGAAAAAAAAAGTTTTAAGTTATTTTGGGTGCTTATATTTTCTTTTGTTTGGCCTATATCGTAGTACTAATGTGGATAGTAAACTATGCACAGGTTAAGAGAAAGCAAGGAAAATGTGATTCTTAATAGCAGCTTTTTAAAAGATCGTGACTATAACTTTTACACAAATTGAAATGGGAAGTAAAAGATGCTTGGCAGAGTCTTCAGTAACTAGACATCCTCTCAATAGGACTGTATTTGGTTTTCAGTGTCACTTTCTTTCTTGTCATCACTATTACCTTTCTTCCTTTTTACCTATTTTTTCTATAAAGGCTTGTTCCAAACAGTATGTTTATTGAGTACTAATTACATGCAGCGTAGTATGCTAGCTGCTGAATATTCAGTGATTAGGCAAAGTCCTTGCCACTATTAATTTGACAGACCTTTGGATTAGATTCTACTTGATACACCATTTATGTACTTAATTTTTCCTCTGTAGCTCATATGTATTAATTTGATTTTGTTGGTGTTACATTATAAACATTATAAGTATGTATAGTGGGTCCTTGGTGTGTATAAACTGAACATCAGTTTTCAATTAATGAGGAATAACCCTTAAGGTCTATGAAGTCTAATAATCTGTATTTATGCTGAGGTAGGAAATTCAATCTAAACGCTGTGAAACTAGTGTTGAGGCTACCGAGCTGGCTCATCATCCATTATCCATACTCTTGATGTCCATTTATATCATATTACTCTTCTGGCAGAATATTCTGAATAAAATGGGTACTCAAAAAGTCTTCTTTCTTCAACTGTTTAGAAATCTTGATGAGAAAGAACTTTTTTTGTAGGTGAGATCATTTTGCAGAATCAAGTTAATAAGCCATCCTTTCCTAATTATTTATATAAAGGTTAGATGAAATAGACATAAAACGATGTTTGTTTCTAAATCTCAGAACAGTCTTTGCCTTCCCTTCCCATGGTGCTATCCCTTCTGTACCCTACACTGTTGAGATAACAGACTTGAAATTAACTTTCATTTTTACCTCTGCTTTCTTACTACTTTAATTATCTTAATAACATTTTTAATTGGAGAGTGAACTGACTACACTAGGCACAAACTTTAAATCAAATTCTAAAAGATACAACATAAATCACCAAACAGATCAAGATTACAGATATGGAATACAGAATCTATCCCATGCATGTTTTGAAAAGTGAGATGTACACTTCCTGTACGTTATCACGCACACAAACAAACGTGGTATGCCGTCGGCAATCTGGTACCTTGCCACTGCAGCTACAACAATCCTGGCTGCGAGTTCCTTGTAATATTCAGTTCGGACAATGTTACAGCCGTAGTGACGCCGGGCAACATGCTGTGCCTTGGCATACAGGGAACTGATATCTGTAGAAGTCACTGATACTATGCCGAGGTTTCTGATATTTCTGAATGCAGAATCTAGATAGTTCACTGATGTCCCAAAAGGGTCTAGGTGTCTAAAAGCAGAAAGAATATAGACATATTTTAAATTATACTAGTAACCAAAATTATATGACTGTCATTTCTAATAAAATTTCATGAGTACAAAACTGTTTTACAAATCTACTTTAAACACATAATTCTATTTTAAAATTAAGTTATAAAATGATCATATGATATGTTGAAGATGTAAAAATAAATCAGGGTTAGAGGAAAATTGGCATACCCAGGCATTTTATTTCAAATGCTAAAAAATATTCTATTGCATTCCTTAGGCCAATTCTAAAAACAAAACAAAACAAAACAAAAACCCAAACTATATTAACTGAGTAAATAAACAGAAAAAACAAACCATCTTAATTTTTAACTCCCTCCTTGCAAAAAAAAAAATTTAGGTCAGTTTAGAAAGTGACCCAAAACATTTTATCCACTTACATGAAATCAAAAGACCTCAAATGCATGAGTACATTGGCATCCATTTTGGTAACTGTAATATTACCAAGGTTTTCCTCTCCTTCCAGAATATCATCACTCTCTTCCTTTTCCTTACTGTCCACCACCACTTTCAATTTGTTTAAGTGGCAATTTTCCTGAATCAGTGTCACAGAGTTTTCATTCAAGTCGTTAATTGTAACCTTGACTGCATTTCCGAGATGTTTTGCCCATTGTAATCCCATTATCCCTTAGGAGAAATGGGAAGGAAATGTTTTTAATTATAATAATTAAAAATAGTAAAATAACATAGAATATAATTTTACAAATAGCAAAAACAAATTGTTTCAAAATCTTAATGTTTTCATAAATAATGCTTTTCTTACTTTCTCACTACAAAGCCTCTAAAAAGTTACCACAAAAAAAATTTATCTTACAGGTTTTCATTAGTACTTCTTACAAAACTTTTCTATGATCCATTAAAATAAAATCTTGAATTAGTAACAAGAATACACATGAAAAACTAAATCTCACTGGAAAGGTAATTATAATAGATAGAAGATAGTGGATTAATCACTTTTATAGGTTGTAAGAAGATTAAAAGACAAAAGTAGTAAAAATAACTATGATTACAGTTAGTTAAGGGATATACAAGATAAAAAGATGTAAAATGTGACATCAAAAACAAAAAGTGGGGTTGGGGGAGAGCAATGATGTTGAGCTTTATAATGGGATCAAAGTTAAGTTGCTACCAACAAAATTAACTTGTGATAGGTATGAGTTGATATATTATATGTAAGCTTCATGGTAACCACAAAGCAAAAATCTATAGTAAATATATAAAAGATAAACAAATGTAAGCCACACCATTAAAAAGTCACCAAACCACAGAGAGTAAGAGATGAAGGAAGAAAGAATTACAAAAACAGCTAGAAAACAATTAACAAAATGGCAATAAGCACATGTCTATCAATAATTACTTTAAATAAATGGACTAAATTCCCCAATAAAAAACATAAAGTGGCTGAATGGATAAAAAAAATAAGACCCACCTATATGCTACATACAAGATCAACTTTAGATGAAAGGACACAGACTGAAAGTGAAAGGATAGGACAAGATATTCCATGCAAATGGAAACCAAGCAAAAGATGGAGCAGCTATCCTGGTATCAGAGAAACAGACTTCAAAGACCGTAATAAGAGACAAAGAAGGAAAGACATTACAGAATGATAAAGGGTCACTCCAACAAGACCACAGAACATTTGTAAATATTCATGCATACAACATAGGAACACCTAAATGTATAAAGAAAGTATTAACAGATCTAAAGGGAGAAACAGCATTACAATAGTAGTAGGAAACTTTAATACTTCACTTATATCAATTAATTGATCATCCAAACACAAAGTCAATAAGGAAACATGAATCTTAAAAGACATGTCAGACCAGATGGACTTAACAGTTATTTACAGAACATTCCACCCAAAAGCAACAGAATATAAATTCATTCTTCTCACACATGGAACATTTTCCAACTTAATCGTAGTTTAGGCCACAAAACAAGTCTTAATAAATTTAAGAGGATTGAAATCATATGAGTATCTTTTCTTACCACAATGGTATGAAACCAGAAATTACATGAAAAATCACAAATATGTGGAGATTAAACTTGCTACTGAAAAACCAACAGACTGAAAGAAACAAAAGAGAAATTTAAAAACACGTTGGGACAAATGAAAATGGAAATGTCACATACCAAAATTTATAGGACACAGCAAAAGTAGTTATAAGAGGGAAGTTCATGCCGATAAATGCCTACCTCAAAAAACAAGAAAATTCTCAACCTAACTTTACACCTCAAGGAACTAAAAGAAGAACTAATGAAGCCCAGGGTTAGTAGAAGAAAAGAAACAGCAAAGGTTAGAGTAGAAATAAGTGAAATAATGACTAAAAATACAATAGAAAAGATCAATGAAACTAGGAGCCAGTTCTTTAAAAAGATAAAATAAATTGCTCAGACTTTGAGCATGAAAAAAGAGAAGGACTCAAATAAAGTCAGAAATGAAAGAGAAGTTACAACTGATACCAAAGAATTATAAAGGCTTATAAGAGAGACTACTAGGAACAAGTATATACCAACTAGTTGAACAACTAAGAAGAAATAAATAAACTCCTAGAAATGTAACAACCTACTAAGACTGAATCATGATGAAACAATATCTGACCAGATGAGTTACTAGTAAGGAGACTGAATCAGTAATCAAAAACCTCCAACGAATAAAAGTCCAGGACCAGACGGCTTCACTGGTGAATTCAACCACACGTTCAAAGAATTACTACCAATCCTTCTCAAACTCTTCCAAAAAACAGAAGAGGAAGGAATTCTTCCAAATTTATTTTATAAGGCTAGATTACCCTGATACCAAAACCATACACGATACTACAAAAAGAGAAAATTACAGGCCAATATTCCTGATGAACATATGACAAATAATTCTCTACAAAGTATCAGCAAACTAAATTCAACAAATACATCAAAAAGATCATGCCATGATGAAGTAGGATTTATTCTATGGATGTAAGGATTGGTCAACATCCTAAAATCAGTCAATATTTATATACTACATTAACAAAAGGAAGGATAAAAAGCTTATAATTATCTCAATAGATGCAAAAGAAGCATATAGCAAAATTCAACATCAATTTATAATAAAACTCTCAACAAAGTGAGTATAGATGGAATGTAACAACGTAATAAAGGCTATATATGACAAGCAGATGGCTAAGATTATACTCAACGGTGAAAAGGTGAAAGTTTTTTCTTTAAGATCTGGAATAAGACAAGGATGCACACAGATAATTATCACACACACACAAATGACAGAAAGAAATACAGACTGAAAAGAGCAGACATATTAGCAACTGAAATAAATGGTCTTTGTCTGGATTCTGATTTAATTTTAAAAACTGAGATAACTGGACATATCTATCCATTTGATACGAAAGAATTTAATTTTTTTAGGTGTGATAATAGTATCATGGTTTGGATTTTAAAAGTCCTTATCTCGTAGAGATCCAACTGAAATATTTACATATGAAATGACTTTTTGGTGATTTGTTTCAAAATAACAGGGATGGAGGATGAGGATGAGGTATGAGGGAAAGTACATGAGGAGAGTTACGACGAGACTGAGCATGAGTTGATAATTTTTGAAGTGTGCGATGGATAGAAAGGAATTCATTTATTATACTAATTTTGTATATATTAGAAATTTTTCCACAGTAAAAGAATTTACCTTAGAAGTTAAAATCTTTATATTAAAATATTCTGCTATATGATATCCACATCCATTTTCTAAGAAAAGATACTGTATAAATCTAATAAAGTGGAATTCCAAAAAAGCTTCATTACTTACCAGTGGCTCCAAAGGCATCTAGACATTCCAAAGGTTTTCGTTCCTCAGCCAAAGCAGCCAATGTACAGAATATTAGCTGCCTATAGGAAAGTACAATAATCTGAAATCATTTACTCTATCATGGCTTCATCATTACAGATTTTATTTTACTTAACAATAGTGAGAACTGAGGTTCTTATATACTATAAAAATATTTTGAAAAGAGGCCTAGTAATATATTCTCTATAGTATGAGAAGTAAAAATTTGTGAAATTTATGAATCTCATTGGGTTCTATTAACAAGCATTCACTATGAATAATGATTTTATAACTAAAACTTGCTCACAAAAGCACTGTTCATTAAATATATAGTTAGGCCTACTTTACTCTCTGAGAAAGAATGAGGTTTGATAGAAAAAAGAGAACAATCATTCTGAGAAAATGCTAAAAGAGAGATTTTAATTCTGTACTTCATTTTAAATCCAATACATTAGAACATAAAGATTAAGAGAGAGTACATTTGTAATGATTTGAAACATGCTATAATCCTTTTCTTAATTATTCTTACCGATTTAGTTTCATTTTGGGATTAAGGTAGGTATCTGTTTTTTGAGGTACAGAATGGTTAGGACAAACTTGTACATCTGTGTCTGCCTCTTTAAAAATTTCCTTAGGTTTAGCAGCAGAAGCTAAGAAGAAAAAATAAAGATTTCTGGTGAAATCAAACATAATTCTAAATATCTAAACCAATATATATTTAAAAAATAACTTTATAATTTGCGTTAATATAATTAGTTGGGTAGATGGTAACAAAAACACACGAAAAAACGGTCTATTCACCACTGTCTCTGGAAAAGAGCAGTATTCAAGTTTATCAACTTAAAATCCTAAATTCCTAGCACATCAATACATCAATACATGACACCTAGTTAAGAACAATCAACCTAATACAGCACAAACTCATACAATACCTTCATTACTCATCAAACACTACATTGTGCTTGTAAACGTTGGCCACTGAATATACGTTATTGTGGTATAATTGTTAGAAAATTACTATCTCTGTATGGTTACATTTCATTACTCTGCATGGATGTCTAAGAATCACTGTAGTTCCAGAACATGCTAGATTTCAGAACTCTTTCTCATAATTATGATTTTAAAACACATTACATTCAAATAGTTAAAGCAATAGAAAAAAGATTCTACATTTAATATAAATTAGAATCTTTAGCTAAAAACCCAAATACTGATGTATTTGTGTATGTTTGACATATTTTAGAAATAATATGTAATATAATAATAATAATAATAATAATAATAATAATAATAAATGTGAGTAAAAATTACAGATTATGTTTGGATTTCTTGCTTACATTACAATCCGAATGTTAACTAAATGGCAACCATATTTCTCTTTTTACAATGCTAAATAACAGTAACCTTTCCTAGTATTGTGTTTATATCTTTCTGTCCCCACGTCACTTATCGCATGAGATCAAACTTTCTCATACCAGATTCTGTGAGAAAATTAAGCTCTATAAAATTATATCAGTGACTTTTTTCAATTCTTAAAAGAAAGGTACTTTATCATTCTAGATGTATAGGAAAGAAATTCATTACATACAATGGATGCCTTAGGGCATGAGGAGCTTAATTCTTAATTCTTGAGAAGGCTTGCCTCAGTAATAACAGACTATTAATAACTTGATATGATTTAAGATAATAAATCATCTTCAGTCATTTTACCTCATTTTTTCTGTTTTTCAACAATAAGTATAACACAATTATTGGTGCAGGAGCCATCACTAGTAATACAATCCTATAATCTTTTATTAAGATAATTATATTTACTCGAGCATCAATTGCTTTTTTTCCTACCTACTTATTAAATGTAACTATTTACTGAGGACCCTTCAATGTTGGGAGCCCCACAGAAAGAAAACAAAACCTGAAGTCATGGATTAGTAGTTAACTAAATGATCAGTTAAGTCACTGCCTTTTATCACCCTGATATCTGAAAAGAGTAATTGGACCATTGTTTAAAGGTTTACTTATTAACATATTAGTAAGATTTTTCAACTTACCAGCAATATACCTGGATTTAGTCTCTCCTTTATTCACATGGCGCCTAACATGTCCTAGCATATCAGTCCTTCTGGTGATTGTTGCTGAACAAATGATACAATGATAATGGGCGCCCATTTTATTGGATATCTATCAAACAGAGTATTTATTTTAAATACATAAATAAGTTACTAAGACAATAAGATAAAAGTTCATTTAAGGTTGCAAATTTAAGTATATTAGTGTGCCTTTGGTTTAACAGAATAGAAGATAGTATTAATTTTGCATATGACTTTGAAGGGACCTTTACTTCCTTACCTATATTTACATATGCTTTACAATAGGCTACAACTTTAATTTTTTAGATTTTCCAATTCATTCTAAACATCAAATAACTGCATCCTATTTTCTATAAGCAGGACTTACAAATGGCATAGTATTAGTCGTGATGTACTAGTAGATGGCACTCCAGGAAAATAAAGTCCTGATGTGTAGTTTTGCAGCTTTCTGTAGTATAAATAGTCCACAATTTCAAGAAGAAATACTCTATAATTTCAAGCTGCAATTGTGACAGATTTCAAGCTACCAATGTGACATCGCTGAATGTGAATTTGGGAAAAGATGTTCAATATTATAGCAGAGAGCATCACCACCATGCAGATATAATATACATAAGCAAGCATAAGAGCACAGATAATAGAAAAACGTAGTAATTAGAAAATAGTGAGTTTTGAGTATGCATTACCTTTGTTTTAAATATAATTTATTCACTTTTAAGTTTACCTAAGTTAATTTTTAATGATGGCCACATTTACTCAGCTTTCAAGATTTCTGGAAATATTAGCTACTAGTTTGAGCATACATGCCAGAGACATAATGAAAAGTCTATTTTCCAAGTAAAAAATTCTTACTCTATAATTTCGTATTTAGCTGAGAACCACAGACTACTCCAACTGCTCTTTCCTACTTCTCATGCCTTTTACTCCTATGCTTCTATCTCCTACTTAATTGGGATCATATAGCAAGTAGAGTGTAATGAAGAACACTGCACAGGTACTGTGGTTATCATTTTCAAAATTCCTTGGATAAGGTTGATAGACCAAGCATTGTCCCGACTACCACTTAAGAAATATTTGTTTCCCACTCCCCCAGCACTTTACTCTGTTTAGTGAACTGAAAAAAAAATTAATAATGATGACTCATTAAGCTAATATGCATTTGGGACAGTGTCACTAAAAATGTTTTATAATTTGCATTCCCTAAAGATCAGATCTATCCTAGAAATGAACATATGTACTTTTTAAAAAGTTATCAAAGATTTCAGAAAGTTTGATTCTGTCCTTTGACAAATTAAAAGAACATAGCGAGAATGAATATGAATCAACATATACTAAGATATTTACCAAATCACAGAAATTGAAGGGTCTTATTCCATGATCAAAATTTATTTTAAAAGAAAAAAATTACTTTCTATTTAAATTCTCCATTCTAAAATTAGTAAATAAGTTATTTTTCCTTTTGAACACAAGACAGCGATTTAACTGAATGAAATTAAAAACTATAAAATGAAAAATTCAATACTGCAACTTTTTTTCACACATTTCATATTTTTCCTACTATGATAATCTGGGAAAAATCTTAAAGTAAACCTCATTGCTGAATATGTGCATTTCAATTCGAAAGTAAAAAATGCACTTTCTTTAAAGAGGGATAAATTTAAAAATAAATCTAACATCTGATTACCTGTTCTCCAATAATGTTTGGTTTTACTGGTCGACAAGGTAAGTGACAGATGCACATCCTGTAACCTAGAAAGAAGAATGGCTGGTTCATTAACTATTCACTTATATTAAAAAAAAGTATTAGCAAATTTTATTCTATGAGAAAAGCTGGGATTATTCTTATATTTGTAATGTCATTATTAATTTACTTAAATGAGACTGCCTTAGCTTGTTATATATGATATAGTCTAAAAACAAATATAGGAAATCCAGGTTTGAATTTTGGTTCTGCCAAGACTATCTGTATTATCTTGGAATAGCCATCTGACTTCTTTGAAACTCAATTTTATCATCTAATCTCTACCATCTTGACTTCTTCTTCAACTTCACCTTCTTTGCCTCTTCATTTATGATATGGCACTATCTTAGTTCTCCTCCCATTCTTTTTAATCTTCATAGATACTTTTCCCTCTCTCACACTCTAAAATGTCAGTTTTCTGTAGGCTTGATCTGCAACATGAGTTCTTTCCCGTTTCCTTGGTAGCATTAACGCCTTTCACGATTGCAACTATCTCCCCTGTGTGAAGGAAGCCTAAATTACAACTCTAGTTACTAACTCATTTCTGAGGGCCGGAATTCTATTTCCAATTGCCTACTGAGGATATATGACTGGTTATCAGGTCGGCATTTCAAAACCTACTTGCCAAGGAATAAATTGATCATTTCCTTCTAACCAAGTCTCTTTTTCACTTTTTTTTAAATGAGTGATAATGACTTCTAGTGACTCCTAACTCATAACCTGTAAGTTATCTAACTCCTTTCTTCTCATACTGTATATCCAATCATTTCTCTTGTGTATGTTGAAGTGTCCTGGGACTCAGACCTTGGACAACGTCTTCCTTCTATTTATATATGTACTCCTGTGGTTATCCCACCCAGTGTAATGGCTTTAAATACCATCTAGAGTCTGGCAACTCCCAAATGTATATGTCTGGCTCAGGCCTCCCCATCAAGCTCCAAATTCACATACGTACAGGCTACCTCCTATCTCCACTAGAAGCCTCTAAACCTTTCCGTGTCTAAACCTGAGGACCTGGCCTTCTTCCCCATACTTGGTCCTAACATAGTCTTCTCCAGCTCAGTAAAGAACCACTCTTTTTTAGTTGCTCAATTCTCAGACCCAAACATTCTTGAATTTCTTTTCCTCACATCTCACTTCTATTCCTTCAGCAGATCTTGTTCTCTCTTCAACACATTTGCCAACTACTCTTTGAAGCCTTCTCACTAAGACAGAAATTATCATATTCATCATCTACCAGATCACCACCACATGAAAGGACTCAATAACCTACTGTATATAAGAGAGTGGAGAGATACCATGAGCCATTTAAGAAATAAGAAGAACTTGAAGGAAAGAGACCAAGCCTAAAGGTTAAGCAATGGTTTAAATAAAGACTATGGAAGAGACCTTCTTAGTTAAGATCTTTCTTTTTGATAAGAAATCAATATGGTTAAATATACATTCTTATATATAATTAAACATGAAAGACAGGTTGGCTTCTGAATTAGTATCTAACTCTTTTTTTCCTAAGTAACTAATAATAGCCTTTTACCAGTTCTACTAAGAAAATAGTTCTGGCTTCTTTTCTGGGTGTCTCACACTGGCTGTTGCATCCAGTTCGGTTGAAATTCCAGGTAACTCATTCAACATCTATGCTCTCGTAATCATATACAAATATAAGTTTACATTTGCTTAAGATTACCATCGAGTAGAGGAAGGCTATAATTTTGAATATTTATCGTATATCCCACCACTTTTCTGAATACTCTTGTTAACTCATTTTTTTAAGCCAACAAGCGAAAACAGATACTTTTCCAATATTCATACCAATTATTTTACTTTCTTGTTTTACTACAATTATACCTTCAAAAATGCAAAAATAGTAGTTGTTCTAATATAAAAGAAAAAGTATAACATTAAAATTTGTTCAATAAGTAATGAGGACCTCCCAGGGCACAGTACTCAGCACAGAACAGACATTAATAAATGTTTCTCAAACTAACTATTTGTGTCATATATGGCTCTTACCCAGAGAGCTATACTGTATTTTATTAACACATTAAAAGGACATTTATCTCTCATAATTTTAAACTGAAAATACTTAAGTTCATAATAAAATTTCAAAACTGGCATCCAATCTTTAATTTCATTTATATCTTTCCAGCAAGCACAAAGATACTAACCTTCAAATTCAACTGAGACTTTCCAGTGTAAGTTTTGAAGATGACGACGAAGTTTATGGCTATTACAAGCTCTGAATTTTTCCTTAGGGCATAATGGACAAACCAGTTTGTTTCCTGATAAAGAAAAAGAACCAATAAGGCACAGAGGATACCAGCTATCAATACCTAGATTCAGCTACAAAAGAAGTAACAGGGACCCCCAGCCCCACGCCGCCTTCTTAGATAATGTCTTCCTTAGGATTAGGAGAAGTCATCTCTGCCTCAGCAAGTAGTTAACAGTAATTGTTTTAGCACATGGTCAGCGACTGATTTTTATCCTACAACTCCTCTCTCTGTGACTAGCTGATATTCTTGTTGCCACTGGGAACAGAAAGGACGAAGTGATAAACTGTGTATGACATCCCTCCAGCCAACATGCTTGGCAGAAAGTGTCACTCTTCTGAGGACAGGGAAAAGGCAACAGTCGATACACTCACAGAGCGGGGCTGGGCAGAGAGCATAAGTGTCTGCTGTGGTATTCTTCTACTCTGGCAGCAACAAAAACAGTTAATATGTGGAGTTAGGTAAATGGAAGAAGGAACTCAAAGCAACAGAAGAAATTTAACACAACTGGCATTATGAAACTGGGGGCATGGTTAGAACCACTGTATCCTATTACTGAATTTGTAAATTCTTCCCTATGAACATATTCTCAAAAAGATTATGGATTATCAAAATAAGAGTCTAATTATTTAGAAATGTAATGAATTTCAAATAAAAACTTTGATAGTATACAAAAGAATTAAAATGTCAAATTCAGCTTTAAAGCAATAAAAATATACAGAAATAACCGATAAGTCAATAACTTTTAATCCAACAAATATCTTTCACATAAAGCACACTCTAAGTGCACGCACAATTTCTTTTTTATATATATATATATATATATATATATATATATATATATATATATATATACTCTGCCTACTTCAAAAAACCATGATGACAGGGACGGCAAAGCAGAAAGAGAGGACCCTGGGGCACGGACGGTACTGTGGAGCTCTTGTACCATTCGTACCAGCCCTAACCTGCCTGCCCTGAGACTTACTTTACACGAGAGAATACAAGCCTTCATATTATTTAAGGTACTGTTTGGGGGATTTTTTGTTACTATAGCCTAATGCAATTCCTAATTTATAAAAATATGTGGCTGTTATATAACCATGAGATTTTTTTTTTTTTTTTAATTTCCTTGAAAAGTGGTAAAATAACTAATACCCACGGCACACTGGCATATAGATGACTTACCAATTTCCTGAATATAAAAATTTATTTTACCACTGCTCTAGTTTAATGGAATAAACAAGTTTATTCTTAGAAAATGTTTCATGAGTCGAAAGATGACAAACCATTAGAAATTAAGAAAAAAAAAAAAACAACCCTCAAAACATGGAAATACCTGCATCAAGATGATCTGAGTTCAATGAACTGGCCGAGTCAAAATCCCCTTCAGTTACAAAAGCTAGCTTCTCTAGATCAGCCAGCTGCCTTTGAATTGAGATGTGTCTCTCTGAAAGGAAATTTTAAGAGTTAGAAGATTATGCTTTAACAATCTGTATCCCAATTCTATTTTTATTTGATCACATCACAAAGTCTTACATTTTATTTCCTGCTGTATAATGCCCTAGTACCTAGATGGGGAATACTGCTGGAACTCAGTTTCTAAGATGACAAGTGTCCCTCAGACGAAAAGGTTGGGGGAAACCTCCACTGTGGAACTTCACAGCTTTAAAATTTACCTATTTATTCAATATAATTCTACCAAAAAAAAAAAAGTTTCTACTCTGTACAAATACTGAAGAAACATAAGCCATGTTTACTATCCTCAAAGAACTTTAATCAGGTAGAAGAGATTAACTATAACACAAGGCAGGATGAAATGAATGCGAGGGTAAAGGTAATATGATATGGGGATACAGAGGAAGGGGTCATTAATTCCATCAAGTTCTTCTGAGAATGTCTTCACTGGAGAAGTGGCATTTGACTAAAAACTTAAGGTGTGAATAGAATTTCGGTAAGTAGAGATTTGGTGGCTGGCCTTTTAAACTTAACCTCATGAACAAAGGCACGTGGTAGAAAAAAAATACAGCCACTTCTATCCCACCTCCAACTCAATGGACAGTCGATAGAAAAATACGCAGCCAAAAATGTAGTACAGATCACGGAAGGCACAAATTCTATGCAAGTTAGCTTGGCCTTTATTCTTTAGGTAAGGTTAAGCCTTTGTAGGTTTCTGAGGAAGTGAATGATATGATTTGAATGTGTTTCACGAGAGAATTCTTTGGCTGTAGTACCAAGGGTTTAATAATGGAGGTGAGAAATTAGTAATGAAAGGTACAAAATAGAAAGTTTAAAAAAAGTAAAAAAGCAAAGAAGTTGAGATATGAGTGTAAAGTAAGGGTGAAGAATAAATGCACGAATGATCCTAAGATTTTGAGTTTATATGCTTGAGAATGATGGTACCGTTGACCAATGAAGAAAGGAAAAGGACAAAAGGAATTTAGTTTCTGACAGAGTCTGTTTGATGTACTGCTGGTATCCCTGAAGTGGAGTCCAGCAGGCAGTTGTTTTTGGTGCTCAGAAGGGATTCTGAATAGATGTCAATCATAAATACCTGTGTTAGGTGAAACTATGAGCATGAGTAAGAAAGCCTAAGGAAAAAATGTGAAAAAGAAACATAAGCCATATTTACTATCCTCAAAGAACTTTAAAAAGCCAAAACTCAGTCCCATTAATACATTTTCAGGTTTCTCAAATATTTTGGAAAAGAACATTTACAAGTGGGAGCCTGAATATATAAGACTAGTTGACAACTGTTAGGAAAAGATCCCCGATGAGATAGGAGATGAGGGAATAAACCATAGGGCTCTCTAATATTCATCATATAAATTAGGTTATACAGTTTAGAACTTCAGCCTTTTAAATTCAATTTTTGACACTGCTTACCTTCTTAATTCCTCTTAGAGATTCACTCTCATTTCCTTTGTTTACTCTTCTGTATAATCTGTCCTTGGTTTGTCTCTCTGACAAATAAGCAGTAAGAAAGCAGGGGGTAGGCCTTATTCATCTTTGTGAATGGCTAAGTGCCTAGTGCAGTCACTTGCACACAGCAGGCAGTAAAGTATGTTAAATAATTTTTAAAAATAATTAATCTTTGCGAATGCAGCAGAGTGCATGGAATCAATAATTTTGAAATTCAATTCAGTACTATCAGATATTCCTGCTCAAATTTATTAAAATACAATTTGTACCTTATTTTTAAATGAAAAAATGAACAGCAATATGTTATTGGTCAACTCAGGCATTTGTTCCAGTAACTTACGAGATATAATTCCTATAAACAGGCAAATTTTTTTCCATTTTAATTGCTATGTCAGACAGAAAGATTCAGGCAGTGAATCCATGTATAAGTTATTTACTTTGTAACCACAAATGTTTTTGGCTTCCATATTTCAAAGACCTGTATTGTGAAATGAAATATATTGTACAATATAAAGATGTGTTTATTGAAATCATTCTAACTACTAAAGTAGTACAAAATAAAAGGGAAAGGGCCTTGGTAAGTTAGAAAACGGAAAATCCTGTGGTCCACTATTGAAGAAGATTCCCAAAGATCTATCCAAAGATTCTTATACCTTTGTACATCTCTGAAATCACTTTCTAGATTAAAATAGTAGATATCACACAACCTGTACTTTACTCTTTTCATCACACACTCATGATCCAGAAGTCAACAGGCAAACCTCTTATTAAAACAGAGGAGTCCAAAGTGCTAGATTCTTTTACAACTTCTTCTGTTACTTTTTCCTCGTATTTCAATTCTGTTTCAGATATGCCATCTTCATCTTACCTAGTTAAGACTGACTTCAAAGCACTAACTAGACCATCTAAAAATAATTTTAAAAATGTGATTAATATATATTTCTCATTTCAGATGTCTCAATCATTACATAAATTGTCCCAGTAATGCATTTTCAGGTTTCTCAAACACTGCATATTCTTCAAATTACGTACTTGTAAATCTTCCCTGTTTAACATATTCTTGACAGTAAGAAGGTAGAGAAAGCATGCATTCCCTAAAGCTGCTAAACCATTCTGATGAATATAAACGGGTCCAATCTAGAGGTGAGGTAGGAAGGATAACTTACTCAGGAGCTTGTACCCCTTCCACCCCCACTGTAGTTGTGGGTGAAGAAACTTCCCTTACTTTGCACCTGCTAGTTCTGATCTTATGTGGTGAGGAGGGGCCAACTTGAGGCATGCAGACTGTCTTTTCTGTGATCAGCCCTACTCTTAAATCTACAATGACAATTACATGTTGTTTTAAAATTGCAGTATAATTCTACCAGACTATAACTATCCAAGTGTTTTATAATAAACTCACAACTGACCTAGAAGTAGGAAAACAATGAATTAATTTAAGATATTTTGCTATAATTCAGAAAGAGCATAGGATCAATTTATGGATCACAAAATAATTTTTAAAAAAAACTTTCTTAGACCTTACACTTAAATTTGTTCAGAAGATTCTGAAAATGTTATTAATCTTTTAAAGTCCTTTATGACCCAATAAATCATCACTTAGAAAACCTTCAAGCATATTCAGAAGCACAATAATATGGACTATTAATTTTTGAGTTGACTTCTGATTGGAGTATAAAACTCAATTGGTTTTATGTCTGAGGAAAGACATCCAATTTGGTCCACTCTACTTATCAGCCGCAAATTCTTGTTGGAAGCAAGCTATAAAAAATGAAATGAGAAAAACCCATTTCTTTTGTGTATTTCGAGGCACAGAAAGCTTTCTGACAGCAATGGTTTCTAAATCTTGACAACTAGGACGTACTACAGTAAACGGGTTGCCTCGGTTACGGTCACTCTGTCACAATTTAAAGGACTTAGTAAACCGTGACTGACGAGGCTAGGGAAACTACCAAATTAGGTGTAACTTTTTATTTTTGCACTGGGAAAAGACCTCCTTTAACGAAGACGCCCCCGACCTCATTTTGCAGCACGCCTGGCCCCCACATAACCTTCATCATGATGTCCCCGAGGTTTGTGCAGATGCCTTCTCCCATTCTGTAACCGTTTTTCCGCGCCACACGGTCCCTCCTCCCTCCCCCCATCGGTAAACCTGCCTTTCCCCCACAAAAGCCATCCCAGTGAAGAAGGGCCTCCCCAGCAGGGCGCACTTTCTCGCTTCTCCTGCGGCAGAAAGATCTGGGTCTCCTGCACTTACTGCTTTCAGCCTCGTCAGGGGCAGACGCTAGGGACGGGGACAGGGCCGGCGCCTGAGCCAGGGCAGCGGCTGGGGCTGGAGCCGAGGCCGGAGTCGGAGCCGAGTCCGGGGTCGGGGCCGAGTCCGGGGTCGGAGCCGTGACCCGAGCTGTGTCCGGGGCCGGGATCGGGACCGGGACCTGGGTCACTCCACCTCCTCCTTCTCCTGGGGTAGCAGCTCCTCCTCCGCCATATTCTCCATAGTTACCGCCTCCGTGCCAGGCCCGCCAGGGACCGGGAGGGGCTCTCGGCGGGGTCAGAGAACTGGCGTGGGTGCCCAGAGGGCTGGATCCAAGGAGCGGGAAAGCGAATGGGAGGGCGGGACGCGCGCAACAGACAAAAGATGAAGAACCAGGGACCAAACCCTGTCAGCAGAAAAATAAAAAGCCAGAGGCAGCGATTTGCTGTTCCATCCGCTTCCCTTTCCCCGAGGCATTGCGACGCCACCACAGATTGCGCAGAAGCGCACTGGGACGGCGACCAATGAGGTAAGAGAGTTCCGTTTCCACGGTGCGTCTCGGTTCCAGGCGTCAACCTCCCGGCGGAACCGAGACTACAATGCCCAGGGTGCACCGCGCCGCCGGGGCGGAGCCGGAGCTGCGAGTCCTCGCAGGGTGTAAATTGCAAAGCTAAACAAACGCCCCGAAGCCTTCGAGCGATAGTCGGGATCCGAGCGTGGAACTACATTTCCCAGCGGCCTTTAGGTCCAGGGTTTCCTTTCCTTTGGCCAGTGCTCCGGCGTCGTCACTGTCTCCGGGGCTGGTAAGGTAGGTAACTGGGGAGCTCGTTGACGTTTGGCTGGACAGGTTCCCCTTTTCGCTCTGGGGCCTAGCGGGCGGCCGGCTAGACTAGGGACTCTGGGGACCGCTCGAGCATGGGGCTGGCAACTCCGTGGGCGGACCCAGGGTCGAGCAGCTCAGTGAAGGGTGTGGTTCTGTCCCGGCCCTGCCTTGGTGGCTGCCCCTCACTCCGTGTAAAAGTCTGGTTAGTTCCCGCGGAGCCCGTGGGCCACGGCGGTTTATGAGCCGCCGATGAGCTTGCCTGCTGTGACCCGAACACTCTCTTCCTTTTGTTTTTATTTTTGCTTTAATCTACACATCCTCAGTTTCATCAGCGCTGCGCTGTGGTTGTTAAGCGTCCAGTGGCTAGGGCTTTTGTGTGTGCCCCACGCTTGTATTTAGGCTCTTAATAACCAGAGCTCTGAGAGGGTGTGGGCACTTGATGGATGCGATTCCGGTTCCCCAAGGCATATGCGAGTGAGTCCCCTGACCCCCCGTACTTTTCTTCCCTTTCGTTTTGGACTTGCTTGAGTTTAAGTCTCACTCATGCAAGCCCACAGGGGTAGGCAGGGTAAAAACAAACTTTTCTGGCTGCTCTGCCAAGGACAGGCCCTTCCGTTACAGTGGCTAACTATATTTGTCCATCATCCAAGAATCATCGATTTTTTTTTTTTAATTTCTAAAAAACTAGGTGGTTTGTTGAAAGCTTGACTTAGTATGTCAGTCTTATTTAATACCAGCTGGAAAACAGAAAATGACAGAGTTAGATTTTAGAGTGTGCGTTCTGTGGAAATTTTAGTAAGAATTTCTAAGCATGGTTCCTGCTCTTGAGACATAATAAAGAAGGAATCTTCAGAGTTTGAATTATATTAAGTGAGTATATCACTAATCTATTGCTGCTTAAGTTTTCCCAGTGCTTAGTGGCTTAAAACAATAGTAAACATTTATTATCCCCAGTTGCAATGGGTCAGGAATTCAGAAATGACTTTCTTGGTGTATGTGGCTCTGGATCTCTCATGAGATTGTAGTGAAGATACCTGCCAGGGATGCTGCCGCTGCCATGTGAGGGCTTTAGGGTCGTCCTCACGATTGACTCACTCACACACGGAGCAGTTGGTTCTTTTTTGACAAGGCGCCTCATTTCTTCCCTGGTGGACTACTTGTATGTCCTCATGACATGGTGGCTGGCTTTCTCTAGACTGAACAATTCATGACAGAGAAGGGCAGAAGCCACAATGTCTTCTACGATCTAGCCACATACCACCATATAGCAATATCCTATTGGTTGTACAGGTCAGCCCTGTGTATTGTTCAAGAGTGTCATTAGGAGTCAGCAGAGATCATCAGGAATCATTTTGGAGGCTGGCCAGGACAGGAGGTCTCCTCTCATTTAGTTTATATTTTGATTTTCATAAAATCAATATGAATTTCACACTGATATAAAGCACTTGTCATGGCAAATATATAGGTGTTTTTCCTTCCACAGTTCACTATCAGCAGTGTTTTTTTTTTTTTTCAATTTGTCTTTTGGGGGAGAGGTTTAAATTAGTGTTATTTTGTATTCAAAGCAGCATCAGACCAACGTGGATCAAGTTTAAATTATGAAAAAAAAATAACATAACCAGACCATTGCCTCTAAGCAATTCACTTTATGGAAGTTATTGTTTTTTTTTATTGTATCTCTCCTCCCCTCCCCGCCCCCATGCCAGGGAATGGACTCTTTGGAACAAGAAAGGGTAAAGATGATATGGAAGGTCAACCATTAATTCAGTTATTGCCATAAATCATCTTACAAAGCAAAATTTCTGGGTAATTTAGAATCTTCTTAGAAGTCTATGTTGAATATTCTTTTATTAATATTTATTAGATTTTCTATTAGCATTTTATCCTCTTCATATTCATCAAAGCATTCTAAAAGTTTAATTTCATGTAATTGATCATTCTCTCACAGAACTTCACTTACTGTGCTCATGACTGACCAGGAGTAATTGCAATTGCTTGGTTTCTAGCCTTCGTTGTGTTCATAATCTCAATATGTGTCACTTCCAGCAATAAACTCTTCCTTGGACTTTGCTTCCAGACCCCTTTTATATTTTCCTGTCCCAGCAGACTTGGTGACGTTCCCAGTCTCTGGCCTCTGCAGCACAGGACGCTTTTGGTACACACCAACTCAACAGAGTGTTTATGGCCATGAGGAATGACTGTGTTTGTCTGACTGCTGGTTTTTACTTATTTTTTATTTTTTGGTGTGTGTGGGGGGGAGGGGTTTGGGTGTCAGCAGCTAATAATATTGATTTGAACCAGAGCTGAGTTGGAAAAGTGAGGCTGAGATGGGAAAGTGGACAAAGAAACTGCAATAGGCAGGGGTTGGTGGTGATGCTTCAGAGTGATACAGTAAATATTCTGAGGAAGAAAAGTTCACTCATTCATTCACTCAGCAGGCATTTATGAGCACCTCATAAGTTTTTAATACAGCAGCATATCTTCAAAGAACTCAGGATCTAATAAAAAGACAACCACATAAGCCAGTATTTATTTAGGCCCTATTATGCTCTACCTTATGCAAGGTATTTTTTTATAACCATTGTTTTATTTTCAGTCCCTCGAAAACCTTCTGGTATAGGTTATTGCTGTTTTACATATAATGAAACGGGGCCTCAAAAAAAATGTATGTGATTTGCCTGAAGTCTCACTCAGTGAGTGATAGAGGGTATATCAGGAAAATGAAGACTTAAGACTAATTGGTTTTGAGGTGTGAGTGGGGTAAAATACAGTAGTCCTGCAGACAGTTGAAAATGGTGATCTGATGCTTGAGAAAGAACTCAGCGCTAAAGGCATGGTCTTGAGAGTCATTTCTAAAAAGCTGATAATTGAAGCTGAAAGAGAGGAACAGATCACTATGAGGGAGACTAGAAGTAAAGTAGAAGAGTGAGAAAATCCTGTCATCTTGGGATAACTGAAACAAGACTAATTTCTAATGTATTTTGTTGTAGTGCTAAAAAACATGTTTTTGATGTCTACTTTAGCTTTTCAAAATGTCCAACAAAGAATCTTGCGGAAAAAGAGAGAAGTCTCGGAGAAAAGGCACCACCTATTACCCAACTTTGATGAAGAAGTAAGGATTTTGATTTACTGACCCAAAGATCCCCTTGTTTACATTTTATCTGTGTTTAATGCAAAAATATACCTCTGTTTTAAAATTAGTTATGTAAGTAATTTGTTCTGTCCTTATGACCCAGGAGAAGGCATTTGTTTTTCCCATTCTTACTTGCATTATTTTATTTATTCCTCACAACTCTATGAGGGGGGTGCTTTTATGGTCCCAGTTACACACATGAAGAAACTGAAGGTTAAGGAGATAAGTAATTTGTCTAGACATTCCTGCCTTCATTTCTAAACCTCCCCCAAATCTTTTTCATAGAAATAACTCACCACGAGACCATTTCTCACCTCCTCCTCAGCATTTACTCAGCATTGGATAGGATGCTCGCCAGTCAGAATGGGCTACCCTGTGCAGGGGAGGCTAAGAGGAGGGAGGGCATGCTCTTTGTGTCCCTTTTGCTGATACAGTCATCCACTACCTTGAGAAGTGTTTTGGTAGATGAAATTTATGATATCTAAGTAATAGAGCTGGGTGTTGTCTCCAGGAAGCAAGACGGTTACGTGACTGATGTAACCAAAACAAAATACCCTGCCATCAGTTTTTATTATAAACTCTCTCCAAATAGTCTGCATAGTGCATGATCAGAGTTAGACAGTGTTTATGCTATATTACCATCCAAGATGAGAGACTGAAGCCTGGCAAGGGAGAATATTCACTAAAGTGATTTCCGTGGTAGCAGGTTAGTTCATACAGCTTTTTCGTTACTTCAGTGAAATAGTCTAGAGATCATTACACCTTTTGGTGTTTGTTCCTTGCTTACTATGTTTCCGATTACTAATTTGGCCTCCCAGGTATAGTGGTAATTGGAAAAGGGACCCTGGGGTGGCCATAGAGTACTCTGGTGTTCTCGATTCATGTGTCTCCCTTTTGATTGTCCCCTATAATTGGCACGGTGTTTGCAATCCTCCCATTCTCTCTTTACCTACTTAAATGAGAGTTTTTCTTGCCCTCGCTTCTCCAGAAATGCTCTCATCAAGGCCAGCAATGCTTTCCGTGTTGCTAAATCCATTGTTCAGTTTGCAGACCTCCTCTGACTTGATCAGTCAGTAATGTTTGGCACAGCTTCTCCTTGAAGCACTTCCTTCACTTAGCTTTTACGACACCATACTCCTCTGATTTCACTCCTCACTGGTGAGTTCCCAGTGTCCTTTTGCTATTTCTTCCTCATCTTCTTAAACTATAGCCTTTTCCCTGCCCAGCCTCAGTGCTTCCAGTTTGCGGTTCCGTTCTTTCAGTGGCTTGGTCCAAAACCCTGGTGCCCCTCCTCTGTCTGCGCCCAGTCTAGCAGCAAATTCTGTCAGCTTTCTCTTTATAACGTATTCAGAGGCTGAGTACCTCCTCTGCGGCTGTCACCACGATCCAGGCAATCGACTCAATTTCCTAGATTATTCCAATAGTTTCTAAATTGATCTCCTTGCTTCTGCCTTTTCCTCCTTATGTACTTTTCTCAACACAGCTGCCAGAATGATCCTATTAAAATGTAAGTCAGATCCTGTCCCGCCTCTATTCAGTACTGTCTAATAGTTTTCCACTTCAACCAGAGTAAAAGCTGAAGTTCTTTCCGGGGCTGACAAAGTGACCTACTCTCCCCACCTCATCTCCATCTCATTCTCCCTTTACTTTCTACACTCTGTGGCTCCCTTGCTCTGTTGCAATAAGCCGGACCCATTCCTGCCTCGGGAGCTTTGTCCTTGCTGCCATTCCCTTTGAACTGAAAACTCTTTCCCTAGATAATCGCATTGTTTGTGCCATTACTTTTTAGGTCTTCATTCTGATGTCAACTTGTCGCTGGGGCTTTGACTATTTAAAATTGCATCTGCCTCTACCCCCGCCTCCCAGCCCTTCCTGACCCTTTTCTCCGCTTTATTTTTTCCCCAGCGTAATGTGACACACTAAATATATTACTTGTTTATTTGTGAATTCCTGCAGTAAATTTTAACCTCCATGAGGGCAGAGACTTCTATAGTTTTTTCATTAATATGTCTCCACTGTCTAAAATGTCTTTGACACATAGTAGGTACTCAAACTATGTTTGTCCAGGGTCTGTTGAATTCAGGATCCACAGGAGAATATCCGGATATATAGTTTTGCTTTGTAGAAGACTGAATTCCATCATGACAGTGCCACCTCCCAGTGTCCTTTTCTGAGCTGTTAGCTGGCCATCTTCTGTCACACCTGTTATCCCATCTCATCTCTAACTTACGGGCACCTAGATCTTTGGAATTCTTGTTGCGTCTCCCTTCTAGTTGAGTGTTGCTTCCTCTTACCGTAGTCTGGGTGCCTTTGAACGTCGTTCCCCTCTGAAGTTTATTATTAATGTAGAAGGGATGTTGGTTTATAACAATGATGAAATAATATTGTCTTGTACTGTGCTTTATTTTGTGGTTTTCTTTCCTTGTTTCCAAATGGCATTCTTAGGATGAGAAAGAGAAAAAAACCTCAGCAAGTTCTAGTAGTTCAGCTTGCTCTATAAGATCCGTTCCATCAGAGAAGAGAAAACTGGTAAGTGTTTAGATTCTGTAACTCTAAAAATTATTTATATTAAGGTTTTAGTCTGCAATTCGTAGGCTTCTGATATAAATTCCCCCACTACTTTTCTATTAGTGTTTTTCTCCTTATATTATACTTACTTTTTGATAGCCAATGGAAAGAAAACCAGTTTGGTTTTCTCTTCCTTCTACTCACCAAAAAAGCATTTATCACTTTCTTTATTTCTTTGTGTCGATAGACTCAATCATGTAGGATCAGACAACATGGATATAAATTCAGACCTTTTTTTGTGTCTTTTCTCATATATGGTATTATTTGTCTTTATAATTTCCTTTTGAGGTAGCCAAGGCAGATGTATTGTCTGCATTTTTTTCCGATTCAGAAATTGAGATCCAGAAGGTTAACTGACTTGTCCAAGGACACACTATTGTACAATAAATCCTCACTTAAATATCATTGATAAGTTCTGCAATTTAAGCGAAATCAATTTCACCATAGGCTAATTGACATGAACAAGAGTTAAGTTACTACAGCGTCTCATCAACGTTATAATGAAAGGCTGAATGAAACGGTGTCATTCAAGGACCTGCTGTATACAGCAACAGAGCCAAGTCCAGAGTTCTTTCCACTGCCACACAAATAATGGGGGACAGTGGCACCAGACTAAACGCACGAAGCTAGTGCGTAGGTGGTTGGTGAAGTGCTTGCCACGTTCAAGTTGAAGTTAGGTTTAGATCAGGATAGCTACAGTGTTGTGGGTAATAAGAAAAAGTGGTTTTAAAGGTTCCACGAATACAGAATTGTGTTTTTAAGAACTTGTTTTTATATAATGAAACTGCTGTTTTAGTTTATTGTTGTTATACTAACCTTCTTAAAACACCAATTTCATCATATTTTCTTCTGTTGAAAAACCTTCACTTTTTAATTTGTCATTTAGGACCCTCTTAAATTTGGTTAGACCTTAACTATCCAGTTTTCTTTCTTCTTCAAAGCTTCTGCTTCTGGCTTGGCTGGGTTATCTTTCTGCTGAACTTGTACCAGTCATCTCTAGCTTCTTAGAATACCTAAGCATTCTTAGCTGAGAATGCCTTTTTTTTTTTTAACCATTTATCTTTATTTAATATGTATTCAATCTTTAGCATATATTTTCCACCTTTTTTTCTAGGTATGTCCTAACTTTTGGTGGTTGATGTTTTTGAACCTTTTACAACTTACAACTGTGGATTTTTCTGCTTTAGTATTTAATTATGTCCTTACATTAGGTTATTTGTATATATCCTTTCATTTCTCTTTACTTTATTCTTTTCTTTTACTCCAAGCTCTTTAGAATAGGGACTATATCCTGTTCCTCTCTTATTTTTCTGGTGCCTAACCCTGTAGCCCCAGAGTATACAGAAAGGCAGGTGGTAGAATAGAGACTAGACAGTTCAGCAAGTATGTAAAAATTGTTTCCCAACCTTCTACTCCTATAACTGTAGCACCAGTGCACAGCCTATGTTTCTTAAATGATACATGTTTTTCTTTCAGAAATCAAATCATACAGACATTCTGTACTGTAATATAAAAAGAGACAAGAACTGAAAAGGTAAATTCTTCCTTTTTTTGATATCTTTTTACAATTTTTGGCCTACAATTGTGAGACTTGACTATATAGATTTGTAAAATACATTACTTACTTTGATGAGTACTGTTTTATATGCAAATATCTCTACGTATATCACAGATTATAATTTTTGAATTTTCATATTAGTATAAATTTAAGAAAATGTTGAGTGAAATAAAAAGGCTATCAATTCTATACTATATGTGAGACACTTTCAAAAACAGTGTAGATTTTTATCTTAAGCGATTTGATTTCGACACACCCTTATAAGATAACTTCATTATATACAGTAATGGAAGAAGTTAAGAGGTTGATTTATAAATTTTGGATAAATTATCTTTAAGTATTACCCTTGAAGAAAATATGTATCTTATTGAATTAATGTGGCTCGAAAACCATGTTCATGAAACAGGATTTGGCTACAACCGGAGAACTTGGGGGATAATGGAGGAATAATGGAAATTATTCTTTAACATCTGCGTTCTTTGGATAAAAAGTTAAGAGAATTTTGTGGTGGTGATGGGATTTCTCACCACTAATTACAGTAAATAGGTATAAAAATTATAATGCATAATAAAAGTTAATAAGGTCAAGTTTTCTCTGAAAATAAAAAGTTATAGGAAAATAAATGGTATTAAATATATAAATAAAAGTTCTACTTCTTAGATGAGCTCAGTTGATATTTATTAAAAGCAAAAACAAAAATAAAAACAAATCTCACTTACCTGTGATTCTTCTTTAGTTTTTCTTTTGAATCACCTTGTTTTTTTGTGGTACTTTGCTTCTATTTTATCTGTTGTAGTATGTTGTCACAAATTTCATGTCATGTTAACTCTCACTTTCTAAATTTTTGAACTAGATTTTTAATGCCTTTTGTACTAGTATCCTTTTTTAAAATTTTAAGTTCTGAAACACTGCTTGACAAAGTAAATGAAAAATATAAAACACTGCTTGATTGTTCACTAGTTACCTTTCGCTTACAGGTACATTTTCTAACCTTTGATTTTATATCCATATATAAGAACAATTTTTAAATGACTTTGATGTGCCCACAGAGTCTTAGGGAGGAGGAAGAAATATTGTTGAATTATTTTGAGAATAAGATCTAAATTATTCTAAGAATCCAGTAAAGTTCAACTCAGTTTCAGCATTTATGCAAAATCTTGCAGTGCTGAGTAGTTGAATGCATACTTCAACAACGTTTCTGCTTCCATGAGCCCACATGTGATCAGTGACCATGTCATCATGTGAGTTATCATCATAGGGAATCAGGCTACCAATATCGGTAATATGAGCAAGGCATGACATTTGGATTTATTTTACTCTCCGAATATTTACGTGCATTTATTGGCAAGCACTCTAGATGTAACTTGTAGTGAAACTTTTTTTCTTGTCAAAGACAAGCTAAATAGCATACAAGATATTTTGAAACTGCCTTGTCATGTATTTAAACAATATGGTATAGGAGCTGTTATACATTTAAAAGGTTACTTGAACAGAAGAAAGCTGTAATATCATGCTTTGCAGACATCAATATCAACAGTGAAGGATTTCTAGCAACCATTGCTTGCCTGCAGAGGAAGTGGTTCATTTGCTGCTGTTTACTCATTGGAGAAGTAAACAAACTTATTTGCCTTAGGTTTTAAGTATTTCTTTGTGGTATGTGACATCTTCTATAAAATTGCCTATTGTAATAAAGCATTTCACAAAACTAGTTGATAAGAGGTAATTTTAAGATTTCGTGTTGTTGACCCTTTAAAAGGTATTATAATGTTGAATTTTCATTTAATTGTGACCATAGAGAACATGGTGCATAGATTGCTATGAAATCTTTAGCACAAGGCTATTGTGAAGAACAAGTAAAATGAGAATATGAAATGCTCAGAGAACTACAAGGTCCTATTAAATTTTTGCTTTGTTTTCCTGATTTTTCTTTTATACAGCTGACATCTGTGGTAGACCATTACGTGCCAAACTAGGTCTATTAAAATTTAAAGTTTTATTATAACTTATTAACAGATAAATCATGATAGGTAGTCTTTTTGTGGGGATAGCAAAAAAGTAAAATCAGATGAAGACTCAAGGGAAACTCCTATATAAACTCTGAGATCTTTAGAATTTGCCCTTGCATAATTATTTGAGAAGTCACTTAATTATCATCTCTTTCTCTCCTGCTGGATCGTAAGCTAATTCAGGGTAAAGATTCTAGCCAATGTGTCTTCCACTGCCTCTCCAGTGCCTAGCAGCAGAGTGACAGGCACTTAGAAGGCACTCAAGGATTTATTAATATAAATTACCGGATTGTGTTACATTGAAATTTTTTTCCCCTTCCTGACTACAAGGATAATATCTACTTTCATTAAGCAGGAAATATCATCACCTATAGCTATTGCTACTTCTAAGATTTAGCACATTTCTCTCTGGTCTTTTTTACTATGTTTATTGAAATTGTTGAGACCACATTGTACATACAGATTTGATTCCTGCTTGTTTTTGCTTAATAGTATATCAGTATGTTTTGTTATGTCATTGAAAATTTTTATAAAGATCACTTGAAATGACTGGTATTCTCTCATATTTGATATAATGATGTTTCTTGTCATTTCCAAAATTTTAAGATTTTTAAATTAAACATAATTAAAATTTTACATAAAACATCATTAAAATTAAACATAATTAAAACACAATTTAAATTAAAATTTTAACATTGGAATTTATGTTGTCTGGTAAATTTTGCTATTAGAATAATCCTTAATTGAATATATTTATTTTTAGCTCACTTATGATTTTTTTTATCTCGATATAGAATTTTAAAATGGGACTTACTGAGAAGTCAAAGATTATGAACATTTTAAAAAATTTAATTATATTATCTGGTTCCTTTGTGAAACTATTATCATTTTGAATTTCTACCAGCAACTTATGAGAGAAGGTCTATTTAACAACCTCTTGCCAATATTTAATGTTATTTTAAAATCTTTGCTAATTGGATAGAAGAAAATGGTATTTCATTATAATTAGCATGTCTATAATTACAAGGGAAGTGAAATTTATTTTCCCAAATGTTTATTAGCCTTTCCTTCTTTCTCTTTTATTAATTTTCTTTTTATGTGCTGCTCTAGAGTCTTAGTACTTTTTGATGAGCTTTTTATCTACTAAGACTAATAAGCTGTCATATATATATATATATATATATATATATATATAAAATATATAGCAAATGCCATTTCCCAGTACTTTGATTTTGTTTATTAATTTTTTAATATGCTAATTTTTTACAATAAGTAGTCATCTACATTGATTATTTTCTCTTGTGATTTTTCCCACTGCTATTAAGTTTAAGAAATTCTCCATTAAGTCAGATAAATACTCTCTTTTTTCCCCTGTGGTTTTTTAAGGGTTTGATATGAATATAGCAATTATGGTAATAATAATTATTTGACACTTAAGTATTTACTCTATTTGGAATTTGTGTTGTCTGGTAATTTAGAAAGTTGTAAATTTTTTTTCGCCCCAATTATTCCAGCACCATTGGTTGAGTAATCTTTTCCACTTCATTTTTGATGTAGTCATTTCTACTTTTTATGAAGTTTGTGTCAAGCTAGTTCTGTCATTTCCTACTTAAAGTGATAGAGTACAAATTAAGTAATCATGTATATTGTAATGTAACGAGGTTTCTGTGCTGCTTTACAGGCTGAATGTAGACACGACGACTCTAAGAAAAAGACCAAAAATTAATCCTTCATCCCAAGGACCTGTTAGACTCCAAGGAGCATTAAATTCAAATGTTAACACATTATTTCACAGAGTCCCTCTTCAAATGGAACTAAGAAAGACATAAGTAAAAGTGTAGATTTTAAAGTTAATGATACTAAATTGACAAATGTCAGGAGTAAGCTTGACCACGGAATTAAAAACCTCAGCAGCCTAAGATTGCCAAAGACGTGAAACCTGAAGCTGAAGACCAGGCAAGTGAAAAAAAATGGCCTCACTTGCTTGCTCAGAGGGGGAAGATGAAAGAACTCAAGAAAGAAAGGCACAATAAATTTAGAGACGGCTCTGAAAAATATGTTTTGGAAAAATGCAAGAGGATCCCATTTTCTCAGGATTGTAATTCCAACAAGATAATTAAGGAACCCCTTGAATCTAGAAGAAAGAAGATCAGTTTCAAGATCCCAGTAAAATCCCAGGATCCTCAGCAGAAGCTTGTAGAAGAAAATGTCTTCAGTTTAGATTCTACAACCAGTCAAAGACTAAGCAGAAGAAAAAGGAATGCCTGGAAAGCTCTCAGGTTTCATTAAGTTTGGCGAGGCACGGAAGTAAACACTTATTTTCAGATTCCACATGTAAACAGACTGTTTGTGAGTGGAAAGGAAAGTATGAGCGCCAAGAAAATAATGATTCAAGTTCTCGTGAAAACCTAACCCAGGTAAGGTAGTGCAAAACAAAGAATACAGGTTTGAGCAAAGGATAACAGAACAGCTGATAATGGTTATAGAGGGCCGATTCAGATTTAGTCAGGAAGATGTGTGCTGGTTTCTTTATTTCACCCTTTAATTTCAACTTTCTTAGGAAGATAATCCTGACAGATATCAGGATCCATCGTAGAAGAGATTGTGTGAAAATGTAGAACGATGCAATTCCAGATAGTCCTTTATGTAAAGAACCATGACAGTCTCCTAGGCTCTTTAACCCCAGGTGCTGTACTGTAGAACACCCGGGGATTAGTATCCTGAATAGCTTATTTTGTTAGCCAGTTATTTTTTGAGTGCCACTGTGTGGCAGACATTACAATAGAATAAACTGTGAGGGACACATAGTCTGTGTTTTCAGAAACTTATATTCATGTGAGGAGACACAACAGTCACCTAAGTCAGAAAAGCCCTTACCACTTAACATGGGGATTAACGTGGCCTGCTTCACTGTGGGGGGAAAGGTTTACCAGAGGAAGTAGGAATAATGTTTAAACAGAACTGAAGGATAAATAGGAGTTACTGAGGTGAAGGTGAGGTGAGGGGGATGGGATGGAGATAGAAGGGTGTTCCAGCCAAAGGGAACTAACCGCGTGTGCCAAGATCCAGGCTGGAGAGCTGGCCACGCTATTTTGATTCCAAATTATGGAATAAATTGGCATTTATGGAATAAGTGGACCATTTTGAGAACCTGTTTTCTTTAGCCTTCTTTCTATGGTAGAATTAATTACCTTTAAGAGAACTTCTAGAACTTCGGAACTTCAGAACTTTAGAACTTCAGAAATTTAGAGACTGCTTATAAACAGGAATGGTTGGAGTCTACCTGCCTTTAGGTGTCAAGACTATAGATACTTGCTGCGAAAGATGGATTATAACTAGGGAGGCCAGAGGAGCTCGAGAGAGAGAACTTTTGTCCAATGAATACGAAAGGTTCCAAAGAGGGAAAGAATTGAGTTTGTTCTTTGTATTGCTTTCTTAAAGGAAAACAACCTCTAATAGTTTCTTCTTGTGTTATAACCAGTTCTCTAGAAGAAAATGAAAGGAACAAACTTGAACTTGCCAGTACCTTCAGTGACCATCCTTGTGCCATTGCTTGGTGCAGTATAAGAAATTCCTGCAGTGCATCTTACAGTTTCCTTTGGTCTCTCTAGAATTACTACACAAACCAAAGGAAGGACATAGCATGGATATTAAGTTGTAAAGGGAAGAAATGTTTGCATGATTACTTTTCAGTTTTTTAAATTAGAACTGTAAAACTGTTTCTTCGATAGCAGCCTTATCTGACTTAAAGTTGTTTGGACATAGGAGCAGCAAGTAACATTGAATATATATTTTTCCATAGATTATTGACAGTAGAGAATCATCTCAATATTATGTTTGTTGTTTTGTTTCCTTCACAGATTCTTCAATAGATAATTCTTTTCCTAAGATGAGTGTACTTTACAAGGAAATAGTTGTATTTTCTGGATTTAGTAATCTTGTTATTTAGTAATACTGTTATGCTTTCCTAAGAGAAAATGACTTCTTTTTTTCCCTAGGTTTTATAGACCTTTGATATAGACCCCTCTCAGAATGTATTCTCCCCGCAGCATTAAAAATTAGTATTCTAGAAGTTTATGGTTTTTAGGCTACTTTTACAAATAGCATCCCACTCAATCCTTACAAATCCGTAAAATAGAAATTCATCAGTTTACCAGACATCAATTAAAACTACCTATTATGTATCAGGTATGTTTCTCATTATTAGGGATTTAGAAATGAATAAGATGACCTTCACTCTCAAGAAGTTCTCAGGGAGGCAGATTAATAAACAAACACAATTGTAGTACAGCGAAGTAAATATCAGAGCTCTAAGAATGGGGTTGGTGTTAGTATAAATTTTGGGGTGAGTTAAGGAAGGGAGATTCTTAGGCTTGGCACTGAAGAATGTGTAGAGCAAGGGTAGAAGTGTTCTGCAAAGGTAGAGGTCCAGCGTGCGATGGCAGTGTTGTGACAGACACTGCGTGGCAAGTACGCGCGGCACTTCAGTTGAGATGCGTAGAGAATCTGTAGGAGAGGAAGTGAAGCAGAAGCCATGTTCCAGACAGTGGGTTATTTTGCATCCAGTGAGAAAAATTTTATCTTTTATTCAGTAGATGGTACAGAGTCCCTGAGATGTAGTCACGTGAACAGTATAATCCGGTTTTCAGTTCCAGAATCACTCCAGCAGGGAAAACCAGTACCACTCTCACTATTGATAGTCCCTTTTGTCATTCTGAGAAGCCTTTCTCCCAATCCATGTCTTTAATAAGGGATGATGGGGGAGGACTGACAGTTTTCCCTGAGGAAAAATTAGGGACAATGGACACAAACTTTTCTGGTTTTTTAGGTGGTAGAAAATTTATTGAAGTGACTTGCGTCAAGAGTGAAGGGTAGTAGTGACCTAAGTAAAACAGTGTAAAGACTCCGAATAGCAAGAGTTGCAGGAAGTTCTGCTAATAATCTCTAGCTTGCTTGACACTTCTTGGTTGAAGAGAAGCTTAAAGATCCAGGGAGATTTACTGTCAGGTGGAGAAGGGATTATAAAACCCAGGGCCTGGGATAGTAAAGTGATAATGGGCCTGCGTGTGTGAGGTATATAGTGTTATATCATGTGAAGATTGGAGATGGGAAGTTAAAGTGGAAGGTGAATTCCCAATGAAGGAACATATGATACACTTCTTTAGAGAGGGTTTGTAATTTATGCCATATAAGCCTCCTGTAAAGTACATGTGAGTATAGTGTCATCGTGGAGAATTCTTAGAAGGTGATTTGGTTCAACAGTGGCTTTTGCTGAGTTCTGTGTTACCTGTACGTAGGGTCAGGGAGGTCTCATCTGCTCAGCAAACGTGCCAGTGAAAAATTGGAATTAGATTTTCAATCTCTGCTAGAAGACGAAAACACAGACTTCTGGTGCTCTATCCCTGTATAATAATCCAGCTGTGCATCTTTTAGCCTTTCCCTCTCAGCCACATTATAATCTTCCGGTTCCCTTTGTTGTGTCTTGTGACTTTCGAAATGACTCTTATTCCTGGATGAAAATTTCCCACCACCAAAGACCAGCTCTTTTACCTTTCTATTTCTTTGGGTGGCATGTAGTTTCATTCTTAGAATATGACTATTTTTAGGAATGTATAAGTGAATGAGTAAACCCTAAAGAATTTCTGCCATGTTTTGTGACATAATAGAAGGCTTTTCTATTTTCGGGGCAATTTCACTCCTTAGGGGGCATTTGGCAATTGATTTGATGGAGACAGTTTTGATTGTCAAGCTCAGGAGCGGATAGTGCTACTGGCATCTAGTGAGCGAGGCCAGGGAGGCTGCTAAACGTGCTATGGTGCACAGAACAGCCCCCAGAACAAAGCATTGTCCCACCCCAAATGTCAGTGCCAAGGCTGAACAACCCCACTGTAGATAACATGCTTTGTTCTTAACTAATAAACCACTTTTCATTTCAGAGTTTGGAAGCACCATGTTCTTCAGTGTCACTCGAAAGTATTCAAGATACAGATCAAGAGGTTACTGCCATACTTACTTACTTTGAATATTTTTAATGAAATTAAGTGAAACAATTCCTATTTTAATAAAGAAATGAAAATAATACTGATGTCTGTACTAAAATCCATGTGTAAGTTTTTATGAAGTCATGAAAAACTATTTGGAGAAGTATTTACATTTACTTGATCACCTTTTTTGCCTTTTGGCCCACAAGTTACGTGAATTTTGATTTAACGTTATCATGGGTTTGCTTATGCCTGGCTTGCCAAAATGCTTTGTGATGCTGTCATGTTTTTTGCACGTTTTTCTGATCAGCAATAAGAGGAAAATGTTTTT
The DNA here is from genome assembly GCA_003508835.1 of Eonycteris spelaea. Taxonomy (NCBI): domain Eukaryota; kingdom Metazoa; phylum Chordata; class Mammalia; order Chiroptera; family Pteropodidae; genus Eonycteris; species Eonycteris spelaea. Next base: position 5,873,027 of record PUFA01000037.1, read on the forward strand.
CAGTGAAAATGAGAATCCATACATATTTATTTTTTTTACCTGTTGCATCATTTCCCAGGTAGAATCTCCTGATTGATCCTCATGGAATTATTGCATAGAATGTTATGGTCCTCAGGCCTAAGTTAGAATTAGATTCATAGAACACTTTGTGTTTTTCTATTTAAGGCAGACTTGAAAACCGTATTAATTGCTTTTTATTACTGAGAGTCAGTTGTATTTTCCTGTCTGGTGGGTAATTGCCCTTTGAAAAGGATTTCTCATCTTTAATTTAATTAAAAAATACTTTAATTTCTTTGCACCAAAATTCATCAGGGAACTACTTCTCTGAAGCGAGAAGCATCTTAAGATCTAAGTTTCCGGTTTTGATGGTTCATAGACATCTTAGAAATCTCAGGGAGAGTGCTGCTCATCGTCCCGATAAAAACACATTTGGCTCCTAAAGCACTTTGAAGTGAGAATGGGGACAGAATTAACTTTTTGAACGTCTGCTGTGGATTAGGTTTGTCTGAAGAGCTTCAGATTATTTCATTTAGTCCTCACAAAAATACTAAAAGGAAATAGATATTTAACATTCTTATTTTTTAGATGAACAAACTGAGACCCAAAGTAGTTAAATAATTTGCTTGCCTGAGGTTACAGAAGTCAGAAGAGCCATTAAAAAACCTGCATAGGTTTATAAATCTGTTCTTTTACCATTCCCGCCTCCATTAATTGCTTTATTATTAATCTGAAGAGTAAATAAAAAGTATTTGACTGTGGGTCTTTTACAATTTAGATGCAGATAGTAGAAGAGCTTCACGCTGCACGTGTGGGAAAAAGTATGGATTCCCCCGTGGTGCTGCCTCCTGGAGAGTTAACGAGCATGGAGGTTGATTTAGCGGAAGACGATAGACATTGCTCTGCCGGTACACCCTGTGCGTGTGAATGTGATGATGCCTGTGGTCTCTGCTCTCTTAAGAATGAGTGTGCCAACTCAGTTTTTATAATATTTAGATGTCAAATGTTAAAATGTGCTCATTTGCCATAATAAAGTGTGGTATATTTCTTTATAGGAATCAGGTATAATATTTCTTATTTGTTTTTATATATCTCACATTAGTAGGTAATTAGATGTATTTTCTTCTTTTTGCCAAAGCGCAGCAATCACAGTGATTAGTTGTCTTTTATTCCTGGTAGTAATCATAACTTTTTAACAGTTTCAACTATATAAAGCATTGATCAAAAATAATGCAAATTGCTCAAAGGTTTATATTGCTCAAAGGTTAATTTCTTATTTATATAGTAAAATTTTGATCTTCCTACTGGCTGATAGATAATGATATATTATCCAAAATCTATTAGCATACTATTTTGAATTGTATTTATACAAATAGTAATGCTACATTACATTCACATTGAATTTTTCACTTTACTGTTTTCGTGTGCATTAACATATATGACCCTCACAATAGCTCTATGAGGTAATGCTAATATTATCTGTTTTCTTTCTTTTACAAGTATTAATTTTTTCAATTATGTTTCACTCAGAGTATACTAAAATGAGCTCATGATTCCTGAGTGCACCACTACCTGTGCTGCAGGAAAGGATTTTGCAACATCATTACTCCTGGGGCGTCAGTTTATGTTCTTTCTCTTTAGAATTGTAGTAAATGCGTTTTTGTTTTTGTTGTCGAAAGGACTGCCTTCTCTTAAGAATGTTATCAAAGTTCCATGATATCTAAATTTCAGTTATTAAAGAAGTCTGTTATCACGTGTCATGAATCCTAATGTTGCCTTCTTCCTCTAGCAAATGCTGCTTCCGACAAAAAGCTTCTAATTGTTATTGACACAAATATTCTGATGAATCATCTCAAATTCGTTAGAATTTTGAAGACAACAGAAATACCAGGTATTTATAAAGCATATTGCTGATTCTGATTTTTATGTTTAGTTGATATTTTAACAGTGATGTGGGTCTCCCCCCCACACAAATATTTTTACATTTGGATATTAAGCATATGTATTAAGCATAATCAGCTTAAGTTAAAAAAAAAAAAGCGTTCACAGGTTAACCTAGCAATCTACATTTAACTCTTCTTTGAGTTTCAATACTTTTTTCAACATCCTTTTGACAAATCTTTTTTTAATTTCCATTTTTTTGTATTAGCTCTTCATTTAGATTGTGAATTCCTTACTTTATGACTTTCGATTCTACAGCTTTTCAGCTGAGTAACATAATAAATATTTGCTGACTTCTAAGACATCTTTTTTATTTTTTAGGCTTTGATAGACTTGTGTTAATAATTCCCTGGGTGGTTGTGCAAGAGCTAGATCGTATGAAGGCAGGAAAACTGCTAAAATATGCCCAGCAAAAAGCTATACTTGCAGTTCATTTCATCAATGACAGTCTCAAAAATCAAGATAGAAATCTATGGGGTCAATCAATACAACTTGCATCTCAAAAACTTTGTAAGTATCGTTCTGTCCTGGTGCTGCCTAGTTAAGATTTGTTTGGGTGCCAACTCATTGGAGGGAAATGGTACAAAACTTTAAAAACTTCATAACCGTTGCAAATGTGAACGGCAGAGCATGGTGATCAGCTTTGTGGGATCTTTGATTTATTTTTCTGCTTCTCTGAGACCTTCTTAGGTCATGTCTCTGTTTTAGAGATAGTGACCATTATAGTTCTGTGTGCATAGTAGTCTATAATACAGTACTTTGGGTTCTTTTTTTTTTTTTTAATACTGTTGCTGAGTGATGAGGCCCATAGTAATCTAAGTTTCTCATCTGTTACTGCACACAGTTAATATGATATAGGGGCAGGTGTTATTTTCCTCTAGTTTAATTTGTAATAAGAAAGTGTTTTTGTAATAAAGGTCTATAGATTTTCTCCTGATTTTATTTTTTTTCCATATTAGTTTTTGTTGTCGTTATTATTTTTAAATCATTCTAGTCTTAGAACCCAAGTATGCTCTTTATGTTTTACACGAAATTTTTGGGGAAAAAAATCTGTGCTTAAAGCAACACTGTTTCCTCTGCAGAGTTTATATATCCATTTACAGGGTTTATTTCATTCTTTAAAAATTTGTTTCTTCCCCGCTCAGAATTATTTTTATATGTAAATGTACATTATTTTATATATCATGGATTTCTGTTATCTACTGTACCCATATTCACTATAAGATGTGAAAGAATTCATCCTAGATGAATCTGATAATGGTATTAATGCTGAGAAGGTATTAATGCACAGCTGTTTAGTCTTAAATCTTTGAAGAAAAGGGCTTTCACCATTCATTCATTCATTCATTCCATTTATAAATATTAGCTCTTAATAAATTCTAGCTACAATACTTACACATTTTAAGTAGGAACTTCATGTGATTTAAGAGCTTTTAAAGGAAAACCACAAATAAATATAACTGATAAGAGTTAAGAAAATGTTAAAATGTTTGAACACGGTATTAAATTAAACACCTTAGTCTTTTTTTTTTTTACTTCTGCAGAATTTCAAATGCAGACATAGAGAATAATATCATGAATCTCTATGTACCTATCACTTATGTTCAGTAATTATCCACATTTTGCCTTTCTTGTTTATTCTCTCATTTACTTTTTTCCTTCTCTCCCAACTGAGTCCTGGAACTTCTGCAGTAATTTGAAGAAAATCCCAGATACCATAATCTATTATTTTTACCCATAAATATTTTGCTATGTGTTGCTAACAAATAAGACTTTTTTTTAGACAGCCACACAATTAACAAAAGTAAATCCTGATCTAAACCATTATTTCAGTTAAACCCAGTCCTTAATAAGAGGTGGGAATTTTGCTTACTCTTAATCTCTTTTTTTCAGTTATGGATATAAATTATATTTTATTTCATAATAATATAGACAGTGAAGGTAATAATGGATAACATATATATGGCCATTATTCTCCAGACCCTTTACAAATGCCTTATAGCTGATATCTCGTTCAAACCATATAGTACTGTGGAAGTTACTCAGCCACATTTAATCAATGAGGAAATTGAGACAGAAAGATTAAGTACTTGTCCTAGACAGAAATTCCTTCAATAGATCGGGTTTGAAAATTATTTTAGAAGTGCTCATTTTAGAATAGATATTTTGACCACATTTATTATTTATAGATATTTGGCCACATTATTTATAGCTTGTTATGTTTCCTTTTTTTTCCATTTTCAGTGCTTTTTTGATGTTTTGACTTCTTTAGTCTATGCTTCTTTGATGATTAAGGAGGGTAAATCATAGTCTTGGCCTCAGACTTCTATATTATTTCAGATTCTGGGTGTTTTCCGTGAAATCCATATTTCACTTTGTTTTAATGGCATTATTATCTGATCTTAGTTTTGTTAATTATAAGATTGCAAATATAATAATAGATTATTTCTATAATAGTCTGTCAGGTAAGTCCTTTATGTGTTTCTCTTATCATTGCTTTTTTGTCAAACTGATCATATAAAACATCCTTTATATAAAATCCAATGTTTTTAGTAAACTTACTTTATTAATAGTTTTATCAAATTATCCGTGATAATGATTTTATGATATCCTTGAGAAATATCTTTAGTCATCTTTATCATAATAAAATTACATCTTAAAACTAATGATAAACTGAAATTCTTATGAAAAAACTTAATTCAGGATTATTGAGTAAAATTAAAGTACTTGTTTGGAGGAAGGCAAGATCAAAATGAACTTTTAATTCACTTTACATCTGTCAAGTGCATTTACAGCCAACCCTAATAATTGCTCATTTTGCATGCGTTATTTTCTTTTACATAATCATTGAATATTACAACAATATATTTTTTATACGAGCATTTTTCTATTACAAAAAAGTAAAATGTCACAAATTGAATGCAGTTTGTCCATGTTAAATAGCCTTAGTTGCCTGTAATTTTAGCCTTGTCCTTAACTCTTCAAAATTGTGTTTTTTTTAATATATATTTATTTTGGTAAGAAGAGAATAGGACTTGAAATCTGATTTACCTGGTTTACAGCCTGAGCTGGAGACAGTTGAAGGTTAGGAAACTGAGTAAATAAAGAAGCGACAACCTTCAACTCAAAAAATGGTTGTGAAGATTGGTTAACACATTAAAGTAGTTAATGGCTCATGGCCTGGCATGGGTGATAATTCTCATGTGTCCTCATTATATGAAAAGGTTATAGGTATTGATTAGAAGAACTAAATATCCTTCTCCTAAATAGACAAAGATTATTAATAGGTCATTCACAAAGGAAGAACTACGAGTCAGCCATTTGTACACTGCAAATATTTTCCTGCCTGTTTGCTGTTTTTAATATTGTTAATTTCTGATGTATAAAATTTTTTAGATTTTATCTTTTACTTTTTGTTATTTCTTTCTATTACTTCTAAATTTAGAAAGTTCCTTTCTTCCAACAGCTGCTGGGAATGCTTAACATCGCTTCAGTGCTTTGGGAATATGAATGATTAGTAACTTTTCAGGAGAGCAATTTATCATTGTGTTCAAGAAGCCTGAAGATATATTCTCTTTTCAGAAATACATTCTAAAGAAATAATCAGAGATGCTCACAGCGATTTCTATAAATAATGCTCATCACAATATATAGATAGCAAACAATTTTAAACAATCTGGCTGTCTAACAATTGGAGAAGTTACATCCAATGCTATAGCCATATATTTTATATAGCCATAATATATTTTAAAACATGTTAATGACATATTATTAAACAAGATTTATTGAATAAATTTCATTAATATTCCAGCAGTATTAGGTGTGTTTTCCAGCCCCACATATCCTAGAAAAAGCGGTAGGACATATTCTTGAACTTTGAAACATTTAGAGCAGTGAACTGTAACTTTTAAACTTTGTTTTGTCTGTCGAATTGAGTTTTTTAAAGGTAACCAATGAATTTGAGCTGCCTCTTTTGCATTATTGTGTATTTACCCTGTGAGCTAAAAAGAAAGAAAATGGCTGCTGTAATATGTGTCTGTCAGGCTCACTAGTTTTCTGATTAAAGAATTGAATGAAATATCCATCAGGCTCATTCATTGAGATGAGCTGATTTCTGTCTGGACTTCTCTATGAGATTGTGAGTTCCCAGTTTGTCTTTGCATATCCAGTTACTTAGCACAGTGACCTGGCACATATTAGGCCCTTTATAAATACTGATTTCAGGATAAATGAGTTTTCTAATTTACACGTTATGAGGACTGCTTAATATAGGCTAAAAGTTGAGGTGGGGGGAGTTATAATCTGGGAACAAATTTGAAGCTCACTGGCTAGTATATTTTGACTTTTAGTGTGTAAAGGACTTGCCGAGGGCCTGAATCTCTGCGTCCAGGCTCCAAAGATTGTCATGCAGAAGTGGGTCTGGAGTGCGGCCCTGCAACCTGTATTTTAACAAGTGCCCTGGGGTTCTGGGGCAGGTAGTAGAAGGACCTAGGAGAAACACTGTCTTTGGTTCTATTTCTGCATATTGCATTATTTTCACAAAAACAAACTTTTACTATATACATTAAGGCTTGGAGAATGGGAGAGGACACCCTGTCAGCCACTGATTAACGTTTGTCAGGGATTACTTCTTTTGTTCTCTGCCTAGGGCCCACACTTCCTTCTCCTGTACATCTCTAAATTGTTATGGCTTAGCGAGTAAGGAAAAACACGTGAAAATGTTCTGTTGCTGGTGGAACAGTTACTGATTACACATCTCTGTTGAGAGCATTTTAAGTGTGATTTAATCTCATAATTTACTAATAATCTCTAAGTGGCCGACTTGAGACCAGAATTCATAGCTTTTGGTTTCTAGTCTAGCATTTAACCTCCTGATCACATTTCTTTGAGTCTATTAATAGGCATATTCTATTTCATTTTAGTAGTAAACTAACCATTTTGTCAAACTCAGAACTATATGCTACCTGTGTTCTAGATCCAGAATTTTCAAGGTATTGTTTTGCTGTCTTATCTTCTTTTTTTATTTAAAAAGTTTTCTTTGTTTTAGATGTTTTTGATATGTAAGTATGGTCTAGATTATGCATATGGTACCCAGATTTCTGGTGCTTATTGACAATTGCTTTTGCTAAATTTGCAGATGGATTTAGTGATGAGAACAATGATGATCGAGTATTAAAATGCTGTCTTCAATACCAGGAATTATTCCCTTGTTCTCTTGTTATACTGTGCACGTGAGTTTCATAGTCATTTTATTCTTTTTTTAAAAAACAGCAGATTATACCAAAGAATTTTTTAAAATCATACACTATCTACCATACCAAACATCAAAAAACATGTATACTTTTCTAAATCTGCCAGTAAGCATATTCGATTATATCTCACAATCTTTTATTTCCATTTTTATTGAAATGTAATTGACATATAACATTATATTAGTTTCAGGAGTATAACATGATTTGATATTTGTTTATATTGTGAAATGATCACGCTAAGTCTAGTAAACACATCAGTCACCATCTCTAGTTACAAAAAAATTTTTTTTCTTCTTTTAAAATCTATTCTCTTAGCAATTCTCAAATTTTCAATACAGTATTATTAACTGTAGTCACCATGCTGTATGTACTATCTCACATTTTTATAACGGGTAAACTGTAGAAAAATGAAATTCGAGTCTCAAGTAAATGAAGATTCATTTCAATTTAATTTATGAGTCAGAAAACGTTTGAAAAATCGGGGAAATCAATTCAATATCCCAGTAAACTAGTTCGGAAATGTAAATCTGACATTTTTTGGTCATGAGGCAAGAAGTTTGACTAAATAATTCATTGACTTGTGGGAAAAGGGCCGATGCTGCTGTAGCCATGTCCTGCGTGCCTGCTGCTTGACTAGATTGGAGTTCTAGATCTGCCCCTCACCAGCGACGTGGCTTTGGAGTTGCTTACCAGTTTCCTCAAGTGTAAAATATCGGGAGAAGAATAATACCTGCCTCGTGAGGTTATTGTATTTATTCAGGCAGTACGCAGTAGAATAGCATCAAGATACTTTCCCTCCATTTCTCTTCCTCTTTCTGCTTTCTTTTCCCAACTAATATTTTCTTAACTAAGTTTTAAAGGTGAAACCACCACCATGCTAAGCGAGGCCATATTCATTATGTGAGAAAAGGCTCTGGAGGAACCAAGAAGAGCAGTTTTAATTTGCAGCTTTAGTCTGAATTTTCTGACTAAAAACCACTGCAAGGTGGGGTTTTTATAGTTTCATGATCATGCCTAAATTCTCCGTGCAGTGGAGTGGCTAAAGAAACGAATGGCCCTAAGATTTTTCTTGTAAGGAGGGTTGGTTAATTTTCATTTTAGCTGTCTTCAAAGATGCTATTCTTTTTGGTAGTAAAGAAACTACCGGCCATTTTTATCCCTAGGTTTTAAATTGTTTTATGATTTTAAAATCTATTCTCTTAGCAATTGTTTTATAACATATATTGGAGTTTGTTGAAGGCTGAAGTAAAATTAGTACTGATCATTTTGAATTTGAGATAAGCTAAGTTTGAGAGATAATTATATAATCGTTATGTTTTTTGGTTCAACTTAGAATGAAAATTAAATTGGTGAGCCTTTATCGGTTGTAGTCTTTGTTTTGCAGTAAGCAGAAGTAACATTTTTTTTAGTGAAATGAAAATTCATAGTCACACCTTACTTTTAATTCTGGGTATTGTCATTTTGTAGATGGGTCTGTTTTTTATTTTTATGTTTAACCCATAATGGGCAATAATCTGTGTGAGTCACACTTATTTCTTGTGAGGATACGGTGGTAAATGGATGATAATGACATTAATTGGTAATGATAGTAACAGGACAACCTGTAACATTATGTACTATACATCATTTTAGTGCTTTGCTTACATTAACAGTCCTAAGTATAGGCCAGCACCGCCAGTTAATATCTCCAGTCCAAGTCTCTCTTCTAAATTCCAGAGTAGTCCGCTCATTTACTTATTTGATGCCTCTGCGTCGATGTCTCATAGACATCTGACACTGCCCCTCCAAAAATGAACTCTCGATCTTTCCTTCTAAACTGTTCTCCTTCTGAACGAAAAGTGCCAGCTTCCACTCATTGGCTAGAAACCTAGAAATCTAAGAGTCATTTTTGATACTTGCCTTTCATGTCCCTTGTAATCTATATTTAGTCCATTACCAGGTACTGTATTCTTTTTTTTTTTTTTTATCGTCCCTGCCATCATTCTATGTCAAGTCATGTTATTTTTCTTCTTTTCTACCTTTTCTCCTCTAAGACTAACACACTCTCTACTTCCACACTTGCCCTCTTTTGTTTAGCTTAATTTTTAAAAAGATTCATTATGGAGAATTTCAATAATATTCAAAGTTAAGAATTAATAAACTAAGTACCCAGCTGCAACAATTATCAGAATTCTGCCATTCTTCATCTATACTTCCATCCACGCCCTTCCTCCGTATGATTATTTTATACAGTTCTTTGTATTTTGAGGGAAGAATGTGCACATATTGAAATACACACGTCTTAATTTTGCAGAATCGACAGTGGATTCACTGGTGTAGCTCACATCCCTCTCGATATGAAGAACATTCCAGCAGCCCACCCTCTTAGGTCCTTTTATGCTTTTTTCCTAGTTCCTTATGGTAGAAGCTTAGATCATTTATTTGAGACTGCTGTAAATTTCCCTTTAGGTACCACTTTAATTGCATCCCACAAATTTTGATGTATTTGTTTCCATTCAGTTCAGTATTCTTTGTGATTTTCCTTGTGATCTCCTTTTTGAGCCACAGATTTATTTAGATGTTTATTCCTAAATTTCAAATAGTAGCAATTTTTCCAATTAATCTTTTTGTTATTGATTTGTAAAGTTTAATCCTGTTATGACTTGAGAACATAATTCATATGACTTCTGTTCTTTTACATTTGTTAAAGCTTGTTTTCTGGACAGAAATATGGTCTACCTTGGTGAATGTTTTATGTGCACTTAAAAAGAATGTATATTCTGCTCTTGTGGGTGGAGTATTCTATAAATTTCAATGAGGTCACGGTTGATAGTGTTTTTCAGGTCTTCGCGAACCTTGCTGTTACCTGTCTACTTATTCTGTGATTACCGAGAGAGGAATATTGAAATCTTTAACTATAATTGTGGATTTGTCTGTTTCTTTCCGTTCTCTTTGTTCCACTTTGTGTGTCATAAAGCTCTCTGGCAAGATGCATACACATTTAGGACTGTTTAGGATTGTCTTATTGAAAAATTAACCCCTTTCTCATTAGATAATGTTTCTCTGTGTCCTTGATAATATTCGTGGCTCTGAAGTCTCTTTTGTTAAGCATTAACATTTTTCCAGTTTTTTGGGGGTAGTATTTATGCGATGTATTTTTTTCCATCCATTTACTTTTAACCTATCTGTATCTATATTATTTTGTGGGTAACATGTAGTTGGTACTTCCTTTCTTTGTCTAATCTGATAATTTCTGCCTTTTCATTGATAAGTTTTACTAGTCACATTTAATTGGTTGGATCAAAATCTACCATTTTGCTAATTATTTTCTTTTTATTTCATCTGTTCTTTTTTCCTTTATATTTTTGGGTTAATTGTATACTTTTTATAGTACCACGTTATCTCCATTATCGACTTATTTAAACCTTTTTGAAAAACTTTTTTAATGGTTGCTCTAGTGTTTACAATATAGATCTTTACTTGATCAAAGTCTACCTTCAAATAACATTACATTGCTTCACGCGTAGTGTAAGGATCTTAACAATAGTGTATTCCCGGTTTCTTCCTCCCATTCTTTGTGCTGTTGTCTTAGATTTTAACATTATGTGAATGATAAACACATAATACTTTGCTGTTATTTTTGCTTCGCTCGTTTACTGTTCAGAACAATTCAGAGTGAGGAAAAACGTGAATATTTTAATCTTGCGTTCTATTTTGAGCACTCTTCATTTCTTTTTATAGATCCAAGTTTCTGTCTGGTGTCGTATTCCTTCTGCCTAAACAACTTTCTTTGACATGTGTAAGTCTCTTGGCAATGAATTTTCTGATTTTGTTTGTCTTCTTATTTTTGCAAGATATTTTCACTGGGTATACAGTTTTGGGTTGACTTTTTTCCCCCTAATATGATAAGATATCACTCCATTTTCTTCTAGCTTATATGGTTTCTGATGAGAAGTCTGCTGTAAATGTTATCTTTATTCCTCTGTATGTAATGTGCCTTTTTTTTTTTCCTCTCATTGCTTTCCAGATTTGTCTTTTGCCTTTTTAGCAGTTTGTTTTAGCATTTTTTAACAGGTATGCCCAGGCATTCGTGTATGTGTGTGAGAGAGTGGGAGCAGGGTAGGGGAGAGCGAATTATCTTGCTAGGTGTTCTCTGAGCTTCTTAGATCTATGATGTGTTGTCTATCTTTAGTTTTCGAAAATTCTCAGCCATCATTTCTTCAAATATTTCTTCTGCCCCATTCCCTGTTTTCTCCTTGTAGTATTATAGAATTACATTGTAGCAGCCAGCCTCCAAGATGACCCCAATGGTTTCTGCCTCCCAATATTAAGGCCCTTGTGTGGTCCCCTCCTGCGTTCTACCAGGGTTGGTTGTCTGTGTGACAAATAGCATGGAATGCCATTTCTGAGATTAGGTTATAAAAGACTGGGACTTCCTTCCTGGGCACTTTCTTGCTTCCCTCTCTGTTTTGGATTGCTTGTTCTGGAGAAGCAGGTTGCCGTGCTATAAGCAGTCCTGTGGAGAGGCCCACATGGTGAGCAACTAAAGCCTCCAGCCAAGAACCAGTGAGGGGCTAAGGCTTGCCAACAATCTCATGAATGAGTGCCATTTAAACCTTTTGATGGCTGCAACCCTACACAATAACATGCTCCAAACTTGTGAGAGACCCCAAGCCAGAACCATTCATTCCAGCTGCTCCCAGATGCCTGATTCATAGGAACTATGTGAAATAATAAATGTTTGTGTTAAGCTGCTAAGTTTTGGGATAGTTTGTTACACAGCAGTGTATGACTAATACATATGCATATGTTAGACTATTTCATATTGTCCCACAGCTCTCGGATTTTTTTTTAACTTTATTCTTGTTTGGTTTCAGTTTGGATAATTTCTTTTGACCTATCTTCAAGTTTTTTTGTTTCTTTCCTCACCTCTATCTAGTCTACTGAGGAGTTTGTTGAAGGCTTTCTTCATTTCTGTTGCTGTTTTTTATTTCTACTACTTCCATTTGATTCTTATAATTTTCATCTGTGCTGAAACTTCGCATCTGATTGTGCATACTATTTATCTTTTCCTGTCAGATAACGTCAACCTCGGTGTCATTGCTGAGTCTGGTTCTGTGGATAGCTTAGCTTCCTCTCTTGGCTGTGTGTGGTTTTTTGTTTTTTTTTTTTTTTTCTGGGCAGAATTCATATGCAGATTTTAGGGCTCTTGTATTCTGGTTTCCTCCATTCTTCAGTTTCCCTCTTAACTTTCTACCTGCTCTGGCCAGCCCTGAATATTGTCTTCTGACATTTCAAGCCATTAAGGCTGTGGCTTTCTGTCTTAAGACATTGTTGAATTGGGGAACACCCTCAGACCAAAAGATAGACTTGGTACTCTCACCAGTATAGTTTTTAAGTCTTGAGGGTAGTCTCCCTGCCAACTTATGCCTACATTTTATTGCTTTCTAGTTTCTTCAAATAGGTTTTTTTTTTTTTTTTCTAGTTCAGATCTTTCCATTCTCATCTGTAGGAGGATTGGTCTGACCAAGGTACTCTGCCAGTAACAAAAGCTAAGAGCCTTCTGGACTCGAGAACAATAATAAACACAGATCTGATTGTATTAGTGCCCCCATCGAAGCCCTTAAATGTCTTTCCATTTGTTAATGTCCTTGTCTTTCTCTGTAGCCATGTAAACTGGCCCCAAGCACTATGCTCATCATACCGATTTCTTTCAGCAAATAGCAAATTCACACCATTTGTCTTACACTCACTTTGAGTAAGTTTGTAATTGCCTGCTCTGTGTAAATTATCTCTCTTACTATGGCTCTCTCTCTGTGTATTTCTGTTTGGATGTTAGTATTCTCAAAAGCTCTTATGATGTGGCTGTCTTACTTGTTAATCCTTATATCTTCTTTCTTTTAAAAAATTGTTCTCTTTTGTTTGTATATGCTGAGAATCTCAAATCTCTGATTAGATTCCATGTTTTGAGTTGCCATGTGATTTATCTCATAAGAAATAAAATGTTTTTTCCTTCTAACCCAACCTTAGGGATGACAGAAATTTAAGAAACAAAGGCTTAATAAGTAGTGTGAAGTCGCTCAGTAAAGAAGAACTGAGTGCAGAGTTCTTAAACCTATCCCTGAACACAGATACATATCATCAGCCTTGTATATCTAAGCAGCAATCGAAAGCAGGTAGTATTTTTACTTTGAATAATTAGAAACGTATTTTATTTTATATTTGAACATTATTGATAACAATTGGAATTTATAGCAGATTTTTATCTTGTCCATTTAAAGTAATGTTTGGAATATTTGTTCTCACATAATTGGACATTTAAAATGGCATCGTCCGGAATATTTGCTTGCATGTACATCATAAAAATAAATGAATATCATAATGGTAATCCAGAAGAAATCATAATTAACAGTATTACCTTTTACATACACTTTTATAAATTAATTTGAATTTTTGTTTGTACACTCAACATACAGTTTACATTTTGGCTACAGAAAATATTCATTCTAAATGGAAATTTTTAGTTTCATTGTAAAATTAGCTTCATGTTCATAATTTTCTGTTAATACTGTAAAAACCCAATAATAGAAAAACTTGAAAGACTCTAGTTGTAGTTTTTTTTCTAATTTTAAACTAATAGTTAAGAAAACTAAATGGTTTATTTTTTTCTTATTTTTTTCTCACCAGAATTACGTCTTTTTCCACCAGAATAATCTGTTCTATAGCTTGATATTTGATGGAATATTATATCAAATCTAACATAATTTAAAAACACACACCACCTTTTCCCTCTGTGGGGAAAGTAATTATTGAAGTTTCTGTATTATATATATTTATATATATAAGAATTCCTATATACACATGGTACTTATTTGACCATTTTCATAGTAAAATTTCTTTAGTCATAATATTCAAAATGGCATGTAGAATGAGTAACAAGATATTCTAATTTATCTTATTTTAAGGGTAGCATGCTTTTACTATGCCCATTATATTACTGTCATTTTAAAACCTTAGTTTGTATTTGTAGAGATAAGCCACTTAATATTTTGAATTGCGCTATAAAGAAATTATAGTTGTTTTCAGGTATCAAAATAGTAATGGTAATGAAGTAATATCAATTAAAATAATAAAAACTAATTTTAAAATGGAGGGCATAAAGGTAGTTAAGTCAGAGATTTTGGTCCTTTCAAAAAAATTTATTGATGTGAGCTGCAATTGGAAGAATATGCTATTTTTAGAAGAAAACACATTTGGATCCGTAGTTCTTGGTTTTCTAGTATAAATAGATTCAAAGCATTTTTTTTTTTTCCTTTTTTTGAAAGTAAAATTAAAATTATAGTTAAAACCACACACATTTCTTAAATTTTTATTTTAATGAAAATATGTAGTTGCCTTTCATAAAAAAGATAAAGAATTTGCTCATGTAACATTTATATTACATCTAAAACAATTATACTAGACTTACATGTTTCTAAATACTGTTTTTAAAATAAAGTACTAGTTTGTTGTTTAGGTAACAAATACTAATTATATACATAAAATGTTTATTATTTATGGCCAAATACTAATTAAATGTGTAAAATATTTACTATTAGTGTCCTAAACAAAGTTTGCAACTGTTTTAAAGAAACACCTTTGGAAGAGAGCAATGAGGAAGAATCTCCAGATTCTGGTCTACCCATTCTACTTGAAAGGATAGTATCCGATCTTGAAAAATCTCTTGGAACAGCTTTATCTTCAATATTAGAAACAGAAATGAAACTTGCTTTTGGAAACCTCTGGGTGGAGGTGATTATTTAAACTCTTATTAGTTGAAAATTTCTTTTTTATTGCTAATGACTGGTTACCTTATTTTAAGAAATATAGCTTATATAAAATATGTATGCTTCATTATAATGATGTTTTACATTATACTTTTTTCTTGAAGTTTTTGAAATAAAATTTTGAAAATTAAATGATTCATATTTCCTAAAGGTTAGAACTGTATTTCATTAGTTATATTTTTCAGTGAACAAATATTTATTGTGCATATATTATGTGTCAGAGACTTCGCCCCCACGAGCTTAAATCGAATTCAGAAAACCTTCTTTCATACTAGTTCAAGTCAAAATGTCTATCATAGGGAATTCTCCTACAATATGAATTCATAAACAGAAAAGTATTTTGGCTTATGTCATAAATATGAGCATCAATATAACATTGATTCTATTAATACGATATTTTGAATTTTCTTTAGATTCAGATCTTTTGTGCAATTAGTAAAACGCCGTATTTGGCAATAGCGGCCTTTTTTAGTTTCATGTCTGTTTGCTGTTCACACTTGTAGCTGGGAGAAACATTAATTGCCATCAGTTGTAGATTGTGTCTGTACCAGATATGCAGTGAGATTCTGATACCTGCCAATATATTGTGTTTGTTACTTGATTATATTATCAAGTGTTGAACCAAGATGATGAAGAATAATTAGAAGATTCTAGGAGGGCTGACTTAAATTGGATATTTCATAATCGAGTCTAGAACAGTGATTCGATATGAATGAAACAGAAAAGGACATGCTGACATCTTGTAGAACTAAATGATCAATCTTTATAAAGATGTCTTTGTAAGAGTGTAGCAAGTGTCAATTATAATTGACAGCTTTTTTCTGTATCAATTTTTTCACCAGTTACATTAAATAATTAGATTGATTTCCTCATATAAATGACCGTGTCAAAAAGTAGATCAGCAATCTTTGCTAATTAAAACTGTGCTTCCTCTAATTAGAATTCTGCTTGCTTTTTGCACATATAGTTTCTGAAACTACATAAGGACTAATACTAATATGAATTTTACAAAACCAATTTGCAATGAAATTAGCATTTTAAGACTATGATTGGCTTTTAATAATACATCTTTTAGTTTAAAAAGAATTCAACTAGCTATATTTTGCTGAGAAATATATGTAGGGACTCCTAAATAGGAACAGTTGACCTTTCAACAATGTGGAAACTTGGGGTGCCAACCACCCATGCAATTGAAAATTCATGTATGACTTTGACTTCTCAAAAAGTGAATTGCCAATAGCCTACTGTTGACTGGAAGCCTTGCTGATACCGTAAACAGTCATGTATTATATACTGTATTCTTACAATAAAGTAAGCTAGAGAAATGCTAAGACAACCATAAGGAAAATGCATTTATAGTACTACCTTACATATTTATTAGAAAAAATCTGCCTGTAACTGGACCTGCACAGTTCAAACCCATATTATTCAAGTGTCAACTGTGGTGTTTAATAATAGTAATAATAAATAAATCAATAGATGCTAATTTTTTTCTAAATACTTTTTAGATGCTGTACTTGAAACCACCATGGACCCTAATGCATTTGTTACAGTGCTTTAGAAAACATTGGTTGGCTGTATTTGGATTAGTTATGGAAAAGAATTTGCTTTTAACCATTGAGAGCTTATATGAAAATCTCTGTAAAGGTATGAATCTTTTATTTTGTTTTTAGCGTGTTGTATTAAAGTCAGACTAACATATATATTCCATGTAATGTGAGGATAAATTAATTCAAGAATTTGTTAATTAGTTCTTAATCATTTATACTTCTCATTTCTAGAGGGAATTTGTGATAGCTGGCCGAATGGATGCAGTTCACAGGGCTTGTGACTGTTGGTATTGTTGATGTTCCTGGATGTTGTGAATATATAATTTTAAATAATGTTTGAAAACTTTTAAAGTCATATTTGATTTTCAGGTATGCAAATAGAATTATTTACATTTTTTTTCATTCTCGCTGTGTTTAACACAAATTCTGACCACTTTTCAGCTACTAATTTTAAGATGTAGTATATCAAGGTTTCTAGCTAAAGTATTTGGATAAGGAGTAGGAAACCTTTGGCTTTGGTGCAAAGTGAATTTTAAAACCGGAAGAGACTACAGCCAGCCACTTGACTGGTAGTGTTTAAACTGTATTGTACAGAACCTCAGGCTTCCGAGGTGCCCCTGGAGGAGCCGCAATAGAGGAAAGGTCGATGGGAGCCTGGTGGGCCTTTGGCCTTCAACCCCAACTTTAGCCAAGCGGCTTTCTTTTATCTATTTCTATATGGAGATTCCATGTAGGATTTGAAAAAACAAAAATCAAAAAACTTTTCTCTGCTAAGAAGAAAAAGATGTAAAAAGCACTGATCTAATGTTATTAAAGCCCATGTTTTGTGGTCAAGGAAACGAGCCCAGACAGGGGTAAGTGATATGTCTAGAGTCTAAACAACTAGATTTGTCTTGCTATCTGTGCCTTTTAAAAAGCAAAGTAAAACCCCAGGGGGTTTAAAGTGCCTCGTTAGTGTCTCTTGACCTGTACAAGATATGTTGCACGAATATCTATTTTTCAGACTTGCCGTTTTTAAAAGAAACATACTTTCCAGGGGTTATCTTTAACCATGGATTATTTGTTGGAGATGTTATTATATAAGGGACATTGAACAGTATATTGGACATGTCTTCAAAGCAGTTTTACAAGAAAGATAGAAACACTTTTTATCTTACCAGGGGCATAATTTAGTTGGTTCTAACAAAAGGCAAAATCTTGATCTTGAACAAGATTTAGCTTAAAAACCAGCGTATCTAGTTGCCATCTTCCATTTGTCTGTTCGTTTCAGGGGTGGGCGGTGTTTTGCTCTTTGTAGTTTAGACGTAGTTAGTGGACAGCAGCTCTGATTGGCAGTAAGGAAAGGATTGAAGAGATGTGACTGTTCCTTTTTGGGAATCATCGTGTGCATAATTTATTGTCCTTATTCAAGAAGAATCTGATCCCTAATATTTACTGACTTGTGATGAATATTAAAAGAATTGTAAAAGCACCTTCTGCTCTAAAATAATTTTGATGAGAAGAATCAGTTTGTGACTTTGTTTACTATCTTTAATAGTATCCTCAGCTGTTGAATTATATGTGTGTGTTTCTCTTCAGTATACCAAACATATACCCTTAGATCAATTCATAGAAAATTGTGTGGAAAATGTCTAGTTGCTTTTTCTGACTTTGATATCCATATTAACTTTAGTTTAAATAATGATCATTTTTACATAAGCATTAAACTATTTCAGTCGTGTAGATGTCTTTTTATGTTTTGTCTAGGTGCTGAGTTTATCACTGTTATTTCCCTTTTGCCCATAGTCTTCATAAAGAATTTCTGTAAGACCGAAATAAAATTATTAATTCAAGGATATAACCTTGCTGGATATAGACTACGTTGAAGAAGCCCACTTTAAAAAAGTCATGGCCAATTTCCCCTCCTCAAGAGATTTACTAGGGTCATCAGATCTAAATTCTGTCTCATGTGTAGCATCTCTCTCATCTCTCTTTTCCCATAGGAATTTAAACTAGTCGTTGACTTTAAAAATAACTAAAAGTGTTTTTTAAGGAAATATACTGTTTGTTTGACGAAGGGGAAGCCAGAAGCTTACCTGTAACCATCACATTAGATTAGAATTTCTAATATTGTTTAATTATTATAATCTTTTATTTTCATTTAACCTTTCATTAGTTCACAAGCAGATGCTTGTTGTGTGAGTGATACAGGGGAACTCTATTTTTTTAACTCACAGAGCTAGCGAAAAATCATGCTGGTGTTTCAGAGAAACTGAACATTAAAAAAAATAACACATTATAGCATGGTTATTGTAAATGCCTTTGAAAATTGTTGCGCAGCATTCTATCTTGGTAATGGAAAGATTTTTTTTTTTTTTATTCTGAGTTTTGGTGACATTAGAAAGTTACTTAACTTCATTGTTCCTAACTTTTAAATTTGTTGAAATTATTATCATCTCTCTTAATTAGTTTGATAATTTAAGGCAAGTCATTTTAGTTCCTTGAGAGCAAATCATTATACCTTTAAATTATTGCTTTAGGTTAACTCACTTTGCTAATTTACAGCAGGGAAAATTTTGCAAGCTTCTCTTGCCTATAGCTTACTGTTACTTAACAAATAATAAGAATTATTTATTTTCTGCTAAAGCTGTATTGAGCACAGAGAGAGAACACATTGTTTTCAGTAAATTCAGTATTGCATTTCATGTGATGGAATTCGAAGCTGAATCACTACGTAACAACCGAGGTGACAATGAGAGGTCCCACGTAAGACTTACGTGCTCACCACCAAAATGTGACTCTTCTGATGCCTCCACAGTAACTTGAACGTGAAACTACCTCAGTTTTGAAATTCTGTAGTGTGACTCATTTGTTGGGTGGTCATCGCTCTTTTCCGAAGTGTATGATGTTCATTCATTTTTACTCCGAAGTTGACCATGTTGAGGGAACTCCGAGAATCTGAGCGCGGAATACCAGAATCAACTCCAAGTCCTTTGTCGAGAACTAAGTTTGTTCAGTTGTTGCTTTTTATGCCATAGAGGTAAATTAGGAGTGGTGTGTAGGTGTAAAGGTGTACTCTTCTTAAATTTCATCATTAATAATCGGTTTTCCAAAGACATTTTTGTGCTGTATGCTCATTCTTACATATTTTTTCCTTTTTAATTTTCTTTTACCAGCTAACAATGAAGTGGATTTTACAACCGTGAAATTCCTGCTTCAGGATTCTCAAAGTCTGTTACATGCTTTCAGTACAAGGTCAAATTATGATGGTGTTCTTCCACAGGCCTTCGCGCAAGTAAACAAGCTACTCCAAACATTTACAGAGGTAAGAGTCCTTTGGAATGCCACTTAGATTAGCTGATCACTGGCGTTCTAAAATGAATCTAGCAGACAACAGTAGGTAGAGGATATTTTAATTCTAACTTATTCTAAAATATTAAGACATTAGGTAATATATTAAGTGAAATGAAAATTGAGTACACAATTCTTATTACAAGTTCTAAAACACACATCCTCTGGAGGAAGCAGTATCACAACAGTTGTCAGGATTTTATGTGATTTCATCTTAAATGGAAGAGAACTATGCACTGTTGTCGGAATACTCATTTTCCAGCTCCCTAGACCCATGAACCACTAGATCAAAATACTTTGGAAATTTTTTTTTAAACATGCATGTGCCAAGACCATCTCAGACCTTACTGGATCAAATGCCCAGTGATATGGTTCTTGTTTTACTTTTTATTTTGAAATAATGTCAAACTTACAGAGAAGTTGCAAGAGTAGTACAAAGAATTCCCATATATATCCTTTATTCAGATTCCCCAGTGTTAACATTTTAATCACATTCGCTTTATTGTTTTCCCCGTCTGCCTACCTACCTGTCTGTGTACTTACCTGTCCCCATTTTGTTTCTGAACTCTTTGAGAAAATGTTGCAGATACGATGCTGCTTTACCTCTAAATACTTCCATATATATTTCCTAAAGGATGTGTATGTAACTAGTATAATTAATCAAGAAATTAATATTGATATAATACAAAGATAAGGTGCTTGGAAGCTTGGCTATACCTATTGTTATTGTATTCTGGGTGTCCTCTCTAGTTCAAAACCTTATGTGTACAAGAGTTCAAACAGTACTGAATTGATATGCACATTACAGCTAAGAAAGGTCACGATAATAAATAGAAAATATTGTTTGATATAAATAGAAAAGGAAACTTTTTTTTAGCTCTGATACTTTTCTGGGAATATTCTGTACATAATCAAGGACAGAAAACAGTAAGCACTTTTCAGAAAGCTAGAACTTTTGTAAGTACAATTTGGATTTTTTTTCCTCTCATGTCTAGTGAAGGACTAGCTGCATTTTCTGTAATTCTTATTTCCCCAGGTCAAGGCAAAACTTAATCGAAACCCTTCTGAAAATACAGCGTGTAAAAAGCAAGAAGATACCTCTCCAATGAAGTCTAATGACCAAGAAATCACCACTTTCTCAGGTGCCCATCTTTCCCAACCCAACAGGCATCAAGAAATCTGGTCTATCCTAGAGAATGTTTGGATTACAATATATCAGAACAGGTACTGCATTTCTAGGAATTTTTGAATTTTAGGGTTTTCATTCATTACTGTTATTCATTGCACCGTTAGTGCTTGGATTGTGATTTTAATGTACTAGATTATCTTATTGGAAACCTTTCATCAAATTGGTACCTTAGAAATAGTGATGCTTAAAGAATTACCTGGAGAGTCTTAAAAACATATATGCCTGGGCCATATTCATAGAAATTCTTATTCAGTAGGACTGAGGTGAAGCTTAGATAGTACATTAAAAAAAATCTCTCTGGGTGATTCAGCTACAAAACCTGGATGAAAAGCATTGCCCATATATGTCAAAACCAAAGAACAGTCACCTAGGTGGGCTCAGTAAATTAGCAGGATACAAAGCATTAATGAAATTTAAAATGATTTAAGGAAAGGTAAGTCTGGATTAGGGAAAATTCACGTGAGATTTTTTAAAAAAGGAATATACTTTTATTTAAAAGGAAGAAACACTGTATTACTTTCATTCACATCACAAGTACTGTAGTCTTGGTAAAATGAAAAGATAGAAACCATTTGTGAGCAGTTCTTTAAATAGGCTTCTATTAAAACAACTTAAAAAATAATTTAAAGCAACTGATTTTAAACTAGGCCAACACTTCATTCCATACTTTTACCCCAAACCCATAATTTTTATATAATTAATTCGCCAATGATACTATACACTTCATAGTATGGTTTTGGTGGAAGGGCCCAGAGTGACTATTGTTTTGGGTTAAGATCATCTATCTGTTCTAGATAGATGTTCACAAGAGCAGCAAAGTAATATTAGCTCTATTTAAATATATATTCTCAGTTAGTCATCTATTACAACACTAGATTTGGGGCCTGTTTTTAGTCCTTGGCTAGAATGAAATTTTTTTTTTCAAAACCATTTATAGTCTTCCATACTAAAGAAATATATATACCTGACATATGAGCTAAAGAAAATATTTTTTAAATTGTCTTTTCATATAAAGGATAGGTTTTGTTCATTGGTTTGTCTTATCTTAAGTTTAATATTTTGACTAATCAATTTTCTGGTTAGTTGAAAGTTACCATATGTACCAGGCAGAGATGATCACTTTTAGAGTAAAATAGATTAAACCCATATCTAAGATGTTTTCATCTTCCTTTCATTTAGAAAACATTTGCGTGCTTTATGTACCTTAGAGCTGACTTGTGATATACATACATTTGTGTCAGATGTTACTGAGTTCTGGGTAATTTCTGGATAATAGACTTTACATTACAGCGTTTCAGTGAGTGACGAATACTTACATTGCTTTATCAGTATGTAGTTATTAAAGCCTCCTTCACTGTTTCTCATGCCTGGTTGTATACCTGTCACCGTAAAACTTTTCAGCATATTTGTGCTTGAACCTTCAACGTGGAGAGGTCTGGGGTCTGGTAGGCCCTGTGCTCACCTGAAACTCCGAGACTCGCAGCGTTCCACAACCTATTTGGCACCAGCGACTGGTGCTCCCGTGAGAATCCAATGCCTCATGATCCGAGGATTGGAAGACTTAAGAAAGTTGGAGGACTCATACTTTTCAATTTCAAAATGTGCTACAAATTTCTAGAATTCAAAACAATGTGCCACTGGCATAAATATAGACACATAAATCAGTGGAATATAATTGAAATACAGAGGTAAACTCATATATCTATGGTCAGTTGATGACCATTCAGTAGGGAAAGAATGGCGTCTTTTACTAATGATGCTGGGACAGCTCAGTGGCTACACATGGAAGAGTGAAGTTGGACCCTGGTCTCATACTACATACAGAAAGGAACTCAGAATGGGTAGATGACCTAAATGTAAGAGTTAAAACTATACAACTCTTAGGAGGAAACAATTTAAACAGATTGGCATTATGAGAGATGAGTTACAAATATGAGTTGACTTATTTTATACATTAGAAATTGAAATGCTTGAATTACAGTAAATATACACATGAACCTAAAAGTATCTCTTCTTTTTCTCTATTTCAGCACAGATGTGTTTCAGAGATTGGGTTCAAATTCAGCTCTGACTTCTTCAAACATACTTCATTTGAAGAAGCGTTTATATATCTTCAGAAGTTAATGGCAGCTGTGAAGGATATTCTTGAAGGAATTCAGAGGTATACATGAATTAATTTTAAAGTTTTATTTATTACTTTTTTCTTCTAGGCTTATCAGATTTGTCAGAGTTGCTGAGAGTGTTCCATGAGATTTCCTAAACTAATGGCCTTTACATTTAACTCTTCCTCCTCCCTTGCAAAGAATCCCTGTTTCTGGTTTGGACCACAAGAATGCTCTGCTTTTTCCTTTCTAGAAAAAAAATTTACAAGATTGCATGCTTGTTAAGAAACTGTGTGTGTGTGTGTGTGTGGTTGTGTGTGTGTGTGTGTGTGTGTAGCTATAGCTTCTAAAACAGTGCCTAGCATATGATGGGCACTCAATAATTACTCGTTGAATAAATACATGTTAATATTTATTAACATGATTAAATTCCTCCAATGCAGTCTCTCAGTTTTATAAACTGAAAAAGTTAGAGAACCAACAACAGTCTTATGATGTTTTGAGACTTATTCAGGTGATTATTTCAGATATTCATGAAGCATATAGAAAACATAGTGCCAGAAAGCTATAGAATGGACCATAGCATCTTTACAGCATGAAGTCAAATGTTTTCTTTGTGGCACTAAAGGAGAGTACTTGACACTACCTTTTCTACAGATAGTAGGGATTTCAGTCTGTACTCAGTTCCTTGGGAAAAGTTTATTGAGCACCGCTATGCTTGCCATCGTGCTGGGCTCTGGGGAATCAAAGATAAATAAGATGCAACCTGTGACTCCAAAGAGCTTGTAGAAATAGTAAAACAGTCACATTGAAACAGATAATTGCAATAGAGAGTTGTTAATATTTTAACAGAGACATGTGCACTGGAGGGAGAAAGGGCTTGGCAAAAGATGAGGCTGGATGGGGGTTGGAGGGAAGGTCTTATAGGCCACTCAGAGTTTCCGCTTTATCCAATAGGCTGGTCTTTCACATGCTAGCAACTGTTAATCATGTGCCTTGATGAAAGTGTTCCTGGTCCAAAAAGGTTTGAAATACTGCATATTACCCTCTTGGAAAATCATTGTATATCTATTAATATATTAATGAGTTTTAGAAGCCTTTGCTGTAGAGCAACTTTTTTAATTTTAGGAGCTTTACACAGATTGATGCTCGGGTCCCCTACCCAAGACATTCTGATGCCATTGGTCTGAGGGTGTGCCTGAGTCTCAGGAGTTGTAAAATTTCTCAAGGTGATTCTAATGTGCAGGCAGGGCTGAGAACCACTAGCCAGTGTGCGTATCCACTGGTTCTCACAGTGCGGTCGGAGAAGCAGCAGCAGCATCGTCACGTGGCACTTGTTAAAAATATAATTCGGAACCCTGCCATACCTCCCCAATCAGAAACTCGTGGGTGGGACCCAGTGGTCTGTGTCCTCCAGGTGGTTCTGTGCGCTCAGAGGCCGAGCAGCACTGGCCTGCGCTCTGCCCTGGTTGCCGATTAACATCATCTGGGAGCTTTAAAAAAAAAAAGAGCAGTGTGCAGGTCCTATCCTAAACCGGTTAAATCTACATCTCTGTGCCTGGGACCTGGGCATACGCACGTTTACAAACTCCCTGGGTGATTCTCATGGGGAGCCGAGATGGAGAAGAAGGTATTGCACTTCCTGCCTACGTAGCTGTACCCAAAGAAAGAAATCCTTGGGATTTTAAGGCTGATAGAACTTTTCATTCTTTCCTCTAAGGACACATACTCCAGGAAGAAGAAAATGTTAGTGGCTCTGCTACTTTTAGGGTAAATTGTCTTGACCTGAGTCTTCATCTATAAAGCAGGCGTGATGACGCCTTCCCAGAGCTTTTCAGTTATTGTCCTTTGACAGTCAGGTGTTGGCGTAACTAAGGAAACCAGTGATCCTCCACTTATTTGTTGGGGAACTTGTTAAAAATGCAGATTTCTAGATCTTACCGCAGACTTATTGAATCACTATATCTATATAGATAGTTTGTAAAGGAAGGAAGTTGTGTTTTTAACACAGTTTCCAGGGGATGTGTGTGCACTTGAACTAATCCAGCCTCTTGTGGTAAATATTAGAACTTCTTGAGCTACCAGTAGAGGGCATTATGAGTAAAAACGTTTGCTCCTTTCAGCACTCATTAAGCAACAGGAAACTGCTATGATTGCAAATCCCGCCCCCCCCCACACCTTTAAACAATACATTTAAGTCCAAATGTAATAAAAGTTAATAGTTATATTATTTTGTCAAGTGTATATGTGGTCGTAAAATTGTTAAAGAGTCATGTTAAATCAAAATAAGTTCTGTTAAAAAATTTTTTGGCTAACTTATGTTTAAACGTTGAAAAATATACTCAACTTTGTAGTGAAAAATACACTCAACTTTGTAGTGAATGCAAATTCGTTAGCATTCTTTGGTGTTTGTTAAAATGGAATGGTTTTATTTGGTTTTCAGATACTGTTCAGTGCATTATATATCAACTCTATTTCTTTTTATCGTAGCAAGTCGTGTATGGTGTTACACTGATGACCTGTTAGCCAGGTCTTTCGGTTAAAGAAGTCAGTGAAATGTATTTGTTAAACTAAGAGCTTGGACTTCTAGTTCCAGATTTATCCCTTTGTAGCTAACTTCAGGCATGTCACCCACCTGCTTCCTCTAAGCCACAGTTTCTTTCCTCGTTAAATGTGAATCCTGATGCCTTTGTTGGAGGAATAAATGAGATGATGTATGTGAAAGAACTTTTTAAACTGTAACATATTTATAAGTGTCAGTCTTTGTTTTCTTCTTAAAGCTGATATGTTAAGTTTGTATAAAATGTGTATTTCAATTTTTAATAAGGTGCTAAACATGCTTTTGATTAAGACTGAAAATGTTGGTAGAGCACTTGTTCATAGATACACATTGGGGAGCAAAAAGCCTAATTTTGTAAACTAATAAAATTTATATTAAATAGCTGACGAAATAACATGGCGTCCGCATATATGACTGAATTATCCAGCACCTGCTCCAATATTTTTTAACTAGATTCTTTCATGTTACTGAATAGATGCTCATGACTTAATTTTAGAATTACTAGATTTCATTTACATATCTGAAGCTCTTACCTATTCTCAGCATTTATAATTCAAGAATAGGAAATATGGACCTTTATTTTTATCTTAGATATCAGCAGGGTGATGCCACAGTTATTCCTGCGCCCCTAAAGCATTTGCAGGGTTGGTGTCCCCTTATTTCAGCAATAAAATCCAGTTAGAGATGACAGAGTGAAATATTTAACATCATAAACTTGATCACATCAGAATTAAACAATTAAATATAATACGAAGATTATTTTTGAAGATAACAAATATCTTAATTTGTTTATGGAGTTGTATTTCAAATTAATAATTTTAAATTTGCCTTTTGTCTTGTAACTGGTTATTTCTGCCTAATCATTTATTATCTAACAGTTGGATTAAAATTCCTGCTGTTAAGTCTTATGTTAAGAAATGCTAAAACCACCAAGACACTGTATTTTTCAGTGAAGCAGATGGGATAAATGAGTGAGTTAATCAGAGGGGTTAAGCATCAGTAAAATAAATGAAAAGAGGGAACTCAGTTAAAGGTGCTAAATAAGGACTATCATAATTTTAACATAAATAGTAATATGTGTAGTAAATATGTGAAATAAAGCCAGACTATCAGTTCTGATTCCTTCCTACAGAGTAGTTATACAAAAGGTTTAGAGTGTACCCTAGACGCTAGGGTGAGTCTCATCTATTTTGAGAAATATCCTCTTGTGACTCTAAAGGACTTTTAATACCATGGTAGGCCACCCATCTGCCCATAGTTAGCAGTGATGTGACCAGTGTCCTCAGGGCTGTTTCCCAATAACATAAAAGGCTGAGTCCAACTCAGGACAGACAGTAATTAAATATATATTGTATATCAGAATCTCTTGGAATTATCTAACATTTTTATGTGTTAATCCCTATTAATAAGACATAATGAACCTTGTAGAATCCACATATACTCATACTTAGTAATAACTGTAAGTTGTAAATTTTCAGTAAGCTTTCGTTTTGCTAACATTAAGCTAGTTTATTTTCGACAGCATGTAGTTATATATTTTCCCATCTTAATTGTTGAGCTCAGACAAATAAGTAAAATCATCAAATTGATATTTTTGGTGTTAAAGATAAAGTATGAGCACCCTTGTACGCTCTGGGGTGTAAGGTAGTATAAGGAGCGTATCAGTCATCCTTCTGCGAAAGGACTTGCATCCATTTACCAGGTGACTCTATGCTGGCAAAAGTGAAATACTCAGACTTTTTGCAGGCTTACTAGATACTGGCTCTGAGTTAATGCAATCTCCGGGGACCTAAAATTCCACTGTAGTTGGAGAAATGGTCAGAAAGGCAGATCTACCTTGATTAATAAACAGTGACTGCTGGTGTGTTTGGAAACTTGGAGTAAGATTGGAGAACTGGTGACAGGGAAGTCAGGAGAAGGGTGTGTGGACAGTCATCTGTAATGGGCACAGAGAATGCGGGTGTTTGTGTCCTGTGCGAGCGCTCATTGAAGGCTGCCCACTGGAGAGGAGACTCTGAATCAGAGGGACAAGGCCAGCTGTCCCGAGGAGGTCAGTCAGCCTCTTTCCTCAGCCCACCCCAGCGTTTGGTTAGTGATATCACATACGGAGGGACAGTGACAGCCTGGATAACGTGAGACTTCCCCTCACGAAGGCTGCTCTGGCTGCTGCCCCTGCTAAGAGCCTAAACTGCCAACAGCAGAGGCAGATGTTAAGCTTTCGATAAAGCACCATTTCCTAGGGGACCAGCAAGTCACGTAGCAGGTGATTTGGACTCCTGTTATGGAGGGGACAGTGATTTGTCCTCACGGAATAGACACCGGGGTGACCTGTAAAAGACTTATTGCCATATCAGCTGCAACCTGTGGAGTGCGGTGCTGGCCTAAATAATGCTGCCATGGCGCTGTTTCTCCCTGGAAAATGTAAATGCAGCAAACCTTGGAAGGCGTCTCAAACAGAAAACGTGACATGCACTGTGCATACTTAGGTCCAGTGCTGTTGGTAGGACAGGAGGAGCAAAAAGAAGGGTTTTGATGTATTTCGAAACTTTCTGTGTCTTGGTGCCCCCTGTAGGAGCACAGCACGTGATTACTACGTTCTTTTTAAAAAGCCCAGTTCCCCCAGATGGCTTGGAAATAGTTGGAAACAATTAAGAGAGGTGGATGTGCTTTTATGACCTATTCATGTGTTGGAGTAGAGGCATTCTTGAGTGTGTGCCGTTCCGTTAAGCCGTCATCGTTATTCTTCCTATACATAGTTGAGCTTAGGGCCTGACGTACACGCGACCATCTTGTCCTCAAAACGAAGATCGGTACCATTAGTTAGGAATCAGGGTTTTTTTCCCTAAATGTGTACATTTTCAGAGAAATTACAGAGATGCAATTTTACTATAACCTGAGCCAACATTTTTCCTATGTGTGCATTTTCAACTTTTTATCGAAAGACATTTTAAATAGAATTCTAGTTTAGAAATGTAATTGCCACTTCTTCAACTTAGATACTTCTGTGACAGAATGACCCATGTGGGAAGGGAATATTGTTTATGCACCTCTTCCGGAGGGAGACCGCAGGTCTCCGTCTTACCTGGGCTCGGGAGTGATTGGTTCCTGCTGCCACTCTCATACCTGTCCGCCACTAACAGAAGTCCCCATCCCTCTTCTCTCTACATGCCAACATAGGGAAAATAGTCTCTCTTATTTCAATAAGTTGCAATAGGATGTCGTAGGAGGAAGCTTCACTAAAAAGCTAATGAATACCTGACTAAGTAGATTCAGATGGAGGGAACATAGAGCCTGCCTGTTGCTAGGAGGAGGAATGCCTGTATGACGTTGCTCAAAGAACATGTTGGATGAGAGATCTCTTGTGTAGCCATCTTGGAAAATACGATCTAACAGTCTGTCGTCTGGCCTCTACGGTTTCCATCCCTTCTACTAGCAGAATATACTCATCCCATCTTCCCAAGACTCCCAGTCTTATCCCATTAGGACACTAAGTTAACGTCTAGGATCTCATCATTTCAATCAGGCCCAGGTGGTTGAGGCAAGGCTCCTTGGGTGTGACTCCTTTAATAGCTCCTTGAGGACTGTCTGTCTTAACTACTGTGAATGAAAGAGACAGATTCGTTCCCACAACATATACTATCAGGACAGGCACAGGATAACTGTACACTTTTCCATCCAAAAGGGGGAAAGTAAGAGGCACGTAGGAGCTCTAGCAATGATAAAATCCAGCCGTGCACACGCTGCTGGGAATTACTCACAGCTGCTCCTGACTCTGCTCTCTGGGTCTTGATATTGGCTCCAATCCTTTTCCGTACGAATAGCAAGCTGCAACCGAGGAGACTTCTCACCTGCTTCCTGCCTGTCAAAGGTAGTCCAAAGGCTCTTTTCATTTTGAATTTTCTGTCCTGTTTAGTTTAAGTGGTGGGACTTCTACGAGAACAGTCCTCTAAAAAAACTGTTTTCTATGAATCTTATTGGGGTTTGTTCATTAGAAAAAAATAACAGCCTCAGATTTCTTAGAAATAAACCCTTCTCCACCTTGGGTTCCCCGTGAAACTACTATGAGCAATGCTGTTAAGATTTTTGGAGGAATTTTTGAAGCACACTCTTAAGCTCCTTGAAGGGCCTTTTGTCTTTCTGGAAAGTTCTCCCAGGCACGTACTCAGATGTTTTTGGAGTCTCAGCAAAAGTTTTACAGTAATGTTATTGTTGTCTTCATCTGTAAACCGTGTTTCCCTCCCACACTTGTTAAAGGTAAGTATTGAATAGCACTTAAACTTCTAACCTAAGATAAATTTAGTTGTTACTTTGGGACGTTTTTCTATACGTAATGCTTTTTGCGATGTGTTTCCTAGACTTTTCCAAATGTCTTCTGTCACCACCGCCCTCCCTACATTCTCGTGTGATCTCATTTCCTTCCGACCCCTTCATGAGCATTGTGAATATTCAGTTCATATTCTAAATGTGTAAACTAAACTCATTATGAAAATGGTGTCACCTGACTCCTTTCTGTTTTCTTCCTTTACTTTTTAAGGTGCAGGAGTCCATTAGATGAAATTTGTTCATTGTATGTTATTCATGCTAACATATGCTTATTGACTTTTGTCTGTTGAGCAATTCTGTGATTTATGTTAAAATTTCTAACCGTAGTTGTGAACTCTTCAATTTCTTAGTGTAATGCCACCAACATCTGCTTTATATATTTTGACATTATGGTATATCTTCCTGCTAATAATATTTTTTGCCTTCAAGTTTATTTTGTCATGTTAATACTGCTACATGAGCATTTTTCTCCTTTTTTGTTAGTATTTTTTTCTTTATCTTTAACCATTATGGGTCACTATTTATTGATTTTTCTATATGACATAAAGTTAGATTTGATTTTTTGATCGATAATGAATAAAAACTGTGATTGAAATAATGATTGAGAATGTGCCCAAGATCACATAGTTTATACTTGGCAGAGTAAGAAACTTGTCTGTTTCTGGAGAACTCACTTTTAAATACACTAAATTTCTTGACTGAATAAATGACTTTAAAGTTAGTTATAGTCAATAGATATTTTTTAGTTGGATTTATAAAACTTTAGAAAATTTCCAAATTTAATTTAAAAGATTGACAAAAACCTAATATCTTTGCTTATAAAGATATGCATCTTCTTCATTTGTTTTTCTAAATCTATCTTTTTCTACCTTTTACTTTTCTGAGAGGAGAATGAATCCACTTATCTTGGTTTGGATGACTATCCCACAAAGGTTTCCTTTGGCAAATAGTCTGGTTCAAGAGACCGGCGTTAACAAATGAGACAACTAGGATAATAAAAGCAGAAAAGAAAACTATACCTGAGTTGGTATTGCTGATTTCAGCACCATATAATCTGAAAGACTGGTTAACAACTGTCTAAAGCTGGAATAAAAATTTCCATCCTATGGCATGACCAGAATAGGTCAGGACTAAGCTAGCATCCATGTGTAGCAGGTCATTTATAGAGGGGGGGGGGGGCGGGGCGGGGAAGGCAAACTGGTTGTTTTGGCACATTTTAAAACTTTACTTTGTATTGGATTGGGTATTTTAGAAATGCCTTAGAACTTAACAAAGCATAGTTGAATTGGACACAATACTTCTAAGATTGGGAAGAGAAAAGAAAGCAGTGGCTATTTATTTTAGAGGATGAGTACCCATGGTGCCTTAGGCAGTAGCAAAGAGCATGTGTGATGCTGGAAATTTAAGGTAAAAACACATTAAGTCCAGACTCCACCAGAAAGGAGTAGGGGACAAAGAACAAAGGCAGAAGTAGGATGAGAGGACCCAGGGCATTTTTCTTTAAACAGTGCTGGGGTGCTTGCCTGTGTTTTATTGGCCAATGCCTGTGCAGCATGGGTGAGCTGGCCCAGTTTAATATTCAGATCTGGAAAAGCAATGACCAGAAAGATAGAGTGAGAAGTTAAAGAGACTGGCATTGCAAGTACCAAGGAAGGATTTCCAAAAGAAAAAGAATCTCTAAGTGTCATATTACTACTGAGAGGCTAAAAGTGCCCATGAGATTGTGTAACACAGGGATCAGTGGTGAGTTCGTGAGTGGCAATTTCATGAGAGTGTGGGGTCGAATGTTAGATATTAGTAGTCCTTAAATTTACCTATAAACTTTTTCCCACCACCAAGTTTTAAAAATTTCTAGTATTCCGAAAAGATCAAATTTCAATTATTAACTTTGTCCAAACTACTCAAAAGTTCCTATATTCAACATTCATATAGTACAATTATAATTAGTATAATCAGCTTGCAAAGTTATTTGGCTCTGAAGGAAGAACAGGAACCTAAAATAATTCATTTTGTTTAAATTTGTTTAAAATGTTTGATTTTTTTTTTTTTGCCATTTTAAATTATCTATGGTGTTCTTTCTACATCTAGGGCTCATGGATAGCTCTCATTTGCATGGCTGATTTCTCCAAGTTAACTATAGAAAACATGATTTTAATATCACTTGTAATAAATGACAAAAGATGCTCTTAAGATCCAAGATAAGATTTTTTTTCCCTCGTGAGTGTTTCCTAATTGTTAACTTGATAAATTTTCACCCACTTCATCAATAATACAATTTAAATCAATCCACAGCAAAATCTAATTTGATGGTATTGTCCACATGAGAACAGCGGAGATCTGAGGCTCTATTCCCATTAAACAAAACTCATTTCCCCTTCCCCTAGCCCCTGGCAGCCACCATTCTACTGCGTAAGATTTTGACTAACTTTGTACACAAAAGAATTAAAATCGGTATTGAATGTCAGCTATAATTGAACAATCAAAAAAGGGTTGGGAGGGAGGGAGGTGAAGGGGAATAAGAGGTTCAGATTTCCAGGCATGAGTCTTGGGGATGTAGTGTATAGCATAGGGAATATAGTCAATAATATTGTAATACCATTGTATGTTTTCGGATGATTCCTGAACTTATCATGGTTATCACTACTTTAAGTATGTAAATGTTGAATAACTGTGGTGTACACCTGAAATGAATACATTATTGTAGCTAAATGTAAATTAAAAATCTTTTAAAAGAAATTAAAAACGAGGTCTGAGAGAGATATTTGCATACCCGTGTTCATAGCAGCATTATTCACAATAGTTAAAACGTGGACACAGGCCACATGTCCATCGAAGGATGGATAAGAAAAATGTGGTATGTACATACGATAGAATATCATTCAGTCTTAAAAAGGAAGGAAATTCTGACATGCTACAACATGGATGAACTAACCCCGAGGACACTGTGCTAAGTGAAATAAGCCATATAAATGCTTTTTCAACTTTAATTTTTTTTCACACTCTTGAAAACTATTTTAAATATTATATT
The DNA here is from genome assembly GCA_003508835.1 of Eonycteris spelaea. Classification (NCBI taxonomy): domain Eukaryota; kingdom Metazoa; phylum Chordata; class Mammalia; order Chiroptera; family Pteropodidae; genus Eonycteris; species Eonycteris spelaea. The sequence continues at coordinate 5,906,104 of PUFA01000037.1, forward strand.
AATGTAAAACTTTTGTCTTGCCAATGAGGAGCATAATTTATTCAGTTCCGTGGGATGTAAATTGTGATTTATAAATATCTAAGAACATAGTCTCTCTTCTTTTGAATTTCTAGAATTAGATATTAAGCTTGAATATTCTACACTTCTTTCCCCGCTCCTGAGTCTGCTGCTTTATTTCTCCTAAATGGGACAATTGTTTTACTTGAATTTTTAAAATCCTAATTTAAAAGTTAGTCCATTTTAATGCATTGTTTGTCTCTTTTTTAAGTTTGAGTGGCTTAGTTGTTTTTTTTTTCTTTCCTTAAAGAGATACATTGATATTTTACTAGTATTGGATGAAATGGAATAAAACTTGTTTAATTCAGACTAACATGTTACTTGCTTAAATGCTAATTGTTCATATAAATAGAAAACTCAAGTGACTCTGTGGTTAAGAGTCAGGACTTGTAGTGAGTGCTGCTTCTGCTACTTCCTTTGTGGCTTTGAGAAACATCAGTCATCCGTGTTTGAGAAACAAACATCTAGGGTTGCAACAGACACAAAATAGTTTGCCAGAGCATTTGATAAAAGGCAGAGTTTTTTTTTTTGCTTACGTATAAAATTATTTTAAAAGAACTTTATTTCATATGATTTTGTAAAATCATGTAAAAGCAAGAAGATGGTGGCGGTTATCCTTTTTATTAGTGGTAAAAGCATGAGCTCCAGAGCGAAACCAATAGAAGTTTGGATACCTACCGCCACTCTGTAATCTTGGGCAAGGTTTTAACAACTCTTACCTGTGGCTTCTACATCTGAAAACTGGTTTTCGGAACAGCTACTATTTATTGACCTGTGTCTGACATTGCGCTAAACACTTGAGATACATTATTTAGTTCATATAATCACCTGGTATGATATATATTACCTTCTCATTTCACAGGTGAGGAGCTGGGGTGCAGAAAAGTCGGTAACTTGATTAAGGTCTCATTACTAAATTCAGGGCATTAAAAGCATTAGAGATGATATAAGTAAGCAGTATCAGACTTGGAGTAAGTGTTCAATGATACATTCTGTATCATTGTCGATGCTGTTATAAAAGAAACCAAAGTACCTTCAGATCAGACTTGTTTTGTAAATAAGCTGCAAGGTGCAGATTGAATCCTGTGGTACACGCAGTGGTGGTAGGTGTCCAGATGTCTGCTGGTTCACTCCGAGCCCAGGCTTTTACCACTAATAGAAAAGATAACCGCCATCGGATGTCTGATCCCCAGTTGTGATAACAAAATTCTGAATTGAAATTCCAAGATAATAAACAACTTCAAGATAGGCAACCAGGTCATTTAATTTTCTTTTATATTCCATAGCTCTTAGAATAATAGACATTTAAGAAAATAGTATACGTTTGATAGATACTTACTTGTTTTGAATTTTTCTTGAAGGCACAAGGGTGGGTATATTTAAAAATAAAAAATGGCCATTTACTGAAAAACATTTCATTTCCTCTAAGGGGTAATTCTTTCATTCTATCATTTTTTTAATTTAATTGCTATTGAAGGGTAATGTTAGGACTTTCATTCAAAGAGTCTTTTGTCTTCATCTTGGTATAAGAAAAAAAATGAGAAAGCTATAGAGAAGGCTGACCTCTCAAGAATTTTTGTGTGGGAAATTACTAAGGCATGAAAGTCCATAAACCATTTTTCTCTATTTTGTTTTCTGTGTGTATTTTCAACAAACTGTACTTATAGTTAGTAAAAGTTGGCAACTTTTTTTTTATACTAGGTTTAATTTCATTCTCATAAGCTGAGTTCATAGGACGTAATGAAGTCTAAATTCAACCTAAATTGAGTGTACTTTAGTAAAGATTGTCTAGTCTATTTGTGGCTTGGTTTACCCACTCGTTGAGGATAACAGATTTGAATACTATAATGTATATCCTAGTTTCAAGAAAGAACATGTTTAGTTTTATTCTGATTATAATAGGTATCTGTGAATGATGCTAACATACCAATAAACCTTCAGTACAATATAATTCTGTGCTATTTTGTCAAATAACAAAGTGTTTACATTTGGAGCAAGTAATTTCTTTCTTAGAAACTTAAAATTCTTTTGTTCCATTACAAGAATAACTTGTAAATTAGTTTGTTTTCTTTTTTCTTCCTTCATCATCTTTCTATGCTTGCTCAGGATTTTCTTTTCCAGGCTCTTTAGAACTATGATGTTCTACTCTGAACCTTTGTCTTTTTCGTTCACTATTGTATCCAAGGGCCTGGGACAGAGTTTGGCTCATAGTAGGTCTCAAATACTTGTTGAATGAGAGAATAAAAGGCCTCTTGTTCTGATCTGGGCATCTTTGTTTTGCATCTTGCTTTTTTACTTACCAAGAACATTGTGAGGTTTAGCTATTATCCACTAGAGTTTGCCTCATCTACTGGACTTTTCATACGCTATTATTTATAGTTACAACTGTGCTTTTGTGAGGATAGGAGGGAGCGAACTTATAGACTGAAAAAAACAGTGTAGTCCAAAAAGGCAACTCTGTAGAGAAGGAAAGTAGATTAGTGTTTGCTTGGAGCTGAGGTTGGAGGTGAGAACAGAGAATGACAGCAGATGGGCAAGAGGGGTTTTGGGGGATGAAGGAAGTGTTCTCAAATTGCATTGTGGTGATTGCGCTACAGCTCTGTGAACTTCTTAAAAATTGTTGAATTGTTAAACTGAGTGCATTTTATGGTATGTAAACTACCTCAGTAAAACTGTTCACAAAAAGAAAACCAAGTTAGGAGTTTAAATATTTTTTCAATTTTTTTGCCAATTGGAAACCTAGGACATTGTAATTATTTCTTACTTTGGATATAATTTTGCTATAGATAAATAACTAATTTACCTGAAACCATTTTTTTTCTGCAGAGTTTTTCAGGACAGAGAAAAGTTAATTTCCTATGAACTTTCTTTTGTGATAATCAGCTTGAAATTTATAAGGCTTTTATACAACATCTCGTTTCATCTGACTGCCTTATCCTCTTTTATGTACAGTTTGGATGTTTCTGAAGCTATACAAATGAATAAGTGAAAAAAATTAATAAGTGTAAATTATTCCACATTGCTAATAGTTTGTTTTATACTAAGTTACAGTGTTAGCAAACACTTTTTTTTTTCATTTCTTTTCTAATAGATTGGTTTAACTTGCCTCAATAGTTTTGTTTTCATTTTTTTAAGCAAATTATTTATGGACCCTCTTTTTTTTGTTATTACTGTTAGATTATATGTATTTTAAAATTACTTGTTGGGAGAAGATTTTTTTCATGAAATGGTACTATGTAGATTTTCGTATATTCTTAAAGATATTCTGTATGTGTCTCCTCCGAGGGAAAAAAGCCCCTTTGAAAAGTGTACTATATCCTGAAAAATTAATTATAAAACCTTTCCCACAAGTCTAATAAAGGCCAAATAGTTTAAAGATCTAATAAGGTTATTTAGGTTAGTTACCTCAGGTCTGACAATATCAAGCGTCAACAAAGATGTGAGAACCTGGAGATGTTGTAATTAAAAAGGCACTTGGTATTTCAGAGTTAATTGAAGTGGCTTAATTTCTCATTAGTTAGGTTTTTATGTACTAATTCTGTGGCTTGAAAATATTAGGTGATTATAATGATTGTTATCATTAATATTATAATTGATATATAGTGCTTGCTGGATATCAGACACTATTATGAAGGATTTTTTTATAGTGGCTCATTTAATTCTCATAATAACCTTATGAAGTAAGGACTATTACCGTTCTCATTTAAGAAACAAGGAAAATAAGTCGCACAAAACCCAGCTCAAGAAACCCAGGCAGACATTGCTGATAACCACTGTACCATAAAGTACTGATTTCATTTCCTTTTTTCATAAGAAAAAAAAAATCATGAAAGGATTTAAAAAATACTTAATATAAGAAAATGAGAATTACTATTTTACTGCTAGGAGAAATATGTTCTTTCATTTTGTTTATTTCTATTTCATCTAGTTTCCATTTGTTATTTTTGTTTTTGTGGTGGTTGTATATTTAGTGTTATTTTTCATTGTTGTTTTTATGAATCATTGTTAGTAATAGTCTAATTACTAAGGCTTTTTTGTAGAATACTAGGCTTGATAGTTCAATATTGTTTGAATTTAGTTACAAAATCTTTTATTAGGATAGTTAAATCAATTGCCTGGATTGGTTGAACGTTTCTGTGGGAAATCTTCAAACTTTATCTGCAGCTTAAAAGTTATGAGGTGTAAAAATGCATTTCACATTTCTATGTATTTTTTGAGAAATCTATCATTGGAACTCAAAACATGAACTCTAATTTCACAGAATGACTTATTATTGTGAAGTGATATGTCAAATAAGCAAAAATATTTCAATAAATTGATCTCTGTTGAGTTAAGCTCATTGTTTTATAATTTTAATTGATTTAAAATCCAAAAAAGTTATAAGAATTTTAATAAGCCTATTATACAGTAAGTTATTCCTCACACAATAGGTATGTTTTTGAAGAAAAGTTCAGGTATTATTTTTTTCTTAAATCATTCATTCCCCCTTTTTTATAATTGTATTTTTTAGGATTTTGGCCCCCAACAGCAATTATCAAGATGTCGAGACCCTCTATAACTTCCTAATCAAGTATGAGGTATGAGAAATATTTTTAAAAGTTTACCGTATTTCCACCATAAACACGTCAAGATAAACGTGGTAGATCTAAAATGTAACGGAAAGCTGTGTATTTGATATTTCCTTTAAACTCTCGAATGACACAAAAGTTTGCCAATGACATACTCATTTTGTTTACATTCTCTATGTAAAAACATGCAGTAGAATCCTAGAATAATACACTTTCTACGACACAGAATTGTTTGCCGTGAGAGGTGCTGTTGGCATTTTCCACAAGTTATTTCTTTATGGTATGCAACACCACAGGTTGTTTAACACCCCTGCTTCTCTGATACCTCATGCCTGTAGCTCCCTCAGTCATTGTGACAACCAGAAACATCCTACCACCCCACCCAGCTCACTCCCCAGATGGCCTCGGGGAGGAAGAACCACTGGTTACTGAAAACAGAAGCTGTCCATCCTTGAGTTTCCTCTATGGCAACAGCATAGGCCCCAGAGTTAGAGAGGTGGTGAAGCGGCAGAGTATTTTGTAAATTAACCTGCGTGCTCTCCTCATCCTTTCTGATCCCTGGAAGGTATTCTGTTGATCTTCAGATTTTTGTTTGCATAAAACTCTTTGCCCATGTTCCCATATAGCCTTTCTTTTCAAGTGTGTGAGTATGCGTTTAACTCTTAAAATGCTTTCCGTGGGGAAATATGACGTATTCAGGTCTCACATTTCTGACGGAATCAAACTCCTTTAAAGATATTTCTTCACTTTTATTTCTAGTTAGCTTTTTATTTAATTTTTTGTACGCCACATCTGACATTAAGAACCTAGTGACTAAGAACACAGAGTCTGAGGTCAGACTACTCGTGTTCAAATGTTGTTCTGCCGCCTATTAATTACATGCTCTTAAAGTTATTTAATTCTCTTCGTCTCAGTTTCTTCATCTGTAAAATGGGAATGACATTAGTAGATAAATTACAGTATTCTTCAAAGACTGAGTAACTTAACAGATATAAAGTGCTCCAAACAGTACCAGGCACAGAGTAAATATTCAGTATTACCTACTTTATTTAAGGAAACAAAATGTTTGTGTACTTTTAAAAAATCAGCCATAATACTGTGTAACTACCCTGTGTGATTAAGAGAATTTCCTCTTTTGAAATGATTTGTATAATTCTTCATACTTTCTGAATTTCAAATTGTCATTAATTCTAATAATAAAAATAGATATTTGTGGAACTAATAGGAAAATTTTAAAATTATATATTGTAGAAAAATCTGAGACATAGGTCTTTTTAGTGCTTCCTGTCGCTGAGAAGTTGAGGAAAAATACATACCGTTATTTTTAAGAGTATGCGGAATTGATTCCTCGTTTTTAAAATCATTTCTTTTCGCAGAACTTCCTTCCCTATAACAATTACCACATTGGAAATATTTGTCTCATATCATAATAGTAATGGCACCTAAACTTTTTATATTTAACCTTTGCCTTTTGCTCTTGAATTTTTAAGAATTAAAAATAATATAGCCATTTCTAATATTTGGCATTCACTGTAAAGAATTAAAGACACCAACCCCTCAATCCACATTGTAGTCACACAACTGATGTTTACTGACAAAAGTATCTTATAGGTATTTGTTCTCTGGGATTTAAAATTGTGCACTTGAGCATAGAAATAATATTAACCAGTGTAATTTAAAATGTCCTAATATGAGTTAAAAGGTCTCAAATCAAAGTTAATAAATACTATGAAACAAGATATTTCCGGCTAGACCCTGTAATAAGGTAATCAATTCGTATTTCATCGTCCCTTTTTAGTAATAAATTGTCTACTTTGTAAGCCGTCTATGAGCTGGAGCCACATCGCCTTTATACCCCAGCTATATTCTGGGATAAGTTTCTAAATATATGTGGGTGGTTGGTTTTAAAGCAAAAGTATCATCTAGATACTCAGTTTTTTCAAAATCTAAAGGCCTAAGGAACTATTTTGTGTTTATATTCTGTCAGGTTCAGGATCAGTTCTTCAGCTGATTTTTCTCAACAGCTGATGGAGAAAAGATTTTCTTCCATCTTCTGATCAGACATGTACAGTGTTGTTTACATTGTTGGCCCAAGTCTGGATATAGTATGTATATAGGTCCTGGCGTGTTGGGGCAGTAATGAAAAATATCAAAGGCCCGGAGACCAGGAAAGAACATGCAAAGAAGCAGAATTTGAACCGGTTGATAGTTTAACTCCAAATGAATATCTTAGAATCTTTTTAAAAGACTTTTAATAAAAATTATAGAGTAACTAAAAAAGTTATGATAAATTAAATACTAATTTCATACATTAATTAAATATATTAAATATTATATATAATTAAATAACATTGACTATAAGTATCTAATCCTAATTTTAGCAAAATTCAAGATTATGTAAATTGAAAATGTTAGATTTAAAAATATATTTTTAGCCTTCAGTGAATAAAATGTTTTCTACACAAATATGGTGAATTTCTTATGAAAATAATAAAGAAGCTCATAGAACTTTTGGTAATAAGCAGTTCCCTAAATTCTGTAGAAGGCTTTTATGATATGAATTTTTAAAGTGGTGATGATGAAATATGTCATATTCCCCCATGGAAAGCATTTTTCTCACCAAAAAGTTCATTCCAGCTAATATTACTTTAAATGTATAAAAAAGAAGTGAATTGAGTAAAAGATAGCCTAAATCAGTAGTAATAAGCCTCAAGAAATACAGAATTCACTGTGTCCTCCATGTGTATGCCATGACTAGTTTTTGTATGATGAAGGACTTTTATATTTATAATATTGTAAATTATGTCTCTGAATTATAATAGATATTTATGAACTTAAGCATATCGGTTTAACTATTTAGATCTCAATAGTCTGAAAAATGTATTTCTTTAGAAAATGTCTATAAGTCATACTTTTTTCCAATCAGGTAGATATTTCCACAGTTTATAATATTTGTATTTAAATGAAAATGAAGGTTAGTAATAACTTTTGAAAGGGTTATCTGTAGTATTCAGTTATAGTTAGAGTTGAATACTTTTTTTCAGCTTAATTATTTCTAATGTTCGGATATGAACAAGATGTGGCCCTTTCTGCTTACAATATTCTACCTATTAGACCCCAGCCCCTTAAGTATAGAGTTATTTAAAATTAGGTATAGAGTTTTTAAAAATTTTTCTTACGATTCATTTACTTTTCCTAGAAAACGAATATTGAATATTAGAAACTTTTAACAGGCTAGGCCAATTGAAGCATGACTGTTGCTAACACCAGTAGCAGTAGAATTTAGTGTTTCGTGCAGTATATCTTTTTTTTCTGTCCATTGGATCTACAAAGTGCTTCGTGTAGTCCCACTGACCCTAGGCCCGTCTCACTTCTGGTTCTTGGGACAGATTAGGTTGTAACAATAGGACTAATATTTTTGCACTTAGTTTCATGTTAGCATTATGGTCCTTGAATTTCTGATTGTGATTGTTCTGTCTTTTTTATGCAAAAACTAGAAACTTGACATTCTGCTCCTCAGAATATCGGCGATTCTGATTGTGCTTTTACTACTCATTTGATTTAATATGCATTTTTAGTAACTGTATCTTGGTTCTTTTTAGGCAAATAAAAATGTCAAATTTACCGCCCAGGAACTTTATGATTGTGTTTCACAGACTGAGTATCGGTGAGTCATTTTCCATGTCTTTGTGACACTAGGATTTTTTTTTTACCTTTATTGTTGTGAAATATTTCATACATGCAAAAGAGCTGTGTGTGTGTGTGTGTGTGTGTGTGTGTGTGTGTGTGTAGGAGATAGGTTTAAAGCAGTTCTCCACTTTTTTGGCCTTGAGACTCCTTTATATTTTAAAAAATTATTAAAGACCCAAAGCTTTTGTTTATGTGGGTCATATCTATTTATATATACTGTATTAGAAAGTAGAACTGAGAAATTTTAAATGTTTATTTAAAAATAACAATAGCTAATGAATTATGCTAAGATAAGTAGCATATAATTATGAAAATAATTTTTCCCCAGACCAAAAATATCACAACAGCAGCATTGTACATCTTCACGAATCTCTTAACATCTGGCTTAGTAGAAGACAGCTGGTTCTCATGGCTGCTTTTGCATTTAGTCTGCTTCCATAATGACATCATGTGTCACTGGGAAACTACTGTACACTCCTGCAAGAATGAGAATGGAAAAGGCAAACCCCGTCTCAGTCTTTTTATGAAAATAGCTTTGACCTCACAGATCCTTTGAAAGAGGCTTATATTCCCCAGACCATGTTTTGAAGACTAACTCGTATAAAGAATACTCATATGCTGCTGCCATTCAGTTGACAAAACAGACCTTGATTCACCCTATTTGGATTCTCTGTTCCATCCTCTCCCTAGTGATTTTATGTTTATAGTTCTCATCCTTATCTTTATGATGTTTCTTTGTATTTGTGTATCACGAAAACTAAATTGATTAATTTCACCTGTTTTTGGACCTTAACGCCATCATACTACATATAGCCTTTTAAAAAAAAATTAGTTTCTAGCAGTCACATGTAACAAGAACAGAAGCAGTATAAGTCAGATCCTTGTACACATGGGGTCTAGATGTGCAGCCTTCCAGTCCTGGGCCCAGACAGACAGATTCCCGAGGAGCAAAATCCCGTTCAACCCTTTCAGCGTCGCCCTTCAGTCCCCTGCCCCCCGCCCCCCTGGATTCTTTCTCTGACTCAGCATCGAGCTCCATCCATGTTGCAGGCGGGGCAGTTGGTTCACGTTCAGCCCTGTCACATCGCGGCACAGGTGGTTCTGCACATCACCGCTGCCTGCGCGAGCTCACGCGGTGACAGCCACGGGGCTCGTGGGAAATGGGGCTGAGGCGCAGCGCTCAAAAGCTTACCTAGACACACACTGGAAAGTCAAAGTGGGAGCACAGCTTCACACATTTTAAATGGTTAGAAAATACATAAATACCATGATAAATTTGACACTTGGCCTTGAAAAAGAGCTGCAGTTTGCTGTGGAAGTCACTGGAAGGGCGAACGTGATGTGCAGGAAGGAGGGTTATCAAAATCGGATGTAAAGGTGAAACATCAAATGTGAGTGGATGTTTCTCATGACACAGCAAAGCTGAGGGAACTCGTACGTGTTCGAGGTGTGTGCCCGAGTGTGTGTTGTGTATTCTTAAGCGGCTTGGGTCAGCTGGGCACAGTCGTTCGTCTGTTTATCTGACCTTCCTCGCTGCGGAAACTGTGTAAGAAAATGTGAAGTCTGCGTTAATGCTCACACTGTTCCGTAATGTATCAGTGGTGTTGGAACAATTCGTGTATTCAAAACAAATGCTGTAGCAGAACTGACTGTACTTCCACTGCTACATAACATGCCACCATATCACTAAATCACTGTTTATCGGCTGTTTATAATATGTAGATATACCTGTGTGGCGACAAAATTCTATGGGCAGGTGTGGTGACTGAGGTGGCTATCAAGGTGCTTCTACTATTAAAATTCTAGCTTGGTAAATTTATTTGATGATCAAGGCACTAGGATTGATAGTCATACACAAACATTATTAAGCAGCACAACTATGAAAGTTCACTCATTAATTAAAATTTTCCAAGGAAATCTGAAGCGGGTGGGCATGCCAAATCTGTGTAGCCAGGGGTGAGAGTGATTTTATTTTTACTGATATCCTCAGTTATACTCTTATTTATAGATTGTTACAGGCAATTTACATTTAGAGGTTGTGTGTACATGAGACGTGTCAAAAATATGTCTGTCAAAATTAGCATATTGTTGAAGGGGGAGAAAGCTCTCTGTAGTAATGTGGAGGGCTGAGCCTCTGGCAGATTGATTCCAATCAGATGTCTAAAATTGTTTTGACTTCAGCTTACTGTTAGAGTAGTTGGAAGTTTTGTCATTGTTGTTGTTTGGGGGGTACAGGGGTCAAAGTTGAATGTTCAAAGTTAAAGCGGTTGTGCCTATTTTTCTCTTCTTTGTTTTCTTTCCATTTACAGTGCCAGGGATTCGAACTATGATATTAATAAACTCCTTCTTATACCCAAAAGGATGATTTTGAAATCAAATATATCTAATAACTACCTTGAATGCATTGATACCTAAAATGGCAGTTGCTGTCCAACAGGCTTTTGATTAATAGCTTTTAGATTTGTTACTCTGTTGTTTGTTTTGAAATTTTTTGCTGAATGTACAGTGAATGATTATTATTCCCATATTAGCCTCTGACGTACTCCACAGCTCACAATTTTCAAATAAGCTGCCAAAAGAGAGGCTCTTTTGGTGTCAACGGTTCCTATTAGACACAGGGCCAAATGCAATAGGTAAAAGGTGGCCACGTATTCCTGTGGGTCAGAGGTGAACACAGGTGAATGATTTATTAACTTGCCTGCAGCTGGCCACTTTGGAAAACAGTGACTTAAATTGTCTGAATTTGCTGATTTTTGGTTAGCCGTGGAGGAGGATGTGCCCAACACCATATTTATTGCAGCAGGAAGGTAATTAAGTAGCCGAAGAACATAAAACTATTTTATAGGTTCTGAGAAAGCAAGGAATTAAAGTTTCAGACTGAAAGTAGCTTTGATCAGAAGTTGAATTCTATGATACTGTAGCACCTTGGTGTTTGTATCTGTTAGCAACCTGTTAGCGTTTTCTGTCTTCTGTAGTTTGTAGACTTTGCAAAGTAACTTTTGCCTTGCCAATGGGGTGTGTGTACTGTTTACCCTAAGTAGGTGAGAAGTTTGCTCAGAAAATTCAGGATGGTAAATCAGTGAGATTATCAAACAGATTACCAAACATTTATCCTGTGTGGTATCTTTTATGTGTATAAGAAATAAGTTAGGAGCAGTGTTTAATTCACTTTATTTGCCCTCTAAATTTTTGACAGTGTGTCTGGCATGTCTGCGAGGCAAGCCTCTAAGGTCGTTTTTTCTATATGAAATGTAGACTAGTTTGGGACACCAGCCTCACCAAGTACCAGGCATATCCAGATGATCTACTGCCTAAGATGTCCTGTGTATCAGAAGCTCCCTTTTCCTTGTGACAACGCTTTCAGGAATTACTGCTTCTGACTCCGGGAATCACGTCCACGTAGTATCCTCTAAATTACGGTAGAGCTGTGTGTGTTTCCAGCACCCGAGTGTCAGCATCACCTGGGGACTTGCAAGAAGTGCAAACTGCAAGGCTCCACCCCAGTCCTTCTGCATTGAAAACTCCAGGGCTGGCGCCCAGCAATCTGTTTGACAGTCCAGGGTACACGAAGTTTGAGAATCCCTGTGTTAAAGTAATGCCCTGGTTCGTCCAAGGAGCCTGAGACAGAAAAAACCTTAGAGAAAAAGAATCTAGAGATCAAATTTAGACCTTTGATGTCTCTGCTTTAATTAGGAAAGAATTTCATTATTCTGTGTCTATAGAGTAATATTTTGCAGTAGATATGACTTTATATTATTTGTGATAGAAGATAATGCAAAATAAACATACATACTTTTTTCTTCTTTATAACTGAGGTAAGAGTCACATAACATGAAGTTAACAATTACCCAGCTTAAGGTGTGCAGCTCAGTGGCATTAAGTGCCTCCCGCTGCTGTGCGGCCATCACTTCTGTCTAGTTCCAAGACGTTGCCATCACCCCCAGCAGCAGATGGCACGTCCGTTACACAGCTGCTCCCTGCTCTCCACTCCCCGCAGATACTGGCAGCCACTAACCTACGGTGGTCTCTATGGGTTTATCTATTCTGGATGTTTCTAGTAAATAGAATCTTACAACGTATGTGGCCTTTTTTATCAGGCTTCGTTCACTCAACGGGATGTGTGCTAGGTTCATCCATGTTGTAACATGTATCAGCACTTCATTCCTTTTTATGGCTGAATGATATTCCATTGCACGTATGTACCACGTTTTGTTCATCCGTTGGTGGACATTTGGGTTGTTTCCAGTTTGGGGCCATTGTGAATAGTGTTGCTATTTCCGTACAACTGTTTGAACGCTTTCCAGTTTGGGGGGGATGTATATCTAAGAGTGGAATTCTTGGGCCAGTTGGTAACTCTGTGTTTAACTTTTTGAGGACCTTCCTGTTTTCCGCAGCAGCTGCGCTATTTTACCTTCCCACCAGCGATATGCAAGTGTCCGAATTTCTCCACATTCTCGACATTTTCCATTTTTTATTATAGCTAACCCAGTGAGCATGAAGTGTTATCTCATTGTGATTTTGCTTTTGGTTTCCTTAATGACTAATGATGTTGAGTATCTTTGCATGTGCTTGTTGGCCTTTTGTTTCTCTTCGGAGAAATGTCAATTCAGGTCCTTTGTTCATTTTTAATTGGGCTGTTTTTCTTTCTGCTGTTGAGTTATAAGAACTCTTTCTGAGGAGTCAGTCTGGCTCCAGGGCAAAATCCTGTGTGTGATCTTTCAGGCCTGACCATGGGCAGTTACATGGCTTTACCTGGCAGGCTGCCTTCCCCTTACCGGATTTGGTGCTGCACAGCCAGCGTATTGCAGCCTCCTGGGGAGAGATGCAGACACTTCTCGGGTCCCCTGCCCCTGCCCAACCATGTGCACATGCACACCTGCATTCCTAGCCCAGGCAACTCCATTTGGAGGCTGCTTTATTGGGGGCATTGGGGGCTTTGGCTTAGGCACCTCTGCTGAGACCTTTTTTTTTTGGAGGTATTAGCTTTGACTAAGGTATTTTTCTCCACTCTGACTCAACGCCTTTCTACTCCTCACTCTTCATTGCTGTGGTTTGAATAGTTATGTGCCCTCCAAATTCTTATGTTAGAGAACCCTTATGGATGAGATCAATGCTTTTATAAAAGAGGGCTTTCACCAGAATGTGACCATGCTAGTGCCTTGAACTTGGACTTCCCAGCCTCTAGAACTATGAGAAATAAATTTCTCATGTTTGTAGCCCAACAAATGTGGTGTTTTGTTACGGCAGCCTGCATGGATAAGACACCCCTCTTCCCTCCCTTGACCCTTTGAGTCCATGAAGAGGCAGGAGCCTCAGATCAGCAGTGAGACGACGCACCCTGTCTGCACTGCGTCATGTGACCCTTGCCTGGCATCACTCAGCAGGGAAGGTGGGGTGCTAGGGAACGGGCGCCCTTCGTTTTGCCTCTTCCTCGCAATGTCACAGTAAATGAAGAACGTCTTGATTGTTACTTTTGGTTTAGCCTGTTGACCTTATCGACCACCTTGACACCTGGCAGCTTGACACGTTATTTGTTCTGGATGTTACGCCCAGTATTTTCTCTCATTCTGTAAGTTGTCTTTTCACATTCTTGATATCTTCTGATGCACAAGTTTTTAATTTTGATGAAGTCCAGTTTATGTGTTTTTTCTTGTACTTCTCAGGCTTTTAGTGTCATAACTAAGAATCCATGGCCAAAGCTAAGTTCATGAATATTTATCCGAAATACTTTTCTAAGAATTTTATAGTTTTAGCTCTTAACAATTAGGTCATTGATCCATTTGAGTTCATTTTTGTATATAGCGTGAGGTACAAGTCCATCCTTATTCATTTGCATGTTGATGTCATATTGTCCTAGCATTTGTTGAAGAGACTATTGTTTTCCCATTGAATGGTCTTGGTACTCTTGCCAAAAATCAATTGATAACGTGAGGGTTTATTTCTGGACTTTCAAAGAAATTCCATTGGTCTGTCTTTATACCAGCACCACACTGTTTTGATTAAAGTTGCTTTGTGGTAAGTTTTTAAAATTGGGAAGTGTGAGCCCCCTAACCCTATTTTTCTTTTTCAAGATTTGCTATTTGGGGTCCCTTGCAATTCTGTGTGAATGTTGGGATCAGTTTTTCTATATCTGCAAAAAATATTGATGGGGTTTTGACAGGGATGACATTGAGTATGTAGATTGCTTTGAGGAGTGTTATCATTGTATTAAGTTTTCTAATCCATGAACATGTGATGCCACTAATTTAGGTCTTTAATTTCTTTGGCAATATTTTGTAGATTTTAGTGTACAAGCCTCTTCGGTTAAATTTGTTTCTAAGTATTTTCATCTTTTTCATGCTGTTATAAATGGAATGTTTCATGCCATTGTTATTTCCTTTCAAATTGTTTGTTAGTGAGTAGAAATGCAACAGATTTTTTTTTTTTTTTGGCGTGGATCATTTATTTTGCAATGTTGCTGAATTAGTTTATTAGCTCTAATTGTTATTTTGTGGATTATTTAGGATAGATAAAGATAATTTTACTTCTTTATTTATAATTTGTATGACAGTTACTTCTTTGTGTGCTTAATTGCTCCATATAGAACTTCCAGTACAGTGTTGAATAGAACAGGTTTTGTGGGCATCCTTGTCTTGTTCCTGATTTGGGGGGAAAGTTTCAGTCTTTCACCACTTAGTATGATGTTAGCTATTATATATTATTTTTATATTAGGACTACATTGTATTCCATTTTTCTTTCACTTGAGATTCATATTGCAAATGTAGAGTTGTAAAACAAATATTCATTTTAGACTTTCTTCTTGTTCCTAGAAGGAATTTTGTAAAAACTGTATCAAAAATTGGAATTGGGTCACGTAAATTCACTTCTACCATGCCATTTTCACAAAATTAGCCATGGAAATGAATCTCATAACAGCTGGAATTATTTTTTTTTAATTGGTTTGATCAAATTTCCAGTTATTTTGACCTATCTGAGATTTGGTCAAGCAAATTTAATACCCATAATGGGACAATTTAGAGAAATAGCAGCAGTTTTGCAGAAATCTCATGAGCAATGCAAAATGAGAAGCAGCCTCCAGTTTTGAGTTCTGTTTCAGAAAGTATCAAGAGTTGGAATTGTTTCATTTGGAAAAAAGAAGTAGGATCATTATGACACATAAAATATTTGTATTATTGGAGGAAAAGGGGGTAGCAACTTTTTGTTTTGTTTTAATTTAGGCAGACTCGGGTCTGATAGATGTGTTTTTCAGGTCCAATGTAAAGGAAGAACTTGTACCCACTTAAGAGATCAAAATATGTAATGGGATGCCTCTCATTTGTGTTTGATGAGATGTCGCGGAATGGCAGGCAAAGGTGTCCAGGTGCCCCCACATCTAATATTTTGCCATTCTCCATATAAGCCATAGGAAAAAGAAACTCAAGAATTCCTCTTATTGTAATCTAGTATAGATCAAACATACAGGATGAAAAACACCCGATAACTTTCCTCAGTCAGCAATGACAACTTGCTGTAGGAAACAAACTCCCTAGGTGATGATGTACTGTCAGAATGGTGATTCACACAAATAAAGAAACCAAATGCCACTAGGATGCAAAGAGAAGGTGTAGAGCGCACCTCTGAACAGTGAGAGGAGAAAAATGAAGAAGAAAAAGAAGAGACACAGAACTAGATTCAAAGTCTAGTTATTATGAAAAGACAAATGACCAAGAACAGGAATTGGGACCTGCCTTTTTTTATTTCATTTTTTTAAGTTTAAAAAAAACCATTTATATCTTTTTATTTTGGATTTCTTACCATCTTCTGAAAATCATTTTCTGAGTAGTTGTAAAGAATTGGCAGCAATGTAACACTAATTTCAAGCAATCTAAATATAGAAAATAGAACTAGAGTAAAACAAAGCCAGAAGTCAGGTTTTAATCAGCCTCACAGAAACCACAGCTTCAGGAATTGAGGCCACTTAAAATATGGTGTATTTATTTTTGCTGTCACTACTGACTCTCATCTATTCCCTGAGTTCTGATTGACTTCATTTTCCTTTGTAACCTACATCAAGCGATCCACACAGTGGGGTGCAGTGGGGAGAGGTGGCTGGTGATGCTCCCCAACACCATGGAAACAGCTCTGATCCATCTTAGAAGCCAAGGAAGTAATAACAATGTAATTTACATAATAAAAGTAACTCATTCTTTGACCACCTCTTGTGCCAGGCACTGTACTAGATGCTTGATAGTCTTCATAAACTTATATAGACTGTCTACCGGTAGATTTAAATAGATTTCCATAGATTTGGACTCTAGACACTTCCGAGCCCAGCTAGGCTTCATCTTACGTAAAATTGTGTATAGGCGTGGCATATAAGGCATTTCTCCCTGCTTCTCCACCTTCAGTTTAGGGTAATTAACTAATATTCATTGTTCAACTGCTAAGTAACTTATTTCAGCAATTCTTTTTAAGAGTTGAAGCTCTGTTAATTTCCTGTCCCCTCTCCAGTGTCTGTTCCTATCAGCAGGTGCATTCTCTGAGTATCCTCCAATCTACCAGTTCTTTAACTCCCAGGCTAAATAAGAAATATGCGTTCTACTCCCCAGCATTGCTTACACCTTGACTTAGAACATCTTAACATCAGCCCATCTCCTGTGGGGAGAGGTCCTTCAGAGTCCATACAGAGGACTCTTTTTAAGCATCCGACTTGCTTGTTGGCAGCAAGCCTGCTGTGAGAACCGTCATTCCTGAATTCTAGGAATTGCATCCAGATCTCCATATCGGTTTAGAACTATTCTACTCAGTGCTTATCTTCCCATGTTTTTCTTCTGTGCTAAGAAACCATAACTCTTGGTATCTTATCTCGCAGATAGCAAACCCATTGCTATCCTGCTATATTAAGATTTTTTTTTCGTTTATCTGACCATCTGTCTCAGTGCTTTAACATTTCTTTACCCCCTAGGGAAAAGTTAACCATCGGATGCCGCCAGCTGGTTGAGATGGAGTATACCATGCAGCAATGCAATGCATCTGTCTACGTGGAGGCCAAAAACAGGGGATGGTGCGAAGACATGCTCAACTAAGTGCTGATTTGTAACTTAGAAGGAATTGAGTTCGTCTTCAAGAATAGCAGAGCGTTCAAGCTTTTGAGCCAAATCAAGAGACTTGTAAAAAGTGTCTCATAGATACCCAAAGGTGTTGCCTCTTGCCGACAGTCTCGTTTGAGGTTCTGTAAAAAGCCTGGTGCATCCATTGTGGGGTGAACTGCTCTTGCCTCTTCCGAAGCTGGCCACGCCTCCCTACCTCTACTCCTGATGCTGAGCCGGTTTGTGGAAGGAAAGGAGAGCCGTTTCAGTCATCTTAGTCCGCTGTGGCATCTGGGGAAGGCGCGGCATCAGCACCTCTCTCAGCCCTCAGTTTGGTTACGTGACCAGAGACACTTCCAGACTCCAAGAAAGAATTATGACATGACCATGCTTGCCACACTGCACAAATGAAATCTTACACTGGGCCGTTTTTTGATCAGAGTGTCTTCCATGTAGACCTGGTGAAAATACACTCCCCTTCCACTTCCTCCAAGGTATTGAAAATAGAATTTTGACTTAAGCTCCAATTTGCTGTGACGGCCTCTTTTCTTCCCTAGGCTTGTCACTTTTCAGTGCATTTCCAATGGAAAGAGCAAGGAGACCCCTATGTTGAGGTTCCCCTTAAATGTGAAGCAGCATGAATTTATGGGATTAGGGGGCGGGACCAGTGTTTGCCCCTCACTAGAGCAAGTGTTTAATTGATGTATTTCTTACTTAGTTATACAGCAAGTTGGAAACTCTTGTTTACTAGAGTATATTATGCTTTTGTTAATAATACATTAGACAAATCTAATTTGGTATTATAAATGTTAATTTATTTTTTAAGAAAGCAATAAATTATTTTTAGTAAAAATTTGCTTTTCATTTTACTTCCAGATTGTATTTCTGAACTGTGTGTAAAGTATGATTATAAAAATGACCTCCAGTGAAATAGAAGCCAGCCAGGATGTCGCTCGCGGTCCCTGTGGGACCCACTCAGCTTTATGTTTGCGTAGAGAGCCACATCTCACTGGGGGCTCCGAGTGCTGTCCCATGTGGACCAGGGGGAAGGGGAATTTCTAGAGCATCTCTGCTCTGCCTCTTTCCTTTTCTTCTCCAGGAACCAGAACATCTCTTTCCCAAACAAAAGGCCTTTGTTCAGGTCTCTATCCCCTCAGCTGCTCCTGGTTATTACTGCTGAGTTTTGGTTCTGCATCTTAACACCCCTCTCTTTTTCCTCCTATCTTTTTAATATAGGTGATGCTTTTTGGAAAATTTCTTTTCACTACCATAACCCACATACTTACACATATTTCACACTTATTCTTGTAGATTTTATCTTTGTCTTTTGCTTTGTGCATTAATTTGTCAATTAATTCAACATTTCTTTATTTTTATTTATTTATTTTTTGCTATGTGAGGGTGTTTTATTCTTTTGGTCTTATTTTTTATTTTGATTTAGAAACAGTCTTAAAATCTTTTAGTCTTTGTTTCTTTGAAGTGTCGGGTTTTTTTTTTCTTTCCCTTCTTCATTGCCTTCTTTTCTGATCTTAATTTTATTTAATTTTATACTTTTTTCCTAATAGTCCATTGCAGGAGTTGGGGGTCCCATTTCCTAGCACCCACTGTACTTTCTTTTCTGGGGAGCCATCTGGATTAGAGTAACTCAGTTGATATATGATCATAAATAAACCCTACCTTACAGAACATATTTTCTGTTTATTTTTTAATTTGAATATAATTGGCATAGGATAGTATGTCCATTTCAGATGTGCTATATAGTGATTTGACTTTTATACACCTTATAATGTGATCACCGCAGTAAGTCTAGTAATCATCTGTCACCAGCCACACTTATCACAGTATTATTGACGCTATTCCCCCTCACCTGTTTCGGTCACCCCTCCACCCCTCTCCCCCGTGACAACCATCAGTTTCATCTGTATCTATGAGTCTGGTTTTGTTTTGTTGGTTCATTTGTTGTTTTTTTAGATTCCACATGCAGGTGAAACCATATGGTATTTGTCTTTGTCTGACGTTTCACTTAACATAATACCCTCTAGGTCCATCCACGTTGTCACAAATGACAAGATTTCTTTTTTTTTTTACTTGAGTAATATTCCATTGTGGGGTGTGTGTGTGTACATCTTTATTCACGTATAGATGGATACTTAGGCTGCTTTCCTATCTAGGTTATGGTAAATAATGCTGCAATGAGCATGGGGTATATATATCTTTTTAAATTAGTGTTTTTGGTTTCTTTGGATAAATACCCAGAAGTGGAATTGCTGGGTCGTATGGTAGTTCTATTTTTAGTTTTTTGAGGAATGTCCATGTTCGCCATAGCAGCTGCACCAATATTCAGTCCCGTCAACAGTGCACGAGGGTTCCCTTTTCTCCACATCCTCACCAACACGTTATTTGTTGACTTTTTGAGAACAGCCATTTTGACTATTCAATGAGATAGAATGAGGTGGTATCTCATTGTGATTTTGATTTTCATTTCTCTGATGATTAGTGATGTTGAGTATCTTTTCATATGTCTATTGACCAACTCTATGCCCTCTTTGGAGAAATGTCTCCATGTCCTCTGCCCATTTTTCGATCAGGGATGTGTGTGTGTGTATGTGTGTGTGTGTGACAGAGTTGTATGAGTTCCTGACATATTTTGGATTTCAACTCCATATCAGATATATCATTTGCGAAAATATTCTCCCATTCAGTAGCTTTTTTGTTGTTGTTGATGGTTTCCTTCACTGTACATGTACAGAAGTTTTGTAGTTTGACAAAGTCCCATTTGTTTATTTTTGCTTTTATTTCCCTTGTTTGAGAGGACATATCCATAAAGATATTGCTAAGGCCAATGTCAAATAGTTTACTGTTTTCTTCTAGGAGTTTTATGGTTTCAGGTCTTACATTTAAGTCATTAATCCATTTTACGGTGTTTTAGAGTGGTCCAGTTTCATTTTATTTGTTTGCATGTATCTTGAAGAGGCTGTCATTTCTTCAGTGTATATTTTTGCGTCCTTTGTCATAGATTATATGACCGTATAAACAAGGGTTTATTTCTGGGTTCTCTATTCTGTTCCATTGATCTCAATGTCTGTTTTTGTGCTGGTACCATCCTGTTTTGATTACTATTGCTTTGTGGTATAGTCTGAAATCAGGGACTGTGATACCCCCAACTTTGTTCTTTCTCAAGATTGTTGGCTATTTATTCATGGTCTTTTGTGATTCATATTTATTTTAAGATTTTTTGTTCTGAGAAGAATGCAAAGGATATTTTGGTAGGGATTCCACTGAATCTGCAGATTGCTTTTGTACATTTATTTTGATGGAAGACTGATCAGATCCTTAGAAGAGCAACTTGAAATTTTAAAATCTCCATTTTTCAACATGTATGGTTATTATATTTTGAGCAGAAGCCATCATAAAGCATGCCATATACCAGAAGGGACTGCTTGGAACAGTCACACCAAGGAAAAGGGCTCTCTACAAAATGCCCTTGACTTTGTCTTAGTGAGGAGCTGGTGATGACTTAAGGAGAATCTTCCTGCAAAATTCCTGGCACCATTTTACACACTAGCCTTTTCCAAGTTATTTTACAGAAGATAGCCCATTTCCCTCATGTGAGGGCCTGGGAGGCTCCTCTGGTTTGGAGCAGCCGCAGTTCTTCCTGCATCCTGGGCCTAAGGAAAGCTGGCTAAAGAGTTGGGGTCTGTCTTAGGACCTCTTAGGACCAGCGGTGGGCAATTAGGATGCACAAGTTAGAACCTCACAAATGGGTTAATTTCACTTTCCTATCCTGGTCTTTGCCTGTCACATGAAAGACAGCACACAAGACAAACCTGAAGGTCTTTTTTCTTGATCTCTTGACCATGCCGAAGGTGTTCTTTCACTCCTTCAGGGTTGATCGGGTTTATCAAGACTGTGTCTTGGTCTACTTTCAGAGCCTAGGTCATATTGCTCATACTGCTGACTTCTGACGACCCCCACCCCCACCCCAATACACCCTTGTCAGACCCCTTGTTAGCTCCTTACTCTGTGTTGGGATGAATTTACCTCTTCTTAGAATTTCCCTAACTATTGAATCATAAAATGCATCTTCCATTCTCAGAAGTATTGCCACCATAACCCTTTTCTGATTTAGTTGGGACCAATGAGCCGGTCTTCCTCCCACTTGGTGGCTCTCTGGCTCTGTTGCCACTGAAACCCACTCTACTGAAAATAACTCAGCCCCGTGAACTTGAGCAGCATTACTGGCTTTGAACAGGACAATGTGGTGGTAAGACACCCAAATCTCAGCTACTAGTTTGGCTCAGTGTTCCCAACTACAAACCAGTTTCAACATCCTATCCTGTATGAGTTCTAATCTTCTCTCAGCCTTTGCAACTTTGCTGTAGACTAATGGATATGTATATGTTTAGCTACCTTAGCTTGCAACCCTTGGGTGGCCATGTGAATAAATGGTTCCCTGATGTAATTTCAGATGAGGTAAAATATGGACATGTCCTCATTTCTTTTTTTAAGCTTTTTCCTCTAAATGTTTGGTACCCTTGGGGTTAAGCAAGAAAGACAACACTTTTTTTTTCCATTTTAAGCTTAGTTTGAGTTTCATCAACACAATCGAAAGATGAGTTCCTTCGCTTCCCTTGGGCCGCTTTGTAGTCAACCCCATCCCTACCCGAGGAAGCCATCGACATGTCTGCCGTCCCTGTGCTTTTCTTTTCCAGAATGCTATATAAATGGAGACCTTTTAAGGCTGGCTTTTCACTTAGCATAATGCTTCTGAGATCCATCCAGTTATTTATCAATACGCCATTCTTTTTATTCCCAAATAGTATTCCATTGTATGGATTGAATTTATTCATTCACTAGTTGGAAGGATACTTGATTTGTTTTTGGCGAATGTGAGTGAAGCTGCTGTATTCACACACAGCACGTATGGGTTCCTGTGTGAGCGTGTTTTTGTTGCACTTGGATACTTAGGAATGGGATTACTGTGTCAAAGGGTATTTGACTTTCTAACAGCCAAACCTTACCAAAGTGACCTTTCAATTTTGTAAGTCCTCTAGCAATTTTTCATTTGCTTTGCATCCTAACCAGAATTGGGTATTATTGTTTTAATAGATGTGTCATTTTGCGTCTCACATTTTCTAATATGATAGTGAGCATCTTTTCACGGTCTTATTGGAACCCATTTATCTTCTTTGGTGAAGTGTCTTGCTCAAGTTGCCCATTTTAAAATTGGATTGTTTTATTGAGTTCTGGATTCAAATCTTTTATTAGATGTTTTCTTCAAGCCTGTACTTTAAAAGACTTGGTACCACTTTGGTTTAGACAAAACACTTGCTCAATATATAAGGTAGATCTTATGAATGGCGAGTATCCTTAATGGATAGCTGGCCGTTCGGTGCCTTTAAGCTTTTAATATAGCAACCGTTATTCTTAACTTGCTGGATATTTTGCTTCATAAATTTCATTCTCTCATTCAAGTTTGGTATCCTCTATTTTTCCCAGGCTAAAATTACATTACTCCCTTTGCTCTGAGCAAATGTGCAGCTACCTATTCAGACATAGGCCCCTTTAGATTCTTAAATTTCCACGAGACAGCAATCCTATACATACTCAACTTGATAACTGAGCTTTTGCTTCTCAATTATTCATCCCCAAATAAGTGATGGAGCTATTAACAGTTTAGCTTATTTTGCTGGCCTTTGTGCTAGCAGAGTGAAGAACCCATGATATGTGCATGGGCATCTCCCTCTTACTGCTCAATTTATCATTCTAAGGGTCTTGAAAACTTCTGGTTTTATTATGAAGGAACTTGGTGCTTCACAGTAATTCCTTTCTAACCATTGGTTTTTCTTGATTTAAAAAAATTGAGTAAATTTGTCGATACTTACATACTGTAATGATTGCTGTGGTGACATATCACAAAATTATGATACAATATCTGTATTCATTATACTGTGCATTAGATCTCTATGGCTTACTAGTTGGTACAAGTTTGTACCCTAAAAACATTACTCTTACCTCTTCCCCCCATCTCCTGGTCACCACCATTTTACTCTGGCTTTTATAAGTTTAGCTTTTTTAGATTCTACATGTAAGTGGCATGCAGCATTTGTCCTTATCTGACTTAGCATAATGCGTTCAAGGTCCATCCATGTTGTAGCAAATGGCAAGATATCCTTCTCATGGATGTATTAACTTATTTACAGGTCCCCTGATTATACAGGACGAAATTTGTGGCTTGGCCTTACTATTTAAGATTCATATATTGGTATTTCCTTGCTTTTCTTTCATTTTTACACCCAGTGAATTTATTTGTATTTCATGTCTCAGTGAAAGGCTATTCAACGCCCCCCCCCGCCCCGCCACACACACACACTTTTTTTTTTGGAATAAAGTAGGATACAAATAAATGGCATACTATAGAAACTGAGTTTTCCGTGACTTTTACTCTTTTAAAGCAACTCTGATGGAGTTGCAAAAACTCTACACAGACTCTCCTTTGCCTACTTCAATTTTAAGAATTCTGCGGTTCAGAGAGATTATAGGGTGCACGCCTAGGGTACTAGGCAAGGATTCTAGCATTGTGGGCCATTCCCAAGTCCAGTTTTCTTAATATGATTATGTAAGGAATCCCAAAACATGTTGAGCAATGAATAGTGATGCATGTATGCTATACTAGAAGCTAAGAATCAAAACCCAACCTTGAAAGTCATAAGAAAATTCATGCCCGAGGTATAACCAATTGTTCTATTAACTCAAACAGGTGTTTTATAGTTTTGCTACTGTTTTAGGAATCTAATATATTTATGCATTATTACAACCGATTGCAAAAGTGGTTATTATCTGTATTATTTCTAAATTACTCCAAAACCCATACTGGTAAAAAATATTTTTTTTAATTATGCTGAGGCTATGCCACATTTTCTCTTTCCCTCAAGAAAACATGTACCTTTTAGATGTGGATAAACAGTAACAACTCATCACTGAGCACTTTTTTTTTTTTCCTTTATGGAAGCTTCATATATTCAAAACATACTTAAAAAAACATTTTAGCCATCAAACTACCTGCTTGGCATTCATGGTAATACAGGCAAACTTTAACCCAAAGTCATCTCACATCTTATTTACAGTAAGTGTTACTTAGGAACTGAGAAGTAATTTCAAGGATTTTACTGCTGAATCCCCCAACTAATTTACCTATGTTAAAATAGAACATATACAGAGCCATTTAAAAAACAATTATGTTAGGCACATACGAATCTGCCAACCTAGCCAACCTCGTTTTTGTTCAGAACCAGCAATAGATAAGTCAGAAACTAGCCACCAGGTAAACTGATTCTTTCTTGGTGTCCTTATTTCAGATGTAAAAGGCCAGATGAATATTTTTTTTCACTAATATGTTACAAAAAAAATCACTAACAAAAGTTTCCCCAAAACTTTTAGTAATGAATACATAGATAACATTTAAGATACTAATCCCATGGTGCAAGCGTTTCCTGCAAAGTACCTTTAATATGTTTGCATCAGCAGCAGGCATTAGGATGCGCTAATTTTGGCACCATAAGTTATATGTGTAGCACTACACATTAGATCCCAAGTCACCCCAACCAATATTTATCCTTACGAGTAGAAAAACTGAACAAAAACATAGTTCCGATAAAGGCTGCATTCATAAAGCCAATTGAGGGCTGCCATTTGGGATGGTTTTGTTAATGATAAAAACAGGAATTATTTAGAAGATGAAATACTTCACTGTCCTTTACTGTGAATATATTAAGTGTTTTGCTATATAAAATATACCCTCAAAAAGTCAAAATATTTAAAATCAATGTTGCAAAAAAAAAAAATTACAGCTATGTTACTGTTCAGTTCCATTCAAATGAACAGTGATACTGCATTCTCAAAAAAAAGTTGTAGCTGAGGCAAAAGCTTAGAAGTTTGCATTCTGGGTGTGTAAAAGAAACACCTCACTCTGCATACTGTTAAGACTATCACTCTGCTTCTGTAATTTGAGTGTATCACATCTTATTTCAACAGGTAAAGTACTCTGCTGAAAATATAAAAAGTTATAAAAGGCAATCATAAAAGATTAAATCTTGGTAGGCATGTCAGCTTTCTTTTAATAAAAACTAAAATAGTCACTGCCATCTAGTTAAATAAGTCTCTTGTTAGAGTGTTCCAGTTACTGAAAAAGGGCCCTTAAAAACCCCAACTGCCTGTATCTCCAAACCCTACTACCCCCTCTCTTGCCCCACAAAACACATTTGGGGGAGGGGTCATATAATGTGCAAACTGGCAAAACAAATGTGGAGGAGAGGGGACTTCTTGAAATGATGTGCCCAATCAATTCTTGGTTTATTCTTTTACAATATCAACTTCCAAAAAGTAAAATAACCAAAGTAGTCCTAAAAATACACAAAACGAACCTTCATCTTGCATTCCTTTCCCAACACAAAAAGTATGTACAGCATGTTTAATAATATGCAATATGCAAAAGCTTTGTGTTGCTGTTAGCAACATCTATACCACCCACCCTCCTTATTCACAAGTGTACCTCTACTCAACACTTACATCACTAAGCCTGTTAGTTTGAAAGAATCTCAAATTTGTTCGAACTGGAAAATCTTTGTATAGGGGCTCCACTCATTTGACTCGAGGTTTAGACTTACCACGGTTCAGAAACTCATTGCCGTCGAATCCGCCCACGGCATAAATGGTGCTCCCTACAGTTGCAATCCCAGCATTGCTCCGTGGTGAAGTCATATTTCCCATCATCTTCCATTCATTCCTAGTTGGATCATACATCTCCACACAACTGATGGCATGCGAACCATCAAAGCCACCACCTACAAACAGTTTGCCTGAAAGAGAAGTGAAACAAGGTAAATCTAGAGGATAGAGAGTATAAAAGCCTAAATCTGTCTTTTGCTAAAATCGGTGCTTCTTAGAAATGCCTCTTCATTCTACAAAATATATTAAATGCCTACTAGTGTGGCAAGCACTCTCTAGAGGCTGGGGATACAAATGTATAAAGACTCATTTGCACATGGAACTCGGGCATTTAAAGCAGCAGGGGCGGCATGCAACCAAAGTGCAATTCTCATAATGATTCTATGTGACGGTTGCTATTATTGCCACTTCACAGATCTTGGAAACAAGGCACAAAGAAGTTGGACACCTTGCCAAAAGTCACGGCTTGTAAATGGCAAGCCAGAAGAGTTCTGTGTGCTCGAAGTTTTGTATTAGTTCAGTATGTAAGAACTAGGATTCAAAAGAAGTTATAGAAAAGCAGATTGCAGATAACTGAACATTTTCTACAGCTTTCCAACTACATCTTTTTGGTGAAATCTTTTTGAATAAAGAATTATGACTGTGATCAAATATACATGCAGAGCAGTTAAGTTATTTTCAAACAGAAATATTAGCATTAAATACACTAGCTTAGAAAAAATTTTTAGATTCTCAAATTCATCATTTTCTCATCTGATTGTCACTTAACCTACCTGTAACCATTTAAGTCCACACTTAATGTTGTCAGTAGGTTCTGAGACTTTAAGCAAAATGATATGCAACGAAACCGATTTTATCAGAGGCTAACTGATATACACAAGAGTTTTGAGTTCCTATGGTATCTTATAATGAAACGATGTTATTCGGAAGCCAGTACTTATGAAAGAACTGACAAAGCTCACAACAGGCTGGAGACCGCTGGCCAGCAGGCCACTTGCTGGTATGTCTACACACACGCTGTCACCCACTGAGCCACAAGTTTACGAAAATTCTGCTTTTGTTCCAAACTAGATTCATTATCATACTTATATAATTTAACATTATGTAAATAAACCAGATGTGAAAAGAAAGTATGTTTATATAAAACAATATAAAAGTGTAATGCCTTGGAAAGACTTGTTAAAATAGTCTAAAAGTTTGCTTCCAATTAGGTGTACACAGAATAAAGACTAGATATAGATGACTGGCACTTATTTTGTTTTGCAAATCAAATTCTTTAATTCTTGCTCTAAAACTCAAAACTCCAAGGTGATGCACTATGGGTATGGTTTCTAAAAGAAAATAACTTAGAACTTAATTCAGTGAACCCATCAAAAGATTGGCGAATTAATATATTTATGTTATATTAAGTACTGAGTCTCTGATTAGAAAAGACATTTTTAAAAGACAAACCACCAATCTCCACTGCATCAGAAAAGACGGCTGCTTCTGAATTCTTAGTTATACGAGTAGTTTTCAATGACATTCTCTTGGAATTTTAGAACAAACTCCTGCCACTACCTAATTCCCCAGCTCTCCAAATCCCAACACTCACCGTCAAGAACAGCTACTCCAGCTCCTCGCCTGGCCACATTCATGGGCGCAATTAAAGTCCAGGTGTTATTTACAGGATTGTAACGTTCTACTGTATTCAGGCAATTCCAAGACTCTGCACCTCCAATTATGTACAAATAACCACCAAGCTCACAGACTGCAGACTGGTGTCTACCTATACAATCAAGTCCAAACAAAATCATTACTCTATCTCCCAAACTCTAAGTGTGTACTATACATACAGTTGATTCAAGTCTTTTTCAAAGACAACTTTAAGGGAAAAGAAAATCAACTTACGAATGTTAAGTGGAGCACAGCTAGTCCATGACTTTGTTATAGGATCAAATACGTCACAATTTTTCAGTCCTTTCTGACCATATGGATCAGAGCCACCGACAATGTATAATTTCCCATTCAGAGCACACACTCCTGTGTGAGTATGAAATAAGGTTATACATCGATGGTTATCATATTTAAATATTGATTACTTCAGAAGAAAAGCATTATCACCTGCATTACAACGGTTAGTTCTCAATTCTGGAACAGGAATCCAGTCATCTACGTTTGGATCATACATCTCTCCACAGCTTAGGTCATCTGAGTGGCCATTCGATCCACCAACCACATAGAGCTGGCCCTGTGCCAAGAGTGAGAGATCAGATTTCCACCATTCTGAAGCTCGGAGGAAAAGCTAAATATGGGCTGCTTCTTCCTGTAACATAATGTGCACTTACCATAAGTACAGCCATTTGAAATCGGGCTCTTGGTGTTCTCATGGGAGCAAGAAAGGACCAGAGATCTGTATGTGGATCATAGCATTCAACTGTTCGAAGACATTCCTCTCTGTTATAGCCACCTGGTCAAAGAACCATGAAGATTCATGTTCAAAATGTTAAACTGGACCAGAGTTTCTGATCCAAAATGGTTTAAATAATCTCACAATGAGAAAAATTTTATGTACAAACTTAATGCTCCATTTATGATGTTTTTAACTACGTGCTTATAGTAGCTATTCTACTGAACATGACATTCTCAGTATGAGTAAACCGCTTAGTCTTGGCTTGAAAGTTGAAGGGAATGATTTACCCACTTTATAGATTTTTAATTAGAAACAGACATTGAGTCAAAGGTAGCAATACAATATTTCTCCGTCTTCTGAAATGTAGTAAAGTGGAATGCTAAGGAAGGCATAGTGAAACCTTCTCTTCAAAAGTCTGCATGTTACACTCAAGTGTAAATAAGTGTCCACTTAGAGGCTTAGCCAGTTGAAGGTTTCAGACAAGAGATCACTCACCCTTGTTCTTACCTGCAGCTATGAGTTTGCCGTTCATCTCTGCTGTCCCCAGGCCAGACCGTGCATAATGCATGGGAGACATGGGCTTTTCAATTAGCTCATCTGGTTGCATCTCGAAGCTTAAACTTTTAGTCAGTTTTGGAGTACTTGTTGGTGAGCTCTGTGGGCTATTTCGCCCATGAAGGAAAATTACACAGAATATACCATCCAGCACAGCCAGGCACAAGTAAGTGTTATCTGTAAAAGCGGAAGAGCTCTGTTTAAAATGTAGTTATTATTACTTTTGGTTGCTGTGTAATCTGAATTAGACTCCAGATTCCAGATGGGAACGATCTGCTATTGTTTTCCAAACTTAGTTGCTTCTGAGTTTTTCCCTCGACTAGTCAATTTAAAGGTATTAAGTGGTTCCTTCTTAGGAAACAAACTGAAGACAATCTGATAAGTATAATAACTTACTTGAAGTCTTTTCTGAAGCAACGATTTTCCACTCGTGCTTAGGGCTTTGTACAGTAGCATTTGGAGAAGAGAGACATCCAGTGGAACTGCTACTTATCTGCTTATGGCCATTCTCACGTGGTGGCTTTTTCTGCAAAATCAAAAGGCAGCTACAGAAACCTAGCCACAGACCATCCTTGGCGCACCCTTGTTCCTGAGCTATTCCACAACACTGAAAACACACCTCGTATCCTTCACCCGTGCATGACATGTATAGCACGCCCAAATGTAATACAAACCAACACTTTCCAATTGACAAATTACTGGCGTGCGCCTATCTCCACTTAACAACAAAAACAACTACACTTACACAAGTTGCTCGTCAGGAAAAGCTCAATTTAAACAACTAAAAAAATATGCTGTGGGTCAAGTGTCAATCCCTCAATAGAAAAAAAAAGAATCCCCAAACGCATAATCCACATAAGCTCATATACTCTTTATGTTAAGTACAGAATCTTCTAGAATTAACTGAGAGACATTTGACCCACTGTCTCCATAAAACAGTCAACTGTCAAACCTAACTAGATTATGACTGGTATTCTTCACATAATGCCAGTAAAAGTGAGCGGACATGATATCCATCAAGTCTCTGAAAGTATTTTACAGGAAAAAAGTGGTAATTACAAGAAACACTTAAAAAAGTATTTCTTTAGGACTACCTCAGAGGTATTATGGAGTGGTTTTCCAGACAAAACTACATTAAAACACAAAAATAAAAACTAATCAGAAATGAAATACTGTAAGAACTGAATATTCAAAAAGTAGAATACACAGGAACACTGAAAGAGGTCCCACCTACCACTTCAGTACCTGGCCAAGCCTGCCCATCCCTTATTTTAGTCCCCAGGGCCAGAGCCACATGGGTAGATAGTATTTTTAATGAGAATTTCTGTTTCTAGGGAAGCAAAAAGCCATATAACGACATTGAAAAAGAATTTGGTAGTTACTTGAGGCTGTGAAAAAAACTATTAAAAGTTTGGTCTGGGACATTCAGCAAGTGTGATTACAGCCTACGTAGGCTATTTTGAGAAAGGGCAGAGAACACCATGTTAATGGTGACTAAACCCTATTTAGACATTATGTACCTAGGTATTATTAGGTACTTTATTCACATCATTTTTAATCCAGTGAGGGCAATATTACCTACTCATTTTGTAGATAAAAATATTGAAACTCAGAGAACATATGCATTACCTAAGGCAATACAATGAAAATATTAGAAATTCTGAGTATAAAGCCACTATTTTTATACTATGACAGACTGTGTCAAAACCCCAACCCAGTTTGTGGGAAGAAGGGGATCCAAGGTATCACAGACTGATTGATGATACTTACAATAAGAGATTCTATCACAGCAAAAAAACTGTCCTAATGTAAGGACTAAACAGAGAAAATCAACATGAAAGAGAAAGGCGCATACAATGAAGATGTTAGTGTTATATGACTAACAAGCCTCATATGGAAACGGTGGTTAACGCCTTTACATTCCTTCTGGAACATTTTCAAACATAATCCTTTAGTCTCCCTTATCTCCAAACTTTCCCACACAAACCTTTACCACCCGGCCCACCCCCCAGTGGCCCACATTTCTTTGCCTGCGTGTCCCTAGAGGTTAGCCTTCCAGTGACTTCTCAAGCTGAGTTTCTTAACCTTAATAATTCTCTGGAAACTATATCTACTCAAGGCTACTACTAGGTGGCTTCCTAAAACCAATGTGGCGCTGTAGGAGAGATACCCCTAACCTTCTTTTATATGACTTCCCAGAGAATGAATTAACACAGCTGACAATTTGGTCCTCAAACTCTCCTCCCATGTTAGCTAGCTTTTACCACACAATTGGATTCTAATTGTCCTACCTCTCTAAGGGCTTCTCAACCTCTTTTCCCATTCTGAAGTCTAACGTGTCCCCTCATCCTTTTAATTTTAATTTCATCTCCATTCATGGCACCACCTTCTAAGGAATCCCGCTTACTAGCAAATTCTTCCTATGAAGGACTACTGACTCAGCCTTTGTAACTATGACTATCTAAAGTCCATCCTCCTTCTTTGTGCCCTTAGATCAAAGCCCTCATTTTTTCACTCGAACTACTGCTTGTAACAGCCTACAAATTGGTCTCACAAGCTCTAATCCACCTTCTGTACCTGGCTATAAAAAGAAGGGCTTAATCCAATCATTTTGCATTAAAGTAAAAACCACAAACCTGCTGGAATCTCATGACCCAGAGACTGCCATCTGACAAGTAAATCATTTGTATAAACTATGATTAATATGCAGACCTTCGCTATATAGAAATACCATACCGGTATTGTTGGAAATACATCTGTTCACGTCTACTCCCTTGTCTAAAAGTTTTTGAAGTTCCCCACTGCTTGTAGGATAAAGTGTTTAGGCCCACTCACGTGGCATTTACCCACTTTCCCAGTCCTGTGACCTGCAATTTCAAGAATATCATTCTTGCGCAGACCTCCTTTGCTATCTGACACACTTCCCTCTATCTGCTCTGCAACCTCTTCTGAATCCTAAGATTGCTCAAATGTTGCTTTTTGTGAAAATGTCCTGGTTTTTCTCCTCTTGACTCCACCATGCCCTCCCTATTATGCCTTTGGCAGACATCTCTTTTAAGTCTGTATTGTTTTACCTGCTAATAGGTCCTGAAAGTAGAAACTGTCTCTTACACACTTTTGTGTCCCCGTATCTACATTACTGCCTGACAACCAGGTGCTCAACCTTTGCTTTGTCAAAAGAATACTTTTTCAAAAATGTTAAGATGTTTGGAGTTAAGAGGGAAAACACCCTAAATAAATGTTCAAAACACACAAACATGAACAAAGTTCTCAACTTAGACCCAGTAACTTTTTCTGAAACTAAAGATATTCAGCTACTAGTAACACAGAACACCTAGTAACATCACCATATAGAATACTGATTCTATCATTTATCTTCCAATTAAAGAAAAACAGCCCTTAAACTAGGTTAATTCAGCCTACTTTATATTTTATCCTTCACAAATACACTGTTAAGCTAAAGGCCAAAACAGAATGCATACTGTATGGTTATTTATATAAATTTCAAACACAGGTAAACCAATCTGTTGTTTCTGAAGTTAGGATAACGGCTTCCTTTGGCAGTAGTGTAGGGCAGTGATTGGGGAGGGGTAAGAGGAAGGTTTCTAGGATGCTAGAACTCTCTTCTCAACCCTGGTAGTGTTTAAACTAGGGGGTTCACCATGTGACTTATGATTTGTGCACTGCACTTTTCTCTCTGTCATTTGTCTATTCACAAAAAGGTTTATCCTGAGATTTTAAAAAATTGGGTCTAGCTGTCATCCTTGTTGCAAACAACTATTTTTCTAACCAAATAATTTCTATATTGTTTCATCTTATTTGCTTTTTCTTACTACTTATAAATCCTACTGAGAAAAAAATCTAAGTGGGGTTTCCTAATTTGTTCATTTCTTTTTATGTAGCAAAAATGGTAATAACCTTAAGGAATGCTTTTCTCCCAAAAACGTCTAGTCTTATCAATGAAATTCTTCCACTTTCCTTTATTAAAGGAAAATTTCAATATACTATAAAATGCTCTAATCAAATTTTAACCTGAGGTTACCTCAGATGTGCAATGTGTACCTGCACAAACTGAATGTGGTCATCATCACTGCCAAACACCTCAGCCTGTCCATCTAGTAGGTTCCCATCAAGCAGCTTGTGATCAGCTGAGTAGTACAAGGTTTGAACCTGCAAAACAGCAACAGAACACCCATGTGGCTACTGTCTCCATGGCTACTCCACTAGTATGCAGATCACACGAACGCCTCAAGGTAACCTCCAGTGTGCTTCTTCAGCTTCTTGACATCTTATTCTGGCAGGATCCCGAAGTAAAGAAAATACATGTCATGGTTGAAAAAATTTTAAAAGCAAAAATAAAATACAGAATCTTCTAAGACTGGCTGAGGAGTCCTTGGCTTGATTGGCGTGAAAGAAATCTTCATTGTTTTTCATAGCTTCTATTATATAGCACTAAGAAAAAAGGCACTAGTACAATATATAGGGTCTTAAAGATGTACATATTTACAATAAAATACTGACTATGGTTTACACCTTTGAAGATCAATGGTCTAATTTGCATAAACATTTCTGTCCTGTAGGCAATGTCAAAAACAGATGATGAAAAACAAATTCAAAAATTCAAACAAGTTATAAAGAGACTTCCCTTAACAGATGCAAATACATGGCGAATGCATCTGATGTTCAAGTGGGAAACAGCATAGAACTTAAAGATCACCAGTTAAGCCTTTTTAGAATATAACGATAACAATATTTTTAAAGGCCTAACAGGTCTGGTAAGCCTTTAGTGAACCTGAAAGGCTTATGTGGAGTGATAAATTCAAGGTTGCTCCACTGCTTCATCTGCATATATTTAATTCCCACCATTTGTCCATTAATTTTGCGTGTGCTTGTTAAAAGTAGCCCAAAGTTGAGTGACTCTATGTATGAAAACACCATTGAAAAACACAAAGCTTTTTTTTTTTAAAAAAAGATAAGAATCCTGTAAAGGAGTAAACACCATTAAATCATCATCGTTCTCTGCCCACAGCGGATTTTTCTTAGGAGAACTGGGGCAGGACTGCTGCTTCTTTACGTGTCAATACACTTGAGGTTTCTTCTTGTTTCTTCAGTCTTGGGTATCCTAGTTTTGTTAATAAACCTATGGGGAGATAAATCAATGGGGAGGAACAACCATTAGAAGCTTTTACCTACTTGTCAATTTTAAAGCAAAAACCTGTGAAGAAAAATTAAGAATCTACAGAAAATTTCAGTACCACCTCCCATTTCTAAAGCAAATTACATGCTACTTAAAGAAAGTTAATAGCACATAATAAGCAAAGAAATAAAAAAAAAAAAAAAAAGAAAAAGAAGACCAAACTGAACAGTTCATTCAGCTCACCTGGACACCCCCCCTGTTTCTCAGCTTAGGGGTACCTATAGCAAAATTTAAATTCTTTAGGGTCATGGTTATAAAATAAAAGTGAAGCCAAAAAAATTCTTAAGAACTGTTGAATCCCATTTACTCTAAAACTAACCTCTTCCATCAGCTCCTCCAGACTGTCTCCATTCTCCCAGATGCTACGCTGCACCCAGTTGATTACCTTTGTATACAATTTGCCATTGCTGGGCAAGCAAACGTTATCTTCCAGCATTACCTCCAACTAGGGTAGGGGAAAAACAATAACACATGGATCAGTGAGTGCTGAACCTCTCATTTTCAGTTTAATCCTCAATTTCAAAATAAAGCTGTCACAGATGTTCAGTTGCATTCCATGCATTTACTGTAATTTGTGAAGAAACCAGTCGCCCAAAAACAAAGACAGCAAACAAACTGGCAGGCAGAAAACCATTACACTGCTAAAAATAATAGCATTTCAATGTACTGTCTTTTTTGTAACCATCACTCATTTGAAATACCAACAAAGATTCCATGCCTGGAACTAAGTAGTATCTATCTCTTTAGAGCTTTTACTCCTTACCTTTAGCCGTGGAAGTTTAAGAAATTCTTCCTCCTCTGAAATTTGTAACAAATGCTCCTGAATATAAGCATCAACCTTATTCAATAAACGGGAGTCTCCCATACAACTTGCAAAGTTTCGGTAAGAGATGCAGCTGGTTACATCCATTCGAGATAGTAGATAATCGCCACAAACCTTGGAAAACAAATACGAGTCCAACATTTCAAATATTTTATTTAAAAGACATTTAATACTCAATGTGTAAGCATTATGTGAACATACAAAGATGAATCAAAAATCACTGCCTTAATATGAGCTTAATAGTGGGAAGAAAAATGTATACAAATGATATACATCAAAGAATGCCATGCAAATATGTAAGCTGTTTGAGGAAAAAAGCAATAAACTAAAATTCTATGATAATGCATGTGAAATGTTAAGTACTATTTCCAACAAGAATAATTCGATAAGGCTTCATGAAGGTAATATCTATCTGAACTAGGCTCTACATGTGAGATGATGGTACTGAGCGCAGATAGGGAGTAGGGAATTTATTGCAAACAACAGTTTGTCTGGAACAAAAGACAATTAGGAAATAATTCTGGGAAAACAGCAACTACATTAGGAGGAATCTGGCGCTAACCTGAGGGGTATGTGCTACAAACCACAGAAGGATTTTTAAGCGGAGGAAATGCTATTAGAGGAGGGGCCGGGAAACCTTTTCTTAAAGGGCCAGATAGTAAATATTTTAGGCTTGTGGGCCATACCGTTATCTGTCACAACTACTCAACTGAAGGTGGAAAGCAGCCATGGACCATATGTAAATGGAAGCTAGCCTGAGGCTTGCAGTTTACTGACCCCCACAGTAGAGGATTAAATGTTTTCTCTTATGAATTACTTTCTCATATGAATTATTAACCACTTGTCAATGGCATTAAATTCAAGAAGGAATACTTTTAAAGAAAACCAGAAATATTTTAATTCATGCTATCAGATACTGACAACCTGCCAGAGAAGACTATTGGAAGAGCAAGATTTTAGCTCATATTATGAGATAAGGTGTGACCTTCCTACATTATTATAGCCACATAGTTTAAAAAGCATATGCAGTTCTCTAGGCAGAAAATGATGATTTCAAGTTCTTGAGACTATCAAATGTCTTATGAGAAATTATGCATCCTAATCCATGTAACAGTACTACTTGTATATTACTTCTGGTACTCTACCTGCTTTACTCTGTCCATCTTCAGCTTTTTGGCTGCAGAATAAACATCTTTCACTAATTCCTTATCAGCTTTCAACCTATTACGAGAAAGTTATTTATCATTTAAGATACCAAAGCCTTAAAACAGAGATACTTAATCTAAGTAAAATTCAGAGAAACTTGAAACTTCTTGATGACATTCCCTAATTACGAGTTACTCCAAAGAACTTACTGTGCAGTGTAGGCATAATTCAACAAGACTTCAACAGCTTCTGGATTGAGATCATCAAATTTAACATGGGAAACTCTATGAGGATCACTATCACTATTGAAGATTTCAAATAAATAGGGACTGCAGCAAGCCAGGACTGCTCTGTGTGCTAACATCTCATGGCCACAGACCTGAAATTATGAGAAATTAACATTAGAAATACTGTGGACTATGTATTTCTCTAGCTAATTATCATATCAGATCCTTTACCTTACATTTCTTTTTAAAAGTTATTTCATTATATGCCTCCTATGAACAAAAAAATAAGAAAATCCAAGATCCTACAGCTTTTAGTAATAAAAAAAAAATCAATTCTTTAAGTTTGCAATTCTGAAGTTTTAAATACCTGCAGTCGAACATCACAGAACTGGCCACTTTTCCTCAGAGCGTTTAATTTGGCAACAGAAGACTCAATGAAATTTTCATCTTCGAACATTAAATATCCATTGGGAATCATTTTTCCTTATAAATTTAGCTAAAGGGCAAAAAGAAGCTGAGTTATTCTACTTGCGAATGGTGGTTTTTATATTCTAAAAGGTAATATATAATATCTTTATTTTCAGATGCCATCCTATCTACGGCAAAAATTTTATCATGCAGAAACATTACTGAAACAACACTGGCATGGAATGTTCAAGTCTTCGTATCCCTACGCTCTGGTCCTAAGTCTTTTTACAGATTCATACAGTGGTGGGTATTTCTGCAATTCTGGCCAGGTTTTAATGCCTATTAGCACAATCACTGTGAAGGGAAAGAAATGTAAACCCAGCCCTACCCAAACCCATTCCACAAGCAACCTAAAGCCTAGAAGGTTTTGAAGTGGTCATCACATGTAGGTTTTTCCTGTATTTGGGCTACATTCCTTTACCCACAAATGAGAAAAACTGATATATATAAGATGAACTTAAATTCTGTTCCCTTTTCAAGTTTCTTATGTTCCAAATATAAAAATCTATGGAAGAAACATATTATTTTTTAAAAAATTCCATTTCCCTTTTTCTCGTGAACAATTAGTTTTTTGGTTTTTTTGTTTTGTTTTGTTTTGTTTTGTTTTGTATAGACTAATGGCTAAACAAAACACATCATTAAGAAGCAGCAAGGGGAGATTTTAGTTTGAGGTAACATTTATTTAAATTCAAAACAGAAAGGAAAAAATAGTGACTTTTTTTTTTTCTCCTACAAATGATCACTGACTTCTCTGCCTTTTAAAAAATTATGAAAGGCCATTAATGTACTTGACACAGTCTTCAAGAACAATGTATCTTAATGCTGCTCCAGGCAATGAATATTCACTTACCTACTATAATGGTGAGAAACTTATTTCTGGGATGTCTTAAATAATCCAAGGACCAAGGAGTGTGAAAACTTAGCACTTCGTTGAGGTATGAAGACAGGTGGCTGAACTGAAGGCAGAGATGTCTTAAGCTCTAATGGTGATTCCAAAACTATCAGGCTTGAAAATGATGTAACCAAGTCCTTAAAAGCTATAGACATGAATTTCTTCTGTGATAATCATGCATCATAATCTGTAACAATTAAACATTTTAGATATTCAAAATGATCAAAGATGGTCATTCATCTAGGTAGATCAGATCACAAAGTCCTGATCTTAAAGAGATTTTTGAGGTACAGCATACAAATAGAAAAAGTAACACAAATGTACTTACATATAAACATTTTTCATTTAACCTGTAACTACTTAGGTGATCCAAAGAAATCCCTTCCCGGAAGGGCAGGAGCTAATAATAGTTTTCTAATATTCTTTACTATTAGATACTAATTAATACAGAAACATGTGATCAGTCTGTTTTCACCAGTCAGCAAGCAACCTCTGGGCACTATTCCCAGACATGTACACAGTGTTACAGTCAGCAGATACGCTGTTCCCCAAAATGTGCTCTGTCCTTCCCAGACTCTGTACCTTTGTTCAAGTTGTTATTTCTTGTTGGAATACCCTTAATACCCAGCCTCTATCAAATGAAATCTTACCTCCCTTGAGCCCTGCCAAATCCCCCCAGGTAAGAAGTAGTTTCTTCCCGTCCTCCACACACTGAACCCTCTCTGAAAAAAATGTGTAATCTTCCAGCTGGCCTGTTCTGGTGCTTTTTATACCTGCTTATCTTCCTTGATTTGAGGTCCCTTAAAGAGCAGAGCCTCTGTTTTATTCGTCTTTGTATCCATCCCATCTACCCACTACCAAAACAACTAGCATAGAAATTTGAATATAAAGATTTACCTGAACTGCCAGTACACTATTAATTCAGGAAACCAGAACTAAGTAAGAAATTATTTGAAAGGTATGCATACTTTTTTAAAATGGACATCTTAAAATTACCCAGATTTTCCTTGTACACCATTCATATCCATAATTCTGACTCTAACAATTATGTTAGGGTGACTAATCACTTAATCCAGGACCTATTGAAGGCTGGTCAAGTTCTAATTTAACAAACCAATTGTGTTAAATTCAACATGCACAATCTGTAAGAGAGTGGGATCCCATACGTCCTACCTGTACAACTTAGGTTTTATTTCAAGGAATCCTGAGTATTCTGACTCACGATAGGATTGTTGTTAATGTTTATGCCTGCAAAGAAACTATATCATATCGTTATGTAATAATATTGATTTCCTCTGCTCTACACTTTCATCTAGATTAGTTAATTTCGTGTTTTTTTAAGAAATTAGTTCTAACAAAAATGTTTTCCAACACAATTCTCTACACATACAGAGAATACACTATCTTAAAGAAACCTTCAAACATTTTTACCCTAGACCCAACTCAAATTAAGAAAATCTTTGTATATCTGGTATATAATAGGGTAGTCACCCCACAGGCACAGTTGGTAACTCACTTCAATTTCCTAAGCTCTTGAAACAAGAGTGTGTGTGTGTGGTGGGGGTGGGGGGGGAACCTCCATGCAAATTACGTTGACATGATTAAAATGAGCCATTTGAAAAAACATGATATGGAGATTTATAAATATTTTAAACTTTGACCAGTTTTATTCCGTCTTTACTTGTAAACCAGTTTTGATCCAACTATATAAAAATGGCATCTACTTATATGTAATAAATTGGAAGTTCTACCTTAATTTTTAAAAACAAATTTGTACAATATTAGTTTTGCAATAGAGTGAGTCCCACTGCCTCTAGTACTTGACGTTAATATGAACCTCATTATTTAATGTCTACTTATCAGTACAACCCTACTTGATTTAAACACTAGCCCAAGTCCACTTGACATTTAAATTAATGCAGCAAACTTATTTAATTCAATTACCGACCTACTCTCTCACCCACCTCCAAGTTGGGGGGGGGGTGTCATATCGACTCTTGCTTGCAAAAACATGTCGTTGAAAGTTCACATTCACTTTCACTAAAGTAAGCTTAGGCAAATTGAGAATTTTAAACTATTCCAAAAATTCAGTAAAGACCTTAAGAGGTGGTCTATGAAACAAACTCAAGCTCAATAACTGGTAGAATAAAACTACCAGGAAAAACTTTTTTCTTTGAAAAACCCCAAAACCCCCAAATCCCAGAGTTATATAAAAGTATAAAACTAAGAATTGTTTGATTTTTAAAATATACATTTGACTAATCCACTTTTATCATTTAAAATGGGGTAAAATACAATATATTCTGGTAAATATACTTTAGTTTCTTCTAAGGGCAGTGCAAGAAAAGGGAGACAGAAGGCTCATAAATGAGTAATTAAACTTCTTTAGTAACACCCGAGAAGTTCACAAGTTACCGCAGCCCGGATTAGCTTAACTAAAGTACAAGTCAACAGGTCTCATCAAAGAGTTGTAAAAAAGGTAAGCACAGTATCACCTTTCTCCACATTTTTCTTGGGCTTTCACTAAGAAGGGCAGGATAAAACCTTCCCATTAAACTTTCAAAGCATCCTTAAACTTGAAGGCAAATTACAAACGTTTAAGCTTCCAGGCAATCTTTTGAGAGCAGCCAACTCATACAAAACAGCAATCAACTCCATTTTTTAAGGGCAGACTTTGTAAATCATTAGAATCTTTTTAAAACCAGAAGTAACAGATTTTATGGCTTCCCAGTGTCACCTCTGAAACTACTATCATCCTCCCTATCATTAGAATTCCAAAAAGCCTAACAGTCATTTTTAGTTTGCTGAATGCTAAAAAGTAGGAAGGCAGGGAGAAATGTGCTTTGGGCATTAAGAGAAAATATAGTCCAGTCCATAGACTGGACTTGTTCGACTGTTAGGAGTATGACAAGGCTTCCAGGGTTGTTCTTTATTACTTCTAGATAGAAGATTCACCCACGAGTCCTCAAAGGCTTGATCTGAAGCCAGGGTGTTCTAATCCTCCAACACTAACAGACATTAGGAAAGAAAAACGCGCGCGCCCTTTAGGCATCTGATTTCTACTTGCTATAGTTTTGAAGTGTCAGCTGTCTCCAAGTAGTGGAGAAACGTAAATCTATTTCTACGGGATTTGTGGTTCAAGTTCCCCTACACTCACCTCTCAATCTGATACTACCCGATACTCCCTAAGAGTTTACGACCAGAAACCCATTGCAAGATGATCAGAAGGCCGAAAAAAGCCCTCGCCGATTTTTGTAAAGAAGAAAGTGGCGAGCGCCCCTGAGCGAGAAGAGCCGTGCAGCCCCAGGCCTTCCTCCGCCCCGGCGCGGCCGGCGCCCACTCGGCAGGCTGCGAGGCAAGGCGCCCGGCGCCTGCACACCCCCGCCCGGGATTGGCCGGCCCCGCAGTCATTCAGCGCTGACACGTCAGGGCAGCCGCTCCCTCCCTCCTCCCGCCCCCTTCTCCCCGCGCTTGGCAAGAAAAGCGGGCAACGTGGAGCGGGAACAAAGGACCCCGCGGCCCACGGCGATCAGGGACGCGGTGCCACCCCACTCCAGGCCCAGGGTACCGATGCCGCCCGAGGCTGGCTTCCCGCCCACATGCGCCAGGTCCTGGGAACAGAGTCCAGACCTGGCGGACCCACACTAGGCGTCGGTTCCTGACAGCAGGAACGGAGATTCCCGCGTCCTCCTTCCGGCAGGTCATCCCCACCCCGCGCCGCCCTGACCCAGGCTCCCGAACAACGACGTCTCGTTCCTCCCGCCCCGCTTCCTCGGCCCCGGCGCTCTCCGAGGCTGCCAGCTCCCGCCCGCCACCGCCGACGCGACCTAGCAACCATGGCAGCGGCCGGCCGCGCGGCGCCGGCGCCTCGCCCTCCAGAGAGCGGCGGCGGCGGCGGCTGGAGGGTTACTCCCCGCGGGACCCGGACCCCGCTCCGCACCGCACACCCTTTCGGCGGCCGGCGGCGCCATCCTTCAGATCGGATTCCGGCCGCGCCCTCTTCCTCCGCCACCGTCCGTGGGACCAGCGCGTCTTACCTGGTTCATCTCTGAAGAGATGGAAAAACTCATCTCTGGAGCTTCGACGGGGAGCAGGAGGAAGCGGGCGGGAACAGGCCCAACGGAAAGCGCCTCGAGGCCGCGGAGGGGTAACCGATCGAGCGGGAGAACGAGCGGTCAGTCCACCGAGGCTGCGAGAACGGGGGGGGAGCGCCAACGGGAGTTCGCGGGGACTCGCTCGCTCGCTGGCACCGTCGCGCCGAAGCAGCAGGCGGAGAAACTGCGCCGGGTACCTCGGAGCGACCGACCTCCACGCGCGTCCCGGAGACACTGCCGCCGTCGCCGCCCGCTCGCGCCTCACCCCCTCGCACGTCACCACGTGCGTCGCCGCCGCCGCCGCCGCCCGCCGCCGCCAACGCCTCCCGGACGCTTCCGGCTCGTATCTGTCCGCGAATCAGAGGCGAGCACCAGGAAGATGCGGCTCGCCGCCCCGCCCACCCCTCGCCCCGCCCCGCCCCGCCCTTCTTCTTCGCCCTCTCTGGTTCCTTTCTGCACAGCTCAACTAGGTCAACGCAAGGTGATCCCTGGGAGAGAGGCGGTTCTCTGGGTGCGCCTCCTTTTACTTATCGCGTTGTCGTTCCTCTTGCTCTCGCCCTGTACACTTACTTCGCCCTTTCGGACTGTTCCGCAACTGGTTCCCTCCAGTCGTCCTCACCTGTTCTGCTTCCCCCTAGAGGCACAGAAGCCAGAGGAATCAGATCAGGGAGATTAGATCTCGTCAAGCTTACATGTAGGCAACTGCTCTTGACTGGAGCTGGCCGCAGTGTACCTTAGAATCTGTAGTTGGCCATCTGCCCTTACCTCGTTGGCGGGTGGTGGTGTGCGAGGAGGAGGCCTGGGGATTGTGAAGAAGAGAAGCGCCTGAAGAGAAGGGTGAGAGGATTCAGAAACTTGGAAAAAACTACTATCAGGGAGGTCGGAGAAGGCATAGCATCTTTGAGTCGGTTCTTTGCTGGTCTCGCCCTCTTTTGGAAGTAGAAAATAGCCTTGAGCATTGATAGTCCCTCTTCTAACCTTCTGGGGCCTTTTAGACCAGATGCCAAACTTAATTATCCACCCACCGCCTTACCCCAGGAGGCAAACCTGTTCGGAAAGCGTGATGTTTACTAGGCTCTTGACAGCACCTTTATGTGGCTGAAGGGCACATTGGAAAGTTTCCTGGAAGGAAGGTGAGGGGCTATAGTGAGGTAAACTTGTTCAGAGTGTGGCAAAGGCTTTCAGGTTAATGTGCTGCCAGCTTATCCTGGTTTGGGGAGGGCACTTCAGTGGTCTAGGCCTAACCTTGTTTGTAGTTGATTGCTCAGTTAATTTGTAGACATTTCTTTGCGAACACTTCCTACCATTTTTTATCATTAGCTATTTAGTTTTTGCTTATGAGAGCAGAAAAGCAACGTTGGGGCCTTTCATCTGCAAGAGAAGCTTTACAACTTTATATTCTAAAATGTCGAGGCAAGGAGACTTGTTTTCTTTTTCAATTCATTGTGAGAGTAAAGAGGAACTAGGGTATCTTAAAATGATTCGTGTATCTTAAGAAGAAAAAGATTGACATTTCCACTGGGTTCTTGTCATGTTTTTGTCTACTGGTAACCAACAGCAGTGTTCCCTCTTATTGCAAGTAAAACTACTGGAGTATATACCTTTTAAGTTTTTTTAATACCATGGGCGTCATCCTTTCAGTAAGATGTTACGAATTGCCCACTTGGGGTAGGCACACGATTGTATGGCCTGTTAGACACATGGTCCTACTTGCTGAACTCTAAATAGTGCCTTTGTGACCTGAAACAGTCAACTTTTCTTAAAGCTACAGTATGGTCATTCAGTGCATTTTTGCCTTGTATGGAATATATTTATATATTACCTTCTTTATGGATAATGACATAATTTATGCATTCCATTTATCTTCCAGGCAACTCCAGACTTTAGCCTATCCATCCAATTACTATATAATCCAGATCAAAACTTGAAAATGGAACATGGTAGGTAATTTCAACCTTATAAAGTAACAACTTATAAGAATTTGCTCTTAATATTTA
The DNA here is from genome assembly GCA_003508835.1 of Eonycteris spelaea. NCBI lineage: Eukaryota > Metazoa > Chordata > Mammalia > Chiroptera > Pteropodidae > Eonycteris > Eonycteris spelaea. The sequence continues at coordinate 5,950,006 of PUFA01000037.1, forward strand.
AATCAGCAAAATATATTTGAGGAGGGCTTAATGAAAATAAAAAGTATCAACTATTTTCTGTCAGACATCAAGAAAGATAAATTAGGAATTGGTGCAGATTTGCAATCTTTCCTTTTTTTTTTCTCTGATCCAGCTTCAAATGTCAGCCCTAAATTCTGACTTTATTTATTACATATTACTTTGTTAAAGCTGTTGTAACAAATGACCACAAACAGTGGTTTAAACCAGTGGTCCCCAACCTTTTCAGCACCAGGGATCCGTGCTCCAATGAGAATCTAATGCCTGATGATCTGAGGTGGAGCTGAGGCGGTGATGCTAGTGCTGGGGAGCAGCTCCAAATACAGAAGAAGCTTTGTTGTCTCACCTCCTGCTGTGCGGCCTGGTTCCTAACAGGCCACAGACCAATTTGGTCTGTGGCACAAGGGTTGGGAACTCCTGGTTTAAACAACAGAAATTTATTGTCTAACAGTTCCGGAGGCTAGAAGTATGAGTTCAAGGTGTCTGCAAGGCTGTGCTCCCCTGTAGGTGCTGGGGAAGGATCTGTTCCAGGCCTTTCTCCTGGCTTCTGATTGGTCCTTGGCTTGTGGCAGCATATCTCCAATCTTTGTATTTTCCCTGAGTGTCTGTCTGTGTCCAAATATTCCCTTTTTATAAGGATACCAATTATATTGGATTAGGGGCACCCTAACCCAGTATGACCTTATCTTTACTGAATGTGTGATGACTATTTGCACATAAGGTCACATTTTGAGGTACTGATGGTTAGTACTTAACATGAATTTTGGAGGGGGCATAATTTAACTCATAACACTTTAGTTCAGTGTGTCTCAAATTTGGTTCACTGATCACATTTGTCAAAATCACTTCGATGTTCTTATTAGAAATGTTGGTCCCTAGGCTTCACCCTAGACAAGTGATTCTCAAAGGAAGGGAGTGCTTTTTGTTCCCCGTGACATTTCGCAACTTTGGGAACAGGACTAGAGCAGAGGTGCTACTGATATCTAGTAAACATCATAAAATACACAGGGCAGTCTGCCACAACAAAAAATGATTCCACCCAAAATGACAATAGTGCCAAGATTGAGAAACCCTACCCTAGAGCTACTAGGTTAGGATCTCTGAGAAAGAGGCCTAGAAATCTACATTCTGCCAAGGATCCCAACATCTGTTACCCACACTAAAATTTGAAAAGCACTACATTCCCCAGACAAAAAGCTAAAGGAGTTTATCACGACCAACCCAGTATTAGAAGAAATGTTGAAGGGCCTCTTTTAAGAAGAAAAAAAAACCCATGAATAATAAAATAGCAATAACTACATACCTATTAATAATTACTTTAAATGTAAATGGATTAAATGCTCCAATCAAAAGACATAGTGTAGTTGAATGAGAAGAAAACAAGACCCTTACATACGCTGCCTATAAGAGGCCCATTTCAGATCCAAAGACACACAGATTGAAAGTAAAGAGATGGAAAAATATATTTCCTGCAGATGGAAATGAGAAAAACAGCCAGGGTAGCAATACTTAGACCAGATAAAATAGGCTTTAAAACAAAGGCTATAAAACGAGACAAAAAAAGGAAATTTCATACATAATAGCCAAGATATTGAAGCAACCTAAGTGTCCATTGATAGATGATTGGATAAAAGAGATGGTACATATATACAATGGAATGTTACTTGGCCATAAAAAAAATGAAATATGGTCATTTGCAACAACATGCATGGACCTAGAGGGTATATGTTAAGTAAAATAAGTCAGACAGAGAATGACAAATACCATATGATTTCACTTTTATGTGGACTTTAAAGAACAAAATAAACAATCAAAACAGAAACAAACTCATGGATAAAGAGAACAAACTAGTGGTTGCCAGATAGGCAAGGTGTTGGGGGATGGGTGAAAAAGATGAAGGGGTTAAGAAGGACAAATTGGCAGTTACAAAATAGTCATGGGGATGTAAAGTACAGGAAATAAAGTCAATAATAATGTAATAACTATGTGTGGTGCCAGGTGGGCACTATACTTATTAGGCGGATCACTTTATAACTTATGTAAATGTCTTACCACTGTGCTATATACCTGAAACTAATATAAAATTGAATGTTGACTGAAAACTTTTAATAAAATAAATTAGAAAACTACCACAGATACAAAAGCCTCTTCTAGGCATAGGAACATGCTCCATTTCATGCCAGTTACTTGTCACCTCTTTTATTCATTAGCCGTGCAAATTATGTTAATCTAATGAAATATTACTCCTAGCAATTCACACAATTTACAAATCTTACTCTAATACTAATTTGGAAACTTGTTTGCGTTTTAAAACTTTTATACCACATTACATTATTTTTGATGAACTGTCTACATTTTCTGGGTGTCCTTGTCCTAATGAAAACTGTTGTGTATCTATGGCTTGGCAAAGCAATGCTTTGCTTCCTCTGGTCCACCAGTTTCTCCTGTAGCCTGGGTGACTGACTTGTCTATTTCATATTTTTTCTCATCCCTTGCAGTCAATGCTGCTACTCTCGATTTCTCCTCTTTTGGCATTTGAAAATATTTTTAGATTGCGTTAGTGGTGTCTTAAGAGCAGAAACAAGAAAATGGTAGTGTCATAAAAGGCACAATAACCCAGAGGAAAATCTTAAAACTTCCATTAAAATAGGTCATTGGAAATTTTTAGGTATTGCAATGCAGAACAAATTGAGAATCTGATGCCTTTCTAAAAAATTGTTTCCCTTTTAGAGAGACTCTTCCATTTTCCTAGTAAGCCTTCATTACAGACTTTACATCAGAAGAGGCAAACTGTTCAGATATTACTTTTTTTTAATCCAGAGATTATAAAATCAGAATACTTTTTGTCCTGCATTATCTTTACTGATATTGCATTATCCAAACTGGCTATTTTATCCATGAGCTTTTGCTAGGTTTCTAAAGTCCTCACTGCTAAAATTTTGAGAACAACTCTAGCTTCCTCTTCCAACCACCAGAATCCCCTGATAGTTTCCTTCTCTTTCAACAATTTCTTAGGAAATAGAACTTCTCATGCCATTCAGACATTCTTCCTGTAACATTATATGACCTTAAAGGCTGCTGCTTCTTGGGATTATGTGGCCAACAGCTGTATATTCAGCTCTCAAATTCTAATGAGCAACCTAAGCTCTCCAAAAGCCTTCATCCAAAAGACCTTCTTGAAAATCGACGTGATTGCTGAGAGTAGCGAGGCACAGAATAAGCAGGCTTTATAGTAAGCCGAGTTTTTAATATAAATATTAAAATCAAACATATAAACAAAAGTGTGGTAGCATATAGCACAGTCTATGCCTTTAATTCCAGAAAGAACTTTTGTTGTATTCACATTCAAAACTTAATATCTGATGGATGAAACTTACACAATATAGTTCAATTGGACTAGCCAGCCAACTGTTACTAGTATAAACTGATTACTTAACATATGAAGAGACTACTTCAAAGAAAAAGTCAGGACAGGAGAGTGGGGTTGCGACATCAGTTCTTCCTTCTTCTATAATCTTTCTTACTGTCTGGAGGAGACCAGAGTGAAGTACAGTGAGAAAATGATGAAATTTTACAAGATTCTAGTGAACTTTTTAAACTACAGAAGACACAAAGTCACAAAGTTGTTATCTAAGTATTCCTACCACTGAGAGTAAGCACTCTCAGCTCTGCTTCTCCAAAATTGGTACTCTTAAGAACAGAATTATCAATTGAAGTGTTTCGTTTCCCAATTATCTCTTCTCTAATGTCTTACTAGAGAGAAAAATGTGAAAGAAAAACTGTGGCAGCAACCCATTCTATCAATGCCCTTATGGGTCACCATGCTTCTCTCTTCTCAATACCTCGCGCTTACCTACCCTTCAAAACCCAATGAATAGGCTAAGATAATGGAAAAAAGGATGGACTTGAAAGCCTATGTCTCCGCCTTGGCTTGGTTACATAACTGTTTAAAGAAAATCTCTTGTCTTCTTGATGATTATGTTTTCTAATCTTTAAAATGGGAACAATAATACTTGCCTCACAGAATTATATACTTGGCACATGGTGGGTGATGAGTAAATATTTATTTTAAGGCCTCCCCAAATTACTCAAGTATAACATAACTTATATCTCCCTGAACCCCGGAACAACCCTGAAACACTTGTCACTTAATCCACTACGAGAAACTATACTTTCAGACTTGATTTGTATCTTAGAGTACGTAGCAGCAATCCAGGCTCCTAAGTGAGTTGTCCGTCTTACATCAGACATCCAGAAATGTTGGATGAAGGAAAGTCAAAATCACACATGGCTCTCCTGGCTCTTTCTGTCAAACTGATGTTTCCAAATAGTGAAGATATGTGGTGGAGGAAGCTGGAGTGTTAGAGGCCTGGGAAAATAAAAAGGAAGTGGTTATTGAGGCATATCACATACTGGGGGCAGTGAAGTTACCGCAAACGACTTGGAGCAAGGACATCAGATATCAGCTCTCCTTGCTACTTTCCTTTCCTTGTCTCAAAGGAGTCTCAAATATGTTGAAGGGGATGTAGAATTCTCAACTCCACCCTCCATTCTCCTAAGTTCCTGGTGGTCCAGATTCAAGGTATGTTCTATTCCATTGGCAGTGAGAGCCTGAAAACCTATATTGATAGAGGAAGGAACAGAGTACCCTATTCTGCTTTGTGCCTAGCTTTATGGGGATAAGGACTGTGGTTCACTGTGTGTCTAAACATGGCACCTAGCCTAGTGATTTTGCACATGATTTTTGTCTTCTAAAAAACAGATTAATTGAATTTTAGGAAACCATTTTCTTTACGTCAGTTGAATAAGAAATTTGGGGGAATTTTCTTCTCTTTGACTAACATTTTGTTTGCTATTAAATAGGTCCTGTCAATTTCTAAACATCTTTCTTCAATAACTTATTATAGTGTCTTAAATGATTTAAGGTCTGCTGAATTGTAAAACTTTGATTGTTCTTGCTCTCCCTGGAATGAATTTATGGATATTCAGTTTGCAGTTAAATATAAATGAAAGAGAAAAATCCTTTAGTTACATGCATTTTTAAAGGTACTGGATCGTCTACATAGAAATAAACTTTATTAGTTGACTACAGTGTCACTATATAGAAATTTGTAGGTAATCTCTTAGTGTTGCACCAGTTCTAATTGGTCTCATTAAGTTTATGAAATGTGATGAGGTCTCACTTGAAGACATAGTAATTTGGAGATACCTTATAGTTAGCCTGAACTACTTTGGGGTCTACATCAGAGAAATTAAATACGGATTTTAAAAATCCTCAAAGACACCACAGAACTATGGTTATTTCTTTACTGTGTTATAATTAAAGTGGTATAAAGAATGAAACTCGAGTTGCTGAAAGGCTAAGGCACTTATAAATGAATCGAAAAGCTTTTTTAAATATGTGTGTACAAACAATATGCTTCCTGTGTGGGAGTGTGCATTACACAGCTGTTTCTCAGAATTTTACATAAAATTATTTTTGCCATAACAAAATGAATCCTGGTTTTTACTTCGCATTTCCTAGAAGATTAGGCGAAGCCTATTGCCTGAATTATGGAGGAAGTCAAGGTTCTTCCTTGTCTGTGTCTGTGCTTTGATGTAAGATCTGCCCCAGCAAATCTCATGTCCTCGTGTTCCTTTTCAGTCATACTGAACCCTTCACTTCCTCAATACACCATGCACTTTGGACCTGCTGTTGGAACTTATCGAAGTACCCTTTACCTAGTTAATTTCTACTCATCCTCCAGGCCTCAATATAGAACTCACTTCCTCCAGGCAGCCTTCCCTGACTAGCCAATGCTGGGCAGCCTATCCCTCCTTAAGACATCTCCTTTCATTTCGCATTAATAACACACTAATGCAAGTATCACTTGTCCGAGCTCCCTCTGCATGCTACAGTCTGGGAGGACAGAAACCATCCTGTTCTTCACATCCCCAGTGTCCATCCTAGGCCAGGCATGTAGAGATCCTCAAAATACATTACTACAAGTAATGAAGGGAAGACTGAATAGCACATTATCATCATTGCTTTGAGCTTTGAAAACACGCAGAGGTAGAGGAAGTGACTTTTGCCTGATTTTTGTAGTATGATGGTCCATTTGTTTTAATTTTCGAATTCTCACTTACAGTAATACAGCAGGTCCTGGAATAACTTTGTTGAGTTCAATGTTGTTTCATTATAACACTGATGAGAAAGAAAAAAACGAAAAACAATTCTCTGCAGGGCCACAGTCTGTGTGCAGTGTGCACATTCTCCCCACGCATGCGTGGATTTTTCTGGTGCTCCAGCATCTTACCGCATCCTAAAGATGTGCACTGAGGTGAACTGGCACGTGGGTACATTGTCCCAGGCTGAGTGAGTGCGAGTGGCTCTGTGCTGGAAGGGCATCCTGTCTAGGGTGGTTCCAGCCTTGTGCCCCAAACTGCCAGGCCAGGCTTCAGCCCCCAAGGTCCTGAACTGGAATAAGCAGATTGGAAAATCATCTTACTTAACCTTTCTTAAATGCGTGGCTAGCTCCCATTGATTTCACTCTTTAATATTAGAGCATTTGGATCTTTATTTAGAAGTTTGATGATGTGTTTATGATTAGAAATATGCCATAGGAACTTAACTTTGTCTGTATCAACAGCCTGTAATAAAATTGGTTGTTATATGTTTAATTTTAAGTTGTAGTTTCCAAGAACACGTAGGTGAGGTATGTGTTCACAAAGTAGGAAAGTACCATGTAGGTAGGCACTTCCCTGTCGCTTTCCAGAAAAACGTATCAGTGTGGACATTGAAAGCCTTTCACAGGACCTGTTTACCCACATGTGGTGGCCTATGTGTCAATATTAGACACCAAGCAGCATATCAGTCACATAAATTCTTAACACATCGACTCATTCCATTTTCTGGAAGATAATGTATCTACAGCTTTGCTATCACTATCATTATTGTAATGTTGCAAGTACGTAAAGCCTCTTATATATACACCGTAGAGTCTGTTTCTGGGTTTCTTAAGCTCCTCCGTTACATCACAAGCTTCTTGCACGTCTTCTTCATGTTTTCACAACCACAGAGCAAAGCACGGTGCCTGGCGCATGAGGGAATTGTGGAGGAACAATTTTGAGCGTTAGAGGCATGTGGGCCCTTCTCACATTATTTTATTCACAACAGCCTCATTATCATTCTTATGGATAAGGAGATGGGAATTTAGGATGTTGGGAAGCTTTCCCAAAGTCATGTTCCTCGAATGTTGGAGCTGGGAGTTCAGTTCAAGAGAGTGATCTGAAGCCTGGTCCTGGTCCGGCAGTGCAAACTGCCCTTCAGTGCATGTTTACTGAATCAATTTATTAATAATTTCCACAGGAAACAAATGAATCGGCAGGCACAGTCAATTCATCTGGCAGAGGGATAGATAGGATATTGATAGGTTATGTAACTGAACTTTTGTCTTTGGAGCTAGTGAAGTTAGGTATTAAAGATAATCAGAAGCACACCATAACCAGTAAAGAGCCGTAAACACATCAACTTGGCATGCAGACTAGGAAATGGAGCAACTCTTCTGGATAAACAATGTCAGTCTAACTTTACAAACAGATCTCTAAGAGAAACAAGGTGAGGTAGAAACAGCTAATTGCCTTTGTCTTCTGTCCATTCTCATTTTCCTCCTTAGAAACACAATATTAAAGGCTGAAGTCTGTAGCCTCCCTTGCAGCCAGTTTTGATAAACAGAAGTATTTATTGTGTGAGGACTTTGTAAATGTGTCTTTAAAAGGAAGAGGGGTGCTCTTCTGCTTTCCTTTTTCCTGCTGTCTGGAATGCAGATGTGATGGGTTGAAGTCAGGTGGCCATTTTGGATCATGAGGTGAGAGGCCGAGGATGACCAGAGCAGGGCCATAAAAAGAGCCTAGCTTCTGATGCCATTTGAGCTGCCATTCCTGCTCTGGACTGCCAAACTGCAGACTTCCTCTGTGTGAAAGGATAACACACTTTCATCCTATTTCAGGCAAACATGGAAGAAGAAATAGCCAATTTAGTGATTTCCATCATTTAAAAAGGTATTCCTTCTGTGTGTAATTCTGTTTCTGTTCAATTTATTTCATCTTGCAGTACAACAGCTGTTTATATTTCCTGAACCCTACACTGTTCATTTGAAACTAGCAAGCAGCAAACGTCATTTCTGGTGTTTTGATTATCGATCCTATATAACAAGTTCACAGTCTGTTGTTTGTAGGTGACTCTGATTAAAGGTCAGGAAACCACATGTAAAGTCTACACTAATCTCGTTTTGAATTATGCAGTTTAGAAGGTTAGTCTCTGCCTCAGCTTTCTCTTATCTGACCATTGATCTAGTGCTACATTATTTTTTTATTATTTTTATTCTTCCAAATGGCATATTATCCTTCTTGATGGTTAACAGTGAATGTTTACTGAGTTTATGTATAGTAGTAAAACATTGCACTGTATATAATGAGTTCACAGATGGATTGTAAAGGTTTTGATTTTTTTTTTTTAGCAGGTAATCAGTTTATTGAATGGGGTAAACTCTCTGGGATACACAAAAGGAATGGCTTAATTTTTCTCTAACCATCAAACATATACTCTCATTCCTGCCCTATGGGTAACCTGCAGAGAGATCCCATAGCTTTTTCCTCACTTTGGCGTATTCACAGCTCACTTTCAGCTATTAAAAGACAATTACAGTTCAGTCTAAATCAAAACCTTCCATCTAATGCTTTAATCCAATTGTATTTAATCTCATCTGATTCAAAGTTTCCCTGCCCTTCCCTCTCCCCAGCTCAGGCCTGATCCAGGCCTCAGGCACCTGCAGTGGGGGGGTGGGGTGGGGTGGATCTTTCTCTATTCATCTGGTAAATACAACTCCATTCTAATTACTTCCCTTTATTCCTGCCTTGTTCCCTCTTGTTTATTTCTCTCTAGTCCTGTTGGCCTCGTTTCCATCCCAGGACATATTTATTGAGCGTGTTTGTGCCATGGGCCTTTGGGTTTCCTGTTGTCTCTGCTTAAAACACTCTTCCCCCAGCTGTCTGCGTGGCTTGCTCCCTCCTTTTAGGCCTCTGCTCTGTGAGGCCTTCCCTGACCACTCCATCTCAAGACACACACCTACACCTTACTCTGCTTTATTTTTCTTCTCTCACCATCTAAGTTATGCTTTTTCTTTCTCACCATTCAATAAACTATGCTTTTTCTTTCTTCTCTCGCCATCTGATACATTATACTTCCACTCTCTCCTCTTCCACAAATACTCCCATCTTTATGAGGGAGGTTGGGGGGAGCTACCTTTCTCTCTGTAAGGGGAGAGGAGAGAAAACCCCCCAAAACACTCTCTCCTCTTTGAATTTCCATTCACCTTGACTTTCTTCAGTCACTTTTCACAATTTGGCCATGTCACATAGAAGCTGGAGGTGAAGGTTTCATAATCTGTGAAAGATGCTGGACTGATCTATTTTCTTTGAGTCTGTCGTAGATATATCAGGGACTCTCTTTAGATTGTGGGGGTAATTGTCTCAAATTATTCTCTCAGTTTTGGGACTTCAGCTAAAAATATCAAGACAACCGTAGAACTTCATTCAACATGCTGTTAAATAAGAAACTTATAAACTAACATGCTCTAATTGTCACAAAGAGACCATTTGCAATTCGAGATAACTTGTTATCCGTGAGTTTAGGACGTCCAATTTTTAGGAAATAGGAACCTAGGCATTTCTGCATCTCGAAAGCAGTGTAAAATCGTCGGTGCAGTTCCTGTGGCGGAAAACCCACTGGGTTTGGCTCTCTGGCACTCACTCCTTCTCCTTCTTGGACTAAGCGCCCTTGGGCCACAGTAAATGTTCATGGGTGGGTATGTGACCGATTTTGGACCAGTCAGAGCAAATATTTGGAGAGGAATCTGGAAGATATATACCTGGTTTGCTGGAGCCATCACCTGGAGAGTGCTTGCCTCAGAGTGAAGGCTGGAAAGAGGAAAGTGGATGGATGTGTGAGAAAGAGGCCAAGGTGCAGTGATGTGTTGATCAGCCGTGCCTAGACTTTTTGTATGAGTCAATTTATTTCCTTTTTTTTCTTAAGCCAGGTAACTGGGCTTTTCATCACTTGCAAGCTAATAGTCCTGGCTATTGACATGTCGCTTCGAATTCAATCGTTGTCTCTAGGTTGCCATGTGAGCTGCTCCTGGAACATTTCTCATGATGAGCTTTTTTCACAAAGTGCTGGTAATTGAAAGGACTTATTAATGTTCCGTTCTGGGATTCTTTTGGCCACAGGGCACAACATAAGAAATATTATGAATAATCGTTTTGACAGTTTCGGTAATGTTATGTTTGAATGCATAGTTGTATTTGTGATTCTGAATTTTACTGTTCAATATATGGCTAAAGAAGACATTTTCTTTTGTTATTTACTTTCCATAAAAATCCAACATGGTAGGTTTATATTCTTGTTTATGTTCTTATCATTTTCATTATTTAGTCTTTAGAGAAAGTGTACAGATATCTTTAGGTTATTAATCTTTTATGTTCAAATATGAGTAATATAACTAACTTCAAAGGTACTAAAATTCTTTAAGGAACCTAAAATCCTTTAACATTCAAAAGCATATATTCTCCCTGGTGTCTGAAACATATTCTTCTAATAAAATTTTTTAAAATTTTTTAAAATTTTTTTGTTTTTCAATTACAATTGACATACAATATTGTATTAGTTTTAGGTGTACAACATAGTGATTAGACATTTATAATTTTGTATGTATAAATCATATTCTTCACACTACTCCACCAATTTCTTCTAACAGATAACCATCTTCCAACTTCGTATGTCCAAGTAGGTGGTGGCTCAGTTTCAGTCTATGGGCATGAAGTACCACTTCAGGGAGCATTACCTGCTTGCCCTATTACTGTACCCACAGTTGTCTGATTAGTAAGCATCTATTTCGTCTTTTGTCCAAGTCCTCTAACTTGAAAACAAGGTTGTAATTGACCACGCTGCCCTTTCAGAGACTTCATGTTGGTTACATGGGTATTGGGTTATTCAGCTCACAGCCCTTTAATGTCAGCAAACGTACAAATTAAGATGCACAACTCACCCCTAACTCCATCTCAGCTGCTCCATTCCATGCTCGTAGAAAGTTTGTGTACTAGCTTTCTATTGCTGTGTAATAAATTTAGCAGCTTACAGTAACAGCCATTCATTATCTCAGCTTCCAGGGATCTAGAGTCCCTGCACAGCTTAACTGGATGGGTCCCCTGCTCAGAATTTCACAAGGCTGAAATCAAGGGATCAGCCGTATTGCAATTCTTACCTGGGTTCTGGGTTCTCTTCCGAGCTCACTTAGGTTGTTATCAGAATTCAGTTCCTTGCAGTTATAAGACTGAGACCTTGCTTTCTTGCTGACTATCAGCCAGGAGCCATTCTTGCTCCTAGAAGCCACCCACTCAAGGGCACTCTCATATGATAAATACAGTAGTTTACTTCTTCACCTGCAGGAGAAAAACTTTCTGACATCTCCTATCTCTGACCTCCAGGCCCTCTTTAATGGTTTTTTTAAAATTAATTAATTAATTAATTAATTAAATTGAAGAAATAATTAAAATCCTCCTCCCCACCCACTTACCTCCCCCCTCCTCCCTCCCCTCTGGTAACCACTAGTGCACTGTCCATGTTCATGAGTCTCTGTTTGTTTGTTCTGTTTGTTTGTTGCATTTAAGTTTATATCCCACATAAAAGTGATATGTGATTTTCCACTTTTTCTGTCTGGCTTATTTCGCTCAGTATGATTATTTCAAGTCCATCCATGTTGTTGCAAATGGCAGTATTTCATTTCTTCTTATGAATGAAAAGAGATTTTTTTTTTTTTTAAGTCACATATAGGCCAGTCAAAGTGATTTAGGGCTTTGAGAATTCTTAGCAATGTTACTGTTGGGAGAATTAATTTTCTGGAATAAAAAATTTGCGCTAATACTGTGATTTTATACACCCACTACAGTTCTAACTTTAATTTCTCATTTTTAATCTACAAGAAAACATTTGTTGGAAGAATACCAAAAATGGAGAGGAGATTTGAAATCGTATATATTACAGCTAGAACCAAAAGAAAGAACCTTGAGCTCCGGATACCATAAAATACCACATGGGGTCTAGTTTTGGGTTCCTCTTCCAAAAAGGATGTGAAGATGCTAGAGAGGTTCCCAAGAGAAACAGAAATGAAGGCGATCAGGGAACCAGGAGCCTTACTTGTTATTCTTCAGAATTTGGATGTCTTCAAGGCAATGGGGGAGTGGCTGAAGGAAATTAATATAGGGAGGAATGTTATCATATTTGCATTTTTTAAAAAACCTTTGTAGAAGGTTTTGTAAGGAGAAAGCTAATGAGTTCTCCATATCCACAAGAGAAAGAATAAGAGAGGGAAAAGCTGAGATGCAAAGATTGAATTATTGCAAGAGAGGGTTGGATAAAAGAAAAACACTTGATCCCGTGAGTGATGAAACAAAGATAGTGAAGAGCTGAACGTGTTTTATAACATATTTTAAACATATTTTAAATTATGTTTCTGGTTGAGGCCGGAGGTTAGATAGACTCAGATTTCCTAATTCAATTGTGTTCTTTAGAAGAGTTGTTAATAGATGTGTCATGAATGGGAAACAAGTTTCAGTGTCTCCACAAGTTCGGCTCTGGCACATCCGGATGGGCCTGTTCATTTACTGCTGGCCTTTTTACCACCTCGAGGTGCTAACCTGCGCTGTGAACCTTCAAGTGGGACCCTGGATTCGGGGTTTCCCAACTTAACTGAGCACTTTGCTCCTCTGTTCTAAGGATCACACTTGGTCAATTACTGACCCAGGTTCGTCTGGTTCTATTAAGCAACTCGCAGATTTTTCCCATTGGTTCTGAAATCCTAAAAAGTATTTAAATTTTGGAATTACTTTTTCGCAGTGTTGATCCATTACAAGTGATTGATCTTACATTCCTCAAACAGGTCTGCCAATATTTAATAATAACTAGATAATGACTGCTTTTTAGAATCATTATTTTTAAGATGGATAATCAGAAATATGTCCAGCTATGGTGGCTGTAAATTCAAATCAGACTAAAAACTTAACAGCCAACTTAGTAGATAAGTTGGAAAAGCACAGGTCTATTTATTTCAAAGAATTAGAAGAAAATAGGGAGGAGGTAAGCTGTTCCTGTTCCTCCACCTGAAGATATTTCCTGATACAAGTCAAAACTCTTAATGGTAGTTCTATTGTGTCATTCAAGCAAAGTGAGATGAAATTTTGGAGTTATCTAAGGAATGTTAATTACCATTGGGAATGTGCCATTAGGTTGCCAGGAAAAAAAAAAAAAAAAACACAAAACCTCTCAAGAATAGTTTTTCTAGTGATTTAGTCTAACCCTGAGATTGCAAATAGATTTCAGTTTAGATGTCAGTTAGTTAACAGTGCTGCTTGGAGTATCAGGTCGTGAGGAGTTGAGACTGAGTCTCAGTGCAGTGGAGAAAGTGTGGTGATTGATGAGCACTGTCTGTCTTGTGTCCGGGAGGGGAGGGAGCCCCCCATCTTTATGGTCGCCATCCCCATTTTTAAGTCATACTTGAAGGTATATTAGGTCATAAACGTTGCCATGAGCTTGCCTGGGTCAGAAACAACTACTTCAGAAATGTAGGTCACTACGAAACGATTCAGAGATCTTGTCACATCACCCAAAAGGTTTATAACCCTATAGGTCTGCAAAGAAGCTGTTGGACGAAGCAACGGCATTACAATAAGTTAGGTTAGAAATGTGAACTTTGCAGAAATGTGGTATGACAATGGACTTCCTAGAAGAGGTCTTTGACAAAGAAGTCTACGAATCTCTTTTAGTGTCCATATGAGGTTTTCTGCTGGAAATATATAGTTGACCTTTTCATGGTAAAATGAGTTAGTGTTCATTATTATCTGTGTTTTGCCAAGTGGACTGTAAATTCTTAATGAGATTCTCAATATAAAGAGTAAAGAATTTTCTCTCCTTTGACAAATGAGGCTTCTATTACGGGGATCTCAAAGTCCCTGCCATGGATGGGTCACATTGTCAAAGAAAGGATACTTCACTGGGAATAAAAGAGGAAAATAGTAATGTTATATTTGTTGATCACATAGTATGCAAACAAATCCCAGGCCACATCTTCCACTGAGCTAGTCCTGTCAGTGGATGAACTGCCACCCAAGTGGAGTGACACACCTAATGAGTCAGGGACAGTTACACCTTTGTACCCTGCGTCCTGCCCAAATCCACACCAATTCTTTCTTAGCCAAATGACATGAAAACAACTTGAGGAAAGTACAAAGTTATGCCTTTCTGAGACAGTCTGTTTCTAGTAGTGTCTAGTCTGTGGCCAAAATTCTGGACTTGAAATTAGGAGAGCTGGGCGCAGATGAGACAGAGAAAGAAAAGGAGAGATCTGTGTCCCTTTCCTGGCCCGAACAGGCCCTGCCTCAGAATCTTTAACAAGGCAGCTTCCCAGGGCCTCAGGTTCTCGTATTTTTATGGGGAAGGTGGAGACAGGAAGAAAGGGGTTACATAGTTAATGGGTTCTAGAGGTTTTGTCTAATGCATTCCCTTTCCCCAGACCACGCCCAATGGACTCACCAGAACAGCAATGAGCTGCTGGTCTTACGTATGATGAATAGAGGGAGCCCCTCTTGACCCCTCCCAGCTATAACAGGAAGTCTCCAAGTTTTGTCACACAAGGGTCTGAATTTCCGTGGTCTCTCTGGCTACCTTTTGGTTTCAGATAATTCCACTGCCCTGTGGCTCTCGAGATGGGCACAGCCACGGAAGTGACAACTCACCCCTCATTTGTGTCACAGTCTGCCTTAAAACAGTGTTGTTTTGAGCTGTTTTCCACAGACGTCTGTGTAAAATGGCTCCACGTTATTCGGCACTATTATAGGTCTCTTTCCCTAATAATGGACAGAAGTTCCCGAGGGTCAGACTGGGAACAGTCCGACTGCATTCAAAATCACCTTTTCCTTCAGAAGGCCCATGCTGTTCATTAAGTCGTGTGTGTGAACCGTCAGATCCTTCTTACCTGCGGGTAGGTTTCACGGACCTGAGGTCTTCAAACTTTTTGCTCTCCAAAGCCTGAAAAGACTTCCGTAACATTCTTGATCTCTTTGCACATTTTTAAGTCAGCATCTGAACGCTTTGTACAACAAATCTATTTTATACCATCTTCAGGCTTTAAATACCTTTTCCTCCAAATCTCAGAGTTGCAGTTTGACCTCATTCAGGTCAGAAATTCTTCACAAAGTGAGAGAGCAAAATAATTATCTGGCCAGGTATTAGACTGGCTTTCTGTCAGGAGAAGGCTGACGTCATTTTTATTTTATTTTATTTTATTTTATTTTATTTTATTTTATTTTATTTTATTTTATTATTTTCTTTATTGCCAATCAACATGATTTAATGCACATCTGTGCGACCTCACTTAGATATTTGAGAGAGAGAGCAAACATGAACTGAGACAGAGAGAAGACATGGAGCCTCGTGCCGGCTTTCTTTGCTTTACTCCCCTCTCCAGAAATCTCCTCAGGAAATCTACATGGTCCCTAGGTTTGGTGGCCTGGAGGTGCTTACCCCTGGAGCAAGCACACAAAAGTTAGGGCCCAGTGGGACTTTGCTTTTACTTTCTTTGGTACAGCAGTTGCTGGGCCTTCGGTTGGGAAAGAGGATGTGGCTAAGGGAACTGGGACCATGGCAGCATTCTGTTCAGTACAGCAGAGCTGTGGAGGACACGTGGGAGCTGAAGATTTGAGCACTGATTTTGTTACGACGATCCATGCCCGTGAACCTCTGGAAAGTCTTCATATTTGTACGCAGCGTTGCGGGACCCCGGTTTAAGGACCGCTGCCTTCCGCCCCCTTTTGTGCCTAAGTTGAGTCTGAGACATGGCCTGGTACGTCTAATCACTATTCTACCTTAGGTCTGCAAGTCTGTTAAACATTTACAATGTCCTGGCAACTTAGCTACGTCAGTTTGTCTTCCTGAAAACCTTGTTGTAGCTAATTACGTGTGCCATCCAAAGTCATGTAGCAGAGGACTCAGGAACCTGACTGAGGTGCCTAAATCGACTTTTCTCTTTTTTTTTCCCTACCACAAGGGCATAGACCGTTTCTGATCAAAGGCCACCAGCCCCCAGATCACCTTGGCCTGCCTTCACCTGTTAGGTGAATTTAGCCAATCCCTCCTTACCCTTCATACCTCCTCTCTCAGTACTGTTCCATCTACTGAACCCCTCCCCTACTCCAACACCCCCCCCCACCCCACCACTCTGATCCTTGGCTGTATAGTGCCACCTTTCCTGTGTTTAGAGCCCAATCTCCCTCCCCTACTATAAAACCCAACCATAGCTCCTCTTTGAAGAAAGTCTTCCTTACTGCCTACACAACATCTGAGTAATCGTTTCTTTAACACCCCAGTAAGGCTTTATTTAGATAACTGCGTGAAGCACTTTGATTTACATACATTTTATTAATTAGATATTGTAATTAATAAAACGATGGCTTGTTAATTCATAGGACAGTTTTCTAGTGTCTTTTTTTGAAATTTACTACACAGTGGAATAAAAGATTCAATAGCTCTTAAATAGCCTTTATTGAAAAAAGATAAATTACCTCCAGATTACTCCTAAGTATTTTGAAAATCATTTTCCTTTAAAAATAGCTGGCCAAGAATCCAGAAAAACTTTTCATTTTAGAGAATCTCCTTGCCTTTTGCTTTTTTCCACATACATCAGTCATGTAATTTGTTTAATCCTAGACAATGAGAAATCAGTTTTACTTTGATATTAAAGACATTCATTTTTTTCTTTCAGTTTTTAAAACTATATTTTGTATTTTGGTAGTCTTAGACTAATTTAACAATTTCCAGTTTTCTGTTAATTAAAAATTATTCATTTTACTGCCTCTCTTCACTTGGATAAAAAAGGAATAGTACCTAATTATACTCTAACTTCCCACTTATTGTTTTACTTTTAACTTATTTTTTTTCCACTTTTCAAAAATTGAGGTACAACTCACATAGCCTTAGCCCTTTTAAAGTGTCTGAGTCTGTGGTTTTTAATATGCTAACTTCCTTTTAAGATAGCATTCAGGATCACCTTTTTAAAGGGCAAATTTCTACAGCAGAGTCCTTCCAGTTTACCCACGAATGCCCTTTTCTGTTTTGAAGCAGGAGCCCAGGACAGTGTTTGGCGATTTATTGGTCCTCAGTTAACGTTTATTGAATGAATGAAAGAATTGAATATCTGCTTTTGGATACCGAGTTGCTTTTGACAAGCTTAAACATGAAAAGCTTCCAATAGTTTGAGCATCTCCTTGAACATGATTGGCTGGTGCGGACTCTTCATTTTGCCCCTCCCTTTTTTTTTTTTCCAAATCACATTGGCAAGCAGCGCAGACTGGCATTACTGCCCTCATGAAAGTTATGTTTGAATCTAGGTGCTGTAAACGTAATGTGGTTAGCTGGCAGATGTCACTCATGTCTCTTTAGTCATATTTCTAATACACTTCTCCTTACAAGTTTTTAAAAATTCCTTTACCCTTATATAACTTGGGTCTGCAAAACACCAAGCAGCTGTCAGGGTGGATCTGCCAGTCTTTTGAGAATGTTATGGTGTTTTACAGTTTGCTCTCCTCCCCTTCACTGGAAGCGCGAGTCGGCCAGACAGGGTCTGCCGAGTTGCTGGTAGATCAAGGCCAAGGAATTCAGTGTATACTGTACAGTGTGAGAAACATCAGGGCACTGGGAGCACAGCTGCCCTAGAAGAAAAAAATACTAGGTACTTTGAAAGAGTTTGGATGTGTTGGATTTATTTTTATTTTGTTTTTCATCGGCTTCTTTTTCAAGCCAAGATACTCAAATTGTGGGTCTATACTGAAAATGTGTGTGCTTTTAATTTTTTTTTTTTCTGAAAGACCTCTATATCAACAATAGGGCCTTTCATGTTTTGTTTTCATAAGTTCAACACTGGAAAAAAAGTTTTATTGAAGTGAAAATGCAAGCAGAACGTTCCTCCCACAGATAAGTCCCGTTAGGACAGATAGCCCACCTGGGTGCTAGCACTGACTCCCTGTCTAGGGTGTGTGTTCTCAGAGATACCGCAGCCCCCAGCTAAGTCATCTGGGACAGACTGGCCCGTCACGAATCTGAGCCACAGGTTCTGAAGGAGGAAGATCTACATAGGATATCATGATGCTTATAATTAATTCAATTTTACATTTTATAATTTGTAGTTTTACTAGTCAAGCAAAGACTCCTTTGTGAAACACTAATTAACTTTAGGGCTTCCCTACCTTTTGCCTGGATCGTTGTCATCATGTCCTCACTGGTGTATCTGTCTCTGTTCTCAGGGGACTTGAACCCTGATTAGAATTGCTGTATAAATACTGAATGCCCTGTGAAGTGTGAATTCAAGATAAACAAAGGATGTCTTTTTGGTATAAAAAACTATTTAGTATATTTTCCCTTAAAACATTATTACATAGGATGACTCTAACATATGATAAAATGACTTGTCATGAAACCTTTTAAAAATTCTTTTTACCAATGGTGCTGACCACACCCCCATCACAGAAACCAGCCTCCTCGTTCTCTCTAAACTGAGTATCTGCATCGTGATGTCTTGCAGGCAACACGTGGAAATCCGATTGCCTTTCCTCCCGTGTTCTCAAATTCAGCGATGTTACCACTGTCCACAGAGTTCCTCAACCGCCCTGGACCGCTCCCTTTGCCCCACATCCGTTAGGGGGTCTCAGACTTCTCACCAACCTTTTTGTTTCCATCCCTATTCGAGCCTCAGCAACCAGCGATACCCTTTAGATTATAGCACATTCCCTTAGTGCTCTTTCTTTTATATGCCCTTCCCTCTCATTATGTGACTTGTAAACTTTGAACAGTGATACACATGTACACATGAGTATATGTATGTGGAGAAACAGAAGTTTCCTGCAACTATCTATACTTAAAACCCATGGGCATTCTGATGTTTTCTATTTCATTATTTTTTTAAAAAAAGCTATTTGATGACCCCCTAAATTGATGACTCAGACCTGCAGTTTAAAAAAAACACTGCCTAATCCATTTTACAAAAAAACTATCCAGAAGGTCATTGTAAAACCTTGAGCAGATCAAGGCAGGTACCTTCCTCAAACCTGCCAACCGTTTCCCACGCATTAGCCTTAGGGTAAAGTGCAGGACACTTACTGTGGCCTTAAAGCTTCAGCCTACTGGGTTCTCCCCTCCCTCAGCAAGTCCTCTTCTGGAAAGAGCACCTCCCTTTCCCCTAGAGCTAACTCACCCCAGTAAACAAATCCTTTAAGCCTAAACGCCAATTCTAGCCTTTACTGGATGGCCTTCCATACTTAATACTTTTATTGCGAAAAGAACCTTTTAAAATACTGGTCAGTCCCACGACTCCTCAAAAGCCTACAGAGGCTCTTTATTTCATTCAGAATAAAATCCAAGGTCCTTACAGTGACCTGCACCATCCTGCGGGGTCTCCCCACCTCTGCCCTTACTTCCCACCACCTTTCCCATGACCCCACATTTACTCTGCTCCAGCCCCACCCTGGCCTGCTTCCCACTCCTCCAGGCTTGCCAGGTACCCTCCTCCTCTGGTGCTTGCCATTCTCTGTACCTGGGACACCTCCCATCCCCAGGTATTTATCAGCCATCTCAACACTGCTGGCACACTCTCATCCCTGCCTGTTCTCACAAATGTCATGCTGTCAGTGTGGTCTTCTCCCACCACCATTTAAAATCGCATCCCCTCTTTGGCACCTCCTATTTTCTTCTCCGCTTTATAGTAATTTATTTTACTTACTCATTTTGCTTATTATCTATCTCCCTCCACTGAGATGTAAGCTTTATGTCGATAGGAGATTTTTTACTCCTGAATTCCCAGCACCTAGAATAGTACTTGGTTTATGAAATGTGCTCGATAAATTTATTTGAATAAATGAATGAGTCAATAGATAAATCTCATATATTCACTTTCAAATCATTATTTTCTTACGGGAGGAGATGCCTGTTCTTTTCACTGTCATACCCACCTTAGTGCCTGGCACCTTATAGAATCTCAAAATTAATTTTTAAAATTAAATTCATTTAAATTGGGAGTGGTAACAATGAACGGAGAATGGTATGTGTTGCTTTAAGAATTCTTATATTTGTATTTATAGGGTTTGTAACTTGCATGTTACTACTCCGTATGGAATCATTACAAGAAAAATCTATTAGTACATTGTATTCACTTGTTTGCTGGAACAAATATTAGGCTTATACTGTTTACTAAAAAACTAGAGGGGCGTCGTATGTGGAAGCATTGTAGAAAAAGAATCTTGCTGATTTCAAAGTGGTGGCACCCCCTTTTGCTGTAATCATAATCAAATGGAATACAGGTCCACAGTTCCTTATTGAACACCTTCAGAACCAGCTGGGTTCAAGATTCAGATCTCCGCCCCCTACCCCCCAAACCCCCCAGCCCCTGACCCCCCCACACCCCGCCCACCTCCCGCCAGGTTTCAGAAGGTAGAATGTGCTCATTAATCACAGACTCACAGACCTGGGGCAATGTCCCATAATCAGCCATCTCAACACTTCTGCAGAGAAAAAGCATCAATAGTTACTTGGGGTAGGAGAAAGATATCAAATCGCCCACCTCATTTCCTTTCAAGGCTTTTCCATAAAAATGAGTTTTGATGCCAAAAGCATGGAACACTTTGGTTTTCAGAGCTTTTGAGTTGTTTTCCTAGCTTGGGGATATTATTGTGGCTGGGCTGTTGGTTTTCAGGAAAGTTTCTCTTCCTACTCTCAGTTCATCCAATAAACCAATTGTTGAATTTTGAATGACTTCATTCATCTGTAATAATTCAAGCAAATAGACACAAGAAGGAAAATGTCCTTTTCTATTCAATATCCCAGAACCATGACTAGAAGAACATGGTCGTATCATTATTATGTAGAAACCAATGTTTCCATTTGATTGCTTATAGAGTTTGAAATCCTTAAGGCAGAGGCTAAGTTTAGTGTTTAGACTCCGTAACAGGGGTCGGCAAACTTTTTCTGTAAAGGGCCAGATAATGTTTTCGGCTTTGCAGTTCTGTATCTTCTCTGCACGTGTGCATATTTTCAATACCTCATTTGCCCCACCGCCATCTCCTGCCCAGAGAAGGCTGCCTGACCCTGGCCTGGTCAGCACGATGGGATAAAGCCATCAAAGGAAAATCCTGTGGGTATCCGGATTTATAACGTGTTCCCAGCAGTTACCCTTATCACATAAATCACTCTTCTCACTCCAGTAGACGCTAGCCAGATCATTTCTTGCTGGTGAGAACACAGTTGCTCATTGAAAAGGTGTCCTTTGGAAGAGGTTCACCTCCAGAGGAAATGGCCCCGGTGAACAGCACCATGCCATCAACCTGTCATCACCTGCCTCGTGGGTTCTAGATTTTTACTGTAAGTGTGCTTTGTTGGATCCATAGCACCTTAACTAACAAAATTCTGTTTTCACTTCTTAAAAGTTAACGGCCAGCCCAGGATAGTTGTGTTAAAAGATGGTTTGTAAAATATAAAATATTTCTGTTAAAACAAATAAGTGTTACATAGAATAATAGCTGGCATTGTGCATTCTACTGTGCTAAGCACTTTACATCCATTCTTCTGGGTAGTTCCCACCACGACCCTGTGAAACCAAGACTTGATCAAATGACTTGTCCAAGGTCTCCCAGTTAGTGTCAGAGTTGAGCCTCTATCCCAAGTCAGGCAGAGTCAGCCCCTAGCATACTTCAGAATTATAGAATATGATGCTATATGTATTATATATTATATATTACAGATGCACATTTGATTATATTTTTTTGAATGAGAAGAGGAAAGGCTTATTGGTTATACCTTGGTGTTTTGTGTAGAAAATCCTATCATGAGAAATATTTAAAAATTATTTTTGCATATAGTGTGATTGATTCTACTATTTTTGTCTAAGTAGTAATGACATGAACTTTTTGCTTTTTAGGGATACAGGATCTTTTCTTTATAGCAAAATCTTCTAGCAGGTTATTGTTTTTTCAAATGTGATTTAAACAATTAGTTTGAATTTCATCACAAAGATATTATTTCCAAGGGAAAGTTAAAATCCTTGTGACATTTTTTCTATTTTAAGTCATTAAGACAGTTTTGGTTTGAACTTTCCCTAATACGCAAGAATAACAGGAAATAGAAAACAATTAAGTTGTTAATTTAGCGCCTGTGGTATGACTAATGGTCTTTTCTCAATTTATGAGTGAAGACTTTGAATTTTTCATTTCTTAGATTTTCTGTGTCTAGAGAAGAACATTAGTACTGATTATTTTAAGCTCATCGAAGTCTGTAGGAGTCTATATTACATTAGTGCATGGGCACAAGACTATTTTCCTCAGTATATAAGTGAAGCCTGACTGATCCAGAAGAGCAGTAAACATCCCTTTGGAGACTTTCTCCTAAGAGAGGAGGTAAGAGGCCGAATCATAAAAGTAATATAGTAATAAATGCCCAACTAGGAAGGTGATGAAAGAGAAAGTGCACCTATGCCCCTTTGCACCAAATTTAGGAACTCCCAGGTATCAAAACGGACAGAAGTATTTTCTAACCGTCTTCTTTTTCAGAGGCAACTATTTTATTTTAGGTTCTGCTGCTAATTTCTAATACTCGATTTATGAATTCTAGGCTAGCTCCTTGCTGTAAAGGATGGGAAGGATTCTCTTGGAACTTCTACTTAAATTGCTGTTTTTCACCTCCTGATATTTTTTGTCTCTGCTATTATATTCAGTTCTAGTGGTTGCTTTTAATGCCTGGATCATAAAGGTGACCTCTATTTTCCAACCGATTTTTAGATGTTCTTATTGACTCGTTGCTTTGAAAGTTGAGGAAATTAGCACAAGTATTCATGGATTCGTGTTTTAATTTTTACGTCTCCATGGTTGATTACATTCACATTTATAACACGCTTCATTGTCTTTGAGCACCTCTATCAGATCTTGGTTGCCCTTAGAATAAAGTCCAAGTTCTCTACTGTAATAAATAAAGTCCTTAACCACCTGGCCCACTCCCATCTTCCTGGCCTAATCTACAGTACAGGAGCTCTCTCCGTCCTCACGTGGCCTTTTATCTCACTGGGACTTTGCGAATTCTATGGACTCTAACTGGAACTCCAACTTCTTTTCTTTCAAATGGCAAATTCCTACTTGTGCTTCAAGGCCCTGCTCTCATTTTATACCCTTTTGTAGCAGCCTTTCTGCCTCCCATCCTGAGGTGGTCAGTCCCACCGGCCCCCACCGCCCCCTTCCCGCCTCCATCACGGCACTTCCACATGAAGTTACAATTTCAGCTTTATGCATCTGCTTCCTCTGCTTAAATGTGAACATTTAGGTGTGTGCATTTTCTTTCTGAATCTCTAAGATCCAGTGTAGTTTCCTCACACAGAACGAATGAATAAATGAATGAATGAACAAGAAAAAATTTCAACAAAGAACTCAACCCATGCTTTTGGGGGGTTCTTTCTTTCCTAACCAATTTTATTTAGCTAGGTTTTCAGAGGTCCTTTTCTGTTCTGGTTTATATTTTTTCTTTACTTTGAATACCTTGTACCTCCTTAAGTAGCAATGATTGAGAAGAAAATAGTTTCTGCTTGTATCGCTGGTAAATACCTTTTCTACAATGAGCTCAAAACTAAGGAAGAATTGAAACTTCCACACCAGAACACGGCTTTTTTTTTTTTTTTTTTTTTATCAATAGGTACCATTTTAGAAATTTAAAGACAGAATGAGGGCAAAATTACTTTGAAAGGATATTTGTTATCAAGAAATCTAAATGAAAATAATTTGCCTTTTATTCTTACTTTTTGTTTTGGTGTGCTAAATCAATCCTTAAAAAAAAATCGCTAAATATACTTTTAAGAAGGAAATCAATTCCATGAAGTAGTATTTATTTACAGCAATTCCTTAGAAACTTCTGTAACTGCACGATGTGTTTTGAGTATGCGCAGCATGCGGCCACAGGTTCGGCTGAATTGGCACCATTCCACGCTTTCTGTTGACCTCAAATAAGCTCACATGTTGATTCTCATATACTCGTTAGATTTCCGATGTGCTCTTAACTCCTACTGAAGTAAACTGATTAAAGCTCATGGTGAAAAACTGCTGATGAACTGAGCACCCGGATACAGTTATAATTCTGTGTGTCCTGAGACAGTATAATTTTTTTAAAGACGTATTCAGGCAATAGAGAAAGCACCTTAGAAATTATAGGATAGTGAACCCACTGCCTGCCTTCGAATCCTGGCTCTCTGCTGCTTCAAAATGCATAACCTCGAGCAGGTTACATAACTTCTCTACGCTTCTTTCTGCATCTACCAAATGGAGAATATTCATGTGAATTGATGCATATTATAATGAGCTTAGAACAGTGTGTGTGGCACTTCATAAATGCCCAGCAACTGCTATCAACACTTATTTTCGTTGTAAGGAATATGCAGGGAAAAGGCAAATGGTCATTTTCCTATGGTAGTCACTGTTACGTACTTGGAGTATAACCTCCCAGAGCATTAAATGCGCAGTTTCATCTAAGAGCAGTCTTGTGTCAGTGATTTGGTTCAACAAAACCTAAGCGTACAGTTTACAAATAGGTTTCCTAAGGAAATTTGCTTCAAAAACTTGGTTTCTATTTTACTTCATGGTTTTCCAGTAGTGAGAATGATAGTGTAATAAAATACAGGTGATATAGTTACTTAAGAATTGATGGATCAAATATATTTTGGAATTCACACACTGTCATTATAAATTCAATATTCGTGACAAGCATTCTGGGCGAACAGCCAAACTATGGGGCTGGGTCTTTCTTTAACTTCATATATACGTATATTATAGTTTAAAAATTGGCCTTCTATATATTCTATTTCTGGTTCTTGAGAGGAAAGTTGTTGCTTAGCAACCAGTGGTTGCTGCTTGGCTGGTGTGTAAAAGGCAAATAATTCTGTCCATTAGTAGAGCTGAATTACTGGTTTTAACAACTAAATTGGCTCCCAACTTAGTTTATGGTTCCCTTGTTTGGAAAAGGTAAAATATGAGACAGAATCTGTATCATCATATTTATCAATATTTTTAAGGAACACAGATTTGATTCACAAGATGTAAATTAGTATATCAAAATGAAGAAGAAACTCAAGGATATTAAAAATTGCCTAAGTTTTTAAAGTATATATATATTTAAAGTTTCAGATAAAAATATTTGTATCTTAAAAAGGAAGGAACTAAAAATGCATATGCTTAATTCTTGAGTTATAGTCAGCAACAACAAAAATGTCTATACCTTGTAAAACTTTTAAACATGATTTTATATGTATTTCTTCATGAATTTTAGTTTTTTTAACACATTATTATTCACTAGTAGAGAGAGGTTATATGGCGTTGAGAGTCCTTTGGCAGCTGCTAACAAAAATCTGGACGATTGAAGCTAAAAAATATTTATTGGTGCCAAGGACTTGGTGGTGTTGGTTGGTGTGCTCAGAACTGATAGGATATCGGAAAACAAGCTTGGCAATCGGTTGGAATGTTGGGTGCTCCAGAAAACTTTTCGTGGGCAGAACCATTGCTGGTTTCCTTGTATCTCTCTCCAGTTTTGAAAGCCTGAGCAGGGGCGGGCACCTGCCTGGCGAGTCCTCATGTGCCTGCTCTTCGGCTGGGGTGAGTCGGGCCAGGAAGGGTCTGTCTTTTCAGCTCTGTGGGGCCGTGAATCTAGATTTATATGACTGAACACTGTTCAGGAGATTTCTTTCCAACCAAAGGAAATATGGGTGCTATTAGGAAAGAAATGAATGCTAGAAGTGTACATATATATAAATAGATATTGTACTAGACTTACAGTCTGTAATCAGCTCATCTGTAACCTGATTGCTTTTTTTCTCCTCAATCTCCTTACCTCTAAAGTGGATATAAAAATCATCAACTTCATGTGTTTACTAGATACTGTAAAAATTATTGTTTGTATCTAGTCATTATCATTTAGAGAGATGCATATGTAATATACAGGTAGAATTTTATAAAACAGTGATCTGCATATTTTCATATGTCAAGTTAATTTTTATGATTTGAAGTTTTGTCTTTGTAAGATTCCAGAATATCAAGGACATTGAAGAAATGTGCAGAATTGCAAAAATTAAATCAAAAGTTAAATAAAGAAAGTAATTAAAACAAGGACATTGAGCCTAACTTTTTATACAGTGTAGAAGCAAGCCAAAAAGGTAATAAGCCACGTCATCCCTTTTACATAACTGGACTTTTAATTGCTGTGTTAGCAGCAAACATGGTCTTTTATACGTTGATCTTTCTATGATAGCTAATTTTGCAGGAAATGAACCAAATTTTGTTGGGTAGAAGAGAAAAAACAGGAGATGTTTTGTTTATAAGTAAGAGAACTGGAATAAATCTTCTTTTGTGGATAAGTAAATGTTCTCAGAAAAAAATAGTGGCATTTATTTTATGGAAAAATACTCCATAATAAATACGAGATGACTTTCTATGACCTATGCTACTTGATAACAACATATTCAGTCTCTTTTTAAGATATCTGGAACATCTTAATATTTTTTAATAATCTGTCTTGTGCACCGTGCTTCTCAGATTTCACATATATATTTATCTCCAACCATTTAATCCTTATAACTACTATGCAAATTGAACAGAGCAGGCGCTTTTCTCTTTCTTATTTTGTAGAGCTAAAAACTGATGCTCAAAAAAGTTAAGTGACTGACTGAAGGTCACAAAAAGGTAAACAATGGATCTGAGATTAGCAAGTGCCAAGGTCTGCCACATGACACTAGAGATCCAGGTTTCCTTAGCTGCCCTCAGCGAGGTGCGCTCATGTTTGTGGTTAATTATGCTATGGTGAATTCCACTGTGGTTCTGAGGTCCCATGATCTGTTTAATCCAACAGGCATGTCTAGAACTGTGCTAGTTAATGTGCGGAATGCAAAGGAAGGGCTGGATGGAGTCCTTGTCTTCAGAGAATGTAGGTCAGAATTTCAGGAGGAATTGCCTCTGTAAATGAAATGATAAGTAGGAAAAAGAGTCAAATCAAACGCCACGATCTGGGAGGCTTCACGCAGAACAACCTCAAATGATAGATCTGATTCAGAGAGGGGAGAGGTGGGAAAGCATTCCAGGAGGCAGCAGGGTATATGTGGAGAGGAGGTGGAAAGAATGAGCAAAAGTGGAGAGGCTGAAACAATACGTTCTGGGGAAAAAGCGAGACCAGGAGAAAGACGACCTGAGCTGCCAGGAGCATGGTGTGTGTGTGGTAATAGGAGCCGGGCCTCCAGGTACCCAGCTGGCCTCAGAGTTCTCGGCAGCCAAGAATCCGTAATAGTCCACTGAACACTGCACCTTAGAAAAGTGAGGGAAGAGCGGTGCTGATGTGTAAAAATTAAATTCAACATTTAAAATCCTCTTAACTCTGTCCAGTTGTTCTATTCTAGTCCCATAGACTCAGCTCCTGGGAATCTTGCACCTTTGTGTTTTCAGAGAGAGAGAGTGTGTGTGTGTGTGTGTGTGTGTGTGTGTGTGTGGTGTGTGTGTATGCTCACCCACACGTAGGTGTGTGTAAATGTATTTGAACACCTGGGCATAACGTTCCCTTTAGAAAACAGGTGTTTTTGTTTAGGAAAATATTTTAAGGGTGCAGTGAGGACACAGTGTGCAGGGAGACAGGGAAATCAAAGTAACATGTATATCATGAAGTGACAGGAATTTAGGAGAGGGGTTAGCTGAAGAAAGAGAGAAGGAGACGAAGGAGGGAAGGAGGCCAGAGCCTAAGGAAAGAGGATAACCAGTAAGGAAAGTTCTGGGGGCAGGGTGGTCGAAGGGCTTTTAAGAACAAGGATATTTAATTTTTACTGTAAATTGTTTTTGGTGCTTTCATGTAAATCTTCTTCATGGCCTTGAATTTTCCATAGAAGTTAGTTACACCCAAAGCCTTGAGTCAGAGGTGTTTTGGGGAAGTACCTAAAGTGAGGTGTGTATGTGAAGGAAGCGGGCCCACGTCCAGCGTGGGACAACGGCAGTGGTCACTCATGCAATAGCAAGACAATCACAGACCAAAATAAGGTGGAGCCATTGGTGCCAAAGAGAAATCTAGGTCCATTGTCCTCCTTCCCCCCAGTTCCTGGAGAAAAGGGAAGGATATTGAGTTTTCCAATTCAGGTGGGATGAAGGTCCAGCCAATTTCAGTTGAAGCACAGGACATGACGACCCCGGCATATATCTGGGTCACACCAGCTTGGGGTCAATCACTTCCAGTGACATTTCCGTCTCTGCTTCATTGGGCAACTCTGTCACCATGGAAAGAACTTTCTGTTTGCTGTAAATCACCAGGCAAGTGAGCCGGCTCCTGGAGGAGGTGACGGAGTTAGGTTGGCCAAGGATTGAGTCTCCAGGGAGTGACTCAGGTTCGGCTTCTCAGGGCTCCAGAGCCTATTTTCTGTTTACCGGGGGATTAATCATGGTTTCCAAATTGGTCTGCCAGGACGCCAGCAGGACCAGTTAAAGAAAGCAGAGGTGCTGAGTTTGGGATTTTTCCATGCCCTGGTGACTTTTCAGCAGGAAAATAAAGGGATATGATTCCTCCATTAAAGCCTCTCAGCAAATTATTGTAACTCAGCTCATTCTGATTGCTCATCCCAGTTTAAATACACCCGGTTTAGAGCAACTGAGGTGAGACGCTTCAGATCTTTCCGTTTTGGTCAGCATAAGAGTGACTCCATAGTGTTTGATTAACCAGATTTGATGGATATTTGATTTAATTCAACCTAACAACAAGTCAATAGATAGCCAGCATGTGCTAGGCTACAGAAGCCTAAATTTGATATTTCCAAGAAAATCAGGAAAGGTTTGGAAATATACATATATATATGTAATATAGACGGACGGATGGATGGATGGATGGTTGGATGGATGGATGGATGGATAGGCAGAATGACATAGATATCTATCTTTAATTCTTGTAATGGTTTGAGCCTTTTTGCTAGATTCTTTACAGCCCTATTAGGACATAATTTTTCAGTGCATTCAAAAATAAGCAATGAACAATGTCTTCTTCCATCTGACAGTGGTATCGTGGAAGAAGTCTTCTTAGAAGCTGAGGCAGTAGTGGTTTTGCCCTCATTCATTGGGCTGTTGACCGTCAGAGGTGATTTGATTGTTTTACATTGTAACTGCTTCTATCCAGACAGGTCACATTTTCCCAATGATGTCAAAGAAGCTCTTAAAAAAGCCACAGAAAATTTTTAAATGGAGAACTTGTTTTGCAATTAGCTGGAATTACCTGAAGTAATTTGTGATTATTACACTTTAGAATTGAATGCATAGGTGTTTATTCTTACACTGATAAGAATAATCTCTAGCTGGGGAAGAGCATATTAATCTCACAAAAAAGACATATCGTGAAGTAGATTGGTGCAAAAGGAATTTCTGTCATGATATGCTTGCTTTTTCATTCTTTCTTTCATATTGCTGTTTGAGTCCTGATAATTTTTATTCCTTCAACTGTTTGCTCTATATAAATCTGCAATATACAACACAAAAGGAATAGCATTTCTGTGATATGTGCTGTGGTTGGTAGATAGATGGATGGATAGATAGGTAGGTAGGTAGGTAGATAGATAGATAGATAGACAGACAGATAGATACAGACAGATAGATAGACAGACAGACAGACAGACAATAAAACACTTCCTAACTTAGTCCCCAAATCCCACCAATGTCTGAAACACCACTATCAGCACTCTACTCCATAGTGCTGGCCTAGTCCGCTTTACTAAGTAGTGTTTTGTGCATGTGTTTCAGAGAGTGATGATGCTACTTTGAGGAACTTCAACAACCAGGACGTGTAGCATATTCAAGGAGCATGTTTTCAACTTTTCTGACACTCTTTTTACCTCTGTGCCATTGTTTGGCCACCTAAAATTATTGAGAAAGAATGGAAATAGCCCACAGTCCATGCAATGTTCTCTACTGATAAGATTTAGGAGAAAGGGCAGCAATGAAAAGAATCATCCTCAGACTCTCCACTGGATTTGCTTATATTTGCTTATGCTAGGAGACATCAAACACATGGAAGAAGTGGATGCAAAACTGGCACGTACACTTGAACTTCTGAATCTGGCCGGGCTTGAGAGAGAGAGGGTCCAGCCACTTCGTGCAATTCCGAAACATGGGCCTCTGTCATGACCAAGTAGAGTGAGGATGGGATCACATGAAAGCTAGAAGTCTTCTCTGTAAATTCCTTCAAAACTGGAAGCTGGGGCGTTTTAATTAGGCTGTTTAGAAAAGCTTCTAGAATTGTCCGATGGAGTGGTAGCGTCCATGGAGCCTTGGAGGCAGTAGTGAAACGAGATTATTCAGCTCAGGAAAAACTTTCTAAAAAATAGTTTTAAATTTAGAGTTGGAAAGGGCTTTAGAATTCCTCTGATCTACCTCCCCAGCTGCTGTATAAACTCCTATACAGCATCTCTTAAGAGCTGTTGTTATCCACTTTCTGCTTGAACACCTTCGATGGCATGGAATGCACTTAAATACCCATTCAGGTAGTAGTCTTTTTAGGCATATTTGCATATGCCCCACACACATCTATAATCTTCTAGGAACATCCCCTTCAGCATGGTAGTCAAGTAACCTTTTCCTTCCAGCTATTATTATATGAGATGTTTTTATTTTAATACAACAATACAATGTTAGATATATAGGGAGAGTATAGATTGAATAATATAGAATAAAGCCCTAGCTTTAAGGACATTTTGGTCTAGTGGAGGAATTTAGACACCACACACACACACACACACACACACACACACACACACACACACACACTTTGCCTGGGATGAGTGATTAAAGGTGTTTCAGGGAAGAGGTAGTATGTGAACTTAGCCTTCAGGTGTGAGAAGAATTTGGAGAGACTTTATCAAGAATAGCCTGGAAAATAAGCAGAGTTCTATCACGTGAGAAAATAATTCAGTAAGAGTCATGTTACTGGCTTGAGGATCCTATTTCCCAGAAGGCCACCGTGGGGAGCTTTTCATTAAAGGACTTGCCTTGGGAATGTAGATTATCACACCATTTAATTTTTTTCAAAGATAATGTTAGTAGTTCTCTTTTTCAACAGAAGTTCCTACTAAACCATATTTCCTGTTTCCAGAGTAATCTGAAGCTGAATAGCAGAAAGGAAGTAAATAGAGTTCCAGAAAGCAACCTTAAATTATACCCATTGTGAAAAAAATATCCTAAGGAGACATTTTTAAAGGTATTTTTATTCAGAAACTTCAGAAAAAGGAAAGAACAAAAAGGCAAACAACCCAGATTTCCTCGGTAGCATTCAAATGCTGGCTAAGAGGAAGGAGCTAGGCATACTTGAATGGCAGAGGTTATAAGCCTGAGGTTATTCGATCTGCATTTTCTGGGCATACCATCTCGGTTACTCACTGCCTAAATGTAAGCTCTCTTGTTCATCCCCCTCTGTCGTGGGCTAGTCAAAACCAGAATCTGCTCTTTCTCTCTGGGTTTGCTTACCGGGCACAGAGGAGGGATATGGTCAGTGGCTCAGCCAGCATAGAGCACTGCCTCTGCCACCACTGACTCACAGGACGGCTGGGCCCGCTCACTTCCCCTCCTGACGTTTCCGTTCCCGTGTGTGTGGTGGAGCCCTGGCAATCCTCGCCACCTTTCTGCATTCCACAGAAATGAATGTGTATGTTGGCGAGTGTGCTTTGAGACAAAGATGAACATGAGACTAGGTCTTGTCCCTTCCAGGTCGATAAAACATGGAATCACTTTCCCTTCTGTTACTGAGGCACCAACAGCGTCCACGGGATCCGTCAGGGGTAAAGAGCGGCTCTCTCAGTGCTGGCTTGTTTATTGCAGGGTGAAACAAAATCTTGGGCTAAGCAACTTACAGCCCATCTTGACTCACTTCCTTGCCTTCCTCTTAGCTGCTACAGCAACAGGGCCAGTTGCCGGAGGGCTTATTTTCCCTTCTCAAAACAGGGTTGGTTTTTCATCTTTGATTTCAGTGCACAGGATGGATTCTTTTTCTTCTACAGATACAGAGGTGCTTTGTGCTACTGACTGTCTATAGGATGATTTTTGTGAATATCAGAAATTTGTCAACAAATGAAATTCCTCCCCCGGTTGGGATGATTATATCAGAAGAGTTTCTTCTGTTTTTGTGCTGACTGCTCAGCATAATAAACTGGGAAGAGCATCAGAATAAGAAATATGACATTAAGCTTCCGATTCTTGTCATGCCCCTAATTAGCCATGTGACTTTGGGCAAACCACATCCTCAAATTTCATTAGTCTATGACCTAGCCGTGTGGGGCCTCAGTTTTGTCATCTCTGCTATTTCGAATGCAGATTAGATGATTTTTGTGGTCCAGTTATGGAATTCTTTAAACAATCCTAGTGTTCCATGATACTGTTCCTTTAAATATCTTGCTTGTAGCCTTTCCCTAAAGAATTTATAGTAATAATTACCCTCCATTGACCATTAATTTAAAAGTGAGCATATGAAGTTTAAATAGCAGTCACACTTTTTAAAAGCAGGATTCCGACTTAAAATTATAACTTGTCTCTTGTAGCAAAATAATTGACCATATATTTCTAGCAGTGTGATAAATATTCTTTACAACCTGAGCCCGGATCAGCTCTCTAGGCCTCAGACTTCTCTCCACACTCAGTTTAGTGATTTTTTTTATACCTGTGGCTTTAGATATTGTTCGTTTGTTGATTCCAATAGATAAACATATCCAACCCAGACCTCTCTTGTAAACCCCAGACTCATAGTCTATGGACTGTGACATGTCCATTTGGATTTCTGGTTGGATCTTGAACTCAACATGTCCAACACGAATGCCGGATCTCCCCCGCCTACCAGCTGCTTCCCCTCATCGTTGTGCATAGCTGTTCAGAGCTCCACTTGTTCACACCAGAAATTTGGCTGTCACCCTTACCGTCTCTCATCTCTCGCCATTCACTTAATGCTACCCGATTGGTCTCCCAGCTTTCTGCCCTGATCCTCTTATGAATCATTTCCCAAACAGCAGCCAGAAGGACCCCTTTAAAACTCGAGGTTGGAAACCACGTCTCCGCTCCGCCCAGGGCTTCTTAACTGATGAGTTGGTGACTGATTCTTGACCACTCAGAGCACAAGCCGAAACTCAGGGTTCCTGTAACCTTTTTGGTTCCTCTGCTTCTCCCCCTTTTGCTCACTCTGCCCTTGGCACATTCATGTCCGGTGTCCTTGCTCTCCTGCAGCTTGCCAAACATGTTCATTTCTGAGGCCTTTGCATTTGCTGTTTCCTGTCCTACGGTGTTCTTCCTGTAGATATCTGCATAGCTCACTGCCTTGATTTCCTTAGCTTCTTGTTCAGATGTCAGATTCCTGCTGTATTCTTCCCTGAACTACTTGCCTCTCTCCCTCTGCCCTCCTCTGGTATTCCCTTCTCTCCTTTCTCTGCTCTTTTCCTCTATAACTCTTGTCACCATATAACACAGAGTTCTTGACCTGGGCACTATTGACATTTGGGGATAATTCTTTGTTTGGGATGATTGCCCTGTGCATAGTAGGATGTCTAGCTTCTGCTCACTAAATACTATCTCCCCTGTTTTGACAACCAAAATTGTCTCCAGACATTGCCAGATGTCTCTTGGGAAGCCAAATCATTTCTGGTTGAGAACCACTGATCTAATACAACAGATGTCTTACCTATTTATTTGTGTGTTTATTGTTCCTCTTTCCCACCACTAGAATGCAACCTTCGTGAGAACAGGAATTTTTGTCTCTGTTGTTCACTGCTGTAATGCAAGACCCAGAATAGAGACCCGTGCATAGGGAGGATGCTTGACAGATACTCGATGAACAAGTGAATAAATGAAGTGGGCTCCTATCTTGTTCTTCTGTGCACCTTAAGCTCTAGTCACACTGGCCTTTCTTCTGCCCTTGTAACCATGCTCATTCTCACCTTCTCACCTTTTTCTTTCAATCCTTGCTCCTGGAAAGTCCCATGAGTCATCACAGGGTGGACCCCAGTTGTTATTCAGGTTTCTACTCAAATATCGCTTGCTCAGTCAGGCCTTCCCTGACCACTTCATCCAACACGACTCTCCCCACCTGCCGGAGTTACTCTCTATCATGTTACTCTGATTTAATTTTTTATTATGTTTATCTCTGCCATTATCTTGTTTACATGGAGAATTTCTGTCTTGCCCCCTTAAATGAATGTTCTCTGAGTACTTGACCTTACCTGCTTTGTTTATCACAGCATCCCTACAGTTTAGAACAGTTTCTAGGCCCATAGTCTGTGTACTGATTGAACGAATAAGCCTATCTTCTAACCAACTTCAGCATAGAATTGTTCTCAATAGTTAAGAGTTAAGGGTTATATCTGTCAGGGTTCAGTTGAGAATCCACTTTAGCTAGTTTAAACTGAAAGGGATTAGTTACAGCATGTGGCTCACAGAATTATTAAGAAGGCTGAACAAATAGCCTCCAGGTTGTGGACCTCGAGAAGGAATATATCTGCCAAGAAGGACTCCTCGTGGTTAACTGAGTCCAAATTTATAGCCCGAGTCTAGCAGCCATTGCCTACAGAGACCCCACGCATATTGCATTTCAGGGAAAAGCTACAGACTGAACCTTAAGTCTCTTGCACTGTGTTCCTGCCTTCTGAGTCAGCCCTATAAAGGAGTTCCTGGTCTCCTCTTCTGAACAATGGCCTGAGACCTGCCCTGTTCAATTGCAACTTTGCTGCTATATCCCCATTCGCATCAATACTGACCAGTCAGAGCATCGCCACAACAATCAGAATGTCTAAAGCTGACCAATCAGGACAGTGCTATTTGGACCAATCAGACTCTTTACATTTGGATTCCTCGTTTGGATAAAAATGAACCAATGCAGAACCAGGGTAGGAACTGTAGCTATAAAACACCCTACCCACCCCCGCCCCAAGCCTTGTCTCAGTGCAACACACTTTTGGTTACCAGCAGAGACTTCATTGCATCCTTGTTTTGCAAACTGTTCACCTGGATAAAGTTTTTCCTTTTTCTGTACCCCAGATTGGTGTCTCCTGTTGACATTATATTGATGACAACGAACTTTTGTTGACAAAGTTGAGCTTTCAAGAACAACTTTGAAAGCCGCACACTGACCGGACCTCCGAGGGAGAGGCTGCTCTTTGATGGGGAGACCTGTAGCTGAACTGAGAAGCGGAGGTGCCAGTCGCTGGCTCTGTGACCAAACCGCCACTGCCAGGGTCGGAAACTAGCATGAGAAGGAGGTCAAGACCTGTCAAGAGCACGAACCTGCCCCAGGAAAACCAGACACTGCCACCCTGGTGTCGACCAGCAGAAAGAGCCAAACAGTGAAGCATATGTTTCTGCTTACCTGCTCTTCCAGCTGTCACACCAGTACTTCTGATTAGTGGAACAAATTAACATGAAAACCCCACTGCTAGGAGGTCTAGGAGACGTGGCTTTTAACTTGCCAGTCTCTGCTCTATGAGAGGGCACATTGGAAGGAGACGAGAATGAACGCAGGTACGGTGGTAGAGACAGGATGGAGAGGCAACTGATAAAGAACAGTAAATGAATCTTCGGGTTCACATTTTCCAGGTGATAAGGTCACGCTAAAAGCCAAATAGTCAAGAGTCTCTTGTACATAGTACTGATGATAGTATTTATACAATTTCGGGTCAATTACTTTTCCTCAAAGATGCAATAGCATGTTTGTGACTGAATAGCACCACCATTCCTAAAGCACCCGTCTCAGACCAGCCAAGTTCAATAAAACCATGATCCGAGATCTCCTGGAGAGTGGGAGTGTTTATACCTTATAGGTCTACAAGAAAAGTGTGTCATCGGTCTGCCTGCACACTATTTTTCATAGCTGGCCTTGTACATTTGTTTCCAATTTAGGGCAGTGGTTATTAAACTCAAGTAATTTTTTATTATTTAAAATCCATAAAAGCTTATTTATTTGAATCAGTCTTTATTTTCATAAAATATGCTTTATGCATTACATCAGATCACATAATGCAGTGTGTGTATAATTTTTTTAATTTAATTCATTTTATGGGAAAGATAAAACCCACAAATTCTTTTCATTCTTAACCATTGCAATGATAGATATTGGTTTATCTGTTTTACACACTTAAAATCTAACTTTAAATAAAAGCAATATGAAATGATAATAGTGGAGCCCAAGCTCAACTAAAAATATAGAGATATATATAAAAAAAATAAAGCCTAAATGAAATTTTAGAATGTGCTCCTAAGAATGTGATTTGATCAAATTTAGGAGACTTAAAACTCTCTACAGCTTTTAAATTCTTCTGTTTTCGTACTTCACAGTTAAAAATAGCTTATCTGAGCACCTTCTGTGTGCTAGTCCTTAAACACTTATTTAATCCTCATAGCTTCCCTATGAGGCACAGCTATTATTTCTGTTATGCCAACGCGGACACTAAGGCTCAGAGAAACTGCTTGTTCAAAGATACTGAGCTCTAGGAAGAGGCAGAGCTAAGATTAGAAACTAGAATTTGACCTCATATCCTTCCAACTTCAAAGCTTACTCCTTTTTTCTGCAATGTTTATTTAGTCGCTCACACATTCATTAATGTATTCAGTTAATGCTGCTCAAGTACTTACTATGGGCCAGGGATGTGCTGTTTGCTAGGATTTAAATGATGAGCAGGAAAAAAAAAAAAAAAAAGGGCACCATTCCTGCCTGTATGAAGTTGAGAATCTCTGCTTCCTTCACGTTAGTTGCTTACTCAGAATTTTTAGATGAGGATTAACTTCCTACAAACCACAGACAAGAATGTAAAGATTGCCATTTTCTTCAACGTGGAAAATGACCATTTTATAAATATTCCCATGTGAAAGAATATTGAAATCAATCACCAGGCCTCGATTATGTGTTTGCTTAGAGTCCTGGATAACTTCAAGATTAATGAATCACAGAAATTTGTTAGAGAGGCTGATACTCAAGAAATCCCTGGTAAGAAAAATGTTTATCATCTGTTTTTTACATGAAGCAGAAGCAATGGCAGGGAGTGAGCTCCTATCAAGAAGGATTAAGTATTTAAGACATGGTTTAATACTGTTTCCGGGATGCTAGCAGCCTGACTGCATTGGCCAACACCGCCCAGTTCCTGAGGGAAGGTACTGACCACCAACCAACCACTAACTACAAATGACAGGAGCTCAGTGCTTCAAGAGGCCAGCACGTTGTGTACCACCAGGTCTATTAACAGGCAGGAGTCGTCTTCACTTCTACACACTCAAATATGTTTATTCCTGTGGGTAGATGTTTCATTTTTATCTCTTCTGAAAGAGATATAGGGAATATTTCACTTTACCATAGAAAAACAGCCCGAGGACAATGATGACTGTCTGGTGTTCAGCCTCACTCTGGGGAAGTAGTTTGGAGTGGCAGGGCCTGTGGGATCCTGGAAATAGCATGATGTGTCTAATGAGGCAGCAGTTGATTAGCTCCCTCCTTGTTGTCGTGAAGAAAGCTCCATTATATTTCAATTTTTAAGCAGAGGCCAGCAATCTTGACTCTTCTGTGAAATCACCTGACTTTTAAGCAACTGATTCAAAATTAAAAACAGAACAAACTCTTGGGCCGACATTTTCGATAGAGTAACGGATCATCCTGGTTTGTCTGGGCCTGAGTGGTTTCACTGGGATGTGGGTCTTTTGGTGGTAAAACAGAGAATACCAGGCAAACTGGGGTAGTTGGTCCTTCTAGAGCGTGGACGATAAAGAAATCATCTCTATGGGCTGGAGAAAGTCTGTAGGTGGTCAGTATGTGACCTCTAATGAGTAGAACATCGAATTAGAATAAGGTTTACATTTTCAAAAAGAAAAAACTAAACTCACATTTTCAAAAAAGGGGAAAATATTTGATCAATAGAGGACTAGATCCAATTGTTCACTTCTGTTCTTCCCAGTTCATATCTGATGGCCATAGCCAGGTTAGAAACTACTGTAATAAATCATTTGCAGTGTTTGAGGTTCATAGAACATTACCATGGGAAGGGAGCTTAAACACCATGTAGTGCAAATCTTTCCATATACACTTGGGGAAATTGAGGCCTACTGCCCCACAGGTTGTTAGCAGTGGAATGGTTTAACTTGGCCCTGTTTGGAATGGTGAAGGTGGCCAATAGCATGACCAAGAAGGCAACCCAACTCCTCTAAGTTGCATTTCCAGCAATTAAGGTTTTATGGCATAAAGAAAAATAACTGTTAAAATCTCAAAACAGAGTTTATTTCATCCTCTCTCTGCCTTTTGTTCATGTGATTCAAGTATAATGAATCACTGAATGCTCATCTTGTTGAAACTCAAAGCAATGCATAAAACGAAGGACCGTAACACTGAGAAGGGGCATCCTCTATCCAAAAGGCTACCAGGTTGTATCTGGGTCATTTCATGGGGGCAGCACCCATTTCAAACTAAAACTCTACTATTTGCAAAACATAGACAAGTTTTAGAAAAGTCTTTCCAGAGATCATTCCATACTTAGTTTCATTCTTCAGTTATAAATTCAACATTTCTTTACAACAGAATTCTCTTTGAAGTTAGAAATGACCTTTGTAGTGAGAGTATGCTCCCAGACCCATATGGAGCAAATAAAAACAAGACTGATTTTTATTTTATTATATTGGTGTGCCACAGCTGCCAAAGAACTTACTGGTCCTGTTTATAGTCACAAAGAGGTATCGTTAAAGTCCAAAGACTTGTTTGAATAATTAGAATCCTCCTTGGTTCCTTTTAGGCTGAAATGAAATACATGGTTCATCTCCTCACCTGTTTGTGTAAATGTCAAGAAATCTCAACAGACTAGGATAGAGGCAGTGAGTGACCCAGTAGCATGACCGTCACATCGACAGACCACATAGGTCAGCCTAGTTTCCTTATAGACACGAAGAAGCTCCCAGAGGCTAGAGATCAATGGTCACACTGTCTTTATTGTGTGGGTGGATTGCATGTAGCTATACCTCACTTAAAAATAAGCTTGGTGAATCGTTCAAGGTCAGAATGATTTGATATGAGAGGCCAACACTTAACAGAGTTCATGATTAAGGACCAGATCCAAAGCTGCTCCAGCACTTACCATTCCCCTCCTGATTAGATGCAGGAAGGCAACGAGAAGGGAGGGATATGTTAAATCTTGGTAATGATTGTAGGGTTGTCAATATAGGAATAGTAGTCAACAAAATACAATACAAAACAGGTGTGCAGGCCAGATTCTCTTAAAGGTGTGCAGGCCAAACTCTTTTAAAGGACAAAAAAAATCTGAGAAGATGGTTTGAGCACTGTATTTCAGAGGTGAGTTTTAAGAGTATTGCTGCTGCTATATGGTTATATGTGTGTGTTTAAGTTAAAACAACAAACGTTTATTATCTTACATAATAAATCTGGGAGTGGCTTGGCTGGGTGGTTCTGGCCTAGGGGTTCTCATGAGGTTGCTGTCAAAGTGTCAGCCAGGGCCACAGTCATCTCTAGGCTTGACTGCGGCTCAAGGGTCCATTTCCAAGATGGTGTATCATTCGCTGAAGATGGCTCATTCACATGGCTATTGGCTGGATGCCTCAGCTCCTTCCCTTTTGCCTTCAGTCTTTCCGTGGGCCTGCATGAATGTCTTCACGACAAATCATTTCCTTCCTTCAAAGTGAGCAATTGAAGGGAGATGGTAGGATTGTAATTATTGTGGCTTCCAGAATTGGATTTTTGAGACTTACAGTTGTGTACCACTAAGTTGCTTCATTTCTTCATGCCCCTAACAGCCACTATAGTTGGGGATAGTGTGGACTTTCCAAGGGTGACACACTTGCTTTAACATGAGAAGCAAATGAGTTCACAGTGGAATTTGTGGAAGGTGGAAGATGGCTCCAGCACAGAAGAGCCAGGAGCTGCCTTTTATGTAAATGAGTTATGCATTGCTGAAAGCGGTGGTCAGTTATCCTTTGTAACATTTGGGAAAGAAAGATTTAGCCCAAACCTTTCATTTTAAAGATGGCAGTTGAGGTCATGAAAAGTGAAAGTCTACATACATATTTCAGAGTATTTGTATTTAGAAGAGGCCTCGTCTTGGACATGGTTCCGTAGTGTAGTGGTCAGCACGTCTGCTTTACACGTAGAAGGTCCTGGGTTCACGCCCCAGTGGAGCCACAGTCCATGGTCTATGGCCATGCCACCCTGAACAAACCGGATGTCTAATCTGGAAGCTAAGCAGGATCGGGCCTGATTAGTACTTGCATGGGAGACCACCTAGGTAGGCATAAATAATAATAAATTTAAAAAAAGAATTACTAAAAGAGCCCTCATCTTTAATTAACCTGCATTGTGAGTAGGTTATTACAGCAGAGGATAGATAAGTCATCTGTGGACCCCTCAAGCTCATTGTCAACCAAAACAAAACAGTGGCTGGCAAGGATGGAACCTGATTCTCAGCAACCTGTGAGTCATGTGAACCTCATTGCAGAAACCGGATCAAGATCATAAACTTAGTTCTTATGTACATAAGGTGATCGATTTTGGGGAAATTATAAAGAAACATTCTTCTTTGAAGCTTCAAAGCTTTCAGAAAAAAATGTGATGGAAAATCTCTGGTAACTTGTTTGTTAACCTTGCCAAAAT
Organism: Eonycteris spelaea; assembly: GCA_003508835.1. Taxonomy (NCBI): domain Eukaryota; kingdom Metazoa; phylum Chordata; class Mammalia; order Chiroptera; family Pteropodidae; genus Eonycteris; species Eonycteris spelaea. The sequence continues at coordinate 5,990,789 of PUFA01000037.1, forward strand.
CCATTTCCTCTTCTATCAAATGAGGCTAAACCTTTTGGATTTTTGTTTCTCCTGAGATCACTTGCTGCCGAAACCTGGCTGTTAAAAAAACAATTCTTGGACCCTGCTGCAGGTCTACTGAGTCAGTACGTCTGTAGGTGGAACCTGCATTTTTAACAAGCCTCCCAGATGATTCATGTGCCCCCTAAAATTTGGGAACCACTGCATAGGTGTTTCGGAGCCCTAATGGGGCTCACCTGAGGGTAAGGCAGCTGAATTGATCATAACCAGAAATTTCAAAAAAATTTTTTGTTGTGCATCCCAATCAATAAAACCTTTTTTATCATGCAATCCTAACGTTTGTATGATTATATTTATATATTTATTCGTAAATTATTTACATGCACCACTATACTAATCTATCATATACATTATAAAATTAAATAGAAAAATTTTAAAGTGAGATAAAAATTTTATATAAAAGTTTTAAAATTTTTTTCCATATCCTAGCAGATCATATAATATACCCTTGGGATTTAAATTTCCTAACCTGGAGACTACTTGCTAAACCAGGAGTGGTCACTGTGATTGTGTTTATTCAATCACTTATTAAGCAAATAGTTACAGAGTTCTTTCCAAGTCCCAGGCCTGTTTAGGCTCCAAGAGCTCACTCTGCCTGATCATCTCCTTCTGTCATATTGAAGCACTAATAACATCACTACCTCATCTTGCATAAACACTGTGTTATTTCCAGGTTCTCTGGCTAGGAGAGTCCAGTTTATTTCCTTCAGGCAGTATAGCAGCGCTACGTCTAGTTCAAGGCTGTAATCAAGGACACAAATATCTGACAACAGAATATTTGATATTGGAGGAAAGTCCCAGATAGTCTTGCTAAGTTAGTAAGAATCTGAACAATGAAGTAATACAGGTAAATGGCCTTCCCTGAATTAAACAGAGCATCATCTTTGGGAAGGTTTTGGGGTGCTGTGGAGAGAGCACTGGGCTTGGCTTTGGGAGACCTATTTGTGTGTATGTGCTTCTTCCCTTCCCTGGCTGTGTGACTTTCAGTAAATATCCTCGTTGAGCTACTACTGTTCGCTCCTTTGTAAAACAAGGATAATAACACCTTTTTTTTGACTACCTAATACAATTGCTGTCACAACCAAACTCTCCTTATCTTTGCTAATGATCCCATTGAATTCCAGGCTTGATTGATCAGCTGTCAATGATTGCATTGAGTGCCTGATGGGTGTTTGTTTATTCTAGCATCTCCAGGTAAGTAGAATTTCAGTTTTCCTGATTTTGCTAGAACAAGCAGGTTCTTTTTCTCCTGAATTCAGCAACTGCTCAGCTTCCATATGTCACACTTCCACTCCCACAAGGATTAAGAGAAGTGACTTACAAGCCTGGCATTGCCGCTTTGACATTTCTTTCCTTAAGCCTTCGTTCCCTCATCTATAAAATGAGGATAATGGAATTCTCCCCTAAATTGTTATGAGGATAAAATGAGATAATTTATGTTAAATGCTTGGTACAATTGGAACATAGTAAAAATCGAATAAATAATTATTATTTAACTTAAATGACAAGTATGGTGAGGTACTCTTTCGACATTTTGGTAAATGTAAACTGTCACTTGATACATCTGTTCAGAATTAGATTTCACTTGCTGATTTAAAAAAAAATAATTTGACCTTATATCTTTTATATACTTAACCCCATCCTGGTCATTGAGAATGAAATTCGAAGATAGGTATCTTTTAGCCATCATGCCTGAGTTTGAAGCTAATCTCTGGGTTTTAATGTCTCTTGATATTATATTCTACTTTCTTATCATTGTGGACTCACAGTGCCATAGGATGTTTGAACAGGAAAGAACCTTAGAGACCTTCTAACTTTACTCCCTCATTTTTCAAAAGTGAAAACTGTGATCCAGGCAAGTCAATCATTTTTATGACTCTAGGCCACAACCCTCAGCTCTCTGTTTATGGTTTATTTCTCTCCAAGTCAGCTTCTTCCTACTTCTCTGACTCCTGATTTAAATTTTGGTTCAGTTGTATAAAAGTGTGGTAAAATCGGATTAATCCAAAACATTGCATTCAGTCCTTTCCCTGGAACGGGCCTTGATACGTGAGCAGAAGTACTGTCTTTCCAGGTTGTCACCATGGATGGGTACTATTGCATCTGGCTGTACCCACCCCGTTATAGCTTTAGTTTTGCACTTTTATAAATTGAGCATGAAATTATCTCCAATTCTAGTGACTGTTCATATTGAGAAACCATATTTATTTCTCCTTTTCTACTGCAGTGTGACTTAGATGAAGTATTCCTCAGTGAATTAATTACACTCGACTTCTAGAACCAAATTTAGGATTTTATATATTCTAAAACATTGTTTAAAAACTTAAAACATTGATGAATAAATTAGAAATCAAAAACTCCAAACTCATTATTGAACTTTAGCAGAGGGGAACCATTCTGAATGCTAGTCGGATATCCTGGGAGTTTGTAAAATATTGTGTAGTAATAAGGTATGTCATATTATTGAAATGGAAGATTCTATTTTGCAAAAATGAAAGCAAAAATATTAGAAAAAAAGGCAAAATAGGTGTCTGAGTGTAGCATCGGAATACTGAGGCAGGCTTCTAGAATTACCTGTGTTGGTAGAGAAAAATGGTGTAATGGAGATCTGGATAATGGAAGAGCCCAGCCTAGAAGTTGCAACTTCAGGTCTATAACTGTGAACAAAGATATAATCCCAGAACCAAATACACGTTATTATATATTGAGGAGCAGTGTGAAGTGTGAGGGACCTTAGTCATCTGGAAGTAGAGATCGTATCTCTTTCCTCATCTGCTTAGTCCCTGTTCGTAAGTTTCTACTCCACCATTACTGCAGCTGCTTTCAGGAAAGTCAATGAAACTCAATTTACCAAACTACCTTCTTCAAGGAATGACATTTGACACTACTGTCCACTTGCTCCTGGAAACACTCTCCTTTTTAGCTTTTATGTTGTTGCCATTGACTAGTTTTCTTCCGCTTCCTTCACTCATACCTTAATTGTCGATATCCAGTATTCCATACTTGGTCCTTTTTCTTTGAATACTCAGGAAATCATGAACGTATAATATGAAACAAATCACACATTTTCATAGCAGACATTGCTAATTGATTTTGGCAATTTTCCCTTAGCCCTGATTCTTCCCTAGAATTCTCAAAAATGCTTCAGGCAAGCACCAAATGATCAGTTGCATGGGAGAAGAAACTTTTTTTCCTCTCCTGTTTTACACATTCACCTTGGAAGAGCTTATCTGTAGTCACGACTTTAGATTCCCAAATCCTGGGGTTTTTTCATCAGTGTCGCCAGCACCTTGCACAGTGCCGGATAAATGTTTGAAGAATAAGTGCTAAAATGTTTATTAGCTAACGATATCTAAGTATGTTCTGCTATGTCTTGGGTGCTTGAATGCAATTAAAATTGAAATGTAGTGAACGGAGAATATACAAAACCATGACAACATTACAATGAGGTATGTATGTTCTGAGAAATTTTATTTCTGAACAAAATTTTTTTCTATACATGACTGTATAATTATTTTCAAACGAGTACACTTAAGGCCTGTTTAGTAATAACAATAATAAAAATACTCAGGGAGCAATGGAAGCTTGTATTAGGGGTTTGAGGCTTTGGTAACAGGCTAGTCCAGTGGGAGATTTTCCTCAAAGCTGTAAATTCCAGTCCAACAGCCAGCGAGCATAAATTGTGCTTTCTATTTATTCCTGACCAAGCTTTACATAGTAACACATAATTTTGCACTCCACTTTGTAACCTTTTGAAAAAATCTTCAATAATCAGGCTTAGAGCCTGATCTTTTTTTTTTCTGAAAATTAATGAAATAAATAAATCTCTAAAATATTTACGACAAAGACGGTTCCAATAAAACATGTTTATAAAAGTAGAATGAAAGTGGTGAGGCTGACTTGTCTCCTTCCTTGTCTCATTTTTGGATCTATAAAGGAGGATTATTATACGATAAGGAAGTATGGTCTACTGAGGCAATATGGCCTAAACTTTATTTGCCTGCTACCTTTATGTGTCACCTAACGACAGGGATACATTTGAGAAATGTGTCATTAGGCGGTTTCGTCATTGTGCGAACATCATAGAGTGCAGTCACACAAATCTAATTGGGATAGCCTACTACACACCTAGCTCTGAGGCATAGTCTATCCCTCCAAGGCTACAAACCTGTACAGCACGTTGTTGTACTGATACTGTAGCCAGTTGTAACAATGGTATTTGTGTATCTAAACATATCTAATCTGAAAGGACAGTAAAAATACCGTGTATAAGATCAAAAATTGTGCACCTGTATAGGGCACTCAGCACAAAGGGAGCTTGCTGGACTGAAAGTTGCTTTAGGTAAGAGAGTGCTGAGTGAATCTGAAGGCCTAGGACATGACTGTACACTACTGTAGGCTTTATAAACACTGTACACTTAGGCTACATTAATTTATTTAAGAAATAGAATAGTGTTGTGCTATGATGTCACTAAGGGATAGGAATTTGTCAGCTCCATTAGAATCATATGGGACCGCCATTGTATATATGGTCCATCGACCCAGACATCACTGTGCTATGTGACTATATTCTTATAAACACACAACGCTGCTAGTAGACGGCACTAAATAAATGTTAGCTGTTATTATATATTATCAAAGATGCTTGGCTTAAGCTGAGGGTGAAAAGTGTGCATTTTTCAAGGCACGTAATACTATGGTCGTTTTCAGGGAAGGGCCAAACTGTGACCTACCACTCACACTGCATTCACACTAGTGCACTTTCAATTTCATGGAGTAACTGGGAAGCAGCAGCTCAGAGGTTCGGTAGAACTGCGCAGGACAGGAGGGTCCACATGTTTATAACGGAGGAATTCTCTAGTGCCAGTGCCGATGAACTTTTTCTGTAAAGGGATCCTTGATAAATGTTTGGGGCGTTGTGGGCCATATGGTTTCTCTCACAGCTACTCAGCTCTGCCGTCGCAGTGCAAAAGCAGCCACAGATAACACATAAACAAACAGATGTGGCTGCATTCCAACAATATTTTATAAAAATAAGCGGTGTCCCGGATTTGTCCCATGGATCATAGTTTGTAGACTCCCTACTCCAGTGGTGAGGTTTTATTGCTCGATTTGTTTTCTTAACTTTACAGATTCTTTTTTCATCTTATTTCATTGTCTTATCCTCTCTGTGTATTTGCCATTGCTGTGTCATTCATTTTTATCTTGCTTTAATGGGCACAGAATTTTAATTTGTCCTGATGTAGGTATATTCTTCTAGACACTCTCCACCTTATCCGAGATTTGCTTTTCCTCCATCCAGAGTATAGTTTATAAGCTGCACATTGAGAATGGAACCACATAACATCTTTATTGGAAGACCTGAGCTCTGTTCTCTGACCTGAGATTTGGTTAAATATTCTATTAAAGATCAATCGAAGTAGTTTGGAGTGTATTTTATTCTTGGACAGATTCTCTCAGGCTTTAGTTCATTTTTCCAGTTCTTCTGGAAGTCTTGGAAAATGTCAAAGCCTGAAGAATTAACTCCTCCTAACGTTACCTAGCAACTCACATATCCAAATTTTGGAGGTGGGGGAGGGAGGAGAGGGATGTTAGCAATAGTTTCCTGGATTCAAAATGTTAATTCAATATTGATTCAAAATGTTAATTTAATATTGTTTCTGGTAAGTGGGAACAAAATTAATGCACACTCTTAATCCCTTTTGTTGTTGTTGTTGTTGTTGTTAAATGCCTCTTTTCAAAATTTATGGCATAAACTTTGGTAACTGAGGGCGTTTTATTTCTGTTCACATTGTATATTCGCCTATTTCTTCTGCTTGAGAGAAGTGTAGTACGGTGGTTAAAGACAAAAGCTATGGATAGAAACTGCTTGCGATCAAATCTCAGGTCTGCTAATGACTAGTTATGGTCTGTGCTTCTGTTTGCACATCTGTAAAATAGGGATAACAGTAGTATTGTTTTTCATAAAGATATTATATTTTAAATGAGTTAATATGTCTAAAGCCCTTAACATATTAAAAAGCCTTAACATATTAAAGCCTGGCACATATTAAGTACTATTTACATTTTTAATATTGTTATATATTTTTTTTATTTTTCTTTTCTCAAATATTGGGATAGGTGATTTTGCTATTTGATGCACGTTGCCATATTTACCTTCTGCTATACTGTTTTTGAAACTCTGAAGTCATTTTTTTTTTAGAAATTAAAGCTAAAAAGCTGATGACAAGCTATCACAATCCCTTACAGATAGTAGAAGAAGCAGAAAGAAAAAAAGGCATTATATATTTAATAGATAAGTAAATTTTAAGGGGTTAGCTTTACTGCTCCATTTAAATTAAATTGATTCATTTTCAACCACACATTGCTTTAATTTATTATCCTACTGGCCTGGCTGGTACATGACTGACTCACTTCAGAGTATACACTTTCTACTTTGTTTCGTCTGTTTGCATGGCATGTTCTTCCAAATCCCCTCTCCTGACCTTGTCTTTTGACCATAAATCTTTTTTCATCTCTTGCCACCTGGAATCATGTTAGCTCCACTCTTTTCCATTATTGTTCATGTACAGGAGCCTTTGATTCTTATCTCTAAATGGCAGAGAGATTGGTTATTGATTGCTTATGTTTTCACCCCAAATTTAGGTATAGATGGCCCTTCATTTAATTTGATTGTGGAGTGAAAGGGTCCTATCAAAATCAGGGGTGTTGGCTCCTTAGAAATATCTTGACGTATAAAGATGAATGGAACTTTTTCAACAGGTTGCATTGGGAACTTGAGGTTTTTGGGTTGGTCTGATTTTGCATAGATTCTTTACAATCCCTAACCCCACATGGTCTTACAGAATGAGTTTTTAAAATCTTGGAATTAAAATGCAGCAAAACTGAAATAAACAATTCTATTTCAGTAAAAGCGGCATTGCTGGATGGGATGCACAGTTAAATTAATTTTCTGGTAAAAATGAAGATCAGCTAGAAACCCATTTCATTTTCAGTCTGATGAACATATTTCTTAAAAGTATACATCCACTCTCCTACTTTGACATTGAACGTGAGATTAGCTTGACCAGAGCTGACCCTAGGACTTAACCTGTAAGTCAAAGAGTATCTTTGATAATAGTTTGTTTTTGTTTTCTCCTAAAAATATTTATTTATAAAAGAAAAGTTGTTTCTTGATCTTTGACTAATTGAGGATTTGATATTTTTCTCCTACTCTTGTTTATAGCTGCCACAGAATGAGGTGTGACCATAATATTTGGTTACTGTGAGTCACTGTGGCTCATGAGGCCGGTTACATAAGTGATCTGATGTGTCTTCGTAGCCAGTCTACATGAGAACCAAATGATGAAGGAAATCTTTTAGTCATGTCTACTTCTACCATATTTGTGTGAATATGACAAACATTGAAAGGATGGTGGCATGCTTCTTTAAACAAATTAGGCAACATTTCAAATATCGAAGGTATTCTGAAAATTATATAATGGCTTTCTAGGTTACTACTATTCAGATTTGACATAGATTTGAGGACTTTTAAATCTTTAAAAAATTAATGTAAAAGATGTAGGTGTCCCCCGCCTTGATATTCCTCCCTTCCCTCTCTCCTGAAATGATTGTTGTTCTGAAAATGGTATATGCATCACTTATCTATTACTGTGTAAAAAAATCACCCCAAAGATTAAGTGACTTAAAACAACAACCACATAGTATTGCTCATGTGTGTCAGGTCCACTGGGCAGTTCTGCTGATATGCGGTAGGCTGGGCTGATCTTAGCTGACCCTGCTCATGTGTCTACGGTCAAGTGGCAGGTCAACTGCGTGCTGGCTTGTCTTGGTATGGGCTGAATTATGTGTCTGGTGGTTAGCTAATTGTAGGTTGAGGTGATGGGGTTGACTGGGCCATGGGTTGCTCATCACTCAGCAGGCAAGTCCAGGCTTATTCACAAAGTAGCAGCGAGGTTCTAAGAGAGAGAATAGAATTGAATTGTGTAGGACCTCTGGCAAAACATTGCTTCTACTGCATTCGGTTGGTAAGAATGAGTGTCACAAAGACAACAGATTCAAGGGTTGGGAAAATAGACTTTGCTTCTCGGTATGAGTGGTGAAGTCATACTGTAAACAGGAGTGGATTTCTAGAAGGGGAGGAAAATCGTGCCCATATCTGTGATCTACTGCAGAGCATATGTATTTTTTCCATTATGTGTCTTCCGTTTTGGTACATGTTCTTATATTTATAAATGATATTTTATATTATAATAATTAGCATAATTAGTATTTTAAAAATTTACAGTTATGTTTTCGAAATGTACTGTTATGATGAATTTAATACATAAACATCACGACTTACTGTACATTGTGTTGTTGATGGACATTTCAATTATTTCCCATTATATTTTGCAATCACAAGCAAAGCTGCAGTGAATATGCTTGTCTGCAATTTTGTGTGCATATAGCAATCACAGTTTCCCTAGGTATATTTCTAAAAACAGACCTGTTAAGTTGTACAGTACATACATTTTTCAGCTTTATTGGATATCGCTAAATTTTCCTTCAGAGTAGTTAGACCAATGCACATACCCCGTTGGGGTATATGACAGCCTCACTTCCCCTACATTCTTATGAATTATACTTTGTTTTATCAGACTTATTTTTACTTTTTGTGGAGCCAGTTGGACAGTATCATCATTTTAATCACAAATTTATTCAGTAAGGCTGAACATATTTCATGGGTATCCTGGCCAGGTAAATTCCCTCTTTGTGAATTAATTGACTATTCACATATGTCAACATTTAAATTTTATTTTAAATATTAAAAGTGTTTCCATTGAATTATTTTTATTAGTTGTAATTAAAAAAATATATAAATACTGTAAGCCAGTTCTTTTTCAATTATATGTATCATCTTTTAGATTGTAGCATCTCTTTTAATTTGGTTTATTGTGTAGTTATACAAATCACTTTTAATATTAATATAAACGAATATTTCAGAATTTTCCTTTATGCTTGTACATTTTTTTGTCTTGTTTATAAAAACTTTTCCTACCAGGATGCCATAAATATATTTTCTTTTAAGGTTTGAAAGTTGTTTTTGTTGTGTGGTTGTTGTTTAGTTCCTTAATCCCTCGGAATCTACTTTGTGTTTGATGTAAAATAGGGTTCTAATTTTATCTTTTCCCAAATAGAAAGCCAATTGTCCTGGCACAAGTTACTCAATAGTCTTTTTTTTCCTCGATGATTTGTGGTGCTAACATGTCATATCCCAAGTTCCTATGTAGACGTGCATTTATTTCTGGATCCTTCATTCTCTTAGTTAGTCCCATTTTTCCATCTCTGTGCCATTGTGATACCTTTTTAATGATTGTGGCTTTATAATGAGCTTCATATCTGGTAGGGTAACATCTTCATTCCCCTTCAAAATGATCTTGACTCTCCTTTGCCCTTTGCTTTTTCTTATTAACTTAAGGATCAGCCTTATTCAGTTAAAGAGTGAAAAAGTCCATGTGACAAGAAAAAGTAGAACAAGGGGAATTGAGAGTGCAGGAGAAATTTATGGTATTAAAGAGGGTGATGAAGGTAGGCCCTACTGAGAAGTACGATTTGAGGAAAGACTTATCGAAGACAAAGAAATAAGCCAAACAGTTTCCTAGGGAAGTATCCTGCAGGCAGAATAAATAGTCAGTGCCAAGATTCTGAGCCAGATGTGTTTGAGGTAGAGCAAGGAGGCCAGTGAGACTGAAGTGGAGTGGGCAAGGAGGAGAATTGAGGTTGGAGGGCTAACGGAGACACGTGAGCCACTGTAAGGATATTGACTTTTGTTCTGTGTGAGACAGGAAGTCATTGCAGGATCTTGAGTAGATTTATAACATGTCCTGACAAGTTTTAAAAGAATCACTCTAATTGCTCCTGTGTTGAGAATAGAAGTAGAGAGTAAGTATAGGAGCAGGAGACCAGTAATGGGGCTGTTGCAACACTCCAGGAAAGAGATATGGTGGTGGTTTGGACCCAAGTAGCTGCAGTATAAATATGAGATGCAGCTGGATTCGGGATATATTTTACAGGTAGACTCACAGGATTGCTTGACAAATTGAGTGTTGAGTATGAAGAAAGTGAGGATTCAAGAATGACTCCAAGGGTTTTGGCATGAGCCTGAAATAAAGAACTGCTGTTAACTCGTTAGGAAAGACTGTGGGAGGACAGTTTTGGAGAAAGATCAAAACTCAATGCTAAGTTTGAGATGCTTATTAGACATCTAAGAGGAAATGAGTCTGGAGTTTAGGGGAGAGGTTTGGGGTGGAGATATAGATTTGGGAGTCATCGCTATACACCTGCTATTTAAAACGTGGAGACCAGATGAGATCATCTAGGAAGTGAGTATAAGGAAAAGTGGTCCAAAGACTAAGCTTCTTGCTAAGAAGTCAAAGAAACATACATGAGAGACCTTTGGGGATGAGGGAAATGTTTTAAAACTAGATTCTAGTGTAATTCAGTGGCTGTGGATTTATTAAATGTCATTAAATTGTACACCTGAAACATGAAGTTTACAGTATATAAATTATGCCTGAATTTAACAGCCTTAGTTGTTTAAAATATAATACATTAAATAAAGGAGTTCAAAAGATGAGCAGGAACCAGTAAAGAATATACGAGGAGTGGCCAGTGTTAAGGGGATAAAAATCAAAAAAATCATGGGGTCCTGGCAAACAACCCTCTATAATTTTTATTCCTTTTTTCATCCTTCCCTGTATCGTTTATCTACTATATTTTTCATAACCAAATGTTGGATCGAAAAAATGAAAAATTGCCTTAATTGCATTTGCTTGAATGCGTTCTTAATCCGGGTTAACATCCTGTTGTGCCAGCTCTTCTTCGCAGCTGCAAAGCTTTGAAGTGTCGCCAGACAAAATTCCCTCAGACCGAAAATGACTGATTAAGATCAGAGAAAAGGGGTAATGAGACGGGGACAAGGGGACTTCACACAGACGGATCCGTGTTCAGATGAGCTCTGCAGCGGAGGTTACTGTCACCTAGATCCAGTCCTGGAGCCTCGGGCCTCCTCCTCGGTGCTGGGCGTCTTTGCAAATAGAGAAGCAAAATCTACAACAGTTTGAAATGACATCAAACGAATGTAGCAAATCCTGCAGCCATGGCTTTTTCTGTTTTCACATGTAGCCTAAGACACAAAGGTCACGCTTTGTGCCTTTAGGAACTGAACTAATACAGGGGCTCTGGTAGCGTTATGCCAAGCAGCACGGGCTTTTAGTCACTGCCCCACGAAGCCTCCACCTTAAAGGGTGTGGTGTGTTGCAAGATGCATGAGGTCACTTCTTCGAGGTGTACTTAAGAAGGGAGGATTAGAGAGAAGCAAATATAGTTCTTAAGATCAGAAGAATAACTTGCGAGCAAGCACGTATTATAGTTGTTCTTTTTTTCTCCATGCTTAGGAATTATGCAAAAATCTGAGGCCCAAATAGGGAAACTCAAAAATGAACCCAATATTTTGAAACATAAAATGTAACAGGTGAAGAAGCAGCATATCATAGGTGGCAAAGTGAGTCAGAACAAATCCGTGCCAACCTTCTGTCTTCTACTAGATAATGTGAATCAGTATGTTTCTTGAGGATGGAAATAAATGAACTAAAAAGATCAAGAGCAGGAGCTGGATAAAATACCTATATTTTGATAGACCTGAGTTTGGAGCATTTCATTTTCTCTGCTTCCTTAGCATGAAAGAATATTTGTTTTTGCACATCTCATCCAAGAAGCTCAAAACTAGTATATGTAGATTATTTTGGTTAGAAAAAAAAATTTTTTTTTCTGATAAACAATAGTTTATTAGATGCGACTAACCTACAAATCACAGAAACCTTTTAGGCTTAATTTGAACATGTTGCCATTTCATTTTATCTGGCTGGGGTGGGAGAGGTGGCCGGTCCATGGGCCTCTCAGGTAGGGTCTGTCTGAAGTGGGGTGGCGGGAAGGATCGGAGGGTTTAAAATGATCAAAGGTGTTTCTGTTGGAAAGGTGAGAGCTGAAGAGGGGGTTCCTTTTGAGGTGGAGCAACTTTGGTTTCCTTCCCGCAGCCATGGGGACAGTTGCAGAGTCGTGGGAAGGACAGTTGCAGAGTAACAGCACAGGATCCAGCTCAGAGACGGAGCCGCTTTGTTTCCTGGGGAATAGCCCGGCAGTGGCATTCGAAGCATATGTGAATTTCTCCTCTACATCAAGCCATAGGAAAAATAAATAAACCCTCCTCTTGCGCAGGCTGCACTTGACCGTGGGTGTGTCACCTGAGACAGTCAGTGGAGTCAGGCGGCCTTGAGTGGCCTGGTGGATGGGGTAGCCATTCAATCACCTGTCCACTTAAAAAGTGTCATTCAGTGCCATCTATGTGCCAAGAATAGTGGTAGGAGCCACAATACAAGAATGAATCAAGTAGGCATGGATCCTGCCTCCATCAGTTTAGTAAACTAATATATAATTAGAACTAAGTACGCTAAAAGACAGGCTCGGGAGTCTGAATAATGAGCACAATGGGGTGGGGCGGGGCAGGGGCCTAGAGAATAGTCTGGGGCATGAGAGGAAAGAGAAAGGAGCAGCGAAGTGGCCTGTGGCCCATCAGTTATGGCGGTTGCTGCCGGATTTTCCAGGAGGTATGAGCCCTGCCCTAAAGGAGCAGGAGTCCAAGAGGCTGGGCCACTTGGGAGGGGCAGCTCCGCAGGAGGAGCCCTGGGAAAGCCAAGGTCGCACAGCACAGCTAAGGCGTAAATGCAGGGAGGAGGGAATGCCTCCATCCCTGCAGCCCTGGGGGGTGTTCACCCAGCACCCCGACCCCGTCCCTCGGGGGAAGGAGGGTTAATTTTTTTTTTTTTTAAATAACAAAAATAGTTACATGCTTATTTGGGAAAAAAAAAAACAAACCCAAAACCCAAACTTTAAAACAATGCATAAACATGCACAAGGCAAGAATAGTTAAGAGTTTTGAGGACTCACTAATAGTTTCAAGGCTTAACAGGTGTTAACTCATTTAATCCTCATCCCAGGGCCACAGGCTCGCTTCCTCCCTCGCCCCAGACCGGGCATGTATGTACGGCAGAGAGAGAAAGTAGAGAGTGAAAGTGGGAGCTGATACTGGGACCGAGGCGGTTTGTACTGGTAACAATTATACCGTATTTGCATGTCCTCTTGTCCATTCTTGTACCCTGGATAGGAAAGATGTTTAAAGAATACAGATTTCCAGGCCTTACTTCAGAACCATGGAATCTGAATCTTTGGAGGTGGGTCCCAGGAATCTTTATTTTTAACTCATTCCCTAGTTGTTGTTTTCCGCGTGTAATACAGCCCAGCACCGAGGAATAGAGAACAGTGGGAACAGTTAAAAAACTTTTTTGGCTAGGGGAGTAAAGTATTATAATTTAGTGACTGACTATTAAATAGATTCAGTACAGTCATCTAGAAAGTATCTGTGTATGGACATATGTTGTATGTGTAGTATGTAACTATGCATGTACATGTGTGTATACATGTACATGTGCAAAGTACCAAGAATCAGACAACAGATAAAGACATGAAGGCCCTGTAGACAGATTAGATTTGAACTGCTGACAGAGCTACCTGTGGCCAGAGAGATTGGTGGTCAGAACTAAAATGGCACCTGGATGGCATATCCATAATTAGCTGAGATAGTTATAGCTAATTTTGTAATTATTTTGGTTTATTAGTTTGCCTAGGGTGTGATTTAAAAAGGAACTAACTTATTTGTTTCTTGTAAAATTACAATTGAAGAACACCACTCAGCAATGGAAGAAATTCCGCTTCCATTTGGGGTCTGCAATAGGTAGGGCCTGGCAAGGAACAGTTACATAATGACACCTGCCAGGGGCAGTTGTGGAATTGCTCAGGGACAGTTACAACATGGCATCGGGAGATGCGAAGTTTACTTCATTAATTTTATTTTTATTTATTTATTTATTTTTAATTTCCTTCATTTTTGTTCCCTTACAGTGGGTACAGGATCTTGTACTCAGTTTTACACTTTAAAATAATCCATCCATTTCATTGATTCACCTTTAGGTGAACTCCTGAGGCAATGCTTTAAATTCCAGACAGAAATGAGTCCCAGCATTTCTCTCCCCAGACAGCACAGGACACAGATTTATCTTGTTCTTGGCTTATCATTTTATTCTGCTCCATATGGACCACCATTCTTCAGGGAGTCAATTTACATTTACCATTAAAACAAACAAATACCAGCTTTATAGCCTGTAAGGCAATTTTTAAAAGTCAGGAGAAATGAGTAATAACTTGAAATCATTTATTGAAGGAAAAGGAATTAAAATTTGGTGAACCAGAAAGACCCCAAAAGGACGTCCTCCATATTCGTGACTGTTTGATTTTTTGTTCCTCATTAAATTCTCGTGTTTTTATTTTTTAAAATAAACTTTTCTGATTTTCTTTACATTGCCCTTTTCACTTTACCCTCCGTCCACTCTTTGAAGCTTCCTTCCCAATTTCAATTGTTATTTTTATTTATGCCTTTGGGTCGCAAAACTCATTTGGAATGTTTTCTTCTTTCGTCTTTGGATATTGTACGTGCTTCCATCTGTGTCTTCTATTTTCTCTCGTTTTTCGTGATTTGTCTCAAATCCCTTTGATATCTCAGGCCATTCAGTTCTCTCAGCCACTCTTCTTTTTACTTTTTGAATTACAAGAGATTTCCGTGCCCACTCCTGCCCCCTCCTGCACAGGCACAGCAGAGCTTTTCCCCACAGACTCTGAAGGATTCGCTGGTGCTTGGGTGGCAGCTCTCCTGACGGACAGTGGCCTCCTCGTCGTCCATCTCACGTTCCTAAGATGCAGGGGGAGGCCATTGTCCCTCCCACATTTTATTGACCAATAAATTGAAGTGATAGAGATTAAATAGCTTTCCCAGGAACAGAGACTCAACGGTAAATGTCTTGCCAACTATTTACCCATTAGAAGTTGGTCCATTGACAATATTCTTCTATAATAAATAGCAAACAAACATAACAAATACTCTTCTAGCTTTGTGAAGATCCTAATACAAGCCCTTGGGAGGGTTCCCTGTGTCTCTGTCTACTCGCCCCCAGAAGTACCCTCTTTTTCTCAATAGGTTCAGATGCTGAGCCCACCTGCTCTCCAGCTTAATTGCCCTTTTACGCTGAGATCCTACGATCTACTTTTTCTTTCCCTTTAATAAAACAAGTATCGACACTAGAGTTTCTCGAAGATTACCGAGCACTTAATTTGTTCCTACACACTTCACTGAAGGCCTCTTTTATCTCCGGTTTACACACATTTAATGCCATATATTTAAGGCCAGTATCAAGCCCTGAAACTATATCTCTTGGTTCTCTCTGTTCAACCTTCTAAAATTAATTAATATTAATGTGTTCCTAGTTTAGATGCATGGCTGTTCTCATGGCGAATCAGTGTGGTTGTATCTGGACACTGAGTATTTGTGTGTGGCGAGATGGGACTATTGCCTAGGGGTTGGACAAGGCCTTTTCTCCAACCATCTCTGGATGGTTCATTTCAGTAAAATTTCTGCCCTTTTACTCCAGGAAGAAGTTTCACAAAGAAATTTCCCTTATCTGTTCACAATGTTGGATCTATTTCTGCCACATGTCAATGGAGATTGTTTTAGAAACTTAAAAATAGCTCCCTCCTTTCACTCTCATTCTTCTGTCACTCCAGCCCTCTGCTTTTTCAATTCCCTTTTCTTCTTTTAGCAACTTATTGTATTTGCTGAAGGATATGTTAGTCCCATGATAGCGTGTGTGTGTGTGTGTGTGTGTGTGCATGTAGAGGTGAGACTATAAATTGGAAACAAAGCAACAAAGTAGAGGGAATTGAGGACAATGCTTTCCTGTAAAAAAAAAAAAACTGCTTTAAGTTTTCAACATCGATCATAATGACCATGCTTATTCATCTACATCTTGATACAAATAATAGTGAAGTACTGTGTACTTTACATGCATTAAAGTCTATGGAATATTTAAGACATGTCTTGTTTTATACCTCCATTTTATAGGTAAGAAAACTGAGGTTAGAGAGTTTATACAACTTGCCCAAGGCCACACAGCCAGTAAATGGTGTATCAGGTTTCAAATGCAGATCAGATGACAGTCAAGCCTATACTCTGCTTCTTCTCCACTGTAGTAACTCAAATGTGGTCTGAGAGGTCTAGTGGGAAGAACTTGTTGCTATAAAACAAAACATATGTAATGAACATACAAAATCTGTACAGTTCGATATCATGTTAGACAATGAATGTAAATGGGAGTACACACAAATCACTCTGATTCTTATGCTTTTAAATCATTTTTTTTTGTACTGTTTTTTTCCCCCCACATTTTGTAAGTTTTCAAATGTCTCCAATTACTGTTTAGGTGAACACTTTCCTGAAAGGCCCAAAAGGTTGTTTATTTTATTATTATTTTATTTTTATTATATTTTATTATTATTACTAACCAGGCCGACCCTGCTTAGCTTCCAAGATCAGACAAGATCAGGCACATTCAGGGTGGCATGGCTGTAGACCCAAAAGGTCATTTCTTATCTCCCACACAATGTGCACGTGGTGACCAAGTCAGAGGCTCTCTACGTTTAGGTTGTCCTGGGGGTTGCCAGCCGTTCCTGGTTCATCCTTTCCAAGATCAAACTGTACAAAGCGTCATTCCAATATGAGTGTATTCAAGGTTTCGGACGCTACCAGATTTTTACAGTGCAGTGGTACAGAGATTGAGCTTTGGCATTTCGTGGGGCATTGTTTGCGGTGTCTTTTCTGCCGCTGTCTAGTTCAGGAGTCTTGGCTACGTGTTTTCTGAACTTCAGCTTTCCCATCTATAAAATGGGCATAACAATAGCACATAGTAAGCTTATTGGGATTAAATAAACTAAAGCTGAAAGCTCGTAGTACAATCCTTGATATAGTAAGTACGCAATAAATTTTATATTGAATAAAATGCTAATCGTGTGCTGTCCTCTGTTATACAGTGAGAGAAGGCAAGAAATGGTTGAGTGAATTTTATAAATTGTGTGATATTAATTTAGATTTTTTTTTTTCAGGAGCAACATTATAAACCCTGTAACATAATGGGAAGTACTATTCTGAATGTATCCTTCTGAATTAGGAGATTGAAAAATATCAGCAAATGGCTTTCAGATAGATTCATTTTGTTTTTCCTTTTATTTCTTTATTTTATTTATTTTCCCCAGTTTTACTGACATATAATTGACAAATAAAATTGTATACATTTAAAGTGTACAACATGATGTCTTATAACTATATATTCACTTTTTGTGTTTTTTTTCCAGCTTTATTGTGATATAATTGACAACCGTAATATATTTAAAGTATACATCATGATGATTTGATAATATGTATATATTGTGAAATGATGACCACAATAAGGTTAATTAACATAGTTGTCACTTCAGTTACCCTTTTTGAATTTGTGGTGAAACTGCTTGCTTAAGATTTACTCTCTTAGTAAATTTCAAGTATAAAATACGTTATTATTAACTATAGTTGCCACGCTGTACATTTGATCCCCAGAACACATTCCTCTTATAACTGCAGGCTTATACCCTTTGACTAACATCTCCCCATCTCCCCTGTGCCCCAGCTCCTTGTAACCACCACTCTCATCTGTATCTATTAGTTCAACTTTTTTTTTAGATTCCACATATAAGTGAGATCATACTGCATCTGTCTTTTCTCTGTCTGGCCTATTTCACTTCTCATAATATCCTCTGGGTTCGTCTATGTTGTCATAAATGGCAGGATTTCCTGCTTATGGGTGAATAACATTCCATTGTTTATATATATTGTTATATACATATATGTATATTCAGCATATATGTGTGTATACATATATATACATGCACACATATATATGTCATATTTTCTTGAGCCATTTGTCTATAAACAAACACTTAGGCTGTTTCCAATCTGGCTATTGTGAATAATGCTGTGATGAACATGGGGGTACAGATACCTCTTCAAAATAGTGATCTCATTTCTTTGTATAAATACCCAGAAGTGGGATTGCTGGATCATATGGAAGTTTTGTTTTTAATTTTTTTAGAAACCTCCATCCTGTTTTTCATAATGGCTGTACCAATTTACCATCCCCAACGACAGGGTACTGTTTTGTGTGTGTGCCAAGTGTTTTGATGTGGATATAAGAGGATTTTAAACCCATTTTTAAAATCTGGTTGACGTAGCTATTTATTTCCAGAGATTAGGATCAACATGCTGAGAAACTTTTTTCTGTATTTTCTGGATAGTTTTTGGAAGATATTTCCAGGGCCTATTTCTGTGTTTCAGAACCAGCCACAAATGTTGTCTTTCTACCCTCACAAACCAGCAAACGTCATGTCCCAGGCCACCTCTAAACAGGAACTTGGCAGACAATTTTGATGCACAGCTAAGCTCAAGTTGTTTATGAGAGGCGTGTGGAAACATGCATAAAGCTTTCAGGATGCTGTAGGAGGAACTTACAGCACTAGACTTGGCTGTCTAATGTAATCAGTGCCTTAAGCAGAAAAGAGAAACCTCTGTTCTAAATTGCATTGGTCGTTTTCAGTATTCTTTTAATTTCACCATCCCAGGTACATGACGTCTGTAAATTATGCCAGTCTGATATCTAAAAACCATTGCTATAGGGATATTTGAGCCTAGTAAAAAGATCATGAGGTCCTTGAAACTAATGGGCAGGAGGACACATCTCATGATATATTATTTGGAGATATTCATTCAGAATCGAATTATCTTAAAGATTGTTTTTAAGGAAATATGGGCAGAAACACTCCATACACTTTAAAGTTATGAATAACCCTTAAATAAACTCTACAAGGATCTTAGCCTTAAAGGAACCTATTAAACCTACTCTGAATGTATTCTGAAGGAGCGTGCAAAAGACAAATGGGTGAAGCCAGCATGTCAGAGGGAGAAACTTACTAATCATCAGGATGTTTTGGGGAGAGCAATGGGCTTCTTGGGAACGTGAGATTTCAGTCACTGGACATGTTCAAGCATGACCTGGCTGTCTCCTTGTCACAGGTGTTATAGAGAACCCTAATGAGATCAGTGATCTTTTTCATTCTTAATGTTTTACAAGTAAATAGTGGAGTTTTCAGGGCTATGTAATCTGTGATTTCAAAGATGATTAAATGTAGAAGTAGATGTAGGAATCCAGCTATATTCCATTAAACTGGACATTAAAAAATTGTAAAAATGAAAATGATGCTATTCTTCTAGTTTTTGTTTTAGAAAATTGTATTTCAGTAAAAAAGTCATCTACATTTACATATACTGTATTTATTATGGTTATTTTTAATGAATTGGTACATAAATGTTTTTAACACTTCTCAGTTTTAATTTCTAATAAAGTAAATATACAGTTATCATTCATATAAATACCAACTGTCTGACACCCTCATATTTGTTGTCTAGTGCTGTGTATCCAATTACCCCAAAACTTAGTGGCTTAAGGCAACAACATTTATTATCTCACAGTGTCCGTTGGTCTGGAACTCTGGGATTCTGGGCTTCATGGGGTTGCACTTAAGACCTTGATGGCAACTGCCCTCATTAGAAGGCTTACCTAGGGCTGGAGAAGCTGCATCTCACTGGCCGAGGGCAGGAGGCCTCCGTGCCTTGCCTCATGTGTTCTCCAAGATGGCGGTTGTCTCCCTCCAAGAGAGAGAATATAAACTGGAAGCCACGGTGTCTTTTATGACCTCACCTCCGAAGTCACACTTCATTGTTTTGCCTCATTCTATTCATTAGAAGTGACTAAATCGCTAAGTAACAGCCCACACACACTCCAGGGGAGCAGAATCAGGCTTCCTAGGGGGAATGAGTATCGGAGAATTTGTGGACATAGTTTACAAGCACAGCAGTCCTCTCTAAGAATCACTGGACTAGATGACCTTAAAGGGTGTTTTTAACTCTGAGTTTCCATGGGAAAGGGAAGGAGGTCAATGTACAGGTCAGAATAAAAATTCAAGGGACCCCGTTGAAAGTATTTCCTTCATGACCTACCTGGAGAATTTCTGTTAATTCTTTAAAACCAAGTTCAGAAATCACTTTCTTCAGAAAATAGCTAGGTCTCTTCCTCTGTACTTCCTCTGTACCTATTTATGCGCTGTGATTATGCTTTTCACACCATACTACAATTATTTTGTTTCTTCTTCTCTCTTATTAGACTGTGAAGTTAGGAATGTCATCTCTTTATTTCTTTAGTACCTAGTGCTATGTCGTATTTATTCATCTTTTGAGGTCACATTTACTCTGTATTTGCTCATTTATTCTTTCACACATTTCCATCATTAGTGTCATATACTGTTAAGCTTTGGGACAGGATTCTTGCTCTCATAGTATGTTTTAATAGGAAGACAGACAATAAACAAGTAAACAAACAAAGAATTTTAGAGCGCAGTCCATAGTATGAAGAAAATAAGTGCAGGCTGAATTATGTGGGTTGTGGTGTGGCATGGTGGCTCCTTAGGTGGGAAGGTCGAGGGGCACAATGAGTCTGACTCTGGCTGGCTGACCTGGAGCCTGGAGACTGAAATTTATGTAATGTTATTAAGCAATGGTATCTCAATTTTAAAAAAGTTTTTAAATAGCAGGAAACAAACCTGAGGTGAGAATCTATAGGGTCAGTGTGGCGACAGAGGCACCTCCGGCGCTTGTCTGTGGCCATGTCTACAGACTGAGAAAGTTAGTCACAGAGGAGGAAATGTGAGCACAAAAGAGGCTGGAAATTACCCAGGGTCACGTAGAACCCATAGTACGCAGTGGCCTTGGCCCTCAAACCCACGCCGTGGGCTCAACGGCATTACTAATTGCTGTCTGCACTAAACTCCAGGAACTTATTGGAAGGAGATGAGACATGTCTATTTTAAAGAACCGAGAGCACAGGCAGTGGGTGTCCTTGCAGGACGGAGAAATGCAAAGCAAGGTGTTGGCGAGTGTGGGAGTGGCAGAGCTTGTTCTGGTCGTTCCTGCTTGTACCTGTCCTGGCTTTTTTCTTGTCCCATGCCTTCAGGTCCAGGTGCTCTCATCCTCCTCCCCTTCCCCCCCTACATCCTCCATTTAAACCAGCTCTCAAGGGGAAAACTCCCCAGTGGTCCAGGAAACCTCCAGCTGGTGCATAATAAAGGTGTGGTCCACACAGCAGGGTGCTCTGTTCAGGGAATCCAATGGGGAAAGATTCCTTGAAGAGTCCTCTGACTCTTTTCAAAATTGAGTCTTAATAGCATTAAAAAAACAAACAAAACAAAAAAAAAAAAAAACATTTAACATGCAAATGAAAAAAGTCCCCAAAGCCTTACAGGTTGCCTCCTGCATGAACCCTCTTCTGACCACTCCCCTGAGTAGTCAGTCCATCATCCCTCCTCCTTGTTGCCATAGCCCTTAACATATACCTTTTTTCAAGTCTTGTCATCCTTCATGCAGATAATCGCTTACACGTCTTTCTCTTTTGAGACTGCCCTTTATTCACTTCGTTACCTTTTACTTGGTTCGATGCTGCGTAATGGAAAAAAGGAAAAAAGGAATCTAAAACCAATCACGCAAGAGGCTGGTGGTTTCTGCTGGAGACATGACCCCTTCCCCAGGCCATAGGAAGGTGGTTGAGAGAATGATGCATATCTTGCTTACAAAGAACTTCTAATATGGGAAATGCTTACATACAATTTAAGTCATAATAAAGTGATTGGATTTAGCATAATATATAATAATGCATAAGAGGCAGGTCTGGAAGGAAAAGAACCCACATGTTGAAACGATAATCTCTAATTGGTAGCACTGTTGATGATTTTTATTTTTACCTCTCCAATTTTCTGTATTGTTTGAAGCTTCTAGAATAAGTATGTTTTAATATATGTCAGATAAGAAAATTTGGTTTTCCCCAAAAAATATCTCTCAGAAAAGAGGGAATCACCTTATGTTCTTGTCATTCCAGAGTCCTTTGTATTATGGTATTTTTTTTTTTCTAACTTCTTTTGAACCACAAAGTACTATGTGGGCAGGACATATTAGCTTGAAATGACCTCGAGAAATCATTAACTTTTAGATGATCATGGTGACCTTCTAGTTTTTTAAAAAAGGGAGCAAAGAATTTAACTTAAATTTTATTAAATGAATTCTTTCTTTGGAATAAGATCCCCAAATTGCAAGCTTTAAATGTCATTGTAAGACAGCTTTCTGAAGGTCCCTTTACAAAGCAATGCTAAAGGTGGCTACACTGTGAAGATCATGAATATACACTTGTAGGATGAATGGAGCAAGTTGTTAGTTGTCTTAGTGTCTTGTGAATGGATACGTGTGGCTTGGGATACAATTTCAATGGAAGCATCATACTTAAAACAACAACAACAAATTAGATGAAAGAGAAGATGATGTCTGGAGAACTGTCAGATGACTCAGAAGTGTCTCTAGTGATATAGAGGACACCGACCAGTATGGACACATGTGGCAACTTTGAATCAAATACCTTCATGGAGAGAAGAGTAAAATAAATGTTTCTAAATTGCATGTTTTATAAAATGAGGCTTTAAATACACATGCTTAATTAAATTGAAAAATTAAACATTGAAATTACATACATAACCATTTCACCTATATCCCTAAGGCTTATTGTATTCAAGTTGGTCAAAACCATAATTTTTTTTTTTCCCGTTTGAGAAAGCGACTTTGTGTTAGCATCACTTTCTATTCCTGCATACTTTTATAATAAGAGCAAAATCAAAAGCACAAACTTGTTATTCCTTCCAGGGACTCTTAAAATTTAATAGGCATTTTATGCTTTTATGTAGGCAATTAAACTTTAATGGTGAGATCCCAGGCATCTGCGAGTGGGTGGGAAAGGTATTAGGGAGGCGGCTGGGTCTCTGTGCCCTCAGCATCACAGCAGGGCATCAACTTAAACCTGAGCGAAGAAGCTGCCTTTGCAGAGAAAGTTCTATGGGGAAAATTTCTGGAAAGAGTGACTTTGGAGCTCAGTCTATGAGCAGGCAGCGGACAGATCAGGAAGAAAGGAATAAAAGGGTATGTGTAAGTTATCTACTGCCGTGTGACAAACTTAAGGGCTTAAAGTGACACCGTTTATTTGTTGCTAGGCAATCTAGGCAGACAGCTCTTGTTAACTCCGCGTCTGTTTGCAGTCATTAGTGTGTCAGCTGGTCATGGACGGCCTCGTTCACAGCTCAGTCTGGACTTCAGTCCATTGCCGGACCGCTGGGCCTCTTTCTTTGCCTCTTTCTCCCCACAGATGGGTTCATTTCCACGGCAGCAGTGTTCAAAGAGGATAAAAGCAGACGCTTCAGGGC
Source organism: Eonycteris spelaea (assembly GCA_003508835.1). Taxonomy (NCBI): domain Eukaryota; kingdom Metazoa; phylum Chordata; class Mammalia; order Chiroptera; family Pteropodidae; genus Eonycteris; species Eonycteris spelaea. The sequence continues at coordinate 6,014,210 of PUFA01000037.1, forward strand.
TTTTGGAAGCCAAGGCTTGGAAGTCATAGGATGTCACTTCTGCCAGGTCCTATTGGTCAAAGCACATCTCAAAGTCAGCCCCGATTCAAGGCAGCGGGGAAATAGATTCCACCTTATGATAGAAGTTACAGAGAAGTTGTGGCCAGATTTAACTCATTGCAGGGTACTCCAAATGGGAAGAACAGCTTCTGTAAGGGAATAGAAATGAGAAAATGTGAACTGCATAGCAGGAATTTTAAAGAATTCAGCCTGATTAAAATAGAGGCCTGTTGGTGAGCATTTTGAAATGATACTGGGTCAGCAGCCTGAGAAGCCCAAAGGCTGTAAGCTTAGAAATAGGACTTTGTTGTGAAGGTTGTCAAACCTCAGTGCATATGCCCTGTCCACTGCCTCAAAGAATTCCTTTTAATTCATCTTCATTACAGTTTTTGCTTTTCAAAGAACTTTTACTCTGCGGTCTTAGAACATCTTTCATTAAAGTGCTGTGTCCAGGAATGGACTTTATGAAAGCCTTTGTGAACTTTCAGAAGACAAGCAAGCACAGAGATAATAAAGGATCTGGTAAAGCACCTGAGCTCTCGAGCTAGAAATACTTTGGTTCAAATCCTGTCTTCACCACTTAAAAGCCACATGACATGATTAATCGCTTAACCATTTTGAACCTCCAACATCACATGGACCTAAAATAGTGTCTACCTCACGGGATGATTATGAGGATTAGATAATACACTTATGGATTTACCTTCGGGTCTTAAGCATTAAATATATAAGTAAATGCTCAATCAATGTCAGGTGTAATTATTGCCTTTGGATTTTCATTGTTCGTTCACGAAATGAGGTAATACTACTGAAATGCCAGGGTCTTAGTCTTATAATAGCTAATGAAATTGATCATGAAGAAATTTGTTAATGTAAAGGGCTCTGCTCATTCTCCAGGATCGTGTTCTTTTTTGTGATCTGTGCCTAAAGAAGGCCTGTTTCAAAGCTAAGCAATTCTATTCCGTGAGAGAAAACTGACCTCACGGTAAGCATGTCTTACACAGAGTTGATGCTTCGAAGGATAAGTGCATTTATTCTCTGTTTGAATGTATTCTGTAAGATGAATCAAGATGCTGGAGCTTGCTCGCTTTTAACCATGTACCTTTCCTCTATTTAAAAAAATATTTTAAACCTCCTGCTGTGTTATAGGCCCTATGCTAGATATCGGAGATATGATCATGATCAACATCATTATTGTTGCTCTCAACAGCGGCTTTTTATACTTTGCATTAAATAAAGCCTAATACATATATATATATTTCCCTTCCACGTAATATTGACAAATAGATAGCTTAATTCTTTGTCCCTGATCTTGGGCTATTATTCATATTAACTTAATAGCAGTCATTTAATGTTTTCAAAAAACAATTATTTGGGTAGAGAACTCTAGAGCCAACCCTAAGTCAGATGGTCCGTCTGTCTGGCGAGTGGAGCAGAAACTACGGCGGCTAAGAGCGTAGGACTCTCCTGAGTCCCTAAGCCAGGGGAAGACAGGTTTTCCTAAGGCCACTCGGACCCCTTTTAGTTTTGGTGGTACAACATCGGGTAAGGGAGACCTTCAACCACAGCTACATCTAAAAACATATTCATCTGCACTAATCCAAGTAGAACTAATACCTCCCCGATCATGTTATTTGGAACTAACTTATCTGTGTTCTGTATTCACGTTTTTCACATCTCCACAAATAAATAACGCTACTGACTCAGTAAATAGAAAGCATCAGAGTCACACCTAATGGTGCTCAATTTAGGTCTTAGGAGATGTTGACTTCAGCCTAAGTGGGAATGAAACTTAAACCACTTGATGGATTATGGAGCTACGTTCAGGAGAAAAAATACATGATGTTCTGGCTTTGTTTTGTTCCGGGAAAGTGCGTGGTATCTAATTCAGGATGCATCTCAACCCCAAACTGGAGGTCACAACCAGGGAAAAGTGCTTCACATCTTCCTGATTATTCCGTTCAGAGCATCTAGATAAGGCAGAAGAATGATTCGGGCCTCCCTACCGTATCCCACTGCTGACCAAACCACGAAGGCCCTACTTGGAAGCACACATTCCCATCCCTCATCCCTTTTTCCCACTCCTGATCCACTCCTGTAATTCTCCTTCAACCGTTTCCCAGGAAATAGTTGAATCAGCCATCTTATCTTATGTCATGTGCTTTAATTATAATCCAAAGTGTAGGAAATGGAAAGTATTGGCACAAAACTATCAGACAAAAAAGCAATGTTTCTTCAGATGTGGTGGATAGAGTAGCAAGTAATTTACTGTCGATTAACTATGAATGTGCTCGTCCCAGCACTTTTAAAAAGAATCCCTCAGGAAAACTGAGAAATACATTTTTAATGGAGCCACCTGTGCCTCTGGGCCTTGAGAACTTTAACAAGGATCAGCCCATAAAAATAGTTGCTATAAGCATGTGTGATAAATTAAACATGAATTTTAAATTATTCATTGAGTCTTCCTAAGGATTGAGATGCTGTAGGGATAATGAAAATGCAGTCTTACTAAGCAATCAGCAGTGATTTTTAAAAAGGAGGTGAAAAAGAAGCGTTCATCTAAAATTTTGCCTTTGCAGAAGAAAGAGCTAAAGGGATACCTTCGAATTAGTAATACTAATTAATGTAAACTAGCAGTGCAAGGCATTATTTTATGCATCAGTGTATTTTTATTGGTTTACATCATTATGTGTTTAATCACGGAATAGAGCTGGGAGAGAAAATAATATTAGTAATAATAAAAATGATAGATGCTATTTATGAGTTATTTTGACTGGAGTTTTTCATAAATTATCCCAGTGGTATAGGAGGCAACTAAACATAGAAAAATTAAGTCACTTTCCCGTGGATTGTTTGAAGACCAGCCAATCGTGAGGATAAAGCTTACGTTTTCCCACTATGCTATTCTAGCCAAACTATATCGCCTCCCAAAGGCAACTGGTGAAGAGAAGAAGCTAAAGGCTCTGGAGTTCTCGGTGCAGATACCAGCTCTGTCTCTGACTAGCTGCGTGACCTTGAATAGTTTCTTCCTATATAAAATAGAATAATAATGTGAAAGGTAAGTGGGAAAATGTATAAAAAGCAATAAACCCAATGCCACTCACTATGCAGCAAGAGTTCGATATGTGGTATAGTTATTGTTATTGCTATTGTCGTTATTGTTACCGAAACTAAACAGAAGAAAAAGAATGGTTTAGCTGCCTTAGATGACATGCTTATGTGGTATCATAAGTTCTTGCTGGGTCTGGGCGAACAGCAGATTATTCACTCTCTTGAGTTGTCAAATTTGGGTGACCCAAGCCTATCTCACTCATGGCTTGCTGTCCAAAACCCCTAATGCATCCTACTGAATGGCGCTCCCCATCCTGCACCTTCTGGTGACAAGGTGGGAGACCCCTCAGCTTCCTTTGGGTAGTGCCATGGCAGGTTCATGGTCACGATGGTTCGTTTCTTTTTTTATCCATGTCCTTTTCCTGGAACTCAGCCCGGCAGAGGAATATCCAACAGGTTTCTCTTTTTCGAAATATCTCTTCCACATTGTAGATGCTAGGAGAGTTTCTCTTTAAAGAAAGCATGATGTAATGTGCCTAGAACAAGAGCTTTACTTTTCGTTTTGAAATTCATATGTTGAAGTCCTAACCCCCAATACATCAGAATGTGACTGTATTTGAGATAGGATCCTTAAAGAGGTAGTTAGGTAAACTGGGATCACATGAGTGAACCCCAATGTAATATGACTGGTGTCCTTATAAGAAGAAGAGATTAGGACATTGGGACCACTGTGTGAGGACACAGCAAGAGGGCCACCATCCGTAAGCCAAGGAGAGGGGCCTTGGAAGGAAACAAATCTGCCAACACCTTGATCTTTGACTTCCAGCCTCCAGAACAGTGAGAAAATTAATTTCCATTGTTTAAGCTGCCCAGTCTGAGGTGTTTTATAATACCAGTCCCAGCAAACTGACACAGGTAGAATGGCCCTCGGGTAGTCTTGAAGTAGGCGATCATGCACTCAAGGCACTCTGTGATGGAGCCTGAGCCAGAGGAAGAGCCCTCACTACCAGGTCACTTAGAGTCTCAGCTTTGTAAGGGTCAGTGGAGGGACAGACAAGAGTGCTGGGAACACTGAAAGAACGCTCTCAAGAGGATCTTCTGACTTAAATAGATTTCTTTATAGGTCCGAAATGATATCATTAGCAATTCATATGGAGGTCTTAAGGCCTTTTTTAGTGTTCAACAATCTCATGATAAAACGAGAGTGTACTAGGTCACTGGGATGCTGTTGATAGACTCTGGGTGTGGGATGTGGATTTTGGAGGATTCCAGGAAGAGGGCAGTGAAGGAGATGGAAAGGCACTGATCATCAGGTCCTTCTCTCCCAGCTCTGCTCTGGGGGCCTCCCTGGAAGAGCCTCTGGCTGGGCTTACAGAAAGAAGGATGAAGTTGGTGTCTCCTTGGAATGTGAGGTTCTCTGGGCCAGGGGCACAGGGCTGGCTGGGGTGATTGCTTCACGGTTAGATGGTTGAGACAGCTGTCCTTCGAGACTCTTCTATTCTTTTGACCTTGTAGGTGCTGCAATGTGTTGAAATAGCTGCTTTAAGTGTAAGGGACGTGGTGCAACTGGGGAAGGAAGTGTGGAGAACAATCAAAACAAATGCCCTGGCCATGCTCCGTAAAGCAGAATGCACTCCCGCCCCTCTGCCTCCACCAAGGTGTTTAACGGTCTCCCTTTTTTTCTTACTTCAGATTCTAATTGGGTGTAGTTTATAATTATGGTGTTTTGATTCATCATCATTTTGCCTTAAACATGAACACAAAGACTTCAACAGCAGTAAATCGAACAGCTTGTAGAACTGTTTTTGCATTTGAAGTCAGCTTAAATTTGTCCTCCAATAAGATTTCTGCTCCTGCCCACTCCCTCTCCTTCCTTCCCTAGAATCCTTCCTCTAACACTGCAGCCTGTCCCCACCCCCCAGGATGTTAGCAGTTTTTTAGGGAACAGGATTTACTCTCCTCTTTTCATGAGGTTGTCAAAGACTGGAGAAAAAAGCCTTTAAACTCCCCCAAATGAATTTCTGTGTATATCATTTCTGACAAATAGGACAGATTTTGTGAGGCAGGAGGCCTTAGTCTCTATAATCATTGAGAGTTTTTTTGTGTGAGTGAAATAGAGGATGCTGCGATTGAGAATCAAGATGATGGCATATGGATGAATGGAAGTAGAGGTAGCCTTCTAGGAGAGTAAGAAATAGGCCTCCCACTTCATTCTGAGTCAAATACAACGTTACATATTATAGGAAAGAAATTCCTAGGTATTCTCATCATAGCATTTTATTTTAAAGTTATTTGAATGATAGTCATCTCTATATCTTTCTAGAGGTGAAAGTAGACTATAGCTCAATCTATGGCCTATGGATGGGAAGTGGTCACATCGAAAGATGTGGAAAATACGTATCTCAGCTTCACTGTGTGTGCATTAGGTGGGAGAGAAATAATCGTTAAGGATATGAGGAAAACAAATATCTTGACTAAATCTCATTGCCATTCCTTGTGATGTTGCAGTTCTCTGTCGATAAATAACCTCAACACTTCCCAAAAGAAATTGAGTATATATCCAAATGATAACTAAGATCGTGGATCAAACACAAAAATGATGCTTTGAAAGAAGCTTTTTAGGATCTGCACCACACTGCTGTTAGTCTGTGGTCCAAATGACAAAGATGAACCTTATAAATGCATTTATGTCAGCCACCTATTAGCAGCCAACTTGTTGGAGAAGCTGCCTAAATTGGGTACAATAAGAGAATTGCAAATTATACCCTTATACAGGAGTACAAAGGCAAATCTATCTTTCAGGGGTTATGGCCAAAGAAAGTCCATTGCATATTTCTATTCAGTTTCTTCTGTAGCACACCTTGGACGCTATAGTAATGGAGATGATACTGATAGAAACAATGTTAGAATTGAACTTTGAAACGAATCATGGATATAGTCGATAGTATGTTATCAAAACAAACACAGTATTCAAATAAGTAAATGCATTTTCTAAATCTTAATAGAATACATATTAGGTATTGATTGCAGGGAAGGATACAATATAAATATATATTTTTACTATATCAAAATGTATTTGCTAGCTAGAATTAAATGTTTTATTAAGAACTGGATTTGTTATCTAGAAATTTAGAAAGTCTCTTTTGAATGCCTTGGATCTCATAAAAAAATAAGCAATTTTAAGCAAAAATGACTTCCCTCCCCCAACTCGTTATACTCTCCATAAGAAGCACAAGCATTTAAACCATTCTGCTGACTTAGCATTACTCTTTAGTGATATTCAAAATGTCCTTATTGTCTGGAAGGTTGGTAGTGTTTTATCCACCAAAAGTTTTTTTTTTAAAGATATATTACAAAGCCAATACACATTCATAGTATAGAATTTAAAATATGTAAATAAGTAGAAAAAAGAAAAATAGCACCTCATAATTTTACATCTCAGCGATAATCACTGTTTCCTAATGTGTATGTTTACAATTTACAGCAACCACATTTTCATCTAAAAAAAAAGTATGAAAGAAACCCTATACCTGTTAGCAAAAAGAAAAAAAATGTCATTAAGTATTATGACCTTAAAATGTAGGTATGTGATTTTATTCTATATACCACATTTTATTTAACATACCCCCATTTCTGAACATTTCAGTTGCTTTCATTTAAAATTTTTTAATTTAAAAGTTTTCATTGCAGTTGATATTCAATATTATTTTATATTAGTTTCAGATGTACGACATAGTGGTTAGACATTTATATGATTTTCAAAGTGACCCCCCGATAAGTCTAATACCCACTTGGCACCATACATAGTTACTACAATATTATTGACTAAATTCCCTATGTTGTACCTTACATCTTGTGACTATTTTGTAACTGCCAATTTGTACTTCTTAGTTCCTTCCCCTTTTTCATGTAGAGAATATACATCACAGAATTGAGGAAATATGTAGCTTCTTCTGTGTCATGTGACACTGCCTATGCAGGAAACCACTGACATAAAATGGTTTATGGAGAATAGCCGGTGCCATAATAATCTCAAACAAATTTTTATTGAAGACTAAATGACAACTGCCAAAGAAAAGGTTCGAATATTTATTGATCAGCTGCTATCTGCTGAGAGCTTTACCTACATTTCTCAGTTGAGCCTCAGGGTGATCTTGAGAGGTAGGTTTGACTTCCCACCCCTGCCCCACCCCCTGATTTTACAGGCTCAGAATCTTTAGGTAATTGCCAAGATCTGATCCCTGGCAAGTCATGGAGCTGGGGTTTGACAGTTGTGAGACTCCAGTGCCTGCATCTCTCTCCATCACACCAGTTACTGCTGTGCTATAGCCATACCATGACATGACAGAAGCTGAATTCCCTCGTCTCCTTCTAGCCTTGCAGTTTTCATATAAACCCCTTCTCCCTTAAACCCCCACGGTGGCCATATCTATGGAATCATTTGTTGGCTGACTGTGTACTACTTTGTGATGAGTTAATCCATGTTTAAAACTTTGTCATTTAATATTTTACATAATTATGTCCTTTAGTAGAGCATAAGCCCTGAGAGGGCACTAACTTGAGTGGCGCAGCTCCCACAGCGTTTTGTGAGTCACTGATGCTCGGTTACTACCTATTACTTTGATTTTAATGAGTGACAGGGAAACATTTTCTGATATAGTTGATCTGAAACAAAAGCCATACTCAAGATCATTCGAAGGCATTAAGTTTTGGTTCCTGGGACTTCTGATAATTCTTACACCCACAGTGTCAGAGATTCAGGGAGATCAGTGAGGGAATAAGTGGCATTTTAAAGTTCTAGAGTAGCTTTTTCATTAAGGATTGCTATAAAATGGTTTTACTACTTTAAGTCTTCACTGTTAAAATCCTTTTAGACTTCTACCACATTCTCATTATGTTTATGTTTTGTTCTCAGATTACCGTCTGCTTCTACCAGACAACCTTATTGTTTATACCTCTGACCGTTACCTATTTGACTATTTCAGAAGATTAATCATGAAAAATTTTCATGCAGAAATATCCATCAAGATCAAAAGGGGGCAGGAAAACAAAAGCTAATTTCATTCTGAAGATGCTATTTTTCTCTTGGCTTTGGAGGTTGTTTCCTGCCTGAGTCACTTCCCCCAAGAGGGTAATGCTGGACAGCAGCCTCCAGAGCCAGTGAGAATTGTCTCAATGAAGAACAGAAGATATAAACAAACTTTCAGTTCATGGTAGTCCTTATTTTGCATTGGAAAGTATGTGTAATTCAAACTACTATAATTCCCATTCTTATGCCAAATGTAATCCTGGAGGAGGCTATTGCTGGCATGAGGTTTAGAATTTGTATTGCCAAAGCCAATAGCTTGTTTTTCCATCTGGGCTAGGCGCAGAGTTTGCGAGTTTCAATCCTGAGTTACTCATTCTCTGGTAAATTCCAGTTCTGGGCTACTGTCGGACATATGCCAGGCTTTGCCCCAAGAGTTGGAAATGTAATATGGCCCTTGTTTAAAAGTGTTTTGCTACTGGAAGTACAACTCGTTCTACTGAGGTTTGTGTTGGCCACCTCAGGCTTGTGAGTTCAGTTCAAAGTTTTAATTTAGTTCTGAAAAATTTTATGGGTTGGCTACCTGAGGGACCATCACTCACCCTCTCCCTCCCAGCTGGGAAGAGCTGCTAGAGTACTTGGCTAAAGATTTCCAGATTTTACTTTGGAAGAGTCACGAAGGTGGCTCAAGTGTTCTTGGAGGGTGTTTATATTTGGAACTTCCCTACCTGGTGTGACATGGCTCCCATTGTTGGCTTTACCCATGGGGATGTGTTTAAGGACTGTTTCTTAAGAATTCATTCTCTGGTGCACTGAATTGATTTATAATGTTGTTCTCTAAGCAGGGGCCCAATATTAGTTGCCGCTGCAACAAATTTCACAAACGTAAAACAACACAAATTTATTTTCTTGCATTCTGGAGGTCAGAAGTGCAAAAGAAGTCTTAAGAGCCTAAAATCTAGGTATTGGCAAGGTTGGTTTTTTTCTGGAGGCTACAGGGGAGAATCTGTCCCTTACCTCTTCCATGTCTGGGGTACCCTGGCAGTCCTTGGATGCATCACCCCAGGCTCTGTGTTTATGGTCACACTTCCTTCTCCTCTACGCAGTCAAATTCTTGCTGCCTTTCTCCTACAAGGCTCTATGATTATATTTAGACCCACCTAGATGATCTAGAATATCCCCAAGAGATTCTAACTTCAAGATTCATAACTGTGTCTACAAAATTGCTTTTGCCAAATAAAGTAATCTTCACAGTTTCAGGGGACATAAAACATAAGACATGGACATCTTAGGGGGTTATTATTTAGCCTACTACAGAGCCTGATGCATTTAAGTTTGAATCCTGGCTCTAACAAGGGTTTATACATTCTAAACCTTAGATTGCTTGTATCTAAATTGTGATATAATGCTTATCTCTCAATAAGCCAATGTAAGATTTTAATGAGTAAACTGCTAAAGCATCAAGGATGCCATAGTTAATATTAGATTTTTCCTATCTTTTCTTATAATATCTGAAAAATGCAACCAATCTACCACAAATACTTATCTCCAAGAGATTTAATCAAGACTAAATAGGATATTATACATAAACTACTTAGAAGCCATTAGACAATCAGTAAATTCTAATACTTTTCTCTTTTATTCCTCTCTCTCACTTCTTTGCTATTAATGAAGTTGAAAGTCTATTCGTTTTCTTAGCTGCTACATTATTATTCTTGGACTTGAATAAATCCCAAATTAATTTTCTTTTTTTTGTGTGTGACTCTGTCCCATTCTTTATTTATTTAACACACTATCTTTTTCTGGTCCTAAATTTAGGATTTAAAATTTATCTTTAGATAATTAAAATTTCTTATGTGTATAATAATGGTCCACATATCGTGCAGGACATTGTATGGTGATTAGAACACCCACTCTGTAAAGAAACTGCCCCTCAGCTGTGCTACTCAGAAGCTCTCTAACCTTGGGCAAGTTACCTAACTTGTCCTTTGTAAAGTGAGAATAACAGTAGTATCTTACATAATATGACTGTTATGAGCATTGAATATTTTAATATTTTGAAGCCTGTAGAGCAGTGCTTGGCACAGAGGAAACTCTATATGAGCTGTTTGTTAAATAAATGAGTGAATAAATAAATAAATGTCTTCCTTTGCCCTTAGGTTATCACGGTTTACTGTGTGATCACAACTCCACAACTCCAGACATTGGTGATTAATTTTAGTTCCCTTTTCCCCTGAGCACATAGGAAATGAATGAATGAATAAATAAATAAATCCCTAACTTCAGGGTATCGCAGCAGTCCATGGTGTTGAATGGCTGTCACTACCGGATAGTGCTGATTGATTTCCACACTCTTTCCCCTGAGCCCTCTGTGCTTTAGAATTTCTTTGAGCACAGTATTCCAACAGCTTTTACAAATCCTTCCAAGCAGATACCAAAACAAACCGGTCTTCCAACCCCGTCTCCTGAGTTGGTTCTGGCCCTGCCTTCCAACTGGTCAAGATACCTTTGAGTCTTGATTCCTTGGTGTTCCCGACTGTCTCCCAGCTTGAGTCATCACAAACTTAAAGACTGTATTCTTATCTTATTTTTGAGTAAAAACATTTAAAGACCGACTACCAGCCAAACTCCATTGCGCTCCATTGAAGAACCTCCTCCACACTGACACAGTCATGTCTTAACTATCTGGAGTGTTTGGATTGTTTGGCAAATTTATCATCAGCTTTACTTTCGCCATCTTATCCACAAAGATATGACAAGAAACTGCAAATGCTTTGCAGAAATCTGTTTACACGGTCTGTATAGTGTATCACCATCTTAGCAAGCCTATCAGTAACTACAGTGAAGTTAGTTTGAAATCACTTTACTCATAGTAAAATAATTGCTATTAATTATTATTATGTTACAATCAGTTTTTCAGAAAATATGTTTATGATTTTTCTCTAGACATTTGTCAGGGGCTGGTCTATATTTTATAGGCTCTAATCTTTGACCTACAGTTATTCTTTTTCTCCATAGTTTTTAATTTTTATTTATTTATTTATTTATTTATTTTATTTATTTATTTATTTATTTATGATTTATGTCTACAGCATCTGGTCTTCCTGAGTGGTCTCCCAGACCAGTACTAACCAGGCTGACACTGCTTAGCTTCTCAGATCAGACATCAGGCTTGTTCAGGGTGGCATGGCTGTAGACCATGGACCATGGCTCCACTGGGGTATGAACCCCTGACCTTGTGTGTAAAGCAGACGTGCTAACTGCTATACTATGGAACCATGCCCCATGGTTTTTTAATTGATTGGAATTTTTGGACAATATATTTTTCTATTAAAATAGCTTCAAAATTACTATAGTTATGCATATACATTGTAATAAATAAAGATAATATTAAGAATCAGAACAAAAATTTAAATGACATATGTAAATATGTATAATATATATAAATATTATCCAGCCAAAAAAAAAAAAACAAAACAGAAATTAGAAAATCTAGCCATTTGTGACACATAGAGAAACTTGAGGCAATTATTCCAAGTGAAATAAGTTAGAAAAAGACAAATACCATATTGTGTCACTTATATATGGAAGCTAAAAACATTTAACTCATAGAAACGGAGAGAAGATTGGTGTTCGCCATGGCGGGGACAGGGGCATGAACAGATGTTATTCAGAAGGTACAAACTTTCAGTTATAAGATGAGTAGGTTCTGGAGATCTAATGTACACCAAAGTGGCTGTAGTTAATAATACCACATCATATACTTGAAAGTTGCTAAAAGGATAGATCTTAAATGTTTGCCACATACACGTAACTATGTGAGGTGATGGATATGCTAATTAATTTGTGTGGTAATCATTTCACATCATATATGTATATCAAATCATCACATTGTATATCTTAAACTTACACAGTGTTATGTGTCAAATATATTTCAATAAAGCTGGAAAAAAAGTTACCCAAAATCTACTATTCAGAGTAAACTACTATTAACATATTGGTGTTTTCTCTTTACCTCCCTTCCTCTCTTCCCCTTCCTCCTTTCTTTCCTTTCTTCCTTTTTTCTTTCCTCTCCTCCCTGTCTCCTTATTTACCTTCATTCCTTTATGGAAGAATGCTATCCTGCTGTTTCATAGATTTTTTTCACTTAACATTTAATTATTAACTTATTTCTGTGTTCTTCACTATTCTTCCATGATATCATTTTTGATAGTTGCCAGTTTCATTGTAAGAATGTGACACAATTTAATTAGCAATCCTCTATTTGAGTCATTGGTTTTCAATTTTTTTATATTATAAACATTGCCATTTAGAACATTTACATAAAATGTGTGCATCATCATAATTATTCTATTAGGTATATTATTAAAAGTAATACATTTCTTAAGTCAAAAGATGCGACATTTTTAATCTCTTAACAAATATTTCACCCCCCTAAATATCTTTGCAGTTTATAGCTTACTATTGTTTGTTTTAGGTATTAATATTAAAAATTTTTTAGCAAATTTGATAGGTACAAAGTTATCCAATTTCTTTAATTTGCACTTGTTTGAGTAGTAGTGAGGTTTAATTTTTTAAAGATAAAAATTGGCTCTTTTAATTTCTCTTTTGTGAATTTTCTATTTTTGTCAATTTTTCTAATATTGTGAATAGTTTTTATTAGTTTATAAGAATGCTTTATATTTCAGTGTCAGTGACTCATTGTCATATGTGTTGTGAAAACATTTTTTGCCATTTGTTTGCCATTTGTCTTTAATTTTGATTTTGTTGATATATATGTAATTTAAAATCTAGCAATGACTTGAAAAAAATAAAATTGTTGTCTTTGGTGTTGTCTTCCAGTAATTTTGTATAATTTAATATTTAAATCTCCTAGATTGATATATATATATATATATATATTTTTTTTTTGTTTTTGTTTTTGTTTTTGTTTTTTTTGGTCTGTGTTACTCAATCCAGGATCTCACTCGATTGGCTGCTAGCCCCAGCCTTTCACATCTACGTTAATGAGAGCAGTCATGCTCAGTCTAGGAACCTGAGTTGGAAAAACCATTGTTTTGACTAGTGTGACATTTACCGTGTACTTATCTATGAAGCCAGAGAAACACATTGACAGAACTTGTGTTTGCTCTGATCTCAGAACCTCATTTTCTTCTGTGTTCTCATCATCATTTTCTTCAGTTGAGATGAGAATTTCCTTCCCTTTGCTCTTGAGCATATACTTTAGTGAGCTCAGTGGGTGTTACAAACTGACTAACTTAATTTAAAAAATCTAGCCAGGCCTACAGGCATCACTTCCTTTTATAAAGGCTTTAAGATTTTTATCATTTTATCTTGACAGCACTTGTAAATTGTGAGTTCTATCTATGAAATAGGTCATCAGATGGATGGAGATAGCTGTATCATTGAGCCCCAAAGCCCTAGAAATCTTTTTGTCTATACAGAGGCAACATATAGGCTGATACTCTTGTAAATTCATAAGTGAATCAGTAAGCAATTGTGATATGATGGAATCTGCCACCTATTCTCAATGCAAAATTGTTCAAGGGAAAGGAACTAACATTAATTAGGAACCAAGTACAGTACATACATCCACATCATTAAATTCAAACTACAATTATGCTGAGGTTACATATTAGCACTCTGATTTTCAGAAGAAATTGAAGCTAAGGGATTAATCCATTTTGCCTAAAGTCACATAGCCAGTACGAGGTGGAGCTGAGATTGAAATACAGATCTGCCTTGTTCTAAAACCTTTAGGTTACTCAGGATGATTCCTGCCCTTATAATATTTTGGTAATCAGTTGAACTCTTGGTTCAAGAAAATGCCTTTCATGCCAAGATCATGTGGCAAATGAATATGGTATTGGGTAATTTATGTCTACGCCCAAGAGCTGCTAAGGAACCCAAAGTTGAAACAGAGTTGTTTTGTGGTCCTGTCTGATGTTTCTAGTTTGATGATGGTCAGAAAGACTCAGGAGTCCAACTGCTCTAGTACTTCTTTCTTACCTGGTCTCAGAATTTCTGATAAAAATGAATTAGTACTTACAAGCCACAGATTTATTGTCTTAGAACCACTGGGTTGAACAAATCATCTAATACTTTCACTCTTCATTTTTAACACGCATACCACCCTGAGGATGAAAAAATAGACCTCACCAGAATTCATTGCAAGACATACTTCTTGGATGAGACAGTAATGAGGCAATGTCTGGTTCTTATTGAAGGTCATAAATAAATGGTTCATAACCCAAACAAAAGTATAGACTTTGTTATAAACATTATCACTACCCAGTGCATTGTAGTGGAACATCTTTCAGAAATGTGAAATGAGACCTTTCTTTATACCTTATCTTAGTTTAATTGTTGCTTGAATCCTTCCTGACAGCTTAAAATCCAACCTATTTTTAAAAAGCTAGAGAAAGAGATAACATTACTCACAATTGGGAAGAGTTGCAAGAGAAATTTATCCAAAACTCACACCAGGAATGGACCAATGTGGTGTTTGTTTTGTTTATAGGTATATAGTTTTGTCACTACAGAAGTTTGAATTTCATGCTCAGGATTAAAAGTAGTAAAGTGCCAAAAAACATTACTGTCTTTGGAAAAATCTATGTAAGTTTTCAAATCTAAATCTTGCAAACATTACTTCTTTCTTTATTGTTGGACTTAATCTGTTTTCCCTTCCTGTGGAAACTAGCTTTTGTTTTCAAATCTGACATAGTAATAGATTGTTGCAAAGGAAAACAAGAGAAAGTGTGTGTGTGTGTATTTGGTGTTGTTTATGTGCATGAGTATAATGTGTTTATTATTTATAAACTAAATCTTTTGTTTTACTTTTGGAAAAAATAAACTCCGTGCTACCATGCATTGCCTACTAGTATTTCATGAAGCAATATAGGGTGGTCAATTACTATTATTTTTCTTTCCGGAAGATGCCGTATTCTGCCTGGTAGGGCAAAGCCCCTTCCTGCCCACAATGGTGGCGGTAGAGTGTCAAGGATGCCGTCGCTGTATGTGTCATCTGCGCGTGCGCGCGTGCGCACGTGCGCACGTGCGCGCGTCCAAATGCGCATGAGCAAAGGATGGACACCTTGCGTGCGAGGCCCGACCAGCAGACCGCGGCCCAGGATCCCTGCATCTAGTCAAGAACGAGGTGGCCCTTTGCCAAAGTGGGGAAGGAAGAGGACAAGAACCAGTGAGTGGGTGGGGCTGCCCGTGGGGGTTGGGGAAGCAGGGCTGAAGGCAGCACCGGCCCGCTCACCCCGCAGGCCCCTCCGCGTGATGCTCCGGTCTCCTTACACCGGGGATCTGGACTGGAAGTCACCTGTGACCCACCCCTATCCCACCGGCTTCGGAGCTGTTGAGTGGCTTAATGAGCAAAGTGAACTCGGAGCCGAGCATCGTCCACATCATGGGCAGCTGTACTCTGGGGCACCCCAACAAGGAGAAGACACAGGGTCCCCCAAGCACTACCTCAGTCTTCTGGAGACCCCAGACCCATGAAAAGAGGTGACAGAACAACCTGCTTCTCTTCATTCCCTCTCCCTCTTTCTTTAATTCTCCAGAGAAACCTCCTATGCCTGAGCCCAGCTAGTTGTATGGGCTTCCTGCCACCCCCTCCAATTCCCCATACTCCTCCCTCTCCCGCCCTGAACTCATGGCTCCTACCCCTCCTTTCAGCTGTTCCAGAACCTCGGGACCCTCTCCCCTGGAGCTGTCAGCCCAAGGTCAGTGGTCAATTATTATTATTTTTTTTTAGAGGTGGGTGAAGAATAAGAATCTCATACAAAAGACATACACAGTGACATAAAATGAAACTTACCAATAAGTAAGGATCTGAGAAGCAGCCAGACATAGTTGAAAAAATTCCTGGATGCAGAGTCAGGAGATCTATGTAAATGGGAGGTGCTTGTGTGGGATTTTGCTCTGAAATATTCGGTGACAGAAAGTGAATTTGAGAGAGGAAGGAAGAGGGACTTCAGGAGCCTTAAAGTGGGACCATGAAGATTAAACAAGAAGGATTGCTCTCGATAAGTCTGTGTTATGCCCTGGCCTGGGAACAGGCCACCACTCATGTGAATGAACCTCAGGGTGTGACCTGGAACCTGTCTGGTTTTGGTGGGGAGTACAATTGCTTAAATGCAACTTAATGTCTTCCTGGAATCATCCTCCTTTGTCTCTATACAGACTGTGAGGCCAGGTCAGGGATGTGTGCTCTTCTCGAACCGCAGGCTCAGGTGAGATCAGCTGGGAAACGTAGGTGGAGAAAAAGGAGATAATCCCAGACCGTTCTGAAATTCAGAGATTGAGTAATAAAAGAGAAGCTTAAGAGTGAAAAAATAAAAAGGCCAGCGAGGAGAAGAAGATTATGAGTGTGGGTGACACTAATCAGAGAGGAAAGTGTTTCAGGAAGTTGGGAGTGGTCAGGAATGCTAAATGTTGCTAAGTCGTTCCATAAGGTGAAGGTTCAGGTGCGTGCACTGGGTTTGGCAGCATCAGCTTATCGATGACCTTGACAAGAAACTGGAGGAATCCGAAGGCTTGATTGGTGTGATTGAGGTGAGGCTGGGAGATAAGAAAATGGGGACAGGAGATATTGTTACTATTGAGTTTTTTTGCTGTAAAGAGAAGGAGAAATGGGTGAAAACTAGAGTGTACCTTAGGTCAAGGAAGGGCGATTTTTAAGATCAAATAAACTATATCAGATTAGAGCAATTGAGAAGAGTAGAAGAAGATGGTGTAGGTGAGAGAGGACAGAACTTCAAAGAAGTGAGAGGACACAGATCAGGAAATCCCAGAGGAGCAAGTGGGCCTTTTAAGAAGGAGCGACACCTCGACCCTAGTAACTTCAGGAAAGAAAGTAGAAAGAAGTAGATATATAAAAAGATAAGGGAGCTTCATTTAAAAATGCTTCTAATTCCTTAGGAAAAATGAGGTAAGGTCAAGGGCTAAGGTGAGACAGGAATATTTGAGGAGAGAGGAGAAAATATGAAATAGTTGTCTGTAAGAGTTGGAAAATAAATGCACTGGGGAAGTGAAATAGCATTGTTAGGAAGAGTCAGGTCTCTATTGGGCCTCTGAGTCAGGAATTTATTGTGGAACTAATTAGGGGTACTAAAGGTTTATTTATTTATTTATTTATTTATTTATTTATTTTTTATTAAACATCAGTTAGTAGAATATGGCTAGAGTTGAGTTTAATCAGGTTTGTTGTTTTTCCAGGCAAGTAGGAAGGAGGGAAAGAGGGAGAAAGCTACTAAAGGAGCCTGCATGTGAGTAATTCTTTAGGAATAGGGGATAGTGAGGACATGAGGGTGACGGACTGAGGAAAAAGTTGCCAGTAAATGGGGAGTGACCCGGAGGCTGAGATATGTGATGTAGGAGGAGGTGGATGTGGACGAATTATAGTGTGATGATATGGGCTTCAAATGAGCTCGATGTTTTAAAGAAGGAAAGGCCAATGAAAGCTTCGAAAGTAGCACTGGGAACTAGGAGGACACCAACCAGTCCCCACAGTTCGTGGTCCGTAAAGCAAAAAGGCAAACTTTGCATCCATCTTTAGGAAGGACAAGGTTTCAATTAGAGAAAGAAAGTGGAAGAACCGTTCAGAGCAGCTGAGGATCTACTGGGAGTTCCACGTGGCCTAGTAAAGAAGCAGTAGAGAAAGATGGAAGGATGGCCTAGGACGATGGACGATGGTGGTGTCTTAGGGTCTGAGCGTGGTGAGTGAAAGGGAAACTAAGGCATGAAGCAGGAAAGCATGCTTCTGGAGGACAAAAGTAACAATGAAGTAATAGAGACTCTTAGAAAAAATGAACAAGACCTTGTATTACATTCCAGATTTGCATGGGACATCTAGGTAAGTGGAAAACGTGATTTCATTGGGTCTAAGAGTTGTTTGCATGGCTCTTGCTAACAACATGAAGCGGTTACAGATATCATAAAGCTGTTATTAGAGGCCCGATTGCTTCAAGCAAATAGTTTTATGGAGTTTGAGGAATCCTGTCATGTCAAATGGAACGTAGCATAATTTTATTTGAAACATATTTCTTTTCACAACTAAGGAAAAATAATTTCTTTAAAAATCCGTGGTCATACATAACTCTGATTTCTTATCACGAACATTATTCTAAGAGCAGCTTTGGAACCGGTCAGAGTGTTTGGAAGCACCGACTCTGAGTGCCACCTGTGAAACGTGGTGTGTCTGTGCTGCTTGCATATTTGATGGGATACCAGTCTCCCAGGTTATGAGCACAGTCGGCCACATTTATGTTTGTAACGTGGATGTCTATCCCTTTATCAAAAGTTTCCTCCTTTAACATGTGCAAGTAAGTAGGAGGCTTGATCTTACAGATCTCTTGAGTTATCCACACAGAATTCTCTTCCGTGCCTTCTTGGATTCCCCAGCATTCCAACTTCCTCCATGCCCACCCCACCAGTGGTGATACCGCTGATCCTTGTCCTGTTGCTCATCCACGGATGAGATGATGTTCTCCTCACTAGAACCACTGGAGAGACAGTGGAGGTGGAGGTTGGGGGGGGGGGGAGACGGGAAAGAGAGAGAGAGAGAGAGAGAGAATTTTTAAACTAGTTTATTTCTTTAATCTTCCTGAAACTTGTAGAGTGGTTAAAATAGCACTGCCAAGTAGAACTTTGCAGTGATGAAAGTGTTCTATAATTGGCACTGTCTCATACAGTAGTCAGTAGCCATATGTGGCTATTGAACACTTGAAATGTCACCAGTGCAACTGAGAAACTGAATTTTTAACTTTATTTAATTTTAATTAAAATGTAAGTGGTCACATGTCCTGAGTGGTTACTGTGTAGGAAAGCACAAGTTGAAAGCATGGTTTCTGGAGTCTGATTCTCGCGAGCTGTGTTGTCTTAATTGCTCTAAGCCTAATTTTCCTCTTTTGGTTCCAGATAATTACATACCTACTTCATAGTCTTGGTTGGGGATCAAATGATACATGCAGAACACAACACTTGCTTTATGAAAAGGACTTAATAACTCTTAGCTCTTTTTTTATCACACAAATTACAGTGGCCCCAGTCCACTTAATCCACGGGAGTGTCTCATCTTTTTTTGGCAGTTACCTGTGCTAAGGATTCTGAAGTCCCTTTCGATGCACTTTGGCCATGAATTAATGCTTTTTGATGCCGATTTGCTGCTGCCTTGGCTGGTGGGAGTGGGACAGGAAGTTAGCAAACGTTTCTCTGTGAACGGGCCCACGTCTTGAGACCTCATTTGCTTCCATGTACCCTCTTACCCTACTGTAGACTTTCCAGGTGTCTGTGGTGAGAAAAAAAGGTCATGTTCCCTCTCAATATTACGCTCAGTCAGAAAAATCTCCAAAGGACAGAGTCGGGATCCTAAATGGGCACTCGAATAGAATACCTCTTTCAGTGCATACACACAGGCACTTTTTCCAAGGCACTCGTATAGGGCAACTTTTGACAAGTCTGGCACCCGGTGCATCCTGCGCCCATGCCAGTGGTGCCCACTGACTATGGGACCCTCAACCACATGATGAATTTCCACTTGGAGTGTCTATTGTCATATCTTCACTTTGATGTTCCAGTGTCATTTGTGGATAAATGCCATGCTTCATAGTGGTGGGAATCTGGGTCCTGGGCATTTTCCTCCCACAAGACTTCTCATCCCTGAATAATTTAAAGCAAAATAGATGCGTGGGAGGAGAGAGAGCCTAACTAACATTTGAGCCCCAGTTGCAAATGGCTCTACTGGGGAAAGATGGAGAGCCTTAGACCCTTTACATCCTTTTTTTGTGAAACATTTGACCTTTCCTCACTTAGTCCCTGAAGATCCAAGTGCCATTCTTTTGTGATCCTTCCATGAGCAATGAACTTCCCTAACTAATCACCAAAATATGAGGTTAGTGATCTCACAGTAGACTCTTCTTAATTTAAGGGTTTATTATGTTTGAGGAGATTTCAAGGCAGCCCTAGAGAGAATATGTTTTACAGGACAATTGTAAAATATTAAATTTTACAAAGCTCACTGTGCCAGTAGTAGGGATTATGTCTGTTCAGAAGAGATAGGTGTATATGTTTTAAAAGGTGGTGGTATGTGTTTTTACCTGTGGTTTTTTGAAATTTTCCTCTCCAAATGCTTATTTGAACAAAGAAATAAAAGTAAGTAGCTAAATAAGTAGCTCTTATTTCATAGAGAATAAAAAATTCAATCCTTTGTGATGCACCATAGAGAAAAGCATTCTGAAATTGCCTATTAGTTTTGTTACAATGATTATAAAATAGCAATGAATTACTGAATTTAAGCCTATGAGTTATGTGTACATACAGTAAACACTATTTCAACAATAAAGAAAGAGGTTCAAGAAAATTCTGCTTGTAAAACACTTATAATACTACAACTGTGGAGGGATACTGAAGGAACAATAATATCAAACATCCATCCACAACTCATCTACTTGATCATTATTAGTTAATGTTCCCATAATTTTGGCTTGACTTTCTTTTGAAATTTACTTTATGTATTTTGATGTTTTGATTTCTTTTATACTATTCACACAGTTCTTGGGTACATGAGGAGGAAGTGTTTATGAATAAAAGTTAATATTACTGTTTCAAGTGAGAACTATTATTAAACTTTTAAAATAATTACTTGATCCAAAAGAAGCTTTAATTACAGAGAAATATACAGTAAAAGCCAGAATATGGATGGTAGAATATTTCCTAATATAAACTGACTGAAACTTGGGATTATGAATTAATTTTGACTAGCTGACGTAAAGTTCAGGGTGACAGCACTGTTTATTGTATTGCAGAGACATTGGTCTTCGTTTCAATAGTTGTCAAGCCATCTCAAACGCGGAATTAGCAATAACAATTTTATCTATTATTTTAATAGACTATATCGTTCCATGTGAGAGTGAGTTTTCTAGATAAGTGCAGTTTGCCACTTCACGCACTGATATTTTCTTTGGTAAGTTGATAATCTTCTTGAGAACTGGGACCAAAAGTTCTTTACTTTGAGTATATTTCCTAGTGCAAGTACTGCAGTATTAGGCACAGACACTCAAAATGCACCTTTTGACTTTTACATAGTTTATTTTTCACGGTCTCATTAAAAGCAGGGTGTGGCGGAAGGAATCCTTCACTCTGGTGCAATTATTTTTGTGTTTCCCTCTGTGGGTAGACACTTGGCTTTCTGTTTAGTTCACCTCTGCGTCTGTGGCAGTCATCACAGTGGCAGTTCAGCGGCGCTCACTCACTGTCGAATGGTTTGACCTGAACTGCTACGGAGTTGGATTTTTGGAGTGTGTGTTTCCACTCTGTCAAGTACTAGCTGAGTGACTCTTTCCACTTATCTTACTTGGTCTCAGTTTCCTCATCTGTAAAGCTGAGAGACTAATGCACAGTTTTTATGAGACTTATATGAAGTGATTCATGTGCATGCACCTAACCCGGTGTCTGGCACATACCAGGGAGGTACCAATAAATGTCTCTTTTCTTCTCTTCCCTTGTTTCTTTGCAGAGCAGAAGTTCTTTTCTCTCATTTTATAGATGATGTAATCAGGGTTTAGAAGAGTTATGTAACTTAACCAAAGTCCACCTTTACATTTCGAAAAAGCACCAGCATCAGACTCTATCTCCTGACTTCCAACCCATGTTTTCGCTGTTAGATCATACTGTCTTGTGTTCGTTTAACAAAGTCCGTGAGTGGTTATTGGATTGGCTGGTCAAGCCCAAATGAAGAACTAGATAGGAGAACACATTTCGGACTACAAGACAATGAGAATTTTGTTACTTTATGGAACAAATGTTTCTTCATTGTAGACTCAGTAAAAAGTGATAAGTTTGGTCTCATGTGGGCTTCAGAGTTGAATGTGACAAGGTCATTGCCTTAAAGAATCTATAAGTGGTAGAAATAAAAAGACATAAGTTTAAAGGATGATAACCCAATGCAGGGCATAATAGGAGCCTCACAAGTAGTACACAATGCTAAGGGAATTCAGAGGGATAGGAGAGATCACTTCTAGACGGTGGCACATGTGGGCTGGTGGAATGATCCTTTCCTTCATCATAGTGGTGTAGGCTTTGAAGGGGCTGGAGCACTGCTCATTCTCCAGTTGTCCTGCCAGCGTTGCTTAGTCCTAGTTTTAGGTACTGTTCTCCTAGGAAAACAGCTGGATTTAGATTCAAAGACAATGCTCTTTATAGAAACAGTTGTGCAATTATTTCTGCTGTCTCGTCCCTATCTGTAACAGCTGTTCTGGAAAGTATTGCGTTTGCTTCCCATATGTAATTAGTCACTAATGACCAATACAAGCTATATGAATTCTTTGCTAATTGTTGATGATTCAGGTCAAGCATGGCAGATGGTTCCTTATGCTGAGTTCTCCAACAAGCATTTATTACAGGAAGATGGATGCATCAGGTTCCATAGAACAGGCAGGAGCAAACGGCTTGCGGATGGCCAGGTTCTTAGCTCGGGGATATTTCACCACAGGATTCTTCACCACAAAGTTCGGCCTTTCTTTTGAAGCAGGCCTTCCTCTCCGCTTTCTTCTTAACTCCTTTCCTTCCCCTTCCTTCCTTTTTTTCTTTTCCTCTTTTATTTCTTGTCTTCCTACCCAAGGGGAGCATGCAAAAACAAACAAACAAACAAATAAAAAGGAAGAAAGAAAGAAACTGATCTCTTCCTAGGTGGACTTGGCAATAAATTTAAGGTGCTAGAACCCTAAACGTAAAACGATGTGTGACTATAGATAAGTGCAGGGCGAGGCAAGCTGACTTAAGTGCTTCAGAGTGGAAAGACTTCACAGTGAGTGACCCACTTGCGTGAGGTTTGCCAGGAAGGTTTCTTGAAGCCAGCTTGCTCGCTTTCTTTCCTACTTGTTCCAAAGCAAGTTACTCAGATTCTCGTCATTTAATTCCATATGCATTTCGTTCTGTATCCACATCATCAGCATATCTACATTTTTGGGTGTAGTTTTTTATCATCCAATCCAAGCTGAGCGACGCTTAGTTTTCTCGTCTCATTTCCAACTAGTTATATATAGCGTTCAAACTTCAGGCCGATTTGTGATGAGCATGGCCTTTTAACCCCCCGCGTGCCCTTACATTGGTGTGAGCGTAGCTTCCAGTGGGATTACACCAGTGATGGACAGGCTGTAGTGATAATGAGAGGGCTTGTTTTGACCACAGTTTAATTCTGTACTCCAAACGCAAACTTCCATTGGCTAACCATTCCCAGGAAAACCCTTGGGATTGCCAAGGAACAGGATCAGTATTTACAGAGTACAGGATGTACTAGATGCAGTGCTCTGTATCTTAAATAGATCCACTCAGTTGTTGCTCACAGTCACTTCAGCTGACATAAAGGCACTGAGGTTTACAGAGATAAATCCCCTTGCTTAAGACCAAACAACTGGCATATGATGGAGGGTTCCAACCTAAGTCTCTCTCACTTCCAGATCCATACTTTCTCACCACACTACAAACTTCTTTAAAATAAGGTTTTTAAGGACTCCCAGATGCTGGAGCACAACAGATCTCCAGTCATGCCGCTGCCACCAGAGCCACTGCCTCCGCCCCTTGTGGGTTGTGCTGGAGTCAGGGGCTCCTGGGTGCTCCAGGAAGTGCTGTGGAAACGAAGTGGTATGTGTGAGGAGGGAAGCTAGGGCGAAGGGGAAGACGAGCGTGTGAAAGGTGCTCCGCTGTCATCCGTTTTGTGCTCAGCTGTGAACACCCGGTGCTGAAGAAGGTCTGTGTTCCCAGAGCTACAGCTGTGTAGCAACACCGGCCTCGCAGCTACTTTGGGGACAGTACCAGTGCTGTCTCTGGTGTTCGGACGGTGTGATCACCATGTGGACCCAGGTCCAGCATCCCCTCTGACCATCTCAGGACCAAGACCAGCCATCTTGAACTGTTATGGTATCTTTCCCTTCAAGAATTTCATGGCTTTTTTTTGGCATCCCGTCTTAGACAGACTGAACTCAGTCTATCCCTTCGGCTTTTATAACTTCAGCTATCTGGGGAAATACATAGTATTCTTGGTTCCCTTGGGAGGCTTTAGGCTCTTTATGTAAATTGCACACCCCTTTTTAAAAAACATCTACACTCACTACTCAGTGGTATGAGAGAGGCGTGGCTTGCCCTCATCTGATAAATTCTGGAACCTGGTCTCCAGTTAAAGAACAGGGGACCTTTGCTTAATCTCAGAACCAGAACGACCAAATCATGCTCCTTCCTAAACATGGTAACAGTACCCTCTGGGGCCTGGGTGCTTCTCGAGCTCAGCTTCAGTCTTGCATCTCCTAACTTGCCCATCCAGTTGCTATCCATGAACCAAAACTTACTGCAAGACAAAGAAATGCAATAAGAGGAAAGTCCATTTGGAACAAGATGTAGGTATTTAGGAACCGAATGAGCAGGGAGCAAGACTAGGAGATGGCGGTGAGGGAGGGAGTTTTCATTACAGAAGGGTTTGGATCTTAAGGCAGCTTCTTTCTTGTGACAGGGACAGATACAGAAGTGGAAGCTAACACAGCTTAAGCTTCAGGCCTCTCACTTGCTCCAGACTCTTCCAGGGCCCTGGGAACGACTCTGCACATTTTTATCTATATTATCCTCTTTTTCTCAAAAGGGATTCCCCTTCTCTAGGTTGTGTAAACTTAAGGCTTCATAAAACCTGGAGTCACTCCTGTCCTTTGAGAATGATTCTCGTTAACACAGAGACCAGTCCTAGCTTGGCCAGCCAAGAATTAGGACTGGATTCGACATTGAAAATCCCTGGCTAAAGGGCCCGCTTGGAGGCAAGCACTAGCTTCTGGCAGTCCGTTTCGTTGGGCTAGGGATGCTAAGGCAGTTTTATTTCAACTCCCAACCTCAATCACAGTCCTGTAGTGGCTGCATTGAGAAAGGTTCTGAAGCTAGGTTTGGGTTCACAAGAGAAAAGAAGCAATGGCCTCCATGAATACCAGCCTGATATGAGGCCTGATTTGGGTTTGGACCCCATATCTCTGGCCCAGGTGGGAAGTCACAGCGTTACAAATGTGGCTGGAAAAGTAAAGAACAAGAGAAGAGATGTATTTTTCTGTAGTAAGTATCTTTCAGAATACACAAAGTGATTCTTTTTGTCTGGCTTCATGAATCGTACAGTGTGTTGTGACACTTGGCAAAGAAAGATTTTTCGTGAGATACATACATACTGAGCCTGGGCTGTGACTGTCCCTAGAATATAGAGCTGGGTGCTGAATAGAAAGTGGACTAGACCCCAGTTTTCTGAGCACTTTCTGTCTCTGCCATGGGTTTGGAAGGTCACATAGACTTAGTGGTTATTCCCTATATGTAGAGTGAGGATATCAAATGTTTAGCACATTCTCAGTGTTCAAAGAGTCAAAAATCTTGGTTCCTTAAACAGTTAATAGGTAACAACAGATTTATACCATGTTCTTTTCTTAAATATGGGTATTATAGGCTGAATTTTAATCCTTCACAAATTCATTCAGTACCTCTGATGGTGATTGCATTTAGAGATAAGGTCTTTAAAGAGGTAATTAAATTAAAATGAAATGATTAGGGTAGGCCCTAATCCGATATGACTGGTATCCTTACAAGAAGAGAAGATTAGGATACAGACACATATAGAGAGGGATAGTGCCATGTGAACAGGAAATGGCCCTCTACAAGCCAAGGAGAGAGGCCTCAGAAGAAACCAAACCTGCTGACACCTTGATCTCAGATTCCAGCTCCCAAACTGTCAGAAAGGATGAGTGTTGTTTAAGCCGCCCGGTCTGTGGCACTCTGTGATGGCAGCCCCAGGAAACTAATATAGCGTTTGCAACATTTTTTTTTTTGAATTTTGTTCTTATTTATATATTGTGAAGTGTCACATATTTTAGTTTTTGTTTTATTTATATTTATTGAAAAGTTCTCTCCTCATTTTTCCATTCCCCCCCCCACCTTTTTTTATCATTCAAGCTCCGGGCAGAACATTGAACAGTGGTAATGTCTGCTGTAAGCCAGCCTGACTGGATGATATTTCTATTTAAACTGCTATCAATATTTATAAAGAAGCTGGTGAAAAAGGAGGACAACTCGAATTAATTCTGCTGAAACGTAGTGGGGATGTAAATAACCCTTGTTTTGAAAATCTGGTTAACGGTTCTGTCAGTCCAGAAAAATGTTGCCAGAGAGAGAATAGCAGGGCAGGCTGTTAAAACACAGGCTCGTCACAGAAGAGGGTGTTTTGATCTGTATTTTGAATAACATGGTTGAGGTTAGCAATATTTTTTTCAGAAACAAGATGATGAATTTCAGTAATTATTTGGTATGTGTTGTAACCAGCTGTAGAATCAGCAGATGATGTTCACTGTAGCCCTGGAGGGCTGGGATCACAGGAGAAGCACCACTTGATTGGCCAGACTTCATTAGCCAGAGTTCATCTGCGGTCTGCTCTTTGGAGAAGAATGTGTAAGACTTTTAAAAAAACAATCAAATTTCTACAGTATATCCTAGGATTTGGTATAAATTCAGGCCAATCTCATGCATCATGCATATCTGTATCCAAACATCTATTTAATATGAATTATGGGCAAGAATTAGGGTACTGAAGTTATACAAATCTTTAATTATTGAAAATTGAGTTAATTTTGTTCACTATATAACATTTATTAAAGCAAGAAAGTGAGCTCATTATTTTAAGAAAGCATTTTCCATAGCCAGAATAGAAACAAAGAATTTCTATGTAATTGTCATCTACAAAGAAACCTCAGTTGAATAAACCTCAGCCTTTAAAAATAGAGGTATTGTTGTGTTTCTGATTTCCCTAGCAATAGCTTTTATCCCAGTCTCCCACATGTAAATGTTGATTTGTTGGCTTTCAAAACTTTCTGATATTTTTGTTAAAGACAATACATATTTTAAAAAGGCTTTTTTGAGAACATATGACTGTCAGCCCCTAGGCCAGAACTGCTGGCTAGGCAGCCGTCTTCGGGGATCTTTTCATCATGGATGCTGCAGCCCCATGGTCAGAGCCTCCATCCGCTCTCCCCTGGACCACTGCAGTAGCTTCCTACAGAGTCTACCTATTCCTCCTCTTGATCCTCTGTAGTCTGCGCTTAACACAGCAGTCAGTGTGATGACTTAAAATCTATGTGTCATTTCATGGTTCTCCGCAGTTCAAACCCCACGTGACTTCCTATCTGAGTCAAAGCCCAAATCCTACCAACGGCCTCTAAGGCCCTCCATGATCTGCCCTGCCTCCTGGCCCTTCCATCCCTGGCTCGACCTGTTCCACTCCTCCCGTCTACTCCAGATTCTCCGGCCTCTTTGCTATTTCTCAGTCCTGCCAAGCCTGTTCTCTCTGTCTGAGTGTTTTTTTCTGCAGGTGTTTATATGGCTCCTTTCCGTATTCCTTTTGGGTGTTCGCTCAGATGTCACTCTCTCAGTGAGACCTTTCACTCTCTGCAGCACCGCCACCTCTCCCAGCAGCACTCGCTCTCCCCTTCCCCTGATTTGTTTTTCTCTATTACTCTTATCACCATATCACTTTGTCTCTACTTGTCCTTCTTCTTCCACTGGGATGTAAACTCTATGAAGTCAGGGATTTTAGTTTCTTTTGTTCACTGAATAGAATCATGTTTGGCCCATAGAAGGCCAGGAA
Organism: Eonycteris spelaea; assembly: GCA_003508835.1. Classification (NCBI taxonomy): domain Eukaryota; kingdom Metazoa; phylum Chordata; class Mammalia; order Chiroptera; family Pteropodidae; genus Eonycteris; species Eonycteris spelaea. The sequence goes on from PUFA01000037.1 coordinate 6,041,983, forward strand.
ATACTAGTTTGATGAATGAATGACCAGTGAGGACTATTTGTAACTCATTTACCTGTTCACCACAGGGGCAGCAGGAGAACACAGCAAGAAGCTAAATGAAATTCTTTTTTTTTTTTAAATTAAGTTTATTGAGGTAACATTGGTTAATACAATTGTATAATTTTCAAGTGTACATTATAATTTGACTTATGTATATTCTATTGTGTGTTTACCACCCAAAGCCCAGTTTCCTTCAGCTACCATATATTTGGTCCCCTTTACCCACTTCACTCTCCCCTACCCCCTATATTTGACCCCCTTTACACTGTCTACCTCCTTCCCTCCTCCCCCCACTCCCTACCCTCTGGTAACCACTAGTGTATAGTTCATGTCCATGAGTCTCTGTTTGTCCTGTTCATTTCTTGCTTTTAGGTTTATATCTCACATATAAGTGATATCATGTGATTTTCAACTTTCTCTGTCTTTCTTATTTCACTTAGTATGATTATTTCAAGGTCCATCCATGTTGTCTCAAATGGCAGTATTTTATTTCTTATGTCTGAGTAATATTCCATTGTCTATATGTACCAGAGTTTCTTTAGCCAATCATCGATTGTAGGACACTTCGGTTGCTTCTGTCTCCTGGCCACTGTGAATAATGCCACTGTGAACATCGGCGTGCAAATATCTTTACGGATATGAGTTTTCAAGTCTTTGGGGTAAATACCCAGTAAAGGGATTGCTGGATCATATGGTAGATCAATTCTTAGGTGTTTGGGGAACCTCCATACTGTTTCCACAGTGGCTAATGATGGGTTAGGACAGTAAATGAAACAGGATGGAACGGAGGGAGCTAGTAAAGCATTCTAATGCCATCGTGCAGTCCGTGGGCTTTGGCAGTAACATAGAAGCCAGAAGAGATAGACTGATATTTCCATAGCAACATCTCTTGTATATATTGATACCACAAAAGAAACAAATAGGCTATAAAATATTCTCTTTCAAGGTAATGATTTTCCTTTTTATTTTTTATTTGTTTGCATAATCACATATACTATAAAAATCACTGACAGTCCATTTAGGGACAGGCCAATTTCCCAGAGACCTGACAAGTGAAAATCCACTGATGCCTTTTTTTGTTGTTTCTGTTGAACAGATTTTTAAATGAAGATGTGTAATTGCTTGATTTTTGTCATTGAAGGGATCTGCTGATTACAGCTGTTTCTAGGAAGTTGATTAGAATATATATATTTTTCCTTTCTCCCCAAATAAAAACCTGAAATAAAAATAGCCATTGCTAATTTGGAGATGATGATTTCAGCATTTCATGATTTTGGCTTCCAATTTATTACAGAAGATCACTTGCTTGTCTGCTCAATGGCAATATAAGTGAAGCATTTAATGAGTGTAAAATGATGGAGTAAGGTTTACATATACTGTCAAAGGAGCAACCTACTTCCTAAGTGAGGAAGACTCATGTTAGTTGTTGGTTTTTAAAAATGTAATTTTGGAAATATATGATTTTGTCAGTTTCCCAAATATATGATTCCTCTTTCAGAAAATAATGCAGAATACCCGAGTTCCTCACAGTGTATATTCTTGTTTTTCCCCTCCCCTACCAGCCCTGGCATCTGTCAGATGGGAGCCTGGCTGGGAGAGGTAATATTTAAGGATACCCAAGAGAAAGGAAGGAAGTGAGTATTTATGTATTAATATTTTTTTCTCCTTAAGACAAAGCACAATTTCTTACAAACTGTTTTTTCCTTTTTGCTCTGGTTGCCAGGAAGCTCCAAGCCATTTTTATTAATAATTATAGTAACTAAATTAGCACTTGAGGAAGAAGTAGATTTACATCTTCTAGACATTTATACTTTGCTTTTTCCATATCCATTTTAATTATTGTGTATTGACATTATCGTGTATGTTTATAGTAAGCATCTTCACGTTCTTGTGTAAAAGATATGAATTGTAAAAAAAAAAAAAAAACCTCATTTCAGTCTTTTGCCCTCTTTACCTCCCTCCTCCACATTTCTTCCTACCCAATTTAAAAAAAAAATTGGCATAATGAAAAGTAGCAAAGTCACTTTGATGGTGTGCATGATGATGAGGCCTGTGTAACAACAGCACTGACAATATTGAGGCCTTTTATTAATTGGATGATCGTATTGAATTACTGAATTATGAAGACGATTGAAACAACCAAGTGTCTGAAAAAGAATTTCGCCTTTATTTTTGAAAGCTGTTTTTACTGAGTATAGAATTCTAGATTGATGGATTTCTAAATTTTAGTTCTTCAAAAGCATCGCTCCATTGTCTTTTGGTTTTTTTTAGTTTATGAGAAGTCTGCTGTCATTCTTTGTTCCTCTGTACTAAATATGTCTTTTTCCACTGGCTTCTTTTTAAAAAATCTTCTCTATCATCGGTTTCAAACAGTTTGATAATATGACAGTAGTTTTATTCATGTTCCGTGAACTTGGAGTTTGTTGAGCTTCTGTAGTTTTAGTTTTCATCAGATTTGGAAAACTTCAGCCAATATGTCTTCAAATAATTTTCCAGTCCTGCGCCTTTCCTTTGGCACTTCTGCATAACTGTTAGGCCTCTCGAAGTCGTCCCATAGCTCACTGATGCTCTGCTTATTTTTTCCCCAGTCTTTTTTCTCTGAGTTTCATTTTCAATCATTTCTATTGCTGTGTTTTTAAGTTCACTAATTACCACTTCTACAGTGTTTAATATGCTATTAATCCCTTACAGCGTATTTTTTCTCTGCATTGTATTTTATATCTTTAGAAGTTTCATTTGAACCCTTTTATACCTTCCAAAAGTCTCTATGTAACGTTAATCATACCACTTTTCTCTAACTTTTTGAACAAGTGAAATAGTTTTAATAACTGTTCTAATAGTTGTCAAATTCTCATTCTATCATCCATATCACTTCTTAGTTCCAGTTGATTGATTTTTCTCAATATAAGACATATTTTCCTGTTTATTTGCATGCTTGGTGTTTGGATTGAATTGTGCCCTCCACCCCTGAAAACTCACGTTTAAGTTCTAATCTTTAGTATTTCAGAATGCGACCTTATTTGAAAACAGGGTTAGTACAGAGTCGATCAAGTTAAAATAAGGTCATTAGGGTGAACTATAATCCAGTATGACCGGTGTCCTTATAAAAAGGAGAAATTTAGAAACACACACACACACACACACACACACACACGCACACGCACGCACACACATGAATAGATACAGGGAGAAGAAAGCCGGGAAAGAAGGCCTGGAACAGTTCCCTCCCTGAGTCACATCTTTCCCTTCCTCAGAAGGAAACAACCCTGTGGACACCTCGATCTCAGACTTCTGCCTCCAGAGCCGTGAGATAATAAGTTTCTGTTGTTGAAGTCACCCAGTTTGCTGTACTTTATTACAGCTGCCCTAGCAAACTGATATACTTGGTAGGTTTTGATTGGGTGCAGAAATGGTGAATTTTACCTTTTTGGGAACTGGATATTTTTATATTTCTGTAAATATTCTTGAAACTTATTCTGGGATCCATTTGCATTACTTGGAAACGGTTTGATCTTTGCAGTCTTGCCTTTAGGTTTTGATAAATGGGAGCAGAGCGGTATTTTGTTTAGGGCAGATCTGGTCCTGCTACACGGAACAAATCCTTCTGATCCCTTGGTCTGTTGCCTCATTAATTACAAGTTTTTCCACTCCAGCCGGTGGCATCAGGAACTGTTTTTGTCTCTGTGTAAGCTCTTTCTAATCCTTTTAGGTGGTTGTTCACAGACCTGGTGTAGTTTCTTCACACATGGGCTGAAATTTCTTAGCTGAACTCTCAAGTGTGACCCTGCGCAGCTCTCTGGAGCTGTCCCTTCTCTGGTAGTTTTCTCTGCAAATTCTAGCTGCTTTAGTGTTCTCAGACTTCCAGCTCCAGCTCCTTAGTAATGCAGGGGAACTGCCAGTTCCAGCTGGAAAAGCCTGGCCCTTCTTCATGTGCCTCTTATACCCACCCATCCGGCTAACCTGGGCACAGGAGCATGATGGGAAAGAGAGCGAGCTCATTGCTCAAAGCGGATCGCTTGGGTGAGCCCAGAATCACGAGATGGAAAATGATGATTAGTTAGGACTATTACTGTAACTAATTTACACAATGAGTTTTATGGTCCTTAATTCATGCCAAATTATTCTTTGTAAAGAATAGACAGTGTTACCAGCAATATTTAAGCATGCCCATTTTTTAATCCCAGCGTGAGGATGTTATTATCACTAATATGGAATGTGGTCTATTTTAATTTTATGATACTTTTAAGCCTAGGATGTAGACTCATCAGAAATGTCTGGCTTATTATTTTTGTAAATTATCTCTTTATTAAGTTCAGTCTTAAAACTTTTACTAAATGACTTACCTGCTACTAGTTACAAGCTTCAGGGTCTTAACAATATTTCAGCCATAAAACAATGAGAAAGACAATGCTCAGTTGTTGATGTCTGGCTTCCCACAGATTCAGAAAGGTTATTATTCAACACTATGATCAGGCTGCTGGGGACAGAGTGAGATGGGGTGAGGGACTGGGCAAGGCGGTGGTTATGCAGGAGTAAATGGCCCAGCTCCCCAAGAACTAGGCTAAATCTCCTGCAGCCTTGTTTGCTAAGAATTTTATGGCTGACTGACTTGCAAAATTTGTTTTCCACAGTCGGTGGGTGTTAATCATCAACAGGTATTATTGGGTGACGGCGCTGGCCTTGGTAGGAGGCTCCACAGGGAACCAAGACGCAGTAGTTCTAAGGATCTGACAACGGCAGTGGTAAGAAAGCTAGAAACTCATCTTACAGATGTGATTTCCATTCTTTAGTCCACAGAAATTAGTGTTGACGGGCCTTATGTATAAAGTTTGCAAGTCATGAAGAAGCATGCACAATGGTGAGCTCTCCAGGGGCAGGGCTTCCTTGGTCTTGTTTCCTTTTGAGGACTTGGCATTCACTATTTCCTCCGCCTGGAATGCACATGGTTGCTTCTCAGAGGTCAGGTCTTAGTTAAATGTCACCTCCTCAGAGAGGCCTTCCTTGATAAGCTAATTTCCCCTGTACCCACTGCACTCTTTCTCACCTATCATCCTGTCTGATTTTCTTCACAGCACTCATCATTATCTACAATTAAATACTTATTTATTGTCCATGTCCCATGCTGGCACAGTGAGAGAAGAAATTGTCTTGCTCACTGTGGTATCCCAGAGCTCAATAAATGTTTGTTGAATGATTGAATGGAACAAACATGGCTTGTTCAGTGAGTCTTATAATTATGTCAGAAGCAGAGGCTATATTTTGATACAAAAGTTAGTTTTCATGTTCATTATAGATAGTATAGAAAAGCTATAGAAATTTCTACATTGATAGCATTAATTAGTTCACAAGGGCATATCTATATCTATATTGTCTATATCTATATCATCTATTTCTATATCATCTATAATCAGTTTTCCCTCACAGTAACATGTATATTAGAGGGAATTATTCTTGTTTTACAGGAGACACTGGAGGTCATATACATTGAGGGACTTAATAAGGTGATATTATCAGGGTTTGAGCCTGAGATATCTAATTCCAGAAGGCTTCCTCTTCCTTCTACACCATCTTTCTTTAAATACATCTTAATAGATATGATGAGAGGGGTGAGCAGAGATTTGTGGTGGGGAGGAAGAAAAGGGGGATGTGGAAACAGCATTCAACATAGAGGGAACGACCTGATAAAGTGAATAGGAGTAGAAAGACTCATCCATTCACAAATCTAAGTGAGCTCTTATTGCTCTAAGATGCTCTATAAGAGTTAAATCATTAGCAAGGTGGAGAGTACGTGGGGATGTTGATGCTGGCTGTGTGGCTGGAGGGCAGCCGAGAGAGGATGGGAAACTGTTGAAGTAACTATGGCCTGAAAGGCAGGTGAGAAGGTAAACTTGGAGGGCCTCGGAGTGCAGAGAAACCCCAACTATGTCCTTCTGGAATGGACTTGGTCTTCTCTGGCTTTAATGATCAAAACCAATCACGAGTCGCAGGATCTTCTCTGGGTTATTTTGGGTGAGCTTGAATCCCCTCGGCTCAAAGGGTTGATCCGCATTTTGAAGGTAGGTTGGTAGGTGTGTGAACCTGGAGATGGTGAAGTTTCTATTACTATTTTTTAAAAAAATCTTTTTGAGTCTCATGACCAATTGATGAATCAATCACTAAGTAAAATTCCTGGTAGAAGAAAGAAGTGCTTTTAAGATGTTTTTCAAGAAAGCAGTGGAAGCATGGTTGCAGCGACCTCACTTGCTCCGCTGTTAGTCCTGCCGATGTCCCTCCCGGCAGTCTAGCGTTCGCTGGAATGATGGCTGTTCTTCTTTGCTTCTTTTGAAGCCGCTGTACACTCTGCCGACTTATTTATTTATTTTTTTAGCACTTATCAGTTTAGTAAAATGATGTGTTTTACGTGTTTGTCTCCACCACTCAGCTGTTCGTTCCTGGGTGGCAAGGTGAGTTTAATCACCTTTGCTCTAGCGTAGTGCTTGTAACATAGTAGGTCCTTAATAAATGTGTGTTGGGTTAATAAAAGCATTGCAAACTTCCCAGAGACAGTTTAATAATAATAGTAAGTAGTGCAGGACAGCCTAAGCTTTCACTATAACTGGTCTGCTTTAAGTCCTATGTAGAAAATATATACTTTGTTTTATCAGACGAATGCTAATTATCATCTGCAGTGCCCTGATCCTGCTAGATCAAATGTGGAAATGCATTTCAGGCTCATCACTTAATCAGTACTAGTATGCTGCTGTGATAGTATTATTTTTATTTTCAGTGGAATTTTCCATTTACTGAAGGGCACCTGTGAGTCTTGAGTAGGGTTTTTGCCATTGGGACTCTCACAAGGAGCAGGACCTGTTTTGTATCTACAGCTTTGTAAAAGTGAACTGAATAAATGTGCAAAGTCCTCTGATGTTGCCCCTAAGAAAGAATCTTTCTCAAAGTTCGACTTGATCTTTTGTGTTGGTCTCAAAAATCTATCTAAGGGAGGCAGCTACATATATCTTTTTATTATGGCTAGAAATTTTGCTTCTCATTTCTGGCCATCGGTCTTTTGGAAATGTCCCGCCATATGCCCCAAGTAAGTCTCTCTCTTCAAGCGGTGGTGAAGAGAATCCCTTCCCTGCGTGACAATGTCATGGTACTGGAGGTCTAGGTGCCAGCAGCATCTCAGCAAAGAGGATGCACATTTGGTCCAAAGCTTGAATTATTCTTGAAGTAAAAAGGATTTTACTTCATGTCGACCCAACCGTTTCGGTCTGAGTCCAAATTTATTGTGTTTTTAGAACAGAAACTACTTTGGTAATTTCTCATCAGAATGGGTCCCTGCATAGACCCACTAGAAATGACACCAAGAAAATTTAGTCTTGCATTTCTCCCTTGAGAGTTAGTCAAGAACCTTGATGAGTGAGCAGTTCCGGGCGGTGACTTTATTCTTTTTCGCTTCCTTAAAACATGTTACTAAACAATTAATAAATAGCAAGCATTTGCTCTGGCAAAGTCAAGTGCAAGGAAGAACGACACAGACGGCCAGATGTTCTTAAGGAACTGCTTACGATCTAGTTGAGAGGAGACATTTGAAACAGTATGTGTATCATAAGCGTTGACAAGGCACATATGTAACAACTGCTTGAAAAATGAAAAGAGCTGTCTAAATGTAGTATCTTTAAGGCAACACCTCATGAATTGCCAAGTTGCGCCTTGAAGGAGGGGTAGGGCAGGGGCAAGATGGGAAGGATATTCCCATGTGGCCTCTGGTGAGGAGACAGAAAAATGCAATGTAATCGTGCTCAGAAAAGTGGTCCGTTTGCCTGTTTCATATAAAAGCAAATGTTCTGTCCAGGAAGATGTCCTTGGAGCATTAGTCCATCAGCTGAGGACCTCCACGTGTGTACTTACCTCTGCTTTTGAATCATCCCTTAACCTTTCTCTACCTTTTCATCTGGCTAAGCTTTCTCATGTTCAGATTCCATCTCAGACCTTACTTTCTCTCACCAATAATCCTCTAACCAGTTGCATTAAGTGGTTCTGTTGAACGATTAAACTGTTAATAGACACTACCTTCTTTTAAATTTCAAATGTCCTTTTTCCTCAACTGGATTGTGAATTCTAATGTGAAGTGATGTGTTCCCAGAGCCCCAAATATGTGTCTCCCTGTATTGTAATTGGCTGTTGACTCATCTCTATCCCCCTGAAGATCTTAAACAGCCTGAGGGCGGGACCAAGTGGTCTTTTCGATTGTTTTTGGCCCTAGACTAAGCACAGTGTCTTACACCTACTATGGTGCAATAATGTGCAGTTATTGAGTGAATGAAGGCATTCATGACCAAATTCAGCTGATTTAAGCTGGAAATATTATAGTGTAAAGGGAATGAAGAGCCTTTACCTGTTTGGGAATTTTAACAAAAATTTAATGGGCCAGGGATTAGGGAAACATGGGGTGGGAGAATAAGAAAGAGAAATGATTACAGGGTAAGAGAGTGAGAATAGGGAAGGAGGAAGGATATTGTGTTACAACCTGGTTTCTAGTCACTTACCTTTTTACTAGTTTAATTGAAATGATAACTCATTTTATATCAGTCTCCCAACCATCAGTAATTTGGACACTGATTTAGAATTTAATTTAATATCTGATACTCAAAGCATATTTATGCATTCTTGCAGTCGAATTTCTTTCCCTCTCTCCCTTTCATCCATTGATTTTCATTCACTGGCTCATTTGTTTAAAGAACATTTGAGGACCTAATTTATGCAATGTTTATAAAAACTCTGGTAACTGGATATAGCTCATAAAACACAATAATTCAAGTTTTACAGGCTTAATTTTCTCTCTTTGCAATTTAAGTCCAAGCGACTGATTCCATCCCTTTGGTTTCATTAGCAGGGTTGAGGGTTCAGAAGGGACGGCCTGGCCGCTGTGGGTATTTTAGTAATGGTGACCTGAGGAAGGCCCTTTAGTTTTCTATACTAGGTTACAGGGTCATTTCTTTTTCTCTTGATCAAATTCTCTTCTACCCTCTCCTTCTTTAGCTATTATCAGGGAGTAAGTGGCCGAGAGCTCCAAGTACAAAAGATTGCTTTCACATTACACTAATCCCTAACAGGTTTTAACAGGAAGAGTGAAGGCAAGGTGGGAAAAAAAGGAATGTTTCCTTATTCTTGTCATTTCCAGTTCTGTATTAGATAGAGACAGGCAAAGACTCGCACTCTTAAATCTAGGCCATTTCAGCTGCTTCTCTTCGCATTAAGTGATACGTGTAGTGGTGGATGTGTGGGAGCCGCCACAAAACCCCGCTGTGATCTGAGGGGGTGTTATGTATCATGCTGTTTGTCCAGGCCCACATAAGTGAGTAGAATGAGTCAGAGTTTACTCTTACCCGTATTTCTGGTGAGCCTCAATAAAGGACACTAAAAATACTAAATTAGTAACAGACCTTGTTCTAGGAACTGTGGTATTATTTGAGAGCTAGGAATCGACTAGCGAAATCCAGTTAGTGATTGTCGGATGAGGGTTAGCGTGTCACATTATCAGACACATCGAGTAGGCATAATTCAAATTGTGGGTTAGTATGAGCGCAGTGATGGAAAGAAACACTGAGAGGGAGGTTTAAAATGGGGAGACGTGCTGAACACACTTCCCGCGGTCCTTCCTGGGCTGGCCCTGGAGTTCTTGCTCTCACTCTCTTCTGGCCAATTCTATTGTCATTGTCTCAGTTAACGAGCAGCTTCTGCTGCGGGGTCATCCCTGACTCTTGTGTTCATGTCCACTGCTTCTTATGGTCATGTCTATCGTAAGGCATCGCTCCCTCCAGACTGACTACTCCCTTCCTCCCTCTCTCCCTTCCTTCCTTATTTTCCTTCTTTCCTTTTCTCTTCTACCTCCTTCTTTTCCCCTTTCCTTGGAGGATCTTTCATCGTGTGGAGAAGAATATGTTAGCCTGGTTCCGGTTAGAGGGTACTGGTGAGGACAGTCATGCCAGTTAATTTTTCCTCCTCCTTCTGGAGGGTAGCTCAGGTTCCGCTGGTTTTCTTGGCTGTGGTAGCTGAAATATGTCAATATGTAAATCTTTGGCCATTTGTGAACTATTATACAAGAAAGTTTTTTTGAATATGCAGATTTCATAAGTCAGTAAAACATAGATGTACTATTTCTCTAAATACACTATGATGGACATTAATCTAGTTTTCATCTTTTCACTGCTTTTGGAAATAACCCCTACTGGCCCAGTAAAACGGCCCCTTCTCACATGCTCACCCTGTTTGACCCCTTGGCGGTCGTCCCTTGGTGTCGGGTTGGCCTTCCTACCTGGTCTGCTTTCCTGACGTGGGGGTATTTTCCTCCTTCCATTTCCTTAAGATTCTACCACCTCTGTGTTATTTCTGGGTATATTAACCATAGTTGAATTTTGCCCATTTCTGACCCATACAGGAATGTGTTTTTGTGAGCTTGGTTTCTTTTGTTCAACATTTATTTATAAAAGTCATCCATATTGTTATGTATGGTATCCATTGCTATATGGATTCTATTGCATGAATATGCTAAAATTTATTAATCTGATGTATTTTTTTATGAATCTTTCGGTAGTTTCCATTTGGGGATATTATGAGTACAGCTGATTTGAACATTCTCATCTGTCTCCTGAAGGCATGTGCATGCATTTCTGTGGGTATGGCACACAGGACTGGAATTGTTGGGCTTTGTTTTTTTTTGTCTGGAAAGAGAAGTTGTTTCCAGTGACACAACAGAACCGTGGAGCATGCCCAGCAGGACCCAGAGAGTCACAGCCCAAACTGAGCCCGTTGCAGAGCAGGAGAGTTAGAGTGAGGCTGGCCCGTGTGTGTGCGGCTGCGGGGGGAGGGGGTCACAGTTGTCTGGCTCATTTGGTTGTTGAGAAAAGCAGCCAATCAGGAAGTGAGGAGGGGTGTCAAGTAGATGCTAACGAAGGAGTCCCCCCACGCATTGGGGATGCTGGGGGTAGAAGGCCAGGCTTCGCTGTATTTGGAGAGCTTGTAGTTGTTTACACATGGGCAGGAGAGAAGCAGGGCGCGGTGTGAGATGTCCGGGGGCAGGCCAGAGGCAGGGCTCCTGGGGCTTGTGGCTCACGGTGCGGGGTAATGGAGCTCAGTACAAAGGAAGGAGTATTAAGTTGGGCAGTAAACTGTTCTGGTTCATGTTTCAGAGAGGTTATTCTGCCTGGATTGTAGCGGTGGCAGGAGTGGCAGCAGGGAGACCAGTGGGAGGTGCTGCCCCTGAGAGCCATGATGGTGGCTTGGACCAGAGTGATAATGGTGAAGGTGAAGGGATGGGTTAGCGCCGAAGGGACTGAATGTAGAGAAACTGACTGTTTTTGTGGCTTGAACAATCGAATGGATGTCAGTATCATTAAGTGAGACAGGGAGGGCAAAGGTAGGAATAATTTGGGGCAAGGGGATGGGGAAGCAGCTGTAGGGAAGAAAAGTTCTGTTTTTGGCCATGTTAAGTTTGAGAAGCCTATTAGATATTTTAAGGAAGCATTCAGACGTATGATTTTGGAGCTGAGAGATGTGTTCTTTATAGATCGTGAGCAAATCTTTCTGTGTCTGTCACATGGCCTGGTGCATGTTTGATGAATGAATTTCTTCAACACATATTAATGGAGCTCTTTCCCTGAGCCAGGCACTGTTCTAGGAGCTGGGGGCACAGTAGTGAACAAAACAGACAAAAATCCCTGTTTTCCTAGATCTTAAAATGAACAAATGCAGGCATGCATCAATAAACGAAATGTTCTAGATAGGACTAGATATTTGATGAAGTGTTTATTTCATTTTTTCTGTCTTAAAAAAAATCTTCTAAAATATTAGGAATTGAACTCTCCAGCAGAATTAATTGTAAGAACAGTTTCTAGGTAGAATTCATTATAATAGCTCGTTTTGCTTTCTATTTTCCTTTTTAACTTGATTTTTGTCATTTTTATGTGCCTGCAACCTGTGTATCAGTTGGTGGTACAGTAATTGTGGTGGACGGGTGTCATTTACAGTTGCTTTAGAGTTAATTTCTAATTTTCCCTTGAAAAACGTTGTTTACAAGCACACTCTTTTCCCTAGCAGGTGTAAAATGGCTCTGTGCCACTTGGAGAAGGAGCGAAGTGTCACCTCCGAGGTTTGTGATAAAATTTCTTGATAGATCCTCAGGGAGAGTGAGAGGAGTGAGAGGCCTTCTCGCTGCCATAACACAGCGTGTGTCAAGGCTGAGACTTCGAAGGGAAAAATGCGTGCGCCTCAGTGGCAGGTGCCTGTCGTCCCACCGCTGCGCTAAGTGTAGTCCTGAGCGGGCTGGTGTCGGCTGCTGTTCTGCGAAGGAGTTAGCAGCTTCCTCACTCTCGGGGAGTGTGTAGCTTCCAACAACCTGCAAAAAAGCAAAAACACAAAAAACGACCTGCAGTGGTTTCTTTTGTTCCGTGAGATAGCGTGTCAAATAATACAAATAATTAGTTTCGAGGAATCGTTTTTATGTAGTTGGATTCTTATATATTAAATAGCCATGTTCATTCCCAGAAGAGAGAGATTGTTGAGTTTCTACACGAAGCCCTACTCTGAATGATGCTAAAAAATGTTTGTTTGTTTGTTTGTTTGTTTGTTTCTGTGGACCTAGGTTCTCATTGATAACAAAGAAGGAACTGAGTAGCCGGTCAGTTATTGTTTCGTCTCATCAGCAAGGTGGATATTCTGAGAAAGTTCATTTTCAATCAGGATTTTCCTTTTTGGTTGCCTTAGTCAAGAAAAGGACAGCCTTTCTACATGGAATACTCCCGAATCTCACCAAAATTCGGAAAGGCACACACTTAAAATTTAATTTTAAAATACTGGAACTTAAAATAATTTAGCTAAATGCTTACATGTTAAAGGGTGTGTTTCTTAATCCGGTACAAGCTTGCCGGAGGACTTAGGAGACACTGGCTAGGGAAGAGAACTTTTCCGAACGTGAGTTCTATCATTTCATACGTGCTCCCTCCGTCCAGTGTGTTCCCATCTGAATCGTGACTCCCTGCACCAAGTCCTCTCCAGATTAAGACTAGGAAGCTGCTTCTGAGGCGTCCCGATGGGCACAGAGGATGCCCTCGGGGCAGCGAGCCCCCTTTGCTTCTGCCAGTCAGGCCTCCGCGCCATGGATGGGAACAGGTGAGCTCTCAGGGCAGGTAGCTTATGAAGGGCGTGCAGCCCAGGCTGACGATTTAGGCTCCCTTTCTGTAGGTGGTGGCAGATATTCGGAGGTTTAACTGAGGAGGAAGACTGATTGATTGTCTTTTACAAATCAGCCTGGAGTTAGTGGGGAGAAGGGTGGTGGATGAGCGTGAATCTGGAGCAGGAGACGGGAATTTGCTTATTCGAATAGGCACGAAGAAGCTCTTCTGCGAAGCTTCCTTTTCTGTTGGAAGTGCACCAAAGGCAGCGTGTTTCAAGAATGTGACTGCGCTCCCCCGAGGGTGACCCCGCCTCCCACCCCCATAGTGTTGGCACCAACACAGGCTCCCTGTGGAGGGCCTTTGGGGGCTTGGCCTGATGCCCAGGGTATTGTCTTCCCTGAGGCCAGTTGGCTCTTTTCTTTGGATGATAAAGACATGAAATTTTTGGTGTATGCAGTTCTTAACCCTGTCTGTGTCAGGGGGGACTTGTCTCCTATTTTAGGACCAAGTCTCGTTTCACTGTAAGTGTGAAGTGGGGGAGAGAGAATATTTCAAACCAGATTTCCTTCCTAATTGATGCGTTAAGTAGGAAAAAAATTGGGCAGGAAGTCTTAAAAACCTATGTTTTAAATGTACTCCATTATAATTCAGATAAAAATCACATAAAATTTTATAGCACATAATTTTGTACTCATTTTTGCAGCTAATTTCATTTATTTGATTTCTCCTTTGATTTGAACATAGAGACGTACCTGAGAAAACCTTCCGATTAACCTCTCCATCGCCACCCACATTTCTCTCCCACGGTGTCTCTAGCTTAAATGTCTTCGAGCGCTCTTTGAAATGGCTTGAGATCTCATCTCATACACTGGAAGAGCTCCAGAACTGTCCGCAGCTCTGAGCAGATAGACGGTGGGGATGTGAGTGAGTCTGCCTGTCGGCCGACGGTCTGTAATAACCGTGTAACGTGGACTGTGCCTGGCTTGAGCCAGACTGCCTGGGATTGAATTCTGGTCGCGCCTCTTTCTGTGTGATCTCGGTCAAGTTACTTAACTTCCGTGTTCCTCGTTTCCTCATTTAGAAGTAGAATGATTATTGCACTTGCTTTCCGGATTAAACGAGTCAGTACCTTAAAGGATTGTTAGGAGAACTTGGCAGATGGATGTATATAAAACCCTTGGCACAGTGTCTGGCATGTAGTGAACATTATGTAGGTGCGCATTATTCATTTCCCAGCTCACTTTTCCATCGCTCACTGGCTGTTACCCCTGTAGTCTAGCCTGTTGTTGCTGCCATGCCTTTTTCTGCATCATTTTGCCTCATGCCAGACGCCAGCCTTCCTTCATTCTCCTGAAGGCATTGTGCATATCAAACACTGTACAGTAATAGCTGACATCTACTGAGTGCGGATCTTGTGCCAGTGTTATTAATACTTAACATCTATTAGCTCATTTCTGATCACAACTCTTCCAGATAAATATACATATCCTCATTTTACAGAAGAAGAAACTAAGGCGCAAATAGGTTAAATAATTTGTCTGAGGTCACCCAGCTAGGGAAGAGTGACGCTAGGTTTTCAAAATGTTCACTTACCATTCTCCTGGGGAGAAGTGTAAGCCACCCAGCCTGTGGTAGTCTGTGGAAGCTCAAACGGACTAAGACAGTATCTTATTTGATTCTTTCTAAACTTCTATGAGATGGATATTATTATTACTTTTGTTTTACAGATGCGATATGTAAGATTTAGAAAGTTAAATGACTTGTTCAAGGTCGCATAAGAAACAGCCAGGTGTGGCATTCAGTTTCTGACCTCAGATCCGGGACTATTTCTGCCTCCCCTCAGCTAAGCAATAAGAGGATGCAGAAGCATGTGAAGACCCAGCCACATGCAAAAAAAACCCCTTCCTTGTACTGTTTCATCTCCAGTTTTTGGCCCTTTGACTTTTCTCCTCACACATTTCCCAGAATTCAAATCACCGTTTTGGTGTTGTCCTGCCAGACTGTGTCACTGTCCCCCTGGAGTGCAGCCATGATGGGCGCGGGAAGGAGCGACTGAGGGCGAAGCACTGTCTATAATGTAGCCTCAGCGTCAGAAATAGTTGTGCCATTTCCATATTCATCTCAAATGTTTATAATTCACATGTTAATTGAAGTCTGAAGGGAGGGAATTTTATTGTGGGAGGTTCACAGGTACATGGAGTTCTCTAAGATTTATGTCTTTGAGACTCTGTGAATCCCCTTCGCAGAATAATTAGCATGAGAACTTATGCAAGAAATTTTCTATACAAACTAAGGAATTTGTTCATCCTTAGCATTGTCTCTTAGTCCCATGCCTAATGCAGTTATTCATGTATCCATTAATTCCAGAAATAGTAACTTGAGTAGCGGTGTAGAATAGTGAATGTGTAGAATAGAGGGAGGAATCTAAAGCCAGGCCGCCTGAATCGAGATCCAGAGCCTGCTACTTACTAGCTGGATGACTTTGGCACACAACTTAATCTCTCCATGCCTCCTCTGTAAAATGAGGATAATAGAACCTACCTCTTAGGGTTGCTGTGAAGATCAATAAACTATTGAATGGAAAACACTTGGAACAATGTTTGTCTGTTACAAGGATTTCTCAAATGGCCCTCAAATATGTCCTGCTCTGATGCCCAGGACCCATGTCAATGATGAGACATTACTCCCATGGTCATGTTATGTAGGCACAGTTGACCTTAGATAAGGAGATTATCTGGTGGACCTAGTCAATTGGACGGCCCCTTCAAAAGCAGAGTTTCTCCAGCTGATGGCAGAAGAGGAAGTCGGAGAGATTCCAGGCATGAGAGGGACTTGATATGCCATTGGTAGCTTTGTTGATGTAGCGGGCCAAGTGAGAAGGAATGTGGGCAGCCTTAAGGAGCTAAAAGAGACCCCTGGCTGTCAGCCAGCAAGGACATGGGGACGTCAGTCCTGTAACTGCAGGAAACTAAATATGGCCAGGAACATGAATGAGCTTAAAAGTGGATTCTCCCCAGAACCTCCCAATAAGAGCCCAGCCAGCCGATATCTTGACTTCAGCCTTTTGAGACCTGTGCAGAGAACCTGGTCTCGCTCGTCTGGACTTCTGAAATACAGAATTGTGTGACACTGACTGGGTGTTTGTTTTTAGCCACTAAACTTGTGGTAATTGGTTACACAGCAATAGAAAACTAATGCGGTTACATAGAAGTGCTTAAAAAAATTAGTTATCATTGCATTTATTATTTAACATCTTCAGGAATGATGGACTGCATGAGGCACCGAGGAAACACAGTTGGACAAGAAATGGTGCTGGCCTTCAGGGAGTATGTAGTCAAGAGGATAAAGCATTTCAGTTTTTCTGACATCCAAGCTCTACGAAGATCAACTGTTGTTTCATCTTGTACACATTCCTTTTTTCCTTCCTTGCTTTGGTTCACTTCTTTTATTATAAATATTCATTTTTTAGTTTGTTTCCCTTTCAGCCCAGCCACCAGCAGCAGCCGTTTGCCGTGAGAGAGTTGGGACTGGGATTTATTGGTTTTCTCCCATGCAGAGCCCTTAGGTGGTCTGGGAAGCTCCTGGTGTTTGTGTTTAAATATTGTAAGTCACACAAAGGGGACGTCTGTGTCTAACTGAAGACCTGTATAATCTGTTATCTCTAGAATCCACCACCTGGGGTTTCCGACAGCCCTGAGCACAGAGCAATTCCCAGTTTAATCAAACTGGGAAACAAAAGGAGCAGCGGGGGCTGCTGCGCGCGCGGTCCCCTTGAAGTTGTTCCAGGGGAAAGGGACCTTTTGTTACGGACAGCTCATTTTAGAGTTCAGTGGCCTGTGACACTTCCCCATCTGGCCGCTCAGCAGGGACCTTCTGATGCTTTCCTACACTCAAAAGCCATTTTGGAGGGCAGAACGGTAAAACTGCCATTAAGGGCTACTTGGTGGGAGGGTGGAGGGGGAAGACGGGGGCGGGGGGGGGGAATAAGGAAACAGTGGTATTAATGAACGTGCCTGCAGTGATTTTATGAGTTTCGTCCAAATATGAGGTGTCTTCATTTTCTGAGTCTTCGCTTTATGAAACGATTGTGGGTGTTGGTGTATCTTTATTATAGGTAATGATGATAATACCATTGGATTTTTTTTTTAACATTCATTTTAAAGGTCCTTGGATTGGACCTGGGGTAGGAAGGGGAAAACTGATCATTGTCCATATTAATTTTTAAGCACCTAATCCCCTTCTTGGATTGGAAACCAGTTCCTTCCTACTGAGGTTTTTCAGAAGAAAGGCATGAAAACTTTTCGAAGCCGTTCCAATATCAAAATAAATTTTATAGCAACCTAGAATTATAAAGCTGGGAAGCATCTCTCAGTCATCTGGTCTCACCCAGATAACTGCCCACTCGGGTGGGAGTCCGTGACCACATCCCCAGCAGAGAGCGCCCAGCACGTGAACAGCAGGACACTGCGAAGAGCGGGAGCTTGAGGGCAGAGTTGTTTCTCGATCATTGTTCTATTACTACCTGATTCTGTCACCTTGAGCAAATTATTTGACTTTCCTAAGCCTCAGTTTCCTTACCGATAACGGGGATGGTAGTATCTAACCTTCAGCCCAATCGTGATGATTAAAATAAATAACCAGTATAAACCATCTCCTAGTCCCAAGACTTAAAATATTTAAGCACAAAGATTTCCATCCAGCGATAGTTTTTAAATTTCCATAGTATAAGTTACGAGAGATGACTTGGGCAAATCTAGGTCTAGTTCGGAGAGGCTGGAGGACAGGGAAGGAGAAGGGGGGTTAGACTAAGTCCGTGAACGCCAAACCCTGCTGTCCAGCTACGTCCTGGGTATCTCCTGCCAGGCGTCTAAGAGACATTTCCGACTTAACAGATTCAAAAACCAAGATCGTACTCGTTTTTGCCCCTAAACTTGCTCCCGGTCTTTCCCACTCAGTTAATGGCAAGTTCATCCCTCCTTGTCATTGCGACGGCTCCTTTCTTTCTCTTACCCATTTAGACTGTCAGGGAATTCTTGTGACTCTACCTTCAAAATATGTCTAGAATCCCAAAACTTCACGCCATCTCCACTGTTTCTGACTTTGGTCCAAGTCATCAGCATTTTTTAATGCAAGAGTCAGTGTGATTCTACTAAAATATGTCAGACTAGATCACTCTTTGGCTCAAAACTCTCCAATGGGCTCCTTATATCACTAAAAAAAAAAAAAAAAGAAAAAAAAAAAGAAAAAAAGGCCAAAAACCTTATAATGGCCTACAGCAGTGTTGCTTGAGTATGATACATGAACCTGGGCCTGTCTGCAAACTGTCACTGGTCCATGAGGAGGTGAGGAGCTTGTGCCAGAATGTAAATCAACCATGTCACTACACCCACTGTTTCACTTGCCTGACATTTTGTTCATATGGGACTTTCTCAGTGAATTAAGTAGCACATTGATTTACATTCTGGCGCATCCTCCTCATCTGCCTGTCCTGTTCGCTCTCTGGGCTCATCTCCCGTTGTGCTTGTCCCTCCATTTTCAGCCGTGCTGGCCTGTTTATCATTCTCTCAACACAGCATCCGTGCTCCTGCCCCCGCGCAGGCCGCTGCCTCTGTCGGGAGCGCTTCCCTCCAGACGTTTCAGGCTTATTCTCTCACCGCCTTCAGGCCTCTACTCAGCTGCCGCTTCCACGAAGTCCTCCCTGACGACCCCGACATCCTCTGTCATGCTGTTCTGCTTTATATTTCTCCATAGCCCTTATCACCGTCCAAAATGCTAATGTAATTCACTTAATCCTTTTTAAGGTATCATTCTTGCGCCACTGGAATGTGTACTCTGTGAAATGAGGGGCTTTTAAATTAGTGTGTGTGTGTGTGTGTGTGTGTGTGTGTGTGTGTGTGTGTGTTAACTCTGGTATCTAGAAAAATGTTGGTAAGTAGTAAACACTTGAAAAATGTTTAGAGACTAAACGAATGCATTTGAAATTAAATAATTAAATGGTTTGATAGAAGCTAAATTTGCGTTTATTTTATGGGACCATATTTGTAAAGCTTTAAAAATAATTGTTCGGAAGCAGTAGAGTTTGAACCATGAGAATGAGCTGTTAAATCAGGCTGGGATGGGACTCGGGCGTCCGGGAAGGCAGTTAAAAGATTTACACAAATCGAAGGCTGGGGCGGACAGGCAGCGCTGATGCTGAAATGTATGAGTACCAGTTTTTTTTTTTTTTTTCCCTGCAGGCCCAGTATCATTTAGTGTTATTACTGCCATTTTTGCTCATTGTTAGGTGAAATGATACTACTACATCGTTTTAATATGCTTTTCTTTGATCATAAATAAGAATGAGTATTAGTTCCATATTTTTGCTCTTTATTTTTGTTTTGTGAAGTTTCGGTATTCAATTTTCCTTTAACGATTGGTATTTTAATATTTTAACAATTTATATTAATTTATGTAAAAATTTCTCTTACATATAAAGATATTTGTGTCTACTATGTATATTTTTCTATCAGATATTTATTTATTTTTTAAGGTTTACATATTCAAAGTTTTAAAATATTGTTTAGTTGAATATGTTGGTCTTTTCCATTTTAAATCTTCTGTCACTTTGGAGTTTAGAATTCCAGCTTCCTTCAGACTTTTAATTTCCATTTTTTGACTTTTTATTTTGGGATGGTTTTTGATTTACATAAAAGTTGCAAATGCAGAGAATTTTTGTTCACTCTTCACCCATCTTCTCCATGTTATCTTGCCCTACATTAGTATAATCATCAAAACTAAAAAATTAACCTTGATGAAACACTATTAACTCTACAGTTGACTTGTATTTCACCAGTTTTCCACTTTAGTGTTCTGTTTCTGTTCCAGAATCCAGTCGGGATCCCACATCTCAGTTGTCACATCTGCATAGTCCCCTCTGATCTGTCACAGTTCCTCAGTCTTGCCGTGTCTTTCATGACTTTGCCAGTTTTGAGGAAAACTGGTTGGTTATTTTGTAGACCGTCCCTCTATTTGGTTTGTGTGTTTTCTCATGAGTGGATTGAGGTTCTGTATTTCCAGCAGGAACACAACAGAAGTAGTGTCTGCGCCCTTCTTGGTGCATCAGAACAGACTCACGATGGCATCGGCGTGGCCCACCACTGGTGTCGTTCGCTGTGGTCGCTTGGTGAAGCGACCTGCGGGGTTTCTCGTCTGCAGGGTTACTGTCTTTCCCCTTCTAATTAATATCTTGGGAGACATTTAGAGGCCTTGTAAATATCCTGTTTCTCCTCAAACTTCTGCCCACAATTTTAGCTTCCATCTATGCAGTAATTATTACTGTGATTACTGTTATAATGGTGATTTTTCTGTTTCCCTTGTTTCTTCTTTCATTAACTGGAATTCTTCTGTAAGGAAGAGCTGTCTCTTCTCAGTTTGTTTATTCATTTAAGGGTAGACTGATGGATATTTATTTTATTCTGTGGGTTATAATCCAATACTATTATTATTTGTTTTGTTGCTCAGACTGTTGTAGCTCGGTACCATTGCCTTATTTCCACATGTCTCCACCCTTTAAAAAAATTATTTGAGTATTTCCTTCCTCTATTTTACTCTTTAAGTGTGTCTGTTTCTGTCAGGTAGGTGGGGAGAGATGGACGTGTCCTGTTGGGTCTTGTGGCCTTCCAAGACTTCCTTGGGGTGGAAGGAGCCTTGGAGACGGGGAAGCCCAGTGCCCCAAGTCATATGGTTGTTGCTGTTTAAATCATTTGTTGTGAGCGGTGTCCCAAGTGTTTGCTCGGTTCCAGCTATGGATAGCAACAGGCTCGACACATGCCATCTCAATGATTCGGAAATTAATACCTGAAAGAAGAGGTAGGAATTCCAACTTCTCGTTTCCTGTCCAGTGCTATTTCTGTGTTCTTGAGAAAGCTTAAGGCAGACTGCGGCACTTACGGGGACGTGCCATCTGGTTGTCTCTCAGCTCTATGGATTTTGAAACACGAGGGAAGATGGAAAGAGTGGTAGCTTCCTGGGCACGTGTAAACTTTATTAAAGTGATCATTTCCATTCCTATTTTTACTGGGGGAGGCAGTGATACTGCCAAGTAATGAGTGTTTCATGCCTCAGCTAAAATGGTGTCGTGTTAAGAATCTTGGTGTTGAATCGCCTTCCCGACGTCCCAGCTCTCAGCTGCTGTCCTTCCAGTTGTCACCTGATATATCTGGCTGAACAGCTTCCAGTCCCCGTGCTCTTGCCCGTGACTCACCAGCCCTACTCTTGCTGGATTAGTCTTCGGGGATCACAGGACAGCTTGGCTTCTTCCTGCCTCGCCAGTGCACTGCGAATGCCAGCCACAGGGAGCTTGGCGTGATGGGGCACAGATACTTGGGACCACCGAGTCGCTTCTCAGGGACGTCCCTGCCCATGAATGCGAGCCAGTGACCTGCAAGTGAAACAGTCTTTAAGGACATTGCTAGACTTTTCAGACGCTCTAGTCTTTCCCCCATTTGTGTTAAGTCTTTTGTCATATAATGAATTCAGTTTAAGTCAAGCAGAATTTTCTGATCCTCAGGATTAATATAAGTCAATTAGTTATTACCCATGAGATCTTATTTGTGAAAGTGGCTTAGGTCAAATGAATAGCCCTTTATTCTTTTCTTGCTGTGCCGATTCTTTTCTGGTATTTTGTTTTGGAAGTCTATCCACAATTTGAAAGGTACATTTAATTGCCACGCGGTTTTAAATGGAAATGCTGTCAGCTTGAGGCAGTGACAACAGCCCAGATCGGACAATGGAGAGCTGTCTCATAGCTAAAGGTGTGAGGCTGAGAGTAGCCCCGATGCCCGTGGCAGGCACAGAGCACGGAGTGCTGGAGAAATTAGCCGCCGAACTCCCTCGTCTGCAGTTGTTTATCTTTGGTTGCTCTTTTTTCTGAAAGGAAACATCCTAGACTTAAATCCCGATTGTCTAGAGAAGTTTATTCTGTCAAAATATATTTACTGAGCTAGTGACTACGTGCCAGGCATTGTGCTGATAAAGCTAATATACCCCCATGAACAAAGTGGCCTTGACCCGATGGAGCTTAAGGTCTACAGCAGCGCTGCCCAGTAGAAATATAATGTGCACACTGCCGCAACTTAAAAAATTTTAGTAGCTACATTAAAAAAGTAAAACGGATTTGGTAAAATCAATTTTAATAATATATGATACTTAATATATCTAAAATAGTATTATGTCAACATATAACCAAGATAAAAATTATTAATGATCTTCTTCTTGTTTTTGTACTAAGTCTTCAAAATTTGCTATGTATTTTATACTTACAGCGTGTCTCAATTTGGACTTGCCACACGTTAAACGCTCAGCAGCCCATTTGGCTAGTGGCTATTGGCCTGTGGCAATGCAGGTTGATCGACATCCTATACATAATCACATAAGTAAGTATTTGAATCATAATGGTAGTAAGTGCAATAGTGAGGGAGGAAACTCTGCTTAATCAGCACTGGGGAAGTGCCTGTGGATGCTGCAGGTAAGACTTGAGGGGTGAATTGGAGTTAGCCAGGAATGAAAGAAGGTAGCAGCACTCCAGGCAAACGGAACAGACTGTACGACCACTTGGAGTTGAAAAGGAAGTGAAAAGGAGGCCAGGATGCTAAAATTTGTAAGTGAGGGGAGAATGACGGTGCTAAGAGCAGAAGGAGAGTAATCTAGTTTTAGAAATCCAAACCAGAAGAAATCTAATTTTAGAGGAAAGATCCATTTGCTTTTAAGATGTTGGGTTTCAGGTGCAAAAGATGGGGACGTGGAAGAGGGAAACCAGAGTGGAGGAGGACGGAGGTTTAGCCTCCAGAGCCGATGGCGCTGGCAGGTTGCACACTTCGTTGAACTAATGTCTGAACTTGCTTTCTGGGGCCACTTGGTAAGTGCGCTCGAGACCTCGGTGCTGGGAGTGGGGCCAAACGGGGTAAAGGGATGAGGAGGGTCCTGGAGAGGGTGAAAGGCCGTGATGGGGAGATTAACCTCACTGATGAAGTCTGGGGGTCAACAGAAGAAGGAATGGAAGATTCAGTCAAAGGAGTGGAAGCCTGAGAGAGATGGAATAAAGTGGGGGATCAGAACTAAGAAGGGGTATCAAAGCAGGTCACAAGTGATTGGTGAACGGTAGCTTTCTGTAGTTACCGTCAGCAGCAGGGCTAACCAGGTTTAAGGTCAAGGCAAAGGGTACAATAAGCACTTTAAACAATGCTCACGTTACTGATACTTCTACACCCTGGTGGTTTCAGGGGACACGACTCAGAGACTGAAGAGAGGCCCTGGAAGACGGGCTGATTCTTCTAAGGGCCACAGTACACTCATGAGCTCAGAGCAAAAGCTGACTATTTAGCAGACACTGTGGGGAGCCCGCTCCGGCTGTCACCGCCCAGGCTCTTATGATCTGGCAAGCCGGGTGTCTGCTGCTCTCAGCAAATCTTAAAGAGATGGTGGCGTTAGAAGCTGTTAGTTATCTCTCAGATGGCGAAGCTCTCCTCCACCTGTCACCAGGAGAAGGCAGGGCATTCGTCGAGCACGAGGCCTCTGGTCAACAACCACTAAGTTTAAAGCTTGAACTCCATCGAGATTCACTTACAGCTCGCTATGTCTGCACCGAGATCACACGAAGAATTCTGATTCGTAGGCTCCAGAATTAATTTCTTCCACCCTCTCAGCTGGAATGCTGAGACAGCAGGCTTTGCTCGCTGGCTGCGAGAGAATGCAGCAGTTAGTAAGATGGGCAGGGAGCCTGTTTGAAGACCCAGTCGGGAGCTGGGCATTGTCTGCAAATGCTGCAGTTAAAAACAGAACAAAACAAGATCATCCAACAGACCTGGTGCCTTTTAGCAGGGGAACAAAAGCTGTGCTGTGTTAAAATAATAGGTTGAGGTTCTGCTGTGGGGGTGAGCCTAGTTTTGAAGGGCGTGAGTTGGCTCAGTGATACGTGTGGAAATGTTAACGTCTGCTCCTTTGATCTTGGCTCTGACAGCCCTCTGCCTCATCACCCGAAGTTAAGAATGCATGATGGGTACCTAAATAATAGGGAGTAATGATATGTGGGACTGAGCAATCATAAACCAAGACCGGAAGAGTAGTTTTAATCTAGGCTTGTCAAAATAACTATGTGTCTGCATTAGCGACGTGTTGATTAAACAATGATAAGAGCTGCGTTAAATCATTCTGGAACACTGCAACTTAAAAATATCAGTACGTTAAGAGGAAATATAATTAGGTCTTCGGTCGTGAGCCCTTTTCTTAGCAGTGCGTCCAGGCCTTTTGCGGACGGGGAGGGAAGGAACAGGAAGAGGGCTGGGGAGTCGGAAGCTGCCTGTGACCGGCCCGCTCGGCGCTTGGAGGTCGTGACAAGGAGTGTGGATCTTATCCTAGGACTAATGAGAAGTCACAGGAGTGTCTTCCATGGGGAGTGTGCACGGGGTCTGGTTTGTGTTTCTGGAAGCTCACGCGGGCTGCCGTGCAGTACAGCCATATTAGATGCAGAGGGAGAGAAGTTCCCATTCTGATTCTGGTTGTGTAGCTGGTGAAAGGCCTGATTCCCAAGTGATGGTGGCCACACAGGGAAGCAACCCAGAGGCATGGAATGAGCCGGACAGCACTGTAGCAAGAGGTTAGCACTGCCCACATTTCTCACTGGTTTGCTAAAGCAGCCAGAATCCAAGGCGATATGCGTAGAAGAGACTTCTTTGAAACTTCGTTTAAAGAGAAGCCGTGCTTAGGAACAGGCTTGAAAACATGGAAAATGTGGAGATAAATGTCAGCCTCGTCATGCGTACGGGGCTGGCACCCATCAGCGTGCTGGGCAGACTCCCCGGAGCAGGCCCCAGACGGGAGGCTCCCGTGCCGTGGTCCTCCTACCCTGACGAGGAATCTCCAGGGATTTGCTTCCAGAAGGACCCTCTGGATGCGAAGTCCACCCCTTTCACTCCTTGTTGAGACAAGCTTCCTACCTCTGCATCCAGGGGTCAGCATCTGTTCTCCCCGCAGCCAGGTGTGCGTGCGCTGTGCCCTTTCGCATCGTGCCGCGCAGAGAGGAGACAGACAGCTTCTCTTTGCCTCCTGATTTTACTGCAAAAATTCTCATATTACCTAGAGGAAATTTCAGGGTAGGGGTAACATGCAGTCCGTCTTATCTCCTTTGTTGGGAGTCCCTCGTTTTGCCTCGCCTTGGCAGAAGGAAGCTGGGGGACACTCGGTGACTGCTCTGCGTATGTCTGTAACACTGGACCCTGTTTGCTTCATCCCAACTCCCGCCTCCAGAGCCAGACTGGACTGGTTCAGCAAAGCTTTTTCTCTTTCTCGCTTCTGAGGTTTCTAGAGAAACAAAGTTCGTTTAGTGTGGCCACAGACTTATCTCTTCAGCCCGTAAGCTGGGAGGTTTTTCTTGAAGCCACCTGACCCTCCGGGCAGCTAGCAGCCTCTGACTTTTGCCTTTGGACATTACCAGATTCCCTTTTCTGCCACAGGGACTGGGCTCCCTGGCCTGTCACTCAGTTGAGACTTGTCTCTCTATGTGCACAGTCTTATCTCTAGCGAAGCCTGGGCTTCCTAGTCTGCCTTTCTCTGTGAACTTCATTTCTCTTTAGCAAGACATCACCACCCAACCTTCCAGACACAGGTTAGCGTGGCCCCTCCCGTCATCTTTTACATCTTAAGCACTGGGACCTGATAAATGTGAAACAGACTTGTTCTCCCGTCATATCCCGGGCCTCTATGCAATACGTTTTACAACTGCGATAGATTGTGGAAGTTCAGCTCAGTTATTTAAAGGTCATCTCTGGATTTTTATTAATTCGACTTCTTTTAAAGTTTTTCTAAAAGTTATTTTTTGTTTGTTTTAAAATTTCCCCCTCTGTATACAATTTTCTGAGTATCTGGATCTCCCAGATTTATTAATATACCTCTCAAAATATCTGCTGTTTTTCTTGAAGAATATTGGGCTCTTATATATCTAAGGTTCAATAGTTTTTATAAAAAGCTCTCAGAATATTTTTAAATGTACATTTTGAACTTTAAATTGAGATGTGTCAGATCTTTTTACTTCAGTAATTACAGTTAAAAGTAATTTTAGCTCTAATTTTAAAAGAGGTACATCCTAATCATTATAATTGTTCCAGTATGCATTAGTAAAAATACATGTTTCTATTATTATAGAACAAAGGTTCATTGGACTTGCATCTTTGCCCAGCATTCTGGCTCAGTTGCAAGTACAGGAAGAAGGATTAAGGCATTGGGGGGGGGGGGAGTCTGTACCTTAACTTAAGTGTTTCACAGATACGGATGTAGTGGGCTGGGGAGGGGAAAACACCGTTTGCCTCGAGTCTTTCTTGGGTCAAGCTTTGATAGCTATAATGACTTCTCAGAACTCAGGAGTGCAACTCACTGCCCATTCTTAGATCTTTTTTCCCTCAGTTATATAAATTCCCCTGAGCTTAATTACACATAAAAATGTAGACAGAAAGGTCATTAAGCGGCTTATACCAAGGTCAGAGTACCTATGGATTCTCCACCTGCTTTTTGTTAGGTTACACATTAGTATTTACAGGTAATGGACAATGAACTAAATGCTAGAACGTTTTAGGACTCGAACAGAAAAGTGCTTTGCATAAAATCCAGTACTTACACTGGCTTTGACGTGAGCCCATCTGGACGTTTCCCTCTTTCTCTTCTTACTCCTGACTTGGAGAAGAAGAGCCTTTACAGTGATTTTTCAGCCTTTGTAGATTTTTGAGTCTTTGTAGAATTCCAGTTTACTTCACTTTGATCTATGGCTTTTAACAATTTATGCATCAGTGAAGCCGATTATGGGAGTCTTGTTTTTTCTTTTTACAAAATTAGGAACAAAGGGATACAGTTTAGAGACATAGTCTTTTTTCCTTTTTCCTTCTCTTTATTCATATTCCTTCCACCTGTTCCATCAAGATGATTTTCTTTATACGAGCACTCCATGCTTACTGTGGACAAATGAGAAAATACAGAATAGCAATAGAAGAAACTTACCCCAAATTCTGCCATGCAGAGGTGACCAGCTTGGTCTATAGCAGTGTCCTCATTGGTGCATTAACACGCCAGTTTCTATCAACTCTTCCTAGGGATGCTCTCTACCTTGGATCTGTATATAAAATTTATTGTTACTAGAACCATAGAGAGGTCAACTGTTTCAGAGACCAAGTATAGCAGGAGAATGAAAAAACAATAACACTGCAGTGTAATGTGCCTTTAATGCCAAGGACAGGTGGCACCAGTGGCGTGTTTGCCTGTGGAACCACGTGGCTTTGTGAGGACAGAGCCCTGTCAGGGCAGTAAACAGTTTGTCTCAAACAGATGCAGACTGCATCATGACAAACTTATAGCATGGAATCGCACAGAACTCTTTTCCTTTTACAAGTCTTTGAAATCTTTTAAGTGCCTGGCCTCATTTATAATTAAAGAAATAGTAATTGAAACAAATCTGAGCTCTGCTACTACTTATTAAATTAGCAAAAAACAAAAACAAAAACAAAAAAAAGAACATTAGTTACAAATCCAAAGCTAATGGAGGTGTGGGAGAACAGATACATTCATATGTTGCTAGTGACATTTCATTTGCTCCAATGATTCTGGAGTGCTTTTTTTCCAATTATAAGAGCAATAAAACTTATTTTGTGCCTTTTACTCAGTCATCACCCACATTGTGGGATATAGCTCAAGGAAAAAATAATAATAATAGAAAGCAACTTATAAAGATTTAAATTATATAATCAGGAAAATCATTGTCAAAAGACTCCCCTTCTGCTTCACCATTCTTAGAAATGTGTATTATCCTCTTAGGAGAGCTCTTGAAGTAATGAAGTCTTTAAATGTGACCGCGCCGGAGAGAGGTTTCTCTGGTCTAAGTGGAAGGGTATTGTCGGTGACTTTCTGCACAGAATAAGCTGTTTGTGAATTTCCTTTATTTCTATGAAATTTCTCCAATTTATACACTAATACTGATTTGAAAGATAATGGAATACAGAATTAACAGGAATCTTAGAGGACATTTCATTTAAGTCACTAGCTGAGACAGGATCTCCTCTAAGTACATAGCCAGATGTCTGGTCATTGCTTGATCAACCCATTACCCTTTCCATACTTAGAAAATTCTTCCGTATGTTAAAACAAGATCAACCTACTTGAAACGTCCACCTACTAATTTCATTTTGGCCATCAGGGCACATGTGGTATAAATGTGGTTTTCCTCTGTCTTTTTTTTTTTTCCCCGCCCCAGGACAAAAAGCCTAAGCTCCTCTGATGTTCAATTTTTTTTTTCCCCCTCTGGAAGGATGCCAGTTTCTACTCAAAACATTGCAGAAGGAAATGACCGGAACACCTGGGTGTAACTCAATGCTGCAGAAAGGCTAGTAGGACTGTTCATTCTCGCACTTCATTGTATGAATATTAAGACCTCGTTGCTTTTTATCCTTGCCATTTGCCTGTATCGTGTGTGTCTACAGCGAAAACCTGTTAGTATTTTCGTTTGTGTGGCTGTGTGGGTTCTTCTCCTCTATCCTGTCGCATTGCTTATTTGAATCAAACTGTAGTTCTTCATCTATGGCGCGAGTGTGTGTGCATGTAATGTAATGAAAATAATTTAGATACACTAACAAGCACTGATCTGAATTTTTGCATGTGTAAATGTCCACCTCCTAGATCAACACAGAATTTTTCCAACACTGAAAGGTTCTCTCAGGCCCCCACAGTCAACAGTTCCCCAAATGTAACCATTATTCTGAAGTTATTTCCATAGATTAATTTTGCCTGTTTGAACTTCACATGAAAGGGATTGTGTAATTCTAGTCCTCACATTGGTGTCTGTGAGATTTATTCATGTTGTTGAATGAGGCAGAAGCTTACTGTTTTTTTTTTTTATTATTGCTATGTAGCGTTCCATAGTATGAATTATACCAGAATTTTTTAAAATTACTTTTAAAATTAATTTATTAATTAATTTATTTTTTTAATTGAAGAAATGATTTAAATCCCCCCCATCTTGAATTATACCACAATTTTTAATGTATTCAATTTTTGCTTTTTTGACAATTCTAGTATATGCCTTTTGGAAAATATAAGTATGCCTGTCTGTTGGGTATATCCTCAGGAGTGGAATTGATGGGTCATGAAGTGTATACATATTTTGCTTAGTACACACTGCCAAAGAATTTTCCAAAGTGGTCGTACCAGTTTATATTCTCAGTAATGTATAGAGTTCCAATCCTTTATATCCTCTCTGCACTAGTTATAATGTCCTTTTAGCCATTTTAAAGAGGTGTATGGTGTTATTGTTGTTTTAATTTACATTTTCCTGATGACTGGTTATCCATATAATTATACTATAAAATTAATTGCATGATTTAGCTCTGTCAAAATGATTTTGAATCGCTACTTTGTTATACCGTGAATTTGCTATTCTACTTAGCTTGTTGCTACTCTCTCATTTTATTTCTGTCACTTAGCCTCTAAGTCCCCATAACATAGGGATGTGAACAGGCTATTGTATCAAGCCCATCGAAGTTGATATCAGTGTTTCGATTGGCATCCTTGAGTAGAACATTCACTCAATTATGAAACCAGCCTAACTGTATGCTCATCAGCCCACATTTCACCAAGCTGTCCAGTAAAGTTATCTAGAAATATTGCAATTCAGATCCTCTCACGCCTTAGTGTTTTTTCGATCTGTCGGTCTACTTGGTACTCCTATCAAAAATGAAGTAGGTTGAAGTCGGTATTGCTTGTGATTCCAGAGTGGCCCCTTTAATCATTTGTTCCCTCTCTGTGAACTCACAAGTCATCCTTTTGATTTCATAATGATATAGCTTCAGCTTTATACATGTAGGACAGCGTTTATAACTTCTTACTTGAAACAAAAGTATGATTTACAGTGGTCTCCTTGTTTCATTCAATTTTATTTTTTATAAATTAAATCCTTAAAGATTTTAAGACAACTATATAACAAGTATTTTTTTTTTTTTTGGAGGATGGGAATTAAGAAATTCTTTAAAATACAAAAAAATTCTAATTCATCTTTAAACTTGAATTTCTAATTATCTGATATTCCTAATCACATGTATATTAAAGCAATGCTTTGCTTTTTAAAATGGGCAGAATGGTGGGGGAAAAAGAGTAGTGAGAAAGATTTTTTAAAAAGATAGGTTAAAACTATAAACCGCTATAGATAATTTGATAAAATTATCTTGGTCTATTAAATAGGATTTCAGTGGGCTTAAAAAGATAGTCACCTTTTGGGTCTACGGCCATGCCACCCTGAACAAGCCTGATCCTGTCTGATCTCGGCTGCTAAGCAGGGTCAGGCCTGGTTAGTACTTGGATGAGAGACCACCCAGGAAGACCAGGTGCTGTAGGCATAAAAAAATAAAAAGTGAGAGATTGTAAACTGACAAGGTCCTTGCAATCTGTGAGGTCAACCAAGGATTGCTTTGCCTAAAAAAAAAAAAAAAAAAAGGATAGTTACCTTTTAAAATGTCTTGGACATGGACATTAAGAGAATCTGTCCTGGCCTTGAGAAATACAGTAGCAATAGCAGAAGTAACCAATCTATGTTATAGGGCTAGGGTTGCTGGGTTTATTTCTTTGTGATTTAAGTAGGAAAAGTAAGATTTTATGGAATCTACCTACTATAATTAGCTGAGCAGCTGCCCTAATTGAAGATTTTTTGGCCACGACAAGTCACAATTAGCCTTGTGTTTTATGTTTCTCATCGCATTGTATAAATAAAAGTTTTGAATCAAGGAGAAGCTACAGCTTATCTAGTTCGGTGTTAAAATTTACCTGTGAGGGGATAAAGACCCAGTGAAGCTCAATGATCTGCTTGTTTCATTACCCAGATAGTGGTCGAAGGAGCAGATGGACGAAGTTTCTGCTCTCATGAAGAACACATTTTAGTTGGAAAGGGATGAGCTAGAAGCAAAGCACAAGTACCTGAAACACACGAGGTAGATGATGATAAGCATTAGACAGAGAGTCTGGGGTGTGTTATATGGAGCAGTCAGATCTTCTCTTTCCTCTTTACCGAAATGCTTCCTGAATGACAGTTTTAATGAAATAGAGGCGTTAAATGACAGATTACTTAGTGGGTATATTGAATATTAAAAATATAAATTTGTTTTTATCAATCAATTTGTTTTTTAATAAAAATCCAGACAGTATTTCCAAAATTAAGATACATATAAATGAAAAATACACTGAAGAAAATCTGAAACTTCCCACTGTGTTGTCTGGGACAAATGGATCACATATTTTTACCTTTGAAACTAATTTTTTCAGATGTATTGATTAAAGAGAACCTTTTCTCAGAGGGGTTCAGTGAATCGGTATCAGAGCGTATGATTAGAGAGTATTTCTATAGCTTTTCTAGGGAAGAATGGAGCGTTCTTAGTGGCCCCCTCCGATCCTGGTTTTGTCCTGGAAGCTCTCTCAGTGTACATTTTGTCTAACTAGGCTATCTTGCAGCCTCAGTTCCTATCTTTCAATTTCCCGCCACCAAACAGGAAAAACATTTAGCATCAAGCACTCTACTAGACTTGAGGGAGCGTTTAAAAAATGTCTGCGATAGGACCCTGACCATCAGGGATGCCATACTATAATTAGAGAAAAGATAACAGTACCAGGTAGTCAGCGTGTTGAGCAAGTAGTACAGATAAGAAACGTGGCGGATACACAGAGGGGAGAGAAGCGCCTTTCTGTTGGAAACTTTCTTTGGCGGAATTACGAGCTGGCCTGGACCCTGGAGGCTGTGCTTTGGAAAAGAGAGTACTGTTTATTATAGCAGTACTTGTGGAAGATTTTTCAGATAAAGCGTCTGCAGGGACCAGGGGCAGAGGTTATTACAGTTCCGCAGTGACAGACATCTTCAGTCCAGTGGCGACCGGCAAAACCAGTTGGCTGGACGAGGTGAATGGGGTGGATTACAACAAAGGAAGAGACTGAAGATGACCGTGCATTCCAAGTCCGGGTGACAGATGGCTTCATTCACAGGACTGAGGAAGTCTGGAGGGATTGCTGGTTTGAGAGTAAGGTGATATTTAATTGTAGGCATGTCAAGGTGTTGGCAACAAATCTGATTCAAAATGTCCATGAGGTAGTAGGAGTGAAGGGCTGGGGGCTGAGGGCGAGGTAATGGTAGAGTTGTTAGCCCTGGTCAGTGGGGGAAGGATGTGCAAACTCATTAAGCAAGGCGTTTGGGTCTTTCCACTGAGGCATTTCTAATTGATCTCCTAGAGTTAGATGATTCTTTAGCAGCTAAAGAGAGCTGACAGTCATCGAGCCAGTACTCATCTCACTCGATACTTGATGTTAATGACAGTGAATGGGATGGGCCATATGAGTGCCCAATCGGTCTCATTCCTGCTTGTATGATGTGATCATACTACATGTATATTTACATATATATCATACTACGTATGTATTTTATCCCATCAATAAGCAGGAGTGGGGCCAAGTGGATACTAACACACACACACACACACACACACACACACACACATGTCTGTCATCTATCTACCTACCTACCTACCTATCTCATATAATTTGTAATCCAGACCAGGGCATATTTGAGAGTGAAAGATGGGCACAGTTAAATCATGCTAAGTCAGCGTGTACACCAGGACCGCGCTAGGCAAAGCTGTAAGCATAGACATCCTGCGTGTTGAAGTATAACCTGATGCTGAGGGGCGCTAAGGGAGCGAAGAGCAGCTTTTAATGTTTTATTAGCTGTGTGTTTCCGAATAAACCACTCAGTCTCTCTAAACCTTGGGTTTTCCATCTATAAAATTTAAGATAATACCCTCGTCCCTCTACAGTTCTTTTCAACATAGCAGCCGAGTGATCCTTTCAAAATATCCACAAGTTCTGAGTACATGGGTGACGGCAGGAAGTCAGTTAGGAAAGTATTTCAGAAATCCAGACCAGAGGTTAAACTGGAGTGGTAGTAATGAGTCTTGAGAAGAATTTAGAATCTGCTTTTTGGTGAGTGAATGAAAGATGTTAGGATGAATTTTTTGACCTAAGTAACTAAAAGAAGAAAATTGCTATTTGTGAAGTTGGGAAGACTATGAGTCTAGAGTTTGGAGGAGGAACAGGAGTTCAGCTTTAGAAATGTTAAGTTTGGGTTGTCTATTAAACACCCAGTAGAAGTATTGAGTAGGATATTGAAGTCTGCAGTTTAGGTGGTAGTTGGAGCTGGAGATATACATTCGGAAGTTATCAGATGAGAGCCATGAGATCAAACATCACCAGGAGAGGTGATTGATGGTAGATAGAAAAGAGGAGGGAACCAAGGACCAGGCCCTGTGCATTCTGGCTAAGAGAGAAGGTAAAAGAAAAGGAAGTGGCAAAGGATATTGAGAAGGATAGCCAGAGTGGTAGGAAGAAAACCAGACAGAGGTGTCTTGGGATAAAAGAAAGGAATGTTTATTAATGGGAAGGGAATGCTCACCTGCATTGTATACATAGATCAAGTCAGATGAGGACTTAGACTTGGTCATTGAGGAGTGGGCGGGGCGCGGGAGGGGCTAAAGCTTGAAAGGAAGGGTTCGAGAGAGGATGGGAGGAGAGGAATCGGAGACAGCAAACCAGAAAACTCCTTTAAGATTTTCTCTGACCGGGAGAAGAGAAACGAAGTCATAGCCAGGAGGGAAAGTGGAGTCGAGAGCTTTTCCCCCCAAGATGGACAATGATCGAGTAGAAAAGAAAGAATTGAAAATATGATAGTGAGAAATGGGATTGGTGACGTGCTGTCAAGAAGGAAAAGAGGAAGTACACAAACTGGAGGGGACGACGGTCTTTGCTTGTAACTCGGGCAGTTCCCGTACGGTCACAAGCATGCGTGTCTGCGGGTAGACGTGGGGTGTGATGCGAGTAGAGGTCAGAGTCCTTGGGTGGTTCTGAGTGTGAGCCTGGTCATTCCTAAAGCATGCTAATGTCTGCCTGGGGGTGTTGTGCAGAGAGCTGCATGTCCCCTGTGACCTTTTAATAAAACTCATTGGAGTTAATGTCAGTTTGGTGCTTTCACTGTGTGAGACATTGGAAGTCTGGGTTTTATTTCATTTCCATGTGAATCTCCCAAAGCATATCACTTCTCTGAACTTCGGTTTCTTCATCTGTGTGTGTGTGTGTGTGTGCGCGCGCGCATGAGAGAGAGAGAGGAGAGAGAGAGAGAGAGAGAGAGAGAGAGAGAGAGAGAGAGAGAGAGAGAGAGAGAGAAAGGGAGGGATTGAGGGAAGGAGGGAGGGATTAGTTTATTTTCCTTTTTCTTTTGTGGGGGAATTTATTACTTTCCAATTCTATGCTTTCCTCATTCTGCTTCATTAAATTCTCCCACCCCCTTGCTTTTTAAATTCCCCTTGTTCAGAAGGCAAAGTTGAAAAACTCTTGAAAAATGTCCTGTTCCGTGGCAGTGTACTTTTGTGTACACTTGGCATTGGAGGGGCATTTTGTGGCTTACATGTACTTTCTTATAAATTATAACATGCTGATGGGCAAGGACAGTATCAATTTAATGTTTTACATATGGCGATTTAGGGACACAGGGAGGTTAAGTGACTAGCCCAAGGTCACGCAGCTAGTAAGTAGTAAACCTGGGCCAGAAATCAAGTTTTTTTCCTTATAGTAAGGTGACTGACCGCCTTTTCCAATATTAAATTGCAATGTTAGAATAGAGACGTACAGTGAATATAAAATGCAGAGATACTAACTAAATAAAATATCCAAAATATATTCCATCATTTCTCTCTTGTTAAAAATATATTATTTTCATTATATATATCTAATAGAAGAGTATATTCTTGTTTTAAAGAATCCTGGCAGGCAGACAAGGCCAGTCCTCACTTACTTACCTGGTCTCACTGCCCTTCATAGGGGTGACTGCTCTTACCAGTTTAGAATGAGTCTCTATGTTTTAAATAAAAGTTTTTATCTGGCTAGAAAAGTAATACATTGTTATTATAAGAGAAAAAAAGAAAAAAAAATCCCCCACTCATTTTCTCACTACACAGATAAATATTTTAGTGTATTTCCTACTAGTCCTTTATTTATGCATATATTTATAACCATACATATTTTACATAATTGTAATTTTAGTGCATGTACAGTTGCCTGTCTTTAAAAATTGTTAACATTCTATCGTGGGCATTTTCTCATGTTGCTAACAGTTTTTTGGAAACATTTTTAACAGCAGCATATTTCTTTAGTTAGATGCAGCCCTGTAATTCAGTTAACCCTATACTATAATGAAATTTCCAGTGTTTTCACAGTTATAAAAAGGATGAGGAAAATGATCCTTTTTATAAGATGTTCCATTTTCTCTTTAATAGTGTGCATCTTCCTTTATTGACCCCACTGAGTGTTTTGTAGGAAAGAGACTAGGTACCATGTTAGGTATTGAATCCCACTGCCTGGGTAAGCGCCTCCCATCTCCTGAGCCATTTATATCAAAGAAATAATGGGGGCACAGTGATAACGAACATGCATCTTTGGTTACTCACTAGTGCCATCTGCTCAGGAAAACATTAATGAGCTTATATTTTTGACCGTGAAAAGTGCTTTCAGTTGCTGATCTTTTCTTTTTCTTTTTGCTGTTCGATTCTACCAGACTGTTGGATCCTTTGAACATATTGCCTGTTGTTTGGAGTAGTGAATGAACTCTCTGATTTTGAGCTGATTTAAACATGATGGTAGAAAAACCATGGTTAAAAACAAAAATCCCTCTAAACTTTGGATGTTGTACTGAACGAGTATAGAATGAATGTTATAGTGATTAAAAGTTCCCACAATCTTTTTGATTAATAAACAAATCACAAAACTTTTGAATAATAGGCAATCGCTCAGGGATTACAAATGAAAGCAGAAACATGAAAATGATCAACCTAAATGGTAATGAAATAAATTAAAGTAACTACTAAAATTAGATAATCTTTTAAACCTATGCAAATGTAAAATTTTTTCAAAATAAAATATCTAATTTTGTCAAGGATGTAGAGAAGTAAGCATTCATGGGAAGCTTATTGGCCAGTGAGGCTGTAAATTGGTTCCATTTGGTCAATTTGGAAATAAATATTAATGCCTTAAAATCTGTCTTCTCATCGAGCCCGTATTTATACTTAGAGAAATGTGTCCTAAAGAAATAATTCTTACCACAGGATACTAGTAAAAATTAATGACAAATATGTTCATTCGGCATTTTTTATACTAAGAAATAAAGAGAAACCATCTTAATATTAATTTATTCAGTTAGTACACATTTATTGAGTCCTGCTATGTGCCAGATTCCATCATTCCTCAGAATCTTTGAGTACAATGGTGAGCAAGGCATGTTCAAATTCCTGTGGTCCAGATGGTACTTCCATCCAGTCCTCCGGCGTCATTCCTTCCAAATATCTGTGCATCTGACCAAGCCATTAGCGCATTCCAGTGACTCTGTATGGATCTAACCCCAAGCCATCTAACCTCAGGCTATCTGGACAAAGGGAGCTCAGGTTTCTGCACACAGAGAAGTTGCCCTTCTTTATCGTCCCTCGGGACACCTCTAAATCGGTGTGAAACATTTCAGCAAACCTTTCAGCTAGAGCCAGAATATCAGGCAGAGGCTTCTCTAGACCTGGTTCAAGACTTTTTCCTTGTAGTGAAGTTATTCCCGGGCCACTCTCCTGCAGTCTCAAGTGTGGGCTGAGGAGGGCTGGCGTTAGGTCAGAAGTAAACATGCTGAAGGGATGGACCCCCGCTGTGGAACTTAAACTTTCAGAATGTCGTCTTCATGCTTCAC
The DNA here is from genome assembly GCA_003508835.1 of Eonycteris spelaea. NCBI lineage: Eukaryota > Metazoa > Chordata > Mammalia > Chiroptera > Pteropodidae > Eonycteris > Eonycteris spelaea. The sequence goes on from PUFA01000037.1 coordinate 6,078,991, forward strand.
AGCCTGTAGAAAAATACTTCTGCTTGATAAACGACATGCTTCATGGCGCACCCCGTTCACGGTGAGGCAGGGGGATAACACTCTCAGTGGTCGGCTCTTGTCCTGTGACCTGACAGTCAGTGTCTGTCTGAGTTCAGCAGCAAGGTGTTTTCCACAGGGGAATATCGACTGAAGAGAGGGCATGGCCGTCATCCAAAACACTGGGGGCCGCCACAAGACTCTTATGTTGGGACTTGCTGTTGGCTCTATTTAGCATCGTTATTTGCCTTATTTGATATTTTAAGCACTCTTGGATATGATGGATCACAAAGGCCAAGTAGCAGAGCTTGGTTCACTGCAGATAGAAAGCCTTCAATTGATTTGTGGCCTGCTCGAAGCAGGCAGCTTTTTGGGTCATCCAGTAAATAGGTCAGAGAAGCACATTTACGGGAATGTTGCCTTCCAAATCCAAAAGAGGGCCATAAAATCCTTAGCTTATTTTTAGTGGGCGTGAGGGGGCAAAGTTAGCAACTTCACCTGTACCTTGTGGGTGCCATCTCAACTTGTCCCAAATCAGTAGACCCCCAGAAATGTCACTGAAGTTGCAGATGCTAATGTTGTCTTTGAATTTTTTCCTTCTTCTTATATATATTGTCTTACCAAGGTATCTCATGTAACATACTTTATTTGTCATATAGAGGATCAGTGAGATATGGTATGGTGTTTATTAAGGAATCCATTAACTAGATTTGAGCACAAATCCAAGAATTTGACCTGAGGGAACACGAAGATAGGGATTTTGGTGTCTGCGTACTGAAGAAAAGAAAAAAAAAAACATTTTTCTCAGTAGTAGTTATTTATATATCAGGTACTAAGGACCATGTTAGTTTGCTTATGCAAAATGTCTACCTGTAAAAGAGCAGGTACAATTAGAAATGCTACTTGATTAAGTCTATGCTAATCTGTTGTTACTCTGTAAGACCCATCTTCCTGCTACACTGATCAAAGTAAGGTAAATAGAGAGGTGGTAAAAATCACCACACCTGCATCCTTCACGTCTCTAATAGTAGAACTAGTTTTTGTACTAGCAGGGAGTTCAAAGAGTTTTTTACGTATCCATCTCTATCATAATATTCCACGGTTAGGGAACTGATATGCAGATTCTGCCCAATTCTGGATCTGCCTATTCCAACTGTGCACGCAGAACCACAGATATAATCTCATGTAAGTTTATGGTCACCCTGAGCCTATGAGTAGGCAGGCTTATCTGATATTATATAACTTAACTACGAATGGTGTACCGCAGGATAGGGCTGCAGGGATTAGCACACTTTTAATACCAATATCAGTGAAGATGAAAAGGACTGTGTAGTGCCCTTTCCCCAATGTGTAGTTACCTTGTCAAATGGCCATATTTCCCATAGCGTTCATGGGAGGATCTAGAAGGAGGTTATATACTACCTGCTTTCATGAGATTGCAGGTTTATTACACAATAAACTGGAACTGCCTTTGAGGGATAAACTGGAACATAGACTGGACCTGCCTTTTCAGTTCTATGAAGTACCTCAGATCAGAGAATTGGATCAGGAGGGTGGCTTCCTATTACAGTGGCTCAAATCAGCCCTTTATTTGCCAGACCTAGAGTTTTATAGTTATATAAATCAAGTAAGACCTTAGTGGGCTACCCATTGTTTGGATCTGAGGGCCCCGCAATTAATAAGCCACCGAAAAGGATCATTGAAAAAGTCAGACAGTCCTGCACATTACATAATCATGCAGTTGTCTACCTTGCATTTGATCATTAAATACTGATACTCAGCCTTTATGACCCCAGGATCCTGGTATTTTCAGTGCAATCAGTGGAGTCATTTCTACTGCAGCATCTCTGTGCTATGGAAAATAGCCTAGTGAGAGCTTATGAGACATTTAAGCAAGACAGGGATGTTTTATTACAAGGAGAATTTGATGCTTTTCCCACTGGCAATGGACTCGGTGGTGGAGGTCTGTGTAGTCAGTCACCTGGATCTCCTCATATGTCCTTATTCCAAATCTCGGGATTCTAGTCTTTTATTATTTCTGCTCTTAGTTTCACCTCAGAAATCTACCTAGACTATAAATTTAACTGACATAGTAAGTTGGCAAAATCTGAGATTCATCTTTTTGTCTATTATAGGCCTGCAGGATAAGAAATAGTAGATTAATTCATATAGGACCATTTTAGAAATCTCTTGATTATTGGTCTGTGTTTTTAGCAACAATTTTAGGTTTGAGCTTCTCTTTTTTTTTTTTTTTTTTTTTTTTTTAAAGCCATTAACAACAACCACCCGATCTTCACTGTTTTTGCATTTCTTTATTCCTTTCATACAGAAGTTAGGTGACAGTGGCTCTTCCAAAGCCTTGCTTTGGGGGCAGTCTGATAACTCACTTACTCCTGGCTGCCATGGGCTGTCAGAATTTCGTCTGTTAGCATCAAACGGATTTGTATTATGATCAGCCACAGTTGGGTCAGTAACCAATTACTGTTTAAGGTGCGTAGAGTTCACCGATGAGCTGCTTTTAGAGAGGATCTTTGATTGACAGCCCTTTATGAAAAGGTGCAAGTACCCGAAGGAAAAGAGGTTCTGTTAGTAGCAGAAAGGGAAAAGGAAAAAGGCCATAGCGTGGTCAAAAGAGTTTCCGATTGTAACTAGACCCACCTGAGTTAAACACACAGCTGTACCGCCGCTCGCTTGCGAAGTCTGATTTACTTGAATGTACCTGCAGTTTACCAGAGTAGCTCACCCTGGTTCTGGTGCCGTATTGCCTGGTATGTATCCAAGTTCTGTCACTTATTAGGTGTGCGATTTTGTGTTCGAATCTCCTCACTTGTAGAATAAGAATAGGAATTACTGCAAAACATAGCTGTGATTAAGGCGTGAGTTCATAACTAATGAGCTTAGAATAGCGTCTGGCACATTATTGTAGCCATCACTAATTCTTATTATTAATGTAACTCAGACATACAAAGAAAGGAACTAAAGTTATTTTTATATAACTGGTCTAATCTACTTGTCAAATTCATTTCTGGTAATGGCGTTAGTGGTGTGGGTTGTGCAAGGAAAACTGACAATTGCTAGTAAGAGGTAATTGAAATTGCATCTTTTAGCTATAAATGCAATGAGTTTAAAATTCAAACTCCTTTTGAAGCTGTCTGTGCTCTCTCATGGGCTATCACCCTGCTCCCTTTTTCTCCCTTAAGGTGAACTGGGTCATCGTGGTGACAGGATGGTGCTTGAGCTGTGTTCTGTGTCCTCTCATGTCTGACTGGTGTGGCGGGTCAGATATCGTCCCTGGGTGTCTTGAGCTCGTGGCCATTGAAGTATGGCTGGTCCTGCTTAGGTTTTTGGTGTCAGACTGTTACCTTCCCCCGAGAGTTCGGGTCCTGCCTCAGCCACCAATCACAAAGTCTCCTCTCGCTGTGGCCCCGCACCCTGGCTCCGGCCGCTTGGCTTCGGTTTTCGTGGGGCGACCAGGATTCCTGTTTGCTCTACATATTACAGCACGAGGTGCCGCCTGCCACCGTTCCGGCACCGTTCGCCCTGCATCGGGTTAAAAATGGCATGTGAAACGCTAGTCTAAATTCTTTAAGGAGTTTGCCGTTTTTAAGGCCAGTTTTGAGGAATGAGGAAGAAGTGCCCCTGCCCTTGGGTTCCTCTTGGCCTGTCTGTGTGTTTCTGTCCCCGCTTGCATCCCCATCGGGGTTTTGACCCTTACAGGACAGTCACAGTGCCCAGATCTGGACTCCTTCCTTTCTTTCCCTCTCCTCTGGTTTTCCTCCTTTTTCCTCTGGGTCGGGAGTTAGATCGTAGTCTGAGTTCTTCCCGGCTTCATGTTTCAGCTGTATCTTTCAGGCTCTGGTTCTTACTATTTCCAGGAAAGCCTTTTGAGTTTGCAAAATTCCTTTCCTTCTCAATAACCTGGTGATCAAAACTAAAAATAGAACCAACAAATGTCATTCGTTAAAGCCAAAGCTGGACAGTTACTTTGCTCTTTATCTCCCCGTCTGAAGGTGTGGAACGCTCAGATTTTACTGAGTTGGGAGCAGCAAGGCAAGTGTGCCTGCTTCGTATTTCCAAGGTATTATCGCTATTCTACCAGCTATGCAGCAAATACTTGATAACAAGCTCTTCTTATTCTCGTATGTAAATATACGCATTCAGATGGAACCAGTAAATGATGCTTAATTTTATCCAGAAGTATTTGAGTTGCTCAGCAATATGTGATGTCCCTGTACCATTCATCCAATCACTCAGCGAACACGTGTTGATGGTCCGCCATGTGGCAGGCTTTAGCCTGTTTTAGAGTTTCGGTCAAATAGGCGACATTGGTTTTAACAGTGAAATTTCTACAAAGTACCCCTGCTTTCTTTAGTAACTAAGTTGGATATAGTTCAAGATGGATCAGGTAAATACCAAACCCACACATTAACAAATAACTTTTTAACACAATGTCCCAGTTAAATTGCTTCCTCTGTCCCGCACTCAGGAGTATCAGCTGAGAATGGGGTGATAATCACGCTGTCGTGGGTGGAACTGCAGGTCCTTCTGCCCGATCAGCCAGCCCAGCACTCCTGGCAGGTTCGTGGGGCTCCTGTTGGTTCGCTTCTCCTTTTTGCTCAATCCTGACCAAGAACTCTGACGTTGGCCATAGCAGCAGAGGGAGGGCTAATGGCAGGGCCCCTCAGCTCCCTGATTTTTGAAGTGAGAAGCCATCGGTAGGGTCCATGTCTGTTTGTATAACGGGAAAAGGCATTGTCCCAAGTAGCCATGACTTGACTATATCTTTTTGACCTTTTGTTTTCTATTTTTTATGTAAGTTATGGTTTGATTAGACTTTAAATAATGAGAAGGTCATTGAGAAAGCGGGTAATTGGAAACATCTTAGTTATATTATAATATATTATGTATAGATCATATTTATCTTAGTTAATAAGATAACGCATAAAGCTCAATTAAACTTATATAACTTAATTTTCTTAGTTCTCAGTAATGATAAAAATATAACCAATTTTCCAGAGATCATATGACTTTTTTCTGTACGTGTGAAAGAGATTCTAAGTGTTTTGCTATACGGGAAATGGCAATTTTTCATGTGCAAAAGCAGCTTTTAGAAAGATAGCAATAGATATGTCAAGATAAAACTGAAGAGACTTGCCCATGTAGGAAAATGTCATATGTAGCCAGATTGGCCTTGTAAATGCAAAAGCTAAGTCTTACAGCTCTTTTGATTCTCTGAAACCTTTTTTTTTTCCCCTGTGAGCTAAGAAAGCTCTCTTAGGTAGCTCACCGATTGTGACATGCCTAATAGTAGTGGTATTTCCTTGGAAAATGACCTCAAGCTAGCAATACTTCAGGGACTATTAAGTCAAATGGCTGAGAAATTCTTTGAAACCAATATAACTGAGACATTTTACAATTTTGGAGTCATTCTATGCAGAATATATATCCTAAAAAATTGTATTAAACTATGTATTTGCAGATCTAATCATTTCCAACATACTAAGGTATCTTATTATTTAAAGGTACTCCCAAGCAAGTATCCAGAGCAAAAATTATCTTGCACTCTGACTGATCAATCACATGCCAATTTAGCTATTTTATAATTCTTAATAGTTTTAAGACAATAGTTTTAAGTCTTAAAAGTAAAACATGTCTGCTCTATCTTTCACATAAAATAAGGTATTTGAAAATGCTAGCTTTTTATTTGTTCATATATAAAATGCACAGATCGCAACTACATTTTGATGGATTTTGGCAAATGTATGCGCCTATGTAACCAACATCCCAGTAAAGACGCAGAACATTTCCACAGCTTGTAAAATTTCCTCGTGTCTTTGCCGTCAATTCCTGCCTCCTTCCCAACCGTCGTTCTGGTTTGTATTACCATAATTTAGTTTAGCCTGTTCTTGAACTTTCTATAAATGGGTTACTCTCTTGTGTAACCCATTCTTTTGCTAAACACAATGTTTTGGAGATATTTGAAATTTATTCATGTTATGGGTATCAGTAGTTCATTCTTTTTTTTTTTTTTTTTGTCCTCTGTGCAGCATTCCATTTTATGATTATACCACAATTTGTTTAAGTGTTTTCCTGTTGATGGTCATTTTAATTTCTAGTTTGGAGCTATTATGAATAAAGCTGCTATAAACATTCTTATGAAAGTCTTTGTGTAAACATGCTTTCATATGTCCTGGGTAAATTCCTAGGAGTGGAATTATTGGGTCATAGAGTAGGAATATGTATAATTTATAAGGAACCAAAAATGGTTTTCTAAAGTGGTTTGCTATGTTTTTCTCTGTTACCAGTAAGGCAAGAGTTCTAACTGTTTCGTATCCTTGCTTTTTAAATTTTAGCCTTTTGAGTGGTGTATAGTAGTACCTTATTGTGGTACGAATTTGAATTTACATGATGACTGATGATATTCAACACCTTTTCCTGTGCTTTTTTGTCATCTACATGTCATTTCCTCTCTTTCTAAGTGCATTTTCAAGTTTGCCTATTTAAAAAATTGGGTTGTTTTAATTATTGATTTGTGGTTCTTTATATATTCTGGATATAAGTCCTTTATCAGATATATGGGTCACAAATATTTTCTCAGTTTTCTAGTGTGCTTTTGATGAGAAAAAGTGTTTAATTTTGATGAAGTCCTCATGATTATTTTTCATTTATGATTAGAACTTTTTAAAAATCTTGTCTATGGTGTCTTTGCCTATCCCAAGATCATAAAGATAGTCACTTAAGTTTTCTTCTAGAGACTTAATAGTTTTAAGTTTATCATCAACGTTTAATATTTTTTATGATATGAAATAGTTCAGACCATGTTCTCGTTCACATGGATACACGTTTTTCCTAGCACCATTTATTAGAAAGACATTTTCTCCCATTCATTTTATTGACATCTTTGTCAACAATCAGTTCTTCAGCTGGCATGGATCTGTTTTTGGACTCTCTATTCTATTTCACTGATCCATTTGAATATTTAAACATTAATATTATACCGTCCTAGTTATTGCACTTGAGTAAACCTTGAAAGCAGGTAGTGTAAGTACTTTAATTTTGTCTTTTTCTATTTAAAGATTGTTTTGACTATTTTCAGTCCTTTTCATTTTTATATACATTTTCAGAAATATCTTGTTAATTTTGATTAACAACAACAACAAAAAACCTTGTGGGGCTTTGCATGTGATTACCTTAAATTCATAAATGGATTTTGGGGAAAGTTGCCATATTAACAAAAGTTCGAGTCTTCCAAACTGTGAAAATTATACATCTCTCCATTTATTTAGGCCTTCAAGTGAGTCAGTAATATTTTATAGTTGTCAATATAGAAGTCTTTCACATTTTGGGGTAAACTTATTCCTAAATATTTTTTATGATATTGTAAATGGTATTTAGTTTTTTTTCCCATTGTTTGCTGCTCGTATATATAAATATAACTGATTTTGTTATATGGACCTTATAATCTGAAACCATGCAAAATCACTTCTTAGATATATTAGCTTTTTTATCTATTTTTTAGGATTTTCTATCTATAAAATCAATTCATCTGCAAATAAAATAGTGAAAACTTTTCTAATATTTATGCCTTTTATTTTGTCTTGTCTTATTGCACTGGCTAAAAGTTCCAGTTCAAAGTTAAAAAGAAAAGCCATTTTTAGAAAAAATTGTTCTTGATCTTAGGAGAAATATGTTAGTCTTTTGCCACTAAGTATAATGTTAGCTGTATTTTTATAGGTGCCCTGCAAAATAATAAGATATATATTATTATTTTATCTACCACCAATTCCTCACACAGAGCTCTTAAAACCCTTGTAATCTCCTGAGAGATAGGTATGCTAGGAGCATCTTTTTGTTCTAATATTTGGTCTTTGACCCCCAGTTCCTAACACTGAGCTCCTAAACTCCTTGGAGTCTCCTGCGTGACAGGAGCATATTTTGTTCTAATGAGGTGACTCTTGGTATGCTCTGTCGTTTGCACAATCATCCAGATTGCTTCAGGATGGGGACTGGTTACTGGAGAGACCAAGCATGATGAGAAACTTGGAACTTTAAAGCCTCATTAGAGATTGAATTAATCATCCTTTATGCCAATATGATGACACCTTCACAAAAATCTCTTAAAGTGCAGTGCTTGGAGAACTTCCGGGTGGGCGAGCACACACGTGTAATGGGACGGTTGTGCATCCCAGCTCCACAGGGACAGAAGCTTCAAGGGTGAAGGTGCTTTCAGACCTTGCCCTACATACCCCTTTATCTGGCTGTTCATCTGTATCCTTTCTCTTTTCCTTTATTAATGTTGTGTTTTCCAGAATTCCGTGAGCCGTTCTAGAAAATTATTGATCCTGAGGAGGGGGTTGTGGGAATCCCTTATTTATAGCTGGTCAGTTAGAGGTACAGGAGGCCTGAAGTTGCATTTGGCACCTGAAGCGGGTGCAGTCTATGAGGTTGAGCCCTTAACTTGTGGGTTGGAACACTAACTCTAGGTAGATAGTATCAGAATTGAATTGTAGGACACCCAGCTGGTGTGGGACAATTGACTAGTGTAGGGAAAAAAAAACAAAAACCCATACATTTGGTGTCAGAAGTATTGGAAAGAACAGAGGAAAGCAAACAGCACAGTACTTTACTTTTGTGTACGTGATCAGATTTAAGATGTTTCTTTTTTCTTCATAGCTTTCCAAATTAATGGATTTAAATTTTGTCATATTTGTACGCTTTTTAATGAGATGCAATTATGGTGAATTACACTGAACAATTAGTTTTGCGTTTCCAGGAAAAATCTTATTGGTCGCAATGCATAATATTCTTTATATTATTAGATTTGATTTACTAAGTTTTAAAAGAATTTTCGCACTTATATTCAATAGAGTTATTTGTAGGCACCTTTCCTGTAATGCCCTTGTCAGGTTTTAGTATCAGGTTTATCTAGTCCCCATAAAACACATTGGGAAGCTTCCTCCTCCTTTATTTTCTGAGCGTGTGTCAAGTTGGTATTAGTTTTCCTTAAATGTTTTATAGAAATCACCAGTGAGACCATCTAAGCCTTGAGCTTTCTTTACGGGAAAGTTTAAATGTTGTCATAAAGTTAAATATCATTAACAGAGGGCTTTTCAGATATTTTTTATTCTTGTGTCAGTTTTCATAATTTTTGTTTTTAATGGACTTTTCCGATTTCATTTAAATTTATTGGCATAAAGATTTTCATGGCATTCCCTTATTGTTCTCATAAGGTCTGTAGGGTCTGTCATGATGTCTTTATTCTATTCCCAATATGATCAGTCTTGATAGTTTATCACTTTTTAAAAAATCTTTTCAAAGACCTAGCTTTTGGCTTTTTATTTTATCTATTGCCTGTTTATCATTTCATTGTTTTCTATTCTTTTATGTTTCTTTCTTCTAATTAATTGAGTTTAATTCATTTATGTTTTTCAGCTTCTTTTTCTAGAAGCATAGATCATTATTTTAAAATGTTTATTCTCTTCTAATATAATCATTCAAAGCTAGAAATTGCCCTCTAAGCACAATTTTAGCTACATACCGAACTTTCAACTTCATTTGCATTTTTCTTGAGATATTTTCTAATTTACATTGAAATTATTTCTTCACTTTATGGATTATTTAGAAGTAGGTTTGTTAGTTTCCAGATTCTGGAGTTTTTCCATAATATCTATTGGCAACTGAGTCCTAATTTAATTCTGTTGTAGTCAGAGAAATACTGTCTATGATTAACTTCTTTGAGAGTTTTGAAACTTGATTTAAGTGTATGATATGGTCCTTTTGAACATATTTGTTCCATGTGCATTTGAAATAAAGTATTTTGTAAATATCAAGTAGGTCAGGTTGGTTGATAGTATTGGTCAAATCTTCAGTATCCTTATTGATTTTCACTATTTGATGTGTCAGCATAATGACTGAATGTGTACACTCACTGTCTGTAGATCTGTCTTTTTCCCTTCAGTCCTCTTAGTTTTAGCTTCATGTATTTTGAAGCTCCATTATTAGGTGCACATTTTAGGATTGCCGTGTGTTCTTAAGGAATGGTTCATTTCATCATTTGGAGCCTCCCTCTTTATCCTTGGTAATACTCCTTGTCTTAAAGTCTCCGTGAAGTCTGATATTAGTATAACCAGTAAGGAAAAGATAGACTTTAAAATGCTTTATGTTTATTTCTCTCACCTGCCAGCCTGCTATCCCTCCTGCCGTTAGGATGAATTACACCGAGTGACTAATTTTGCATTCACTGGTGGTGTTAGTACCTTAGGCAGGTACAGATGGTATCAGGTACTGCTGGTCTTTGCAGTTTCTTAAAATTGGGCAATCTTGAGACCCAAGGAGGGCAGTAGCATGACTAGTTCGTTGATTTCAGGCTATATGATACAATGGGTCGGCTTCATCTGCCTTTGGAAATGTTTTAAACCTTTGCTTCCAACGAGCTAGTAGAGAAATTAAAACTGAAAAAGTATTTTCATACGGCGTCAGCTTGTTAAGAATTGTGGTTTGTTTTTCTTTAATTGTCTTTATTTTCGATATTTTTACATAATAGAAGAATTCTATGGCATTCTGATTTGAAAAATTTGACATTCACCAAAGTGAAAGTTCCAGTTTGGGAGTTAGGAGAATGGTATTTGTTTTGTGTTGTGTTGTTTAAAATTTCAGATGTGTGACTTAAGGCAAGCTGTAAAATCTGTCCCTGGAATAACAAAGACAGTGATGCTTATCCTAATCCACAGCTCCTGGAATTTATAATCGGATATGACCGTAGGGGTTATCCGTTTCTACCTGGTGATTTTATGTGCAAGGAGACTGAGGCTTTGAGAGGCTGAATAATTTGCCTGAAGACATTCAGCTCGTTCATAGCAAAGCTGGAATTTGAACCCTGGACTCTTGTTATCATTCTCATGCGATTCTTTACTTGAATATGGCGCATTTGGAGAGCATTTAGAAGGACCCCAAGATTCCAAAATAATGAGTCAATACAAATCTTTACTCATTTAAGTGTTAAATGATTTAAAATATTTTTTAAAATGCTGTTACACGAATTTCAAATAGCAGTGTTTATTTTCTATAGCTGAGTTTACATTCAAGCAAGTATGTCAGAAGAACCCTATAAATCCTTGTCAAGTACCAAATAATCTGATTTAAAGAAGATATTGTTCACTTCTTTATTATTGACATAATATCAACTTGTATAGCATTCAGAGATTACAGATGTTCCATTAGAACCTCACAAACGACACTATAAAAATAATAACTGATATTTACTGAGTGTTTACCATGTGCCAGGAACTCCCCTAAGTGCTTTATCTACTACCTTTATCCTTACAATCTCATTTTATTATTTCTTCATTTAGATGAGGAAATCAAGGCACAGAGAGTTAAAGTAACTTGCTCAGGGTCACACATTCTTGAGGCAGAGCTGGGACTGGGACTGGCCCTAGAATGGGTAACTTTAGCCACTCTGTTACAGCGTTTCTTACGTAGGCAGGCAAAAGTACAGGTTGTTCTTTATCTTTTTCCCGTGAGTTTTTTTTTTTTTTCTTCAGTGCTGCTCCTTTACGCAGAACACTTTACTCAAGTGCCCCTTCCAAGGCCGTATGCATTACACAGCTTGGCACTGGCCTTGTCTGAGACATTAGGGAGACTGTTTCTCAAGGTGTTAAGAAAAATCATGATAATTTTTCTCATAACTAAAATGAAATAAAATCTTTAGTTTTTGACTTTTCTGTATTTGAGACTTCAAGTTACAGCAGTTAAACCCTTAGACAGTATACCTCGTTTCCTACTTCACCTTTTATTACAAACGGATCTGTTATGTTATTCAGTTTTACAAAATTTATTTTGAAAAAAATTACGATTTCACCTAATTTTTTTTCTATATGTTAAAAAATGAAGAAAATCAAAAGACCGAGAAGACAAACCACAGACTTTGAGAAAATATTTGTAGAAGACACATCTGATAAAGAACTGTTATCCAAAATTATAAAGAACTCTTACAACTCAACAGTGAGAAAACAAAACAACCCAATTAAAAAATGGGCCAAAGATCTTAGCTGACATCACCAAATAAAATATACAGATGGAAAATAAATATGTAAAAAGATGTTCCATGTCATATACCACCAGGGAAATGCAAATTAACACAGTAATGAGCTATCACTATGACCTAATCTAATCTAATGCCCCAAATCTGGAGCATTGACAATAACCCATGCTAAGGAAGACATGGAGCAGAAAGAACTCCCATTCATGGCTGGGAGGAGGACAAGCTAATACAGCTGCTTTGGGAGACAGTTTGGCACATTTTTACAAAACCAAATATACTCTTACCAAATGATCCACCGGTTGCATTCCTTGGTATTTACCCAAAGGAGTGGGAAACTTGTGTCCACACAGAAACCTTCATGTGGCTATTTACAGCACCTTTATTCATAATTGCCCAACTTTGGAAATAACTAAGATGTCCTTCATTAGGTAAATGGATAAATAAACTACATATCATCAGACAATGGACTGTTCTTCATCGCTAAAAGAAGTGAGCAATGAATTCATGAAAAGGCATGAAAGAAAAATACTTATGATTCAGTGGAGAAAACCAATCTAAAAAGGCTACATCCTGTTTGATTACAACTATCTGACGTCCTAGAATAGGCAAAACTAGAGATACAGTGAAAGATTAGTGATTCCTAGGGGAAGGGATGAATAGATGCATCATAGAGGAATTTTAGGGCAGTGAAATTACTCTATGATGCTGTAATGGTGGATGTATGTCATTATACATTTGTTTAAACCCGTAGAATGTGCAGCACCAAGAGTGAACTTGACTGTGGCATGTGGACTTTGGGTGATCGTGGTGTGTCAGTGTAGGATCATTAGTAGTAACGAAGGTGCTGCCGCGGTGGGGGTGTTGATAATGGGGGAGGCTGTGCATGTATGCGGGCAGGGGGTACATGGGAAATCCTTTTGATTTTGCTGTGAATCCAAAATTGCTCTAGAAAAATAAAGTCTTAAAAAAGAAGTAGAAGAAGAAGAGATGAACAGAACTGAGTGACCCGTTGAATGTAATGAAAATGAGAAGGAATGCGTTTAGGAGAATGGGACTGCGTGGGAGATTGGTTTTCAAGTGGAGATGAGTTCAATTTTATATTTTATAACATTTATTTATGGAGCGCTTACCATGAGCCAGGTTCTGTGTAAATATTTTATACGTTAATTCTCACAACCACCTTATGAGGCAGGTGCCATTATATTCCCATCCTATAAATGTGGAAACTAAAGCTCAGAGAGGAGTCAGCAACCAAAGTCTCGTTACAAGCAAGAGACAGCGCTGGGACAGGAATCCAGACCTCTCTGGCTCTAAGGGACGTGCTCCTACTTATCCTGCTATGCTGCCTGTGGAATGCTTGTGGGACCAGCTTGTAGAGATGTTCACTTTAAGGCAGCTTAAAATAAAAGTCTGGAATCCAGGATTAGGAATGAATGAGCAGGTAACTGAAGGATGGAAGTGGCCACTGAGTTGAAGATTCACTGAAAAGATGACAAAGAAGATGACTTGCCACCTTGAATAAGTTTAGGTGAGAGAGACACTTTGTTGTAGAGAAGGCAAGGGAATGCTGGAACATATTGTTATACAGGTCCAGGAATGTTAGTCATCAGTTACGGGGGAATTTACTGCAGTCATGTCTGGAGTCAGAGGATAAACTGTTGCTGGTTAGATTCACAATTTACACCTTTTGGGAATAAATGTAAGGCGAATAATCGGCATCAGTCATTAGTTAAGATACATGACACAAAGTGATGGCATTCAGGATGCCCTTAACAAGTTATCCATTGAAGAAAGCCAATTTTTAAAAGACTTATCTTAGTCTCGAATCAGGTCTTTATGACAACCGTGACAGCCGAAGAAACAGCTCTATTTAGGAAGATTTCATCATACTCAATCAAGGACTGTACCCACAAAGCTATCCATTTCCAACCAGATGACTCACACTAAGACAAGTATATAGATAAAATTGTTTTCTTTTCTATTCAAAGTTGTTCATACATTGCACTCGCCTCGTTAACACTGAACCCTTAATGATCCTCCAGACCATCTTCTCTAGTTTGGCGTAGTTTGAATATGGACAAGCCCTTGCTCTGTGCCAGTACTGTATAGAAAATGCAGCGTCGTAGTCCTGGCCTCCTGAGAGCTCAGACCCTGTCCCCACCTGGATCAAGAGGGATAAAATGAAGTATGAAAATAAAGAATGTACCTCTTACCTAGTTCTGTTACTTTAAAATTGTTCCATCTTGAATGTCAGTGAAGCTACATGTCAGCCTCCCACCTACCATTAAACTAATCCAAAGATAGTTTTCTTTGTTTCTCTATACTGTCACCTTCATATACAGAGATTCAAGACATTAATCAAAAGTGGCACCTAAATAGTATGTTTTCACTCTGTTTCTTACTCTCCTTTAGAGAATTTTCGTATCCAAAAACATGTGAACTTTTGTTTCTAAGAAACGACCTGAAACGAGGACTTGGTCTTCCTTTTCGCTCCTCTCCTTGGGAAGAGCTGCCTTTCGTTATAGTTCCATCGGGACTAGCAGTGTGACATGGGCAAAGTGCACAAACACACTTACCCTCAATTTCCACATCTGTGAAATGGGGATGACACCCAACGCTTTGGATTGTGATGATGCAGTGAGCTATGTCTAACATGCTTCTTGGCCTGCGGTGGGCATCCGACACATGCTCGTGTCTTTCTAGTCCTGTCTCCCTCTCTTTACAACTTATACATCTTTCTTTTCCTCCTTCTGGAAGGGACAGGACTGAAGCAATATATTTCCTGTCTAGGTAGGTCTCCAGTAGAGTGTGGGAAAGATTTTCCTTTGATTCTGCCTCTTCCACATTTTCTTTGCTCTCCACTACAGCCTGCCCTGGCGAAGTCTCCTGGTTTGAGATTGTACTCTACTATGCCATTTGCATATTTCTCTCAATTCTTTTCTGTTGCTTCCCCTATTTTTCTGCTTTTTAAGAACAAGCTCAAGGATTGCTACATCTAAGAGAGAAAAACTAATAAAGACAGCTAAAGGAGTGGGATAAAATTGTTTCTCGAAATTCTCTACTACAATTCCCAGTCTAGATCCTGGGAAGAGCAATGCTATATCATACGGTAGTTCTGTGGCATGGACATGTTCGATCATCCTTGTATTGGGGTACACAGCTGAGGCATGCTTGACGACCTCCTTAGAGGCAGAGTAAGATGGGTTGCATGTTACAGATAACTCTCAGAGCCTCTGTGTCTCCCCGCTCTCCAGACCCGTTCTCTTCTAAATAAGAAATGCATGTCAATTTGAGTGAGATGGTATGGGCAGAGCCTTCGATCTGTCTTTGTGTATAAGAAAGTGAATCCTCTTCATCGCTTAGAACTTTTTATTGATAACAGTTTACTGCCTCATCCTTCACAATTGATTGTTCCCTGGGTCTCAAAACTACAGTCAGGTGTGAATTGCTGCTTTGGAAAGATCTGTTAACTCTGTATAAAGTAAGGGAGTTGGTTTTGATGCTTTCTAAAGCTGCTTTGAGCTTTAACGTTCTATATTTTCCTCACGTTGTGCCTCAAAGTCCCAGATCATATTGGTAATGATAGCCAGGATGCTTCTGAAAGATCTGGTATTGTGAGTTGAGTTATATCCCCCAAAAGATGTGTTCAAATCCTTACCCCTAGTACCTGTGACTGTAATCTTATTTAGAAATAGTTTTTTTTTTTTTCAAATATAATCAAGTTAAGATGAGGTCATACCGGATTAGGGTGGAAACCAATCTATTGACTGGTGTCTTTGTAAAAGAGGGACATTTGAACATAGACACAGACAGGGAGAGAACACCATGTGACAGAGAGTCCGAGATTGGAGTGATGCATCTATAATCCAAGGAACACCAAGGATTGCTGGCAAGCTCTGGAAGCTAGGAGAGAAGCATAGCTAAAATTCTCCCTCGGAACCTTCGGAAGGAGCCAGCACTGACGGCACCTTGATTTCAGACTTGTAGCTACCAGAATCGTGGAACATTAAAGCTCATGTTTTAAGCTACTCGGGTTGTGGTAATTTGCTAATGGAAGCTCTGGGAAACTAGTAAACCTGGCACACTTTGGAGTTAGTTGATCGTGACCTATGTTTAAAGTTTCATGTGCGGTCATCCCTTTCTGGTCTCTGTGACAGGACATGTCTTTACATCGGGCATGAGCAGGAGAACCGGGACTGTGTGGCCTCTTCTCCTGGCCTCTCCTCGTGGGAAGCCTGCAGTTTTCCAGTCTTCCTAAGGCGCTTGCTTTTCGGTTTACCGGGCACTTGATCCCCGTGGGTTTTCTTGATCAGCTCCTCCCGTGGTCCTCCTAGTGGGAGTGGCTTCATACCTAGACTGGAACTGAGAAGAGAGTTTGGAAAAGAATTCTTGTCTTCCATTAGCTGATCTACTTTTGATTTAAAATTTTCACGTCAGGGTGAACACCAGGAAATTAGTTTTTTCTAAAAGACAGCATTCCAGAAATCTCATGACAGTGTCAGTTTATGTTGATGGGGTGATTCGTCCCTTTAGAAAGAGCTATTTATTGGGTAATTATTTTGGGTGCTGTGTAACAGTCTCAGACTATTTTAGGTCTCTGCGGCCATGTCTCGTGACATGCTTTTACCTTGAGGATGATGCAGGTGGCAGGTGCTGCCTGTGACTCATTCTTCTTCCCGCAGTTCACCACACTGTTCACGTCTTCGGCAGACAGCAGCATATGACAGGAGTGGCTCAGAAGATTTGCTGCCAATGCGATTCTTATGTAAGACTGGCATGAAAGATTGTCCTTGTCATTACTAAGCATCTTTTCACTCAGACTAGATATTTCGATGACAGCCCAGGAAATCCACAAGATGTGGAGAAATATGTGATAGCCAAGCATTACATTTGATAGTTTTATATGTCTTCCAATTTGAAGCTGCCTCACTTAAACGAATATGAGTTTACATAAAGTTATCTTTATGTAAGTTTCTTAGAATGCAGACTTAACAATATATGTATTAATTTGGACAAAAGGAGTAAAGAAACATGAACTTTTAAGTTTATTTAAAAATATTTAGAAAAACTCTTCCAAAACTTACAAAACACGATATGTTTTCAGGGTGATGACAAATGTGTTAAAATAACATCCAAATCTTCCAAATTCTGTCTTATTTTCACCTTCACCTAAAGTGACCAGTATTAAAAGTATATTGTGTATTCCATGTCACCTTTTTGTGGCTTGGGTTGTAATCTCAGATTTACACAGATTCTCTTTTTCAAACCCAGAGCTAATCTCTGAATGCCAGTTTGCCCATGCTTAAGAAATGGAAATGCTATTTTACCAGTATTGCCATTTGAACATCCAAAGCTCTGTGACGACAGGGTTGAAATGTCCATTGCCTGTTATTCCCAACAGGGTGTGAATGTTCAGGTTTACAAAATAATTCTTCTCTCCGCTCTATATACAAAGAAACTGAGATTCAGAGAGGTTGATTATTTGCTCCCAAATATGTTAAACAGCGGCAAAAAAAGGAAGATGGCCCTGCCCCAAAGGCACAAATCAAGAGTTTGAGAACTGGTTCTCACAGCAATATGTGGACAAAATCACAGAGCGTAATGCAGTCTTATGAATCTATGGGCTTTACTTTGGCCTATATGCAATTTCATTACTAGCTATTAGCTACAATCTTTCAGCTCCTTAGTGGTTTTTAAAATGTGACAAAAGCCTCTAGCCAAAGAGCCCCGGAGCAAACAAAACACACTGTTTCTTCCTGATAATGACATTTTCCAGGTGTGGTTTTTCCTGCTGTCAAAATGTGATAAAAGACTCGGGCTTATAACTTGACCTAATGCTTGCCTGGGTCTGCCTGGTAGAAATATTTGTTTCACTAAATTACCCACAGATCCCGAAGCAGAAAGAAAAATCAAGCTGACCCGAGTCAGTATTTTGTTCCATAACCCGCAGGTGTGTGGGGACCGCAGAAATCACTTAACATAATTTTTCTATTTTTTTCCATTTAACTTCAGAGGTGGCAAGTGCTGGTTTCAGTTTGTCTGGGCATGTCATCTTTCAGTGCTGTCAAGGATGTTAGTGGCTACAAGAAAAGAACCCTGAAGAGAACATTTATCGATTCATGACTGCATTCATACAAAATACTAGCAGAATTTTGACTGGCAGGAAACAAGAATAATATTTCTTACATTAAAAAAATGAGAATTTGTATATGATGAAAATGGTAATAGCTAACATAAGGATGGTACTTTCAGTTTATAAAGTGCTTTCCTTTAATTTCTACAATAATCCCATAAAGTGGCTGAGTTGTTGAGTTACAGTGGTATCCAATATATGCATATATCGCACACAAACATGTATTCACACACAGACATATATATGTATTTTTTCTCTCTCCCCTCCAAAAAAATAACCCAGCACTACCACCCTTTGGACTGTTACCCCTATCTCATACTTGCTAATTTCTAACATTCTTGAAAAGGTAAAAGTATCCCATAACTGTCTCAACTCCTTACTACCACTACATGGAATCTGGTTTAATCTACAGCATTTTGGAAAAGCTCTTAGTAATTAATGACTTTCTTGTTGCCAAAGCTAGTGGGTTTTTTCCTGTACTTACCTTCCAAGGCTCTTGTGTTTTCAGATTCCGTTAATCAGCTTCATTTCCCCCATGTAGTCTTTTCTTTTAAGTGTCCCTTACTGTGGCTTCTGTGCCAGTGGTTTTCTTCCCACTTTCACGGTCATTCTCTTTGAGACGTCTTTGCTGGTTTCTCTTTCCTTTCCCCTGGAAATCGTGTACCTCCCCTCAGATCGTGCCCGAGATGCGTTTCTCTTTTCTTTCTGACTCCTCTCTCGATCCCCCAACCCCGGCGCAATAATTTTACCTGTTTCTGTTCCTCCTCCTCTCCCACTTTATACAGCAGCCGTCCAGGTTCCCCTGACCCCTTCCCTCTGGGTTGGTGACTGTGCCCCCCCTGTAGTGAGAGAGCGGGTCCGCAGGTGTGATTCCCTTGGCTTTCTGTCCACAAGTTGACCTCCGAATGTACTCACCCTTCTCTCCTGTCCTGTTTGTGTTCAAGACCGATTCTTATTTATGATCCTACTCCTTCTGTCCTTTCAGGGACTAGAACCATGTCCTATTGATTATTTCTTCTCCACCTGGTATTTTCAGCCTATCCCTCTTTATTGTTTGGAGCCGATGCACATGCTCGGGTCTCTCCGATCCTATAAGTGCCTGCTTCTACCCAGTGCCCTTCTCACTACCGTCCCATCTTCCTCTTTCCCAGCAAGGTCAAACATCAGCAAGAAAGCGTCTACACATGTTCTTTCTATTTTCTTAACTTTAACTCTTCAATTCAGGCTTTAATGTCACCCTTCTGCCCTTACTGAGGTTTTCAGGGACATTTAATTGCCTCATGTCACCAATGTTACTTAATTTCTCAGCAGCAATTGAGCCTGCCCACCCCATCTCTTTTTCCAGACTTTACTCCATTACATCACTCTCTCCTGGTTTCTGATTGTTTCTCTCCTTTTGGCTAAAAGTTTGAACCCCATTTTTACACTGTGTTAGAAATGGCAGATGCTGTTCACGTGCCAGACACCCCCTATGGGACTGTCCACATCGCTGGCCTTGATGTCTCTTTCTTGCTCATTCAGTAACCTGTATTAGGAAAGCAGGTGAATGAGCGTGGTTATTATAGACATTACCTTGAATCAGCTTTAATTTTTGGAAAGAGGTAAATAATTTGCAAATCAGTACTTTAATCTTTATTAGTGACAAATTACTGGAGACACATCTCAATTGATTGGCACACAGTAGTGTATCAGCATTGGGAAAGGCTAATGTGTTAGGCGTTCAAATGATTTTTGAATTGATTTGGATGTAATATTAGCAATCCTATTGTTACTTCCTAGAATTTTGACCCCCCCCCCCAAAATTATTTTTAATTCCTCTGGAGACTCATTAATTTATTTACCTTTTTGTCTTACAAACAGGTAAAATTCTTATGTAAACAAATTAGATTGGAGGGCCCTTGTTCTCAGATTCTTTGAATTGAGCAATGAGAAAAATCATTTGCCTGAGTCATAATGGTTTTAGGCGTCCAGGAATCCTGTATTACAAAGAATAGCCCAAGGGAAGTAAGATATTATCATTCCACTATTAAAGAGACATTTCAAGAATAAGGTCCATGGGAAAGTAAGTTTCCGGGAGCCCGAAAAATGAACAGAATGAAATGCCACACATTACCTTGAATTGCTCTGTTAAGTTACAATATTTGGAAACTTTGTTAGGAAAAGATTAGAGATTTATGTGAATCCAGGCAGCTTAAGTGCTCACATATTACATATCTTCTCACAATGACTTTTAGGATAACTTTGAATTTCATAATCTCAGTGAGTATAAAATATGAATGGAGAGAAAATATAACGTTCTCAAGAGATTTATAGCAAGCAGTTCTTTTTTTCTTATTTTTATAATTTGGAGTAAAATTTCAGTCATGATGAACTGTTAAATCTGCGTTTCCTTTAATATTCAAGGCTCTGAAGGCCAAAATTTAACCTAAAAATTTACATTGTCCCAGCTCACATTTACTCTGATCTCTCTTCCCTCTGGCTGTCCCTGTCTGCTTCTATTTTTAGCTTACTTCACTAAGAGTATGCAACAAACACTCCTTTAGCAAAAACACCACTTTATCTCAGCTACGTTAGATTAGGAGGTTTTTAAAAAGCAGGAGCCATGTCGTATTCTTCTATTCCTTAAGTGCTTTTATACACAATTGATGTGCAGTAAAATAATTTTTAAAAGTTTTTGTCCCATCAGTAAGTAAAACATTTATAGGAACTATAGATTTTTTTAAAGAAAAATAACCAGAGATAATTATTGTCACCAGTCTAGTGTAAACTGGAGAGGTCGGCAAAGTTGTATTGTCCACAGAGAAATGGTATATATGTGAGGCTCCTCTGACCACACATTCTTTATAGCTCAACATTGTGGTGGGAAAGTAGCTGTAGGCAGTGAGATATATGTCAGCCAGGAAACAATGTGTGTGGCTTTGTTCCAATAAAACTTTATTTACAAAAACAGACATGTTGGATTTGGCCTGCAGGATACAGTTTGCTGAGCCCTACATAAACTAGTCTTTAAGCTCATGTATATGGGCTCAGTCACCCCCAGAATTCGTTCTTTAAAGTTAGGGGAAAAAATCTTAGCTATTACAATAGTTTATGGCTTTCCAAAGTTCAACTTTACTCAACAAAATCTTATTCTTTAGGATTTAACTTGGGGGAGGGGAGAAGATTAGCTAAATGTCTAAAATGTCTGCTTTGGAAGGTAACAATGAAGAAAACATTGAGAAGCACTGCTACACGGATATGAATCTTTGTATTTAATTAGGTGATTTTTCAACTCTGCAGTTTGTAGATAACTGAAAAATTTTTACAATTGCACATAATCGTGTCTATAGACTTGCAAAAGGCATCTGTACAGTGGATTTCCTACCCCTGGCACCTCACCAGGAAAAAGCCAGTTTTGTTTCCACTTGTAAATTTATTTCAACATTAATTTGCTCCATGTTAATTTGTGATTCCCTAATTTCTCCTTTAAATTGGTTGAAACACTTACCTGTTTCCCTTATTCAATAATTAATAACAACTTAAATAAAAATCTTTAACAAGTGTTTTTATCTGTGTGAGAATCATGTATATACCATTTCAAAAGATATAATTTAACAATTTCCATTGCTTTGTAACAGTCCTTTTTTACTTGATAGTATATAAAAAATATTATCATATCATTACATAATTTAACAATTATAATAAATATTCTGTGAAGTAAATACATCATCTAAAAAATTCTCTTTTGTTAGAAAACAATGAATAATTTGAACAAGAATGTATTTCTCTCTTAAAAACACGCAGAATGTGGAAAATCATACAGTGTGTCAGAGTTCGTTACTTAATTTTTTTGGCATGATGCTTGTTTACTTTCAGTTCCACGTTGACTTTCTTGAGGACATGGGCCAATGGACATAAAGGCCAGTGCTATTCTCATGGCTCTATTTGTTGACAGGAGGTTGCATGTGCTGCTGCTATGAATCTAAGATCATTTTGAGGAAAGCACTGTGCCCTGGCCTCGTCAGAGGTACAGCGAGGTGTAGGATACCGAGTACACTTTGTTACTTTACTTGGCTCAGAGTACCTGGTCAGGATCCTGCTGGGTTTGGCTTGCCACTTCCTTTTCCTGAAGGGAACGGTCACTGTTCGTCTGAGCTTTACATTCCTTGCCAATGCCTCCCACCCCCTTCTCTTTACCCTCGTAATACACTGACTCTCACTTCTAGCCCCTACATAAGTTTTTTATATATATATATATACATATATATATATGTATAATATATATATATCCTTTCAAAAATTTCTTCTTTAGAATTGCTTCCAGAAGCCACAGAAAGGTTTCCAACCACGGCGATGGCCTTGGGAGGTGTGGGCAACACATGATTGGTTGGTTACATACATTTGTGTGATGTCCTCTTAGGGTGACTTGCCTCACATATTTGTTGCATCAGTATCTCCACCCTAATAGAATAAACCAAAAATAAAAGTAGATTTGGACTCCTAAAACAATTGAAACATTTGTGGGTCAAAGTAACCACACTCCTTAAAATGTTAAAAAGTAAAAATATATTCAGTAAATATTGTTAAATGTACTCAAATTGATAAGACTAAGAATTCAGTCATTGAGAAAAGGCATGAGCTTATTTCTTCAACATAGATATGGCACTTTTTACACACAATGCTTGAGAAAAGAATAAGTATTTATTAAATTCCTAGAATAGCCCTTTTTTTTTTTTTTTTTTTTTTTTTTTTTTTTTTTTTTTACAATGAATCCCATGAATTTTAAACCGTTAAATTTTAAACCGAAAAAAACCCCGCTGGTTGCTGTTGCAATGTAAATTCTCTTTGGCTCTGCCAAAGCTGTCGGGGCTTCCTTATCTATCTTTGACAGTTTTAAAAATGATTCTGTGATTTTTCAGTTGCAGGTGATGTTTAGTATTATCTTAGTTTCAGGTGTACAACACAGTGGTTAGACTTTTATACAACTTAGAAAATGACCACCCCAATGAGTCTAGTACCCATCTGGCACCTGAGAGTTATCACCATATTACTGACTATATTCCCTGTGCTGTTCTTTACATCTCCGTGACTATTTTTGTAACTACCCATTTGTACTTCTTAATCTCTTTACCCTTTTCACCTACTCCTCCAATCCTACCTGCCACCTTTCTGGTGACCACTCATTTGTTCTCTGTATCTTTGAGTTTGTTTTGTTCATTTATTTTGTTTACTTTAGACTCCACATATAAGTGAAATCCTATGGTATTTGTCTTTCTCTCATTTATTTCACTTAGCATAATAGGTCCATCCATGTTGTTGAATGGAGATTTCATTCTTCCTTAGCTCTGCTGGGGCCTCAGCTTGGGTCTTGGTGGCTCTCTGGTTGTCACATAGTGAGTGAGTTAGGGAGCTTAGCCAGGGTGGGTGGCTGGACAGGAGCAAGGAGCTCACCGTTAGATGCTGGTGGGGCTGGGCCCGGGCTGGGGAAGACTAACTGGGATGTGGGGCTGGTGGGAGATGGACCAGTTGGGGGAGGGTAGGGTGGTAAGGATGAAACAAAGAAGAACTAGGAACAAAGGCAAAGTCCTGGATGGAGCTGGCTCAAAATGAGAGTCAGTGCTTTGGGACCAAAGTTCAGAGACAAACACTTGAGCACTAAGTCTTATCAGAGAATTTGAGGTGAGAAACAGGAAGGGGGCAGAAGCCGGGGAGCAGTCTGGTGCTGTCAGCAGGAGCAGGGGAAGAGCGGTGCCTCGGTGGTTGCTCCTGGCAGGGGAAGACCGGGGGGACACTCTTTCCAACTCCAGCTGCCGTTAGCTCTGCTCACGGTCTCCATTGGTGGAGCGCATGTCCAGAGAGCTCTAAAGTAACTCAGTAGCTTGTGACCAAATGCCGCGTACGTTTCTGTATATAAAGTAGCTCAGCATCCTCCTTAAGGCACCGCCACTGCTCCAATGTCTGTAGCCTGGACCGAAAAGTCGTCCTGATTGCTGGGATGCCTTTTCTTTCAAGAACTGTAGGTTACTGAGAAAATGGTCTCTGCCATCATTGCCCAGATAAGTGGTACAGAGTTCAAATACTTCTGATGCTGTAACTGGTGAAGTATTTGTCATTTCAAGCTGTCAGGGATAGATGCTCTGATCTTTACAGATGATTTTTAATCTCAGAGGATATATATGCACACACATCTCTCATTCCCCATGCAGATGTCTACAATATGTATATTTATATTATATATATATAAACGTATACATATATATTTAATCTTTCTCCTTCCATGTGCACACATTGCCTACTTTTTTTTTGTTTGAAAACAGTATCTTATTGTTCACTGAAATATATTCAACATATAACATTGTGCATATTTAAGATGTACGGCAGTTTGCTGTGTTTTTATATATTGTAATATGATTGCCATTGTAGGGATAATTAGCACCTCTGTCATGTTACATGATTTCTTTCTTTCTTGATTTCTTGATTTCTTGATTTCTTTCTTTCTTTCTTTCTTTCTTTCTTTCTTTCTTTCTTTCTTTCTTTCTTTCTTCTTTCTTTCTTTCTTTCTTCTTTCTTTCTTTTTGATGAGGATAATTACGATCTAGTCTCCTGGCAGGTTTGATGATTCTAATACAGTAATGTTGTGTATGTTCATTATTCTGGGCATCCGAGCTCTATGACTTAATTATCTACTAGTTGCCAGTGTGTGTCCTAAACAGCATCCCTCCTTCCCCCCACCCCAGTCCTGGCGACCACCGTTCCACTCAGTTTCTATGAGTTCATCTTTTTAGATTCCGTCCGTATATGCGTGCTGTCATACAGTATTTGTCTTCCTCCGTCTGACTTATGTCACTTGGCATGATGTCCTCAAATTCCATCCATGTCATTGCAAATGGTAGGATTTCCTTCTTTCTCAAGGTGAACAATATTCATATATATACATCTTCTTTATTTGCACATTTTTTCTTTTAAAATTTTCATATAAAATATGAAAGCCTCTGAGTTAAGTTCATTTCAACAATTTTTGCATTTTATCTTTGTCGTTTGGCTTGTCACTAGGTTTAACATAGACAGGAATATGCTGTGTCTCATGGAGAGTTGTCACGGGCTCTGCCATTGCGTGGTTTCAGATGGTACCGGGCTGACTTGTCAGTGGGAGCACAAATAAAGCCCCTAATGATGCAGGCAACCAAGCAGCTCTACTTCCTTTCAGCCCGTAGGCACTGGCGAGTGTGCCCAGTACACAGGATTCTCTTGGGCTTTTTCTCTAAGTCCTCTCTGCCACTAAACAGTTCTTGAAATTCAGAGCCACTGGCTGAGCCTTGACAAAGATTGCCTCCTTAGCCAAACTCTAGTAAGGTTCCTTTAAGCCCTCTAGGCCGTGACCTTGGTGTCTGTCCTGGATGGGCCTGCATCTCTCAGTTGCAGCAAGAATTTTGTTAAGTCAGTTTAGGGAGAACCTCCTACCTTGATGTGATATAGCATCATCCTCAATGTCTGAGAAAATTCCTTATCCCTCCACATCCCTGAGGGGATAGCTGATCATACTGGCTTGCCTTCAGCAAGAATTCATTCTGTCAAGTTGGTGTAGACAGGACTCCACCCTGACCCCTGTAAATAATAGAAGTAATCCTCTTAATAACTTCCCATCACTGACCCCCTCCCTTGGCTGTAAATCCCCGCTTGTCCATGCTCTGTTCAGAGCTGAGGCCGGTTCTATACTGAGATCTCTTTCCCCCTATTGCAGTTGTGTAAGCTTGCCATGTTAGCTACTATTTATTTAGCTCTGGTTTTCTTCAGCTGCCTCCGGTTTAAGCTTTCTGCCACAGTTACCTTTTAAGCCATTTGACTTATATTTCATTTGTACAAAATTCTGTAAATTAAGATGAAATGGGCATACTTACAGAATTAGGCCCGTTTTGGCTCTGTTGCCTGGTAGATGAGTGACATTTTACAGAATACTTTACACCATTGTCCCTTTATTTTCTTATTTGAAAAATGGGCATAACAGTACCGACCTAATGAGATTATGAGGAATAAATGAGGTGATACTTGCCAGAATGATTAGGACATAACAGTGACATAATAAATATCATTATTATTTTGGAGGAGTTGCCTGATAAAGAGAAATGTTGGAATATTTTATAGCAAGATTAACTGCTGTTTAAAAGTATGTTTCTGGTGGTGGAGATATCTGGTCAACTTGGACCAGATCTTTTTTTGAGAAAGACCGCTTATTAGCTCTTCTCAGAAATGTGAATGTACAGTAACAACTATGCCTGTTTATATAGCAATGTGAAAATCCATACATTGAAATAAACAAAAAGAACACACAAGTAAATATGCAATAGAATCAAATACTTATGATTCATGTTATAAGAAAGATGCAGTATAAACATGAGGAAAATACATTGAAATACAGTTGTATGATGGTGGTAAAATAGGATTACATTTAGCCAGACAATGGCAGCCCCTCTCTATGCTCTTGCTGGTTGGAGTATGTGAGGTGGGGGAGTAAAAACAGATTTCCACAATGTGCCAAGAAACCTTTAGGGATAAAAAAAGATTGAGAACTTCACCTCTTCCTTTTTGAGGTTCAGTATGGTAAGAACATCTTTGACCTCATGAACTGAGGGGGTTCTAGCTGAAGTCATCAGCCAGGAAAGGAGATCAGATTTCTCCCACCCAGAAAGGAAGTGGCTGTGAAAAGGAGGAGAGTATAGGCTTGAGACACATGTCAAAGATAAGGGTTTGATGTTGAAAGGGGAAGACTGGTTTCGAGTTGCTCATCTATCCCTCACAAAAACTACAAGGTGGACCCAATGTTATCCCTGTTTCTTCTTCTCTAAAATTTAGGCTTGGAGAGGTTAAGAAATTTGCCCAAAGTACGAGTGCTAGGTGACTAGGAGCTCGGACTTGGACCCCGTCTGCCTCTAGGATCCCTGCATCTCACCATTACACTCTACGTACTATATGAGACCCTCATATGGCTTTTGTCCTCCTTAGCTGACAAAATAAGAAATGTACGTTGGAGTTAAGGATTAGAACAAATACTTCAGTGAGACGGGTACTGGCAATTAGAGGAAGAGAAGGTAGAAAGGGCTTTGAGGTTTCCTGGCCTCCTCCTGGAGGGTGATTATGTGATGTAATCCAGATTCTCGCCTGACTTCTGGAAGTAAAAAACAAGAATTTTCAGGTAATTGCCTAAGATTAGAGGTCCTTCTGTTGCCATGTATAGGTGTGTTTTCTTTTTTCTTTGCAAACTTGATCTCTACCGACCTTAATGATCTCATCTGTAAAATAAGAGGGTTGTGCTAAGCCATTGTTAAGGTTCTTTTCATGCACTAATGTTTGTGAGTCCAGGAATTTATAAGCTTTTTCTGGTACTTAACCTTCGGCCTTACCCTTTTTAGCACTCTGATCAAAACTAATTAACTCAACTTACAGTTTATATGACAGGCGAGGAAGCCAGGACGAAGGACTTAAGGAAGGTCATGAAGCAGGGCATGTGGCAGCAGAAAGTTTTACAGCTGTGAATTAAAGGGAGTTTAAAGGCAAGAATTCAGGATATCTGAAACCAGTGGGTAAAGCACAGAAAAAGTCTTCTGGGTAAGATCTGGTTGTGCCCTAGATGTTCTCAGGCTGTAATTAGATTGTCCAGTGTGAATTAGAGGGAAGGATTAGCCATCACAGAGGTACGTTTAATGGGCTCCCCATTCCACATCGCCTGCCTCACTCTCTCTGGAGCTGTTATAGCTCCTGACACCACCGTGACTAACTCTGCTCCCAGCTACACAAAGCTTTCTTGGTCTGCGTTCAGGTGGACCAAAGAACGGATACTAATTAAGAGCAAAGTAAAAAGAAAATCACAAAAACAGATGTAAGCAAACTTTACAGAATGCACGTTTCTGATTCTCGTTTGAGAGTAACCCCTTTCTTGTCCTCTTCCTTCTTTCTTCTCATCGTCATCCTTCTTTTTGCTCCTCTGTTCACTTCTTTTTCTGCCTTTTCTCTCCAGTTCTTTAATTCACCTCATTTCTCCCCGCCCACCCCGCACCCTCGACTCCTCCTGTACTTCCTGAACACCATGCTCAGTGATCACAAGATCACTCCCCGGCTGGGCCTCTCCTCTCTTTTTATTCAGACAGATTCACAGAGGGCTTAAAAAATGAGTTTTAGCATTTGCTCTTTTTATTGAGGGGTATCCTTTTCAGGGTGTAACTGAGTGCTTACCACCTGCTAGGTACTCACATGTTATCTCTAATCTTGTATTTATGGCTCCCCTTCCCATTGAGTCACAGATGAGATAACAGAGAGGTTAAGTGATCAGCAATCAAATTAAAGTGACCAGCAGTCCACAGTAAAACACCCAGAGGTGCAATTTGAACATAAATCTATCTAAAAAAAAACAAGTTCTTTTCACTATTTTGGTGCTTTAATGACTAAGGGCAATTTCCATACATTCTTTTTATTTTTAATCCAGAGGACTTGTTTCTAAGTGGCCTTTGCTTTTCTTTTATTTTTTAAACTTACTCGTGAGGTAAAGCACATGTTTAAAGCCAGGCTACTAGCCTCCAGATGCAGTTGGACCCCTTCTAAGTTACATAATGAGTATGTGATCAATTTTTGTCATGAATTGTAAACTCTACTCTTCAATTCAGTCTTAAAATTTCATAATTAGAAAAAGCCTTGAGTAGCATGATTTTTTAAAGTTGAGACTTTTCCACTTAAAAATGGATTAACACTTGTTTATAAAAACACATGCAGTTTTATATGCATTAATGTTCATTGTACAAAACACACACGGACTTAATGGCATCAACAAAAGCAAAAGACAATTGATTGTAAGGGTTCTTACTGGTTGGTATAATATACAAATTTAATTTATAGATTTGTTGAAGTTCTCAGAAGAAAAATCTCACATTAATATTATAAAGTTTGAAAATAACATTATATCTTTTATAGCCAATTTGGTTCAAAAGGCTGTAATGTATTGTTAATCTATTGTATCTCAGCACTGATTATATTCTTACCACATTAATATTAATTTGCCATGAGAATATTATGCCAGTATGCTTCCATTTTTACAACATAGCAATCGGTAGGGGAAATTTTAGCATTGAATCGAGATAAACTTTAATAGATTTGTACATATTCTATCATGGAATTTTTATTGACTTTTTGAACTGATGCAGTCCTGCCCATATTACAGTGGTACCCAATGCCATGTCTATGGTACACAGATACTGATGGGAGTGTTTAAATAGTGATTCCTTCAACCTCCCTGGTGTCACTCAGCGGTAGGTACAGATTATAGTGCATCAAAATAGCGCCCGGCACATAGCTAACATTTAGCGTGGGCTTACTTTTGAAATCCATGGACCTTGTTTTAAGTGTGGGTAAACTATTAGTAATGTTGCCTATAGGAACTGTGCTGGAAGCTAAGCCCACCAGTGGTCAGAGGTATTAAAACCAGTGGAAATGTGGCCCCTCGACCCCTTACCTAATCTAGTTTACAACCTACAAGGGTGGATTTTGAGGGAAAGACTTTAGTTTACCAGCTCTGGAAGAACTGAGGGAAGGACACATAACATAGAACTTCTCATTCAACAGTGTTGATAATAAATAGTTACCTCTTAAGACTTAAATGAATCAAGGAACAAGACAAGGATGTCGACTTTCGCCACTCCTCTTCAACATTGTATTGAAATTCTTAACCACAGCAATAAGACAAGAAAGAGAAATAAAGGCATCCAAATTAGAAAGGAAGAAGTAAAACTCTCGCTATTTGCTGATGGCATGATATATATATAGAGAGAGAACCCTAAAGAGTCCACCAAAAAACTGTTAGAATCGATCCATGGAATTAGTAAAGTAGCAGATTACAAAAGAAATACTCAGAAGTCAGTGGCATCTTTATACACCAATGATGAACTTTCAGAAAGAGAAATTAAAAAACAATCCCGTTTACAATTATGTCAAAAACTATGAAATACCTGAGAATCAAATTAACCAAGAATGTAGAAGACCTGTTTTCAGAACATTATAAGTCATTGAAAAAAGAAATTGAAGAAGAAACAAATAAATGGAAGCACATACTGTGTTCATGGGTAGAAAGAATCAACATTCTTCAAATGGCCATACTACCCAAAACAATCTATAGATTCAGTGCAATCCCTATCAAAATACCAATGGCATTCTTCAGAGAGCTAGAACAAATAATCCCAAAATTTATATGGAGCCGTAAAAAACCCTGAATAGCCACAGCAATCTTGAGAAAGAAGAACAAAGTTGGCTGTATCACACTACCTGATACCAAACTATACTACAATGCTACAGTAATCAAAACAGCATTACTGGCATAAAAACAGATACATTGATCAATGGAACAGAATAGAGAGCACAGAAATAAATCTACACTCACTTAATATATGACAAAGGAGTTAAGAATATGCAATGGGGTAAAGACAGTCTCTTTAATAAATGGTGTTGGGAAAATTGGACAGATACATGCAAAAAAAGAAGCTGGACCGTCTTCTTACACCGTATAAAAGAATAGACTCAAATGAATTAAAGTCTTAAATGTAAGACCTCAAACCATAAAACTTCTAGAAGAAAACATAGGCAGTAAACTCTCTGATATTACTAACAGGAATTTTTTTCAGATATATCTCCTCGGGCAGGGAAACAAAAGAAAAATAAACAAAGGACTACATCAAACTAAAAAGTTTTTGTACAGCAAAGGAACCATCAACAAAACAAAAAGACCACCGACTGGGAGAAGATATTCGCTATGATACATCTGATAAGGGGCTAATATCCAAAATATATAAAGAACCTATACAACTCAACAACAACAAAAAACAAACAGTCCAATTAAAAAGTGGGCAGAAGACCTGAACAGATACTTCTCCAGAGAGGAAATACAGATGGCCAATAGATATGTGAAAAGATGCTCAAGGCTGCTAACCATCAGAGAAATGCAAATGAAAACCAAAATGAGATATCACCTCACACCCGTCGGAATGGCTATCATCAACACCTGTCAGAATGGCAAGGATGCGGAGAAAAGAACCCTTATACGTTGTGATGGAATTGCAAATTGGTACAGCCGCTGTAGAAAACAGTATGGAGATTTCTCAAAAAATTAAAAATAGATATACCTTTTGACCCAGCAATTACACTTCTGGGTATCTATCCAAAAAAAAACCCAAAACAATAATTCATAAAGATCTATGCATCCCAACATTCATGGCAACACGATTTACAATAGATAAGATACGGAAACAACCTAAGTGCCCATCAACAGACGATAGGATGAAGAAGTTATGGTTCATATATATGTGATGGAATATTACTCAGCCATTAAAAAATGAAATCCTACCATTTGCAACAACATGGATGGACCTAGAGGTTATTATGCGGAGTGAAATAAGTCAGAAAGAGAAAGATAAATACCATATGATTTCACTTAAATGCAGAATCTAAGGAACCAAAAAACAAACTTATGAAAAACGGACTCACAAAGATAGTGGACAATTTGGTGACAGACAGAGAGGAGGGGGGTTGGGGAGAATTGGGTGAAGGGGTAAAGAAGTACAAATGGGTAGTTGATAGTTGGTCACGGGTGGCGGGTGGGGAGCACGGCAGAGGGAATGCAGTTGGCATTAATATGATGGCTAGGTGGAGGGCTAGGGGAGGGAGGGAGCACTTGGGGCATCATTTTATGAACTATATAGATGTTTAATCAATGTACTGTATACTTGAAACTAATTTAAATAAATAAATTTTAAAAAAGAATTAAAGAGATTTGCAATAAAGTATTTTAAAGATCTAGACCCTAAAACTTTTTCTTCAATTCCAAGGCATGATTTCGTTACAGTGTTTTGCCACAAAGCGTGTAAGGATCCTTACAAATAAACAGAGGTAGCAAAGAAGCAAATACAAATTCCAAGCAGAATTTGCACAAATCCCACTACTTTTCAGGAGTTCCTAGCCTGAGGTTTGGTCTTTTTGCTCTTCCTCTCCATTCCTGGGGTGAAGCACAAAGGCAGAATGAATAAAACATGATAAGAATTGCTGAATGACTTTGGTTTTAAAACCCTTCCATTCTTTGAAAGTTAATCTCTATTAGAATAACTTTGAATTCTTAGGAAGTTCTGGATCTGGGGCATCTTCCCAGATAGGGGAATGTGCATCTTGCCCAGAAAGCTGCTTTTCTTCATGCAAGCACTTTGAAGACATCTCCTACTTTCAGGGAGGTTTGGAGATATGGAGAGATGCGTTTGGTCATCACCACTGGGTGGGAGTTGTTCTTGGCCTTCGGTGGTGATGTGCAGGGCCTTCTCGGAGCCCACATCTCTGCCCAGCCTCAAACGGCGGTCGTGCCTTCCGTCAGGAAACGTTTCCCCCTCCTCGCTCCAGTCTCGCTTCTAGTTCTGGTTGTAAACTCTGGGAAGAGGCAGTGTGGTGGGCCCTGTTCATTGCCCTAACTCAGTGCCTAGAAGAGCATCGTACATGCAGTGAGTCTTAAGTAAATATTTGTTGAATGAAGTGCCACTTATAAAGATTGGTGGACAGTAACATAGATACATTACAAATCTGCTAAGCAGAATTCAATTTCCTGAAGCCTTAAATAAAATTACATGGTGTTGGGATCCCGGATATACCTGCTTTTCAAGTAAAGTCTCTGTTAGATTTTTGTGTATTTTGGTGTTGAGTGTATTATTTTGGGGAGCAGTTGGCCTGTGTGCCATAGCTTAATGCGAATATGGTATGTGAACATAATCTCAGAGGGCTATAAGGAATCATGGGTGTAATTTTATTTTGCATATTTGTGTTTAGGGGAATTTAAAATATAATATATACTCGTTTGGTAACAGTTTAATACCAAATTTATAAAGATATTAGTTGGAAAATATGGTTCCCTAGATTTCCTGGAAAAGTTTGAAATCTTATAATTAAGCTCTTTTCAGTCTGTTTTCAGTCTTTAAAGTGTGATATTCAAGGTTAAAAGGAAGTAAAAACAGCTTGTGAGGGTTGATGTAATTATTCCTTTTAATAAGACTTTCTGAAGAGCAAATTGGCTCTAAATACATGAATATGTTTCTTAAAAATACACAAAATTTGATCACTTATCAGAAATATTGTTTAAATGTAAGTTGCTCTTATAGAAACTGTGTTAAAAGATTCTCTTCAGTATTTCAAAGAGAATTTTTCATGTTTAGTTAGCCTTTCTCTTTTTTTCCTCAATGTTAATTTTTATATTATATGAAAATTGCTCTCTTGATTAGCATTTAGAAAGTCTGTTCTCTGCAGATGTCTTTGTTTTGAGTTCCTAGTTATTTATACCATCAAGGGGCAACTTTTTAAAAAAAGCTTTAGCTTTATTACAAAACAAATATTTACAAGTTATTTTTCTAATAACATCTAGTATTCATTTCACCACCTCTTCTCCTTCTGTGTTTATAATATGTTCACACACTGAGTATTTATATTTCCTTCGATTCCACAACATAACTTCTTTTTTTACCCCACACACCTAATTAGTATTTTCCGTCACAAAAGCTATTTTCATAACAGTCCCTGATCAATTCTAGTTTCTAATTTCCTTCCTGGATATAATACCAAGTTATAATACCAAATAATGGTAGCCTGGAAGTAACTCTCATTGTTTATAGGCTGGTGTTTGTCTGGTTAAGTTGTTTTTGCCAGTGCACACAGTGGCAAATCTCCTGAGAATCTGTTCTCCTAAGCATTTCTTTTACTTCTTGATATGTAGAGCCATTTCCTTTTAATAAATATTTGGGTGTTCTGAAGCAGACTCATTCAACTATGTTTTATTTTTGAGTTGGGGACAGCCGAGGAGTGTTGTATATCTATGTGCGTGTGTTCAGGTTGTTCTGCCCTTTCCTCTGAAACCACCTTTTTGAAATAAAGCTTAAATAGGAAGAGGATTTGAAGGAGGAAGGTATATTCAGTGCTTCATTTCTGTTTTGACTAGAAATGACATTTTCAAGGTAGAACCTGTGGTGAGAAAACAGGACGATTCCTACGAGAAATGGCCACAGGAGAGCCTTGA
The DNA here is from genome assembly GCA_003508835.1 of Eonycteris spelaea. NCBI lineage: Eukaryota > Metazoa > Chordata > Mammalia > Chiroptera > Pteropodidae > Eonycteris > Eonycteris spelaea. The sequence goes on from PUFA01000037.1 coordinate 6,113,239, forward strand.
GTTGAAAGATGTTCTTGCTGAGATGGCCATTGGCATGTCCGCATAACTCCTGGTGAAGAATTTTTGTGATTTAGCAAAAATTACCTCCTTTTCCTTTTCTGCCTGGGTTCACAACTCAGCCACACTTGTCAGCCTTCTCTGTAACCGCTTGTCTGAGATCTAGTTACTGAAATGTGAGAACTGATTTCGCAGCAGCCCTTGGCTGACAGCAAAAATTCCAGTCTCTGCCGCTGTCTTTCCTGGGCTCACTTCTCTTCTTTCTCCTCTTCTGTCTATGTCAAATCTCCCTCCCTCTTTCTCTTATAAGGAAACTCGTTATTGGATTAGGACACACTTGTATCCACCAGGATGCTCTTGTCTTAAAACCTTTGATTTAATTACAACCACAAGCCCTTTTCCCAAATGTCACATTACAGGATCCAGGTTTAGGATATGGATGTACTTTGGGGGGTCACCATTCAACCCACTGCACGTGGCCTAGAACAAACAATTCCTCGTCTGTATCAAACACTTAGCAAAAGTTAACTGTAACTCTTCGCTTTCCTAAAAGGGGGCCCGCTATCCTGTAACTGCCTATTCTTTAATACTTTTATGCACATAAGCTTGAAACCTCTGTTATCCTTGACTGTCTTCCCTGCTCCTCTCAAGTGCTTGTCTGGTGAGCCTGTCGATTCTGCTTTCAGAGAGCTCTCTTCTCTCTGTGACTGCTGTCAGTTCTTCAGCTCATTCTCATCGGGACTAGAGGTATTCTTTCCTCCAGTTGTTTGTATTTCCAGTTTGTTTTCTGCATTGCCTCTCGATGAGTTTTTCTAATGAACATGCTCTGTTTAAGAATTCCAGTGGTTTTCTGTTGCACACAATCATAGCAGTAAAGGTCAAAACTGGTGTTTGCATCATTTCCATTTCACTGATGGAGAAACTAAGGTTGGGAAAAGATGAAATTATATCCAAGACCATATAGCTTTGTAGTTATTAGGGAGTGATCTCAAGGCTGGTCTTCTGAATCCATGCTCTGAAGTCCAGACCTTACCTTGCTGTTTGAAGCCTTCACAATATTTCAAAGTGAACCTGTCCACATATATTCCTGATGTCCTTTGACTTCATTCTTCATTCCACCCATAACTCACCAAGCTCTGCAGAGATTCCATGCCTTGTATTTTAATTGTTTCTGCTAGGAAGGGTGATCCTTTCATTTTTTTTCTTGACCTCCCTTTTCTATTCTATTTCTATTTTCTTAAAAAGTCACTTAATGTTAAGAGTCCCCAGATATCATGAAGAATTAGATCCCCACTTGAATGGGACACACTTTTACTAAATGATGTTTGTCTGAAATTCAAATTTAATTTGGTGTCCTGTATTTTATCTGGCAATGCTGGTTGTCTGTCACCATGGACTGCTCTACCAGCTATAGGAAATCTGTTAGGACTCTTATATGTGAAAGGACCATCATTAAATATTTATGTCACCAATTTAACAAATTCAAAGCAGAAAGAGAGGGCTAACCTATATCCTCTCAAAATCTTGCGCTTTAAAATTTTATTACAATACTCCTTCGGCAAGATGATTGTTGACCTTAGTTCTTGAGGATCACCAATGTATAATGCTTTACACTTTGTATACTCCTTTACAATTCCTAAATAACTTTCATATATTTGGTGTTATTTAATATTCATAATTATCTTACTTCTTAATTTTGCATGTAGGTTTAGCGACCTGTCCAAGTTCATATAGCTAGTAAAACGTGGCTGTGGCACGTTCATTGCAGTATTGTTCACAACAGCCAAGACAGGAAAGCAATTTAAGTGTCTATTGATGGATGAATGGATAAAGGAAATGTAGTATATTCATACAATGGGGTATTAGTCAACCTTAAAAAGAAGGAAATTCTCTTATTTGTGACAATGTGGATGAACCTGGAGGGCATTGTACGTGAAATAAGCCAATCACAGAAGGACAGGTAACTAATGATACCATTTATATGACAAATCTAAAGAATGAAACTCTAAAAAGCAGAGAGTTGTCAGGGGATGGGAAGAAGGGGAAGCAGGGAGGTATGAGCCAAAAGGTCCAAAGTCGGGTTTTTATGAGATGAGTAAGCCCTAGAGATCTGCTGTATAGCACAGCAACTGTAGTTAACACTGCCATATTGTATACCTGTAATTTTACTAAAAAGATAGATACTGGATAAGTGTTCATATCACATACACACAAAAAGAATAGAGTGGAGGAAACGTTTAGAAGTGATGGATAGATTTATGCTTAGATCGTGGTGATGGTTTCATGGGTTTTTACTCATTTCTAAACTCCTCATCAAGTTGTATATGTCATACATATATTTAGCTTTTTGTATGTCAGTCATACCTCAATAAAGTGATTTAAAAAAAAACACACATTGGTGAATGTGAGACTTGAATTTGGATCTTCTGACTCTGACTTCGCCGGCCTTTCTGATGTCCACAGCATCCCTCCTTACTGTGGCCAGTTCACCGGGAATGGAATGGCAGAGAAGGTGCGCCCCGTCGTAGAGGTTTGTTGGAAGAAAGGAGGTCCTACTCCGCCGTAGACCCCAGCGGCTGCTGACACAGCATGTGAGTCCCTGAGATTTATGGAGGGCGGGTGTGCCAGGGTGATGATGGTTTTGGGTGGGCGGGAACAGAACCTTAAGTCTCTCACAGTACTGCATAAAAATGGAAATTACCTTACCAGTTACTGAAAACCCAACTGACTTTTTGGTGGCTTTCTGGGAGGGTTCTGTTTGCCCTGCACGGAGGATGATGACATGTCTCTCTGAAGAAGTTTGGATCAAAGCTCTGGTTTTCAAATTGTAGCTTCTGGGTATATGTTTCAGGAGTTCTGTAAATATTTGATTCAAATGTTATTTTCATTTTTACCCTAACCACTCTATTAGTAAAGGTAAATAACGTTAGCTGCCATAACAAAGTCCCAAATCTTAGTTGCTTAACACAGTAAAAGTTTACTTGTTGCTAGTCCAGATCTGATGAAGAAATTCATGATATGCAAATGGGCTTCTGAATGGTCCTCTGGGAACCCAGGACTTTTCCATTTTGTGATCCTGTCTTCCTCTCTGGATCTTCCCTCCTTTCGCGTTAGTGGGCGGTCAAAGAAAGGGCTGGAGGTCGCCTGCGAGAGCTTTGCAGGTGGCAGGTCTGGGAGTGGAGCTCTCAGCTCCGCTCACATTTTGTTGGCCACATCTCAGACAGGTGGCTGCAAACAGGGCTGGCAAACATGGTCGAGCCGGGTACCTAGGCAGAAGAGAAGAGGAGCTGGTTTTGGTGAAGAGCACAGCTAGCTATCTTCGCCACAGTCGTTAAAAAAAAAATTCTTTTACTCTTTGGATGCCACAGTTTCTTGATATGTTGTCAGTGCTCGAGTTAAACTTCTTTCACTCTCTGTAATTAAGGAATATCCTAAGGTTGCAACAGAAGCTGTAATAAAAACATCTGTCACCAGTCATAGTGATTTATCTGTGGAAATCACCGTCATCCCCTCCGAAAGTGGCTGCAAAGAAAATATGAAAATAAATTAGATTCTAAAGTTGATTAAGTCTGGAAGTCATCTATAAATCTCATCTAGTTCAGCCAAAAACTTCCTTGTTCTCAGTGACTGACTTTATAGCATTTAACAGAATGTAAACTTATAAAGCAAATTTATATCAATAAAGTATTTCTTTCCAGATATACTGAGGTCACATAGAAGACTTCTCTTTTTTTTAGAAAAGGGGTTCCATTGCTTAACAAATTAAAAACAGCGATAGCTAGAGGCTCCCAGCACTAACGTTTATAATGATTTCTCTCTTTATACGCCACTGTAAAAGACCTGCTCTTGATTGCGTGTAAATGGTGCAGTGCAAATTTCTTAAGCTGTTTTCCTTAGAAGAAAAGTTAAGTTGTACTAGGGAAACTATGGCACAGTGCTCTTTCCCAGCTCGTCTTAAATCAATTATTTTAGAAAATCCTAGAGGCTTGAGATTGCTAAAGGTGCTTACCAGCTTATAATCCATGCTAATTGTTTCCACAGTTTGCCTGAAATTTTACAATTAAAACACGCTTTTGCTTGTGCATAACCAAGCTCGTCTCTCTTGCATTAACTATAACATCAAGTCAGGGGTCTGTTTAATGAAAGTGGCACAAGCTTGCCAAAGAGTGGCATTGATTTCTCCTCCCTGAGATTTCTTCCTGATTCGTTTTGGACATCTGCTTTGGGACTTGTGGGCTCCCCTGCTGCCCCTTTAATGGGGAAGCCCCCTGCCTGCCTCTCTTGGGTTGCCTTGGGCCTGAAATATACAACCAGGCAACTCAGCCATAAATTAGATGTTGTTGAGGCTGGAGGTGCTGTGGCTTTTATTGTTTTCAGGGTTTCATTTTGAGGCGAAGGTCATAATTCCTGTTCTCATGACTGCTGGCAGCAGCTGCAGGGTTACTAAAGGAACAACCACAGCCCAGAATGTGATAGGAGAAATGAACTTAGGTGACCCTGCCTGCCTCGCACGGATGCAGCCATATTGAGCTGTGTGCCTCCACTGGGGAGACCCTGCATGGGGCCAGCCTCCTAGATCTGTCACTGCCCTCTGCTGGATCTGCGTAGCTGTCTTAGATGCAGACAGGGGGCTTTCGATGAACGGCCGGCCTTACAAAACTGAGCTCTGAGGAAATGGAGACCACAAAACTTATTCCTAATTTTAGCTGCATAAAATTAGCCAGTGATTACGGTTTGCTTGGTTTGACATCTGCTCTTACTAAAACTAGTCACATCTGTAAGATCTGCTGGATGCGGGCTCTACTTCATTTGTTATATTTGCAGAAATTACCATTTTGGCTCTGAAAGCAGATGCATTTAGATCAGAGACAAGATGAACTGGTTTCATAGTGCTGCAAGGGCCTTGGCAGCTCTGAAATGGTGTTTTCATTCAAGGCGATGTGTATGTCAAAACAGTCCCAGAAAAGTCTCTTAAAATGTTCCCTTTGAATCACTGTTATTTCTATCACTGTTAATCTTTAATATGCAGAACAGCGTGGAGCTGGAACAGTGACACTCAGAGGCCTACTTTCTTTAGTACCAAGTGTGTCCTTTATACTCCCCGAATCATTGCTCATGTCAGTCTTTTCATAATTTCTCATTTTCCCTCCTGTTTTCAGCCATTTTTTTTACCCACACACCTATTTTATTTTTCATCCAACTCACTGCAAAGAATGACAAACATAGAATGGTGCAAGAAAAATAATTTAAAGCTATGAAATACATGTTCTACATACTGTTTGGGGAAAAATAGAAAAAATGAGATAAAAAAAAAGTAGGAAAATTAGACCACCCTTTTTGTTCCTTTAGATTTCTCCTTCTCCACCCTGCCAAGTGCCTGGGAGGCCGACTGCACCCGAAGGCCCCCTTGTCCTCTGACTTCCCCTTGAGTTTGCCAGTTGAGTGAGGTTGGGCTATTTATTTCCTTCGCTTCCTCCTCATGGGCTTGCTGCCAGCTGGCCGTGCGCCTTGGCTGAAGGGCACAGCTCCTGCCAAGCAGCCCTCTCAGCATGGTTCTCTCTCTCCACGTTCAGGAAACCATTCTCCCCTTCACACCCTCTACTCCCTACCCACCTTAGCTGGGGCTGGGGTCTACCCTGGGAACCTGTACCATCCTTCACCCATTCGTTGCAAATAGTCCCTTAACATACTCTCCTCAAACTACTTAAAGAGTTTAATCTCCTTTCTGCTGAAACCCTGGGTAGTGCAATTATAATTATTACCCAGAGATAAGCACTGATAAGCATTTTGTTGGTGTTCCTTAGCTACCTTTATTTATGATTCTATGTATGGGCATAGATTTAGCATAATTCTGTGTGCGTATCTTTATGTTATTTTTCCCCACTTATAATTACTTAGGAGAGTGGTCCCCTCTTAATACAATCTTTCATACACCAAAAGATGATTTTTGTTGGCTGTATTTTGTCTGCTGTATGGATATAGCTTGAATTTATTTTAGGATTCAAGAGAAGCTTTGTGATCTATACTTCTTTTCATCCCCTCAAATTTAGTTGCTCCCTATTTCTTATGTGTGTTTATTTCACAGCTCCCTTCACAAAATAAAAGATTTAACTGGGTCAGTGTGTCAGTAGCCATTAGGGGGCACCCCTGTTGGGGGCACCGTCTTAAGAGGGGTACCCCTCTTGGGCACAGTCTTAAGCCAAGTTTCCTCACAGACAGTTAAGCCTCTTGATGTTGCCTTCACTCACCTCAGTGGTTAAGTGACTTCCTCACGGTCTCCTCCTAGTAAATTGCAGAGTTGGAACTTGAATCCATTACCACTGTCTCTAAATCCAGGGCTTATCTACTCCAAAAATGTATTTACCAATCTCTGAAACTCATACTCTAGCTCTAATCATAGAAACGATAGTTCTTAGTTAAGGAAGAATGTCAATTAAAAAAAAATGTGGTTCTAAAAGTATGGGCTATCAAGCTATGAAAAGATAAGGAGGAACCCTAAATTATATTACAAAGTGAAAGAAGCCAATCTGATTAGTCTGCGTACTTTGTGATTTCAACTATATGACATTCTGGGAAAAGGCAAACCTGCGGAGACAGAAAAAAATCGGTGGTTGCCAGGGTTTGGGAGGGATGAATAGGTGGAGCACAGTGCATTTTTAGGGCAGTGAAACTGTTCTTTTTTATAGTATAGTGGTGGATACGTGCCATACGTTTGCCCAGATCCATAGAATGTATGTGCAACACCGAGCGTGAACTAGGGTGTGCCCTATGGGCTTGGTGGGGTAGCGATGAGTCCGTGCAGGTTTAACACCTGCCATGAGCTGGCGGGGAGAGTGCCGGTGTGGGGCAGCGGGTTATGGGAACTCTTGTTTTTTTTTTTTCCTAAAAACATAAAACTACAGTGAAAAGGAAAGTCTATTTTAAAAAATGTGCAGTTCCTTTTTAAATAGGCATAGTAATAATTTTCACTGCCAACAGATTGGCTATGTCTCACTCTAGTTTTCCTTGAAGAAAAATGATCGGCTTTCTTCTTTTATCACAAGTGTCTGCGATAAATTGACATGCCTATGGGCTTTCTCACTGCAAACCAATTTTCCTATTGTTATCTCAAAGCAATATTGGCATTAATTTCATATTCACATAATGTGGACACATAATCAATTATGAACTGTATCTAGCTCTGAGGATGTCTTCCTGCTGAAGTGTCATACCCGAGTCTTGTAGTGAGGACATAAGAGATCATTTTTATTTAAAGCCATGGAGATTTAGAGGAATAAACTGGAAGCTTAGCTTGAGACTTTCAGAATCCTACAATCAATCCGGGCTCTGTCATACTTGACAGAATAATTATATCACCTCCAAAATTAGATGCACAACTGTATATACGCTGTGCTCAGTTAGTCTAACTCTCAGTCCAGTGTGTACTTGTTCATTTGTCTTCAGGATCTCAAACAAGTACAGAAACTTAAGGGTCAGGGCTCTGAAATGCTGTGCATTAATTTGTTTTTGTTTAGACAGTGTAAGGAAATATTTTCCACTAGCAAGGATCATAGTGAACATAAGTGGAGAGGTTGCCCCGTTGGTTGCCTGAAAACTAACAGTTGAGACCAGAATGTAAACGAGCATTTCGGTACGTATGTTTTCTGAGTTTGGGTGATTTGAGAAAGGTATAAATAATCAGTGACCATTTGTGATGTATGTATCGACCACTCGTGCTTCCATTCTCCTTCCCGTTCACCAGGGGTTACGGTAATGATGTTTTACACATTTGGTCACCTCGCAATTTATAAAATTGGGACTCCTGCTCACAGAGTTTTGTCTTTTTCTTTGTCTTCTGAAATAGATTCATAGGCAGCTCTTGTTATTTACATAAAAGGGAGAAGAGAGAGATGTAGACGTGTTAAAATTGGATCACCCTAAAGTCATTTTTATTTGGGTTTAGAGTTCATAGTTTATGTCTAGATAGCAAAAATACTTTAACCACATTTTCTTTGGGCCAATTAAATTACTTGAGCATAACAGTGAAAGGCAGCAGAGGCTGAATTTTGCTATGTAAATTGCCATATTATTCGTACACGGTGGTAACTTAGTTCCATGATATTTGCTCACAATGCTATCTTTTAAAAAGTTTTGTACTAGATAAAAAATAAAATGAATAAAACTCTGTTTCTGCCATCATTTGCTATAAGATCATTGTGGGCTGGGAGCAGAGCGACCAGCTGTCCCTTTTTGCCTGGGACAGAGGGGTTTCCAGGGATGTAAGATTTTTAGTTTTAAAGCCAAGATGCGTTGTTCTCTTTAACTCAGAGGAGGAGCTGTGATGGGTGGGTGGGTTCTCCAGGTGACCTGGGCCAGGTGTATGCTGCAAACTGTAGAACCATGGGGACAGTGAGCAAAACCCGTGGGTCAAAGAAAGGGCCAGAACAAGGTTAAGTACAGAGGCTGAAGTTAGCAACCAAGTCAAAATGTCTGAGGCTGTGTCATTTTGTGGAGCCAAATGAAATTAGAACAAGTTAGTCCCATTCTAGTGGCTCCCCCAGAAACTCCAAAGCATGGCTGCTCTAAGGGTCTTCTTACTCGATTCCTTCTGCTGCAGAGATAGCCCCTCACCCCCACCCCCGCTTAAAGAGTCAGCAGAGAAAGCTAGCATTATTATCCTTCAGGGAGTAGGCTGTTTCCATCCTATGCAAGGGATAAAGTGAATATTTCATCCTAATAATTAACTCTGGCTTCTTATTTTCATTTTTAAAAAGTAGTATTTTACTTCACGCATGTACAGAAGAATTGGGTGATATTACATGACACTCCAAAATGCATTTCCTAAAATTTGCCCTTCTATGGAAGAGGTGGCCTGACAGGTAGTGGGTCTTCTTAAGGAGGACACTTTAAATATAACGAGTAGCATTCTCAGTGGCACCTTGATAATGTTTCATAGAAGTGTTTCTCATAAATGTTCATCAGAAAAAGGCTAACGGTGTAGCTCCACAGCTCAAGTCAATAAGAATTCCTATCTTATTTTTTTCACACAGCAAAGTGAAATATAGGTGTATACATTTGCAAACAAAAATAAATAAAAGTCATCAAAAGGTAGGAAGAACTAAATGAGACAGTCTAGATATGAAGCTCTCTGCTGGCCTGGATAGCTTAGAGGGTCCATTTTAGAGTCTGGAGAATGTCTGGATTTTCTGTCCTTCAGGCCATTCTCCATAATGAAGTGTCTCAAACAAGCATTTGAAGTCTTAAAAGCAGTGAGTTTGATGAGATTCTGCCTGACAAATACTTCCTGGAATTCACATTGCTATGTGTCTAGAACTCATCTGCTAGAATTCCTCAGGCAATGCTGAGGATTCAAACATGGATGCCAGCGGCTGAGTGGATGAGTAGAGAGGCCTTCCACTGGGCGTGGGCAGTACCAAAGTTTTGCTCACAGTTCTGGTTCTGTTTCAGTACATGGCTGAAGGGAAGAGCCACAACATTCTGTATCTGTAGAACAGTATGGTAAGAATTTAAGTATGCAGAAAAAGTTAAGCTCTTTTCGAGTTCTCTGGGCCCACGGAGAACTGAGGTCCTTTTATGGCTAGGCCTCAGCTACATCTCTTTGGCTTCATTTGGACACCGTTGTCCTCAAAATCACCTCACACTGGAACCTGAGATCTCTGCTTAATTCACACATTCACTTTTGCTCTTAGAACACTGAGCAGCTTGGCCTGTGTGATTCCCAGCTCTCCCAATCCCTCTTTCTTCTCTTCCCCTCCCTCTTTCCTTTCCATCTTCTCTTCCTTCATCCTTTTTTCCCTTACTTCCTGCCTCCCCACCACTCCCACCATCCCCCCCCACACACCCTAATTCATATGTAAATTCACAGACTGTCCCCGAGCTTTAAAGTAAAACTGTCTTCTCCACCTGCTGTTCATACCGGTGACTCAGACCTTCAATCTCTCATAGTTTCCACCTCTCTTCATAATTAAATTTCCAGACCCATATTTTTGCACAATTAATAGACACACACGCACACAAACATGATTGTTTATGTAATTTATTTTAGTCCAGTTACTCCGATTCCAGCCAGTCCAAAGACAACTGCAAATTAATAATGGTTTGAGGGGGGTACCTGTGTTTTAGTAAATCCTGCCCCTGCCAGATTCCAGGAGAACCTGGCTGTGTGGGGATTCTGCGCTCTTGCTAGTGGTTTTATGTTGGGATGCTACTCACATTGTCAGCAGCCTCCTGTTGTTCTTTCTAACGTTTGTAACCACACCCACTGTACATTTCCACGTTGTGGTGGAAAACTGATATTTGGGAAAATACTTGTATTTCAAGGGTTCCCAGAGATAGAGATCCTTTGAATCTTATGAGTTGTGAAACATTATCTTTTCCATGGCAATTTTTCAGTAACCGTTTTATTGATATTCCATAGTTTGTGTCTAATTTTGTCAAGAGACATGTTCTTAGGAATACTTTTGATCAAATTTCTGGTGTTCTCCTGATAACCATGAAGCTCAACTCTTTTCTCTTACAGAATTAGCATTTGGCACTTATTTATAAATTAATAAAACCTAAATGTGACTTTCCTTGTTAAGCAATATTTTTTACTTCGTTGGCATTTCTAGCTAATCTTTTTTTTATTGTGTCCTTGGGGTAGTCATTTAAATACCAAGCCTCAGCATTTGTCCTTTTAGAGACTGTATCACAAGGCTGAACTCTAATGCTTGAAAGATGATTAGGACTTAACACTTTATAACTATTTGAATAGTTTATCACCTGCTCTGCTTCTAGCTGGTTCTGTCAATTCAGGTATTTAGTACCTGACTGCATCAGAATATTTTGAAGTACTTTAGCAACTATACTACCCATGCGATGAGGAAGAGGTTTAAACAACTTCCTTGTGGTTATGGTTGTCAAGGAAACCATTTCCTTATATAATGTTTAGCAGCAAACCTGTTTCTTTTTTTTTTTTTTTTTAATGCCATAAAAACAATGCTTATCTGCTAGCATGCAGAAGAAAGTGTATGCTGAAACGAGCCACAAGTCAACTGGAACTTATGAGAATGTACTAGATGCAAAATGCTAGATACGAATTGTTGTTTTATTTTACAATATAGAAATAAAACTCGGAAGGAGAACATGTTCAAAGTGTGGCAGGACGGGGTGGGGGTAAAATTTCCTTGTTGAAGCAAGTTCAAGGTCCCATTGTGTTCTCAAAACATACTGTGCATTTATCAGGGAACTGTTTCATTAAACAAACAATTAGCCTCATCTTTGCATACACAAACTCATGAGATGGAATTTTAAACAGATTTGATAACCTAATAGATGGGAGGTTTGATGTATTGCCCAGAGATAGACTGGGACTGCTCGAGGCTACAGGGGCTGCAGAAAAATGGAAAGTCTGTTTTGGGGGTCTGTCTAGTTTATGCTAGATTTTGCTTTAAAAGAGAAGACACGCGTCGCACGTGGTGATACTAAAGCTCCTTATAGAGGAAAAATAGGTCCTAAAATGTTGATAAGGAATGAAGTCCTTTTTTTTTTTTTTTTTTTAAAGTCCTTCTTGAGGTCTATACATGTAGAACAAGACCCCAAGAAAGGAGAGTTGATGTTGGTTTGGTAACTTTTGTGTTCCCATTTATAAAATGTGAATATGAAGTGTGAGAAGATGAGGAGAAGGTTGAATTATAATGTGAATGAATTCACAGAGAAAAGGGGTAAGTTGAGCCTCATTTGAAGCTATCTCACCTAAGAAAAAGGACTATATTATTTAGGATATACATGATTCAAAATGTTGGAAGTCAGATGAAAGTCGAATTAGATAATTTCCAAACAGATTCTAATGTCTAGAAAAATTGTTTTTTCCTCAAGTGAGCAGTTCCTTTCCTTACTTTATGAGCTGTTAGACTAATTATTTATACAAACAAAAAATAGAGTTAATACCTCTCCCCTCCTTTACCTCTGATGTGTGCAAATAACTGCAGTATTTGACATGGATATTTGGATGGCTTAAGATGTCTAAAAGTAGAGGCGGCTCGTCATTGCCTGTGGCCTCATATCTAAGTATACTTCATTTCTAAAAGACTATGAAACCCTCATTCCAACAGCCATTACACATGATTTTAATAAGTATTTTAGTCTAGAGAATAGGAAAAGCAAGACAAAATTCATGCATTTTAAGGCCAAGATGGCTGACCTCATAAAAGAGAAAGCTGTAAGAAAGAAAATGGGAGGAGAATTAACTTCACATTCCCATTTGATTTTCATAAAATGGCCCAACCCAGACTAATGTAAGTTTTTTCTTCTTCCATTACCCCTTCCCCAGCCCTGCTGACCACATTTTTCAGATTTCTTACCTTTTATACTAGCTTAGAGTTTCCATTTTTCAGTTAGTCAATATAAAAGCATGAGAATGATAAAAATGGTGAAAAGTCTGGAAATCCTATAACATGAACCTCAGTAAAAAGAAAAGAAGGACATGAATTTGCAGGGCTGTCACATGGAAGAGGAATTTAACCTATTTGTGTTCCTTTAATAGATGGAACTGGGATCAATGGGCAGAAGGTATATCAAAGTAGGTGTTCAGGTCTTCAGAGTTGCTGAAAGTGGTCTAGGCTGCTTTATTGCGCAGAGAACTCGCCATGAATGGAGGTATACTTAGCTCGTTACTGTCCCTGTCTTGTACTTAGGTCTGTGTTGGGGCAGGGTGGGGGTGGTGGTTGCTTTAGGATTTTCATTGAATCAACTATCTCCTTTTTCTCAAATGGCTTTTGCCCTTAGGCAAGTTATTCTCAAGTCTCTCCCTTAAATCAGAGCTTTCCTCCTAATTTTCTTGTCATCCATTCCTTCTGTCCAAGTGAGGAACAGGCACCACGTCCCGTGGCTTTGATCTCCTCACTGTCCCTTGAGCCTCCTCTCTTCTTTCCATCTCGCTGCCTCTCCATCACAGTTCCTGTCTCCCCGTGAGATGTGAGCTCCTTGAAGGCATGGGTTGCCTTTTATTTTTTATTTCCTATCCTTAGTTAGCACAATATCTGGGCACTCAGTAAATGTACACTGAATGAATACATGACCGTCAACAATTTATTTTGAGGCCATTTTTGCTTCACGTGGCAGTGGGTCTATTCATTCAATAAATATTTTTGAGCATCTGCCATGTGCATTGGGGATAATATGGATGAGTAAGACACAGTGATTTCTCCACAAAAGATCATGGTCTAGTTGGAAGGAAAATACATAAAAAAAAATTGACTTTGCTCAGGCAGTTTTATGAAAAGAAATATATACCTGATCAACTTAATTGGAGCTCCAGAATATGAGATTTTCACTGCTTTGCAGGGTCCCTGCTACCAGGTCAGGCAGGTGTTCTTTGAGGAGCCTAGGGCAGGGTGCGGGTTTCATGGGGCTGAAGGTAACTTCTCCAGAGGTAGCAGAGGACACCGATGTCTGAATGGGTCAACTGAGCAAGTCCAAGAGGGCAAGCCATAGTTCTGGTTCTGACCACCGTCTCTCCTTGCCAGGGACTGACTATCTTCCCTTGGTCTAGAGATGCTTATGTTTTCATTTCTCTTCTTGGGCTTCATCTGTTTCCACATGAAACTCTGTTCCACACTGGTCCACCATCAAACCGGTCACTTGTAATTAGAGCATATGTATAGTTACAGAGCTTCTGACTTGTTTAAAGTTCAGACTTTCCACTTGGTTTCACAAACATAGTTAGCTCCTTTATGATCTCCTTAGTTATTTATTTTCCTGTTTCCAGTTTTATGAATCCAAGTAAATGCACAAATGGTAGATGTGAGAGGCTCCTCCCGTGTGTGTAGTCTGTTAACTAGTTCGTTTGAAATGCTTGTAAATGCCTATTTCTTCCCTCCACTAAATTTTCCAGTCAAAGCATTTTCTGCAGCTTTAGTGAGAGTGGTTTTATAGACCATCCTGGATTTAAGAAGGAAAAAAAAAATACATTCTTGGCTGAGTGTGGCCTGGAATTCTCATTTTCTCGTTAATATGAGGCCCTTCTCCCTCCACGTACTTCTGCTTTCCTACTACTAAATGTCCCTATGCTATAGTCCTCCTGCCACAGAATGTCATTTGTCATTTTCTCTGTTTCATGTTCCTCCCACACAAGGAGGACAGGCTGTTTAAATAGAGGAAGAAAAGAAATACAGGAATTTTGTAAATGCATGTACATATATGTAATATGTAAATTTGTATACCTATGTGTGTATTTGTACACAAAAAAAACAGAATGGTCAAGGGAGAAAGATCAGAAAAGGGAATACAATGAATAAATAAGAGAAATAAAATGTGGACTTCTGTATTTGTGACCTCAAATTTTACTTTTCTTCTTTTTTCTGTGTGTGTCTTGAATTTCCTTCCATCTAATCACTAATTGTCCCGACGTTCAGAATGCGACATGTGCAAAGAGCTGTGTCTCGCGAATCTTGACTCCCAGCTCTGCAGCCTGCGTGACCGACTCCACGGTCAGCAGCCTGTAACACGTGTCAGGCGTGTGACACTGTCACATCTCAGTCAGGTGAGGAGCAGGTCACGTCCAAAGTGTGTGAGTGAAATTATGAGATACCCTCAGGTTACTTTCCCAAAGCATTTGACTTTAAAAAATTATTTATATTCTGATTTTATTATCTAGCCAGTTATTCATTCACCAAAAATGTGTGATAGGCTCGTGGTGCAAAGCTTATTTACTTTATCAAGTTGTTCCATTGCTGCTTTGTCTTGACCGGGGGGCGAGGTGGTATGAAAAAACCAAAAATAACGTGTGTTCAACTCTTTCCAACTCATTTAAAAGTTCCACTCAGTCTCACAGGCTTTTGGTTTGGTTATTACTTTCCAACTCTTGAAAATTTCTCTCCAAGTGCCTAGACCTTTGGGTGTTTCTCCGCTTTCTCTTTTCAATCAGAATTAAAGAACTAAATTCTGCTATTATTTATTGCTCTTATTCTGCATATCAGACTCAGCATCTCTAGTGGTTTCTGAACTCACAGGAATGGAAGTGCCCTTGAGAAAATACCACCTTCAAAGTGTGTATTCGTGGAAGGCTTAAATCCAAAACTTACACTTCTCGGGCTCAAGATCACATATTTTCCTCAGCAGTTCATTCCAGAGTTGGATAATAAAGAATTGCATATTTTAGACAATGTAATATGGCCAACTCCAATTATTAAGAAAAAAAGATTTGGGCATGGATAATCTCAAACTTAAAGTGTGTCACTGTATAATGAAAATTAGGGAGAACATTCAAGTGGGCACAAATAATCATCTTTCTGAACTTACCCAGGGCTCTCTGCCAACTCCTGATTATGTGGGAGTTGCTGATCAGTTTTTGAGATCCTCCGGGAGTCTCCTAAGGTCACGTTCTGTCCTAGGATTCAGGTTTCTGTGCTTAAACAGAAGGCCACATCCCAGGCTGCTAATTTCTAATGAGGATAGGGAAGCCATCCCCCCAGACCCTGAGGACCTGGCGTGGGCCGGCTCCACCTTCCGTCAGATTTCGTGGCAGCTGCGTAGGAAGTGCTCCTGAAAACACCACCCTACCTGGGTCCGCAAGCTTCTCGTGTGTTTCGGGCAGAGACCGTCGTCTCTAGAAGATCGTTGTCGAAACAGTCGAGGCGGGGGCAGGACTGCCATTGTTACGTCGCATATATTGAGCACCTGGCTCAGGGCTTGTATGTGTCTGTGCAGTGAATGGATTTTCCCTGTGGGAGAAGAGCGTCCCGCTGTAGTTTATCTATCCGCTTAGCTAAATTAAGACAAGTAGACCATGGGTGTGACCAGGGAGGGTATGGCTCGAGGAAGGCTTCCATGCTAGGCGACTGGTAATGAAGCAGAGGGAAGTCCGCTGCACTTCTGAGTCCTGATGCTGAGAACACCGCTAGAAATAATCGGGATCTTTGGAGAGTTGGGCCCAGGAATATGCATTTTCCCTCCAGAATTCCACAGGAAGTTTAGACACAGCCATGATTGGGTTGGGAATTATTCCAAAGAAAGAAGTTTCTTGAACAGGCTTGAATTTAGTGCTTTCTGGATACTCGGAGAGACATTAGGCGCTTACGAAATGCTGATTGAATGAGTGAGTGAATTAGGGACTAAGTACAAGCTGAGTCCTGAATTGCGGTTACAGCCCATCGCATCCAAGCTCAACGTTCTGTGCAAGCACTGCTAGTTCCCTAGCTTTAATCTGGAGGATAAGAAGACAGGTTAATTAGCAATGAGGAGACAAGAAAAGATGACAGATGAGATCGCTTTTTGGGGCGCTTTGGGTTACATCTGGCCTCTCCCTGCTCCTAAAAAAGAGACAGATTGACGTCCCATCTCCTCCATGTAACTCACATGGCTTACAGCATGTGCATGATTGAAAGGAATTTATGGCTTCTTCCCAGGCTCAGCCTCGCAGCCGGAAAGCTGACATTAAAATGGTTCATGTGACAGAAGTGTGGCCTTGCAGGACCCCCCGCTCCCCGCCCCCCAGAAGCTCCAAATCAGATCAGCTGTCCTTCATTAATCAAACGTTGGCTGTAGCTCACTCCTCCCCTTGGAACTAGGCAGGTTGGCGGAATGGCAGGTTCATGAATAAGGTTTTCGTGTGAAACCGGGACAGACTTATTATTGTCATCTCAAATCGCAAGGGCCGAATCAACCTCATCATCTGCAGCACCACAATTAGAATGCGCATTCTCTGTCATTCTTGGACCGTTCCCCTCCAATCGTGGTGCTCAGAGAGAGTGTGCTGTTATGCATTCAGCTGGGATCTCCAAGTGTAAGTCAGGACTTGGGACCGTCTTCAGAGACGAATTCAAGATCTGGGCCATTTAGCTAAGCACTGTGATAAGCGTTCTGCAGCATAAATTCCTTGAGACAGGGTATTGTTTTAGATGAGGAAACTGAGGTTCCAAGTTGTTGAAAAATTTGCCTAAATTTCCATATGCAGTAATGGAGGGAATAGTCAAGAATAGAGGCTATAGATAGAGAAGTGAAGGGGAACACACCGAAAAGAGAGGACTTGAGAGTCTTAGTCTTAAAGCCAGAGGAACGGAAGATGCGGGAAGGAACGAGAAGAGGGGTTAATGAGTGCCCTTGTTTTGGCCATCCTTTTCCTCTGGAGTTGTTATTAATCATTTGAAATCTTGATCAATAAGTTTTGCTCAGTTATCTATATACTCGTTGCTGGTGTAGCGTCTCCTCTCTAAACAGCATTGCCCCAGAAGCCCAGCAGGGAGAGGCTTTGGGCGAAGCTGGCTGAAGTCTCGTGCCAGATCAAGCACGCCCGGAATCGGCTTCGGCCAGGGACCAGGTGTTCCCTACCGCTGGTGTCACATAAATGGGGCCCAGTTTGGACAGGGCTGTTCCCACCCCAGCCCTTCCCTCTTACGTGCGCACCAGGCAAGGGTCATGTGCATTCCAGGAGCAGTGTTCTGTGTCCTCCTCAGCCTGGCATTGCCCTGTGCCTCTTGCTTCTGCTGACAGCAAGTTGTACCCTGAGCCGCATACATCATGTGATACAGTCAGAAAAAATACTCTGTCTGACAAAAATACTCTGTCTGCAGCACTCACTCAGCGTGCTCAGTTACAGCTAGAGTGAATGTGGCTGGAAGGGGTTGATATAGTAATGATATTTTCCTTCTTGGTGTTTTCTTGTGCTCTTTAAATACCAAAAGTTACTTTCTAAGCCCTGCATTTCTTATTCACCTGGACTGAGACTCACTACCTATTAAATACTCTTTAGCCATTGTGCAGAATTTAGTGCTACACCTGTGAAATTTTAAAAATGAACAAGCTTGGAAATTTCAGAAGCCTGATCGTTATGCAGACATTAGGATTACAGTTTGTTTGTGGTACCTTTACAACTCCCTGGAAAGTAAATATTAAATCAATGTTTTCAATTAGGGACCCTGTTTTCATTAACCCAGTCCTTGAAGAGATCATCCAAGAGCTGACTGCACATTTAATGAGAGTCTGGGAATTGCTTTAGTTTGTGCTTCTGGAGAAATCTTTGTCATCTGGGAGCGCAGTGGTAATGAACTAACATGTGTTCCAGGCACTTGAATTGAGCTGCGTTACAATTACAATTTCTCTTTGGTGGCAGAGAAGAAAGACTCAGAAGTACTATTCTAAGAATGAGAGCTCGTACGGTGCTTTTCTTCCTTTTTAAATCACGCTCACACTGCTGATCACAGCAGTGCTCTCTGCCTGTCTTCTCAAAGCTGCCATCAGTCCTGGAAACCACCTGCTTTGACAAGGGCCAGTCAAGAGGCAAACTGGGTCAGATTTCTGACTGGGGATTGTGGAAAGCACAGCAAAAGCTATGTAACTCAGACACTCTAAATAAAGTGAATCTTTTAAAAATAATGACATGTAAATATACCTAGTACTGAATTACTATAGCAACTCTTTGGGAGCATTTGAAATAGTTTTAATGTTCCTGGGCCTTAGACCTTTATCCTACTGTATTAGTAGTGTCTCTGGAGACCTTACTAGAATGTGTGTGTCTGCTCTCTGTAGGGATCAGTTCTCTACAATAATCAAATACACACTCTTAGCTAAAAGAAGCTGGCTGCCGTTCTATGAATAGAATGCTGCAGCCAGTAAAGGAGTACCCCACACTGTCCTCCGCGCCTGCTACCAACAGGCCTCTGCCTTTTCACTGTGTTTTCCTGTCTATAAATGGAGTAATTTAGCTTATTTTATTTGAGAGTTTATATGATTTTATTGGGGAAGCTATTCCAAATGCTATCTATGATCTAGCCATGTGTTTGTATGCTCATCCAATAAACATTTGCTAAGCATTTAGTAGATATAAGTCACTGGGCATATAATAGTGAGAACAGGACAGATAGGGTGCCTGATCTCAGGGAGCTTGCAATAGATGAGTGAAGGGCCATGAGAACACACAGTAAAACACGTAACCTGATGTGGTGAGGTTAAGGTGGGTGCCAGAGAAGCTCTCACGGAGAAAGGGGGGACCCCTTGCTTGTCATAGCCTTGACAGAACAGAGGTGGCCTGGGCTGGTGTAGCAGTAGTGGAGAATGGAGCTCTACAGGAAGCAAAATAATACAGGATTTAGTGGCAGACTCCATGTGGGTGGTAGAAGGACATGAAAAATTCTTATTGGGGTGACCAGCATGTATTTTTGAGGGCAAAGATGTAAGGAGAATGAAGTGCAACCCGTTGTCACTCTGATTCTGTATTCGATCGCTTCTTTACCAGGTGAGAAACTCCAGGAGGGTAGAAATCACGCACTCTACTTTCTCCTTACCCATTTGGTATCATGAAAGAACTCACAGAACAACTGGGTTTGAGTCCCAGCTCTGCAGTTTAATAACTTTGAGATCTTAAGCAAAACACTTAATGTCAATCAGGGCCCACTTCAGGCCTCAGGAAGGCAGCAAGTTAACAAGAATGAAAAATCTCTACCTTTATTGAGCTCTAGTTGGGAAGACAGACAATAAGCAAATAAATAAATAAACTAGGTAATTGCAAGTTGTGGTAAGTGCTATGAAGGAAATAAAACAGGGTGATGAGACAGAGCTAAAGAATGAGATTTGGACAGCCTCCAAAGAGCTGGGGAGGAACATTACAGGCAGAATACACAGCAAGGACCAAGCCTGCCTATGGGAAAGGGCTTGGGTAGGTCAAGTAATAGGCACTCTGTGGAGGCAGGCCTTGTACACCTTATTCTAAGAGCAAGAGAAGCCATAAGTGCATTTTAAGCAAGGGCATCTACATATTTGCATTGTCCAGATTTTGTCTAGATTAACATATTTACGATGTCCTTCCGGCTGCTGAATGGCAAATGAAGTGAAGAGAGAAAGTGAAGAGAGATCAGCTAGGAGACAGTTACGGTTGTCCAGGGAAGATCAAGGTGGCTCGAATAATAATGCATCTATAGCACTTAGACTTTTATAAGCAGTTTTTCCCATCAATTATTTATTTTGGATAAGTTTTGGACACACACATACACAAAACCACTGAGGCTGAACATGTATTAGTCAATTTTAAATTTTCCATTATTTTATTAGAAAAATATAAAAACACTTTAAAAAAAATTATATACTTACACCAGATACCTACCACAAAGGTTCTAGAATAAACTTTTACTATTCCTGCTTTATCATATAGTTTATCCCTCTAATCATTCCTCTGTCAGGCCATCTTACTTTTTTGACACATTTCAAAGTAAGATATCAATACACTGAACTATTCAGCATGAATATAATTCACTAGAAATCTGTATTTTTTATCTCCTTTTTTTCTTGTGTTATATGACACACATATTTGAAATGCATGGATAAAGGTACTTTTTGATGAGTTTGACAAACACGTACACATGTGTATGCCCCAGTCTCTCCTTCTTTCTCCTTTGGGACCCAGTGACCCTTGTATTATCCCACAGGTTCCTAAATCTCTGTAAATGTTTTAAAATCTTTTTTCTCTCTGTTTTTCAGGTTGGGTAATCTATTGCTCTGTCTTTAAGTTCACTTTCTTCTGTCTAGGGTTACTCTCATCCAGTGATTCTTTTAAATTTCAATTTTGTATTTTTTTGTTCTAGAATTTATTTCGGTCCTTTGTTATAGTTACAGTTTGTGTTTCTCTGCCACATTTTTCTTTTTTCATTCATTATGCAAATATTTTTCTTTCGTAATATCATGCATAGTAAAAATAGTTGTTTTAAAATTCATTTGTTAATTTCAACACCTGGATGATTTTAGGGTAAATCTCCATTGATTGCCTTTTCTTTGGAATTTGGTTAATTTTTCTGTTTCTTTGTGTATAAAGTAATTTCAGATTGTATCCTGGACACATGGATGATATTTCGTGTAGAGTCTAGATTCTGATACATTCTTTAGGAGATTGTTGATTTTTTTCAACTTAAAGTAAAACAAGAACTACCTGATCATAACTTAAAAATTCCAATTTCTTTTGTAAGCAGTTTACATATGTTAATTTATTAATTTTCGCAACCTGCCAATCCTATTAAACAGGCCATTTTACAGATGAGGAAACTGAGGCACAGGGAGTCAAGTAACTTGCCCGAGATTATACAGCGAGTAAGAGGAAAAGCTCCAGTTTTCTAGCAGTGCATGTGAAAACAAGTGAACAGATCTGAAAACTGTTAAGGAGTTAGAATCTCTCCAAGAGTTGGAGATTAAGTATGAGCGAGTGATGGAAAGGAAAGAAGATAAGAGAATTCTGGATTTTTGGCTTAAGCAATGGAATAAATGTTACTAAAATATACTGATATAATGAAAACTGGAGGAATACCTAGATTTTGTTGGTGGTGGTGGTGGGGGTTGTATTTTGGATTGTTGAGTTTGCAGTTCCATTGGACATTGGAATGGAGCTGTCCAGTAGGCAGTTTCGGAATATGAATCCAGAGCTTGGACGGTGGAGTTGATTAGGGCTGGGGACACTACTTTGGTAGTCTGGCACATGGGTGTCCTCTAAAGCCATTGGATTGGATGAGTAACTAAGGCAAAAATTATAGAGAGCCGATGACCCAGGAAAAATTCCTGAGGCACCTAAGTCCTAAGAAGTTGGGTTGAATTTGGCAAAAGAAACTAAGAAAAGCAGACAGTAATTCTGAAGGAAACCAAGGAGAAGATCCGGTGTCATGGAAGCCAAGAGAAGAGAAAGTTTTCAGAAATGCTCCTTGAAGGTTTAGAAAGATGACAACAGAAAAGTGTCTATGGGATTTAGTAAAGTGGAGGTCATTAGAGAAATAATGTTGGAATACATATTGGATTAGGTTGAAGAATAAATATTGAACGAGGAAATGGAGACAGCAGGTTTTGAATCATTAGTTAATGAGGTTTGCTGTGATTGGAGAGCAGAGAAATGAGGCAGAATTTTTTAAGTAGGTGGAAATTATACAGTAAAAAGGGAGACATTTGTCAACATTAATCATTAATCGAATAACTAATTTAGGCAATTCATTGGATTGTTTTGAAAAAATAAAATGATTTCTGTACAACTGCTCTGTAGACTGAATTACTTTAAGAATATTTTTTAGGAGGAGACTTTTAGGCTTTGTAATTTCTGTGGGCTTTCTGTTTATATAATAAGTACCTGCTGATCAAGTCCACCTTGGTTTTAGATTCATGTTGTGTT
The DNA here is from genome assembly GCA_003508835.1 of Eonycteris spelaea. Classification (NCBI taxonomy): domain Eukaryota; kingdom Metazoa; phylum Chordata; class Mammalia; order Chiroptera; family Pteropodidae; genus Eonycteris; species Eonycteris spelaea. The sequence goes on from PUFA01000037.1 coordinate 6,135,347, forward strand.
ACATAAAAAATTATGTTTAATAAATATTTTTTCTGAATCATTTTCTTCGGAGCTTTGACTAGTCGTTTTATTTCTCTGAACTTCAATTTTCCCATTTTGAAAATTGATAGTATATAACGAAAAACTATATTTATTGTTAGAGAGGTCCAAACATACTGCTCAATGAAAAGGGGATTTAAAAAACAACATATAGTGTATAATTCCATTTTTTGTAAACCTGTATACACATATCAGTATATTCATCTCATTTAATTCACTTATTTTATATTTTAACAGAATGTCAAAACAATTGCTTATCAGAATTTACCAACAGTAAAACTAAAAAGAATAAAGAACATAAAACCATGCAAAAATAGGTAATAATATTTTCTTTCCCAAAGTAGGAATATTTTAATCATTTGCAAAGGAATAACTATCAAAACAAGGTGGCTTACACGGAGAACAATCCAACTCGGCTTACTTGGGTGTGAGCCCATAAAGGGCCATGTTATCTTTGAACTTTCTACTATTTATCAGTGAAGTAAAAAAAAAAGTCAGCCTGGATCCAGCTGTCCTTCGCTCGTTCCTTCTACTTGCTCATTTTCTGTCAGCCCTTCCGTCAGCGGTGCCCGCCTTCACCTAGACTTCGGTATCAGTACCGGTTCCATTTACCGACCCGTTTCTGTGAGCGACCTCTTTCGGTTCTGGCCTTGAACGTTTCGTCAGTTGAATCCTCCATCCCTCCCTTTATCCTGGGCTTTCTCCAGAGAACGCTGAATTCCAGCTCAGGCTCAGGTCTGGAACACAGGTTCCCCGCCTGGCTCTGCAGGACGGATGCTCCTCTGCCAGTGTCTCTCTGGCTTTGTCCCACTCTCTTTGCCCACTGTGGGCATCATGTCCCCGTGCCCTCCGGAGCAGTCTGCCACTTGCCCCGCCGCGCCTTGGCTTGCGTTCTCTGTGATTGTCCTTTTGGATTAGAAGTGCTTTGTAAGAAATCGGTAACTGCGCCTATTTTTGGTTGCTGGGGGGAAAGTCTTAAAAGTATAAATTGTAAAGAAAAATTACATCTTATAATATTTTTCCAATAGTTTGCTTTGAAAAGTCATCTGAAGGTGAAGGAGTTAAAGGACGTTTCCTTGGGCTATTTACTCTGCCTTAGAAGCCCTCCTCCTTTCTCCTTATCTAGTGCAGCCCTGCCTTCAAGGTCCCGCTGAAATCCCAGGCACTCCGTGAAGCCTGTCCTAGGGACCTGCCCTTTCTCCATCTGGTAACACAGTGTCCGCACTAGTGCTTTCAAACAACCCGTGCTGCCTCTCTGTTGAGTGTAAGCTTCGTCTTCCCAATTAGTCTATCAGCTTTGTCCCTTCCCTCACGGATTTATCTGGAGTAGCAGCGCCTGCAGTCCTGGCTTCATCACTGGCTAGCTGTGCGATCTTTTCCAAGACACTTACCATCTCTATGTCTTAGGCTCTTTTTTCTGTTCAAGGTGATAATAGTATCTAGACTTTAAGGTTGTTGGGAGGGTTAAACAAAATAATACCTGTAACACGTTTAGTACAGTGCCTAGCACAAAGCTAGCATTTAATAATTGTTGTCTTTTGTATGCTTATTGTTATTTAACTCTGCTATGCTTGAAAGAACTAGAGAAACAGTTACAAAACAGGCAATAGTTTACAGAAATGTTTTCTGTCCTAACAGAACTTACATTCTAACCCTTAATAACTAATTACTCAATTATTATTTTTTAATACTATTCTTTTAAGAAGTATGGGGTGCTGTGAGCAGGTCTGACACCCCCCGGAGGGTTTAGAAGGTCCCCCTGAGGAAGTGATAACTGAATTTGGAACTGGAAGAGGAATAGGTGTGAACCAGGTGGATGTCAGGAAGAGCGTTCCAGGTAGAGGGGCATCTGTGGGGACTCCGAGTCAGAGAAATCATGGAGAATCAGGGACCGAAAGGGGTCGAATGCGGGGAGTTCTAAGAGAGCCACACCTGGGTTTCCTGTTTTGCCAGTTTCCTAATATCTTGTGCCTCTATGTTACACTCAGTTAATACTTGTTAATGATTTACTCCGTGTGGGTAAAGCTGACTCATCTGATTGTATTAGGCACCAGGAGAAAGTGGTTTTCTGGGTAAGTGGCATATCGGTAAGGGTCCAGTCAGGAAAACAGAAACCAAGCTGGTCATTTCAACAGTGAGAATTTCATATGAGGTACTGGCCACATAGGCGTGGGAGAAATGAAAAACTGAAGAAAGGACCCTGAAGTAACAAGGAGGCAGTGACTGTAAGAAGCCACCACCTCTCCAGACCCAAATCTTAAGCTTTGTCTTTATTGCGTCCCTCTCCCACATCCTGTCTCTCACGAAGCCCTGCGTTCGTGGCCCAGAAGAGCTGGAACTCAGAACCATGTGGGCAGTGAGGTATCGGGGGGCTCTCTGGGTACTGCCCAGCAGGTGCCGGTACCTCAGGAGCTCAGAATTGCTAACTTCCCAGGTCGTGCATGTACCTGCACCTCTAAGGGTGAACTGTCCAGGTTAGTTCTGAGTACTGAAGTAAAGCAGGACACTGAGGCCAAGTGCCCACCCCAGGGTGGAGGGCCATTTTGGCCTAGAGGATGGTAACAGAACAGGAAAGCGCCTGCCTTCGGGTCCCCCTCTGGCGACTGTTATTGGTAGAAACTGACTGGGAGTCAGCAGCAGGCAAAGCAGAAGTGTGGTTTGCAGGGCTCCAGCCGCAGTGTGAACTAGCATCGTGTGCAAGGCTGGCGGGAGTTTCGATTTTTATGACGGGTTTATAGAAAAAACACTTGGGCTAGAAAGACAAAGAAGGAGGGGTGAGCATTGATAGTTGGATACCAAGGGGTGACGTAGTGCTGCTTTGGATCGCATATAATTCTCTAATTTCTGACCTTCAGCATACAGTAAGTCCCTTTAAAAGACTGCAGAAAAAATATTCCATTAACTCTGAAGGAGTGATGAAGATGCATTCCTCTGCTAATGCAGAACCACAGAGAAGACCTCTGGATAAGTTTACGCCACTCCAGCCTCTGAATTGCAAATACACGTGTGTGTGTGTGTGTATACATGTATAATACATACACATACACACATGTATACCCACACCCATATTTAAATATGTAATATTTAAGTATACGTTTAAAATTATTGAAAAAGGACAAAACTTTGTAGGTCTTGCTCTGGCATTTCAAGCTGTCAGGAACTAGCACACGCACTAAAAGGAGACTCAGACCCTAGAAGGCCTTGACCACGTCCCCCGACTGTACAGTCCCGGCGGGTATCTGCTTCCCTCCTTTGCCTTGGTGCTTGGCTGCAGGCTTCCTGGGGTGTGAAAAACCGCGGTGCCTTTTCTCCCAGCTTCACGGCTGGGCCTTCACTGGCCGGTGAAGCCCAGTAGGCACCGCTCAGAGATCCTCTCGTCACTCCCTGTGCCCTGAGCCCCATAATGTGGAAGATTTCATCACCTGAACCACAAACAGTGGGTTACAAATAATAATCTCAATATTTATGAGTAAAAATGTTCTTACGTTAACCACTATTTTGATGCTGAGTTGCCTGAATTTCAGTCACGAGCACATGGGTGTTTTAGCCGTCTCAAGCACTTCTAACAAAGTCAAAAACGTAATGTTCAGGAGATATTTTAGAATATTAAAAATAATGATTGGATCCCCCAATACTATTTTAAGAACCTTAAAAGACACAGGTTTAGGTATACTTGATTATTTTTCATGTGTACAATATTAAAAGATGTGTTTGTATGGAAGATCTATTTAGTGGAGAGGAGAGACTCTTGACCAGTTCCTCTTCGTCAGTGAATTAGTGCCTTTATTTCAACTCTGTTATTTCTCCAGAGAATGTGTGAAGTAAGTACTTTGGTGTAGAAGGAACTATTGCTACAAAATTTTCACATAAAAGGAGAATTAAAATGTTATTCAAATTGTCGCAAACATGCATTTTCTAGAAAAAATTCTGTGTTATTGTTTATAATAATTGAAATCTTATTGTTTTATTTCACCCACTTTCCCTGTTCTGATTTTCAGCATTGGAAAGCAATAATAACCTTGGTGAAAGAATTCCTGTGGATTGTTATTCTGTGGCCCATCCTCGCTGGCCATTAATCCCTCAGTAATGCCATGGACTTTGATTCTGTTGCTTAGATCAACACAAACCAGAATTACTGGCAGTCACAAAGGTCTGATAATTCAGTGTTCAACCGAAAAATAAAACAGTTTTTATCAGGAATATAAAATATAATAATTGTAAATATATTTCTCAAAAGTATGGGCTTATTAAGGATTCCTAAAAAAATCACCCAGATATCAATTTGAAAAATAATCTATGCATTATTTATGTGTTTGTTTCTCTTCTGGTAACAATATTTATGTGAGAAACAGGAAAACCACGGCGCAAACAAAACATAAATCTTTGATGGTGTTTAGAATTATTTCCACTTTTAATCTGTATGATATTTGCTGCCTCTTCTCAGGATCAGTTATGGATTTGAAAGACCTATCTTCAAAAGTTATTTTATTTAATCTTGATGTTTTGCCTTCCATTAGCATATATTGCCACAAAGTACTGGGTAGTGTTTATATTGTAGAGTTGCATACTTTAATATTAATGTATAAAATGTAACTCATTAGCATGGTAAGATATAAGCATTGACCAGAATTATGAAGCATGATTATTATTTTTTAAGTAAGTACCAAATTGAAAACAAGATTGAAGCATGTTAATAAAAACTTAAATATAGTTCTGTACCTTTGTTGATGGTCTCAGCTGTTGTCAATCAAATCAAATCTCGGTTCTAGTCTATTACTAGTCTGGAAAGAATCTGCTAATTTTTAACTTGGCCAGGACATTTTTTTGGGCTTTACCACTGTACTGAGATTTTTCATAGCTTCATTGGGAAGTCTTTTATTCCTGCTCCAAGATTTAACTTTCTTGCAGATGCAGTCCTCTGATCGGCTTTGGTTTCCTCACTTAGCACTACAGCAGGGGCTCGAATAACATTGTTTCATTCATTGTAACGTTAATGAGGAAAAAATATAGATCCTCTGCCAGGGTCACTATGGTGTGATGTTTTCACATCCTCCCCCACGTCTGCGTGGGTTTTCTCTGGTGCTCCAGCTTCCTCCCACATGGTAAGGATGAGCAGGCCAGGCGAATTGGCGCGTCTGCATTGTCTCAGTCTGGCTGAGTGGGTGTGTGTGTGCGTGCCCTGTAACGGGAGGGTGCCCTGTCCAGGGTCAGTTCCAGCCTCGTGCCCAAGAGCTGCCTGCATAAGCTCCTGCCGCCCCAAACCCTGAACTGGAATATAAAGATTGGAAAATCATGATCTTGCTTATTTTTGTTCATTTTTCTTAAACATATGTAGAGCTCACATTTACCTCAATGTTTAATATTAGCAGTGTCTTGAGTCCTTATTTAGAATTTGTCAATATTTTTATAACCAGAAATATGCCATAGGAACTTAACTCTTATTTATATCAAGTAGCCGATGGTAAAATTGGTTTCATTATATGTCATTTTGCTTAAAGTGATAGTTTTCAAGAACATACTGGCAGTGTTAAGTGAGGACTCACTGTGCTTGGTTCTCTCACTAAGTTCTGTTAAAAAGAAGCATCCAGTCCAAGACGGAGTTGCTTCTGCTGAGCCCGCAATCAGCGAACAGGACTTAATACCTAAGCGAACTGCAGTTTCAGCCTCCCTCAGGAAGGCAGTCTCGTGGGTCAGTCTGGAATTTCCTGGTTAGCACTAGTGAGGTCCTAATTCCCGAAGAACCTTCTGCCTGCCAAAGTAAGGTGACCTTGCGTGACTCAAGCCTCTCTGTTAGAAAACTACTTCAAGTCAGTCTTCTGGACTAAGAGAAGAGGCCTCAAAGGCAAGCAGCCTGAGGAATTATGAGCTCCTTGGGGTGTTGTGTTAAGGAAGTAAATTTGACCACAAAAAGGAATTTAAGCGACAAAATTAATAACTTTGGGATTATAACTCAAAATATAAAATGGATCCACACTAAAATATGAATTATCCTGGTTTCTAAATTGTCTCAGAATTTAACTCCAAATACTATCTTTTTTGCTTCTCTCTCTGTATCAGGTAATCAGGATGAACAGGAGAATTAAGATGGTACGAACTTGTGTTTCTAACAAATAGTCAATCAATGACCTTGAAGAAAACTTTGAAGGTTATTAATTATAAGCAAAAGCAAGTAGAGGAACATGGTGTGCCATTTATTATGCAGATGTTTTACTAAACTCTTAAAGGGGCTTCTCCGCCCAGATTCTTCTCCTTTCAGACAAGGCCACCTTTTGAGGTTCACTGCACAGTGTTTAATCTCTGTCCTTGAAGTTCACAAATTAACTTGCTCTGTGATTCCCTCCCTGTGACGGCTCTGGCTGTGTTTCTACTGCCTTAACGGCTACTGGCAGGCAGCTTGTCTCCCACGTTCACTACAAAGTAAACAGGAATTTGGTCCCAGGGTGATTGGCTGCTCTCCAGCCTAGGAATGCAAATTATTCATGAGCATTGTGGGCTCGCTTCTGTGCAGCAGATAGTTTTCACCAGGGAGCACAAGGACAAGCAGAGTTGTGAGGGTTCTGAATCTTGAGGATTATTCCTTTCAAATATGTGACACACTATGATTCTCCTCTCCAGCTCTTTGCTAACCTTCCCCCATCTCTTCCACCATCTTTCATTTCATGGTGTTTACCGGAAATTTACTAAGGAAGCTGCCATGAAATTACATGTTTCTTCCAGAAATGTAACTGGCTCAATAAACGCGTATGAGTGTGCTGTTACTTTGGAGAAAGAATATGTTTACAAATTTAAAATTAAATCTTCATGAGAATGTGGGGGTAAATGCCAAACGAATTTCCGAGGTGCTACATTAATGATGATTCAGAACAAACATTAAGAAAACAATGGAGAAAGGATGGTTTTAAAGTTAGGAGTGTATGACTTTGAAATATGAAAAAGATTCCTAGATTTAAATAGTAAATTTAAAACTTTACCAAAAATTAATAGATTTAAACAATTTAAAAAGGTAAAAATCATTACCCATTCATTATGGTTGAGAGAAAATAAAAGTAAGAATTCTAGCCTCCTCTAATATAGGGCACCTTGAAGACTTTATTATCTTACTTGAAAGGTTTATACTTTACATGGATTCCCACTTTCTAAATTCTGCCATGAACAATAATGCTACCTGCAAAATGTGATCATATTATAGTCCTAAAGTTGTTTAGCAGAGATACTAACAATTGTTTGAGATTCGAGAAAAAGAAAAAAAATTAATTGTCAGTTTTCTTAAAGCCACAGAAAAGTCAAAAAATAAAATAATATATAGGTGCCCTGATTTCTTTAAATATTCATTATTATTTGCTGAAAACGTGAATAAAAAGGTGTTGCTTTTTTTAAAAATATAATTTATAAGTGGATCAATTTCTCCATATTTCAGTACCCACTGGTGGGACCATTTCTCACTTTCTTGATTGTGTTTACCTTTTATTGACACTTGCCAGTTGTGAGGAGCCTTCTGAGGTAGACACAGGAAGTTTTCAAAGGTCCGTATTTAATAGATGTTTGAGATAGACTTTTAGTTAACTTCAGCACACCACCTGCAGCTCACCAACAGTACATTTCATAGATCAAACACTTGCAGTGCAGCCAGCCACTAGCACTCTAGGGTGAATGATGTATGACTTTTGTTCTCAAGGAGTCTTCAGTCCAGTGGAGAATCTACACACACACACACACACACACACACACACACACACACACACACACACACACATGATAAAATATAAGTGCAATAAAGGGAAATGTGGCAGACTGCCATGGAAATACTGATGAAAAAGCACTTCATATTTTCAGGAGACGGTAAAGGCAAAGTTTGGAGAGAAGGTGTTGCCTGAGCAGGGTCTCGAAGCACGTGTTGGAGAAGGTTGAGGCTGGGGGGGGGGCGGGGTAGGGAAACCCTTCATGCAGAGGGCAGTGTGGACAGAGGTGTGCAGTGTGAAGGCACATGGTACCTCTCTGGGTAGTGGTGAGAGGAGGATGGCTGGAGTGAGAGGTCTTCTATGTGAAGGGCATCTGTGTACAAGTCACACGGTTTTGACTTTCTTCTTTTGGTAGGAGTCTTCAGAGAAAATAGCATAATCAGATCCAGGTGCCATTTGGGATTTCACATGTGAAGAATTTAAGCATTTGTTAAATGCTTATAAACCAATCTAAACCCAGGAATGGATGCTTATACTCATTTGTACAATTGGGTATGGATTATTATGAGCCAGTTGTTTCTTACAGACTGAGAAAATACTTATTAACTGAAACTCTTTGCCTTAGGATATGCAGGATATGACTAACCAGGTTTAGAATGTGTCTCACCAGTACCAGCTTAAGCAAGGTTAAACATTTCAGTGGTCGGACCGGCTCTCTTCAGAGCAGCTGCAGTGGCATCAGAGGACTCAGGCGCGAGTCCCAGGTCTTAACTGCAGCTACCGAACCAGATGTACACTGTTGGGCAAGTCAGCTGACTCCCTTGAATCTCAGTTGCTTTTTCTATAAAATGGGGAGTATAATTGTACCTACTTAATCTCAGAGGTTTATGAAATTAAGTGAAATTAATGAAGTGAGCTAATATAAGCAAAAAGTTTTAGAAACCGTCAAGTATCACAAAAAGTTGGGTTTATGGTTATAATTGCAAAAGTGGAAGTCCAGCTGGTTACCCCATTATGGTTATAATCATGCCAGTAATGATAATTATTTCTTGAGGATTTTTTTTTGTGCCAGTACTATTCTAATTTCTTTACATGCGTTATTTCATTTAATCCTCATAGCAATCCTATTAGAAAGGCTTTAACCAAGGAGGATGCTGCAGGTGACAAGGTTAAGAATTCAGACGCAATAGAGCCAGAAGTCAGACCCATCCTTTCCTGACTTCAAGCCCAGGCTCTTAACTGCTACATCTCAATCTGTGCAAAATGCTCGCTTCTTCCTTTAAAGTCTAGACAGCTGACAAGAGATCAGCAACGCATGAGAATCACAGAATTACTAAGCTGAAGTTCATCGGTGTTCCTTTTCACTATCAGAACTAGGAAAATGTGATGCCTTGCCCTTTATTCCATATAAGAACAGGAGCTGTTACTGTTGACTAAAAATATAATGTACTAGGAGCTTTTGTTGTCAAAATATGACTCAAGGAAGAATTTAAAGTAGAAGTCATTTTGTCAGGGAGGCAAAACCATAAGTCTTTCAAATTATGTTCTCTACTGTTTGTTTTTTTAAAGACAACATTGTTCAAGACTGGAGCACAGGAAACCTGGAATTCTTGTTCTTAGTCCCCTCCTCCAATATCTAAAGATCTGTCTTCCCTTGAAGAATGAAAGAGAGAATAGTTTGTCACTTTCGGGTCCACGTGATATGGAAGAAACTAAAAAAAGGGGCAGCTGTTTTTCCACAATGTGGCCAGGCATTCAAAGACGTTATATAGGTGAAGCTTTTCTTCCTGTTTCGGTGAAGCTTTAAAAAGGGCATGAAATATACTTCGTTATAAATTAGATATAGATAAATTAGAATCCCTGGCTTGGTGGAATCATTCACGGGGTTAAATGCAAGCCCACTACCTGTTACTCCTTGATGTAAGCCTTGTTGCATATCTTGGACATAATGTCAGTGGCTTCTATCCCATCTTTCTCTAAATGGGTGTTGATGTTTTAGTAGTGACCCTGGGGGCTGGAACAGACAGGTCTCAGCCAACCATGGTTTGGGCTGCTAGGCAGTAGGTGGCAGAATTGAGCTGGGCTTTTGTGATTCTTCTCACGGGTTTTCATCGGTGAAGGTGAAGTACTCAGCTAGTCCTTTAAAAAGCTTTATTTTTTAATCAAAAGTAATTTGATTTGACCTTCTTACTTTGTTGGACTCTTGCATCTTGCATACTGTATAAGCTTTAAAAAAAAAAAGCTTTTAGTAAGTCTAGTGCATTTCTGTGTCTTACTTAGAGGTAGTCTACTCGAAAAAGGACCACCGCCCCTTATTTCTATAATTTTTCTTCTCTCCAATTTCACTAAGATTGTCTATCAATTTCTTCCCTTCTATAAGTAAACCTAAAAACAGCACGATTATTTTTTTCCTGTCCTTCAAATCACTCAGGCAACTCTGCTAGTCTTAAGACTATAATGAAAGCTCCTGACTTCACAGTATGTGAGAATACATTGTATTCTGTCAAAGGACTTAGGAGTCATTTTGACATAAATGTGGGTTTTGAGAAAGCTAATGTTGTAAAGGACCTATGACTTGAAACCAAGGAGAGACCTTCAGGATAGACTGTAGGAGTTGCATGAGTAAGAATAAATGGAACTTGGGAAAATGGGAATCTGAAAGCAGATCATTTTGGTCAAGGGTGAGAGTGCCATGGAAAAAGCCAGAAGCCAGTTGACTCGATTTTGCTAGGGGAGGCTGGAAGGTGGATAATAGATATTTTAGAACATCTCCCCTTTGAACAGTAGAGGGAAATGACTGGGGGCTACATGCCCCCACAAATCAACAACCAGCTGAAAGAATTCTTCCATGTGAACTTGGCATCACAAGTTCTCCTGGACTTAATAGTCAGTGTAAACTCTAAGAAGACTGTGTAACTGGACACTTACTGCTTTAGAAATGAGTAGAACTAAGAGGAGACTCTTAAACTGGTTTAGGGGTAAGATAATGGGTAGAAATAAATTGCCAAAGATCAACTTAAGTCAAACTAAAATAGTCAGCTGGTTTACCTGCTTATAATAATAGAAATCCTATATTTCTTCATGCCAAGAGAATGTATGAGCTTTGAAATTTATCTGCCTGAGGAAACATTTTATGGAAGAACCCGTGTGGGACGGGTCTTTGAGGAAACAGAAAGGTGCAAGGCACAGGTATCGAGATGCGAATAGCCGTAGAACTGGAGAACCTTCGTTGAGAATGCCGAAGACCCTTTTCTTCATAAAACTTTATGATTGTTGTGTAATAGTTCGATGTGATTTCAGATTCGTTTATGACAGAAATGAAGTTGTTTTCAAAAATAAAGTCGTTTTGATGGGAGAGCGAGGTGAGCTTATGTCGGCACGTCGTCACCTCGTTCATCTTTGGGAGCCACTCAGCAGCTCAGCTGCTGGGGGGCGCCACTAGGGCTTATTGATAAGAACATATGAAGAAACGCTATGACAGGGGACATTTACGCTACAAATACCTAGAGCGTGTGAGGATGATCCAAGAGTGCTTGGTCTGGACAAGGCCACCCTTGGATGAGCTAAAAAGCTCTCTGAAGATCTTTGGGACATCAGCTCTTGCTGTGGTAAAGGCAACTTTTTAATCGTTCCATTCTCACCATCCTCCAACCTGCCCCCTTCTGTCTTCTCCTCTCTCTCCACTTCTTTCGCTCTTTCTCTCCTTGACCCACCCACAACTCCACTTTCTTTCTCTGTTTCTAACTCAAAAAAGAAAAAAAAAAAAAGGATAAAGGTTGTGCGGAAGAGAATGTTGGTTTCATGAGCACTCTTTTAAGTGCCATGTCTTGGTATCAGTTTCCCATGTTAATTGACTAATATGGCAAGGAAATAACAATCGTTTTCCTAAACCTAAGTTTAACAGACACCTGATAACTCTGTACTTGCTGACAGGAACCAAAGTAAACAAGAGTTGCTCACAGCTCTGTTGTTATTTCTACCCCCTGAACCCAACTGGATATGGAGACAGAAAGAATGTGAGTTGATAGAAAAAGAATTTGTTCCTGAATGAGAGGCTAACTATGTTATGTGACTTTTAATCCTCTGAACAAAGCCTTAAAAATAATTTGGAAAAAAATACTCCTAAAGGAAAAAATTAGCCTATGTTAAATTGTACACCATTAGTTCTTTTAGAGAGGGAGAAATCAATATAGTCATGTTTTCTTGGAGCTCCAAAATGGAGATTTCAAAACTGTTAGGGGTTCTCAGTCTTTACTTCACATCGAAGAGCTTTTTACAAAAGTGTCAATGCCTGGGCAGTCCAAGGGAAGGTCCAGGCAGTACAGTTTTCAGGGCTATTAAGATGATTTTAAGTTGGAAATCATTCATGGCTTGAATAAAGGATATTTGTTAAGGAACAGCATCAAATGAGATTTGAGAGGGACCTTGTATATCAAGTTAAGAAATTTGTATTTTTCCTTTAGATAAGGGGCAACTATCGAGGGTACTTTAGGCCGAGAAGAGCCGTAGTTTTGTTGGTTGTTGATGATGATCACCCTTTTTGTGGTATGGATCATGGGTTGGCATTGGGAGCACTAGGGAGCACACTTGCTCTGATTCCTGCAATCACTTTTTCCATTTTTATTCTGTGTTTTCTCTTTTCTCTTTCAAACTCAGGCCGTCTCGTTAGTGTGCCCTCATGTGGCAGCTCCTTTGATGATGATTTTGTTCTACTCAGGAATTTCTCCAGACGATGCCTTTAAAACAGTTCTCTTAAGTCAACAATTGTTCGATTAAACTTAGGGGCTTAAGTCTCTCTAGTCTTTAAGTCTCTTTGGTTTTGAATGTATATGTTTATGCAACTCCTTTGAAAACATGTTCAAATAATCTGGAGTTGTAAATCCCGCTAGAGAAAAAGAAGAAAAAAGTGAACAGATTTTATTTTACTATTAGGAACTTTACAGTTCATAAATTGGAAAATCGAAGGGCATTGATTTGATCAAATACATTAAAGTGAGATTATAATTATTATTATAGATAATATAGATAATAATAATTATTATTATTTTTAAATGACCATTTTCCATTTACTTTATGCCTCTAGAGACTCTTCGCTGCCTGGACCAGGAAATTCCTTAAGGAGTAATGATTAGGAAGCAGCTTGATGACTATGTCAGGAAAAATTGTAAAAGACTTTATACTGGGCAAAATTATCTAGGTGTCCTTTCAATTCCATGCTGTGCATTGTCTAGCATATGCTGCAGAGTTATCTAGTATGTGATTCTATAAGGTTCTCTGCCGTTGATTATCTTTGCCCTGTCTTACAATCTGTAAATTAAAGAAAAGTGATAGCAGAGCAAGTTTATTTTGTGGAATGCAGAATATTTTCATCTGCCCTATAAAAGATGCCTAGTTTGCATCTTTAATAGATTTCAGCATGACTGATTACCTATTTTTGCCTCTGACTCATGTTGCAGTATAGAATACAGATGTGTTGTGTGAGTGATGGAGAGAGTAGCTCCCCATATAGAGGAGTCACTTGGTAATGGTCAGACCTACTACTTAATGAAGAGAGGCTATGTGACAAACATGACACATACCCCTTCTCTGACCCTCACAACAGCCTTGGAATGGAGGTGTTATTATTTGCATTTGCATTAGTTATCTATTGCTGTGTAACAAAGCTTAGCAGTTTAAAACAACACACAGTTTCCGTGGGTCAGAAATACAGGCATGGCTTAGCTGGCTCCTCTGCTTCAGGGTCTCTCCCACGGCCGTACTCGAGGCCTTAGCCAATGCCACAGTCAAGAACCAGCTAGGAGAGGATGCGCTTCCAAGCTGCTAGTAAATTGTGCTTCTACCTCACGTGGCTGTTGGCAGGCGTCAGGTTTTCACTGGCTGTTGGTCATAGAGAGACACACAGAGAGGGAATATAGGAATTAGATCTGCAACCTAATCTTGCAAGGGATATCTCATCACTTTTGCCATAGTCTGTATTCTGTTCAGTAGAAGTAATACTTCAGCTCCAACCAACCCACAAGGGGAGGAGACTACATAAGGGCATAAATACCAGGAGGCCATCAGGGGATGTCTTAGAGTCTGTGCAGAAAAGAAAAGAAAAGAAAAGAGAAAAGAAAAGAGACACAGATAAATTAATTAATGGTGAGACTGGGATTCAACCCCAAGTCTGCCTGATCGAAAACCCACATTCTTTCCATTGCACTTCGAAGCCTCATGATTGTTGCTGAAGTGAGTCTCATGTCACATATCGTGCCATAAAATAAAACCAAGTATTGTTCATACCCATTGACTGAACTTCTTAATCTTGGCTTCTCATTTAACAATGGCCTGTGTTGGAGAAGTGTCTGGTTAGATCGTCAATATTGTAGAAATCATGAGCAACAATGCAGAGAGTGCAACCTCAGAGCAGTGGGCTGTGGCGTGTATGAAAGACACATGTGATTACTACAGCAGACTCAGAGAGAGGCTGGTGTGGCTGCTACCCACATAGATGGTAAATATAGTCAGAGTTATTGACCCAAGTATTCAAGTATCTAGTAATTCCACAGATTCCTGCTTGGTTGAGAATTAAGTCTCCTAGGCCTAAAATTATTTATTTTGTTTCTATTTTCTCCTTTTAAGTCTTTAAGTATCATTCACCGTGCATTTTCTGTACTTTGAGTTTTGAGATAACTAATAATTATGTGAGCCACTCTAACATAATTCCTTATCATGTGTCTGTGAGTGTGTGTGTGTGTGTGTGCGCGCGCGTGTGTGTAATCTTTGTTAAATTTACTCTCAGTATCCAAAAAGTCAATTTAAAAAGCTTTTTGGTGCTGACCACCGGAGGGAACAGAGAATGGCAAGACAACCTCATCACCACCCCTCCCTGTGCCTAATTCTGTCCCTAGGCCCTCCTGCCGCTCCACTCTCAGACGGGGTGAGCTGCAGTAGCTGCCACACTCTTCTGCCCAGAGGTATTTATGGCTTCAACTCCAGACCTGAAAAGACTTCAAATCCTAACTGTAAAGGTTATTCTTCATATCATTAAGCTAGCCCATAGCTGCAGATGTGCCTGGCTATGAGAAAGACTTGTCACAATAAAATGGACACGGCATTGTTCAATGGCAATAAATGGTCACTGATTGTCATATAAATCTGGGCATTTTGTTGTTCTTTAGACTCTGAGAACAAGAATCTTAATAGATCAGCATGTTATATTTCACATGCTTTCTCCTCTTTTTAGAACAAAAATGAAAATAAGGGGGATTGCATTTTTATAATGAACTATATTTCTCTCCAGATACACACAAAAAAATTATAATGAGTGGATTCTGCCTTCTTGAAGCTTTTTTGAATTCATTATAGGTCACAGAATATCACTCATTCCCCAGGAAACTGGGAGAGCAGTTGGACTTCATTATAACCCTTTAAAGTGTCCTCTCGATGTCAAATTGCAGTGAAACTGCTCTTATCGGACGCACTGAATGGTTGCTAGATTACAGAAATAGAAGAAAGGGCAAAGATTTCATGCTAATCTGTTTGAATCTCGTCTGGAAGAGATAGGCTTCTGTGGAAGTGCAAAGAAAATCAGCGCCTTTTCCCAGTAAGTACCAAAGTGCAGGAGCCCTTCCTTAGCAGCAAAGCCCAGGAGACAGGGCACCCACAGCTCTGCTGAGGGCGGGTAGCCAGCCCTGTGCATGTGCTTCTCTTCGAATTCTCTTTTCACATAACTGCTTTTAAAAGCACCCCGGCAACTGTGCAACTGGATTTCCAGTGCCTTTCTTTCTTGGACAAGAATGACTTCTTCTGATTCATGTGACAGTCATGAATAGTGAGGGAACACACTAAGCATACTTCACTCCCATGAGGGAACTTTACCAAATAGCTCTACAGATCATGATTACATTGGATGCAAAGAACATCTTTTCATCCTCTGCTCAGTGACACATTCATAGGTACATAAGACGCAGTCCGCCGATGGGTAGTACAGCGTGTATAATTCTCAGTGTTGGCCCTAATATAATTTATATCACCAAAAGTACAGAACTCCCTTACTGACCAGAGTTCTTAGAAGAACTGGAAAAATCATGGTGTCTGATCTCTCCATCTAGAAGGCATGTGTGCATGTCTGTTGATGAATGAACAAGAAACACAGATATTGGGTTAAGGTAGTATTTGCAGCCCTCACTAAAGCTGTCGTAATGGAATCCAAGGATTTTCGAACAGGAAGGGAGTCTAGACAAATAGTCAAAAATGCTCACATCTATAAATATCATCTAATTAATCCCAGAGTATTTAGGTGAGGCTGTCAGCCTGCTGATTAATAGTGAAGCCCAACTGGACTCAGCAGGATTCCTGGGTATGAGCACAGAAGTGGACCTTGGGTACTTTAGGTAGAAAAGACATTTAGAAGATACTGGGCGGCTCACAATATCTCCAGGCAGGCTGGAGAACCAGGGTGGACACATGGTTGGGAGCAGGGTACGCCTCCTTTCCCAGCCAGTCCTGTGAGGTCACTGCTGCAGCTGCCACTGACCCCTGACCCTGTGGGGTGTGTGATGCCAGGGGCACCACTCCCCTCGGAAACCGAATCTCAGTCAGGGCTTCCTCTGCCGCCAACACTGTGGAACCTCCAGGGGCCTCTGCTGTCAGTGTCATGATGTCCCAGTTTGAAATGGGCTCAGGGGACGGGATCACCAGGGACTCGGGGAAGTGGGTATCTACCTTTATATAAAGGAACGGTCTTTTGAATACATGAAAGGGCCTTAGATGATTAGAGACCAAAACACTGACAGGTGTCCACCGTATTGGGTCTCGTGAGTTGTAGTTCATCAAGGCATATTAAGGTCTACTCCATAGTTTTATAATAGAGCATTTAATAGAACATTCAAGAACATTTATTGAGCAACTAGAGGGTCCTGAGCATGAAACCATGAATTAGGTAATCTCTCTCCTTCAGGATTTTGTGGGTAGTCAGACTGGTCAGAGATAAATTATAAGAAAACAGGAAGAAGAGAGTAACGGTCCCTCAGCCCATTCCGACTGCTGAAACAGGATGCCATAGGCTGGGCGGCTTATGTAACGCACCTACTTCTCATAGTTCCGCTGGCTGGGAAGTCCAAAACCAAGGTGCCTGCAGCTCCGGCGTCTGCTGAGGGCCCACTTCCAGGTTCAGCATCTTCTCTTCATCTTGTGTCCTCACGTGGCGGGCAGCAGAGAGAGGAAGAAACTCCCGTTCTTGAAGGCTACATCCTCATAATCTAATCATATCCCCGACATCACCTACTAATATCATCAATTGGGGGGGTAAGATTTAACACATGAATTTTTTTTTGAGGGGGTCCTATTCAGTCCCTAGTGTACTGGTATGAGCCAATGTCTCAAGAAAAGACATTTCTCCCTAATTTAGGAAATAGACTATATTTTCCTGTTACCGAGGACATTAAATAATTATAGAATAATTTCACAGGCTAAAGAAAGTTATATAGTTATTTGTCTGTTTGGTGGTAGTTTAGAAGTTTTTCTGGCAAAAGGAAAACAAAACTAGAAGGACAGATTATGTTGTATCCTATTGAAAATAAGCTTCTTATTTTTGTCTCCAGTAGAATAAACTTCACTATTTCTTTTTCTCTTCTAATTTAATGAACATTTTAAAAACCACATTTCCTGGCTTGTACTGAATTTTACTTGGTTTAAAAATATTTTAAATTTGAACTTAGTTTATTCTTATT
Organism: Eonycteris spelaea; assembly: GCA_003508835.1. NCBI lineage: Eukaryota > Metazoa > Chordata > Mammalia > Chiroptera > Pteropodidae > Eonycteris > Eonycteris spelaea. The sequence goes on from PUFA01000037.1 coordinate 6,152,778, forward strand.
TTAAATTTCAATAATAAACAAAAGTTGGGAACAACTTTTATTATTATTATTTTTTTCTGTATAAAAAATATAGCCATAGTAAGGTTTTCATCAGCTGTGGTCTTGGCTCGGACACATTTACGAGGAACGATTTAGAAATTAGATCAGACGTGTTTCTAATACACTGAAGGGAAAACCATTTTATTTACTCAAAACCACCCATGGGAAAATTGTGAAGGGGCGTTTGTTTTCCAGGCCACTGCCCACCCATCCACCTGCCTCCTTTTTTAAAAGCCTTTTTCTCCCACAGTTGCCAGGTGCCCTGTGTCCGGGGCCTGACCACAATGACCCTCTTCTGTTCAGTGTTTGCTGCCTGTTGCTACCATTGTTTTTATTTAACCAATTCCATATTTCCTCCACTAAGTTGGCCTTAAGGTGACATTTAGCTGAACAGATAAACATATTGATAATGAATAAGAAGAGGGCTATAGGGGAGCTTCTCAAAGAAACATGCTCAGTGCCCTTTCCCCGTTTTTGCTCATAATAGTTGCCGTTTTCTGAATGTGTTTGACAGGCTGTGGAACCCTTTATCTTTCTTAAATTGACCTGTGTAGGAAAGTATTCTTATTGGGGTACCCATTGTATAGATTCATTCATAAACGTTATATGACTTCTTTAAAATCACACACGTTTGCTGAGTTTTAAATCTAGATTGGTATGATCACAAAGCAATATGTTTTCTTTAAGGGATAATTTCATTTCTGGGAACTTTGGTGCTTTTCCTTGCATTTAAGATGATTCATAATAAACTCTGTGAGTGTCTCTATATTTTTTTTCTTGAGTTTTAAGTCCTTCCCTTTCCTTTGTTTTTTTTCTTTCAGTAGAACTTCTTCCATTCACTTCCTTCTTCTCTTTATAATCCCTTTCCTTGTTATATATAATAGTAAAGGTTGAGCCAAATTTGAAGCAGACATTGACAGTTCAATTTAGTTTTTAAAAAATAGACCGTGGCCCACATATCCTGGATGCAAACAAAACAAAACAAAAAAAAACTTTGGCCAATGCAGTAAGTTAAGGAGAAAGGCTGTGTATGTTTATTAGTGTTACCGTAATCAATTACCACAAACTGGATGGCTTAAAACAATAGAAATTAATTCTCCCATAGTTCTGGAGACTAGAGGTTTGAAATCAAGGTGTCCTCGCTCCTTGCCTTTGGCTGAGGTCACATGAAATCAAGGTGTCGGCGGGGGCTGTAGGCAAGGATCCTTCCGTGTTTCTTTCTGGCTTCTGGTGGCGCGTGCTGGCTTACAGAGGCATCACTGCAGTCTCTGCCACATGGTCTCACAGCCCTGGGTGTCTGTCTGTGTCCCTTCTCTTCTTATGCAGACACAAGTTATATTGGATTAAGGGCCCACCCTATTCTAGTAAGACCTCATTTTAACTAATCACATCAGCACTTCTATCTGTTTTCAAATAAGTTCTGAGGTTCTGGAGGATAAGGCTTCATATGCCTCCGGGGCTCACAATTCCACCCATAACAGGCTGTTAACATTTAAGTTAACATTAATTTTCTTTCTTATTCTTCATTAGGGGTTTGAATTTGTGCTGCCATTAATTTCAATAGAAAACCCATATAAGAAAAAGAGCCATAAAATACAGTTATCTTTATATTGGAAAACAAAATAACCAGGCTCTTGACACCTTATTTAATTAGCATCTACTTGTGCTTGCCCCTAGGTATTATGGAGGAAGATGCAAGAGAAATAAAATCCCATCAGCATCACCGGGCAACTGATTAGAAATCCAGATGATCAGGATTCACCCCAGACCTAAAGAATCAGAATCTGCATTTAACAAGCACCTCAGGCAGCAAAGATCAAAACCGCTGGAGTAGTGACTCTGGGGCAGTGGTTCTCAAATTTTTTCACCCATTCGAATCACCTGTGAACTTCAGAAAAATCCGGGGCCCAGGATGCACCCTGTACAAACTAAATAGGGATTTATGGGACTGGGGCTAGGCAAAATTTAAAAACAAATGGGAAAAAGAACAAAACAAACCCAGGTGATCCCAGGGTACACGCCTAATGTCATTTCTCAAACTTTCAGGTGTGTACACATCACCTGTGGCTCTTGCTAAAATGCAGATCCTAATCCAGGATGTCTGGGGTGGAGCCTGAGAATCTGCATTTCTCACCAGTTCCTAGGTGATGTTAATGCGACTTTATGTCTCTTGTGTCCTCGCAATGCTTAGCTGCAGGCACAAGCAGATGCTAATTAAATAAATATTTTTTTGAAAGGCAAAATTGTCCAATTACAGAATTAGTAAATATTTCAGATATGACGGAAGAAATGGTCTTCGGCAATGTTTAATTTGTAAAAACTTCAAAGGGATAGTTTTTCCCTCGGACTTGAAGAAGGCAAAAACACTTCAAACAAGATGTTTTTTGTTTTCTCCGGATTCTCTGTGATAAAGTAGACTCAATAAAAGATAACAGCCTGGGTTGTTTTCCTGTTCCTCTCACAGAGCCGCTTCAAGTTTCGTGATTGGGTTCCCTGGGTACAGCACTTGGGGATCGTTCCCAGAGTGTATTGAATTCCTCTGTAGTGATTATTTCATTCCGACCCGTGTACACAGACCAATGGTTTGATACAGAATAGATCACTCAGAACTCTTTATTAGGTTTACGCCACTAATACATTGTTTTCTGTTTCATGGGAAATACATCCCAGATTTGTCAGAGACATGCTATTTGAGTAACGGCTGTTTGATTTCTCAGTGCTTGATTGAACTTTAAAGCATCTGACTTGACTAAAAACAATACTTTAAAGCAGTGGCCATTGCAGACAACCTCAGACTTTGGCATGATATATTTGTTCTAGACATTCTAGGAGTAAGAGTATAAAACTATAAAACTGTAGATGTGATTCTTTATTTCCCTAACTCTCACTGCTCCAAACCTCTGTGTCTCTTCTGGTTTTGTTTTGTTTTGTTTTGTTTTGTTTTGTTTTTTAATCCTCTTTCTAAGGTGCTTCTTTACTGCTGGCTTAAATCGAGAATTGTGTGATTCATGTAGTTATATGAGAGATTCAAACTAGGTACAGTAATGATCTACTCAGTCACGTGTGTTCAGATTCAGTATGTGCTTAGCACTCAGTTAGATGCTCCCTCCTCCCACACTCCCACCCTCTCTTCCTCTCTATTCTTCCTCCATCCCTACAGCATTCCTCCAAATTATTCTGTTTGTCTAGGTACTGACATCTGGTATTCTGTCTGTTCTAGGTACTGAGCGCAGTGATGAATAAAACACAACATTCCCTGAAACCTTTCTGAGTTTTCCCTTTTGCTGAACTCATGTAATTTTAGCGAGTACAATGTCATTTAGGATTAAATTGCTCTCTAATTTTTCCCGGTGAGTTATTTTTGACTTGCCAAGTCGATCAAAGGCTTGCTGAAGATTTTACCTCGATAATATTCACAAAGAAAATGCATACCTTGCCTGCCAATGAGGCTCTGGAAAGTGATAGAGGGCACTGTCCTGATTTTAGGGTCATGGAAGGCTTAGTAGCAGCTGAGTAGGGTGAGTGGGTGGTAGCCAGGTGGAGAGTAGAAGTGAGAAAGGGGTGGCAGAGTGTAGAGTCCTGTTCTGTATTCAAGAAGTGGCATCTGCAAAGAGGACAGCATCCTCAAGAGCATGTCCAAAAAGCTGCACGATTAGATCAGAGTCACTGAACGTAAAATGCAAGAGGTTGGTGGGAAAAAGGAGGTGTGCCATGACAGAAATATACAGGGGACAATACAAAGTAGCATGATTCAGTGTCACCTTTTGTGCTGTAGATACAATATTCTATAAAGTAAAATTCTACCCGTTTCCTAGAACACAAAATTATTTATTATGCTCAAATGTCAATTTTCTTGAGTCACTGAACACGCTTTCTTTGCCTTTCATTATTCCTCATTAATAAGCATACAGCACTGACATCATTTATATCCATGTTTGCAGCGAAATAGACCAAATAGGTTATACAAAGAACAGTGGGTTATATACTGAAATAAAAATAATCTTATTTCATCTATATTGTCATCTATTTGGGTCTCAAAAATATTCTCATCATGATCATTGTTACTACTGTTGTTATTTCTTTTAGCTACTATTTTTATAGTTCTTTTTCAGACAGATGGACTTTCTGTATGCTAGCATCCCTTCCTTCTTCCAGAATTTTTTTTCTTTTTGGAGACCAGGCCTCCCTCATTCTATCTCCATGCAGTCCACTCCATCCGTCCACATCACTGCCCACCTCCCCCCAGGCTTTGCCAGGTGGTGGTCGTGGCCTGGGTGAGTGCACAGTGACTGGTGACAGGTGGGCACAAATCCCAATGTGGACTGAGTCATTTCAGGGCCTAGACTTTTGATGGAGTTTTTGGAAAAAAGATAGTCTCTTTTGGGTGGGGTCCTGAGGTGTAAGAGCCATTTAAACCTGGGGCTGACCAAGGCCACCGTGAGAAGAGGACCTACCTGACTGTGACATCAACACACAGGAAAGCAGAACCAACAGATGGGAGCGACAGCATCCTCGAGACATTAAATTCCATAGTCAGCCATTTCTGCAGGGAGCCTTCTACTGGGCCTTTTGGTTATGTGGCCCTAAAATTCTAGTTTGTCCTTATCAAGCTAGTTTGTGTTGGGCTTTTCTTGGCCATTGAAACAGGCACAGACATTATCCTTTTTTCTTTTTCTTTTTTTAAACTAAAAGCCCTTGTTCTTAACCATCAATATCTCCAAGGATATGTGCTGGTGAAATAATCTGAATGAATTTACAATAGAATCTCTTCATCTGCCCCCAAGTTTACATGAAGACTGTGCTTAGTGCTGCAGCTTAGCTATGTGTTTGTTTGTGGAGCAAATGGCCATGTTTCCTTGTGGACAAAGCCAGTAATAGCACAGGAACAGCTGTGGGGGTGTTGATGAGCTGTCTGTGGGTCCCCTGTGCTCTTGCCAGAATCCTCCCAGTCCTCACGGGGTGGGCAGGTTTGGTGCACTCTCCAAACCCAGGCCCCAACAAGGAAGGGCCCTGGCTCTTCTCATTTGATGCTGATAAATAGGCCCTTTTCACCACCAGGTGAGAAGTCTGCTGGTACCCAAAATAGTTGAGCTTAATTATAGACAGACTTGAAACTGATGAAACGGCCCCCTCCGGTGGTTAGAGCAGCTGCTACGTTCTTCTTCAAGAAGCTTCCATAAGGTAGGAGACCTAAAAGGAACCTTAGTGGACTCACTTACAGAGTCCACCGTCCCCTAATATTTTCTGTACTGCTAAAAACTGGACAAACTAGCCTGCAGCGACAACAGTACAACTCAGATGGCATCGTTTAAGAAACGCCCGGTTTGAATGACTTCTCAACACTCGGATGGAGTTCTGTATTTCTGCGAGTGTCTTTACAAGGGGAAGCTCCTGAAATCAGTTTTTCAGGAGTAGACGTTAAACCAAACAATTTAACATAGTAGACCGATTTAACTATGTCTAGTCTCTGACGTGTAGAAGGACAGATTAAAATGGCAGAAGATTAAAAATGCAGGCTCCTTGAAGTCCCTGCACATTTGGCCTGAATGCTTCCTAGCTTGTTTTTAAATCAGCTGATGCAAACGACAAGTTATAAATAATTGGACAACCAGAGTGCCCTGTTCTAGAGAGCGATGACCTTTATGTTCACTGAGCACCTGTTCTAATGTCCGCTAGGGAAAGCCACCTGAAATGAGAAAGAAAAGGGCTTGTTATGGCTGTTAAGAATAAGTCTCCTGTTCTCTCTTAAATTTCGTGAGACTTAAAAGTGATTCTACAGTTATTGAAATGATCTTTTAAAATATTTTCAGAAATAGTTTAACTTTTCATTTTGCTGTCAGATTGGCAGGGCCCAATTCTTAGAAAATTACTTACATAGTTTAAAAATAGCTTTTTAGATGTCACTGCACTGTTGAGTTATTGCTCTTTAAGTCCCTTTCTTGTTTTAAAATTTTGATAGACACATATTGTTAATGGGAGAGACACGCTCACACCATCAATCCTTCTCTTTTCGAAATGTTCCTCTGGCTTTAAGATACCTATTTTCCTTGCATTTCTACCCCCTCTCTCTTTGCTGGCCTTTCATTATCAGCAAGAAACGTAAATATTTTTCACCCCTGTGCCTGCCTGTTCTGGGCCCTCTTCTCATACCTTCTCCCTGGGTGATTCCATCCAACCTCATAGCTCTACTCACCCATCTGTAGAGCGTGGTTTTCTAAATTCGAATTGCTATTAAAAACCCTGAACTGAGCCCTGACCTCCAGGCTTATACATAAAACTGACTGCCAAACATCTACTTGAATGTCCCATAGAGACTCAAATTTAATATGGGAAAACCGAACTTACTATATTTTCTCCCAGAACGTAGCGCTAGTTCATTTCATAGCATCAAACTGCCATGCGTGGGAAACATACTTTAGACCCCTTTCCTTCTCTTTCCTCAGCCAGCCAGGCATCACACGCCCTATGTTATCTACCCCTTCCACGTCTCTGGTATTTGTCTTCTCCTTATCATCCTCGCTGACGCTGCTTTCATTCGAGTATTCACCTTCTCTTATCTAAACTATTGCAAGAGATTCCCTTCTTAACTCAGTGTGGACTCTGCAGCGTGAATTACTTTTCTAAAATGTAAATCTAGTAATGTCCCTCTCCTTTTAACACCCTCCAGGGGTTTCCATTTCATACGGATACATTTAAATTCCTTAGTAGGTTATCCATAATCCTTCACATCTGTCTTAGGATCACCCCTCCGTATGAGTTATCCAGTGCCACGGCAATGCTGTACACCAGACCGCACAACATCTGAGACAGACTCGAGGTGCCTGCATTGCTCTCTTGTCTGACGAGGCCCGCCGGGTGGCTGTCTTGAACTTGGCTGGAGTTGTTCTTGCATCCAGGGTGGATTTAGCTGGAATAACTTTGACAGCTTGGCTTGGACTGTGTCTCCCTTGTCCTCCTGCAGGCCAGCCTGGGCATGGTTGATGGGGACCACAGAAGTGCAAGAGAAAGCACAGGCAGAAACACGCAAGGTTTCCTGAGGCCTGCCTCCACATCGTCCCATTATCGCGTCTGCTGCATTTTATTAGCCAAAGGAAGCCATGAGACTGGCTCAGGTTCAGGGCTTAGGAATCCGATGCTGCCTCTTCAGTGGGAGGAAAGGTGAAGTCACATGGCACTAGGCTTGGATTCAGGGAACGGGGAGAGTAGGGAGGGGGTCGAACCGGAGCCTTCGCTGTACTCTGCACCTGCGTCTCCACCAGTCTGCACCCGTCCGCTCTGGCTGTTCTGTGCAGCACGAACCGGCGGCAGTCTCCTGAGTGTGTCCGGCCCTTTGCACCTCTGTTTTGTTTAGCTCCTTCGCCTCAGCCCCCAGGCCTGGCCCCAGCACACACCAGCTTGTCTTTCATGGTCTGGCTCTTTCCTGACCCCCTCACCCTGCTTCCTTGTGAATTTTTTAGCCTTTACTTAGTTCCACATAAGACCTCAACTGTTTTCGTCCTTGCTTTTGTTTGTTTGCTTCTTTGTTTGTTTGTTAATATCCTGGTGTCCCTCTAGAGGCTACAAACTTATTCAAGCAAAGACCCTTCTTAATTATTTTTTTACCTTAGAAACTAGTGTTTTCCTTGTCAAATGCTAAGTACTTTATAACTCTTGGTAGAACAGAAGTTTGGAAGTGAAGCAAGTGATGGAAATGTGATTGATAAAATCTATTCTTCACTTGTCTTCAGATCCACCGAATTACTAAAAAAAGTGGCCAATGAAGGTGATTGGTTTGGGAAATAATTTTTAGGTAAACATTTAAAAGACAACTTTATTTTGGAATAGTATATTGTAAAACAGAGTGGTGAAAATGGGTGGGTAAAGACATTTCTAGCCCCTCTTTTAAAATTCACCCCAAGCAAAGAAGAAAGGAAAGAAGAAGCACATATACCATTTTGAAGGGATGAGGCAACATTTATGACCCCAGAGACAGACAGTGGTTGAAGCAATGAAAATTACTCATCACAGAGGAAGAAGGTGAACCTGTGTCTGGTGTAATGTGCGTGCATGTGTGTTGGAGTACACAAGGGTCACTTGCAAGATTTATGGGCTTCGGGTACCACGGAGGGGAAGGGCAAAGCTGGAAGCCGAGAACCAGGGATGTTTGGGAAGTTTGGCTAAGGAGCCTTAAGGACCCCTGCTTGCGACCCTCACCCATCGCAGTCAGGTGACGACTTGCCTCCCATTCTCTCCAGAGAGGTTTGTTGTTTGGAAACACAGAGCTAGGGAGACTCTGGACCTGAGGCTCCAAGAGAAGAACAAGAACGGAATTCCCAACCAGGGCCGTTCCCCCTCAGACAGCATCCTTCACTGGAGAACCTGAACTTCCCCAGAGAAAACACTTGGAGATACGACACTCGGGGCCCCTGACAAATGATGTGCTCGGTCCCCCTGCACCTCTCCTACCCTGCACTCCTAGGACTCTGCAAGGTCCACTCCTGCGCCGCAGAGCTTCCAGCAGTGAAGCAGGCGAGGTGCCCAGGTGAGAAACTTAAGGAAGCCCTTACTCGTAATGTATTTCCAACGGACATTGTACAGGCACAGCTCTGAGTGTGTGTGTGCTCCCTTAAATTTTGTGCCCCAGCCATTTTGCCTGCCTTACCCACTCCTGGTTCTGGTTTCCAGTCAGCTCTATAATGCTCCGATATTAATTATGAGTGGACAACAAAGGATTGGCAGATATTTGAAAAAAGCTCCCAATCTCTAAGAATCCATGAGAAAGAAAAAAAAAAAAACCCTCAGAACATGGAGATAATGCCAAGAGAAGGAGCACACTTAAAAGGAACTATAATTTTGACATAGTTGGAGAGAAAAGAAATGTTGTATCTGTTAAAATAAAAAGAACTGGGCATAACGAAAAAAGGAAAATTAAGAGGACGTAAAAACAATCTTAGAAATTTAAAATATGATGGCAAAACTTAAAACTTCAGTGGAAAGTTTGGAAGATAAAATTGAGGCATCTCTTGGAAAGGAGAACTAAAGGAAAAAATAAAGGGACAGTAGGAAAGAAATAAGATCAGAGCCAATCCAGAATACCCAATATCTGATTAATAAGGGTTCCAAATAAGAAAAGGAAGCGATCAAAAGTATCAGAAAATGCAGGTGCCCAGGGTTATCGCTTTAGAACTGTGATTCAGAAGGTCAGTAGGTTGAATTAATCCATTACTTTCTTATCTTTTCCCCCGCTTCTTTGAAGCACTGAGTCTGAAACAGCAGAACTCGGGAATTGATGAACCAGTGTTAGCAGTTGTTCGATTTGAAAATGTGAAAGTTGATCGTGGGAAGGCGCTATTAGGGCGTGAATTACTGTGCTGAAAACTTATTTTGAAAGTGGAAAACAGTTACATGTTAATACTCAGTGATTACAGGAAGTGAAGACAATGAAGCTGCTAAATGAGTCCCTTAAATATTGACATTTCTGATCCTAGTGTGACTTGTTTAGTAGGAAGTGGGAGAGGAAGCAAAAATAGACCAAAGCAAACATTTGCTCAAGATAAACGAAGAGAAATACATCCTCTCTGTGCTCCCCAACCCCTGTGAAAACATGGTTATAAGCTGACAAGTTTTTTCTCACGTTTCTATTGTTATGGTCATGGTTGTGATTTAGCACGTTCTGATGACTTTTATTTGTGTTTCCCTGTCTGATACAAGTTTTGTCTTTACGTTGTCACAACTCTTCAGGGATGAAGGTTACTGCTCTCCTTCATCAGAGACTGGAAAGAAGTCTTCAGCAGCAGAGTCTTTGATAAGATTATTTTAAAAAGACAATCTCAACAGGTCCCATTTTAAAGATTATTGAACTATGTATAGACTATTACCGAGTTACTGGGAGAAGGGACCGCTTAGGTAATTCAGAACAGATATTGTGTTTCTGAAGTTTTAGATAATTGAGGCAAAACTCAATCAAGTCTGATGAAGTTGGATGCTTGCTTAGTATTCTGCTCTGCCTTTTACGTGCAGTCTGGGCAGCTGGAGAGTTTAAAATCCCTGCCGAGAAATCTCAAAGGAGTGAAGAAAGAAGTTGTTTTCGTCTCTTTTTTAACGAGTGAGAAAAATATGCTGTAACAGTTAACTCACTCAAGCTATGCGGAATGTTAGGCAAAAGATTTTTCTGTGTAAAGTAACTTAATTATGATATTTCACTTTTACTGACAGAAAATACTTCTAGAGACATGTTAGATATTTTGGTGTAAGTGAATTGAGAAAGGTCTTATGGTATTTGTCTATCCATACTGCTTTTAGAATTAGATTGGATTAAAAAATTATAGGCATTCATTGAATTAAATGATATAAATTCATATTCTCTATTTGAATTTTTATTTCATTCTTTAGACTGTACTTTCCATTTAAAACTTGTAACAAAGTGTATTCATGGTGGTGTTAATACTTCTATAAAGTTCACAGTGGTATGGAAGTATATTCTGTAATAAATATATTCCATAATAAACTCTGAGACGTATTGGATATGCTCTCCTAATATGAAATCGTGAAGCAAATTTCCGAGCAAACAGTTGCTATAATAAAGCAATATGTAATTGCCCATGTCATAAAGTCAAACTCTAGGTCATCTGAAAATTTCCTCAGTTAGATTTATCTAGCAACACTCTACCAAGGCTATTGAAACGTAAAAGGACTTGCTGTGCTTTTCAAAAGATCTTCCTCATGTTTATTAACAATAACAGATTTTTATGAGTCAGTCCTGGACCAGTCATAAGCCAATTATAGAAAAAGGCCACCAGTAGATTCTGGCTAGAACTTTGCTTTGAATGTAATTTAATTTTTTATTTTATTCTTTTAAAGGCTTATTTAATTGTTTTAAAAGTATGATGAATCTTGATTGACTTGACAAGTCATAAATCCCCATCCCTATCTAAATAGGTTTAACATAATATTATTAGATAATGAACGGAAGCAAAGAGATAAGGAATAATTGTTCTCTTGGCTAATAGAGATCAGTGTATATATACTCACTGGATCTTTTTGGAAATCATTAAAGACAAGATAAAATTTCTTCCTAATCTTTAACTTCTTTGTCTAGGAGATTTGGCATAAGAAGTAAAATACATGATTTTTTTTATTCTGTAGACATTTTAAGAATTATGCTTTTTAAAGGGTCTATGTTTTTCTACCACCACTATACTTCCTTACTTTTCCTTCTGTTTTACCATAGTCCAAAATTGCAATTTAAAAAATTGCAAAAAATGTATGTTAGGTACTTTAAAAACATTGTCCGATTTAATCTTTGCAACCAGCCTGCAAAGTAAGAATTCCTCCATTTTACAGATAAGAAAACCGAGACTCGAGAATTTACATAAATTCCCCAAGGTTACATGGCCAGTAAGTGGCAGAACTGTCACTGGGACCCCAGAGGGCATGTCTCCAAAGTCCATGTTCTTTCTAGTCTACCCGTGAGACCTTAAGGTCACACGGGAGTCATGCCTACAGAGTCATTTAGAAAAACACGGCCCAGAGTCGCCTGTCTGCGGGCTGCCTGGGGTCAGCTGCAGTGAGTTGTTGCAAGAAAGCAAGGTTGTTGCTTTCTGGAACAAGCCCCTTGTCACAGATTATAGCAGAGTCTGGACAGTGCCAGAGGTCTTTAGCCCACACTTGAGCAGCAGGGTACTCAGAGAAGAGGCTGTGACAACGGTGAGCTGGCCGGGTCACTGTCAGCCAGCACTGGATGACAGCCCCTTGCTCTCCCTCGCACCTGCCTAGTTTACGATGCTGTCATCCGTTGCGGAAATCAGAGTGCTGACTCTAAAGAAGTCTAACATTTCCCACAGAAGGAGAGGGAAATGGTTCTGAACTATAGACAGAATCCTGGCTTGAATTCTGGCACTTTCTCGTGCTGTGGTGTAAAAGAAAAAGCAGAGTTCATGTGTGAATCATTGGAACTTGGTAGTTAGGGTGGACTGGGGAAGGTGTGTCATAGTGGGGTTAATAGCGCAGGCTTAGAAACTAGACCAATTTGGTTTGACTTGTAAAAAGGTCTGCTTTAGAGGGCTGTTGTAAATAATGCACTTAGCACAGCCTGACCAGGAAGCGGACACGTAAGTGAAGCAATTTTGTGTTAACCGGTACAGCTTCTTATTCGGTGCATGAAATGCCATATTAAATTGTAGTTTTTTCACATTTTAAAATTTTTAATCTTCCAAGAGTCAATTTTAAAATGATGCTCTGGATAGCTTCCTATCTTTGGCTATATGAACAGAAGTCAGTTTAATTTCCTACTATGTATTTTGCAAATTTTCAAAATGATCACTTCATTTATAATTATGAAAAAGGGCACATCTGAGCTACACTCGTCAGGAATTAAGTTATGGTGTTTTTCAAATTGGGCTTCATTGTATCAGAGTATCTGCAACATGTGCTATGTTTTAAATAAAAAGCTATATCAAATAAACTTGGGATAGATTCACAAAGCACATCAGCATATTAAAAGCCAAAACTGTTCTATAGAAAAGAAACCTATGTTTAACCTAGAATTTCCTAAATCACTTCAATCAGAGACCAATTTTGATAGGTAGCATCTGTTTTTTTTTACCATGGAACTCGTTTTGGTTTAAGACCACACGCTGGCTTAACAGGTTTTTCCAAATGTAATAGTTAACTGAGAAAATCAGACTCTTGGGAACAGGACATAGATTAGGAACTTGGAACAAGGGGATATGAGGAGAGGATCCTAAAAGGGGAGGATGACAGTGAACTCTGTCCTACCTGGAAAGGGCAGAGAAGAGAGGTTTATGTGACCTTTAGTCTACTTCTAATTTATTTACATACTAGCCACTGACCTGTGCTTATCTCTAACTCAGTTAACCTTTCTGGTCCTCCGTTTTCCCCTCTATCAAATGGAGGGTCCAGGCAGGATACTTTGGGGGGTTTCATCTAGATGAGCTATTCTGTTCTTCAGTTTCATTATTTTGTTTCGGAAAAGCGGGATTTTTTATTTGGTAGAAGCAGTACTAGTATAAGTTAGTTTTACCTTTTTACAGGTTTGGAATTTTCTTTTAAGGACTTTAGACCATTCCAAGGGTTAATAAAAATGTTTGATGTAAAGCATTTTAGGAGTTTTTTATAGTTTAAAAAATTGTTACTTGCCATAATTCAAAGTCTTAATTCAGATATGGCTTACTAAATCAAAAACTGAATAAACATTGTGGTTTTAAAAAATAATGGGAGATATTTTAGATGGACAGATCAACTCATGATTTCATCGCCTCATCTTTTATGTCCACTCAGCTTACTGACAAACAAATTGAATGAAACTTTGAACAATGGAAGAACTAGAAGATGCCTCATGCTCAGTGGCTAACTGGAATAACTTTATAAGCCAGCAATTGTATTTCACTAATGTGTTCACTGTTGACTCAGGTTATCATGGTCTTAGGGAGGGATTAATGTATTTTTACAAAACCAGGCCTGCCTGTCAGGTGGTCATCTTTTGTTATGAAATGAGCTGTAGAGGATTCAGAAGCTTTATGGACTTAATAGCATAAAGTGAGTTGGCTGACAAAAGTGGAGATTAAAAAAAGAGGGATCTAGAGGGCATTAGTAACCTCTGAATAATAGGTATGCATTATCACTGGACTTTTAGAAGTAGCAGGTGGTTATGAGTCACTGTTTTTAAACTTGCTCACTTTTCAATTACGTAAGGGAGGTAGTTTTGGTAAAATGTGTGGTTATATTACAAAATAATTATATGTCTGTTATAGGAATTCCAATGGTACTGCTTTGGACATAAAGTATGCAATATTGTTTATAGCCAAATTTAATACTGACACTACAACAATTATTTTACCACTGAACAGTTTGAGTTTTTTCCTCCTTTTAACTGGGGGGAGTGGGGAGAAAAACACTTTCTATAAAATCATATTTTCTCTTAAGATGGCATGATTATACAGAACATGAGGTCTCTTTCTTTTTTAACCAAGTAGGAAGTACTTCGAACTGGTTGGATGATGTGTCAGCGGTTATTGTTCATGAGCTTCTCAAGAATACTAAGTGGATTTGAATGAAAATTATTTAATACTTTTCATTTAATATTTATTCTCTGGAGCTGTATTTAGCCTGGAGAAATAAAATCTTCACTCTAATGATCTTTCATCTTTCTAATTTAATTGATGTATATTCCGTATCTTCAAACCTCCAAAGGGTGTCCATCCCTGACCTTGGAGAAAGAACGTTGGGATCAGATGCCCTAATGGTAAAGTTTAGAGAAGGTGGTGGTTACTATTCCATGCTAATAGGTTTATAGTTCACATCAGAGAATTTGTATTCCCTATGATTTCCTAAGAATTACTGCTCATTTGGCAAAATTGTCACATTTTTCCCATTGTATCTCTGCTCTCGTTAGCTGTATTTGGATTTTTATGGCTAAACAAGACAGGGATTTCAAGTAGCAGGAAAGTAAGTGGTAAACACACTTTCTTAGTTCAAAAAAATAAAGGAGTTTAAAAAAGGAAAATCAAACTAGCTAAAATGACCTAAGGTCTGAGGTCTCAGATGCAAAGGAAATCTCCATCTTTTAAAAAATTCCACAGATGTCTTTTATGCTAAGTTCTTAAGTTAAGAATAAGGCAAAGTGCAAAGCAATAAACCGAAAAAACAAACCTGTTCGGAAATATTTAAAGAAATACATAGATATAGCCTTCACTCTACATATTAGTTTTGAATTTTAATACAAAGCTTATATTAATGTACAGTTTTGGAAGGGGTGATGTTCAGTGGACTAGAATTTTCTGTAGCACAGCCTTCGACTTTGAGGAATAGAAGATCTATATTCTTGTCCTGCTTCTCTGCCCATGAGTTTTGTCACCGTGTACAAATCATAGCATTTGAGTGGCCTTGGCTTCCTCTCTGCAAAGTGACAGGACTGAATTGACTATTTTACTGATCTTTAAGGCTGTTTTCACCCTATTATTTAAGAATTCTGATATTTATGGCTATTTTTTTTCTAGATGCGACTTTTCTGATCATAAGTCCTTTGAGATCTAATATTTTTGCACTTAAACTTATCTACTAGATACTTTCAACCGCCTGAAGAAACAGATAAAAGTTTATTGCAACTTTCGAAGGCTCATTTTTAATAATCCTGACACAAGCTATATCATGCCATGCACTGAGGCTTTCTAACGTTTGCTCTTCGGAACCCTTTACCACTGAAGCAGTTTGTGATGACGTTTCAGGCAACATGTTTAAAGTCCTAGAGAATTACAGTACTGCAAAAGGGTGAAATAACTTCAAACCACCACCATCAATCCTGAAAAATACTTTAGACTTCCAGAAATTCTCACACACCGTTTCATAGATACAGGCCTTGATCTTATCATTATTCTAGGAAAAAACAAACAAAATGTGCTCGAAATAAGTTTGTGATTGAATCACCACTCCTGAGATAGTGCTTGCGTTAAGGAAGCCCAAGCGTGAAAAGACAATGAGGATTTCCGTCCATTTGGCAGGACAAACCAGTTTATAGAGTGAACCCATTGACGGGCAAGAGAAAACAAGCCTCCTTGACCCTGGTTGAACTTCCTCATGGTCTGGAGAATCCACCTGACAGATTCCCAGCAACAGGGCCAAGGACAGAGGAGCCGAGAGCCCAGGGGAAGCAGCTCCAGGAAGGACCACCTGCGCACGCCCACACGGGCAGGGCCGTGAGTGGGAAGATAAGACGTGCTGCAGAGCATCGAGGGGCCTCCTGTCCCTCTAGGCTTCTTCCTCTATCACATAACATTCTCACGAGGCTTCAGCAAGAACCCAAATGGCATCTGTTTGGCTGTGAATTGTAAACGACTTGGGTGCTCTCTTCACTGCCAAAATGAAATGATGGTTTGTCGGTTTTTACCATCCCCGTGGTACAGATTGAAGGATTACAAGGCCAGATGAAAATCACAGTCAGTGATTTCCACATCAAGTCTTTTGCTTTGATGTCCCTAAAAGTATCCAACTTGATTCTCAACTTCATTTCCTTTCTCTTCTTTGGTTTATAAGATTTAAAAAATCCTCGATGTTCAGGAAGAAGCAAGAGAAAGAGGCTGGGAAATACAGTTCTAGAAAAAGAAAAGGAGCTAGATGATCTATAGGCTGGGCAACAAGGACAGACGTTTATAAGAATTATTGGTTTAAAAAGGACTCCTCCTGGATCAGACTAATTAAATCAATGCTAAAAGCAGGACAATTATATTCATTAAGTTACTCAATAAATGTTCATTGACTGCTGTGTGCTTGCTCTAGCCACAGGGGAATTTGTGTCTAAGGCTCTTTCGCACCTCACCTGCCCTCCCCTTGGGCTCAGCCCCCGGAAGTGAGCACCCTCCACCCCACCCTGGCGCTGCTGCCTCTGCACGTCTTCCCAGGCTGGTGTCCTGATCTCCACGTTCTCTTCCTGTCAGCTCACCGACTGCTCCTGACCCTGGTTTGGGTCCCATTCTTGTCTTCCACCATTTCCTTAAACTCAATGACTAAGGTAGCAACCCCTGAAATATATTCTTCGTAAGACGCTTCTTTTCCTTTCTGTGACATTCTCTCACTTCTTTTCCACCATGAGTGACAGGGCACTCTGGCTGCTACAGACTAAATCGTGTCTCCCAAAATTCACATGTTGGAGCCCTACCCCTACCCCAATGTGATGGTATTTGAAATGAGGCTTTTGGGAGATAAATGAATTTAGGTGAGGTCGCGTGGTACTCATTCACATCCTCCCAGAACTGAATCCCAGCTGAACCAAGGCCCTGGTTTCCCCTCACCTGGGAGAGGGGGTCAGACCTCTACTGCCCCAATAGGTTACCATTCATTTGGCACATAAAACAACACCCCTGACCAAGTGCCTTTACTTGGCTCTGTGAACACCTTACTGTTCCCCATGTACCATCTCTCAGGTAAATGTTAGCCTCTGACCCACCGGTGTTCACGGCAATCATTCTGGACCCAGCTCCTTTTGCTATCCTGCTCTCATTTCTATCCTTTCCCCCATTCCCCATGTCTCAGCAGCATCTTTCGGGTACCATTTTAATCTGACACTTTAGTTCTAGGGTTTGTTCTGCTCTCTGATTCCTGATTTGTGGCTCCCTCTTGTGGATGTTGGCTGAGGTTTGCCCCATCAGTCTTATCTAACCAGAACTGGTTCTGATCCACACCCCATTCCTAAGGGAGGAGAGGTCCAAATAACGATTATATTATAATATAATAATATACTAAAATAGAATTATGACTAAGGCATATTAGGTGTTGGGAAGACCTAATTCTGTCCGGGAGAGTCAGGTCGGACTACACAGAGTTATGAATTATGAAGGAGAAGTGGGAGCTTTTCAGGCAGGAAAGAGGCACAGCGTACTTTGGTAGTCCGGAGAAGTGAGAATCCAAAACGTAGTTCACCCAGGTTTCTTGCATCAGCGACTGGGAGATATCCCCCACGGCAGAGAACAGTGAAAATCAGGAATAGGCAGATAATTCTCTTGGTTTAATAAATTATTTCTTCATAGATCATGAAAATTACTGCTGTAAATTAATATGCTTAAATATTTAAAACACATACTTGAATATTTATAAATATTATTTACATTTAGATAATTGGCCAAAATCTTTTGGCTGTCATTAAGGAGTTTCTTTAAAATCTTTTCTCAAGACACAGCTTATGGCTTTAGTATGTTCATAGAATAATAACCATATATATGGCTAATAATAAGCATGTAATAATGTGAGTAATAATAACCACAAGGTATAACCCTATTCTTCTATAACATAGGATTTTATATTTGACATTCAATAAGGATGTGTCCAGCCTCTTTGAGGCACATGCCCTACATGAGCCCATGATGATGAGGATCATGGTAAATTGGTCCTACTTCTTACAGGTGTACTGGAGAATTTGCAACAGGGATCCTGGTTTTTGTTTTGTTATACACTGTGGGTTGTTCATAGCTCTTGCAAAGTACATTTTATCCTAGAATTGATGGAATTAAAGTGCTGAAGAACATCGGTAGCTGTCAGCCTGTGCCATCGTTGAGCAAGCTTTTCACAGGTTCTGAGATATTGACATACCTCAAGCACTTAAAGTTAAGTTCAAGGATATATAAAAGAGTAAAGAGAGTTAAGTGTATATTCTTGGAAAGTGCTCTTTATTTGATGTGAATTTTTCTTGGCAGATAGATAATGTAGTTTTACTCAAATCAAGGTAGGTAATCCCCCTAGAGAAGAGGAATATCCCAAAGCTAGAATGTATCATCCATCTTACCTTGAAGTTGATATTATTATTTGTACTTAATTTGGGATTGGAAGAGGCTGAGTGTCAGAGACTCATATCACCCACGACTCACTGAAACCTGTCAGGGCTTAGCCAGTTTCATATGATTAAGAAAAATAATATGCATATATGTTTTATCTTTTAATTATTTTAGGAAGAAAATAAGCCCCAGGAGAAACACCAAAGTTGTTTCTATTCTCAGCAAACTTAGTTTTTATTAACAAAGCCTGACAACCATTTTAAATAACAAAGAATCTTATCTTGTTTATCAAAACGGTACATAAAACAAGCAAACAGAAATGCTGGATATTGCTAAGGGATCCTGACTTTTTGTGTGTGTGCTTCAACTAGATCCTGAAGGAACCAGCAATAAGAAAATTACTAATTGTGTGTGTGCGTGTGTGTGTGTGTGTGTGTGTGTGTGTGCATGCACATGCATATGGGCACAACTCCGTCCCCCCGGCCTTTCATGGAGACCCCAAAGAAGGGAGACAGCTGTAAGCAGGGAGTACATGGTCCCATGCACAGTGTCTCTGGCACAAGAGGGGACTCGATAAATATGTGCTGAGTGAATGGAATCTCATCTGTCAGGTCATTTTACGTAGTATGGAAGACATTTATCAAGTTTGTTTTTTGTTCATTTTTTTTCCCTTGAAGCCAATGTCACATTCACGAAGATATGATTTTTTCTTTTGATTTTTCACTTGTAGAGATGATACCCAGTGTCTGTCTGCCATGCGCTATAATTGTAGTTGATGAGAGAATGATTAGAAAGATACAGACGGTCCTTGCCCTCCAGTGGCTCACTGTCTCGTGGAAGTGGTACAGACAGTCATAATATGGTGTAATAACGAGGTGAGCCTAGGGGCTGGGAGAACCAGAAGCCCTTGGGTTTCAGGGAGTGGAGCTGGGATTGGGACCCCTGGAAGGCTTGTCGGAGAGCAGGAAGTCCCATGCATCTTTACTTCTTCTTTCTCTTCCTTTTATTAAACTTTGTGTTAGGGAAATTTAAAAAGATATATGAAAGTAGAGCAATAACTTAATAATTATCTACAAATAGCCATTTTCATTTCATCTGTACTCTCTTCACACCCCTAAACACACAATGAACTATTTTGAATCCAAGTCCAGACTACATTTTATCTATAAATATTTTAGCATATATCTGTAAAAGATAAAAATTCTCGTTTTTATTAAAAATCCATAACTACAATACCATTACCTCACCTAAAATTAATAATTAAAAAAATATTTTCAAGTATCCAATTGGATTCATATTTCATCTGTCTCATGGTTTTTGAAAGATGGAATGCTTGAAACGAGGTAGAAACACGGTCCGCATGCTGCTTTCTTGCTATTAGAGTGTGTTTTGGATGGCGTGAAGAATTATCCAAGGGGACGTATAACCTATATAGGCAAGGGCTTTTTTATTGTTTCGTTTATTATTTTGTTTTTGTTATTGTAGTCGTTCACTATTTTGGTCACTCGGTGCCTAGAACAGTGTTTAATACCTAATAATACTCCGTGAATATTGATTGCATAGGTGGATAGATGAAAGAATGAGGTAGGGAGGCATTTCAAGCTAAGGGAGCAGAAGCAAGTATGAGGGTATGATGACCTGTGAAATCACATTTCCAATGTGTGTATTTTTTTCATGACACCAAGTGATTCTCCAGCACCATCTGGATGTCCTATAATTCAGCTCAATTCTGACACTGTCCATCTGGAGACAGCATCAGGTGCTGCGGGTTAAGATTGCAGTTCCGCAAGATCACTGGCCGCCCACACACACGCACACACACACTTCAGAGAACGGTCACACGTTTAGGCTGTCACCTGGCTTCTCACCGACTGGCTATAAATGAGAGGTTCCCATGAACCCTTCCTTGGGTTTGATTAATTTGCTAGAGCAGCTCACCGAACTCAGAGACATATTCTACTTGCTAGATTATTGGCTGTGTATAAGAGGCTATAACTCAAGAACAGCCAGATAGAGGAGATGCTGTCTGGAACACCAAATAGAGCAAGGTATCTGGGAGGGGCACAGAGCTCCCACGCGCTCAAGCTCACCACGCTCCTTGCATCTCCAAATGTTCACCAACCAGAAAGCTCTCCAAATCCCATCCTTATTCACCCCGTCCCCCAGCTACAGCACCCAGTCTTCCTAGGTGGTCTCCCATCCAAGTACTATACAGGCCCGACCCTGCTTAGCTTCCGAGGTCAGACGAGATCGGGCGTGTTCCAGTTGGCATGGCCATAGACCCTTTTTGGATTTTTATGGAGGCTTCATTGCATGGTCACGATTGATTAACTCATTGACCATTGGCGATTGATTCAACCTCCAGTTTCTCTGCTCTCCCCAGAGGTAGGACTGAACGTTCCAGCCCTCTAATCACCTAGTTGGTTCCCTTGTCAACCAGCCCCCATCCCTGGTGCTTTCCCAAAGTCATCTCATTGACGTAACCAAAGACAACTTGACCTTATTCTTACTTAGGAAATTCCAAGGGTTTTAGGGGCTCTGTGCCAGAACTCTATGAAGACTAAATATATATTTCTCATTATAAATTACAATAGTACAATAGCACGTTTTGGAGCTACCCATTTTGTACGTGGCTGGAGCATAGACTTTGGGTTATGGTAGGTGATGTAACAGAACTAGAGTAGGAGCCAGGGTGGGCCGTGCTAAGCAGGGTGGTTAGAAACTTTTTGAGGACTTTTAGAAGGAGAGTGACATGATCAGCTGTGCATTTTGGAAAACTTATCATTTCCAGTTATACCCAAGGCAGTAACAGATCCCATGCAGTTGGTGCCCCATTCAAAAGATCACCAACCAGGCAATGAAAATTAATTAAAGGGAAACTAAATGTTTATATTGCACTGTCCCAAGAAATTTTTAGATCTCGTCCTTAGCATAGTGGACCTCTTAAGATTTTCTCTTTCAAGTATCTCCTGCTAAAATCTTTCTCGTAAACTTAGTTCACACAGGCCATCTTGATTCCTTCACCTTTTATCCTTTTCTCATCTGTTTGTTTCTGTGACCTCTAAAATAAATCCAGATGGGCTTCAGGCATCTCCAGTTTCCCCTGAACCCCCTCAGGCCAGATGAAAGTCTCCTTAGCTCAGTGGGAGAAGAGAGGCAGTTACACAATGATATCTTTCATCCATCACTCTTATATGACACAAACTTCTTTAGGTCCTGAAAACCTATTTGGGTGACCCTGAGACTCTGACTAATGCTCTTTTCCCAGTAGAATGTAAATCCTGATGATTACATTTGAAATTGGTATCTTTTTTTTTCCCACCAGAACGCAGCTTTGCCACACACTTCAAAATCCCATCACTGCTGCCTTGGCAGTGTGTACAGTGGATCGGAACGTCAGTCACTGCCTCAGACTCTTGCCTGGTGCCTCCATAGTGTGAGCAGCACCCTGGGCTTTTCATTTTTGAATACAGGCTCTCAGCGAAGGAAGCCGCTGGGCAGGAGGTGGAGGCTAGCCGGGGAGGTGTCAGGCAGGAGCGACAGGAGGACTCCCAAGAAGCCAGTTTCTGGCAGAACTCAGATTTTAGAAATTCATAAAAAGGCATCCTTTTAGGATTAACCTTGATTTCTAGGGACTGGATTGTTTGGGATGAAAGTTAGTGGCATAAGAGTGATTACATATTTGGGGCCAGTCGCTTTATATTTGTGTAAGCATTCTAACAGTCCACTGATTTGTGTTATAGTACTGAACCCTAATACTGATTTTAGAATTTTGTTTAAACAGCATGGGCTTCCTTAAAGAAATCTTTATAGACAAATTATGAGGTTTCTCCTCTCCCCCTTTTCTAAGCAGCTGCTGCCATACTATGTTTGCTTTTATTGGATTTCTTTTAAAAGCGTATTTAGATAAGTACTTATTTTGAACGACTTTTGAGAGAACTCACATACTAAGAAATTCTTAATATCACTGTGAAAGCCATCTAAAACATCTTCCGATGAATAGGGTTTCCTTAGATTCCAAATTGGTGCAAACTTGAATTGCTTCAATGTGACGTATTATCAGAACAATCTTTTTGCAACTCAGTTGAAATTTAAAGGATCCTTTTCAAATGACTGTTCAAAGAAACAGATGGGTAAAGTACTAAATTTGGGGTTTAAAAAACTTTCACATTGCAATAAAATAGAAGACATCGTGAGTTTCACTACTTGCCTTCCAGTACCAAGAAAGTCCTTTTTACACTTTAAAAAGATATCAGTATTCAAACTATCAGCAGTTGCTTCTTAAATTTATGTTAATCCATGACACAACTTATAAAGAAAGAACAAGATGTGAAGTAGACCGATCATAAGCCTGGTCGACATGGTTAGCGATTCTGAGAATAAAGTAATTGAAGTGATTTAATAAATTGTTAGCATCACTATTGATTTCAGCTATCACGTAGTTTCACAATTCCACAGGTGACAAAAAGTAACTTCTACAAGGTTCGTGGCAAAGTGGACCCTAGAAGGGTACTGCTTCCGTCTCTCAAAGCAGTGCTTTATTTTTTTATGCCTTCACGTGCTTTTCTTTGCTTTGAAATGAGTACTCAAAATACATACTGATTTGTAAGTTTTCAAAGGGTCAGATGGTGGCGAGCCTTGCAGGCTACGTAAAGGAACTTGGATTTTATCCTAAAGGGGATGGGGAGTTACTGATCGATCACATTTGTATTGTAGGAAGCTTTATCTTCCAAACCTTGCTATTTTTTGCTTAGGGAATTTATGTCATTTCTCAATCGTTACACCTTTTAATTAGTATCTAGTTATATAAATGATAGGCTTGCCCATTGTATCAAGTAGAAGTTGGTTCACAGATTCTTACGTTTAGATTTTAGACATATTATAGCATATGTTTATACTTATGGCTTTGAAGTCCTCTCTTCCACTGAAAAGGAAATAAATTGCAGAATGGTCTGTAGCTTCTGGCAGGAATACCCTTTCAACTGCTTTTTTTGAGCAAGGATCTTTTTTTCTTGGGTCTGGTACAAATTATGATTCCTAACACTGGATTTATTTTTATAGAAAGCCCAATTTATCTTAGAAACTACCGTTAACACTGAAAGCTAAGGCCAAAAACATCGATGCACAGCATTTCAATGGCAAGCGCTCTATCTTCCCAACTTCGAGAAAATTCCATATGAGCCATTGAATACTTTAATGCTGTTACTGAAGATGAGAGGAAGGTGATGGAGAATCGTGATCAAACAGATACTAGACGTTCCTGAGGGAACCAAGAGGGTTCACAGAGGTTCATGATGGGGCAGCACAGCTGAAGGATTCTCAACCTGGGTATTATTGGCATTTGGACAACTCAAATTTTTGTGATGTGGGAGACCCCCAAAAGACAAGATGTGTAGCATCTCTGGCCCCTGGCCACTGGATGCCCACAGGCCACACCAGTCAACAGTGTGACCTCCCCACTACATTTACAAATGCCAACCACAGGGGTGATCCCATCGCATGTGGAGATGAGATGGTAACCATCCTCCCTTTACTCAAACCTCACTCTGAAAAGAATTTCAGAGAAGAGGACTCAACCTCTTGTCTGAGGCAAAATTC
The DNA here is from genome assembly GCA_003508835.1 of Eonycteris spelaea. Taxonomy (NCBI): domain Eukaryota; kingdom Metazoa; phylum Chordata; class Mammalia; order Chiroptera; family Pteropodidae; genus Eonycteris; species Eonycteris spelaea. The sequence continues at coordinate 6,176,675 of PUFA01000037.1, forward strand.
CTGACCAGCCTACTTGACTGACCTGATAAAGGGAGCTCTGTAGCTGCTGCTCGAATGAGGAAAGCGGAGGGTGACGTGCAACCCACTCCCTTCCGTCCCCACTGACTTGAGACACAGCAGTGCATCTACATAAAGCCGTAACGTAGCTGCCATTGAGCATGGCTCCTAACTTTAGGTGCCAGGAGTTTATTACAGTGTGGATTTTGACCTAGTAGGTTTGATCCAGAGCCTGCATTTTACAGAATCACCTTAGATAAATGTGATTCAAGTTGTCACCTGTGTACCCTTCCTATATGCACTTCCTTTGAAGATTTCCACTCCAAGAAAACTCTTACAGACCGACTGGCAGAAAACTCCCTTTTAATAACAGCATGCAGGAGATGGGAAAGGATGTAGTACAGGATGAGAACAGTAGTAGAGGAAGGGGAAGCAGTGGTCTTGTCTTACGTAGAAATCTTTTGATGGTGGGTCTGGGCTCAGACGTACCTGAGGGAGAGGAAATAAACAGTCTGGTCCCTTGGGGGTGGCCAGTTTTCAAGCCCTTTGTACCTTCAGCAGAGAAAAACTATGTAGAAAAATATGGGAGTGCCCTCAGCATACACATGATATAAAGAGCAGGACAGAGAAATACAGCAGCCAGAATAAAGAAGGGAATACTAGAAAGAACTTTGAGATGGCAATAAAAAAAATGAGAATTAAAAGTAGGTTTCGAGGGAAAAACATTGATATTATGAGGGATTTTTATCTTAAAGGAGAAAGAGTGTTCTATAAACTGGCAATCTCTTTTTACTTAATCTAAATGCAAAACAAATCCATATTATCTCCTGATTGAAGTTTCTCCTATGCTTAGATCTCAGAGATTATTGCCTACATATGAACTAGGTTTTTTTTCCCTAATGGTGTCTATAATTTTAAAAATAATAACAACCATTTATAGAGTGCCACGTGCCGGCACTTTGCATACAATATCGTATTTTGTCCTCAGAGATAAGTATACCTGTTCTCTCCCATTTCACAGATAAGGGAAGTGTTGTTGCAGGGAAGTTAAACAGTTTGTCCAAACTTCCGGCTCTGGGCAGACCCAGATCCAGCTCCCAAGTGTGGCTGATTCTAAAGCCTGTGCTCCTCACTCTTTGTCTCATGTCCTCTTTCAAATGGTATCCTAATATTTGCTAAGGTTTAACATTTTCCCCACATTCCAAAACCACTTAGAGCAGTGGTTCTCCAAATGTGGTCCTCGGATCAGCAGAATCAGCATCACTATAACTTGCTAGAAATACGAATTCTCTGTCTTCACCCCAGACTTACTGAATCAGAAACTGGGACGGGAGTGGGCTGGGCCCAGCATTTTAACAAGCCTTCTGTGTGATTCTGATACACATGAAGCTGCACCTCTGCCCTTATTGCTGTCCAAGCTAGTAACTGATCACCTGGCCCACACATCACACCTGCCTTCCAGAGGCCACTCACGGAGGGTGCTTCTCACATTCCCTTTCCGGTTCCCCAGCGAACCAGCCCCTGCATGGTGGCCTGAAAGTCTTCTACAGATTCTGTTTTGGTTTAAAACAGTGTCACATAAGCTTACACTAGTTAAGTAAAAGGCAACATTTCAATGCAATTTAACCTGTTATGTTGTGGATTGCAAAAGGCCATTGTACTTTCTGGTTAACATTTTCACGTTTCTCCACTTCTGCTGTCGTCCAGAACAGGAAGCGGAAGTTCTGAACTACCAGGAAGCAGGCTCTTGTTATTTCCGGACTCTCTGAGACCAGAAAGCAGCGGAAGAGACAAACCTTTCTTGTTAGAGTTTCAGTTAGATTTCCAAATCAAGGTGCACAGGATCAAAGGTCTTCTAAGTACAGATCGGAGCTCCAAACTTTGATGTTTATCTAAATAAACAGCTTGGAATTCTGCTCTACTAGTTGTAACATAGGCAGGTGACTGAGATAAAGACCTAAGTCAGCACTAAGGAATGAGGGGAATTCCTACCTAATAGCTGAAAGCGACAATACTTGAGCTGATGATTACTTTCCTTTTTAACTTTCTAAAATATAGGTGCTCACAACCTTTAACAAATTGGAGATAGAAGGTCTTAGAACCTGAGTAAACTTGGAGGTAAACAATTTTCACAAATCAGTTCTTTCATTATAATAAAAAAAATCAGAGGAGCTTTAAGGAGTTAGCCTGCCAAGAATTTTAGCGATGGCTGAGTCTAGTTAATTTAATTAAAATCTGTTATGCGATCTCTAAAATAAGATATATAGGAGTAGAAGAAAGAGGCAAAAGATCATACCATGTTTTCTATTTATTATTATTTTTACTTTTTTACTTCTATTAGTTTTTGTTTTTTTTTTTTTTTTTTGTTTTTGGTTAACCAAATCCAATAAGTTTCAGCTGTATACTTTAACAGTAAGGCATATATATATTTACACTGTGTATTCACCTCCCATAGTTAGATTTCTTTCTCTCACCACATGTTTGACCCCTCGACCCCATCTACCTCTTCTATTTATTATTTAGCTTAGATTTTTATCTTTTTGTTTGTTTGTTTGTTTGTTTGTTTCTATAGGGAAGAACAATTGTTCACACTATGAGAAACCAAAGGAAATTTAGATTATTTTTAAAATAATGAAACTTCTAGGTGAGCAAACCTGGAGAGTAATTTGTGAATCAGACAAGTCCGTTCAGTGTATAATTGGGGGGGGACCGATAAAACCCACTCATCTAGAAAGAAGGTGAGGGTTTTCCGCCTTTACTTGGGCCTCACTTGGTAAGTCAGTCTCACTACCATATGCAAATGACGCAAAACTAGATGGGTCTTTTAGTCATACTCATGACCTAGCATCTTCAGAACCACTGGTCCGGCACTGCTCTCTGTCAAGTTAAAGGGAATTAGTTATTTAATACTAGTCATAAAATATCCGGACTAAAATAATTATACTAGCCTTTGTTAAGCATACTCAAGATCAAGTGATATAACAATAATCTTCCCACTTTAGAAGTAAAGCTTGAAATTTCTAATATAATCAGAGTGTCCACTTTGTTGCCTGACAGTGTGCTGCTCAGAGCTTCCTGAAATAACTTACATGCCGCATACATGTCCAATCTGTGTAGGAGAACACCGACTCCTAAGCCCTGCGTTTTTTCTAGCTTAAAGTAAGTCAGTTTCTGATACAACCTGAGAACACGTACAACTCCAATTTTAGTTGAAAAATTCTGGATTCTAAGTTGAAGTCTGCTCTGACACTAATCTTTGCTTTAGATCTCCACCTTGTGGTTAGATGTTTAAAATATAAATTCCTTTGGATTTTATTATCCTGTTTTCTAGATTCTTTTAAAAAGGAAGTCAGGATGGACACTGAAAATGACCTAATTGAGAAGACCTTGTCTGAAAACAAGTGAGACTTATGTTTGGCTATTTAGACGTTTATAGTTCAGATTTAGCTTACTTCAGAATGATTTTTATTTTTTTCCCTCTGAGGTACTCATTCACCACTTTTTGTGCAGCTACCTTGAGAAATTAGTTTGGGTTTCCTGAGGATTGAAGTGACCTCCAGAGACCATCGTTTGCGTTAGTGCTGGTTTGGAAAGAGCCAGTGAGGCGAACCTCGCTGGTGGCGTCTGTCCACGCTTCTGGGAACTCCAGTGGGGACCTAGCGCTGACACCCCAGAACGCTGGGGAGAAATGCAAGGCGTTCTCCGACACGGGGTTTAGCTCGGTCGAAGAGAGCAGGCCGGTGGCAACTAGAACGTGCTGTGATTTCACTTTCTGAGTTTCCTCGTGGCAATACAGAAAACCCGTGTGGCGTCCCCTGGGCGTGCAGCGGGCGGCACTCTGCAGCTTAAGGACCGCGCGGGGTGGGCCCGGGCCGCTGGGGCCGAGATTAGGCTCTGTGGATGGACGCGAGCCTGGACTTGGGTGTTTAGTTCACGAAACGCTCACTGGTTTGCATATTTACGTAGTGTCGTACTCACTGGTTTACATGTTGTCTTTGACTCTTGTCGCTTTTTTTTTTTCCCACTTCAACAACAAATGGTGACTCTACCTTAGAGACATACCCCACATCGGAGAACCTCTTGTCACTTCCATTGTTCACAGCAACCAGACAGAGCCTAATTATAACACGGCAGACTCCTGTCGCTCCTCTGCTTCACAACATTCCGAGACTCCTCTCTCACTCAGAAAAAAAGAGTCCAAGTCCTTATAGTGGCCTTTAAGACTCACTCTCTCTGGCTCGTGTGACCTCTTCCTTCAGCCTCTTGTCCTCAGACTGTCATCTGTGCAGCCACACAAGGTGGTCTTGGCACGGAAAAGTCTTTCAGTTACTGCTCCGTCTGCCTGCAAGTGCTCCCCTTCCACACACCTGTGTGGTGTGCTCCCTCGCGGTTCAGTATTACTCGAAATTTATGCCTTTTTTCCGGCCACCCTGTTTAACATCGCGACACACCCAATCTCACTTCACTGATTTATTTTATTATTATCCCACATGTTGTACATTTTACTTGTTTAAATCATGTACAGTTGTTCCCGCTTATCTCTCTCCTCCCTTTTCCCCTCTTTTCCTAGGGGCGAGCCAGTAGATGCAGCTCGTGATAGGAGCAAGGTAGGTGGCCATGGAGGTGAAGTCTGTCAATGAGGGTGGCATTGTGAAGCGAGCACAGACTTCAGGTAGAAAGCTCTCACGGCCCTGTCATTTGAAATCTCTGTAACTGTGAGCAAGTCACTGCACTTCCTTGGTCCTGTTTCCTTGTCTGATACATGGATGAAATGATGCTGTCTTTTGTGGTTGTTACATCCAGGGCGTAAATATTAAATGCTCGTGTACTTAATAATGTCAGATCCACAGTGAGTGCTCAGTAAGAGGTAGATCTTCAATATGTTGTAGTATAGTTATTTTCACCCCTATTTTTATGACTTAGAAGATTTATTTCCTCCTGACAATTTAAGTGTCCTTTGGACACAGTGCAATCCAAAGAGACTTTTTTTCCTTAAAACAGTAATAAGTTCTATAATAGCTGAGTCAGGCATTGGAGAGTGATAAATTACTGGTATGCTGTTAAGTGGAAATAACTCTAAGCTGAAATGTTACTAATGTAAGCTTAGAATTATTTATCACTTTGGACGATGGCCACAACAAACTTAAAAATTAACCTTTAAAATTTGGCAATTCTTAGATAAAATGAATTTCATGTTTTCGAGATTGTAGACTTGATGCTTAAATTAAAATAAATTGGAACTCAAATTGACTTCTAAAAGTCCATATTACCCATATTTTTCAGGTCCTGTAAACAAGGATGCACCATTTTTTTTTTTTTAATTAGGTGAGGCAACCCTTGGTTGACCTCACAGATTGCAGGACCTTGTCAGCTACGATCCCTTATTTTTTAATTTTTTATGCCTGCAGCACCTGGTCTTCCTAGATGGTCTCCCATCCAAGTACTAACCAGGTCCGGCCCTGCTTAGCTTTCGAGATCAACAATACACCATTTGAATTCATACTGCTATTATAAAACATTTCAGAGCTTATTTCAGCTGAAGAGACTTTTTTTGCTAAAGAAACGTCTTCTATTATACTTCAGTCAATCTAATGTCGTCCTTATTGTCAAGGCAAATACTTTGACTTTTTCTTTTTTAATGTAATGGAAAGCCTCAGACAGGTATATATAGTCTTTTCAACTTTACACACGTATGAGAGAATTATCATGAAATCCAAAAGTTAATTTCAGTTCTAGACAGGATATCTTGAAGGTACTTAGGAGTTGCACTGCATCAATAAGAGCATACAATGCCTCGAAGATAGATTTACAAAAGTAACTATGCAAAATTTTCCCTTCAGCTCAAATCTTACCAGATCACGGCTGCAACAGTAAAAACAACTGCTACTTACTGAGTGACACTACACACTAGTTACTTTTTCAGACCTTTTAAATACTCTTAGTCATTCAGCCTTCCAAATATATGCTTTACGTAACATCTCTGTCCTTATTTTACAGATGAGGACACTGAGGCTTTACGAACTTAAGTGAGTTGCCCAAAGTCACATAGCTTGTGAGCATTAGAGCTAGGATTCATGCCCTAAAACCTGATTACAGTGCCAGTGTATGGGAAAGAAAGGTTTGATCTAGTGACCCTTGTAACTCACTCAGTGTTTTTAAATTGAGTGGACGATGAAAATTAATGCTGGAAGAGAGATCTGGTCTGAATCCTCATTTTATAACAGCAAAGTGACATGCTTTAAACCAGACACCAGCTGTTGCAGAGCTCTGGTCGGAACCCCTGAAACTTTCTTCGTTCAGTGTTCTTTTCCTTAGACAAAGCCCGCTGGCAGCATGAGTCGGTACAGCACAGGACACAGTCCTTTTTCCCTAAGTCAAGTGAGCTGCGAATAGGGACGATCTCTGCCGATTACTTTCCTCATATTACTTTAGGAATATCTCATTTTATGTGATGTGTACTCCCGAAAGTTGTCTGTAAGTCAAGGAATAGAACGGGATGGAATTTATAGAATCCAGTAGGCCCATCCTTTTCATTGAGGAACTCCTACTCGAGTGGGATGAATAGGCTTTTCTAAGGTCACACACCTCCAGCAGTACCAGAGTCTTGCTCATTCTCAGACACTGCTTTAATCATTTGTATTGAGGAAGGGAGAAAGAAATGGGAAGAAGAAAAATAAAAGTGTATAGTGACAGGGAGTTTTGATCCTAAAAGGTCTTATTATGAATTATTTTATATAGTACAGAATCCTTCTATAAAGGGCATAATTCCCCTCATTTTTATCTTTTTTCTTTCAATTTTGAACTTATTGAATTCATTATATACCTCAACTTTTTGCCCAAGAGAGCATGGATCATTAGACTTAATTATTCATGAACTTTTAAATTCAATTCTGAATTTTCCACACCTTTCTTTCTTCTAAACCTTGGGTATGTGAACCTATGATAATTCACATGGCTTAACATAGTCATGAATTAAGCAGAAATTTCGGCTCCCGGTGTTGCCAAATGGTTCGTTTCTGTGTCGATGAGCACCGCATATTAACAAGGTGCAAAACAGCTTCAACCCACAAGCCCACTCCTTCGGAGTCCAGCTTTGTTTTTTCCTCCCCTTTTGGCAAGAAAGCGGGAACGAAACTGTATTTCACATGCGTGATGCTAGCCAGACATTGTTAGCATGCGGTAACATGAGCCTTATCTCTTAGACCATTAATAAAGACTGGGCTAAGCAAAGAAAGGGAAGCCGATAGCAATTGTTACAGCGATTTTGAACTCGTTGCGAATGCAGTTGTATGAGAGACCTTAGAACTTCTGCCAACTTATCTTGCTGCAGCTAGTGGCAGCTGCGCTTGATTATGCCAATGGCCTGAACACAAGAATGCCCCGCTATAAGGAAACGCATAGAAAAGCTCTGAATTGGTTTAACAGACGAATCAGTGATAATTCACACGGCCAAGTAATTTTTCGTTTTGTAAAAGATTTTGATAATTATTTTCCTAATAGCATTCTCAGGGCTCCTGACATAACTTGTAGAAAATTGAAACCATGACTCACATTGCAAATGTAAAATGAACACATGTCAAAAAATGTTATTCACTCACTTATTAATGAGAGAATTGGGAGATGTTAAGATTGGTTCAAAGAACATTGTAATACTTAGATTTTTTATAGGCAATTTAATTAAAAAAGTATGTTAAGATAAGATTGCTGGACTGGATACCAAAAACCGGTTAACACCCTACAGCAAATAACCATGACCTTCGGGATTTTCTGTTTCGCAAAATAGACATGAAGTGCATCTCTACTCGACAAAAATCTCTTAAGTTTCATGGTAACATCGCTAAGTCCGGGACCCTTAATCAGTACTAAATAGTAAATTAAACTGTGACATTCCCTAGGTAATTCTTGGGTGGCCCTTCAACCCACATGATACTGACAGGACTTGCCCTCTACTCCCCTCCCCCTGCCCTTTTCCAATTTTGGATACTTTTCCCTAACAAGGCATTTAAACTAAACCCTTGATCGCAGGGCTCCAAAGCTTGGCTTTATAGAGCTTCCTCTGTACTCTGCCGTTCTCACAATGTCATTATGAGTACAGATCTCAAAATTTTGCACATTTAATTTTAAGCACAAATATTGACTCTCAATTCTTATCTCAGTGTGAAACCGGAGGCCAGTCTTTAATGGAGATTTATTGATGACAAGTCATTGTGCAAGTAAGTGCCTTGCCCTCCTTGTCTTATCTAACGATCCCAATAACTCCGTGAGGGGGATTAAAAAGCACCCTCAGTTTACAGTTTAAGTCCAACACAGTGATATTTAACTAAATCACTGTTGCTCTAATTTAAGAATCTCCAAGTGTCTTATTGCATCGTGTATCTGTAAAATGGAGCCCCTTCCCCTTTCAGCGTTTATAGAGACTGTGTAAATGTGGGAACATGCTGACATCTATAAAACTATGCAAATATTGAACAGAAACATAGATTAAACAGAGATGTGAATTATGTACCATTAGCAGCTTTCCTAAAGCTCCGTGAACATTTCATAGAGCAAAATATATCATTGGTACCTTCTAACTTTTGGAAAATCATGAGCTTTATTTTGACAGTGCAGAGATGAGTTCAGTAATTTAGACTTTCCAACTCCTGGTCTTCAGTGTAGAAAGCTGAGTTAGCTGAGTTATATCCTCTGATTTCTTTCCTCCCTCCCTCCCTCCCTCCCTCCCTCCCTCCCTCCCTCCTTCCTTCCTTCCTTCCTTCCTTCCTTCCTTCCTTCCTTCCTTCCTTCCTTCCTTTCTTCCTTATTAAATCTCTACGCACAAGATTTCTTGGCAGGACACAAGACTTGAGAAGCACAAATTGTCATAATATTCAAACTTTGTTTTCTATGAAGGCAGTTACAATGGTTCTCCTGGCTTCCAGAGGACGATGCAGAGACCTCCTCGCTCCACTGGTAGATGTCGGTACCACTGCCTTCTTAACCGTCTACCAGAGATATCCTCGTGGCTTTTGCCAGAGGTGGAAATAACTTATTCTAAATTAAGATTTTCATTGAGAATTGAGGTTTTTATTTTCTTTTTGGGTGATGGGTTCATGGGATATCGCTACATTATTAAAAACAGACAGACAAATAGTCCAACTTACAAAAGTAAATAAGAACATTTGTGGATCAGTGATGTAAATGTGTCTTGGATCGGGTATTATGATTATCATATTTTGGTGCCTTGGAGGCTAATAAATAAAAATAAACATGAAGGTTATTGTTCATCTCCATCAACTTGGATGTTCCAGTTTTCTTGAACATTCCTCACCTATGTGCCTGTAAAGCCTCTCACCATCTTTGTCAAGTTCCTTGTAATGCTCTCCAGGTAGTAAGCATTTCTCTTAACGTGTCACACCGGAAGCGAAGATGGACTCTGTCTAATACAGAATACTGTGGATTATTTGCTCTTATAGTGGGTAAAGAATATTTCTGTTAATACTAAAATTCACATTAATTTTTTAGTGGACATCTTGCAGCATTGGCCCACACTGAGCTGTGATCAATTGAAACATTTACATTATTTTTCCATTTTATACCATACCGTATTTTTCATACCATTGAGTTCAGATTCTGTTATATTCAATTTTAAATCTGTTTGCACGAATCTGAAGATAGTCGCCTTCATCTGTCTTTGTTAAAATTACAAATAAATGTCTTTCAGTCAATTTTTAATATCTTTGCGATTAAGTAGAATCTCTCTTCTGTTATGTAGTGTATTAACTGTCCCCACCAATATTGTAACAGTCACAAATCTGATTAGTATACTGGTTACATATTGATCCAAGTTGATTAGGACCAGGCAAAGAATAGAATACTGGCAAGTTTAGTGTAGCATGATTTGTTCTTAGTGAATCTAGGCTCTCTTTCTTTCTAAGGGGTCAGAGTTCATCTACATATAGTAAGTCCTCACTAAATATCATAGATAGGTTCTGTAACTTAAAGCAAAATGACATATAACAAAACCAACTTTACCACAGGCTAACTGATACAAATAGGAGTTAAGTTCCTACAGAATCTCAGTGTTGTTAAGGAAGCAACGTTGGATGAAATGACATTATTCAAGGACCTGCTGTATTTCTCATTTCAAGAGACGGTAGATGTTATTTTTGCCAGTCTATGGTTTCCAGAATCTATTTGAATTTATTATATTCCTTCCTTCCTTCTTTCCTTCATTCCTTCATTTATTCGTGTATGTTACAGACCCTGTACTAGGTGCTGACAATAGAAAAGTAAATGAGATAAAACCTTTTTAACTTTAAAGACCTTATTTATACTTGTGTTTCTCCTGTTCCTCGCTCTGGTTTTTGGGCACAGCTCTGTCATTTCTCTGAAAGTGCTGTCAGTGGGATCAGACTTATGCATGTCATATTGAGAGGACAAGGATAACATAAGAGGACAGGAGATTGCCACCTTACTCTGGCAAGGCTTTGTGTAGGAGATGGAATGTTAGGAAATGTTAAAACTCTGATGAAATGTGTTTAAGTCTTGGCTGAATGTTGTTAGACTTGAATGTTGTTAGACTTGGTACACGGAACATAGAACTCGAACTAGTTATTAACTTGTCCTGAACCATATAGTGGATGTGAAAATTTTTTACTGCTGTTGGAATAAGTCTTAGAATGTGAGGACTAGCATGGAACTCACACTAAAACTAGTTTTCTTTTAAAACATGGACCTTATTAATTTTCTCACTTCAAGTTTTATTTCGATATTCTGTATGTGCACATAATACTAGGCTGAAAAAGCTTCTGGAAACAGTGCCTCAGGCACTGAAGAAACAAAGTTTACAAATTTTACTGTGGAACCAACTTTTTTTTTTTCTTCAAAGCAGTACCATTTGACTGCCCAATTGCACTCCATCATTGTACTAATACATCTATAGGGATAAGAAACTGAGATCTTACTAGAAGTGAGCCAGTTTACCTTCCCCAAAACTAAGTGCTAGAATTGCCATTTCATGGCTGACATGAACTTTATTTTACCATTTGGTTATTTTCGCCTCCTTTCCCTTTCCCTTGGTTTCTTTTTTCAGAGTGGAAGAGGGAGAAAATGATAAAGATTCTTCAGTTCCTTTCTTTAGTCCTATTGTTTCTCTTCTCAGACTCTGTTATTGGCTAACATTGATGGTAGCGAGAAGCACTGGATTTGGGATGGCTTTTGTGACAGTGGTTTTTCTTAGGGCTTCTGAAAAGCAGTCAGTCACTGAGAGATTCTTAAGAGAAAGGGAGTAATATAAAGAAGGTGAAAATGGTGAGACTGTAGAAATTGTTGCCACACATTCAAGGATATTTCTTCAATGATTATGTAAGTCAGTCCTGGACTGAATTCTCTGCCTCCCAGAGAAAGTCTACTCTTAATGTTATTTCTTTGTCTGTTTTTTGGAGGAAGAGGTGTGGGGAAGTGGGGAACAGAGATGGGGCCAGAGAATGTTGGAAGAATGTGGGAAAGGATGAAGGTGGGGGGAAGACGCCTTGTATAATTAGAAGGAGTCTGCGGATGGAACTTAAGTGAGATTTCTTATTAAATTGTGAGTTTGAAGGCAATTATTGAGGATGTATTGATTTTGGCCAATACCATATCCCATTTGGTGCTGGGCATAGTAAGGAAAATTTAGAACTTCTGCGATCCTTTCTGTACTATGATGGAGAATGAGGATGAACAGGGGCTTTGAACGGGCTGCACCACTTGGCTAGTGAGAAGATAGAGAAAAGCAGTGAATATTGGCAAATTATAATCAGTTCATTTATAAATTATTATTTTCTAAAATTAGGTATGTGCTGTCTTTTTGGACATACCATACATTTATAAACTTGGCAAGTGACCTGAGTCTCCCAGAAAGCGTATTCCAGAAGTTGTTCCATATAGTTACTGTTAACATGTTGACGGATGTAAACTGATGGTGGTAGAGTTTCTATTTTATAATCTACTCTTTTCAAGTGATTTGTTAGATATTGCCTGTTTGCAAACATAACTATTTGTACTTAACTTTCCTTTCTCATGTTTTATCCCTACGTAGTCAGTCTTTAACTTACCCTAAGAGTTTCCCATTGTTGCTCATGGAACTTTTTAAGACAATTATTATTTATTTCTACTGCAACATATGAACATAAAGGGGTATGTATCTACAGCCAATCTTTTTTTTTTTTTACCTCTTTCTGAATAATGGATCTATTTGAGAATATGTTGAAGGTATGAGCCTTTCTGCATAAAAATATGCATAACCAATTTTGCATACAGTAGGGGGATAAAATTCTCTTAAAGGTACGGGATCCAGCTTAGTTCATTTGTGATGTGGAGCAGCGGAGGAAGGATGAATCATGTTGTTAAGATCTAGACACGGAGACAGAGCTGGTGCAGGAACAGAGGCAGACAGGTGCTGCACATCTTTGCACAGAATTTTTCTTGAAGGTGTGGGAGCTCCTTTAATTAAAATATGAACAGCTGGCCGCCATCTAGCAATGGCAACACCACAAGAATGTCAATAAATGCATCAGAGAAGAAAACTTACAGGCACAGCTGTTTCCAATGGAGACTCTGAGTCTGTAGCCCGACAGACAAGGGCTTTGGCTTTTCTATTCTGCTCACACTGTCTGTAGCATCTTTAATGTCGAAAATAACCCCCAAGGTTGTTTAAAAAAAAAAAAAAAAAACCACCGAGGGCATTTTGGCTCTGTCATGTGCTGGAAAAGTAGTTAATTCCAAACAACTCACCACATGTCTCACTGTGAGTCACTGAGAAAACAAAAAAGAATGAGCTCCGGGGCTCCGACTCGGTCGTCCCTGTAACTAGAAGAGTGTAATCCCATTGGCAGTGGGAGAGGGCTTGGTTCCCGGATGCAGCGCCCGCGGTGCCGGGCAGGGAGCCCTGGCGAGCCTGGGATGCGGCTCTGAGAAGAAGAGGGATGCAGAGCATCCTGCGTGGGTCGTGAATGATCCCGGACCTGTCAGAACGCGGGGCGTCGAGTTCTAGGCCGCACGTTTGGCAACCCGCTTTTTTCTCCTCGCAGTTTCCTTAGCTTTAAAACGGGGGTGACTGTGAATTTGAAGCGAGAGTACACATTCAAATGTTTTCAAATCTGCAAACCATTAATGGAAGGTGTTATAATGTCTCCACTTTTACTTAATTGGGGAATGACAGTAAGTGAAATGAATTTTCCTAGTGCTGTTTCCAGTGTAGGTAACTGCTTTTGAAGTTAGTAAAGCCCTAAGGCAGGCAAAATATGGGAGTTTATAACATTCCCGGTGGGGAAAAGAAAGGTTTGACAATCTAAACACAGCGTAACTTCAGCACATTCTCTTTCTTCTCTTAAAATGGATCCAGGCTAAATCTGTTCCATGATACTGATTAAAAGAAGGAAATTAGTAATTTACCCGAAAAGAAGGGGAAGAGAAAGAAATTCGTGAATGCTTACTATGTGCCAGACACCCTACTTATTTTATCTTATCCCTACAACGCCACAAGAAGGAAATATGTTTCTTATTTTACAGATGAGAAAGCTACAGTGAGGGTCTAGGTGGCCTTCCCACCGCACAGCTGGGCGTCAAAGCTAAGATTCAAATCCAAGTCTGCCCGACTCCAAAGCATGTGTTCTTCCTCTATACCATATCCCATGCTACCCTAAGCATTTTATTGAGAAATAAGGCCTAATTTGATTAAACATAGTAAATGAAATAGGCCAATTTATTCAACAACCTCTCCTTAACATATATTAAAAATGAGACACCGTGCTGAGAAACAAGACATACAAAGAGGAAATAATTGTGCTCGCTCACAACCAAAGCTGCTTGTGTCCACCTGCATTTACCAGAAAAGAGCTTGTTAAAGAATGTTGGAGGTGACTCCCAAGCACGATTCAAATCTCTTTAACTCACAAGGAGCTTTCATTTTATAAAGACTCTCAATCCGTTGACACAGGATCATCTAAAACTGAGAGCTTATACAAATATCTTGAGATAGTCACATCCCCAAACCTCATGCCACATCTGAAGTTTTAACTGGAGCAAATTCATACACCTTGGTGGAGAAAAGAGAGGCATAATTGTCTGTTATCTGGGGTGGCAGACTACTCAAATTTCAGAGCTGTCTAGTTTGCAGGATCCTGGAGAGTCTTGGGTAATTGGATTCCGGTTCAGTAAAATGAGATGGAGACATCCCTGAATTTTGAACTGCTATGTTGTGAGACAGTGTCTACACATGGTGTGGATAGAACAATATTTGTTAGATTATTTAGTTCGGTTGGCGCTGACTGTGGTTATCATTATTGCCTAGACATTTGGGATTTTGCGTCTGAAGGAATTCAAGTATTACTTATACGAAGCAAACTCTACTCTCAATGTCAAAATGTGCCCCCAACACTGAGTTATGAATAAGGTGAAGTGGCAAAACGAGCACAATGATTTTTCCTTGAGCAACCGCCAGCAGAGGGCAATATTAGTTTTCACACTTTTCTAATAGCTCTACTGATCCTAAACCATTAAGTTATAAAACAGCTATTTAGTAGAAATCTCAGTCTGTACTCTCCCCCTCCCCAAGGCAAATAAGACTAGTACCATAATAGAAACAAAGAAAAGGCATAATGTTGACTATTAAAATTCCAACATCTCTGATAAGAAAGAAGCTGATTTATTCAATTCCATGCAAATTCCAGCTACTTGTTGATTGTAACACAGCGGGTGAGTTACCATCTCTTTCTGGTGTATCGTAGTCTCTAGCTTACAGAAGCTTCTCAAAGACTATTTATTGAATGCCTTATGGGAAAGTAAATGCTGATCCAGTATACGCATGCGTGGGTTGGGGTGGGGCCTGGGGTAAGATGAAAGCTGCCGACACTTCCCTCTCATTTGGAATGTAATCAGTTCTGTTCTTGGTTTCTCTGATTACTTTGAAGCGCACTTTGGAAAGTCATTTCTGGTCATTCCTCAAATTTTAGGGCAACCTTGAATCAATGAACTTAATCTTCATAGCTTTGCGTTAGTGGGAGACAAACACTATTGCTCAAGTTTGCACAGGAGAGTTCTGAGGTTTACTTAATATCGATAAAGACGTTTGACTCGGCTGGATTTGTAAATAATAAAATTAGAAAAATGAAAATATTGTCGATCAATTGCTAGTTAAATTAAATCAACCCCTTGACAGAAGTTAAGTCAGAAGGACAAACTAATTTTTTTAGGCTGAATTCATTTAAGAGATTTAATCCAAATTGTGAGTCAGCATATGTCTGTTGGATATCTGTGTATCTTATTTTGTCAATTTTGGTGTACAGTTGTTTTATTATTGTTGTTCCATACAATGTTAGTAGTTTGAATTAGTTGACATAATGCCCCAATTTTTTCAACATCTGCTAAATATGGTTCTAATTTTATTCTCTCCGTTTCAGTATATAGCTAAATATTTAGTATTAAGGAATGCTCTTTGGGGGTGACTGAATGAGTTTTCATGCTTCCAATAGTTCATTGTGTGTTGGTGTTTAGAAAATCAACCTTCAGGCATAAGCTATGGGCCCAGTCGGAAGAAAGCTTTTTCTGTACACTCTCACATTTAGTTCTTTGGCCAGCCTGTGAGTCACAACAAAAACGATTTGTGGAGATGCTTTAAATGTGATACAGAAAATTCTCTACTGAGAGACTTGGGAGTAGCCGCAGTGCAAAGACTTTGCTGAAATCTTTCCATCACATCTCAGCAAGGTTCTCCCACCAGAGTCACTTACAGTCGCACTTGCTTCACCTGTGCTCATGTTCTTTCCTGGGTGAATGCAGGTCCAGTTTCATTAAATAATAGCACACCTGACCTGTCATCAATAAGATGTCCTGTCTAAGCAGTTTTTCCAGGGAAGGGTTTGGATTTACGCTAATTTAGGCACACTCTTATCCCACATGGACTAATGGCCGCGAGGCAATAAGCTGGTATTGGGCTGGAGTTTGTCACCAAATAATAGTCAAAGGAAGTGATGCACATGCTAATGAGTTTGGTTCCTTTAGCAGGCTGTTCTGATTGAGTATAGACGGCAGTTGCAGTTTGCTATAATAGGCCTTTTGAATAAATAATCAGGAATCTCTTCCGCCCTCCGTGTTTCAGTAACTAACACTGTGCTTTCTAAGCCTTGCTTGAGTGGCCTTGATCTGCCATGTGGCAACAAGCATCAGTAGTATTGCTGCTTTAGGGTACATTTTCAATATTTACTTATGCTATGTAATGTCTTTTGTCTGACTTCCAATAGGCCCAATAGAATTTCTTTCAGATGTTCTGTCTTTTAAGTGTAAGACATTATTATGTTGGTAGAATACATTCATGCATTACCATGAATTGTTGAATTCACTTTATCACATGGATGACAAATGACTAATACAAATTATTTGTATTTCTCGATGCTATCATATTCACGCCTCATTAAAAATGGTTTTGGGGCTACCTTTGCTTTTTATTTATTTTACTTTATAAATTACCTTTTTATTTTACGGTAGCTTTAGATTTATAGGAAAGCTGTGAAGATAGAACAGAAAGTTCCCATTATACCCCAGTTTCCCCCTTTGTTAACGTCGTTCACTGGTATGGTTACAACGTGTGACCCAGTATTAACTAAATATTAACTAACCCCCATTGTCTGTATTCATATTTGCTCACTTTTTACCTAATGCTCCTTCTCTGTTCCAGAATCCCATCCAGGTTACCATATTGCACATTAGTCTTCTAGAAGTTTTTTGGGGGGATTCTTGGAAGGAAGACAACACATGCAATTCTAATCACATCATATCAGCAGTACATGCCATCAGTGTGACTTATCATGTTAAGCTTGATCAGCTGATGGAGTTAGGTTCATCCTCTATAAAGTTATTTCTCTTTTATTTACAGCATTCTCAAAGAACAAATCACTGTGTGTAGCCTGCATTTAAGGGGGGGGATCTATCCTTTATCTCTTTGAAGTGGGAATATCTACATATATTACTTAAATTTTTTCTCTATGAGCTAGTAACCTTTCACTTATTTCTTTGTTCAGTTATTTATTTGCATCCTTATAAATTCGAGGATATTTACTTTACTCTTTGAGTTATAATTCAGTATTATGTTATTTTGTTGCTCAGATTGTTCCAGCGTTGACCATTGGGAGTTTTTCCCTTGGCACCTGTGTACCTTTGACATATCCCACCATTTGTTGTGTGTGTGTGTGTGTGTGTGTGTGTGTGTAACTTTTTTTTGTTTCATTTTGCATTTCCTTCAGTTATGGCCGTCTACAATGCTCCGAATTCATATCGTATATCCCCCATCCCAGACTCAGAATCAGCCATTTCTACAAGGCTCCTTGGTTCCCTTTCTTGGAAATTGCCATTAGAAACCGAGATGTGAATGCCGTGTGTGCTCATTGCTACTGGAGTGTCATTGCTTCTAGGCCCTCAGATGACAGAGCAATGAAATATATGGGTGTATATTAACCTGCACATGCACACACCTCAATAAGCATTTGTGTCTATATCCATCTAGATCTGTTAACAAGTCAAACTTGAGTTCACTTTTTTTTCATGTTCTCGTTCTTTATTTCTCAAAGTAGGAAGGAGGGATGTTGGGTCCCATGGGTTATGCGTAGGAAAGGTGTGTGCTCAGCTGTGAGCTTTGCCCAGGTGAGTCCTCTCATCTCCTGGTGGCTGTTTGTTGTAGGCAGGATCTGGCCCTTCCGCCCTTTTCTTCATCTAAACACTTGACATTTGTCTAGTGTTTCTGGAAGGTGAGAAGTCCAAGATCAAGGTGCCGGCTGGCAGATGGGATGTCTGGTGGGGGCCTGCTTCCTGGATCCCCCGTCCTGACGCGGGGGAAAAGCCACGAACTTGAGTTCATTCACTCTGATGCCTCCGGCTCTATCCCATCACCACAGTATCACGCTGGTCTTCTTTTTCCTTAAAATTTTTCAAAATATTGTGATTTTTAACTGAGTATAGGCTGACAGTAAAAAGAAAAGAAAGAGAGAAGATTAGTTTTCATGACATAGTCCCTTATTTCTTCAGAGGAACCTAGAATTACATTACATTTTGATTAATGTGATTTGAATAGGATTAAGGTATTAAAGTAAAGGCTGAAAACCGGAATCCAGTTTATTATTATTGAAGCCAATACCTTTTCCCTTTTATTACTTAATATAGGAAAAAAATATATGTGGAAGGTAGTGACCAGCTGTAGTTCTTCTGACAACAGAAAAAAGAAGGAACTTAAGTTATATTAGAAAAAAATATAAGGGGAAGTATTCTGATAAAGGGAGTTACTGAATGTCAGAATGTAAGATAAGAAAAGAAGTTAGAATTTTTTTCTCTGTTCTTTAAAATTAGGACAGATTCCCAGCTGTCCAGAATGGTAGGTGTTTCGCGATTTTCAAAGCTCTTTCCCTTCCTGAATCTTGGGACTCTTTACATCCGAAATCAAAGCCTTGGCCTAGGAAAATCCCTCTTGTGAAGTATGGGTAGGAGGGCTACACAAAGAAAGGTTTTACCCCCTAAAAAAATCATCCTTATAATAAAGCCAGGAATGGAAAATGGGCTCCATCTACCACCAGAACTGTATTCCCATACCTTCTCGTATTCTTCAGTGTCAAGTAAATCCACTTTAGAAGTTTGGTCTTCCCTTTTTGCATAGCCCCTCATGGATAATAGAAACTGGGCACAGGTACTGATGTTTCCTCCTGACAGGCAGGTGAGTGGCCAGAGATGCAGGCTTCATACTATTTCCTTTTCACTGAGCTGCTTTTTTTAAAAGCAATTTTTTTTTTTTTTTGCCAAATTGTCCTCAGTTCTGCAGCTCTTTGATTATCTATCTGTAGATAAGTAAAAGTTTCACATAAACAAGATGATTTAAACAGTTATTTTGGCCTTAGAATGATTAGCTTTCTCTACAGAATATTTATTTTCCTAGAAATGTCGTATTCAGGCTACTAATAAAACTATCTTGCCCAGTGGCAGTGGAATGTATTGGAAAGAGTCTAGAAAGACCCGTGTTTTGTTCCTGGGTGTCACCGCGTACTGCCGACGTGACCTGAGGCAAGTTGTCTGACATTCCGAGTTTACCTTGCTCGTCTCTGAAGTGGTTATAGAAATACTTATCTTACAGGGTTATCGTGAATATTGAATGTATTCATGACCATGAGTTTACCATGTTCTGAGACCATGATTAAGGTACTCATTAGGTGATAGTTGTTACCCCTGTTATTATTAATCATTCTGAATTCAGCAATTCATTAAAGAGATATTATTGAATTTCTATGGGTATTGGGTACTATGTGTTTGTAAAAGTGACTCAAACACAGTCTTTATTCTCAAGAATTCATGGCTTCATGGAAAAAATATAAAATTAGTTCGAATTGGTAAGTAGTGAGGCAGAAAGCTCCGAAACAGGCTTAGGGGCAGGAAAAGCTCGTTCAAGTCCAAAGAATGCTTCATGGGTAATTTAAAAAGCAAAAGAAACCAAGATATAGTAATATATTTTTTTCAAGTCTAATAATATGTTATATTAATGATGAACTTTGAAATATACTATAAAGTAATTATATATTTCAAAGATTCTTGATCACAATTTTAAATGTAATGTAAAGTAATAGGGAAAATGTGGACCAGTGGGAAAAGGTGGAGAATGAAAGTGAAGGGGAGAAGGATGAACTGTGCGAGCTAGGCAGGTGACCTGAACTGTTGGTGAGAATTTCATTTGCAGGTTTTTTTTTTTTTCTGTGAAATGAGAATCATTATATTAGGCACATCGTAGTTGTGGAATGAGAGTTAAAGGTGTTGAAAGGTGTTACTACATATAAAACATTTAAAATAGTGCCCACAACATAGTAAGTACTCAATAAATATTAGCTAGTACATCTAATAAGATGGTAGAGTGATAGTAAAGGTCTTGAAAATTTCATGAGATCATGGACAGGTCATTCTCTGGGCCTCAGTTTTCTTACTGTAAAATGAAGGCTCTAGAGTAGAAAAATGGTCTCTGAAATCCTTTCTGGCTTTCGAATTGGGATAAAGGAGCAGAAAAGACTGGATGTGTGAATGTCGCCCGGGCCCAGATTTTCTAGGGACATCAGCTACTTGTGAGGGAGAGTATGGAAGTTTGAGAGAACATCTTGAGGGGTCATTGAGGATAAATTTCCATTTCAACACATTTTTCAGAAAGTGAAGCTGAGGCACTCTTGGTTCAGGCCACTGTACTCTGTTAACTTCATTTAGGCTTTCAAAACTCCCCAAGTAGGATGGGGACAGCTTGTAGGTCTCTTGGTCTTTATTTTGGGAGGGGGTGAATAGCTGAGGTCCTTAAAGAGAAGGTCACCACTGAAATGCAAACCAGAATCACGAGTCCTGGAGAACTAGGACACCAGCTGAGCCAAAAGGGAGGCTCCCTTTGGACCAGCTACCAGACACCATGTTTGCCGAGTCCTTCCCCCCTCGCTGTGAGCCAGTTCCCTCTTCCCTGGGCAGCGTATTTCTTGTTCCATTACAGACAGGGAGTTTTGCCTATATAAGGAGTAGGAGACTAGGCCTCGGTGCTTTCCCCCCTTTTTGGTTGTCCCCCTTGCTGACCACAGGCTCCACTGCTTCATTAAAAAAAATAAAAGCCGAGCGTTACATTCCCCAAAGCATGCCATGACATAGTTATTCGGTGCTTTCTTCTCTTGACAGTACCAAAGAGAATAAGAATGTAAACATCTGTTTTATATAAGCCAATTCCAGACTTATAACCTGATTAGTCTAAGAGAATATTTGATGTGATTAATTTTCCAGTTACAACATGATGGTTTTCCGTCTTTTTATTGCCTTCTTAAGGGAGACAAGAGAAAAAAAAAATCTAACTTTAATTTTTTAAGTTTCTTAGTAGTGCCAAGTATAACCATTATGGTTGGTGCAAAAGTACTCTACGTTTAATTCAGTTGTAATAGCTAGTTACTTACCCTGTAGAAATGTGCTAAAGTAAACATAAAATAATCCCGGGCCTTATTACAGAGAGAACCAGACATCCTTGGGGATCCTTGCAGGAGGCAGTTACAATAAAGGAGTGTATGTACACACTACTTTATAGCAATCAACTTCAGAACTCTTATTCTCTTAAGCCAGTGGGCTTGGCTTTGTTGGGCCTCGTGTGTTGAATGCTTCTAATTAGGGGATCACTTGAAATACTTACCCAGTGAACAGAGTCTTATCCTCTCCAGGGCAGACAGAAAATTTTCGAGGGAGAAAACCGAATGGGAGAGATAATTTTACTATTGATTTTGCTATAAATCTGTTGGATTACTTTTTAAAAACTATGGCCTTTTATATCTATTCTCCACGCTCCCCCCCCCACAAAATATAACATTAACGAAGAGGACGTATGCAAAGAGATGTTTGAGGGCTGATTTGGAGCGTGTTAGCTTGACACTGCAGGTGTCCCATAGTCTGCCACATACCACTGCAGAGTCTGCCTTTGTGTATGAATCTCCAGGAGGAGCTAATCCCTTCTCTACTCCCATCACCTACCTCCTGGGATCTTCCTGGGAGAATGGACGGGGTTGGTAGTTAGGATAGATCAAGGATAGGTATCAGCGTCTGGTAAACTAAAAAAAAGTTACAGTTGAAATGAATTTTAGAAATTGTTTAGTATAATTTGCCCGTGAGTGACAGACCTGAAACAGTTAGCGGCTAAAACAAGATTAGATTCACAGTTGACCGTTCCTTTCAACCTCATAGAGACTTTTTAGTAAAAAAAAAAAAACAGGAAAAAGGCGAGGACACACTCTTATTTCTGGACAGTATCCTGACTTAAGGGTAAGGAAGACTTAGTCACCGTCTTCTTCATCCACCCTTTCTCCCTCCATCCTGGGCCATGCTCTCCCAATTTATATTCTCCGTGTTCTCAGCTTCCTGGCTGCCAAAATATACTTTCAGGGACTCATTTATCTTCTAGTTTAAATAAGATTTCTGTCCAAGGGTCACCTTTCCTCTAGAGATCTGCATTTCAACGGAGCTCAAACTTTATTGAAAAGGAGTAACAGAGCTTATCTGCCTCTTCCATGCCCAAATCATGTAGTCATCAATTATATGAGACTGAAACAGAGAGATGCACTGGAATTACAAAAGACAGATGTGTATTTCTACATAAATACATGTGTAAGTAAAAAATGCCCTTCGAAACATTAAATAGTCATTTTTCTTTGTCACCCATCTTCCGTGCCACAGTGCTTTGTGAACCTTAAACATATGCTTAACTGCTACCACCCACTTAGAATACAAGATGTTAGTGAGGTTACGAAAGACCTTCTATAAACAAACAAATAAAAAGCCTAGTTATCTGTCTCTTCCAAAGCATTGTGTCCCCAATGCATATACACATAGGTTCAAACTTTCAAAGCTGTCTCCTCAAAGAAATGTGATCGTATTAATAATACTTAACTTTTATGGAGTACTTTCTGCATTGCCAGGCACTGGGCTAAATGCATGATAAGCGTTCTTTCATTTTATTCTCAGGACAATGATTCCAGAGGGATGGGTGGTAACAAACTAATTGTCCCAGTTTACCACCTTCAGAGAGTTCCTAGGTCACACTGTATGGAGGTG
The DNA here is from genome assembly GCA_003508835.1 of Eonycteris spelaea. Taxonomy (NCBI): domain Eukaryota; kingdom Metazoa; phylum Chordata; class Mammalia; order Chiroptera; family Pteropodidae; genus Eonycteris; species Eonycteris spelaea. Next base: position 6,199,268 of record PUFA01000037.1, read on the forward strand.
CAGACAGGCTGGAGGCTACCAGGCTTCCTAAGCTGAGGAGATGGAGTTGAAAGAACAGGGAGACTCAGACAGCCAGAGTTTGTCAGAGAGACTCTCTGAGGAAGCTATGTAAGTAGAAAACTCCAGAGATCCGAAGGCGGTTCCCTACTGTATTCAGCTGAGTCCTGACCAAACACATGTATGTGAGGAAACTACCCAAAGCCCAGATCCTGGAAAGGATCAAAGCTGACCGTGCCCTTGCTCACACGGGGATGGGACTAGGTCTCTCCCTACCAGCCAGACTGGGAGGCCTCATGATTCACCGAGTATTGGGTAGAGGACAAAGAAGGCTTTTTCTCACTAATGTGCAATAATTAGTCCTCGACTGAATATGACTTTGGTCTGACCTAAAAAATTTTGAAAGTAAGTCCCAAAAGGATTAAACTGTTTCTAAATACTTAATTTTGTCCAGGAACAAAGTTTAAAAGTATTTATAGAAATACAAAAAATATCAGGTACTCGACGAAGTAAAATTCACAACGTCTGACATCCAATTACAGATTATGAGGCCTGAAAGGAATTGGGAAAATGTAACCTATAATCAGGAGAAAAATTGTCCGTTGAAAGTGATGCAGACCTCCCAGAGTTGATAAGATTACCAGTCAAGGGCATTAAAAGTTATTATATTCCTACACTTAAAATGAGACCTGGACGATATAAAAAAGATCCAAATCCAACTTCTAGAGATGAAGAATGCAGTAAATGGGACAACTGGCACAATAGACAGCGGAGAAGAAAATATTGGCGAATTTGAAGAAATAGCTATGGGAACTATCAAAAACGAAACACAATGAGAAAAGAAAATAATTTTAAAAATTCACAGAGCATCAGTGAGTACAATCACTTCGAAAGGACTCGTGTGTGTGAACTGGAGTCCCTGGTGAAAAGAAGGTAAAAGTAGTTGGAAAAATAAAGGCCCCAGATTTCCAGATTTGATGAAAACCACGTACCCAGATGCAAGAAGCTCAACAATCCTAAGTACGAGAAGTGTGAGAAGAACCACACCAAGCACATTGTAATCAGATTGCTCCAAAACAGTGAGAGTAAGAAACCTCTTAAAACCATCAGGAGAAAAACGACATGACTCATCTAGAGGACACGGAAATGTGGTAGAGATTCCTCACGGGAAACAATACAAGCGAGGAGACAGTGGAGGAACATCTTTAAAGCAGTCAATCGATCATCAATCAATATCTTTCAAAATCGAAGGTGAAATAAAGACTTATTCAAACACCTAAAAGGGAAAGAATTCATCACCAGCAGAACTGCACTGTAGGAAATACTAGGGCACGTCCCCTGGGGAGAAGGAAGTGATAGCAGGTGGCATCTGGATCAGCACAAAGGAATGAGCAGTCCCAGAAGTGGTAACCGCATGAGTAAATGTACTGGTTTTATTATTATTATTATTTATTATTATTATCTGTATCTCTCTAAAGCTCATCAACTCTTTAAAAATAATACCAATGTAGTATGGGTTTAAAATACGGCAATGTCAAATAAATGAGATGGCAGTACCAAAAAAGATCAGGGGGAGAGTAATGAAAGTGTCTAATGCTGAGTGAGGTTGTTGTAGTAGACATGAAAGGGTATAATATTACTTGAAAGAAAACTGCGATAAATCGAAGATGTATACTATAAACCCTAAGGCAACCACTAAAATAAAATCGAGTTATAGCTAATCAGCTAGCAATGGAAATAAGTGGAATCATAAAAAATATTCAGTCAATTCAAATAAAGACAGAAAAACAGGAAAAAGAGAACTAAGCAGATGGGACAAATAGAAGACGATGGCAAGATGATAATTTAATCACATCCATAATCACATTGAATGTAAATGGTCTAAACAGCCCCATTGAAAGGCAGAGACTGACAGCATACAAAAAAAAAAAAAAGACCCAATTATTTGGTGTAGAAGAAACACGTTTTAAATATAAAAGGCAAATAGGTTTAAAGCATCAGGCTGGAGAATGATATATCTTGCTAGCACTAATCAAAAGAGAGCTGAAGTTGCTATATTATTATCAAAGTATATTTCAGAACAAATAACATTACCAGGGATAATAAAGGTAACCTCATAATTATAAAGGGGTCGATTAATCGAGAGGATGTAATAATCTTAAATGTTTATGCATCTGATTACAAGACTTCAAAATGCCTGAAACAAAAACTCATAAAACTGTAAGAAGAAATTGACAAATTCACATTTATAGTCAGTGATTTCAATACCACGCTCAATAACTATAGAACAAGTTGGCAGGAACTGATGAGGATGTAGAGAATTCAAACAGCACTGTCAAACAACTTGACATATTGGCATTTATAGGACATTCCACCCAACAGTGAACATTCTTTTTAATGCATATGGAACATTTTCTAATGAATCATTTAATCTTTATTAGATAGGTGTTACCATTATTCCCATTTACAGCTGCATAAATGAAGGCGTGAAGAAGGGGGTAACTTGCTGAAGATGTGCAGTTATTAAGTGTCACAGCTAGGCTTTGAACCCAGGCTATCTGACCCAGAGCCCTTGATCACCAGGCTCTGCCACCTCCCTGGAACACCTGGAGTAGCTCAGGGCTCAGTGAGAACTCTGGGACTTAGAATGCAATCCCTTTCAAATAAACAAAGGAGGCCACTCAGACAGCATTCTCTAAATACTACTGGGAAAGGAAGTACATTCCCCCTCTCTCACATTCCCACTCAGCCCAAATGGCCTGTCTGCTTCCTTTAGTGACATGACTTATAGGTATCATAAACTCAGAGCCCGGAGCCGCTGGGCCTGAAAGAGAAGACAGTTGCTGATGTGAAAGGCTCTGGGGGCTGGCTCTTCGTCAGGCTGTCCGGCTGTTGGTGGGTGGTCTCATGCACACTGGGTCGTCATCGAGATGCCTGTTTGCCCCTCTTTAAACGCCAGGATCGAGATAACAGCTCCTTTACCAGGAAGGAAATACCTTTTTCTTACAACGAAGCAAAGAATCCTTAGCTGATGGTGAACTATATCTACCTTCTTAATCTCTGTTATTAGTATTATAATGTATATAATAATTACAACACAGAAAAACTTTGTAATGTTTTCCTGGGCGAGGTTTCCGTACTTATCAGCAAGAAAATGCCAGGGGAACACCTTTCTAATGGATTTTTGGCCGAGACTTGGCACATGGCAGTTCTATGGGAGGAAATGTGAAATGGGACATTATTCTGCCTCACCACGCTAACGGGAGGATTCAGACAAACATGAATCTTGATAATGAAATTAAAAGCAGTTTTCTCTTTAATATCCTTCCTCCCCCCAACATCTCCTCATCCTTTGCACCTGGCTTCCATCCTGTATCCACATCCAGCTTCCTAGCCTTCTCCCATCTTTCCTAAGAAGTGACACCCCGGTTGCTGCTGTCTCTCTCATTTCCCTCAACAGCCCCTTTCCTTTATCTCCCTCTTTTTGCCCATCCGGCTTTCTCCTCCCCTCTTGTCAACATCCCCTAAGTCCCCAAAGAGATCAGAGCGATATTGAGGCTGCCGCCCAGCCCTGACGTTTCCCGCCCGCCGCCGCCTGGCTGGGCTGAGTCGTGGGCTGCGGGACCCGAGGATGGGCTGGGGCGTCCTGGCTTCTGGGGGCGGCGGGGTGGGGTGGGGGGTTATGAACGAGGTGTCTGAAGCCGCAGTGCGCACAGTAGAAAAAGAAAACTCCCTTTGTGCGAGTTCGTGCGCTGTCCCTCCATTTGGGTCTTTGCCACGCATTCTCGAAAGCCATTGTTTACACTGGGTGTTTGTAGGTTAGGAACAGCGCCGGTGGGAGTGGGCTGACACTGAGCGCTTCCCTGGAACTGAATTGACCCCAGAATCAGTACAGAGAGAAGTCGCCCTCGCGGGAAGGGGTGGGGTGGGGGGGTCAGAGCAAGGGAGGGGGGACCGCAGCTGGCCAATCGAGTGGCGAGGCCGCGCCAGGCTTTCCCCCTCCTCGCTCCCGAGCGAGCGGCGCACAGTGGAAAGTTGGGAGCCTCAGTGGCGGGCCCGGAGGGGAGCGGCGGCGGCGAGGACAGCGGGGACTCGGGCGCGGCGCCGCAGGGCTCAGCGCGGCCCCCGCGGCTCGGGCCGGGCGCGCGCCCGCACTCGGTCCACGCCGCCCGCGGCCGCATCCCTGCCGCTCGGCGCCCGCGCGGATTCGGGTTCGGCGCTTGCCCGCGTCCCGTTCTCAGCTGCGAACTCTTCGCTGGTTCCAAGAGGCTTCCAGAGTCTAATGAGTTGCTGGGAGAGGAGATCCTCTGCCTGTTGTTGAGGAGGGCTGAGTCCCGTGCTTGGGCGCTCAGGGGGAAAAAAAGAAAAAAAAAAAAAAAAGGAGGAAAGAAAAAATGATTTCCTGGGACATTGTCCACACAGTATTCCTGTTTGTTCTTCTTTATCCTTCCCTAGCTCAAGATGCAAGCCCCCAGTCAGAATCAGGGCAGAGGAAATTCCCGAGGGGGCCTCCACCTTGGCTTTTGTGTTTGATGTGACTGGTTCCATGTATGATGATTTAGTTCAGGTTATCGAAGGGGCTTCCAAAATTTTGGAGACGTCTTTGAAAAGACCTAAGAGACCTCTTTTCAACTTCGCCTTGGTGCCTTTCCACGATCCAGGTAAGGGAAATGCTGCTTCTTTGTGTTTGTTATTTCTCACGATCCCATCGTGTCTTATGCTGTGAAATTGTTTCAGTGTTGGGAAGTTTCAGAACTTTTGAAAAACGTGTAGCTGAAAACAGTTGTAACAAAGAATTGCTGGTTGGCATCTGGGGTTTGCTCTGATACCTACTCAGGTCTCAGCCATGGAGTAGATAGGTGACTCGTTTGGGGCGTTTGTACAGTGGCCCCCACACCTGGAAAAGTGGAATTACGAAAACCAGACCCAGAGTCTTGAGCAATGACATCAAAATAGCAGTTAATTGATATATTTATTTTAGAGCTAAAGAATGTTTAATTATGAAGGCAGTTTTGAATATGGGTATTCTGCAGCAACCCTTTAAAAGCTAACAGCCAGGTCGAGAGCTCGCTCAGGATACCACTCACATGAGGAGGGAATAAAACCTTGTAGGCAACACAAGGAAGCTTGTAAGTAATGACTACTCGTGGATGGAGGAGATGAAAATAAGAGAGAAACCATTCATTTCTTAACCGAATCTATTCATCTTTGCACCAGGTCATCATTAGTTAGTTTCACAGATGGGTGTAAACATTGTGTCCATGTCTCATGCGGTAGAAATGCATGTAATTTGCTATGTGGTGCTCTTTAAAGGTAGTTGAAGCAAAATGACTATTTCTCTTGCCCTAAAGCTATGGGTTTCAGCTGCTCCACTGTAATATGATACACTTTTTTCTATTTCTTTTTAAAGTGGCACCTTTCTGGGAGGCTCACAGGAGCCCTCATTGTCATCCCTGGAGGGAGCTTTGCCAGCGAGCCCTGGGGCTTGTGGTCTAGCATCCACCTGAGTTTCATTAGCGCAGGTCGCTGCCTAGTTGAAGAAATAAAGCAGTGGTTTCTTAAAAATTCTCCCCCACTGTTCTCCCACATTTTTTCTGCTTTGAACGTCTCTCTTTTTACTAGAAGATTTTGACATAACCTCCTCACAATAAGAGCATGGTATTGAGAATCTCAGATTTCTTCCCTGTGCATTTGATAAACATGTGAGTTCAGATTATTGCTAGGTATTAAATGTGGCAGGTTTCAGCTATTTTCTCTTTTTTTTGAAAAGGTGTTTTGGGGAGAAATTTAGAGGGGAAATAGAACTTTCTGGGATTTTTTTTTTCTTCAAATGATGAAAACAATAACCTCTTCTTCTGGGATGTGCATATATATATTTATAGTAATTTCTACATTAATTAAACATGAAATGTTCTTTATACTTGAATAAGAATTGAGTGGCCACTTACTGTGTTTACTTTCTTAGTAAGACACCTCATGTTTTATGATGTTTCAGTTTATTAATATCGAGATACCAATTGTGATATAGTTTACGCCTTTTGTTATTTTGAAATAGCCTAAATATGTTTCTTCTATGGGGAGAAACCTGAAGTTGGCCAAAAAAAAAATAAAAATTGTTTTCTCTAATTAACACCACAATTTGCTCTTCTTCAAAAGATTCTTATGAAATGATGGCGCTGCAAACAGAACACAGAAAGTGCCTCACATAAATGTAAACTCTGTCATCATGATATTTTGATGTGATATAAAAATTATTGGAATGAATTGCATTGTGGTATGATGTGTTCCAATTGTTACCAAATGGGAAAGTGTGCTGTGGTTGACCGACCTATAGTTTAGCAGTCATGTTTCAAAATAGGAGGATCTTGGCATGCTAATAAGGGAGGACTAATCAGAACTTTTTAGACTTAATATGAGAAAATGATTAAATTGGTTTCATAAAATTAATTGTATGTATAATTCAGCAAAACTATGAATTCTATTTCTATGATGATTCAAAGTAGAGAGAAGTGTTCAGGGCTTCTGTTATCTAAGAGTATTTAAAGTATTTTTGAAGATAAAGAGGGAAATAGAAGTTAAAACATACTAATAACCTTTAATTTAGTTTAGTAATTCACTTAAATGGATTGTAATAATGTCTTGGTGTGGCATTCTGTGTGTGTGTGTGTGTGTGTGTGTGTGTGTGTGTGTAATCATTAAGAGTTTTTGATTTTCTTTTACTTCTGATTGGTGACCAGCTGGGAGTGACAAAAAAGGCCTTGAATGGGGCTGGCAGTTTTACTGAGTGACACTGGAAAAATCGGTTTACCTTTTTGAATCTGTTTCCTCAACTATAAAATGAGGAAACCGAGTTTGAACATCCCTAAGGTCACTATTCTAACTTTGACGTTTTTTGTGGTTGCTTTTCATAGTCCCTAAAACATATTCCTGTGGTTGGGAAATACAAGTGACATGGAAGGAATACTGCGTGGAATTTCATATAACAATTATAGTAATTATAATCATAATTGTTAATTATACTAATAACCCTGAGTACAGCTTTTCAAAGGCCTTTGATTTCTGCTGTTGCATTTAGCTAGATGAAATAATGGATAAGATCTGGAGTATAGACTAGGGGATTTGACAAAAACCTTTAGGCCTTTTCAGGTGACTGGTTTGGACCTCTGTATCACAGTTTGGGGCAAGGTGTGTGTTTGCAGGGGTGGGTGTAAAAAATTAAAATACATGGAAAACATAGACATACAAGAGGAATAAGTCTAACAACTTGACAGGGAAGTGGTAAAACCATTCAGAAAGTGTGTACATAGGAAGCCAGGATTGGAGGACCAACAACACACCCATGGTAGAAGGAAATACCAGAGAGGACCAGGGTCATGGAACGTTAAACCAACTTTTAAGCCAATTTTTGATGCTAACTATGCTTAAAATGGGGTTTCACTTCTGTAATCATATTTAATGTATCATTTCCTTACCATATAAGCATTCATTTAAAATGTATTATCAATGGTTTTTAGACTATTCACAGATATATGCCACCATCACCAAAAATTTCATCCCTCAAAGAGAAACTCTGGGCCTTTTAGTCATCAGTACCTTATCCTCTATTATCCTTCTCTGAGCCTAAGCAACCCCTAATTTATGTCTCTATAGATTTTCCTGTTCTGGACTTTCATATGAATGTAATTATATATTATGTGCTCTTTTTTGACTAGCTTCTTTTACTTTAGTATAAAGTTTTCAGGTTCATTCATGTTGTACATGTATTAGTACTTTATTCTTTTTATGACCAAATAATATTCCGTTTTCTGAGTATACCACATTTTGTTTATTAATCCACAGTGAGTATTTGGATTGTTTCTACTTTTTGGCTATTAAGAAGAATTCTATAAACATTTGTGTACTAGTTTCTGTCTGGACATATTGATATTGTGATTTATAATAAAGAATATGTATATTTGGTCTTTGTCCCCATTTCTGGTCTAGAGCTCCTAAAACCTTGGAATTTCCAGAGTCATAAAGGTTTCTTTTGTTATGTTAATGAGGCCACTTTCAATGATTGCAGGAGACCCAACCATGTGATTAGAGAGTTGGAACTTCCCTCTCACCCTTGATCTCTGGGAAGGGGAGAGGGGCTGGAGGTTGAATTCATTGCCAGGTGCGAATAATTTTAATCAGTCATGACTATGTAACAGAAGCCTCCATAAAAACCAAGCAGTAGGTCTTTGGAGAGCTTCTGGAGATGCAGGGAGGGTGGCAAGCTCTGAGAGCATGAAAGCTCTATGCCCTTTGCCCCATACAGTGCATTGTGCATCTCTTTCATCTGGCTGTTCCGGAGTTACATCCTTTTGTAATAAAACTGGTAATCTAGTGAGTAAATGGGTTTCCGGATTTTTTTGACTTGCTTTAGCAAATTAATTGAACCCAAAGAGGAGGTTGTGGGAACTTCTGAGTGGGTTGGTCAGGAGCACAAGAAATAACCTGGGGTAAGAAGTTGGGGTGAGGGGGCCCAGTCTTGTAGGACTGAACCCTAAACCTGTGAAACCTGATGCTTTCTCAGGTAGATAAGCATCAGAATTGAGTTGAATTGAGTTGAATTCTCAGACACCCTGCTGGTACCTGAGAATTGCTTGTTGGGAACCCGAGGAAGCTCCCTTTTCCCCAAAATGAATTTGGGTGCTCAGGACATAAAAGAACATGTTTTCAGTTCTCTTGGGTGTATCCCTAGGAGTGGAATTGCTGCTCACGGTTAACTCTCTGTTTGACCGTGTGAAGAGCTGCCAGACCATTTGTTTCCAAAGCAGCCGTACGATTTTGCACTCCCACCAGCAGTGTATGAGGGCTCTGAGTTCTTCCATCCTCATCAACACTGGTTTGTTATTGAACTTGTTGATTCATACGTGTTCATTTTTGCTGTGCTTTTTATGACCCTCGAAGTGCATTCCTGACTTCCTCAAAACACAACTTTAGGGGGAGCTGATGGTCTCTCCTTCGTCACTCAGTCTTCTTTTTCTCCTCTTCTCCATAAGGCAAGTGGTACCAGAAAACAGAGGACAGAAAACAGGGTAGTGCGTTTGAACGAATCCCTTCATGGAAAGAGACGTTCTCTTCTTCTCTTTCACAGTCATGTCTCCACTTTTTTCCTCAAGATGTCTTATGTCAGTCTTCATTCATTCATTCATTCATTCACTCACCTGTCACGTTTCACGCGTTGCTTCTGACTCCGTGGATGCTAAAGGGAATAAAACGACAAAAGCTTCTGTACTCATTCTGTTGGCTGGGGGGCACAGAAAATAAAGAAAACAATTAAAATGCATATGCTTTGTTTGTTAGTGATATTCGCTCTGGAGAATATAAAAAGTGGAAAAGGGGTGTGAGGAGTTTGAGGTGGGCTGAGAGTGTTGAAATTTTAAATACGGTGATTAGGAAAGCCCCCAGTTGAAAAGGTCACATTTTAACAAAGACTTGAGGGAATTGAGGGAGGGAGCAATGAGCACATCTGAGAAGAGACCTTGGCGGGCAGAGAAACAGTAAACGAAATGCTCTTGAACGAGGCAGGTTGCTCCTGCTTGTTCAAGGAGACGTGAAAAGACCAACGTGTCCGGAGTGCAGTGCGCAGCGGGGAGAAGTTGAGAAGTGGGGTCAGAAGGGCGAGGGAGCCATGCCACGGAAGGGCTAGTAGGGCCCTTTGACTGGCTTTTCTCTAAGTGGGATGGGGAGCCATTGAACGGTTCTGAACAGAGTGGTGGCATGATCTGACTTATGCGTGCACATCAGCATCATTCTGAGTGTTGTTTGAGAATAGCCTGAGTGGAAAAGGGCAGAAACGGGGAGGACACGAGACTATTGCGTCATTCAGGCAGAAGAGGATAGTATATCTTGGGTGAAATTGGTAGCCTTGGAAGTTTTGAGAAAGAATTTCATGATGGACTGGACGGGATGCGTGAGAACAAAGAAGACAAGACAGATGCTGAGGATTTGGCTTCAGTGAAGAGAAGCATAATGTAGCCATGTACTGAAATGGAGAGGCGTGAACGAGAAACAGATTTGAGAAAGAGTGGGAGGATGAGGTTTTTATTTTTGGATATTTTTAAGTTCAAGGTGCCTTTTGGATGCGGAGTGGAGATAGTAAGAAGGCAGTCGGGTGTATGAAATTAGGGTTCAAAGTTAGGGGTCTGGGCCAAAGATATAGATTTGACCCAAAGGCATATAGATGGTATTTAGGGCTGTGAGGCTAAAAGAGACCACTAGGGACTGATGAGATGGAGAATAGTTATGGTTTGAGGAGCTAGCCCTGGGGCACCCCACTGTTTAACAGTCAGAGAGATGAGGATAAACTAGCAAAGTAGCCTGAGAAATTGAGAGGAAGGAGAAGAAGATATTATCCTAAAAGTCAAGAGAAGAAAGTGTTTCAAGGAAGTCGTGCAAATTCGTTAATTAAGAGAACTGAGAATTGGCTAGTGTATTCAGCAATGTGAAAGTCACTAGTGACTCAACAAGAGTGATGGGAGTGAGAGCCTATTTGGAAAGAATTCAAAAGGGAACAAGAAAAGAGGAGTTGGACATCTTTGAAATTATATTATTTCCAACTACTGGTTAAAACTAATTTTGATAAATGATTCAACCAATATTTTACAAAATACAAGTGTAATTTAGTAGAAGGAACATCCAATTTGGAACAGAAGATTTGGGTTCTCTTCCTTATTCTTGTCATTTAAGCAAATCATTTAACCTTGCCAGATGTCTGTTTCTCTATTTCGTAAGTTGTTATCCAAGTCCATGATTTTAGTGATCATAATATAGTAAAAGATAAATGCCTGCAAAGAGATACAACATAGCAAAGACTTGATTCATTTGGAGAAATATCAGCATTATATATTCCTGTGTTTAAGAGCTTCATAGTAATGAAACCAGCGAGCCCTCAGTGACTTTGTGTGTTCTGCAGGCCCTACACCGTGTTAAGAAAACACCACTCCAGGTCTTTTATGTAAAGAGTCTCTTAGAAGATTTTCCTGAGCAATAGCAAAATTACCTGGAACCATAATAAATAGAAAAAATTTTATAAGGAAAATATTGCACATTGGGACCTTGAAAATCTATAGAAATTTAATATATAAACTAAACTTTGAATTGAAATGTGTTCAGTTTCAAGAGGTATAGGAAAAAGAGCCAAGAACTTATTAGTCTCCTTTTGCCTCTAGCACATCCTGTGTGAAGAAGGGTTTTCATGAGGAAAAAGATTCGTCTTTTAAGTCCAAGAGAAAGCCAACTAAAGGAAATGAACCAAAATTTAAGAGTGAGAGATTTTGGTTGGACAACGTGAACATTGTTTCCTAGCCTGATATAGTGTTTAAGCCCAAGGGAGCAGCTCCTGTGTCACTGGGTATTTTCTGGGGATACGTAGAGATGTTTTGCTATGCACGATGAAAACTTTCTGCCAAAGTATAAGGACCACATTTTGACAAATCAGATATGTTAAATGTGTTAGGGTGTTTCTAGTTAACAGAATCCTCTTCGACCTCCACAGAATGAAGATTGGTCATTCATCCATTCATTCATTCATTCATTCAGGTTGAGGAATAACCTTCAATTGATTGTTGGTAAATCCGAATTTGGTTTGCTTGTGGTGTGTCTCTGATCAAACAAACTGTGACCATTCTTGATGGTCTTTATAACTCTCCTTACCTACCTTTCAGCATGACTAGACATTAAGCTCTTTAGACAGGACCTATTTATCTTATTGGCCCAGCACAAGTAGACACTCAAGAAATGTTTCATGAATGAATGAATGCTGGAAACAAGGACCAATGATTTCTCTGGGTATGTTAATCTTGCCTTTCATTTTATCAAATAGTAGAGCATTTATACAATAAGACTAAAAACTTAATTAGGAAAATAATATCTACTCGACAACTTAAGCTATTAATCAACCTACAGGCAAAGGACAAACCAGTTCAAATGTAGTACCATTCTAATACTTGCAATGTTTAAGAAGCACATATTCATTGCTACACTGTCCCCTTGAGTCCTAGACCGCTGCTTCATAATTGGGAAGCCAGCAAGAGAATTTTGAAGTCCAAAGATAAGCCATTATATTCACTGATTCATTCATTCATTCATTCACCCACTCATCAGTCAATAACAGGCTCCCACTATTTGTCAAGGACTATGCTAAGCGCTTTTGATTGAAAGATAACGAGGCATAGCTTATAAGAAGTTAACAGTCTATGGGGTGAAGGGCAAGAGAAATGGCAGTATTATATGCCATGATACATTTTATAGGGGAAAGAAAAGCATGGGGATATGTGAGCCCAGAGCAGTGACCCTGATTCCGGATTCCAGAGGGCGATGGTCAGCAAAGACTTTCTGGAAGAAACGTGGCCTAGCTAAAACTGAAGAAGGTGCATGGGCAAAAGCAGGTTAAGCAAAATATTAAGGAGTTTGGATTTCATTCTGAAAGCTATCAGGAGCCTGGGAGGATTATAAGTGAGGAGTGACATGACTGGGTTTTCATCTTAGATTTCTGTTTCTCCAGTGGACAAGAACAAGGAGGTACTGAGAGCTGAGAGATGAGATCTGAGGTCATCACAGACATTCAGGTGGGGAGATAATGAGGTGATTTGGGCATAGGAAGAAGGGTGTAGACTTCTAAGAAAGTTCAATGAACTTGGCCCTTAGAACATAGAAAACAGGAATATGATTGCCCTCTGTAGGTTAAAGTATGAAATTGGCAAATAATGGAAAAGATATGTAAAGTTAGCTTTAAGTGATACCATTATTCTCAGGCTAGTAGTCTTGATGTAAGTTCCTTATACATTTTTTCCAAAATAAATTATCAACAAAAGTATGGGGGATCAGCAATGAAAAAGCGAGTCACAGAAACAGACTTACTCGTTGTAGAACCAAGTTATTTTTTTAAATTGAGGTGTAATTGATGTATAACATTATATTAGTTTTAGGTGTTCAACATAATGATTCAATATTAATATATATATTGTGAAATAATCACCACAATACATGTTACACAATTTGTTTTCTTGTGATGAGAACTTTAAAGATTTACTCTCTTAGTAGCTTTCAGATTTGCAGCACAGTATTGGCTGTGGTCACCATGCTATACATTATATCCCCATGACTTACCTATTTTTTAACTAGAAGTTTGTACCTTTGACTCCCTTAACCCCTTTTGCCCACCCCCTGCTCCCTACCTCTGGCAACCACCCATAATATATGTTCTCTGTATCTGTGAGTTCGGTTATTTTTCTCTTAGATTCCACATATATGTAAGATCATAGAATATTGTCTTCATCCTTTTTATTTCTTGTCTTGTTGATAATAGCCATTCTAACAGGTGTGAAATGATATTTCCTCATGGTTTTGATTTGCGTTTCCTTGATGATTAGTGATGTTGAGCACGTTTTCATATACCTATTGGCCAACCATATGTCTTCTTTGGAAAGATGTCTGTTCAGATCTTCTGCCTATATTTTATTTGAATTATTATTTTTTCCCAACTTCTATCTAGGGTGCAGAGTATTAGTTTGTTCTATACTTAAATAACCAGTCCACCCATAAGCAACATTCCAACTCTGGTGATAGACTGTTTATCTTTATAAATATGTAATGATGTCATTACATATTCGGATCATACTGTTAACTCTTCTGTTTTGGTTGCATGCTCACCAAAGAGTCTCCTGAACATTTAACCTCATGAACTTTCCTTATGGGGAGAAAATATTCTGGTCAGACTCTCAACATACATCAGATTTACCAGACAGTTATGTTCCTCATTGGTAACTCATGTTTTGGCACACCAGTTTTATCCATCAGTCTCTATTGTTTAAAATGTTCTGACAGTGTCAAGTTAAAGTTCCTGAGTTTATAAGTCTGAGAGCCAGACCTTGGTCGATGGCGAATTTATTAAAGTAAATGTCTCTCTGTGTGGATCTGTTTGGGTGGCCTGTCTTCAGGTATCACCCCCTCAGCTTTCTCGACTGTCAGTGTTTGTGCGAATAGTGCCAGTTAGCTGTTCTGTCCACTCGAAACTTATATACATGACAGCTGAAGCCATTGGAATGAATGAGATCATCCAAGGAGAGTCTGTAGACTGAGAGAAGAAGGCAGGCAGGATAGAACCATGGAGAACACAAATATTTAAAAGCCGGTCAGAAGGGAAGTTTACAAAGTATTCTGGAAGGGAGAGTCCAGGTCAACAGGAAGAGAAACAAGAGCAGTGTTTAGAAATCTAAAAAAAAAAATGTTAGATCTAACTTTGTCCATTTGTAAGGCTACTGAAAAGAAAGGCTAAATAGGCTAACATGGACAGTTTCATGGAGATTGTGAAGCCAAGAGGCTGAAGGGATGGCTAAGAAAATTGTGGTTAAAAGCGTAGACTTAAAAAAGAAAAAAAAAAGAAAAGGAAAAAAACAAGCATAGGCTCTGGAAGCTGATGCTAGGGTTGGAAGCCTGGCTCCACCAGTTACTCATCACATGACTTTAACATTTTTGTGTTTCGTTTTGGTAGTTGGGGAAGATGTTACCTACTCTATAAAGCTGATGTGAGGATTGAAATAAGAGATGTCCAAAATTGAGCACTCCCTCACAGTAAATTCTCAATAACGTTAGTTATTGGAACTTAGACTTGAGAAAGAACATTTTAAGGTGGGAGAGAGGAGAGAATGTTTAAGTACTGCTTGAAAAGTATCAATCGAGTAGAAGAGTTGGAAAATGCCAAAAGAGAACAGATAATTTATGAAACCAGAACTTTTGAGGAAGCAAGAGGAGATGGGATGCAGAGTAGAAGGATTGGTTGTTGACAAGAGACCTTTGATTGTGGTAGGAGAAAGGTGGACCCTAGATAGGTATAGTCATGGACAAGGTGGTGAGGATACAAGATGTTGGATGGCTTCTTGTCTGATGGACTTTTTTTTTTTTTTTCTCAAAGAAACAGAAAGGAGAGCCATTTGATGAGAGGAGAGAAGTGGTAGAAGGTTAAATGAGGGGTTTTAGAAGAACAATGGCAGTTTGGAGGTAGAATGTGACTACAGACACATAGGTGGTTTCCCAGGATGATTAGTGGTTCAGAAGGTTCAGAAGGTGAATGTGTAACCCTTGAACACGGCCTCACTATGTGATTTTCTCCAGCATCTCTAAGCAGCCAGGGCAGTTGACCACTGGTTTGATCCAGGACTGGGATTTTGTTGAGTGGCTGTGACTAAAGAAATGGGCTATGATTGAGAAGAATATTTATAAGAGAGAGATTGAAGCGACAGGTCAAATCTGCTTGGACTCACAAGAGTTGAGGATTTTCATGTGAAGGACACAGTAATAGGAAGTTGAGATTATTAGTAAGAACAGCTGGACGACTGATGATAGAATTTAGCTTAAAATGGTGAGAAAGACAGTGAGCCAGGCACTAAATTTTTATTTAATAAGAATTATTGGGAAGTCTCCAGGTGGCAGTTGTCAATGATGAAGAGGGTTAGAGGGTGTGCTAGGTGGTGTGCACCTCAAAATGGCAGGCGATTTCTCTGAAGGTAAAAAAATAATGGACAGAGAGTGGATAAAACATTGATTCCAACCTCTTGACCCCAGTGCATCTGGGATGTTGGAGAATGAGCAGACCCCACTGGGGAAGGCCATAGGGGAGGTGGTGCCATCAGTGGAGAATCCTGCTAAAGTGGGAGATAATTGGAGTTTCTGTCAGAAGATGGTTTGGGAGGCCACAGGATTTGCTAGGGCATTGGCTGGTGAAAGACTGAGTCAAAAGAGAGGAAGCAGAGAGAATAAGAGTAAGAAAGAGGAGTGTGGGCCAGTGATCACAGACGATGATAATATAAAGCAAGGTGGGATATGCTGGTTGCACAGTGCGAGGCTTGGGTGTAAGTTTTAGGTACCATCAGGCCCCGGGAGAGTCGGAGTCTGATGAAGTCAGCTGCTGGTAACTCTATCTGAGGGCAGCTGGCTGGCAGGGACCCCGAAGAGACACCTCACATGTCTTATTGTCACAAGCTTCATAGCATAATTTTTATTTCTAGGAATAACAGCTACCACTTTATTTTTTGTCATTACTATGGACCGGACACTGAACCAGATACATTTGTGCTTTATATCATTTAAGAGTCACAAAAACTCTTAAGTGGTGATGTTATCTTTATTTTACACATGAAGCAACTGAGGTTTATATTATATGAACTCTCACAAAATGTACACTATTTCCTGAAAAAGAATAGCTTTCTACAAGTTATTATTATTACATTTTTGCCCCTTTGGTTTTGAGCAATGTGTAAGATGGAGGAGACATGCCTCGGAAGGCGTGGCAAAGGGACTTTCGTGTTCGTTTGCGAGGGCCTCTGTAACCAAGTGCCACAGACTGGGTGGCTAAAATGACAAATTTATTGTCTCAACGTTCTGGAAGCTAGAAGTCTGAGATCAAGATGTTGGCAGTTCATTTTTATGTCCGCGAGGGAGACTCTGTTCCAGGCCTCTCTCCTAGCTCCTGGTGGCTTGCTGGCCACCTCTGGTGCTCCTTGGCTTGTAGATGTACCAGTTTCTGCCTTCACGTCCACACCAGCCTCTCTGTATACGGTGTCAGATTTCCTTTTTTTTTAAATAAAGACATCAGTCATATCAGCCTACCCTCCTCCAATATGACTTCATCTTAACTAACTACATCTGCAACAAATAAGGTCACATTCCAAGGTCCTGGGGGATAGGATTTGATTTGGGGTTGACATAATTCAACCCACACTGAGACCACTCTGTAATTAACATTTAAAAAACAAAACTCTATCCCTTTTACTAGAGAGACTCAATCTGTTCTATAAATTGCTAATAAAAATTTTTACATCAGGGGTATCAATGGACTCCAAGCTCGAATCTCTTTTTTGGATAGGAACAAGGTCCTTAGTGGGAATTATGGAGAGAGGCATTAATATATTTGGAATTCTACTTAAGTCTCTGGAATAATTTGAATTTTTTAAAACTGTAAATTTTATTTCTAAAGCATGTAATACTTTAGAGCATTTACTCTTAAAACATTTAATAAAGCTTTATTTGATTTTTTTTGGAGATGTTGAGGTATTTAATTTTGAAATGGGGAAAATTACATAGGAGCTAAGAATTCTGGGAATTAGGTGTGGGTTCCAAAATATTTTAAGTTTGTATACCTCTGGGTTTCTTTCCTTGGGAACTTCAAACACACTAATTGGAGCAATTTTTACATTAGCACCAAATCTGAGGGCTTACCTTTAAGCACGATTTTATAGCAGGTGGGAGGAATTCCTTGAAGTTCTCAGGCTGGAAGTCTCTCTGATTGCCACCGAAAACGCTTCGGGGAGACTCTTAGATGTTCTCGTCAAGATCTGACAGTGGAGGCTGGTTAAGTGAGACGGATGGGTGATGGGAAGGAGATAAACACATGAGCTGGATCTCGGTCCTTAATTTTTAATTTTTTTTTTATCAAGTGGAAAGGTGAGAAAAAACATCATTTCATTAAGCAGGAGGAAATAAAATGCTAAGAAGATACTGTACTATCTGGAATATCAACTTGAGATTCAAAGTGAAATCTCTTTTGCTTTTTGTTTAGTTCATTGAGTCCACTTCAAAGCCCTTTGCCAGAGCACACAAAGCCTCATTTCTATTGTTTCACGTTCCCCAGAGGGTCTTTCCTGCTCTTCTTAGGTGAACATGTTCACCACCCCCTGGGTCAGATGGCCTTGAAGTTTTCTCAGCCGCACCCAATGTTGGAATGTCTCCTTGGTGCCAGACGTTTACTCTTCTGCAATTAAAAAGGTTTTTCAAAACTTCACCTCTTCCGAGGAATATTCCTGGAGTGTTGGAAAGGTGTCATCAATATTGAGATCCCCTTTTATCTTTATTGTACTTTTTATGGACTCGATTTGTGCCTTTGATAATTTCACTCTTTTTTTCCTTTCTGCATTATAACAGAAATTAACAGTTATTTGATGTATCTCAACAAAGTTAAATTTAGTAGAGTTAGCATGGCATATAGCTTTTGAGTGAATGGATCCTAATAACAAATGGACCAATGTTTGATCATTAGTCACTAAGTTCTCAAAGCCTTAACAGTAAAGGAGAATAATAATCATACTTCCTTTGTCGAGTTGTGAGAATTAGAGGAGAAAAAGCACATGAAACGATTGCTACCAAGCCTGACACAAAGTAAGGGCTCAAGAGGATTCTATGAGCGAATCCTTGACATCAAGTCTAAACACCTTGGTCTTGGCTGCGTAACTGGGCAGGCCACTTGACCTCTTAAAGCCTCAGTTTCCTTCTTTCTAAAATAGGGATGTAACAAAATAAAAATAAAATAAAGTAAAATAGAGATATGATTGGTAGTGTGACGGTAAACGGTAAACCACTGGCTCTGGAGCCGGGGTGGGGACAGGGCCTTATATGTAGCATTTGGCAATTTCCATGGTGTACGAACTTCTCGCTGCCGATTTTAATCCTCCAGTATGATACCACTGGCTGTGATGCTGAAAGCAGATATGGACGATTGTCCACCACCGTTCCACAAAGGGGGAGATTTATGTTTAAGTGGGACAGTATTTGGGAAGGGACTTCGTGTAATAGGCGTTCGCTAGTGTTAGTTTAATTTTGCTTGGAAAAGCCCTTTTGAGGAATAGACTTAGTGACGGTAGAATTAGTTTGTGATGGAGAAAGCAGACTGAGCGTTTTCTCCTCCATGGCAGTTTGAGAAGTTTTCACAGTAAATCCCAGAGAGCCCGGGGGGCAACACCCATGCAGAAGTGGACCGGGAGCAGCCACCATGGTCTTAAATGTCCCCTGGGGCACCTAAGAGGAACCTCACCTTCATCAGCACCCCTCCGGCCCTGTTCGTGGCTTCTCCGGGGTTCCTCCTCTCAGTAAAGGTGCTGCTGTCGTCTCACAGATGTTCCAGCCATCCCCCGAAGTCACCTTGGACTCATTGCTTTCGTTCACACCTCATATCCCATCTCTGCAAATTTTTTGGCTCTCCCTTCAAGATTTTAATTCGACCACTACTCACTCCCTCTACCCCTGTTCCTTTAGCCCAAGCCACTGTAACCGGTTTTCCTGCTACTCTCCCCAGAGCTTCCAGAAGATCTTTTGACAACGAAAGGGAGATCACATTATTCCCAGATCCCCTTCCTGACCTCCTTGTTCACTTCGTTTTTAGCATATTGTGCTCTTTATTGATTCGAGAAGCCTGGCACGCGCCCTCTCCAGAGCCATTGCTCTCGCTGTTCCTTTTCCTCCCGATTCTTGCATATATCATAAATTCATATGGCTCTTGGCTCAAAGTCACCTCTTCAAGAGAATCTTCCCTGGCCACAGTCTAACATAACTTCTCACATACATGACTCTGTCCTCTTGACCTGCTTTATTTCTTTTCCTATAGAGTTAGCACTGCTTGAATTGGAGGTGATGTGAATCCATTTATTGAAACTCTATGTCTTCTACTTAATATAAACTCCACGAGGGTACAGACTTAATTTCATGGCTGTATTTCCCAGAGCCTCACATAGAAGGGTCCCTGATGTGGAAGACACTCAATAAATAGTGATTGAATAGAGAAGGAATTTTTGTAAATGTTCTATATGTACTTGAAAATAATCCTCTAATTGTTGAGTGCCAAATTCTATGTATGTCCCTAACATCAAGCTTGTTAATTATGTTATTCAAATATTCTGTGTCATTATTAGTTATTGCCTAATTGATCCACCATCCACCAGTTTTTGAATAAATATTAAAATTTCCCATTTTGATTGTTGGTTTGTTAATTCTCCTTGTAAATCTAGTCAATTTTTGCTTTAAGGGCATGTTAGGTACATACTGGCTCAGGATTGATTTATGTGCCTAATGAATTTTTATTTTATCTTTAAATATATAGCAGTCACATCCTCTTGATGATCTCCCACAGTAGGGATTCTTTTTGGTCTTTTAGTTTTTTTTTTGAGAATGCATGTATAGCTCTTGATTAATATTTAATTAGTATAGAATTCTGTACCTAACTTAGCACATTGAAGATATTATTTTATTGTTTTCTGACTTTTGCTGGTGATGAGAAGTCTCCTGTCAGTTTGTCATTCCTTTCTAGATAAGCTGTCTTTTTGATTATTTTAAAAGATGATCTCTTTTGCTTCTGTTCCCGAAGTTCCTTATTTAGTACCTCGGCATTAGATTTGATTTGATTTTTCCTGCTTGGAACCTGATTTGCCTCCCCAACCTGAAAACTTAAGTTTGTAGTCAATTCTGGTAATTCATATCTTTCAAATATTCCCTCTTTCCATTCTGTAATGTACTCTCCAAGAAAAAAAAAAAAAATCCAGTAAGTGTATTTTGGATCTTCTCATTCTAGTCTTCAAGACTCTTTATCTTTCTTTCATATTTTCCATTTTTTTTTCTCAAAAGGAATTTTGGCGCATTTTCAGTGATTTCCTTAAATCTCCATGTCATTCTCTTCAGCTCTACTCTACTCTTATGTCGTCCATTGAGTTTACAAGTTCAATAACCGTAGTTTCCCCCACCCGCCACCCCCAGACTTTCATTCGGTTCCTTTTCAGTTCTGCTCATGTCGTGTAGCCTGCGCTTCGGTATCGCAGTCTCTTTAATGTCGTGTGTGTCGTCTCTGCCTTTCAGAGCGGCGCACATTCTCCCAGCTCTGTGTCTGCTGAATCCCCTCATCGTGGTTTGTTTTCTCGTGTGGTTGCTAAGTGTTCACTGTGACTGTGCCTTTAGCGGGGTCTCGTTGTACCCCAGATTGCGCTCCTGGTGTTTCTTTAGAGACGTCTTGCATTTGCTTTCTGTTGGGGGTCCTAAAATCAGCGTGTGGGTTATTTGTTTATTTATTTTTTGGCTTTAAATTCCTACACCGTACGGTAAGTACAACTCCTTCTAACCCTTATGTGTTTCTGGCTTAGTGTTTCAGTTTCTCTCAAGAGATTTATGTCCCACATTTGAGACCTGGATTGACGGCAAGCTTTCTTGCCAGTTTTCTGGGTTAGTAGGAGGAATTTTTCCTGATCCCCATTTCACCGGTAGGGCTTGGCTTTAAACAGGATGCTGTCGTAGTTTCCTGATCCCAAAAGGCTCGGTAACATGAAAACTGTACTCATATAGACATTAAAATCTTAGCAGCCAAAACCCGTATCAGGACCCAACACCCTCTCTTGCTACTTTGGTGACGACTGGTTTACTTTGGTTTGATTCCCTTTCATTTCAGATAGTTGGGAGATTTCTCTTTATTTTGCTATCGTTGAAGCGTGGCTGTTGTGTAAAAAGGAAATTTAACTTTTACGCAGCATTTCTGTTTTGTAGGAATGTTTTCCATGTCCACTTAGTCTGCCACATTACTAAAAGGTCACTTCTCTTATCTTCACACTTTCACTTGCCTCTGTATTCTTTGCCCATGTCTAAATTTCTCCCATTTATTTCTTCATGGTAGTATATCTGCCTCCAAATGAACTCTAGGCCCAGGTGATTTCTCAGGAGAGCTATACCAAGCAATCAAGGAAAAATAATCACATTTTACAAACTACTTTCTGGCAATAGAAGAAAGGGGAAATACTTTTCATGAGGCTACCATAATAACCCTTTTACCTAATATCTCATAAGGATAATGCAAGAAAGAAAAATTATAGGTCAACTTCCCCCATAAATCTAGATACAAATAGTCAAATGAAAATTAACAAATAAATCCAGCAATATGTAAAAAGGAACATATGTAATGACCAGGTTATTTTTATCCCAAGAGTAAAAAAAAAAAAACAACTAGAAAATAAATCATTATAATTTATCATTAGTAGATAAAAGAAGAAAAATCATACGATCATCTCGGCAGATACATTTGATATAATATATATCCATTATCAAAAAAAAAAAACAAATAACTTAGAAAACTAGGACTATATAGTAACTTTAATCTAAAAAAACTTCAAAAACTCTAATCATCATATTTGGTGATTAAACTAAAAATTTTCCTGTTGAAATTACCGTCAAGATAAAGATGGCATAAAGAAAGTTTACCTCTGGTGTATCTATATCAACGACTCATTTTTCATTCCCAATATTATTTACTCCTGCCTTCTCTTCCTCTCATGATCTGTTTAGATCAATTTGTCTATTTCAAGGAAATAGCCCCTGGTGTTTTGATCATCTCTTAATTTTTTGTTTCTATTTTTATTAATTTCTGGCCCTATTTTAAATATTTCTTAGCTCCTACTCTCCTTAGTTTTGTTCGGTTGTCCCTTTTTATCTTTATTATTTTAATGTAGCTACATAAGTCTTTTAACTTTAATTCATACATTGATTTTCATGAGCACTTTAGTTGTATCTCAGAGATTTGATCTGTTGTATTCATGTTATTCAATTCTAAATACATTGTAATTTTCTTTTCTTTTCTTTTTCTTTCTTTTTTTTTTTTTTTTAGGTGAGGCAATCCTTGGTTGACTCACAGATTTGCAAGACCTTGTCATCTTACAATCCCTTATTTTATTTTTTTATTTTTTTATTTTTTACGCCTACAGCACCTGGTCTTCCTAGGTGGTCTTCCATCCAGTCCTAACCAGACCCAACCCTGCTTAGCTTCCGAATTGTGATTTCTACTTTAAGCATCTGTTATTTAAGAGTGTGGTTTTTGTTTCCAAATATGGTTTTTTTCTTTAAAAAAAAATGTTGAGACTTTTTTTTGTAAACTAGTTTGTCAGTTTTATTTTCTAAATATTTTAAGTGTGTTGGAAAAACATGAGTATCTCTGCTTATTGCATGTATGATTCTTTACCTGTATTTAGATACAGCTATTAATTCTACTGTACAGAGAGGCACTATAACGTAGTGGTTAAAAACATAGGTTTCTGGAGTCTACTGCCTGAGTTCAGTCCTGGCTGTTGAACCTTACTAGCTCTGTGAACTTGGGTGTAACCTCTCCATAGTCAATTTTTTTTCATTTGTAAAATGCGAATAATAATAGTACCTTGTCATAGGGTTGTTTTCAGGGTTAAATTAATAATATATGTACGTGTTTAGAATAGTGCCTGGCACGTATTAAGAGCTACAGTATATGTCCAAAATCTATTGTTCAGATGACATTTCTAATTATTTTTATTTGCCAGCCCTATCCATTTGTGATAGAGGTATGTTGAAATCTCCCACTATGATCTGTGTTTTTCTCCTTGAACTTCGTCAGTCTTTACTCCTTGTAAAACGATAATGTTGCGAGCATATAGAATTACTATAATACTTGGTGCATCTATCCATTTTGTTATCACATAATAGCATCCTTCTTAATCCAGGACCTCTACTTTACCTAGGTGCCTTTGTGGAGGTTAGAAAAATGGGTCAGACAGCTTGGCCTGTGGCCAGCTGAGGAGGTTCTTCAGGATGGCTTAGAGATGTGTAGGCTAGACCTTGTCATCTTACATGTATTTGGCCAGCGTCGCGACTGGCCAAATCTCGTCTGGAAGGCTGTCTTTCACTGGTTTTCCACTGGAGGGTGCTGCTAACTTCAGGGGACAGTGCCAGGGTAAGGTTAGAACTAACTCATCCTTAGCCACTGTGAGATTGTCAGCTGCTTGGATGTCCTGTATGAGGCTGGGAAATCTAGAGTGAAAAGCCTCAGGTCTCACCTCATCAGCTGGCTGAGATCACGGCTGCTCTAAAAACCACACCTGGATTTCAGGAGTGGGCAGGCCAGAGTAGCCATGCCTGATGAAAATCAGAGGAGATGGGAACCCGATTATTCCCTGGGCTGATGGAGTTCGAAGGACATAGGAATGGGAGTGAAGGGGCCACCCATGAATGGAGCAAAAGATAACCAAAGTTCTTATCACCTGCACAGCAACCTCAGAAAGGATGGGCTCTTCTAGAATATTAAATCCATAGGCTGGACAGAAAACACATACCAATGAAGGTTTGGAAGTGGACATCACTAAGGAAGTGTGATTGGATTTGGGAGGTGGAACCTGGAGAGATACTTTAAGCCAAAATTTTTACAGGGTATCCGTGGTGAAATTCTGGAAGAAGAGACAGTTCCTAAAGGCTGTGGCCAGTTCAGCCTCCTGCTGTTCCCCTTTAAACGTTCATCCCTCAGTCAGACTGAGAGACTTCAGGTTTACTGCGCAGACCTTTTCTGCCATTGTGTCTTTACTCCTGTCTTTCTCGCAGCCCCAAGGAGATACAAGGTCAAAAAGGACACAGGTTTTGGGTCAGAGGGACCTGGATTTGAAGTTCTTCTCTTCTAGTCATGGGATCTAGGGTAATTAATGTGGCATACTTCCTCCTTAATTTTACCTCAGGGGGGAAAAAATGGTAATGATGATGATATCTACCTCTGCAATTATTGTGAAGTTAAAGTGAAATAATCAGTAGAAAGTACCTAGACCTAGCAGGTGACCAATAAATTTGAATTTGTTTCCATTTTTCTCTTTCAGTTGTCCTTTTTCTCTACAGTATTCTGAACAGTCAAGGCAAACAATTTCACACACACACACACAACACACACACAACACACACTCATACACACACTCTCAACGCGTTTTACTCCAACTCCAAAATATAGCCTGGATCTGCCCGTTTCCGTCGGTCGCAGCTCGCGTCATCCGGTTACTGTCACATCTGTGAACTCCTGCAGTAGCTTTCCTTCAGGTGTCCATGCTGTGGAGCTTGCCTTTATCCCCGCAATAGCCACGGGAATCTTTTTAAAAATGGAAATAAATCACATCAGGAACCTTTCAATAGCTTGCCTTAGATTTTAAATAAAACGGTGAATCCCTGTCTCCCGTGAGGCCCTATGCTTTCTGGACCCTGAACACCTCTCTGTGCCCTCTGGTCCTACCCTTTCCTTTTCCAATTTATTCCCGCTTCCTTACAATGCTCTGTTACGCTCTGCTCATTCTCATTTCATGGCCTTTGCACGTCCTCTTCTCTGCCAAGAGCGTTTTCCGTTTCAGCTTAAATGCTAAAGCTTCAGGGAGGTCTTTCTTGGACACTTTATCTGAAGTTGCCTTCTCCTGCCCCAAATTGTTCTTCATCATTATCCTATTTTAATTTATTCAAAAACAATAGTCATTACCTAAAATGATTATTATATATGTATGAATATATATGTTTGTTTATTGTTTTCTTCCTTTGGAGTGTTTCATTTGTCTGACCCTTTAAATAGTATCTGGTGTTTGAAAAATTGTGTATGTGTTTGCTTAATGTATGAATGAATGAATACTATTTTTTTTCATGAAGCCTTTCAGAGTACTCCCACTGATGGTACTTTTTTTCTCCTCCTTGGAGTCCATATTGTATTTCATCTTCACTTCTAACTATTGAACACATTGTTCTTGCATGTTGGTTATTTATGAGTAATATGTGAACTAGACTGTAGAGTGCTCAAGGGCAGAATTGGAGAGCACGCATTCATTAAATATCAGTTGAACTGATGAAGTAATTAACAAACAATAAAATCATCCCTATTTAAAATATTAACAGAGGGAGCAATGCAGCAAATGGCTAGAGCCTGGCTCACAACTACTTCTCAGCATCCCTTGACAATGTGGCATCTAGACTAAACTAGACTTGTGGTAAGATATATGTGTTCTCTAGGATGGCTGTCAACATGCCCATGCCTTCTGCTCAGCCATGTACATTTGTAAAATCAATTCATTCTTTATTCATTGACACAAAACATCTCAAGCAAACTGCTAGCTTATGGCTTGCTTTATTTATTATCTATCGATTGATCTACCGATTTATTCTATCTATCTATCTATCTATCTATCTATCTATTTATTTATTTATTTTTTTAATTTTTTAAATTTTCATAGCTCTTCTGCTTTTGAAGCCAGAGGGTTATAGTTTCCATGCTTGATGAGATTCGTGATTTAACAAATTTTTTCATTGTTTTTCTTCCCTTCCTCGTTTCTTTCTTCTTTTTTCCTTTTCCTGTTCCTCCTCTTCCACTTATTCGTTTTCCTCCTTCTTTCCTCCTTTTTCCCCTCCTCCTTTTTGAAGAATTAATTTTTGACTCAGCAGTTAGCCAAAAATTTTTAGACATCTTATATAGTTTTTTTTTTAAATAACGTATAACAAATCTGTGAAGTAACACTTATTTCTGCCATTGTATAGATGAATATCAGAGAGGTTAGAGACCTGTCCAGGACCTCTACAGGTGATACCAGTGAGATTGAAACACAGGGATTCCTGTGTCTGAAGTCCTACCTGCAGATTAACTCAACAGTGCTACTTGGAACTATAGCAGTTAATGACAAAGCAGAAAAGAAGTATTGCTGAAAGCCATGGTTGGAGATTTAGTAGCATAAATTAAATCCATTACTGACAGGCTACGGCTACATTAGAAAAATACGCAGACACATAAACATATCTTGACTAGAACCTGTTATTTTTGTACTGTCTACGACCATAAAACACCTGTGAATGTCGTTCTTTCCCCGTATTTCCTTGGCGCCATATGCGCGCATGCTCGCTGTTTGAACCGAAGCAGTAAGGTGAGTGCACTGTCCCTACAGATGTGGCAGGGCCAGTTCTGTGGCTGTTGAACTTTGCTTCCCTCCCTCCTTTTGGGGTGTTTCCTGGTATATTAAGACCAGAGCATTATAATGAATTGGTTACTCTATTTGACTGTATCTTCACCTAAAAATCAAGGGTCATCAGGAGAGAAAGTCCTTTTGGATATGTTCTGTGTATATATAGAACATAGATATTCAGGGAGCTTCAATAGAAATAATATAGGTCCTTCAAAAGAGATGATTTCAGTCAATACTATTCTTCAAGGCCATGACGGCACCATTTTTTTTTTTTTTTTTTTGGTGAAAAGCAAAATTGGAAAACTATGCTTTTATTTGAAATGCTTAAGTATTATTTTGACCTAAATTTAAATCTGTGAACTTGTGAACTTTTAAAGGCATAGAATATGAATTATTCATCTTTATGTCTATTCTTATCTTAATGCATGACAGTACAGTAGGAATTCAAAACATGCTTTTGAATGAACAGATGAAATAACATTGTTTAGTACCCTTGATAGGAACTCGTGTATTACCTATCAGTATCATCCCATGATTTTGTTAGTATGATGCCCTTTATATGTTATAGGCAATGGGATGGGGTTATGGTTATGAAAGATTTTTAAACATTACAACTAAGAAAACATAGGAGAGTAAAATGAGACCGAATATATTGAGTCAAGTCATTATTTACAACACCATCAATGTACTATAATAATGAGAAAGTAAAAATAGAATTCCACTTGATATTCAGAACACATAATTCTTCTTTTCTCTAGAGTTACCTGGTTGGTGAACAAAGTCATATTTTGGTGTGTTACCGTGTCATTCCTCAGTTACTGGTGGGGGTAGGGTACAGACCAGGTGTGGGGAAATGCCTGTCCGTGTGCCAACTCAGATAGGGTACTTCTTTATGCACAGCTAAGGTACAAATTCCTGTAAATAGTCCAGGGAACAAACCAAGTCCAAACACTTGGTAAGTCTAAGAATGGAGTAATTTTTTTTCAGGAGCCAGGTCATTAAGTTAGACAGAGTATTTCAAGAGCCAGCTCAAATCCGAAAGACTCAAAGGTAATGCACAGTGGAACTCAGGGCACGAGAAGTCTCGGAGGAATTCTAGAGCCGTCTGACCCCTGTAGTTGTGAGTGGAGGACATGGACCTGTCGGGATAGATGACAGTTCCCTAAACTAGAAGACTGAATCATGGCTTGGAGGCAGAGTCATTGTCTGACAATAATTCACTTATTCATTGATTCATTAAATGTTTATTGAGTGCCTCTTCTATGCCTTATACAGTACTTGGTGCTGAGAATGCAACAATTAATGAACCAGATAACATCCTTTCCAATACAGTTATAATATTTGGAGGGTCATGTTAAGAAAGTAAGAGTTATAACATAGTAATAGTATAATACATCATATAATATGATGTGGGAAATCCAGATTTTGTGAAAATAATAGTAATAGTCAATGCATATTGAACAGTTACTATGCATCGGACATTGTTCTTAGTACTTTACATTCATTAGCAGATTTGATCCTCAGAACAACTCTACAAAATAAGTATTAATAGCATTTATATTTCATGTATGAGGAAATGGAGGCCCAGAAAGATAGAATTTTCCTGCTCATGGCCTTAAAGCTAGTAAATGGATCTAGTATTTGAAATCCAAGATTCATGTCCAGAATCCAGTCTTCTAGTCATTCCGCTCTGCAATCTCCCAATCACTTATTACTTTCTCTGATCTGTGGAGAGTGGGTGTGGGACTGGGACAGGGAGCTGGGGAACATTTCCTCAAGCATGGACATTCAGTAAGACCTGGGCGAAGGGATGAGGTGTAGCTGGGGAGAAAGCTGGGTGGCGTGTAGGGCAGCGGGGAATGGGATAGAGAAAGCGTGTTCAAGAGTCAAAGGCGAAAAGGAGGTGGTGAAGGTGGGGAGGATCAGACAGAGCTGCTTTTGCTGGCTGATGTGTGAGCATCAACATGAAGTTAGTAGGTTCATGGGGAGAGGCTTGTGACAGTTGACGCATAAGAACTAAGGAAGAACATAGGCAGGAGAGTGGGATGTGCAGGTGGAGTGTTAGGAGAGAGATATTTTACTGTTTAAGATCGTAAATCCTATGTAATTAATCTCCAAAAAGTGCTAAATTTAAGCATTTTAGTACGAGAGGGAAAAAAGCAATAAATATAAAGACATGTCCTAAAATAGTATCCACCTTTTAAATTGTCTGTGTACGAAGATAATTTCCTGGCCTGTTACCCTGTTTAAACAGGTTCACAGCAGGCACTCCGGCTTTACCAGTTGTCGGGGACCAGAGAATTTCCACATAGAGTACTCTGTGTGATTTGTACTCTAGGGAAAAAAGGAGGAAAGAGTATGTTAGAACAATGATGTCCTCTGTTTCCAAGAGAAGACTTAAAAGTCTGTTGTGCATTTCAGTTATGTCTGGCAAAGAATAACTGACATTATGATTATTTTTGAAGGGGTTTCCCTGAGAAGTTTTGGGTGTTTCTGCTATTTTTCTTTAAGCTGCAATCATTTGTTTTAATGGAGCTCTAGTTTCGGCGGGAAAAGATTTCCTGATGTTATGTAGGACTTTATTTACAGATGCCTTGATTACAGAGTGTACGTGGTATTTTTGATTAAACCTCTGCTTGTAACTTACATTAAGGTGCTCACAATTGGCTTCCACAGTGACGTAGTTAATGTGAATTAAGTTTGTGCTTGTGTATTTTTAGATTAATCTTAAAACTTTTAGTTCCTGTAGTCATGGTTCCTAACAAATGAGACAAGTGTGGACACCAGAGGTTGCTGTGCGATCAGTCTATCAATAATGAATCAGAAGAGAAGGGAATTTTACCCCTCCTAGCGATGAAGTCACTCAGGGAGGCTAAAAGGTAATTAAGTGAATCCATTTTAACACTGCTCTGATAAGGAAAGTGTCAACAGTATCCTAAAGGAAAAACAGACCAGGAGCCTAAATTGAAAGCTGTTAACGTAGAAGAAGACATTTGGATGTTGGTTTTCGACCACCAGATGCCAGATGTTTTCATACCGAGGATATTCATGTAAAACTTTTTAGACTTTCAAATCCATTTTTGTTCTTTTCTCAATGTTAGTAACCACCTCCTTCTTGTCTTCCTCAATTGACTGAAGTTTCTCCCTTGGTTTGGTTATTTTTCCTGTCATAGCTCACAGGTGGAGGAACAGGCTTAGGGACATGAGAAGAACAGAGATCTGTCCTCTGGGTGTGAGATTATCTGGAAAAGGGCAGTACTGAGTCAGGGAGTACCTAAGCCCCCATACCTAGGGACGCTGGTAAGTTGATCATGTCTGAATTAATAACATTTTCTGCAGAAATATGTGAGTGAGAGCTGATATGGCATCGGACACCTGAAAACTAGCATTGGGGCAGCCAGAGACAGGCTGACAACCACAGAGATGCATTTAGGCCTAAGGGAAAATTCCAAGAGTGAAATGTGGAGTCAAGAGCTGGCCAGAATTACAGAGAAGCAAAGGCAGATTCCCAAAAATGGGGATTCAGTTGCTGAAAGGATCCTCTTGAAGGTGGATCAGAATAATCAGGCTGAAGCTAGAGACACAAAAAAGATTTTGTCTACAATGGTATCCTTTACAGGTGCTCCCGACTCCCTTTGCCAATAGCTGGCCCTTTATCTTAATTAACTTTTGGAGAAGGCTAATGGTAGCTGTTCCAGGAACTTCACAGTATTCTTCCTGAATGTTTAGTAAAAATAAAGAGCAACATCACATTTTAATGCAGGCTCTGTCATCTCATATATGTTTTAGAAGAAAAGGAAAGAAACTTATACCTCTTTAAAATACATACCCTTCCAAGGGCTCATGTGCATTATCTCATTTAACTCACACAATTTTGGCTCAAGGTAGGGTCTTCGTATCCCCATTTTACAGATGAAGAAGGTTGGGCTCTCAGAGATTATGGAATTCCCTTTAAGTCACTCACACCATGTTGTCTATATTGGCTGATTACTCATGTTCTAAGCTTTATGAGCTATAATATTTGTAACATTGTTTTATAATTAAAAAGTTCAAATGATATGACAGTCTCACATAATTGAGGAAAATCTATATAAAAGGGATTATACAAGTCGATTCAGGTCAAGAAGAAAAACTATATTCTAGGACCCAAAAGATGTTTGTTAACCCTGTGACTGGGTCCATGAGGACAAAGGTCTGACCTGTTTCCTGAATGGAGAACAAATGTGTACAATTAAGAATAGTTCACAAGTCTTTTACTCAATTTCTTGAATCAGTTGATGGAATCCCATTAAAGAATTCAGGACAGGTAAGTATATACCCATATACTGTGATAATGGACACTTTGAGAAGAGAAACTGACATTATTTTTGGCTTCTTCATGTGGTAAAGTGGAGGTTAGGGAGAAAAAATAATGTACATGTAATGTTTGAAAATTACAAATAGGTTCAATACAAGATTTTGGTAAACTTAAACATGTTAGATCCATAAAAGGTATTTCTGTAAGAAGTTAGGTCTGTAGTGATTGATACTTCAAGGTGATGTTTTTAAAGCAGTTACCACATTTGTATAGAATTGTTCTCTGTTGCCATTTTTAGAAAGAGCTAGATCGTTATTTTCACCCATGTTGATATTTACTGTGTTCTTCGTGTCTTTCATGTTATTTATTTTGGATTTTCTTTTTAATGTAACCTCTCTCAGGCAGTCTCTATAAATGATCCCTTTTTATCATGCTCCCTGACTGATGGATCTAATATTAATATCAAGGCAGAACTTTACCCCTGGAGTGGGATCAGTTTCTTCCTCTGTCTGTTACCACTCACTTAGAGAGGGTCCTGCTATACTTATTGCTGACAACCTCCAATGATCTGGACATATGTGAAGAAAGTTTCATGAGAGCTCAGATATATTTGAATATGGTCTGTATAGAAAGAGCAAGTCATTTAATATCAGGGAATTGAATCCCAGTGTTTGATTTTGGTGAGAACAGATTAACAACACTTAGGAGTTTTAAGCCTATGATGATACTTAGACGTGTCGGTCATGGTGTCTGCCACATGCCCAGGCCTGTCTAAGTGATTCTTCCCCATTCATTGTCACTGCTTGAAGAGCAGCCTATGTAGCCTCATTTTATTCTACTCACCCTCTCTCATCCTGCTGTATCACAGCTGATTGGACCTTATTTCTCAAGGGCTGTACCCTCAGAATAAGGGTGATCCAGAAGCCAGTACTTGCCCTCCACTCCAGGGAGTTGAGTAAGGGGAGTCATGTTAGTGCCAAGTAGAAAAAGACAGAAAAACCAAACCAAAATGAAATAGATCTTTGAGAAGCGATAGTCAAAACTGGTGTTCGCAGGATGTGTAGCTTAAATACACCTCAACTAGGCTGTTTAAAGAATGGTTAGTAGGGATTTGGTTTCAGGTGGTCCCGAGCTGGTGGTGTGCCCAGCGTGTGCCTACTGGTAGCAAATGAAACAGGCCCCAGGAACTCCCACAGGTGTTCTGTGAGCGAAATGCAGAAAACACTGTGAAATGTAACCAAGCACACGAGGAAGCCAGGCTCCAAGGACCAGAACCAGCAGAAACAACAAATGCCAACACAGACTGACAAAAATGTAAGGTTTTCGAATTGTCAGACATTATAAAACACAATTGTCTCTTTAAAGAAATAAGATAGGTTTGCAAATATTTTAAAGGAATTGAAAATCCTAGCAGATTGGAGAAAAGTAAAATTTAGAAAATTAAAAAAACTTAAATGAAGAGACTGATAACAAAAGATTAATGTGCACTGTTTATACAATGAATAACTTGTATTTTTGATGAGTAGATTATGGGAGATAGGTATTATACAGCTAACTATTGATTTAAATTTATTTGAGATTAATGAAAATACAACATGTTTAAGTTAATATTTTAAATTCTAAATTGTCAATATATAAAGATAATTTAAAGTACACTAAGCTCACATTGAATCCGTCTGTGTTTCCACGTTCAACTGAAATATGGATACAGATATTGATACAGATGCATGAGCAGATTCTCCAGTAAATTAAGCAATGGCCTAATATTGATCCCAATTATCTGACTATAACAGGAACACTGGATGTTGTCAGTTCTCCATTTTATTTATCAACTTAAAGTGTTAAAAGAGTAAAAATAACTTTGGAAGAAGGACGAAGATAAGACAATAGGGTCAATATTATGCAAGTGGAAAGTTTCGGCTCTAATACCACACAACTGATTAAACAGTAACACGACCTGTGTTCCCCAGAGAATAATTTCAAATTTGGGACTGGTAAAGCTCATAACCGAGGCTTAGTGTGTGGGAAGGATAGAACCACTGTTTTCTAACTGCGACTAAACGTAGCTGCAAATGCTGGATATGTAATATCCAGTTCATCCCTAGAGATGCTAATTATTCTGTAAGAATGTGGTAATGAGGCAAAACATACTGCGTGCCAGCAGGCGTAATAGGTCATATTTCACATCATTCATTTAAATCAGGGCATGAATTTTCGTTACAAGATAGAGCCAGTGAGAGAAATGGAGGCACACTCTAGGGAAGCACCACTTAGCAAGCACAGACAGTGAGACACACAGTCGTTGGCTCTTGAAATGCTGATCTCATTTACTTGCAGCCAGGCTTGCTGAGAGATGGCTAAGAAGAAAAACAAAAACCCCCTCTGTGGTGCAATATTAATGTTAATAACCCTT
Organism: Eonycteris spelaea; assembly: GCA_003508835.1. Classification (NCBI taxonomy): domain Eukaryota; kingdom Metazoa; phylum Chordata; class Mammalia; order Chiroptera; family Pteropodidae; genus Eonycteris; species Eonycteris spelaea. The sequence goes on from PUFA01000037.1 coordinate 6,232,509, forward strand.
AGCAAGGAAAAAACATAAAGTTCAACTTGAATGCCATATGGGATAATTCTTCTGAATGCACATGGAGCCGAGGGAGGGGGAGCTAGTTTCTACTCTTGCGTTGTTATTCCTCGACATGCATTTATTGAACACCCATCATGTCAAAATATGAAGGAAGAAGTAGAGCTTGTTCAGAAAGCTTCCAGTATGTGTAACCAAGAGCCAGAGATAAATCTCATAAATGAGAGTAAATTGGCATCTTACGACTAGTGAATATTTTCGTGTTTTGATTTGTATTCTTTCTCCCTCCTCCTCCTCTCCTCTCTTCTTCAGTTGCCGATTAGAAGACAGGCTGGAAAGAGAGCTTTTAGAGGTGAGGGCCAGTTTGTTTGGCAGAAAGGCACATGTACAGACGATTAGGTGAAAGTGGCTTGGTCCATTGTCACAACCTGTGAGAGGAGAAGAGCAGGAAAGTGGGTAGGTAAACCCTGAGAGTCAGCGCTCAAGGGGACGGTGCGGCCAAGAGTGACCATTCTCATGCCGCATCTGCCACTTGAATGACTAAGACTTAAAGATGTTGGTTTTAGTTCTACAAATTGATGGAAATTTTAGTATATAAGTCTTTCAGAAGTTAAGGGCTTATTCACATACTCTCAAAGTGACAATAGCCAGTATGGTATAGTGGAGAAAGCATAGACTCTAGAATCAGAAAGTCAAGAAAACATGAGTTAACCTATTTTCTCATAGAAGAGGTGAAAGGAGATACAATTCATAAAATATCTGACACATAGCAGCTTACGATCCTAAAAAAATAGAAAAAGATGTTTCTATATTATATATGACAACTGTATGTATTAGTATAATCTTGATATTTGATTCTTAGGAAAATTTTACATATTAACTTTGATATCATGTGGCTAATAATACCCTTTCCAAATACTTTGGGAATGAGGAAAATATTTGCATTGAGCTGTAAGAATTTCTATTAAGTGCTTAGGTGAAAAGATAGTCTAAATGATGAAAATATTTAAGCCCATCATGGAAGAAGAAAAGTAGCAGGGCAGAGAAGAGAGGATTGTTGTTAAGGAATGTGCATGGGCAACTGTATTAGTTAGCTTTTGCTGTGTAACAAACTATCTCAAAATTCAGTGGCTTAGAACAACCATTATTTAATAAAGTTCACAGTTCTATGGGCCACCAATTCTGGCTGAGTGCAGGGTAGTTCTTCTGGTCTTGGCTGGCCTCACTGGTGCTTCTGAGATGAGCCACTCAGTCAGCTCCAGCCTGTCTACTCCGAATGACCTCAGCTGGCGTGGCTTGCTCCACTTCTTGTGGTCTCCCATGATCTGGGATGCTAACGTGTGCTTCATCCAAGAGAGTGAGGGAGAGAGAGCAGACGCTCTTAAAGTCTGCTCTTGGAACTGGCACTCCATCACTTCTGCCATATTCTGCTGGCCAAATCACGCAGCGAGGCCAGTCCAGAATCAGGATGGGGGAAACAGACTGCCTCCTGATGGGAGGTAAAATCAGACTGCAGAGGGCACGCATGTAGATTGGGCGTATTTTTCAAACTGCTCCAGTAGGGAAGTGAGTGCTAGTAGGTTTTGTGATGAAAACAAAAGAACCTGAGAAGGAACTACAAGAGACCGATTCCACCAAACCCAATAATTTTCTCAGCACAAGTGGTTAGAAAGACCTAGAACGGTGACGTGGAGCTTGATGGGGAAGAATCAGAAAGAGAGAATATATATTTGTTATCCTACAGGAAGAAGAAATTAACTTTAGAGAAAAAAATTATTTTGCTTGAACCTTTAAATTAGATAAAATGTTGAAGACAAAAATTGGGTAATTGCAATATAGAGAAAATCAAGTAGACTGTTTAAATGTTAAAAGAAAGAGAAAGGGAACACATAAAGGAAAAGAAATTCAGATTTTGTCCAGAAGTGTAAATATGACAAATTTTTTTCCTGTAAAATGTGGTGCTATTGTTTTATCGGGCAGTAAGCTCCATTTTAGACTACCTAAATACAAAATAAAGGGGGAAAAAAGAGCAAAAAGGACTACCTAAATGCAAACAGAATTTCTGAGAAATCTGATCTTTTGCAATTGTAAACAGGGTGGAGGTGGCAGTGAGGAGAAGGAATAATGTCTCTAGCTGGACAAACTGCCTCTCGGTCAGCAGCATGGGAATGTGCTTTGCTCTTTTATAATTTGTAGTCGTTATGTGCCCATGACTCATATCCAGTTACTGCCACTTTGGAGCAATCACTTAGCAGCAAGTCTTCATTCCATCTGATTGAGCAAGAAATGCAAATATAAGTAACTTATAAGCACACAGCCTTATTAAGGTGGCATCTGTGGTCCCCAGACTGCTCCTTCAGGCAACAGGATCACGCTTCGCCCAGCTCTGCCCAGGCCATCTGACCAGCTCTCGCCTCTTTCTCCGTGCCTGTCATAGTCTTACGTTATACAGATGAGAGCTGGATCTGGGGTTGCTCCTGGCAAACAGGGTTAGATAGAATCTAAGGGACAGAAAGGACAGGGCCACATTATGACATTATTATACAAATCTCACTTTGGATATAAGAGTTAGTAATGTGTTATTGGGACACTAATTATATCTCTTTAAATGAAATGAAGAGGTTGGTTTTATGTGAGCGGAAAAAGAGGAAGCCCTTGGACTTCAACGTTCCAGAATTCTGACTCCCCTGTGCCACGGCCAACAGGCTCAGTGAAAGCCCCCTACTAAGGACAGAAAGCTCCCTACTAAGGGGTCAGCAAGGTTTGGCAGGTAACCACAAGCCCTTCCTCACCCTGACCAGACGGTGAAGCATCCCGCTAATTTTATATTTTTTTGAGTAAAACCTCATAAATGAGTGTCAGCAAATCTGTAATCTTTGGGACAATGCTGACGAAGCTTATGACTACAGTTCTGAGTTGAATTCTCAGCTCCCGGGACTTTCCAAGAAGTGAGATGAAACTGGCTTTCTTGGTGGCAGTCCACCCAAACACTTGACATTCCTGAAGATGGTGCTTTGGAAATGGATGATATTTCATTGTGACACCAGACTCTGTGGTCTCTTGCTGACTTGAAATGAAACTTTTGAAAAGTAGTATAACCATAGTATAGAAAGTTTTGAAGATAATGAAAATATAAAATGTAGAAATTGCTATCACTTTGGCATTGCCGGTCTCTTTTTTGGTATATTTAGGTAGAGCCTTTCCGCGAATGATTTTTAAATTAATATAGTTATGACTAGAAGATAAGTATCAGGTGTCGCAAGCACCGCTGCCTGTTTGCACCTTGATGCTACGCAGTCCCCAGAGCCAATTTCATTGGGTGAATGTAAAAAGATGTCATTAGTCTCTTATGTTGGGTTTCCACATTCTCTTGTTTATAAAGAAGGTCATTTCCATATTCTTATGTAGGTCATTTCCATATTCTCTTGTTTATAAAGAAGACTATAGAAACATCTTTGTGCTTACAGGTTTCCCTCCGGGTTCTTGACTATTTACCTGGCAAACATTTCCAAAGTAGGACCTCTGACAAAGAGAACACACATCTTTATGACTCAGTACATATTGTCACATTGCTTTTCCAATTTATAGGCATTTTTAAATTCTGTTCTTGACATGTATGGTCTACCCAGCCTTCTTGTCTAATAAGGAATATAATAATAGGCTAAAATCAGGCCTCTGTTGCTGACTCTCCCCAGATAGTCTTCATTTATCCTGACCTTTTGTTTTGTGCTCAGTTCCTCTTTGGTTAGGTTTGAAAAGAAAAGAAAAAAGAAAAGAAAACTTCCTTCTTGTCTTCTAGAAATGTGGCTTTTGCTTAATTTCTCAGACCTGGTTGCTTCACTAGTTTGGCACCTGTTGTCGTCACTCCTTCCCTAGTCCATTCTCAGAGACCTGCCCGCCCCCCCATACCCGGCATCTGTGGGGTGAGGTATGAGGAGGGTTGGGTGGTGTCCAGGAGTGCACATGGGTAGCAGCCTCTCTGAGTCATGCAGAGAATTGGAAATTATCATCCCTCTGAACTCTTGATGATTTTATAGATGGTGTGACTGCATTTTTATCTGTCACACTGATTTCTACTTTCTCGGCTTAAGTTATTTGGTTATTAAACAAGTATTTGTTAACATTATATCTGGTATATAAATTTTTTCAGAGAATTTGTCTTATTAGAAATAAATACTTTTAACCGACTGATTAGGCTTATTCCTTGAGACTTAACTGTAATCTGGGGCAAATACATTGAAATCAGTTAAATCAAACCTTACATTTACATAACCCTGCATTTAGAGCTGTCTTAGGCTCTAAGCACTATACCCGAAACTGTTGCTGTAGACAGAGATAACACTTCACCTTTAGTAGCTCATGATCTAGCTGGGCAGACTGAATAAAGTTACAGAATGATGTATTAATGCTTCAATTAGAATTATATTTTTAATAAGCACTATGGAGCTATAGCTGCTTGAGTAATTAATTTTCTCATGGGGAAATTGGAAGTCACCAGAAAAGAAATAATGCATGAGAAGTACGCAGAACTTGAAGAAGAATGAGGAAGTGAGCACAGAGGTCATCCCAGGCAGCAGGACTAACACAAACAAGTCACTTATGTGTCAAATGGCATGCCTAGTTTGAGGAACAATAAATAATCTGGGGTGGTAAAGAATAAGCCACGCGGAGTGTCTGGAGTTGAAGCTATAGCAGTGGGCAAGGGATAAATCATTAAGGACCTTCGTTGATAGGCTGAAGATTTTCAATTTTTGTGGATAATGAGGAATCATCAAACTGTTTTAAGCGGGGAGATTATTTGATTAGCTATACCTTTTAAAAGATAACTCTCAAAACTTTAGGAAAACCTAGGAGGCAGGACACATAGTAAGGAGGCAGTGGAAATGGAGAGAAGAAAACAGATCCCAAGATGCTTTATCATCAGTATTGACAGGACTGCTGATGATTGGATATGGCAGTAAGGGAGATATCAAGAGGATTCCAGGGTTCTTAGTTTGGACCACTGAGTATCTAGACTATGATATGTTAAGCAATATTTGGAATTCAGGAGGAGAAATATATCTTAAAGTTGGAAAGTAGACATCTAGTGGTCACTATTGGTGGCCTACTCAACATTCATTTCTTGTCTTCTTAAGAGAAGATTACCCTTATTTGTGTTCTAAGGCTATATCATGGTTAGTCTAAGCCAGCAGTTGTCAATCGGGTGATTTTGCCTACCAGCTAACATCTGAAAATGTCTGGAGACATATTGGGTTATCACAGTGGGGAATACTACTGTTATGTAGTGGTTAGAGGCTATTCTATAGTTCATAGAATAGCCCCCTACAACAAAGAATTATCTGACCCTAAATATCTGTAGTTCCAAGGCTGAGAACCCCTGGTCTAAGCTAAGTGTGGTAATCTCATTACATTTGTCGGTGACTGGTTCAGGGATAAGCATGGATCTCATTCAGTGGACCTTCTAGAAAGTTTTTCTCTTAAGGAAGTGAAACACTTGTTTCGATGGATGATGCTATGTTTGAATACGAGACACCATCTTGCTACAAGCGTGAGGTCGAAGCCCACCTGCAGAGGAGGACAGAGCCAACAAAAGTGCCGAAAAGAGGATCCAAGTCTCCACGTTATGTCTGAGCAGCGTCCTCAGTCTGCTCTGCCTCCTGTCACACGGGGGTGTGCATTTACTTATGGCCTAAGGCAGAAGGAGTAGAAGTTTTCCGTTAATTGTAACCCAAAGCATCCTGATGCTGCCATGTTGAATTGCTGTGGGTGTTTCAGGATGGTCGTGTTAAGTGTTGAAAATGTGATGTTGGAGCTTGGCAGAAAGGTTAAGACCGAAGTGAGAGCTGTGAAAGATTTTGTGCGGAGGTGGTAAGTCCACAGTCATGAAACCCATGATCGAAACTGAACAGGAATTGGAGAGCAAGAAGAAAGGGATTGAAAGTAGACTGAATATGGCTCTTAAAGCGTGAGTCTGAGAAAAGGAAGATTTAGTGAAAAGACTTGCTGAAAGAAGTTGGAAAAGCTGAGGACTGAGCCTTGTGAGAGAGATGGTGTGATGGCGACAACTTGCTGTCCCCTCGAAAGTTGTGTTTTTTGTTCCATTCGAGGGAATAATCACCGAGATGCAGCCAGAAGCTGCATTTCCCAGATCCCTCTAACCTCAAGAAAGTTTAATGAAAATTTGTTTGTTATTTAAAGTTTGGGCGAGTTCCAAGCATATATCCCAAGCAGAAGGGAAAAAGGCTCTAGAGTGAAAGAGAAAAATGGATGGAAGAAATAGGAAAAGTGATCGATAGCTTTGGAACATGTATGAAGAGCCACATTTGAATTCACTGAAGGATGATATAGCTTTGGCAAACAAGCATCGCTGACAGTAGGGAGAGTGGGAAGAATGGATGTGATGTAAACGAAGGGGAGAGCGTTCGAGGGAGCGAGGAGGGAGGAGGCAGGGAGTGAGCCATAAAGATTTGGAATAACTAACTACCTTTAGGCAATGGGAAGGGAGCAGAGGAGTAGATTACTGGATTGCTGAGCAGCTGGAGTTGATGTGTATAAATTTGTGATGGATATAATTAGTGTATTTATGTGATGCCCTCAGGCAATGCTTAGTGACCCCTGAAAGGAAATAGACAGCTGTGTTAATCTGAGTTTGGGAATAAGAAGGAGGGGTGAAGTAGAAGGTAAGCCTGCAAAGTATTAATTGAAAACACTGGTACAAATGTTGCTGAAATTATTGTCAGTAGAAACACATTTGGATAAATTCTGAAGCTTAGGGTATTGAAGAACACATCAGGAGTTATGAATGGTTAGAATGGATCATTAGCCATCAGTTAAACCTTCAGGGATGAAGCTTTGGGAGGGTAGGTGAGGAGCTTGAACACTTATTTAAAATGAGAATGGGATAAAGCTTTAATTGAAGGTGACAGATCACTTCTTGGATGTCCTCTGTCTCACAATTACTAACAATTTGAGATAGAAATGATTTACCAAATATCACCCACTTTGTAGATAAAGAATCTGAGCTTCAGAGATGCCAAAGGCAGATACCCAAGGTCGGATGGCTCTCCGTGACTAAACTGAGACTATAACCTGGATTTTTTGTTCTCAGCAGGGTATGCTCTTCCCAGAGCAGTTTTAGAGTAGATGAAAGAAAGATACTTGACAAAGACTTCATGGAAAGTTCAAGAAAGGGAATGGGTGAGCTTCTTCAATTAAACGAATACTACAAAAGCCTCAAGTTGTCCTGGGGAAATATTTGGAAAGCATTTTTCTATCTACCGTATTGTAGAAGTTCCAGAAAGCTCGTCACATCTCTAGGTGCTGGCTCCCGTGGTCTGGGAGGGGCTTGCTTTGCAGGATATCTGGAGGGAAGCCAGGTGAGGCATCTCTTTAGGAGTCAAGTAACCAGGTGGCAAAACGTTGCCCGGAGGGAAACAAAGCGGGGGTTTGATATAACGCATTGATTGTGAATGTAGCCTGGAGCATGCGAATTGGGGGAGACCTTCACAGTCCGCTGGCTGAGTTTGTGCTTTCTGATCAAGAGGTTAGTGTTCCTGCGAGTTGTTTCTCTTTTGAAAGGGGCTTATTCACTGGGGGAGTTACTGGGAGCTTGTGTTTCCTAGGCCGGGATGCTGGGAGCTTTATCGTTGGTGAAAGTTGATGAAAGGGGTCTGCGGTGTTCCTCAACCCCTGATGTACGCTGAGTAATTGACGGTGCTGGTCATAGGAGCGTGATGCATAGAAAAATTGGGTTTTTTCTTCAGGTTTTATTGACTGTCCTCTATGTTGAAATGTAATGCCTCAAAGTCTGAGTTGGTTTTTTATGTGACTCAGTTCGTGGCTCAGAGCATATGGTTTACAAGGTGATAAGCCACTGATATCTTCTGTTTATATTTATTATGAGGTCTAGTTTATTGTTTTCATATTAAATTCTTTGTAAACTCACTTTAGTTTTCTTCTTAGAGTTGTTGATGAACCATTAAGTTATCTGTTTTGTGTATTTAATAATTGGAGAGCGGAGCTGTCTTTCGGCATTTGAATTAGATTGTTTATAGGGGACACGCGCTTTCTTCTCTCTGGTTGGAATGTCAGTTGTCACTGAATTTTTCCACATGTGAGCAGCCGAGGAACCTGCCCTTCAGGAGGTGATCAACTTTTGGTATCAACAATAATTGTATAGGTTTTTTTCTTTCACTTCTTTTTCCTTCTCTTCTCTTCCCTCCCCTCCTTTCCCTTTTCGTCACTTCTCTTCCTTCACTCAATGAAAATAGCCATATGGAATAAATACAAGTAAATACAAATCTCTGTTTTCAGCAATTACATTCCATGACTTTCTTTTTCTGAAATTAAAACATCTTCCCAAGGACGAAGCTCACTTCATTAAGTTTCTGCTGGGGGTTATTTGTTTTCAAAGCTTGGTAAAATAAATAGGATTACTATGAGAATGGGAAAAATATATAAGCTTTTAACATCTACAGATGCTTCATTTATTCTGGATAATAGAAAGCGTAATTACATAAAAAAGCATAATATGAATAGCACGTGTGATGGTTACCTGTTTAGGATGCTTGTTTTTCTTGTATCTCCTTCTTGGCAGAATACTTACTTTTCATAAGACTACAGATTTTATTTCAATAATTGCTACTGCCATTTGGTGAACTCCACTTTGTCGTATTATTGTTTATTGTAAAGAATAGGGTCTGCATTGGGTTTGCTCATAGGCAATTAAAAATTGAGCACAGGAGAGGGCAGTCAGGCTGATTGTCTTACTCTCTCCACTTCCTGTTCAAGTGTAAACGCGAAGTCAGCAGGTCAATACAGGAAAATGCTGACAGTCTTATTTCACACAATTTTCAGTACTCAGGAGCTGCTGTAAGTTCCAGCGCCTTTTTCCATTCTTTACTTCTGCTCTTTCCCTTGGTTAGCCGTGTGATAGATAAGGACATAGGAATGTAGGGATGAAGAGAAGAGTAGATGTAGGCTTCTTGCCTCCCTCTGCCTCTGTTCAAAGGCCTCAATACAGAGCACTTCATCTTCTGATATCTCTGTGAGGCATTTACTGGCTGCATTCAATAAATCACTCTCCGTAACCTTACAGTTGGGTTTCAAAAGATTCTGCAATTTCATTAGAGTAGGATTAGAGTAGGATTACGGGATCCCGGTTTACACATTCTGGTGCACCATGCTATTTCTTTGCATCTTATTCATTTAGATGCAGACCGTTCTGCCGCCCACTAATTGATTGAGATGCAGTCTTGGTGAATTCTCTTGCTTTTACCTGTTTGAGGCCTGTCAGGCCCTTAACTGCTCTTCTAGCACTGTATACTGGGGCTGCAGTAGGCTTTTCTTTGGGCAGCTTTAGGATGAAGAAGAGTAGAACTTGAAAGGGACTTTCGCTGGCTATGGTGATTGGTGGGCTAATGTCTGTTTGCCTAAAGGTTATTGAGAACACATGGACTCAAGTTTCCTCTACCTACTTGGGACACTTTCTTATTCCTATGGATGTCAGACTTTTCCCCATATTAAAGGTGAACCTCCCAGAAACCTTCACTGCTTTCAAACGTAATTGGCCCTAGGTGTTCACTTGTTTCAGCAGCTCTTACTCCTTTCAGTTTGTGAGCGGCCACTCCAGGTCTTGGCCTCAGCCTATTGGTTCACAGAGGTGGGGAACTTCCATTGGGACCCTCTGCAAGTTCCTCTCTGAAGCATCTCCCATTCCCTCAGAAAGCTGTTTTATATTCCCTTTTGTTTTCCTCTTGCCAAAACTCTCATTATGGCTTGACATTTAGTGGGTTGGTTTTAATAGTTCTGTTTTCTCATCCCAGGTTTCTTTCTAGGCAAGAAAAAAATGAGCTGGACACTCCGTGAAAATTAGTGAACCTGTGGCACACTGTGATGGTGGGGAGGCCTTATTTGTGTGTGTGTGTGTGTGGGGGGTTCCAAATCTTTTTCTTGGGCTGTCCACTAATCCCCTCAGCTGCATCTTTTATTCATTTATTTTAGATTAAAAAAATGAATCATAGTATTATACACACAGATCTTAAATGTATGGTTTGATGAGTTTGACAGAAGTGTGTGCCATGTCACCCATAGTGAAGTCAAGATGGAGAGCACTTCCATGTCCTCTGCCATTACCCACACTGTATAGGTGACCATTTTTCTAATTACTGTCATCATGGATTAGTTTTGCAAATAAGTAGAACCATAGAGTTTGTACTCATTTGTGTTTGACTTCTTTCACTCAATTTAATGTTTTGCATATGTCAGTTCCTTTCATTATTAATTAATATTCAGTTCTATATGAATGTACCACAGTTTGTTTATCCATTCTTTCGATGGACTTTTGAGTTGCTTCTGGTTTTGGCCATTATGATTATTCTTGTACAAGTCCTTTTGTGGACATATATTTTCATATCTCTTGAATAAGTATGTGAAAATACAATTACTGGGTCATAGGATTGGTATATTTTGTTCAGGATGCTTTTTAAAAAACAAAACAAAATAAAACTGAGGATATTAGTGGAAAACATGGGACTGTCCATTCACCTCTCCTCCTTACTGCTCTGGTGTATGCAGGATGTAGTTCGGGGTGACTGAGCGACTTTCTAGAATCTTCACTGTCTCTTTCCTCTGGGCACATTTCTTTAAAAAGTGGCATTAAGATTGTGGCTTTTCATCTGACTTGCTGTGATATATTTCTTGGTCAGTTTTTTTTTTTTTTTTATTTGTTAGGTTTGTGGGAAGGAAGATTGTATGATCTGGCTTCCAAATGCCAATTTTCCCTGGAAGTCCAATTTATAGCAGAGAAAATTTGAAAATTACTCAACTAATTTGGAGTCTATCTCCCTTTTCATATCTTGCATATATTTTTGAAAGCAGATGATACATTTTCAAACCAAAACTGACTTTATTCTGCCATCTTGCTTCAGACGTCCAATAATTCAATGTTTTGAAGGCCAAATCAGGACATTTTTTTTTCCTGTGGCATGACAAATATAATACTATCACGTTTGTGGCTGATAGCAGACTCTCTGTCTTTCAGAATAAAATACTTCGTTAACATGAACAAATCCTAGGATAATTCAGAGAAAGATTCACTTTCTCTAGTGGGTTGTTTTAGACACATAGAGATCATTCTCCCCACTTGCAGGATTTTCAGCAATTCTGCTGTGAACATACTTGGCTTCAAAACAGCACCGCCTACTGGGTAGAGGTCTGCTGCATACATCGGGTGACCTGGTGCCTAATCCCGTCTCCACTTCAGCTATCTTTCTTCTGTGATTGAAATCCTCCATCAGTAAAATGCTGCACGTGCATTTCGGGGAATTCCATGCAGATGAACACAAAGCTATCTGGAACACATTTTGAGATATTTGAGAAAACAATGCATTGTGATTTTATAACATTACGATGATGTTGTTATTTATCTGGCTCCAAGGAGGCCTCTTTTAGTTTCCAAATTGAAGGCCCAGAAATCAATTTTTTTTTTTTTTAACATGAGGTTTTCCACAGAAATGCAGAAAACAGAATTTGGAACTCGCATTTATGCGACACATATTCTCGCATGTTCCCTGTGCCATGCCTGTTCCTTTGTATGTAGCTCAGTTTCTTCCCCATGAGCACCAATGACCCATTTCTTCTGCCGTTTGTTTCTGTGTAGGGGGATCACTATTTGGCCACTAAGAAACAGTCCTCATGGCGTCTTGGCTCCCTCCGCCTCGTCTGGGGTCCTCTTGCATCTTGGCTTTCTTTGACTTCCTTGGAAATCTGTTCTGTGGCTCAGTTTGGTCCCAGCGTCGCAGTGTATCATTGTGTAAACTTTTGCTTGCTGTAAATACCCTCTCAAAAATGTATTTAACCACAGATTTCAATCTGCAAATTATTAATGTTGAACCTCTTCGAAGAAGGACACAGTTCCAGATACCAAGCCAACATGAAGCTTTTACATACATCGGCTATGGCAGAACCAAATGAAAACGATTGCATTTTTCCCAGTCTCTAGCTTAGGGCTGTAATGATGATCTAATTTCCTAGTCGCGGTTAACATCATCATCTTCTATACTATGTGTCCCCCCGGGGCTGCGTTTGCCAGCATTGCATGGGGAGCCTGTTTCCCCCAGGCTTGTGTGTTAAAAGTGCATTGCGGGATGAAGGGACCGTGCTTTTTTGACGTGCCTCTGGCAGTGTGAGATGGCTTTGTTTTTCAGTGTCTTCTCTTCCTCTTCACCTATTTTAATGTAATTTCACAACTTAAAATACGTTCCTTTGTATTTGAACCTATGAAGAGAACGTGTGCATGTGTGTGTGGTAGATTAGGAGAGAGAAAAGGGCATGGGGAATGATATGTAGATTTTCTGGATGAAAAATTGGCCTAAAAGACAAATAGAAATACCGTTGGGGTACCCCTCAATCAGATATGAGAAGAATAGGTTAAGACTGGGCCTGAAGGTGGCGGAGAATGCCCCTCGCAGAAGCTGCTTTTAACTCCCGCTTGGCTTTTGGTCTCTTCCTGTGGGCAGGGGGAGTGGGAATTGGCAGTCCCGTGCCACGTGGAATTGAAGTCCGGAGAGACTGGCGGAGGCACACCCATGCCCAGGAATGCCACTTGACCGAGTGTACGGTGCTAACATCGCAGAATCAATTGTCGTGCTTTCTGAGAGCTCACACGAAAGTGTGTTGGGGAGGGAGGCGCCAATGTGGGAACAAAGAAGACAGAAAACCATAAAAATTCTGAACATTTCCATTGCTGTTTTTCATTCTCCTCAGCAAGTCCCTACTTTCTCTGTGACTGAAATCCTCAACTGGTAAAATGCTAGAATATGTTTTATCTGTGTACCTCAGAGTAGAAGGATCAGTACAGAGGAGAGAAGGAAGGGAACTAACATGCATTGTGCTTCCATGCATTTTCTCTTTTAATTCTATAATGTAGTATTTGTTAGTTAGTTGGTTAATACAGTATTGCAGATAACGTAAAGCTCTAAGAGGTGAGGTAAGTTATCAAAGACCAAACAGCAGGTAAGTGGTAGCTAGAATCCAGGCCCAAGTGTTGGGATTCAGAGTGTGTATTTGTATTAATATACACTCACTCACCCCCAAATACTGGTCCAAAGCAGAAAGTCTAGCTGTGTTAACCGTCACCTTAGCTTACTCTCTTTTACAGGCCAAACCCAGTGAATTAAATTAATTTTAGGCTGACAGTTTGGTGAGTTAGAAATATATGATATTGTCTTCTATTTTGATTTTTTTTTTGAAAGACGTCAAGGATTATTACAGTTTTGACATTTCTCCAATGCCAACACAACAGGAAGAGGACATAGCTTCATCTCTGCATTTATTAAAGTGCCATTATAACACTTAACACGTCTGTACACACATCTGTAAGGTATGGTGTCCAGCCTTTCCTGCCTTCACTCTTTCTCAAACAAAACAAAACATTAAAACAAGAGAGAGTGCAAATTAATATTTCATTAGAATATGTGATATTTTCTTTTCATTTTTGTGGAACATGTAAAACACGTGGAACTTGAAATAGAAAAGATTTACTGTTGATGGATAAATACACAAATCAGCTTTTAAATAACAGACGGTTTAACCGATGCTAGAGGTTCGGTTAGAGTTTTGCATATTGTTTAAATTAGCCCTATAACCTAGAGAGGCTCTTGCAGGAAACCATTGTAATTTTCATCCCTTACACTGGTATTTTCATGAGCTGAAGTTAGGTGTCCCAGGGGATGCTGGAATATCACTAAAACATTTCCTGAGCTCTCGCGAGCTGTACGTCGCATGCCCAAGTCTCCTCTCAGAAGAAGAGAGCTTTTGTTTCATTTTGTGAGGAAATAACGTTGCCCTCAAATGTATTTTTTTTAAATGGCGATTTAAAAAAATTACATTCAGAAAAAAAAATAGTTCAAGTAATTTATTCAGTAAAAATGTGCCATACTTACTTACTTACTTTGAAAAAGATCATAGGGATTTGATTATTTTTATTTGCCTTTTAATATCTATGTAATAAAGCAACAAATTCAAATTATTTGGTTAACCAAAGAGTTTCTGATGAATTATGAAATAAAGCGTCATAGGCATTTTTAGATAGAGAAATAAAAACACTTTAACTACATTTATTTTTATCAGAGATTCCCAAAGATTTGTAAGTTGTTTTTTTTTTATATAAAATTAAAATTCACATATGGTATTTGTCACAACCTTTTTACACTGATATATCCATAAAGTAACAAAACAGTGGTACCTTATTGGCTATTAATGCAACGTGAGACATATTTATGTTTGTAGCTTTGGCAGCTGGATGAATGGGTTTTCTGTTAAAAGAAGAACAAAGGTGTGTGAGAAAATAGTGAGCTGTTTGGGTCTTTTTAAGTTTGAGGTGGCTTGTGGGGCACTCACTAGTCATCACAGAGATGCCGGCAAATATCTCTAGGGAGGATTAGCAGGACCTGGTCTCCAAACATTGGTATAACTCAGGTAACATTTTGAAATCACCATATTCTCGTTAGGAAAGAATGCTTGATTATGTTAATTACAAAGCATGTCATATACACTGATTACTTTGTGATTTTGTGCAACAGAAATATCATTGCAAATTTTATTTAAATTATGCCACAGATTATGGCAGCAATCTGAAGAATGACATGTGACACAGCTATTTACCACGTTTCTGAGTGGAGAGCACTTCTGCGATTTTGGCCTTTTGGTTACTCTGGATGTATCTTGTGATGATCTTTCAATAATTTCAGTGACTCTGCTCTGGCTGCTGTCAGAGGCAATTTTATTTGCTCTCTCTCAGTTCCTTTGCCTGAGGACTCAGGCAAAGTCCCTCTGTTCCAGGGTCAGAGATAATGTGAGTTAACCACTAACCCCTGCAGTCCTCAGCTCTGTCCCCACACCCGACCTCTGTGGAATCTGCCTGAGTCTTTCTGTCGGAAAGATCTTGAGTACTTGAATATTTGTCAGATCTCTCCTTGCTGGAAAAATCTCTCTTATGGTTTCATTGCTCCAAGACAATGTTCTTCAAGCAGTTTTAACTGGCACTTGCAAACAGTTCTCCTGTCATTCATGAAACGTGCGTGCACACACACACACACACACACACACACACAGGCCCCAGATAGTCTCCTGATCAAAACAAAAACAGTAAGAACAAATCTTGCTGCTGTAACCTAAAAACTTCTTCAAGCTGCTACTTTGCTATCATGCTTCTTTAATACTCATTTTCAGATTTATTGGAAGCACATTTTAAAGCTACCTGAAATTTCCACTTTCTAATCACCTCTTCCTGTATTTCTCATAATAAAGCTACTATTCTCCAGCGGTTGCCAACAACATGCTTGTTGCCGGAGCAAACAGTGATTTGGTCAGTGTCACCCTCCTTCCCTTTTCTATAGACCGTGATGCTCCTGCTCGGTCCTTCGTAAAGCGCTGTCTTTCTGCGTGGTGTTTGCCCACCGCGGCTTCGTCCTGACTCATGCAAGGAGCCGAGCTTCGTGAAATGATAGACTTGGCGGGAACGTGGGCTGGAGGTGCTGAAGGAGGAGTGGAGAGGAAGGGCGTTTGATGTCACACAACACTGGCGTTTGAGGAGGGTCGGTTCTTCCTTGTGGGGGGAACCTCCCGCACGTTGGAGAATTTTCGTGTTCCTAACCTCTAGGTACTAATTGTTGGTTGCATCTCTGCCCCTCACCCATCATGACAACCCAAAAATGCCCCACACAACCTCAGATGTCCTCTACAGAGGTGGTACTGCTCTGCGCTGAGGGAAATGGGAAGTTATGGTTAACTTTCCCTCTGAGAGTCCTTAGCATTGCCTGTAAGACTTTTCTCATTTATTTCTTTTGAGAGACTAGTATAGTACGTAAGGTCCATCATCATTTATTTATTTCTATTACCCCTGTCACAAAATGTGCACCTCCCATATTATCCTATTCATACTTTTCCAAATATATTTTCCCTTTACTTCCAAACCTCTGTCTTTATTGATGTGGAAATGTCGTACTTGAGAGAACTCCTACTCATCTTTGGCTTTCAGGAAAACCTAACCTTGCTATGGAGGCTGCCTTACCACCTGCAGAGCGTTTATCATAGTGGAGTCACAGCCCATTTTCACATCTACCTCTTTCAGTAGCTCAAGGAAGAGACTCTGTTTTGTTTTTATGTCTGTTATAGTGTCTGGCACATACTGACCTCCATAAATATTTGCTGTTACGCAAACTGATGGTCGCCAGAAGGGAGGGGTGGGGGGAATGGGTGAAAAAAGAGAAGGAGAGTAAGAGGTAGGAAGAAAAAGTTTTGCTGTTATGTGACTAAAACAAAAAGGAAGGGAAGTATGGTAAGATTCATAAAAGATTTTGGCAGAAAAGAAGAAAGAGCTACGTTGAGTGGTTGTGAACATGGTAGAGAGAGGTGGTTATGTTAAAAACTTGAAGCGTGGAGGGAACTTTCACCGCTTTGTCCTGACAGAGGACGAGTCAACAAAGAGACTCTGAAGCAGCAAACACTCCCATCTGAGCGTAATTTGTCATTCAAGGAATTTTCAGAAACCCCAGAGAAAGGCTGAAAAAAGGTAAAATTCCCCAGAAACATGAGAGATTGTGATTGTTCAGAAAGATTTTAAAAGATTAGAATTGGATAAAGAGGAAGAGTTGTGGTGCCTCAAAACCAAAGTAAATTTTTTAAAAAGCAGTGAGCTGGGCCTCTTTAATGCAGAGATTTAAATGGATTTTGAGAATTTCATTTTTCATAGTCTCTGAGCCTCTTTTCTTTATCATCAAGGACATTTTAAAAATAAGCCCTTGTTTTAAAACTCAGCTTTTTCTAGTTACCAGATTATATTATCAAAAGTTTATTCCACTTTACTCTTATAAGCATGTCTTCAGTTCTCCATCCATTTACTCTATTCAGGCTCATAATAGTTGGCAGCCGGTTTGTGTAGAAGCTTTTTTTCTCTTAGCCTATAGGAAAATGTTGGATGTGATTCAGTGGGCATAGGCACATCTGCTGGTATTTCTCTGGCTTTAAATCATCACTTTATTGGTGCTATTGAAGCTTTTATGTGGTTCAAGAGACAGGATACCGATTTGCTTTCCTAGTGGGGTTCTAATTTTGTCCATAAAAATGGTTCTGTAGCTAATAAACCAAATCATTGGCCAAGGGTCTTTCCTAGTCTTCTCATTCTGCAGTCAAGAAGCTAGAAAAGAGATCTTTGCCTTGGGGCATTACAGTTAACCATTTAAGGAAACCTTGTTTGGAGACGAAGGTTTAGTTGATGCTTAAAACCAGATGAATTCCTTTTTTTCTTAATGCTTCTTTTTAATAATTTTATTCAGTAATTTTTGAACCATTAACTGCCTAAAAGTATATTTATATCTTTGTAGAAGAAAAAAAAAACACAGAAGCACTCAGGACTAAATAGCTATGACTGGTTGATATATATTCAAATTAGTGTCATTTTTAACACATCCTAAACAGGCAGGACACTCCTAAGTAGCTTAAGCAACCCTGTGTAAATCCTGAGGTGAATTTGTTGTCTTTTGCTCTAGGGTATGTTCCACCCACGTATTTTCCAAGATGAGATTGAAAGATATATGGATTGACTAATTGAATAAGAATTTATAAAATGAAAAAAAAAAAAGAATTTATAAAATGCTTACTATGTTCCAGGCAGTGAGTGTATAGAGATGAGTAAATAGAAATGAAAAAAATAGCTGTAATAAAAACTCAAAAGCCATGCAACAGAAGTGTAGAAGTCATTTTAGAAGGATAACTCTGAAGCGGGTATGATCTTAAGGTTGGTTAGCTCTCTTGGTAAGGGGCTGTCACCATGCTAATGAGAGCAGTTACCTGTACCTGCTTGGAGCACATAGCATTCATCCATTCTGTAGCCACAGACTGTATTCCCAGCCACAGTCTTGTGGTAAGCGAGGTACAGAGATAAAATTTCAGTGGACTGACATAAATCATTCTTGACCATAAGGAAAACCATTCCGTGTCCTGCTAGTTTTCGTTGGTGGTTTAGTATTACGATCTTTTTGTGTAGAAAATAATTTCCCCAGCATGTGTAAGAGAGAAACTATTTGAATTAATCATATATTTGGTATTTAATTGTCTTGGTTCCTAAAGGACACAGTGTCAAAATATAAACTTGACCCATCCAGGTCCAGCATCTTCCTTGTGCTTTTGTTTTAATTTTATAGAGTAAGTAGTGGTATTTATGATATGTGATTTTTTATGGATAAGTCCCTGAAAGGGGTTGTTACCTGCTAAGACATAGACATGACTGAGAATGGTTTTCACCGGAATTTTCCAGTTAGCCCATAGTTATGTCATAATCCTCCCTGTGACTACACCTTGTATTTATAACTCTGGTTCAGGGTCAGTGGTATCACCTACTAATCACTGGTCGGTCCATGATCACCCCACACTACAGCAAACTATACTGTAATTATTAAAATGAAGGGATTTAAAAAATGGGTGATCAATATATTATTTATAACAATTTTATAATTGTTAATTATTAATACATTCTTTATAACAAAGTTTTCAGTTCCTAGGTTTTTAATCATATTTGCAAAGTCCTCTTCACCATGTAAGGTTACATAGTTTCAGGTTCTGGGGATTAGGATATGGACATCTTGATGGGGTGGGGGGTCCATTATTTTATCTGTTACAGGTACCAAAAAGAAAAGTGTCTTAATCATTAAGAAATAGACCTTTATATCTTAACTAAACTGAATATTTTGACTAACATTTTAAATGCTGATTAATGTCAAAGGAAGATTGATATCAAAGTTTTAAAAATGAGATGGGGATGCATTTTAAGAATCATACAGGTTTTAGAGAATTATTTTTCA
This sequence comes from Eonycteris spelaea, assembly GCA_003508835.1. Lineage (NCBI taxonomy): Eukaryota > Metazoa > Chordata > Mammalia > Chiroptera > Pteropodidae > Eonycteris > Eonycteris spelaea. Next base: position 6,251,369 of record PUFA01000037.1, read on the forward strand.
AATAATACGTGCCTCTAAGAAGATTCTTGCGTATTCCACCTGAGGTTAAGGTTGCGTTCCCTTTCCCTCCCCTCGGCTGAGAGCCACTGTGTGTGATGAAAGACTCTGCTGATCGGAGTGTCTTGTGCGGATGCACCATACGCAGACCTGAAAAATGTTCAGTACCAGGGAGTTAAATTTTTGGTAAGAACTATCAGAAGGTTGAGCCATTAGCTCTATTTGGAAAATACCCACTGCATTCCAAATGCTAGTAATTTCGGACTCTAATGGCATTAGTTTACCACCGTCATGGCTGTTATTTGATTTCTGTAAACCCTTTGATAAGTAGACAGTTCTGGGAAGTGTTATGGTTTGCCTCAGTATCCAGGGTTTGTCTTTATTTGATAGATTCTCTTGCCATTTCTGTTTTCTTCCTCTAAAAAGAGCAAACTGTTTAAAAACTTTGTTGAAAATAGCAGAGGCATCTAACATGTCTATAGTGCAGCCACATTTTCAGGCTCACATTATGTATTTAGCTATGTCTTATTGAATGTATGCAGAACATTAATTAAAAAAAAAAAAAGCATTGTCATAGTATTGCCAAAACATGACCTTTCTAAGGCACATGAAAGTGTGCCACTATATTTAGAGTAGGGATTCTTAGATTAGAACCTTAACTTTTGGAATATTAATGTCAGTTCTGAGATTGTTTCCAATCCCCATTAAGACCCACTGTCTGTTTTCTGAAAGCAGCCCGAAGTCTTGGCTTTCGGTTGACGGAACGATGTGTTAGGAAGAAGTTAAGTCTACCTTAATGTGTGTACGCCACGTTGGACTCTACCAAAGGGTCGCACACCTGAGTATTAAATAGCAGTAGGGTTTTAAAGGTAGGAGTGGTCGTAGTTGAACTTGTGAAATCTCTTTCCCATAGTACTTGGCCACTAGCTGACAGAAACTATAGCGCCTTTGACTGACTTATAAATTTCTGTTGCCAACGCAAATATTTCAGTTTCCTTGCCGTCCAAGAAATGTATTTTTATCTTGTTACTTCATATAGTCACTGAATCCTAAAAAAATAGTCATTTCAACATCTTTTCCCAAGAGAAACCTTTTTTCCCAAGGAGCTGCGTCTTAACTTGGTTGTGTTACAAATCATCGGTTTCTGACTGTTGAAATGACCTTGTAGTTACATACTAAATTTGGTGCCCTCGTGCCAAAGACGCGGCTCAAGAAATCATGATGAGCATCTGGGAGCCAAATTCTACTTCTTAGTTCCTTTGTAGGAATGTCTTCAGTGTGGAGATGTCTTTTTCATTGCTAACATTCTCAGAAAAAGATGTGATCTCTGTTGACATTGATAGGTCATGAAGAGGAGCATGTTCAGCGTATGAAAAATAAGAATTTCCTCACCCCTTTAATCTTAGAAAACTATTTAAAGAGCCAGGGTCTTAAAGTTTCTCTTTTAACTTGCAACACTGATTTCTTCCTCTTGCAGGTTTTATAAGACACACTGGATAGCTTCAGCGAGGGTCAAGGACCGCGTGTCTTGTTTTCTGTTGCATCTCAAGGTCTAGTACAGAATAGGCACTCACTAGATATCTGTTGATTCCCTAGATGAATGTTAGAGTGGCACCTGCTATACTTAAGTCACCTTATTTTTAACTATGTGTTGGAAATCATTCAGTCATCTGTTTAGTCTTTAACAGTTACAACCTTGAATTTCCTCCTCTGTAAGCATATATTTATATTATATTATGTTATAAACAGGTTGTTTTAAAAATTAGTAATAAGCACCTAATACACAGCAAATACTTATTCAGTGGTAGGAAATTTTATTATAAATGGAATAATTACAATTTTAATTTTTTCATGTTTATATTGTTGTGTAAATAGATTTTTCACTAAAACTTTTTATGCATCAACGTATTTGAATTAACCACATTCAATTTATAAGTTGTTTTACTACTTACGAATTGTTTTATGTTAAAGAGAAAATAAGTGCCTACTATTGAAAATATATTAGGCCATCTATGAGTCACAAATATCTGGTAACATCTCTTCTGTTTTATTTTTGTGGAGAATAAAGTTTTTTTTTTTTTTAAATATAGATTTATATGGCAGCTGAGAAAATAAACTACATTGCACAAAGTAAAAGATGAGCTGCTTTGGACACATTTAAAAATAAAACAAAACAACAGTTACATCAGAACAAATAAGCACAGTAGCATATGGCACATGGTTTAATACCAGGTACCCAGAAGACACTGCATTCAATTGAATTGAGCAGAACAACTCCTACCCGAATGAAAGTTATATACTACTTATGAACGTCTTGCCTGGTTAGCATTTGGTCAGTACAGTCATTCTCCCCTTATCTGTGGGAGACATGTTCCAAGATCCCCAGTGGTTGCCTGAAACCACATATGTTACCAAACCCTACAAATACTGTGATTTTTCCTATACGTAACCATAGCAAAGTTTAACTTATAAATCAGGCAATTTCACAGATAAAAGATTAATTCTTATCATAGATCTTGACCACCTCAGCATACAATTTTTTTTTTCTTTCATTATTAAGTTGAGAACTTTTAACTTTTCACCTACAGGAAGCACTTTATGGCTTCTCTTTGACATATTCACGTTATCAGCATCACTATTCTTGCACTTTGGGGCCATCATTAAGTAAAATAAGGGTGATCTGAACACAAGCACTATGATATCGAGAGCGTGGATGGGTAGGTAGGTGGGCAGGTGGCATCTACAACATGGAAATGCTGGATGATTCACGTCCCCAGTGAGGGACAGAGTGGGGTGGTGCGAGAGTTTATCATGCTACTCAGAATGGCACACAATTTAAAGCCCATGAATTGTTTTTTGGGGGAAATTTTTATTTAACGTTTTCTTTAACCTTGGGTAACTGAAACAATGGAAAGCAGAACCGTGGATAGGGCACTACTGTCATTCAGAAGGCTTCGTGTTAGTGATGAGCGCTGAAATGGAAGAAAGCCAGTTGTGTGCTAAGAAAAAGAAATATCCTAGAAAAATAATGGCCCAAATGAATGGATATCTTCTCCATTCCTTGAGATCTCAGCAACTGCGGGTGTTCTGATGGTTGAGTGCTCTGAGCTTCTAGTTTGGTCGTTCACTTTTTTTATTTAACAAATATTGCTTCCACCATGTGCTAGGCATTCATTTGGCACTGGGATGGTTGAAAAGCAAAAACACATGTGGAATGACAAATTGATTAAACAGTCAAACAGTTGAAAATGTAAAATGCAACCTTGAGAGCATGACGTAGTTGGGGGATTCCGGCAAGGCTTCCCCACAGTAGTGACGGCAAAACATGCCAAGGAGGAATAGGAGTTAGCCAGAGAAGGGGCAGAGGGAAGAACACTCGAGGGTAAAGACACACAGGGAAAGCCCCATGGAATAAGAGTGCAGGGCGAGTAAGAGAAACTAAAGGAGAAAATTAGGGATAGCTGGAGGAATAGGTAGAAGCCACACCATGCAGGGGTGTTTTGGTCCATGTTTAGGAATTTTAACTTCATCCAGAGAGCAGTAGGAAGCCATTGGAAAGATTTTTTTAAACCTATTTTTTATTTTTTTATTATTATTGTTATTATTATGTTTAAATCCTACAGCACCTAGTATCCCTAGGTGATCTCCCATCCAAGTACTAACCAGGCTTGACCCTGCTTAGCTTCCGAGATCAGACAAGATTGGGTGTATTCAGGGTGGCATGGCCGTAGACAGGAAGGTTTAATGGGTAGGTAATATGATCAGGTTTATATCTCAGAAAAATCACTTTGGTTCCCTGTGGGGAATGGATTAGAGAGGAGTTTACAGCAAATGATGGACAAAATGTTAGGCACTCTATTAATAGTCCAGGTCCCCTAAGAGATAAAATGATAGAGCTGGGACTAAGGTCATGGTTGGGGAGAGAGGGAAAAGCGGAAATGTTCGAGAACTAATTAATGGGTAAAATGCTTTGGGTTTGGTGACGTTTAGGTAATGGTAATGGAGGAGTGAGGCCGAGGGATGAATAATAATAATGATAATGAATAACGATAACTCCTAAGTTTTTTATTGTGCAGATGGATGAATGTAGATACTTTTGTGAGATGGGAGGCAATGGACGAGAACCCGATTGGAGGGTAGATATAAAACCATAAGTTGTTCTTTTAATATATCGAGCCATAGTAACTTAGAGACATGTTAATAAAAATGTAGACTAGAGATGTTCATTTGTGAGACACCGTTGCATGGGTTTTAACTGAAGTTATTGGCATGGGTGAGATCAGCCGGGGAGAGTGTAGGTAAGATGGCTCAGGAAGGGGCCTTTAGGAATTGCAGAATCTTTACTGGCCAGGTGAGGAAGAATGAGCATGCCACTAAGAGACCCAGAATCAGAGATAAAAGAGGAGGAAGAAAAGCAGGAGAGTGTTATGTCAAGGTCACCAAGGAAAGAAAATGTTTCAGGAAAGAGGGAGTAGTGCCAAATGCTGTTGAGAGATCTTGCAAGACGTAGCTGAAAAGTGCTTATTTGATTGAGTGTGATGAAGGTCACTCGTGACTTCACCCGGAGCTGTTTTGGCGAAGTGCTGGAGGACGAAGCCAAATTTGACTGAAGCTGAGACTTCAGAAGGAGATGGGGAGATGGAGAGCACAGACCATATTTTGACAAATTCGTCTGTAGAGAGGAAGAGAAGGATAGGATGGCAGTGGAGGAGAATAAGGAGAGCAGGGAGGTGGTTCTTTTGTTTTTGTTTCAATTGGAGAAATTTGAAAGGTTTAAAAATTGATAGATGGTCACAGGGATGGGAGCCCGGCATAGGGAATGCAGTCAGCAGTATCGTAATGGCCAGAGGGACGATAGAGTGATCAGGGAGATTGTTTCATAAACTATATATATGTCTAACCAATATACTTGCAATTAATAATAATAAAATAAAATGCTTAAAAAAAAGCTGATGGGTAAAAGGGAGGGCTTAGATATATACAGTAGAGAGATTGAATAATCCTGAAAATACAGCGCTTGCTGTACGTTTAGAAATTAGATTTTTCTTTTGGTTTCTAGAATCCGATTGCTGATTCTTACCAGCCTGTAAGAAGAGGGCTGTCAGGATTTTCTGTGAACTCCTTGCCCCACTGAAAGTTCCCTTTACACAAGAAAGATTGTCCTCTTCATTAAATGCACCACTAAGCCTAGCAGCACCGAGAAAAAGAGAAAGAAATGACTTTGGGGAGTAAAAATGGTGAGATAAGAAAGGAAAGGAAAAATAAATCCCTCTAAACTTACTTTAACCTTTATAAACACCTTCAAACATATATATTTTTTGACATTTTTATAACGATAAAGTAGTCTCATTACAAACACCATAGTAACTTAAGTCTATAGAAGCAAAGATGCATATTTGTGGAATTCAGGCAACATCTGGTTCTTTAAGCTGAAAGAGCCATTCATTTTTTTCAATAGCCACTTTTTTCCAGTCAGTTTATCTTCCAAAAGAATTTGTTGTAGGGGGGTAAAAGAAGTTGAGAAAACAAATCTCTTAATAGTACATATTCTCCCAACGTTTAAAGAATAAGACAGAAAAAGGATGAGGCAAATAAGGTCCTTTCGAATAGTTGGTACCTGCCTGGAAAGAGGGAAGAATTAAGTTCAGTTCCAGTTGTTTTACTATTTCCTTAAACTTCAGATACCACTTTGTATGCCGTTTTCACCATTTATGTTAAAACCTTCTTATCCTCCCCTAAAATCCCCACTAAATAGTTGTATAAAACTGGAGATAGTCTCCTGTCACTTTTGTTATCTATAAAACAAAGGGACCAGAGGAGATGACACCCAAGTTTCCTTCCTCATCAGAGATGCAAGGACTCGGTGAACCTGGGTCTGCCTCTCGGCCATCACGTTCATTGTCCTCACGACGAGAGGCTTCTTGGGTCCTTTGGTTACCTGTTAACAAAAATGAGTTGTCTTTATTTCAGAAATATCCCTCTTAAGGCCCCAGACATGTGAATTGATACAGGAAAGAGATCATTTTTGTCTATCTCTTCCCACACCTCCTAAATCAGTTGGGTCACAAAGAGTTTGTAAGTCAGTGTGTTTGTTATGCTTATTTGAAAATTAAGAGAAATGGCTAAAGACTGTACACCATATATGCTTTTAAAGTAAATTCTTAGTGATCAAAGTATGGTTGTGTGAACTCCAAAGTGAGTAACACTAATAATTATACATAGAGTATCACAAAAATAGCTCCAACAGACCCTTATTTGGTATAACCTCTGCTGAGACATCGACTGTTTTACATGTTACAACTGCAGTCAGTGTGATCATGATTTTGTGTTTACTGAGTTGTTGTGTTTGACAGTCTTCTGGAATACTTATTAGCTAAATTCAGATATCTATATCTTTCTTATAAATATCTCGAGTGCTTCACTGACTAATTAAAGAAAAAGAAAGCCCGATATACTCATACTCATAGTAGAGTGTGAGATCCTGCGGGATCTCAGGAGTGACCATGGAACCCCATCCCAAAGACGCTGTGAAATTTTGTTATATTTGCAGTTGTTAAGAACACTTCCGTGACTTTCAACTCAAAGCTTGCATGTGCTTGAAGATGGGTTCCTTTAGCACCAAACAGATCTCCCACCCCACTTCCACTTATTACATCATTATCTAGCTGTTATTCTCACCTTTATGACATTTCTTAAGTGTGTCCTTATCTTGACCTGATGCTGAGGAAATTCTTATTTATGTCTTTAGTGGTTTCCTGTCCTGACTATACAAGTTTCTCTTTTAGAGTCCTCTAACTTCTTGCTCTCTAAACTTCAGAGGGGTCTTAGAATGACATGGCGAAACTACAGATCCCTGCTCTTGGAAAGATTGTGCATTCTGTTGAAGTAATAATGTCTACTGGCCTGGTGTTTTTTGTTTGTTTGTGTGTTTTTTGTTTTTTGGTTGTTTGTTTTTTTAACTACACTGTTTCCCTATTGACTTATTATAGTTGTTTGGTTAGAAAGCAGATGAGACCAGCATTTGGAAGGAATAGTACATCTGACAGATTCTATTGGAAACTGTATCCTGAATCGTTTCAATTAGATTTTCAGTGGGGAAAGTTATTATGATGGTACATTTTCCTTAAATCTATAGTAGACTTTCATTTAAGTTTCATTTACCTAGCCCTGGACTGGAAGGATGAGAAAAGTTTGGGAAATATAACCGTGTTTCTCTTTTTTAAAAGACATTAAAGTGATTTTCACAGTTATAGTAGAATACATAGCATTTTATATTATATTTCTAAAGTTTTTTTTTTAATTAGTGATCCAACCCCCTCCCCCCCAAGCATGCTTATGAAGTGGACAACTGACAGTTGGCACCCCCCCACCCCACCCCCACCACCATTCCACAGTATCAAGTGTAGAGGCCGAAGTTCAAATATTTTACCTCTGGAAATAGTAAAATTTTCATTGTTATGTAATAACATTTTGGGAGATATCTCAATCTTTCTGTGAAAGAAAGTAACTACCAAATAAAATTTGATTCACACTTCATTATTAATAAAGAACAAAAAAGGAATATATATATATATATATATATATATATATATATATATATATATATATAGTATCTTCCTCAAATCATCTTTAGGAAAACTTCTCATTTTTCTGAATGAAATGTTTTAACCGTTTGATCTTTTTGTGAATTTATTCTTGGAAAACAGGATTTTGCTCTAGCATATTTGCTATCCCCACCCTCCACTCCCTCCACCCCGCCCTTTTCTCTCTCTCTCTCTGTCTCTGTCGCACATCTGTCTAACCCTCATCCGTGGAGTACAGAGGATACTCCTGAAGATCGTGTGGGCAGCTCAGCACGTCAGCTCTACATCCTCCCAATGTCTGTAGAGCCAATACGATAGTTGATCCTAGTGCAGCAAAACACGTGCTAACCATTGCCATTTGGTGCCACGTTCATTCATGATTGTGGCATGGCTCATTTTCCATTAAAAAAAGGTGAGGGTAACAAAAGGGAACTCTGTTGTTTTTGTTCCTGGGGAAAACATTCCTCGATTGCAGAAAAGTCACTCTAGCTGAGGAAATGAAGAGCCGGCTGTAGAGCGAATCTAAGCACACACAAACTTGACTTAACGGTGATGACGGTAGTAATAGGTGACTTTTTTTGAGACCTTGACACACACTCATTATCACTGTTCTAAATGCTTTCATTTATTAAGTCATTTAAATGTACAGTCATGCTGCAAAGTGGTTCTGGTATTTAATAGATGAGAAAACGGCACCAAGAGGTTAAATGCTCTCACAGCTAAAAAGAGGCCGAAATGGGGTTTGAACACGGTCTGACTCTAGAGCCCACATTCTTAAGCCAGCAGACTTTCCTGCCTCTGCTAGCTTGTGAGTGCTTTTCTCGGGCTTACATAATATATTACTTTTGAGGTCTAACAGGAGAAGTTTCATTCAGCAGTATTTACTGAGTATCTCTCATGTATGCTGGCATTGCTTCTTGCTTCATTTACCTTTATAAACTGTCTTACTTCTTGCAAAGAGCCTTTCTATTTTTTAGAGTTTGACAATTAAATGTAACTCATTATGAAGATTTGTATTGACGTAATATCATGAATACATATGTAAACTGGCCACTGTGTTTTGGTTTTATTTAACTTTATTTGTTGTGGTTTAATGCAGGCACTATACTAAGAGGGTTGAATTAGTCTTGTTTTGAGAAGCTTCCCATTCTCATTTCCTGTCTTGTAAATTTTTTTCTTAACATTTCATCAGTGGAACAGTTGGGGGTTTTCCCTCACTTATAGAAAATATTTAATATTATGCATTTGACTTTGAAATAACTTTAATTTCACTAGAATTTATGATTATAACAGTAATTAGTAAAAGGATAGATATATAAGGTTTGAGCTACTTGTACATTGAAGATTGTAAAATAAAACTTGTTTTCTTTTAAAATAAAGTCCTTACCCAGCTATCTGAAAACATTCACAAACCCTGAATGATGTGAAACATTTTCACACTTCAGTGTGATTGTTTCCTGAGAATATTACGTAGTCCTTGTAAAATAAAGTCACATTTTGGTATCATAAAGTCAATATTCAGACTTATTCCATTCTGCCAGTCCTCTACCCAAAATTGCATGTAGTATTTTGGCTCTATTCAGATGTTATACATTCTACATAATTCACAAACAAGAAGATTGCTTCTCAGAACATGAAGATTAAACCTCATTTAGGAAAACAAACTACCCCATTAACATATCTACTCACATGCAAACACGTACAAACTTCACACACACATGCACACATGGTCATGTACACTCACGTACATACACACACTCACACAGATTTACAGACATGCTCAGTATACTCACAGACACACACTAACCTACAAATACAAGCATACATGTGCACATACACATACAAACTCACTAATTCACATGCATAGAGATGCTCATAAACACATATGTGCATACATCCTCACACACACATATTTTAAAGTAAGACTAGTTTTGGCCAAAGACTGATCTTGGATGACTTCTTTTTGGTCTTAGGATTCAAGAACTCCTTTAAAATAAGCTTTCCAACATTATTTATAATTTGCGAGAATGAGCCTTGCATTCCTATCTTTAGTATCACTTCCTTCATGTTTATGAATTTTATATCTTTACATTGGATTCTTTCCGCAAAAATTCTTTAATGACAAGACAACTTCTTTTTTCCCTTGTGGTCTGGAAGATAAGAGCTAAATTAAGTAGTATAACTCCACTAATTTTCTAAAAAATAAATACCTTGGAAACACTATTACGTTCAGAAAAAAAAGTGACAGAAATTTTCTTCATTAGAAACATTTAAGGCATGAAAGTTTCTGGTCTAATTTCTGGTATAGAGAGACAGTTCTGGTCTATATTAAAATTTCCAAATAATTATAAAAATAACTAGTTGAAAAATCACTTAAAACCCAGCAAATTATGTCTATTTTGTCTTTGTTATTGTTTTTACTGTGAACCATTTATTAAATTTTTGTGTGGATTGTGATGCTTCCTACAAGATTTTCTTTTTGTGGGAATAAACCTACCAATGCATTTTACATTTTATTTCAATCTTTGCGACTTGATAAACTGTGAAATAAGGGGATCCTTCAGAGTGCGTTCTGCTTCCTCTACTCCTCAGGCATCTGAATGACATGAGAGGTTAATTGTTCATTTTTCTTGGAAGGTCAGTATTTCTTCTTGCGAATGTTAATGATGTGTATGGCATCCAAAATGGATCTTTGGGCAATTCTTATAAGAGTCAAAAGTATTCAGAAGGGAAATAGCAATGGGCAGTACGTAATGGACTTGGTCTTTGGAATGGATAGCTATTAATTTATACCAGATCACTCATTCAAGGTTACTTTATCCACCCTCCTCTTCTATCATCCAGAGCCAAAGGATTCAAATGGGTAATTACCTTTCGTCACATTATATTTTGACCTACCTTACAATAGCACTTGGTATAGGATTTTTCTCCCAAAGGACATATAACTACTTTATTAACATCTCTTTCATTCCTAACATATGTTCAAGAATAAAATAGAAGCCAAATATTTTTCTTTACCATAGTAAAAATCCCATTTTACAGACAGGGCTGGACACTCAGGCCGTTTTCTGGAAAACAGACTTTGGCAGTTTCCCCAAGAATTTCGGTTTTGTGATACTCCCTTTTAATAAGCTTTATTAATGAGAATCTTTGAGATACTCATGATTAACAAAATTGTTTTCTTCTTCTGTCTGTTAACCATTACATGTAATTTTATGTACATACATATACACATGTGAATATATATACATATACGTGTGTGTGTGTGTGTGTGTCACTAGGCATTCCTAAGCACTATATATAAAATAATTTCAGGCATTCCTTAAATGCCAGCCATGCATCTTATACTCAGTTGGGTGATGAAGATCATGTTGATAAAAAGGTGATCCTTGTCCTTGGACATTTGGCATTCCTGGAAATAATATTAAGTAGAATCTTAACATATTTTCCGACACGCGTATGTTGGATCAGCCAGGTATGAACCATTCTAAAGTATTTAGATCTTGTCTACACTTATCAGATTCAGTCATTAGTCACCACTTCGGAAAGTTTAAGATACGTTCTGAAGCGATTCAAACTCCTACCACCACCCACTGGAAACCTCAAAATGTTTGTTGCAGAAGTTAGTCAATCCTGGGTAATCGTTATTTTTCTCTTTGGTATCAATTTTTATTCTGTATTCTGGAATTCCTTTTGGCCCTACTTATGTTAAGTCTTATCTAGTGAGGAGATTAAAGGTGAGGTAGTAAACTCTTGAAGATGCAAGCTCAACATTGAAGCTCTTTTCGAGGATTATTAACAATTGCAAAGTAATCTTTGGACACTGTAGCACTGCAAAGCAGAGAGAGTCAGGCTCCTTGGAGCCTTCATCACACTGTTAAATGCCGTGAGGGATGAGGCATTCTGCATTCAGAGTATTCAATCTGATCTCCTTTCATCTATTGATTTTTTCATTGATCAGTGAGCTCACAGTATTTCAGTAGTGCAACTACATCGTAACTGAGTTTAGAAAATTTTCCTTAATGGTTGGGAAATTTTTCCTTAATGGTTGGTGTGTACTTGCACACAGAGTTTAGGAAAAGATGGAAATAAAACTTATCAAATTAGACTCAGTGAACATTTTAAGTCTAAAAGAAAAAAAATGATTTGACTCGATAGAAAGATCCAGAGACATCACAGTAATGACTGAAAAGTAAAACCCAAAAGTAAGAAAACATGTGTCAGTATTCTATTTGCGGAATATATATATATATTTTTTTATGATTTGATGGTGAGTTCTTAAATATAGGTAGTTTTGCACATTATATAAAGATGGATCCAAACTGCTGTATGTAGTAAAATGAAATATTTCATCCTCTGTTTATGGACAACTTTCAATATATTCCTAAAGAGTGACAGTTGAATAAAAGGCCTCTGTGCATGTATGTGTGTGCACAACATGGGAGACCATGAATTCTTCCCACAATTATTAAAATTTATAAAGTACATGGAAAAGAAAGGTTGTACAAGAAATATTGATTGGAAAGTATCAAATGTATAAGCTCATTAACACTAAATTGGTAAGTTTTATTTTTCAAAGTTGAGCTGAGTGGTGGTTTGAGAAAAAAATATTGAGACATTTCAACATTGTTTGCTTATGGAAAACATTTGTAATTCTGTTAGCAAAGACAGTGTCAAAAATCTAAACGTTTTTCCCTCAACATCTGTATTTGCTTATTAAAAAACACCCCACACCCCCAGTCTCTCAAACCAGTTAAGTTTGTCACGGAATGTTTTTCAAGTGTAATGAAATGCAATCTCAAATATTTCGTGCATCTATGAGTTTTAGTCTGATTTGTTTATTTCTTTTTCACATGGTCTTACATTTAGGACTTAAGATAGGAGTGGTCTAGTGTAATTTTGAAAAAATGCTTAAAGAAAAAAGTCGTTTTGAAATCTCAATCTGAAGGTCAGAGTAGATTAGCTTCTCCCACACAGACTTCACAAGGAACTGAGTGCGCCCCATTCTCTACAGGAGTTCTGTTGAGGAACTTCATGTATTTACTCGGAGCCATGATACCTGCCATTCTCCACATACCAGGCTACTTGAAACAGGGAAATATGATTTTGATAGAAGTGTGTGAGGGTCTCTTGGTAAAACCATTTTTCTCATGAATCTGATTTTTAAGCTAGGAGACTGACAAGAAGAGCAATATGATCTCTTTTCTGTCCTCTGAAAAAAAAAATGCATGTATAAATACATATGCATATGCCTTCTCTGAATTACTTTAATTAAAATGTTGAAAGTATACGAACTAACTCAAGATCTTCCTTCTTGACATGATTTTTGCATATTTTTATTTTTAATACTCGTTAGATATTTTAAGATTGCTTCAGCTAATGAGATGAGCTAGTTTCGAGGGCATTTCCCTAAAAATTTTAATGTTTTAGGAAACTGGAGACAGATTTAATAGTGTTACAAAGGTCATTTATTTTTAATTTAAGGCAGGCCCTGTGAACTAAAGCTCTAGAAGTCTCAGCTTTTAGTAACCCCATCAGCTAATCTCTAGGTAGTATATGATTATTTCATATGGTCAGCTTTAAAAAGATTTCCATCGCTTAATAATGTATTGTTATTTTTAGGGCAAGATGTAAGTGATGATAACGAAGAAAGAAAAGGCAATGAATTATTGATTGGTGGATGGGTAATTACAGCTGTGCCTTGTCTATATTATTTGGCTGATTTTCTCTCAATCAGTATCTTTCTACTGAAATAGTAATTTTAGTATTATATTTGATATGTTTGACTGAAAAACATAATACACATATATATATACCCATATGCACATGTGAGCACTCAAGTCAGTGGAAAACACATACAGAAAAGATTGGATCATCTTAAGAGCCAGTTGTCATGGAAAAATGAATATAAATTTGGCTTACTGGAACTATTTCTTAAAAAAAAAAAAAAAGGTGTGTTGCCCTGTGTAGCTCCAATAAAAATTAAGTGATTTCTTATTTGTAGAACCTTTCAGTTTTTCACATTATGTGTTGGTTATACAACACATAATAGTTGAGTTTTAAGAAGTGAAAATTATATTTATCATCTGCTGCTTCCCATTACAGTGCCCACTTTGTGCACATTTAAAGGTAAATATTTAATGTAGATATTAGGTTTTTGAAAGTTTGTGTATTTGTACATAAAGTACGAATAATTGAATAATTGAAGGAAAGTATTGAAAATGACTCTGGCAATTTAGATATTCACTAACTTGCTTTCTAGCTCTTAATTATTCCAATATTGACACTGTCTTACTACACACACACACACACACACACACACACACACAACCTCCCACACACACATATTTTTCATTGATATGCATCATATTCACCGAGATGGGGATGAATTCTAACTCCTTTTTAATGTAAGAGAGAAAATATTTGTAAATTTCCAAATTTACAATGCTATAGTTTTACAGAAATAACTATAAGGAGTGTTCTCTATACGTGTACATGGGTACATTTTTCACATGCTTTTCTCGTGAGAGCATTTCCTGATTTCCTCACTGTATCTGATTGAAATGATAGCAACAACCCAAATCAGAATTTGTTTAATTTTTGTTCCTCAACTGCTGTTAAAGTCCACATCTGTCTCGCTCACTTCTGCTTCCCAGGGCCCAACATGGCACTTGACCCATAATACGTAGGTGCTCAATTAATATTTGTGAATGAATGAATGAATGATATATACTTAATTATATAACGTTTGTTCATTTATTAAAATTGAAACATGAGTACATGGGAACAGGGCAAATTTAGTTTAATTACTGGGGTTTTGACGACCTGGTTTAAATGTGAAAATTTAATCCAGGATAGAAACTTATAAAATAGCAGAGTAATTTTTCAAAAAATTTTACTCTTGGACACATTTCAAGCGAAATCAAATTTTAATTATTCTTGTAAAACATACTGGCTTTAGGTCAGTTTTGAATAAACATGTTTTCTAAGATTCGCCTGCTAAAGGTTTTTAACATGGGTCTAGAAGTACCAATAGGTGGCGCTGTACCCCAGTGCCGAATAACAAATTACCTCCTTGGGAGGGTTGACTCTTGTGGTAGAACCAAAACCCTGGTCAATCATTGTATAAGTCATTTTATATATTGTGGTGTGAAGCACACGTCTTAAGTTCTGTATATGCATACTATGACCATAAATTGGAGTTTCATAGGAAACATTTTTTACTCTTTTACGTTATTCTTGGATTTGAACCAGTTGTAATTTTGCTATATTACATTTGATTTACCTTGAATGTATACTAACAAAATACACACACCAGGAACTGAAACAAAAAAAGTAACTGCAAAACCAAGTTTAGACTCATGAAGAAAGAATTAAGAAGTGATGAGTGGATGAGTAAGATATGGAGTTTACTCAAAAATGACAGAGAAACTATAGCTAATTTTGCATATGGTTAGTTCACATACGCATGTTTGGCTTATGTATCACTTCCACATGTATAACATTTTGTTATTTACTATTGAAGATACTGCGTATTTTGTTCTGAGTTATAAAATGAAATTCCAAGGAGTAAGATGGTAGTTTTAGGTGTGAATAGGCAAGTTTTTAACCTGTCATTGGGACAGAAGTAAAGCTAGAACCTGACATCTTGAGAATGGAAAAAGCCTTCATGTTTGAATTGTCTTCTTCCCTTAAACCAATGATTGTAGAAGCTTCTCTTCTGAAGAAATTCTTGATAAGCCTCTGACTTGAGTGTTAAATCCTCTTGCTTTTTAAATAGATGGTGTTTTTCTGGAACATCTGGTACTATAACATTAACATTCAGTGCTAGAAAAGGGTGGGGCAAATCTTTCCCATGTATACTGGTTTCCACAACACAGCACAATAAACTTTACTAGACAAATAACTAGAGTTGTGTTTTTCTGAGAAATTCAGTTCTACCTGGATATAGTTGAAGATGAACATGTTTTCACGCTTCTTTTCTTATGTAAGCAATAATTTAATCAAGCTATGTTATACATTTCCTTAATCTATCACCATAGAAGCTATGTTTGTTTGTTTTTTAAAGAACTACTGCTAGTTAGTTTGATATATATATTTTTTTATTCACGTGCAACTGTATAAATATTCATGATCATTTTAGACATTTTCTGGAGTTTAAAATTAAGTTTACTAGTCTATATGTGCTTTCCAATATTTGTCACTCTTTTTTGAAAATAACATTTTTTTTCTATTTGTTATTTTCTGTTACATTTTCTCATTGTCCATGAATTCTCAGATATTACATACATCTGTATCCTTATATCTGTTCTTTCAGGAGCTAAAACAGTTTAGTCAGATATTGCAGAAAACTGCCTCATTAAAATTGATTATTTTTCTCTGTCTTTCCAATGATTTTGCTTCTTTTTCTCTGATTATAATTTTTAAAATACTTCCTCTAGTCTTCTTAAATATTTTACTTTAAAAAATATTCTTCTTTCGTTGTTTAGAAAGAATTGGAGAAAGAAGCAATCTTTTTAAAAAATTGCCCCCAATATTTAAAAACGAGAGAAATCCAAAACAAATCAAGGAATTATATTCAACCACTGCTGTTTTCACAGTGGAATAGTCAATAAAACAATTTAATATTATGAAGCCCAACCAAGATTCTGAAATATAATTTTATTTTCCTTTTATTAACAATGTATCATGCCATATAACTTTTTAACATGACCTCTTAAAGGTGCAGTAAGACACAGAAGAAGAGAAAACTCAGAGAAGGAGCAGGAAGTAGACAAAGGAAGTAGCAGAAAGGAAAAAAAGCACAATGAAGTATGATAAAGGAGGCAAAGGGGACCAGGAACCACTGCCAATGGGCCAACAAATATGTGCATGCTGTTTGTCTTTGATTGGAAACTGTCAGCAGGGGCCAGATATAATCTTGAGGTTACCTAGTTCTTATCCTTTGAGAAACAAAATTGGCTTGTGGCAAGGATCCCAAATGACATGAGCCTTTTCTTTCTTTTCGCCCAGATCACCTCACCAGTAGCTTTATTTTTCCTTCACAAGGGTGATTAAAGTAATTGGGCCATACAAGTTGGGACTGAATTTTGCTGTATTCATTTTACAACCCAAACCATTCTTCTGTCCCTTAAGCTGGGATTTAAAATGATAAAGCTGAGACGGCCCCAATGCTACATATTCTTAGCTGGTAGAACAGATCGCCAGCAGACCTAGATCAAAGTAGTCAGAAGAGAAAGATTTGTTCCCCAGTGACTTCAGTTTTCAAGGTAATCTCTCTTTCTCTGAAATTAAAATTGTTTCCTTTGATTCAAAGAGGGCTGCAAATAGTAAATGTTATAAAATATAGTCTGAAAAATGTGTTTAAGCTTGAGGTACACGTTGCTCTTTGCAGCTTTGGGATTTAGGGGATTAATGTGATTAAAATCAAGCTGAAGGCAATTAGCCACGTGCATTTGAGTCATTGTGGGAAACAATATGGATGGAATATATAATATTTTAATGCCATTTAGCACTATTTTCTGGTTCTGAAGTACTTGAAATAAACTACAAGTGAAATGGACCATCTACTGCTTTGAGCTGGATAAAGATCCTTGCTCAGGCAGATATGAGCATACTGATTTTTACATATAGACTTGTCATATAGACATTTCCTTTGCCAGTTCTGATGATCAAATTTCAAACTTTTAAAATTAAACACCCTCATTGATAAAAAAGTTGAGTATAAAACTGTAATAATATGTATATTAACTCAATCATGTGCATGTACTATTGTAATAAATTATATTAACTTGAAACAGAAAATGTGAATGTGGTTGAGATAAATTAATAAGAGCAGATATTTCTTGCATACACATATACTTGTGCGCACTTTTGGGATGTGTGTTCCTCTAGAGACCGTCGATATGAGGAACTGCATTTTCTGGCATAATGTAACTAAAGGTACATGCATTGAGAGGAATTCTGAAGTTAGCTCCAAGTCTTGTTTTTTGCTCTTTTTCAGTTCATAGTAACTATACGTCATTAGGTATTTGCCATATGTTTGATCTGGGGACATGAATTTTCATATGGGTCGAACAGTTAGGAAACCCATATTCAATCACGTATTAATAAAAGCTAATAGATAATAACCAAGTTTAAGGTTAGCTTCCTGTCATCCCTACTGAGTTGCAAACAACAGCATACAATTTCTCCCCAACCCCCACCCCGAATTGATATATGTAACTCTTGCAACGAAACCAGCTTTCTAGAATGTTATTCACTGAGATATGTGAGTCTGGAGTATACTGTGTGTGTGTGTGTGTGTGTGTGTGTGTGTGTGTGAGAGAGAGAGAGAGAGAGAGAGAGAGAGAGAGAGAGAGAATACGCTTAGAGCTAAGGGGCTAATCTGATAGTACCTTAACTTTTTGAGCTGAGGAAGAGGTTTAGCAACCCATGGGAGGTTTAGGACCCGCCCATGGTCCCCTTTGGCTTGGCCAACTTGGAGAGGGCTCAGGGAAGCCAAGGAGAAGGCTAGGCATTGGGGAAGTAGCTGGGCAGCAGAGTTGATTCTGTAGGGATGAGAGAGAGTGGGCACTGCTCTGGTATGTGAAACTATTACCTGTTGATTTCTTTGCTGTAAATGAAGCTTTGTGTACTCCCCTGTCGCCAGGAAAGTAGGAGCCCCAAACATGTCAGAACTGGGTGTTTTAGCTCCTGCTTGCCCGGTCAGCGTTGTTTTATAAACCTGAAGGACTCGATAATGTTCACTGAAAATCAAATCACACTTTCTTCCCATAATTACATTACTGTACTTGCTTGAGTCCATTGGAATATCTAGGAGTGCTTTCCTGCAGCCAATGACGGCTTTTAACTAAAGGATCCGCTTTAAACAAAATCTATTTTGGCCAGTGTTAGAAAGTCTCTTTGAATCTGTTTCAGTGAGATTCAATGGCATATTGGTTGCCCAACAGGACTTAATGCATCCAAAATAAATAAAATTTTAGCTGAAGATGTGGACTTCCTCATTTATGATTTCATAATTGTAAAAATGGGTAGTGTTTTTCCTGACAGAAAACACCCGTGCAGTGGGTAGGAAATATCTTGTTTGACAGAATACTTCAGATTTGGGATTTTTGGTTTGTTTGCTTATGAAAGCAACTTATGTTCCATGTAGCAAACTTGGAAACCATATAAAAGTATAAAGAACAACAAAATCAGCAAAATTCTGACACCCTCATTTTAAAAATTTGGTGTATTTCTTTTGTCTCCTTCTCCTTTCACTATTCTTTCTTTACTTGTGTTTCAAATGCAGGTTATAGGGGATACTTATTTTATATTTCACTTCCCCCCCCCCACACACGAGTATTTCCAAGAAATGAACATTATTTCAACACAGTATTTAAAATTTTACATATAAGCCATTTATTTGATTATCTTTTATTGGACATTAAAGAATTTTTCCCCTTAAAAGAGAATATTTGTTTACGTATAATAATTTCTGGGGATCAATATTTTCTTGTCTCGAGACATACTATTTCATAGAAAAAAGTAGGTCATTTTCTCCCTACAATCAGCAACATATATAATAAGGCAAACATGGGACACAAGAGTGAAAGAGTAGGCAAGATATTTTTTCAATGTTCTTAGAAATTGAAGGTAAGGTGTAAATGATGTTTAATGCGAATTTCATACCTGTCCATATTCATAGGTATTTTGTTGTTATTGTCGTTCTCATCACCTCGATGGACCACAAGTTTGATGTTGCCTCAATTTACTACCGATTTCTGGCAATAGTGCTTATTTTTATGACCGAAGTTAGTCGTGAGCTTCCCAGGCGCCATTTCTTGACTTTGTGGTTTCGGCGAGAGCCAAGTCAGGTCCACTGAGCAGTTCACATGACCAAATGCCAGAACCGAAGTGAAATATCCTGTTCTGGAAAAGTAAACCACCCGAAGGACCTGAGTGTCTCTCCTTATTTCTTTTTATTTCTAAATTAAGAACTAAAATTGAAACAAGAAGCAGCATTTTCAATTTAGAATTAAAAAATCCAGACGTCTAGAAAGAAGTAATTAAATTACCTAGGTTCATAGCGCAGTCAAGTGTGTTATTATGTTTTTATTGCTTTACTAATATGCTACTATTTCTGTGTGTGTGTGTGTGTTTCTTTCTTTCATATGTATCTGAACACTTTGGAGCTAAAAGCAAGTGGGCTGCTCATCTGTTTGTTTAAATCACTGTCAGCAGCATTGTATGGGTGAACTGACAACGTATCTTTGATAGAAATGGGATTAGGCCAAAAATATTCTTTCCTTAGCGTGAGGCTTAGATGATAGCAATGTCATTAACTCCTGCGTCTCGAGTGCTGGGTTTTATGTTTCCGTTCGTTATCGCCCCTAAACTTGGGGAAGGTCTGTTCTAAAGATGAGGGATGTGTAGCCTGAAGAGTTGGAGTGAGTGGCCCAGGGTCTTGCAGCCAGCGAGTGGCGGAGCCGGATCGGGGCACCGCGCGTCCGCTTTAAACTCCACGTGCAACCACCAGGCTTCCCGCCCCGGTTGAAAGAGTCTTTCACTAAAGCTCTGTGGCTTTGTTTGCACCGTGTTTACCTCATACAGACTTGTTGGTACTTATTTGGTTTCTTTTTGTCCTAAGTTGTAAGCTCTTTAGGCTCAGGAGTTGAAAAGCTGAGAATGCTCAATAAAATGCACCCTCTCTGCAAGCCACACAGTGCCTTCCCATAGAAACTGTGCCGGCAGTGGGCTGGGCTCTGGCAGGACCCCGCGGCGGATGGGCACGTGTGGCCAGTGCAAACGCAGTGAGGCTGTAAAGACTTCGGTGTTTTTCGTGCAGAAGGAGCTTACCTTTATTTAATGTCTGCTCCGAACACTGGTTCGCATACCTAGTCCCGTTCAGTTCAAACCCATCTGTCAGAACCTTCCATACAAGGAAACTGAAGTTGAGAGATGTTAAATAAGTTGTTATAGCTAATAGGCAGCAAAAGCCAGAATTGGTATTCATGTTTGTTTTACTACATAGCTTATGTTTTTTCAAATGTTTATTCCATCAGAGCAATAGATGTTTTGTAAAAAAAAAAAAAAAAAAAAAAAAAAAAAGAAAAAGAAAAACTAAAATATTACAGAAAACTTTCTGAGTCCATTCTAATTAACTCTTGTATATGTGGCGAAAGATAGAGGAAGAAATAAGTGGAACATTAATCTAACCATAGATTAATG
Source organism: Eonycteris spelaea (assembly GCA_003508835.1). Classification (NCBI taxonomy): domain Eukaryota; kingdom Metazoa; phylum Chordata; class Mammalia; order Chiroptera; family Pteropodidae; genus Eonycteris; species Eonycteris spelaea. Next base: position 6,272,161 of record PUFA01000037.1, read on the forward strand.
TATCCTCGAGAAAAACTGTGAGCAGAATTTTATTATCATTACTCTGTTAGGTCTTAACACAACAGAAACGAGAAACAAGAAATAGTTCACAACGTCATTCAGATTTAGTAGATACTTACTGAGCATCTAATATGTATTAGCAACTCTGCTAGCTGTTTACACAGGCATTAGAAACACAGAAACTCTTAGGAGAGGTATTTCCAAGCCAGTTTTATACATAGAGGCACTGAAGCTTTGAGAGCTAAGTAACCTGTCCAGTTTCATACCACTAATGTAGAACTGCTGTAAAAACACAGGTCTTGACTTGTAATACAGAGCTCTTCTACTGGATCTTTCTTCCTTTAATGCCAGCTTTTAGAGGATATCCATTAAGAATTGTTAATAAAACTTTATTTTGAAATAGGGAAGATTTGTGCAGCGCTTTCTTTATTTCGAATGGTAAGAAAAGTGTGGCAGCAATGGCTCATTTCTGTCTTTAACTGTGTTTGAAGTATGGGATGTTTGGTGTTTTCTTACATGTAGCAAGTTTGGAATGTTCATGAAATAATTGTATCGATTCTGCCCAAGCATTGGTAATCTTACGCTCAGTTTTTTGTCACTTGAATTCTCGCCTGTTTGTTATTTATGTTAGACTTACTCAATGTTTATATTTTAGGTAGGGGTGTGTCGGCAGTCTTAATCTTCATCAAATCCATTGGCAGGCACATTTACCGTGGTGTTTGGTCAGTTGCTTAGGGGACAGAACCAAACAGCATATTGGTTGTGTTATGTTGGGCTTTGTGGTTTTACAGTTTAGGAAGTCCAGTCCTTGTTCAATAACATGCAACCATTTCTTTTCTAAATTTTTTCTACTATATGTAACCAGTGGTTTAAAAAAGTATTTGGAGGAGACTAAAGAAATTTAGATTCCAAAACAAAGCGATGAAGCCAGAATCTAATCAATCAGGAATTCTTTTGTTTCTATAACAATTAAACATTTAAAATTTACCTTTGGAGAATAAGAACTTATTTGAGTGGGGTTTGGAGTAAAGAATGTGGATTTTAGACTCAGATAGGTCCAGGTTGAAATCTGGGCTCTGCTATTTCTTTGTAAAATGAAGATAATAATACCTAACTTGCAGGGCTGTTTTGATGAGTACACAATAAAATAAATGTATGTATATGTACAGTGCCAGACGGAAAGCAGATGGCTATGATTATTTCCTCGTACTTCCAACTCAATTCCTAAACATATAAAACATGTGGATTTTGAGACTGTTCAATTGTTAAGACTAAAAATTAAAGAAGTTAGGATAGGACCGCTGATTTGAATGTGGTAACGTCATATTATCCCACCCTCTTCCCAGAAATTATCCAAAACAACAGGTAATGAGAAACAAAAATGTAAACATCAATTTTTAGTGAAACTAGGAGGCTGCTAAACCCGAAGATCCCCCTCTCCAAATTCTGCCCAGAGCTGTGGAAATTGTACAGTAGGATGTGGAAATGGACGAGAGTGGAGACGGCATGCAGCCACTGCTCTAAAAGAGGACATTTTTGAAGACAGAGGGATGCGCTGTGTGCAGTGTCTGAGCTCTCTTTTATAACAGGACAACTTGGTTGTACCAGTAGAGCTACAACAGGCTTCCTCAGACCCACTATGGTCCTCAGTGAAAGAGATGGGCTAACAACACAAAACACAGGCTGTACTTTCAGCAAACGGCCAGTCTCTGTTGCAGTGCAGAAAAGAGTATTTAAGTGAAGAAAACCATGGCAGCTGCTATGTCCGTTGGCTGAAGGAATGTAAATGGAAAATAAACATACAAACAAAATACTTGATCCTGAGAAAAAGTGCTATTATCCAGGGTCATGTCCCTGGACATTTCCTCACGTGAACCTCCAGCAAACAGCTGGTAGAGGAAAAAAACATCATTTCAACACTGTGATACAAAAAAAGAATCAGCCCAAGATCTTTCAAAAAGAAAAAAATCAAGGGAAAAAAAATAAGGAAATGAAGAGAAAAACCACAAGCTAGGTAAGGAAGCTTATGAAAAAATATATATATATATGGCCACAAAAGAGACAAAATGGTTATTGGAGATTGTGGCATAAATTTCAAAAGAAAGCAAAACAAAACCTTAAATACATTTCTCTATGAAGGTTTATTCTAAATCAAAAATACAAGGACTCAAAAATGGTAGATGAACAGTGGAAAGGCTCAAGACAGAAATAGAAGAGAAAAATAAAACCATGACAGAAATAAAAGTAAAGATGGCAGGAAAATAAGAAAGAATAAACATTGCCAAAAACATAGTGAAGATCTAGAGGAAGGATGTGAAAAAAGTGAACAAGATGAGACAGAAATTTTAAAAGTGTTTAAAAGGATTAGAGACAAAATGTTACCTGTAAGAAGACAGGCAAAGGAAATCAAGCATGCACATTAATGCTAATAAATAAAATGGAAACTATGTGACAAAATAAATATTTAAATATATAAATTAAGTGAACTCCCATCAATTAAAGAGAATTTGAGTTTACATGTTGAAAACCCAATGGAAATTGCCTCAGAGCCATCAGCATAGAAACCTACCCAACTTAAATTGCTTAACATCAGAGAGAATGAAAGACTCCTTTGGGTGGCCAATAACAAAGTCACTTGTAGAAGAAAAACATTAACGTGACCTTAAACTACTCTATAATAATTTCAATGATAGAAGATAGTGGAGTGTGACCCAAGAATTACAACCAGCAAAAATGTCGTTAAAGTACAAAAGCAATAGTAAACAATTTTGAACACGCACAACTCAGAGGTTATTGTTCCCATGAGACATCTTCAGGAATTTTTTTACAAGATGAACTATGGTCATTCAAGAGACGTCTTTGAAAACTACAGCATAAATACCAGTTATGAGCACTGCATCCATGTAATTCATTGACTAAGAGTAAACAAATTTGTGGATTAGGACAACAGATCAGACTATAACATTAGTTGTGCTGACAGTAGAAATAACCTTATAAAAGTGGGACAATAGAGGGAAAGAAAATGGCAGGTAAAATAAGTACGTTGATTTCAAATGTATATTAAAAGCAAGCGGGGGTCATGATCTTGATGATATAAGGCTAGATTTACTTTAAGGCAACAAAATCTAATGTTTATACTTAACTACAAACAGAAAAACCTCTAATATAATTGGGAGTAGGTAAATGTTTTCTTAACCTGATAGAATATACTTATTTCAGTCCCAAATTCAGTATCATACTTAATGGGAGAACATTAGAAGCATTCTTGCTAATTTCAGAAACAAATAGTGAAGTTCATTATTACCATTATTATCTAACATGGTTCTGGAGTACTAACCAATTCACTTAGACAAGAGAAAGAAATTAGAGATATAAACATCAGAAAATTTTACATCTTATACAATTGTATACTCAGGAAATCAAAAGAATCAGCTGAAAATTTTTACAAAGAGAAAAAAAACTGTGTGTGTGTGTGTGTGTGCGCACGCGCGTGCACGCCTTACTGCTAAATTGTACACCCAAAGCTTACTGGATTTTGTTAACCAATGTCACCATAATAAAAAAAGAAAAGAAAAAAAGAAAAAGAAAAAGAAAAAAAATTCCAGATACTGTGAAAGAAGATTATTATATAAAATCAATAACTTCTGTATAGAGAGTTACAGCCATTTAGAAGATATAATGGGATGGGAAAAAAATTTTCAACATCAAAAAAATATCTGTAAAATAACAATAGGCTTAACAAGAAATGTGTGGACTTCTACATGGAAATAAAAACGTTAAAAGGCTTCTAATGTACCAAAAGAATACTGTAATAATTGGAATAATACACCATGGAAAGTCTCAGCATCTTGTCAGTTTCTCCTAATTCACTCTATAAATTTATGTGACATCCACAGAAATACCTATAGGATATACATTTTTGGATCTAGATGGGCTAATCTAAAGTTGATATGGAAAAATATACTAGCTCAAAGAGCCAGTAAAATTCAGCAAAAAGAAGGTAATGATGTGGAATTAGCCCCACCGGAGGTTAAAACATATTAAGCCTGGATTATTAAGACAATTTGGTTCTAGGGCATGAAGGGAAAGATTAATGGAAAAGAATATAGAACACATATGCAAGTTGTAGTGGCATGTAATGTCAATGAGGAAAAATGGATTTTTCAATAAGTAATGACGAGCCAACAGGATAGCCATCTGGAAAAAGTGGATTCATACCTCATGGTTTACACCAGCAGAAACTTCCAGTGGGTCATAGATGTAAAACATAAATGATAAAGGTATAGAAGACATCATGAGACTCTTATATATAACTTCAGCATTAAGAAAGCTTTTTCGACTATGATAAAATACCAGGAACCATAAGGAAAAGAGCAATACATTTTACTATATAGGAGGCATGCTTTAATAAGACCGTACCTTACTAATACCTTTTTGAGATGGAAATTTAAATTCATTAAATTATCTTAAGTAGGGATAAGCAATCGAAAAGTTTTTTTCTTTTCTTCTTTTCTTTCTTTTCTTTCTTTTTTTTAACTCTCAGAGAGAGTTGTTCTTTGTATTACGGGAGATACTTATTTTACCTAGCACAATGTCTTTGACCTTGTCATGAAAGTTACTGGCAGTAGCAATGTGTTCTCCTCAGTCAGCTCCCCGGCTGACTGCGGTGTGGGTACATTACTAACCTCCTTTCTTAGATGAGGAAACTAAAAGTCATTGGGATTAAGAAATTTGACAAACAATTAAAAACAAAGGAGAACAAAAAACATATGTGGCAGAGCCTTGATTCTACCTAACTCAAGTAGTTTTGATTCCAGTGTCCGAGCTCTTAACCAAAACAATGGACCGCCACTTCGGTCAAACACTTAGTCAATGTGGGCCATGCCAGTGAACAGTTCCACATAAGGCCACTTTTCATCTGTGCTCTGTAGATTTTCTGGTGGGGTCTGGACCGGCACCAGCCCTAAGCACTATTAATCAGTTTGGCTGAGCACTTCCCTTGGACATATCTCTCCTTCAGTGTCTATGCTAATTGTTATTCATGGATGCCTGTAAAACACATGTTAATTATTGCATTTTGGTTTGAGTACAGATTGTACAACAAAGAAAGAAACCACTCCTCCCCCCACCCCCACCGCCTTTTGGAGTTCAGGTTTTAAAGAGAAAGAAAGCTAGATATTACAGTTAACAGGAATGTTCTTCAGAGTGAAGTAGAGAAGCAGGGGAACTCAGAATAGGTTTTGAAACCCTGTGGTGATAAGAGAGGACTTATCGCTGTGATACCTGTTCCTCTGCTGCAGTTTATAGAAAGCTTTGGCACATGTCCCCTTTGGTGGCTATGGGGACACACATGCCTCTCCTTGCAAGTACAGCCATGCTTTGGTGACATGGGAAGAGAGGGAGTGGGGTGGCTTCTGTATGGATGCTTTCCCATTGCTAGGTGTGGGCTTGAGGTGTGGGTTTGTCTTGGGTTGAAAATGCCTTTGGAGAAGATTGACAATGGAACGAAGTAATTTTCGTTGACTGTAAAGAGCCCATAGTAACTTCCAAATCTGACCACTAAGGTGAATATTCTGAACTTCTTCATATTAGGAGAGGTATTTAAATTTAAAATGAATACTCATTTAAATGATGATTCAGTTTTATGTTCAACATTGACAGTTATATTTGATGTTTCATATTTTCAGCGTTTCTTCTGTGAACAGAAAAAAGCAAGACAGGTCCACATGTGTGTATGAACAGACACACAGCATTGCAAGAGTGTGTAGAGAAAGTAAAAATGAGAAAAGCAGAAGGGAATCCAAATGTGATTATGATTGAATTTCAGTGTTACAAGTCTGAAGAGTGTTTTATTTCATTCAAAGGATTCTTTGTATATTCAGTATAGACTAATAGTGGGAAGATGGCATTGCCAAGAATTGTGCACTTAAAAGAAAGATGAAAACTTGAAGTGAGAAGACTTAAAAAGAATATTATATCCAGATAATGACGGTTTTGATTAGATTCTAAATACTTAAAATATTTCACTTCACACCATTAACAGATGTGTCAAATCAGTGCTTTCCTTATTATCCTGCCTTAATGCTAAGGAATATTTCTGTGGTTTTTTTTTCCCCCCAGTGGCCATTATAAATAAATTAAGAACCACACCCAGCCAAAATTCATGAGTGCAATCTCAAGCATGTATGTGATCAAGTGAAATTCTTCCTTTTTTTCTTAAAGTAAAAGTATAATAATTTGAAAATTTTGAAGAAATAAAAAAGTGCTTATTGTTCTATCCTCTAAATATCAATTTTTACTCTGGCATGACCTTTTAGAATGTCCTTATACATATCTGTCTTTGTAGATAGTTGCAATCAAAGTGTATACACAGTTCTGGTTTGCCTTTTTATTTAATGTTAGACAATAAACATTTACTTGGGTTTCTACATGGAACAATAGTTTATGCCTAATATTTAGATAACTATGTTTCTTACTATATCTATTTTGACATTATTTATTGCTGTCTTAGTAACATCGATGTCTTTATTTTCAGTGAATCATAACAAAGAAGAAAAGAACTTTGTCACAACATACTTTTAAGACTTATACCTATAATACACATTACTACGGTAAACTCACAAAAGTGGCAGCCACTTAAAGTCTTACCAAGGGTACAGATATTCCAGGTTTATTATGACATTGGTCTGAGTAATAATCTTTAAAAAATTGTGTTCTTTCTTATAAGATACTTCAAATTTGCTGTAGTCTACATCTCTTTCATTATAACTAAATATAAACATTTGCTCCTGGTCCTATTTCTTTGCTGTTCTTTTGATGATTTTTCTTTCATTTAGTGATTGGTCATTTTATATATATATATTGAACGATCTCTTCAGATAGTAGAGATTTTAATCTATTTTAATTGGTGACATAAATATCGACAAATATGTGTACATATATATATTTTAATTTTAGTTTTCATTTGATTTTTATTTTTTATGCCTGTCACTTTTTTCCCTTGTGATGTCTTCTATACTTCAAAAGAAGGATGTTATTCCTCTATATATCTGATATATATTATAATTTAGATTCAATTAAAGTAATGGTAATGGTTATATTGAACCATTTAATCTTTTTTGAGCCTATTTTACTGTATACTGTAAAATAGGAATTAAAGTTAAATATTTTAAAATAAATAGTCCTGTTTTATTTACCTTGCCTTCAGATACTACTTTGTATATAGATGATTATTCTTGTCTAGTTATTACTAGTTAATATGTATATTTGTGTATCGATACTTCTGTACTGCTTATAAAGTCCTTTATTGTCCTGTCAGTTTTTGTTGATCTAAATAGCTCATGTGCTTTCAAAATAAATTTAAGAATATTGTTGCTAAGTATTCTAAAACACACATAAGCAAAAAAGTTCTTTTTGAGATTTTTAATTTATTAAATCTCAAAGTAACTTGCCAGAATATACATATTTTAATATTTAGCTTTTCTTTTATATATCCACAGTCTTTTTCATTAAAAAATTTTTTCATGTTTTTCAATAAGTAGTACTCTTTATTTCAGCATCATGATAAACCTGTAACATTGATGCCGTTGCTGGGATTATAAGTGAGTGGTTCCTTCTTCAACCTTTCTCAGTCTGGTTTGCGTGTTTCCTCTGGCCAACTGGGGGCACCATCTGGCATCGGCCATGAAATAGGAATTGTATAATTTGGGTGAATTTTCATATGAGTTAAATGCTCTGATATTTGCATTTAAAACTGGCATTGCACTAAACACAGACAGATGATAAAATTCATGCTGATACTTTAAGCCACGGGATTGCAAGGAGGGAAAGACCTCTCAGGCATGGTGCCTGTGAGGGTGTGCCCATGGGCTCCAGAACCCATGGGCCAAGTGCAGACCCCTCGTGGCCCTGAGGTACCTCTTCAGGATGTGGCTATGCTGAGCCTCTGTCCAGATGGCTGCTGGATTATCCCCGCTGCCGGGCACGGGACCAAAGTGAGCCCTGTTGAAGCTGAGCCAGACGTTTCCTCTTCCCATGGCCCGCTACCTTAACCTTTGGCAGATAGGCAAACCCCGGGGACCTTTACGTTTCAGTTCTGGTGCTCGGTCTCTGGGTTGGGAGTGCAGGAAAGGCTTGCCCCAGCCGAGGGCTGAGACTTCGCCTCTGGCCGTGGCCAGTGCTCGAGCTTTCTCATCCCAGCACTCCCCACCCTCACGTGCAGGTCCCTGCTGGGGCGGACGGTGGATGGTGACAACCGGAAGAAGCAGAAATGGGTCTGCTGGGAAGGACCTGGGCGTCTGGGAGTGGGAGAGCAGGTGGCAGAGAACCTGTCCCCAGAAGGTGGTGAGAGGCAGGACCACTCATGAGACAAGGCGCCAAGCTTGGAGTGCATGTCTCACCGTGTCGTGGAATTTCACTTACAAAACACAAGTACGAAGATAAAATTATTTCAAGACGGCTGAAAAGCATTAAGTCCCAGGGTGAGGGCACTTTTGAGAGAGAACAGGGCCTTGTGCAACTGCGTTGGTCATTAAGTCCATGCAGCCAGCCCATTAATTTGTAAGACACACCCAGATAGTTCTGACTCATACTCAGAGATGCCTCTCCTTAAATGTATTTGCTTGGCTTGTGCTTTCTCCTTCCAACTTGAACTAACCTTAAGTATATAGTGCCTGTTTGATGGATGAACGAATGCAAGGATTTAGGGAAAAGCATACGCATGTTAATATGTGTGTACAGGCACATACAAGCAGCTATCATATTTTTAGCAATGTCTCTGATTCCTGTAGTTTTGCAAATAAAGTGTTTTCTTCATAAATACGATTTTGGATCGCTGAATTATATGTTCCCTGAAAATGTGATCAAAGGACAGCATACATTCGTTTAGCTGTGGAAACAATTAGGGCTGAAGTCTAGTCTGTTCTAACGTGTGGACATTTCAACAACATTAACGGTTCTGTTCTAAGGACTTGCAAACATATCTTTTTCTTCTTCAACAGCATTTTACCTCTCCTTTTATAATTTTCTTTCCTTTAAACCTCACTGATGCCTGGATTTATTTAGGATCATTAATACAAGAATTGTCTATGAGAAAAATTAAAACTTTGAAATAAATGCTAACATTTTAAATTTAAAATTTAAAACACATTTTTATACGAATATCATTATTGAAGTTTTAAAATGTTCTCGTACATCGTATTACTTTTCTTCTTACTTTCAGAGTACTCGGATCGCATCGGAGAGATTGTCAATTAAACTTTATTAACTAGCACGACTTAAAATATATTTTCTTATCTCTCTGAGTCGACCTTACCAATGCGCGGATATATTTTGATGTTAAAATGCCATTTTGTACTTCAGATTACAGGTAAAATGGCGAGTCTGAACTTTGTTGGCCATTAAAAATCCCACGGCTGTTTTTGCAAGAGCGTCTGCTGAAGCCCTGGCCAGGGTCCAGTCTAAGCAATAACATCCTACTCGATATACCTCAGATCCTGTGGCAGTTTTTAAGGCATTCTTCTTTGCTTCCTGTTCTAAACAGCTGTGTAACATTGCTGAGTCCGTGTTCATGATTTTTCTGTATCCTGTTCAGCAGTCCAACTGGAATGACTTGCATTATGCATGTATTATCTGTAATTCTGTTAAATGCATATGTTTACGGTTATCATACAACTCATTGTTAAGTGAATAACCTCTTTGGATAGTGGAGCAGAATGCTTTTTAATCAATATTAGCTAGCACTGCTATGCATGAATTCATCATTGACCTGGATTTTTAAACACACACCAAATTCATCACTTCATGTCAAAACAATCGTTAAGGGCCTTTAAGTGGTCTTGAAAATTACCTGTTTAATGTGAGCAGGAATGTACTCAATTAAATGAGTCCTGAAATGTATTTGGCATCAGCTCAGCTCAAAATCAGGAAACGGTTCTGTTTTTGTGGTTTAGATGCAGATCATTTAAAAATGGTGCTGGACAGCAACATTATAATTGCATGAGGATAGAGAAATCTGGGAAGAGTCTATGGTAGATTAAATTGAAAACAGTAAAAGTAAATATGGTTATTAACCTGATTTTCTGTAGCATCGCAAAGCAGGAAATACAATTCACTAATTTTTATTTTGATAACTTTAATGTTTTCAAAACATTACATAATATTTTGAATATGTATATTTATACTAGCAACTTCATACATAGAAGACATTATAACTCATTTGTGTCTAATTGAGAGTAGGATTTTTCAGCAAACATGTTATGTTGAACTGTAGCTCACCGAATGGATTTGGAGCAGGCTGTCCCAGTGCCTGGAATCTCTTTGCCCTGGTGTCACCCTCCGTCAACCTGCTGTTCCCTTCAGGTCCCAGTTCATAGGTCATCTCCTCACTGCTACCTTCACTGTGTGTTTTCCTAGAACTCAGAGGTGTCTCTGTCCTCTTTGACACTAAGAAAATTTGCCGTCCCTCTGTATCCCTATTACTTGGCTCTTCTCAGATACTAGATTAAACTTTTTAACTTTTCATTGTTTGGCATTTTTAAAGTTTTCCACTCTATTTAAATTTTCATTACAGCAGGCCCTGTTATTTTTATATGTCTTTGATTATCTTCTATAATATTTTGCTAATATTGATTACTTAATAGTGTGGCATTGGGGTTATCATTTTAACTTTTCACATATTTATGTGTAACTATAAATATAAGGCCAAGAATGCATTTTTTTTTTTTAAAGAAAGAAATTCTGAGCACTTATCAAATCATACACAGGCAGTGCTTAGACCCCAGCAAGCAGCAGTAAATATTTTTCTTATTATCAAGGAACCACTCTGAGTGAAGAAAAACTAAAAGGAGCAGAAATCTGTTAGTGGAAAGGAAAAAGGAAGCGAGAAACTGGATATCGATCTTGCCAAGTGAAGCTGTGAAAGAAACTACGACATTGTGCATTTCTTTCCATTATTTTCTCAAATACAATCCAGCAACTCAGATTAAGAGAACAATGGCTGAGATGCTGGCAATAAATTCAAGCCATCTGATAAATCGCTAGGAAACGGACAATGACAAAATTAATGAAAAGAGGAAAGACTTCCTTAGAGTTTCAGATAATGCTATTTTATTAAAATCAAAAGTGACCTTCCAAAGCGTGACATATTTCTTACATTTGTAATAATACATGTCACCTTAATGTTTCGTTTGCTTTTTAAGATATCAAGATATGTTATATGTGGAAAATTGTATCTATGGATTATCTGCATCAATTACTTGACTACTAAAGTAGAAATACTTGCAGATACAGTTCTAGGTAATAACAGTAGTTTGATAGAGTATGAGAATGCCTGGTAAACTTGATATACAGAATTTAAACATAAATTAGCATTAACAAACAACATTTGATTTCTCTAATTTGAAATCCTAAATTTTCATCTTTTTGAAATCAATCTCAGCTCTTTCCGAAAAAAAATGTTCTTTATATGAATTAGTGCTCCCACTCTACCTTTTCCCTTCTTCTATTTCTGCACTTACTGCATTATTATGTAATTAGATATTTACAGTTTTTTATCTTCTGCACCAGACCATCAGGACTTTGAGGCCAGGGTCTGTGTTTTGTGTAACATTATGTTACCAGTGGCAACCACATTATACTAGATGCTAAATATATGTTTGTTAAATAGATTTGAGAAGGAATTTTCCAGCGAGGTTTCTTTGTGTGTTTAATTATAATATCTACTAGGCAAGAGGGGTTTTTTTTTTTTTTTTGATCTATTAGAGAGAATATCCAGGCATGTGACAGTAAAGAATTTTGGATGTTCTGTTCATTAAATTAGGCACTCTGAACATGCCCATGGTCCAGGGGAAAGGAGGAGAAAGTTAGTAGTGATATAATCATTGTCAGGATGGAGATCTTGGAAAGCAGGAAGTGTTAGCTGTGTAGCTTGCTCAGTGTAGAAATGTTTTCAGATATATTAACCTTTCTTCGCTGCCAAAGTTTTTCAATCTCATCTTCTGTGGACCTCACATTTTCTTGTCTGTAGAAAAGAGGGATGAACAAAATGATCTTTCATGCTTCTAGCTTGATGATTCTGTTTGGATTTTGATGGGTGTGTGTGTGTGTGTGTGTGTGTGTGTTGTGTGTGTGTTTGTATAAACTAGGTAAAATTAATTGAATAAAGTGGAGATGATCTCTGAATTGTTAAATGTTATGCACTTTCATTCTTCCGTGGTTTTGTTATACAAATATTATCAAAACAACATTAAAGCAAATTGGAGAAAAGGTAAAACATTCAAAGAGATAGGACGCAAATCAGGCTCTATAGACTGGAGGTGTAGGGGCCAGCGAAAGCCATAGGGGATGGCCACGGGGGCGGTGAGGAAGCACAGTACGGGTGTTGATGAAGTCCGAAGATCGGATTAATAGAAGAGAAGGCCTGGGATGCCTTGGTGAATTCTCATTGAATTCTATAACCAACAGAGGACTATGTTCAGGCAGGAAGAGAGGACAGAGTTGTACCTGCTGAATGTCATCAAAGGCTTGGCAGGAGAGGAAACCAACACAAGCAGCAAGGAAGAGAAGAGGAAATGGCTCATAACACAACTGGCAGAGAGCTCTGTTAAGTGAAGAGGAAGACTGGGACGGAGGCGAGCTGTGAAAGGAGGGGCTCGATTTTGTTGAATAGCCACATCACTCAATTCCAAGGAGCTGGAAAGGCCACTTACAGCTGGAGGGACATGGCAGCTCGGCAAGCCCTTACCTCTCCTGAGTGTTTCTCATAACTGAGAAAAGATTCATCTCAGCTGTCCAGTGAGGTTTGCAAAAATGTTTATTAATGAGCTGCAGAAGAGAGTTCCTATCTTTGTTGAAAACAGGTGCATATCTGAGTCTCTGGAAAACTAAATGAAGGCTAGTTGATTCTCTTGTTTTAATAGCATTCCTCGGTCTCTACTCGTCAAGAACATATAAGGCTGTTTTTAAAAATTATCACTATAGGGAACGTTCTTTCATGTATGCATTTTTGATTCTTATGTAATTATTTTTTTCTTGCATTTTTCATAGTCTTGAGTTTTAACGTCTAGAGCTATTTCAGTGTCATGCTATGTAGGAACACAGAAGCTTGGCTTGACCATAGTGCTGACAATTTATACGTCAGTGTAACTGCCTGGCATGTTCTTTGCTCTTTTACATTCCTTTGCAAAGTATGCCTTTGTTTAGTCTTGAGGGAGTAGCCTTCGCCGATTTTCCATATACTTGGGACCTGACTTTTACACAGCTAATGACTGTCCCGCTTTGTACGGAATGTAGATGTTTGCATTTTCACACAGTTTCTCCAACTGCCACTCCATTCCTTTTGCATAGTGCAAGGTGTCTAATCTGTGGTGAAGGATGGAGACATTCTTTAATGTAATTTCTAAGAAAAATTGCATGGGTAATGGCAGACAAATTGTGCTGCTTTTATTTCTAAAATCCTACAGTCTTTTTTGTATCATATTTAGCACATTGTACAAGGCCTGGCTAATTAATTATTATCCTATGAAATCATAAAGTCCTTTATCTTCCTTTGAAGCTAGAAAATGTCTTGTAAAAACTAAATGTTAAGTATTTTTATAATTTTGTACCGTAGTTTCACATTATAGTTTTGAATGCAGCCTGTATCTTCATAAGCTAGAATAGGAAACTTTTCATCCATCCTGGGACTTTAAGATGATATGTCTGTGCACGTGATACTCAGATGAATTAATACTATTATCTAAATACATGGATGTTTCCTAGGGAAAATAGTTGATACCTGTAAAGGCCACTTGTCTACTTAAAAGGTTAATTAAAAAAAAAAAGATGATTGTGGATTAAAATGTTTACTATAGACACGCTAAATTCTACAAAAAATATATTGCCAACTTAACCCACACTAGAATCTGGGCTCCCTGTCTCCACCCGACCTCTGCTTTTCCAGTGAATGCTGTGGCCTCGACCTATTCCCATCGGAAGCAGTGGCTTGCACAGTACTTCAGGGCAGTTATGAGGGTAGAAGCAAGGCCAGAGGTAGTCATGGCGGTGAAAGCCAGCTCAGGAGAGTGGTGAGAGCGGTGGACATTAACCCAGGCCCTGGGGCAGGAAGGAGGGGGCTAGCTCCTGGATTTCCAGTGTCCTTCTATCTGTGCTTCTGCAAGTTCTTAAAAACCCTGGGGGACAGGCAGTGAAGGCGATTTGTTTTCTCTTTGTTTAGTATTCAACGTTTGTTTGTTTGTTTTTTGTTTTTTTGTTTTTTTGTTTTTTTTTGAATGAGTTTGGACTTACGGAAAAGTTGCAGCCACACAATTTATAGTTACGAAAACAGAATCGTAGGATGAACAAATGATTCATTTAGAGCCCAGCAACAAAGCAGATGTTCAGTAAATATGTACTGGTGACAGTAAAAAGGGACTGAAACTGGGGTCTCCTGACCCTTTTTCTTGTGACATTTTTGATTACTCCGTTGCACTTTGCAAGGCTGAAAATCCTCTTTTACATGTGCATAATTTACAGCAAATTGTAAGTTATTCTTTGTTGTTTTGCAGAATGTTATTAATAAATAACCACGTAGCACACAGTGAAAAGGTATTTGCAAACACAGCACGTTAGAGTCTTTAATGCCCTTGGTTACTGTTTATTTACCTATGTCATTTTTATCTTCACAGAAATTGGCCCAGTGACAATTACTACAGATCCCAAGAAATTTCAGTACGAACTCAGAGAACTGTATGTTCAGGTGAGTGCTTGCTTTCCAGTTTATTTCTTTTAGGGGAAGGGAAAATCACACACTTTTGGCTGATTTTCCTTATTCTTACATCTGAAAGAAGTAATTGTTGATTTTTCAACCCAGTGCCACTTCGTTTTCTCACTTGAGCCCTGAATGAACTGAACAATGGATATGGGAGTGGGACAGATGAGGTTCAAAATACCTCATCTTCATTTATGCAGTGTCAATGGCTGTTTTTATGGGACACTGGAGTAGCTGTGACAGAATGTTTGGCCCGTCTGTCAAGGGTCATATAGTAAACATCTAGATGAGTTCCTTCACTGAGAATCATAAGCAGTAGTTAATTCTTCCCCTAAACAGGAATTAAGGTAATTTTGATATTTGGTGCTTTAAGTCAACTGTATAAAATTTTTGACCACAAGTATAATTTGATTGTTAGAGAAGAATAAGATTGGTTTAAGTGTTATTCTGGAAACAGGACGTGGGGATATGGTCGATATGTACCTTCTCAGTGCTGGTTTGAGATCATTATTCCCAAGTCCATTTATTTAAAAAAATCTGCTACTCTGAGGCTGTTTCACTGCACTGCCTTACATGGAAGGTCTCTGCTGTAGCCATCGACTGACCTGTTGGCCACTCCCCATCCCTCATCTAAGCTGCTGGTACCTGGATCTCTGGCTTCCTTTCCCCCTCAGGGCAGCCATCGTTCTGGGGGACTGCAGCATTTATGAGAATAATCTGTCAGAACCTTCTCTCCTCGTTCCTTGACCTGCTAGTCGTCTTCAGTGACTTTCTCTTCACTCTGTCTCAGTCTTCTGTTCCCACATATGCCTTCTGGGTCTCATGAGCACAACCCCAGTCCATGCTGTCTCTCAGATCGCTAATGCAAGCATCTTAAGAGCCAACAATCACCATCGGTCCCCCAGGCTCGTTGGTACAGTTCCTTACACGACAGTGGCCTCTCCCCGCTCCTCAGGTGCTCCAGCCCGCTGACAGCTGTCCTGTCTCCCAGGCCATCATATCTGTCTTTGTATCACTTTCCCTCAATCCAATTCAGAGTTCCATTATTTCAAACACACCCCTTTTCTTCTCTTGTCCATTGCTTTTCTCTTCAAAAGGCAAAACCTCATTCCTGCATGACCCCAGTGATGTGCATTTTTCACACCTGTCAGTGGTGTTGAAGTCTCAGAACATCGCAGGATGATTCCACTGTAAATACGTAACCACCTGTCTCCACCAAACTCTCGATGCTCCCATGATCCTCCTATGTTTCTTTGGTTAATAAAATTTCCCATTACTCTCAATACAACTGCAAATCTTACCTACTCTCCCTTTACCTTTCTATTACTGGCTATTTCAGCAAATGATCTGCTCTGAGCAAGTGACCTCACTCACTGTTTTACACATAGGCACGTACAAATGGAAGCCCTCTGCTTCTGCGTACCTAGCATATAATCCACCTGTACCCAGTACCCATCCTGTTCTTATTCTTTTTTTTCCTTTGATTTTATTTTATTATCAGTTTCAAGTACACAGGACATTGGTTAGACATTTATATAGTTTATGAAACGATCCTCCCACTTTACTTGATCGCCACCCCTGGGCTTTCTCAGAATCTTAACACTGTCAAACTGCTTTCAACTGGTTGAGATTCCCAGTTCCTTTTAAATAGGTTCAGGTACCTCCAAGAAAACAAATCCCAAACAAACCTAACCAAAAAAGCAAACCAAAATAGACAACAAATCTCTGCTTTTCTCAAATTCTCTTGCAAATAACAACTTTTATCTTTCCCGGTTCCTTCAATGCCAAGGAAATGGTCTGTATTCGCTGCCACCGTGTTCTCACGCCCGTCCCCGATTCACTACTCAGTCTGTTTCAGAAAGTCTCGCTCCCACACCGACTCGTTAACGTGGCTCCAGCGAGTAACACGTGACCTCTTGTTTTGCCAAACGCGCTGGAAACGTTTTGGTCGTGAGCAGAGGAGGTGGACACCCACACAGTCTTTGAGAACACTGACCTCTCCCTCCTTCCCGACACATTCTCTTCCCCTAACTACTCTCTCCTTTGTCTTTCCACTTTTGCTCAGCTTCCTGGGCAGCTCATTTCCTTCTACTTGGACATTAAATGTTGAGGTTCCTGAAATTTTTGGAACTGGCCTTAGTTTTTCTCTTATATCCTCTCTTCAGGCAAAACCATTCATACTCACATGAATATGTTTCCAGCCTACACCTCTCTTTTCTGAGAAACAGACCCTTGTGTTAGTCTCTTGGATGTCACAGTGGCCCTCTAGAATGGAACTTGCAAACATTCCCTTTCCACAGCCCCAAACTTGGTCCTAGACCCTTGCTTTTGTTTGTTATCTTTGTGAATGATGGCTACAATATTCTAGCTGTACTGTCAAAAATCTGACTCTTTTTGATAGACTCCTTTATTTTCCCCCAATTGTCTTAATTTTTAAGTAACTAAATATTTTTATATCAATTGAATTCTCTCCATTTCTATTGGCACCGTCATGGTCCCAATAGCTTTAGTCTAAACTCATGCAACAAAAAAAAAAGCTTCCAAGTGATTTTCCTGCATTTACTCTCGCTTTTGTTTTCCAGGCCTTTCTCTACCCTCCAGACAAAGCTATCTCAAAATACACCTCTGAACATTTTTTCCCTAATACCCTGCGCTCTCATCTCCCACCCTCAACTCATCAAATTCTTCCCAAGGTCCTGAGTGACCCGAGACCTAACTACCTCTCAGCTCTACCTGGTGCCACTATCGCCCTTGGACTCTGTGCTCTGCCTTGGGGCCTTGCATAGAGCCTCCCTATCTCAGTCTCCTCACCCGCCCTCCGAAGAGCTTTTGCACATGCTTTTCTCCTTGCATGGGAATTTCCTGTCCATCATCCTGCCCTGAATCCCTTAACCTAGTTTAAAAATGCTGTATTCTAAGTCTCATGCCATGCATCACTTCCTCAGAGAATCCTGCCTCATCCTCCAGGCTTGGTCACGTCTTATTGCCTCTCTTCATCACAAAGCCGTTGGGATTTCACATTGAAGGACCATGTTTGATTTTGCTCGTCATTGAGTACCCTGGTAAAACGCCGGGCATGTGGAACATGCTCACTTTTTGATGAATGAAAGAATGAATGAATGAACATGCCACTATGTATAAATTAACAGTCCACGTTAGATGTTGAAGGTTAATACTTTGGTTTCACTGTTGGGTGAATGACTTGATTTAGAATTGTATATGGTCTGAGCATATTTGGGGCAGATAGTGAAAACCGAGCATCTGGTTTTCCAAATATGTATTCAGTCATGATTCTTTTACTATACATGACTTTATTTTTAAATTATATATGAAGTTGAATTATAGTTCATAAGTATCTAAATAAATTTTATATAGTCATTCTTTGGCTTTTTTTTCTCTTTTACTAATTTTTTTCTGATAATCATATTCACTAATAATCTTTCATTTTCTTTGTCTTGTACTATGTTATTCTTGTTCAGTCATTATCTTGATTCTTATTTATAATTTACTTTTCTGTCCCCCAATATAATGATTTTTTTTTTTTTGCCACTTTGGTTGTCCAGAGTCTCTGAAAAAATCCTTAAATGAAATTATTCTGTACATGGATTACAGGAATTACATTGCCTTGGTTGTTTACATTTGTACGTTCCCCTACTCTACTGTGAGCTCCTGAAGCAAGAGCCTTGAAGCTCTCATTGAGTGTCTGATCTACCTGTGGGATGATGAATCAGTGTCTGCAGTAGAGTGGACTTAAATAGCTGTTGAATAAGTGAAAGCCACATGAGAGGGGCCTTACTTGATGGTACAATTGATGGGTTAAAAACCTAATCATCAGTTTTTGTTACAGAGAAGTTCAGAAGGGCCACGTATGGAGATTTCTAGCTAATAGAATATTCGGAAGAGACTTACTTCCTTATTTTTTTTTCTCTCTGCAAAAATAGGGCTGGGCTAGATTCTTGGATATCTGGCCAGAATGAAAATACTGTATTCCGAATGACCTGGCACTGACACTTCCTGATTTTCTGCCTCTCCCTTTCTTTTGTTCTGAAGGATTTTCGGGAGTGGCCTTATCCCCTTTGCTTTATTTGCGTACAGAGTGAAGGCCTGTGATTCCTGACTTATGCTCCATTGATAACCTCCCCAGAGTGCCCTGCTTCCCCCTTCTGAAATTGAACCTGATACAGACGCTCTACAGAGTCATGTAATATCTCTCTTCAAGTAAATAATCTCACTTCCTGTCTCCCCTGGAATGAAAGCTGTGTCCATTTCTCTGGAAGTTTCCTCTGGACTGGCTGCATCTTATGGATTCCTTTTTACATTGTCGTAGGAACCGAGAGAATGCTTAATTAGAACAAGTAACCAGAGAAGCAACCATAATTACTTTTGCCTTCATTCAACATTGGGCACCGTTATAGGCATTGAGGAAACCATAGGAGTGTTTTTACTTTCAAAGTTTCTAGTGAATTATTTTTCTTTAATCAATGGCAAAAAATTTTATTAAGTAAGAGTCAAATACGGAAAGATTCTAGGCTCTATCATCACTTAACACCTATCCTAAAAATACATTGCTTACTCTTCATGTCTGCCTTAGAGAATATTTTATTATTTCATAAATAAACCTTAGAAACTAGCCTTTACAAATTGCATAAAATTTTAGAAGGGAATACTAAATTTTATGTTGTATGTAATTTCTAGACCCCTTTTCAGTTCTACTTCTACCATTTTCAATAATTCCCCCCAAATTAGTGATAATGGAAAGAAAAAGAATTGCTGTCCTATTAAAAATAACTTAATTGTACGCTCGAAACTTATTAGATTTTGTTAATGTCACCCCTAAAAATATTAATTAATTTAAAAAATAACTTGGATTTTTAAAAAGGAAACCTTTCAAAATATTTCTTTTACCTTCATAATAGTTTTGAAAACCAGAAAAGTGAATTCAGTGTGAAGTAAATTAAATAATTGCCCACTAACATTTCATTAGGCTCAGCTGTTTTCTGATAGAGCTAAGGAATTGAGGAAAAGCAACTTAAAAATTTCTAAGAAAAACTTAGCAAAACAAAATCATTAAATTTAAATTATTAAATTTATAACATTTTCATTTTGTGTTATCCTCTTTCTTTTGGGATACAGATAAGTAATTTGAAAAGCAACTGAGCTTCCTCTCTGGGGAAAAGAAGGGAAGAAAAATGACAGCAAATGGTATTCAGATCACACAGAGCTTTGGGAATTAGTATCCTTGTAAAAATATGCAGTGCAATGTCCTGCCTTGGGTCACAGTCTTTATGAGAAACTATAAAGCTTGTTGGTTTTTAGAAGATGATGTTGGCAGTGATATGTTTTCAGGCCTTTTATCTAAATGTTTTAAAGAACAGAAAGCATATTAGCTAAACATTTGAAATGTCAAAAAAGACAGTCCTACAATAATTAAATTATAATTCTTTTATATAGATAGTTGATCCTCCAAACTGAAAAGCTTCACACATAACTTAGTTTTCGTTTGTGAAGTCTCTTAATAAAATTGACCTTAAAAAGCAGGAATAAGAGGAAAAAATATGTAGAACAGCATTGTCAAATAGCAACATGATAGAGATATAAAGAAGAAAAGGGTAAGGTCCAATTATTGTCTTTCCTTAACAGAAACAGAAGAATAAATATACAGACTGCAGCAGGATGAGGTTAAGTTAAAAAATGTTTTGCTGTGATATTGTTTTGCTGTAGATATTAGAATTAACTGCCAAAGAAGAATATGAAAAACCATGACCAGTTTGATAAAGACTGTTAAAAAGAGGAAGACAAGATAATGCTGATTTTAGAAGAATAATTTCTGGTGTCAATTTAGTATATACTTTATCTATTTCCTAGTATTCTAAATCATGCTATTATGTGAATGTGTGCTTTTTTTTTTTTTTAGATTTACAGAGAAGTCTTCTGTATGAATTTAAAAAAATTAAACTGATGTATAACCCAAAATTAAGAAAGCAAAAAGAAAAAAAAAATTTAGAAAGCAAAAAGAAAAATTAAAAAGGGAAGGCATTATGTCTTAGCATAAATACATATATAATTTAAGCACTATAAAATATGAGATTTTCATATTTGTTATCGGACATGATTCCACTTAAGAAAGCAGTTTTATTTTGATTGAGGTTTTCTTATATGCATTTGACTTACAAATGCATATTTATATATGTGTATAAGTATTCACTTTTATAGGAGGAAATGCATATATTTATTTAGGGAAGAAAGGAGATAAAGAGTCCAATACATGTAATTCATAATTCAAGTAAAAGCTTCAAGGACAGAGAACCAGTGTGTGACCCAAAGTAGAGCTCAATAACTGTTAGCTGTGATACGACTGTTTATTCCTACGACTACCTCTAGTATTCCAAAGTTCTCTTAAGGAAAACAATCACCGAATAGTTATAACACCAATGAGCAACATTTAAGGAACAAGTGCCTGGTGAAAGATTTTGCAAGTATTTTAAAGTCATTCTCTCAATTCAAACTCACACAAATATTAATATTCCATTTTACAAATGCAGATCCTCAAACTTCGAAACGTTAAGTAGTATGTCCTGCTTAGGTCCTCAAACTAGCGAGTAGCAATGCTACGAAACTGGAGGTATTTAATGCCAAAGCCAGTGTCCTTTATCACTCTGCTACTTTCCTTCTAAATATTGTTTGAGTAACCTTATTAATCTCATCAAATTCACATTTATTTACAGAATTTCTCTTTGTATTTTACTTCAGGGTGAGAAAGTAGAGCACTAATGACAGATGTAGTCAAGGGCTGGCCTCATCCTCAACGGAAACAGTTTATTCCTTAAAGATTTTGACTTTTGCTTTTTCCTCCGATCACTTTCAGTGGTGGCTCACCTAAAATCCCTGAGCAGCAAGTGACGAAGTTAGTCATAAATCAGAAATCCCTCCCTTTGCTCGGTACACGGCCTCACTCCTTGGTGTGATAAGCTTATTGAGTGTGACCTCACAAACACCTTGGAGAGACACAAGAAGAGCTGTATTCTAAGAGGCTGACTTATGCACACTCTAGTTGTGTATGTTTGTGGTGTTTTGATTATTTTCATTGTTAGAATGAAAACTTCATTTTGCTCTAGACTTTTTGTTAGAGTAATGAATTCTGAGGGCCAAACAGCCCCGCACCCCAGGGAGGGAAGGGTGGGGCCGAGATGAGAGAACGGAGGGTTCCTAGTGGAGACGCTTGGTTCTTTCCGGCCATCCATCCTGGTCCCTGATTCGGAAGCTGGTTGATTTCTTAGTGACTTTTCATGTGCACTTCAAAGGACAGAGAAGAGTATTATGAACCGTGGATTACTCTTTCAAAGCAGAATATACAGACAGAATGGGGCGGGTATGAATTATGACGGACAGCCTCTTGATGTTCTTTTCAAAGTGTGAGAATGAGTCATTGCAGAGTAAATATTGCAGTTATATGTGACAAAATAATGTTTAAGAAAAGGAATACATTGACCTATAATGCCTGGATTCACCTAGTACTTAACCAACCCGGGTGCCGCTTTATTCTCTACAGTAAGTCCTGTATCTGATTTTGTCAGTGTTTAGGTAGTGGTGAGGATGGAGGTCAACATATTCTCCTTGGAAGAATGCTCCTTGAACTAAAGCCAGTAACCCTAGAGAAAAACTGTAAACGTCATTTTCAACAAAATGGATGTAAAGGAAATGAGTTTCTTTCCAATCCAAATTGACCAGAAGTGGTTCTCATGAAGCTATCTTTTTTTTTTATTGTTACACTTCGAAAATGTCTCAGGGAGAATTATGGAGTCTTGATATGGATATTGACTTTGCATGTTATTTGTTGAATTTTACCCATCAGATGTTTGAATTCCTTTGAGAAACCTATCAACACCCCAGACGCCGGCTAACACCAGCTAGAGATTTGATCGCGCTGGCCTTTGTGGCCAGATGGCTGATAGGGGCTTTATTTAGTAGGCGTGCCACATTATTCAGTGTTGGTGCAGTCACTGGCTGAGTCCCTCAGGCTTCCTCATATAAACTTTAAATCAGGTCTTCATCCTTCTACAGTCATGTTGATTTTTTTAAATCCTCATTTTTCTATTCTTATCCATATATGTGTAATCTCCTCCTATAAGGTGACCTAGATCTTAGTTCAACAATTTTGTTTAATGACTACAAACTCTAAAAAGAGCCCATAACATTTGTATATCCCCAACTTGCCTATAGTAATGTTTATAAATTATAATGATTTTATGAGTAAAAAATGCATTGTATTAATAATTTTTTGTCAAGACCTAAAATAGCATAAGCACTATAAATATATTTTTTATCACATTAAATGCAAAGAATCACAACATTACAATCTCCTTCAGCTACCCAGTAACAAAGGCAATACCAAATGTGCTGGAAAGCATATAAAAACCAAATGTGAGTGTTGGAACGGAAAGGAAGAGAGTTTAATGGGCGGGATGAGTCTGAGGAGTAAGGAGGAAAGACAGAGAAGGGTCGTAGCAGAGGGAAGACAGGAGAAAGAAGGCCTAAGCCTGTACAGAGGAAGCATGAGCAGGTGAATGCCTAGTCTGTGAAAAGCAAACGATGACTGGCTACCAGGCCCTCGGCCTCTGCCTCTCTCCTCTTTTGGCTCATTCTCCCTGAGCAAACAGGGAAGCCACCTGTAAGGAGAGACGAGGAATCCATCCCCACCAGAGACCAGGGCAATGTGTTAAGTTGATGGGAAAAGAGAAGGTGCAATAAAAAGGTGCAGAATCCTTCAAGGAGAGAGGAAGGAATTCTCTAAGAAGTAGAGAAGGGGAGAATTACTGAGGGGGAGATTGAGAAAACCAAGATATCATTTTGCAGTTTCCCATTTCCACCTGAGGTTAACCTGCAAACGTCCACATATCTTCTGATCAGTAAAAGCACACAGCAGTGTTTTTGGTCTGCTTGGTTGTCTCCATGCCATTTTCCTCTTCAAAGGATTATGGTCCATTGTAATTCCTGTACATGATGAAGCTTTTGAAATGTTTTAAAGGTTGAAGGCACATAATTTTCTGATTTATTAATCAAGATATTGAGTGCCTGGAACATATTGTATCTTTATGATTATTTGAAGTGAACCGAATCTCCTCTTAAGATCCGACATGAAAGAAGTTCCATCAGATTGAAAGATCAATTGTTGAAGAATTAGATAGACCCTTTACTCCCGACAAGTGATGTCCCGAAACCGTGGAAACGGTTGTAATTGTTAACCTTTAACGCATCTGGTACGCGGTCAGCCATTCTTTGATGCTTTGGTTTGGATTCCACCTTCTTCACACTAGTAAAGGGCAGCATGGTGAACTGCCTCAGGTATGAATAACATGTTCTTTTGTTTTGATTATGGAGTTTTGAAGTTCAGGCTTCTTAGTATATCCTGGCCATATTTTCTATAGGTGATGCAGCCCAACACATGTCACTGACTATAGAATTCTACAGTCATTCTGATTTTGATTTATTTTATACTTGTTTGGACCCAACTTTAGATTAGATTCAATGTAATTTAATGGTTTCCACATGTACATTCTGTTTTCCTGGTCATAGAGTTGCACAGCTGTATTTTAAGAATGAGAACTGAGGGCTATAAACTCTTCCTTGATTTTCAACTGAGCTTCATTTCTAAATTTTATAAGTGAAGGGCAAATTATGCAAATAAGACATTTCAAGCAATGGGTGTTCCATGCGAGAGGATACAGCCTGACATTGAAACTAGGCTAAGTATTTGTACTCATGGTAGAATAAGGGTAAATATTGTAATGCCAGGGAGAATTCTTTTGTCTCGGCTGTGAGTCTACCAAAAGAGTTTCATTCTTTGATTCCTCAGAGGTGGCATCCCTGTAAAACAACTGATATCAACACTAGTTCAATGAAAATAGATGATGAAAACAGAATTCGAAATGGGTTGACCAGAAGAGAAATAACAAGGCGTAGTAGGCAAGGGCCTGCTCTAAGATTAGCTTTCTTGGCTCTCCAGTCTCTTGTTTGATAAGCGTTTTCCCATTAGGTTTTGGATAGAGACCTCATTTTTCTTTAACCCCTCTCAGGCTTTAAAGGTTCACTTTATTCTGGTGCCATTGCCGCTGTCACCCTGTTTTATTTAGAAAAGACAGCTTGCTAATCCGTGTTTTATTACTCCTGTGACTGATAGGATATTCATTCTTATTTAATCTCGCTTTCCAGGAATTCATTTCTTGAACATAATTTCACTGTAACGCTGAGGTTACAGTTTTTTTTCTTTCTTTTAATTCTAGGAGCAACATTTACTGTGAAAGATCACATACTTCTGCTTTTTCAATACAGATTTTTTTTCTATCTGAAATGTCTTTGGCAACTTAGTAAATAGTAGCCATCAATAGAATTATAAAGATAAATGAATATCAAAATAGGAGTAAGAATGTGCCTACTGATACAAGTTAGTTGTATTTCAGAGTTCAAATAAAAATACAAAGTTAACAAAGTCAGGCCCTTCTTATATACTTTAGGGAATTATGCAATTCAATGCATTATGCCTTCATCTCTTTCGAGCCTTTCATTTTCTTATGTGTGGTGCAGGTTTAAGTGGGTTTAAGGGATACACTTACATAGCCATATTGTTTTCTTTTGTTAAATATTAAACTTTTTTGCATACCAGAAGAAGGAGGAGGGAGAGATGGGAGAGGGGGTAGTTATATACCACTAAGAATAAGTGTGCGTGTGTATATGTGTGTGTATTGTTTGGTTAAAGAGCAACTTTTGGGACTTGTACTTTTATGGGACTTAACTCTGAATTATATTACTTGAAATGAATAGGCTGGGCTTGAGTAAAACTCAGGCTGAATCCAGCACATAAACCTAGATTGTGGCAAGATTGCTTTGCACAATCTCATTCACCCATTTACTCACTGTTATCGTGCGATGTGATTCCATGTGACCCAATGATTTACTCGAACACTAAGTTCCTTAGGAACAAAGATCTCATGGGAGGAAACAGATAAATTATAATACAACTCAGCAAATGCCACAGTAGAAGAATGAACAATATTCTGTGAGCATCCGGAAGAATGAGAATTTTCTTCTGCTTTTACAGTGCCTCTGATAAGCTAAATTTATAATTTATAAACACATATGAACTTTGTTTATAATCTTTGTGTATATACATTTAAACAAAGTCAATAATTTATAGGTTTTTGGAGTAGATTGTACCTTGATTCTTGACCCTTAGTAAATTAAAGCAACATGAATTTTGTTTCTAATAACTTCTGCCAAGAAACAAAGTTCATGGAAGACTTTTAGATCAAAGCAACAACCTTACAAATAACAGTCTACAGTGAAGCCTACATAACTAACCCAAATGTATCATTCTAAAGTAGTGCTGTCCAACAAAAATATAATATGACCCACATACGTAATTTTTAAAAAAACAGTTGAAATTAATTTTAGTAAATCTATTAACCCAGCATATCCAACATATCATAATTTCAACATGCCATCAAGATAAAAAAAAATAGTACTTCTTTAGTTTTTAAATTTAAATTTCAATTAATTAAAATACTCATTCCTCAGTTTCAACAGCCGTATATCAAGTGCTCAATAGCCACGTGAGGCTAGTTAGTCACTACTGTATTAGATAGCACATATCTGAAGTATTCCCTTTAGAAGTAATTCTAATGGTTATTCATGATTTTAAATGATTTAAATGTCAGATAGGGACTTTTAAAAGAATGTAATATTAATTTGTTAACTTCCTTTAGAAAAAGAAACATTTTTCTATTCAGGAACCTACATCCATAATGAGATGGACGAATAGTTGCACTAAGATCTAAATTACTGGTTAACTTTTATTTTTAATTCTTAGATAACCGCTAACTATCATAAGCAAAAAAAGGTAACTATATGAGGGTACCGTACCATTTGGGGAAGAGAAGAGTTTTGCTCCTGAGAACAACTTATAGTCAATATAGAATTGATATGATTACAATAAAATCTGTCTCAGCAAATGTGGAATTCAGGGCAGAATAATCATTTTTCTCATAAAGATCACACTGATTTCCATAACAGGGAAAAATTAAACTATACAAATCACTCCTAAGGGGTGTATAAGCACAGCCAGTATGGGTTTCTCACACACACGGATCAGAATATTTCCTCTTGACTTGACATCCCCCAATATTCTGGCTGCTTTGAAAATTTATGTTAGTTTCTCCATAAAAGTGAGTTTGTTTTTGAGAGTAAGATATAAAAAAGTTCAAGAAATAAAAGAAATGCCTTTCATTTGCAATTCCATTTGTGAAATTATCTGGGGAGTCATAGCTGCGTCTGCTCGTCACTCTTTTTCCCTTGGGTATTGACCAATATTAAGCATCATATTTATGAGGTTCAGTGTTTCATATAGGTAGTTTTTGGGGGGTTTTTTTTTTTTTTTTTTTTCAGGAGGATAAAGTGGTTCCAGTACTTAAAGCAAATATTGACTATTTTAGTTTTATTAATATATGGTTTTAAACTGTTTTATTCAGATATATAAGTGAAAAAATAATTAAAAACTTAGAGATCCCATTTCGGCATGTGTTTTTTTATTTCAGGGCTACATTCAAGTTTTAGGATGAACCTGACGTTATGAAGGGAGTTCAGTGGGATGCATTAGTTTGGAGTCACTTCCAAGGATTCTAGTTGGTCTCTAGAGTCTATTCTGGGTTAATGTTTAGGGAAGAACTAAGGCATCCATTCCTAGGTCCTCCTCCAGTACACTTGAACACAAGTCAATTGGCTCAGAGACTGTCCCTCACTCAGTAACTGCGCAAGGTTTATCATTCCTGCCATTCCTAGCATATATCTCTGGGGATTTCTTAGCTGTTCTGATTTTTGGCCTATAGACAGAAGATTTTTCCTGGCCCCTTGATCTTAGGTGACAATTAGGAGGAGGGAATTAATCTCTCCTTAGAGCTCTACCACCAGGGACCTGTATAGTATAGTTGGCCATTCAACAAACGTTTGTGGAATAGATAAATTACATTGTGATTCACACTCAGGTACACAATATCAAGTATAGTTGAGGAATGTTTTTGTTTGTTTGTTTAAGCTTCTGAAGATAAATAGAAGCCTGTAAATTTTTTGAGTTTAGCATTCCAGAGTATTTATAACAGGTATGCCAAGTTGGCTGCAAGCAAAAATTATTCCTATCTACCACACACCAAAATTAACTCAAAATGGATTAAGGACCTGAATACAAGACCTGAAATTTTAAAATGCATAGAAGAAAACATAGGAATTAAACTCAAGGACCTTGGACTTAAAGAGGATTTTATGAATTTGACCTCAAAGGCAAGGGAAGTAAAAGCTAAAATAAATGAATGGGACTACATCAAACTAAAAAGCTTCTGCTCAGCAAAAGAAACCATCAACAAGGTAAAAAGACAACCATCCGAATAGGAAAATATATTTGCAAGCAACGTCTCCGATAAGGGCCTAATATTCAAAATATAGCTGTTAGGGAAATGCAAATCAAAACCACAATGAGATGCCATCTCACACCCGTGAGAATAGCTATAATCAACAGGACACGTAACAACAAATGTTGGAGAGGGTGCACTCATACACTGCTGGTGAGACTGCAAGTTGGTACAGCCACATTGAAAAACAGAATGGAGGTTCCTGAAAAAACTAAGAATTGATCTACCATAGGATCCAGCAATCCCTCTACTGGGTATTTACCCCAAAGACTTGAAAACTCATTCCAAAAAGATATTTGCACACCGATGTTCGCAAGCAGCATTATTCACAGTGGCCAGGACATGGAAGCAAATGAAGTGTCCTACGATAGATGATTGGCTAAAGAAGCTGTGGTACCTATATACAATGGAATATTGTTCAGCCATAAGGAGAGATGAAATACTGCCATTTGCAACAACATGGATGGACCTCAAGATAATCATGCTAAGTGAAATAAGCCAGACAGAAAAAGTTGAAAATCACATGATACCACTTATATGTGGGAGATCAACCTAAAAGCAACAAACGAACAGGACAAACAAAGAGAGACTCATGGACATGGACAATGGACTAGTGGTTACTGGAGGGTAAGGTGGGGGAGAGAGGATAGACAGGGTAAAGGGGGTCAAATATAGGGAGTAGGGGCAAGGCGAAGTGGGTAAAGGGGATCAATTATATGGTAGCTGAAAGAAACTGGAGTTTGTGTGGTAAACACACAATAGAATATATAGATGTCAAATTGTAATGTACAGCTGAAAATTATATAATCGTATTAGCCAATGTTGCCCCAATAAACTTAATTAGAAAAATAAAAATAAAAAAGGTTGAATTGTAAAAAAAAAAAAAAAAAAAAAATTATTCCTATTTAACATACTGAAGTTAGTAATGTGCCCAGTCACTGTTTCCCACTTTCCTAGCACACAGATGCTCATTCAAGGGCATTCGTTTCACCTGATAATCCCTTCAAATAAACATTAGGCAAAGGAAAATATGTTACATCATTAAAGAGGAAAGCATATTAAAATACATTGGAAAAGTAAGGAAGTACATATGACTGGAAGAAAAGGCAAAGTTTTTGAAGGGGAAGGCAGATTATCTCAACCTTGGAAGGGAAATAGTTCAATTTGACAAATATTTACTCAGCTATATACCAGAAATATAGTGAATTGAATACTGAAGAACTCAGCAAAGCACAGTTTCTGTTATCAAAGAACTTACAGAAAATGGGAGACTTTAGATATGCATGAAAGTTCTAAAGTTGTCGAGGTGTGAAGCAAGGGGCATATTCAAAGAACAGGAATTAGTCTCAGCTTAAAGGAAGCAACCTGTGAAGAGGGAGCAGCAGGATATAGATAGAAAGATAATTTGATTCAACTCAAATACTTAGATTTTCAGTAGGACTGTGATACAGACAGCTCTTTACATAAAGTCAGGTGGTAGGAAGAGCAGATTAGATAGGAGGCTATACTGGTAATACAATTAACGATAAGAAGAGTGAATTACAGGAAATACAGAGGAAGGGAGGGGACAGATTCATGGGGGAAGTAGAAGGAATAGGGTTTGACCACTGATTAGGTGAAGGAAGAGGGAGGAGTCAAAGATGACCAGGTTTTGAACCTGAATATGCTGGCAGAAAGTACCATTAACAAAAATAAGGAAGGCATGGTTGAGGAAAAATATATTGAGCTCTATTTGAGATCCATTGAATTGTAGAGACTCATAAAACACCTACGAGTAGATGTTTAACAAGTAGTTTAAAATATAAAATTGGATATGGGAGATTTGTAATCTGAGGATATAAGTGCATAAGTTTTTGAGGACGGTATTATCTGTTACACTATATACCATGAAGATGCACATGATAGAGAATAGGAGATCAGCCATGCAAAAATAGAAGGGATTTTTCACTCAGTAAAATTTCTGGAAGTCTAGAGCTGATATTGTCTCAAAAGTGAAGATCAGGTTACTACAGCATCCAGCTCCCTACCATTAAGAAAGTGACAATATTTAATGAGTGTCTCAATTTTAGAAGCATTTTATAATAGTTGGGACTCTATTCCAACTCACCTAACAAATAATGCTCAAAGGCTGCAAGTTTTGTGTGGGATCCAATGCAAGAAAGGAGTCTCCAGTTCATCTAGGCCACATTTAAACAATTCTAATGCTTGGTTCTTATGACCCCAATTAGATCTTTGGGCTTAAGATATCTATATCAGAATCTGAGGCTGTTTGGAGCCTGGAGAAAGCCAGTAGTTTAAAGATAGAATAGAATAGAATCCCCAAAGCTTAAAGATAAAACTCATCCCTTTCCTGGAGTAATTATTTACTTTTGAGAAAGAGCTCTTACTGACTGAATTCTGGTGGACTATGGGACCACAAGACCCCCATGATTCCAGGCTGCCTTGCTTTTTATTTGATTGTCTTTTCTAGAGGATAAGCTCCTTAAAGACAAGGTGTCTTAGCTTACTCATTTTTGTATGTCTAAATGCTAACGAAGACAGTTATTAATTGCTCAGAACAGATTAGTCGAAAGTCCATTCCCTTGGCCCTATAATTATTAGCTTTACACTAAGGAAATACTCAGACATTTTATATATATATATATACACACACACATATATACACACACACATATAATATGTGAAATATATAATAAATTTCTATTTATAATAGAGGAGAATTTGTAAAAGCACTAATGTTCAACAGTAGAGAAATGGTTCACTAAATTATGGGATGTAGATGTAATAGAATATTATGCAATCACTAAAACCTATGATTTTGAAGAACACTGATGACATGGAACCATAAGCAAGATATCTAAATTTTAAGTATAATACATAAAACTGTAAACACATCTTACAGTTTCATCTATAAATCCATCTTTTTGAAGGCAATAAATGTGACAAGAATCCCTCAGGGTGAAGATTATTATTTTTGTTTAGGAAAATAGATTGAGCCTATTTAAGTAAAAAATAAAACTTAGAGATCGTGTGTTTAGGAAAAATGAAGCAGAGTGAAAAGAGTGACGCAGAAGGTATACTTTATCTAAGGTGGTCATCAAGGCTTCTCTGATAGGTGACATTTGAGCCAAAATGTGGGGTATGGGGATGGATATACCAGTATGTTTGTCCGCTGATGGGAATGATTCAGTAAAGAGGGAAGGCTTGGTGTTGGAATGGAGAGAAGGGACAGCCGCAGGAGCCGTGTCCTTGACTGGGCACAGGTGAGTAGTTAGCCTTAGCTGTGAGCACAGATGAGCCCTTCACTCTGCAGGAAGGGCATGTGGCTGCGGTTGCAGGCAGGCACGCATGTCCTGGGACAGTTCTCTTCCGATCGCTTCCATGTTCTTAGTACAATGGAAGCAGGGTCATCAAATAAGAGGAAGACGAGGTAAGAAAAGAGGAGATGTATGCGATAGGCACATAAGAAGATGGGAGACTAAATCAACATTTAATTAACTGGAATGCATATAACAATTTCTATTTTGTGTGTTTTGGGTGAATTTATAATTTATTCCTGAGTACTGATCTTCACATCACTTTATATCTTTTCAATCTCCCCAGCGGCAAACTGACAGAACGTAAAAGTGAAGAGCTTTTGCTCACTTCTAGAACTCCCAAAGCAACCTTTCATAACTAAAATATCCCTTTCTTTTCTGCTGATGAAATAATTACATTCATCTCTCTCTCTGCTTCTCAACAGGGTGGTGGTGATTGTCCAGAAATGAGTATTGGAGCTATAAAAATTGCCTTGGAAATTTCTCTTCCTGGTTCTTTCATTTATGTTTTCACTGATGCTCGGTCCAAGGATTATCGGCTAACCCATGAGGTGCTGCAGCTTATCCAACAGAAACAGTCACAAGTGAGTAGGAATCAACACCCCAAATTCTGCATCTGGAGATAGCTGTAAGGAATAACAGCCGTGAGAGGATGCCTCTCCTCTTTGACTATACTATGTGTAGCAAATGTCAGTAATTACAGCTGTTCATCCATATATGTGTAGTCCAATATGTATGTGTCATTCGATTTAAACATATTAAATAGGTATGTGGTATTTGCACACAGAATGTGAATGCCTTGTTTTTTAATGCAGAGAAGAAACGACTGGGGCTTAATTAAGGTGCTGGTCACCATTATGTCCTTATAACTGACCGAAACAAACCTAATAAGAAGGGCCTGTATTTAAAATATCACCTCCTATGTGGAATTTTGTCAGAGTTACTCATTGTATCAGTTCGCTATTGCTACATATTAAGCTTTCCAACTCCCAATAACTTAAAACCACAGCGTTTACTTCTCACGTGTTTGCAGGGCTCCTCTGTGCCAGGCTAGGCTAGGCTGGCTCCCTTGCATGCCTGGGCACAGTTCATGTTTGGCTTATGCAGGCCCGTCTCTGGGGTGACGTGGCTCTGCCTCACCAGTAGGCTAATTTAGGCGTGCTCTTCTCATGGACAAGGCAGAAGTGCTAGAGATCCAGTGGAAATACACAAGGCCTTGAGTATAGTCTGGAAACTGATAGAATGCCTCTTTTGCCTTATGCTACTAACCTAAGCAAGTCACATGCCCAAGCTTGGACTCAAAGATGACAAAAAAGCCTCCACCTGTTAAGAGGATATAGGGAGGAGTACATATATGATATACAGCTATCATAAATATATATGTATTCTACTTCCTATAGTATGTTAACACATAATAGGTGCTCAATAAATGTATATTGATTTCCAAAACCCTTTAAACTGTCTTCTTTTTTTAAAATCACAGGTGGTATTTGTGCTCACCGGAGATTGTGATGACAGGAGCCATATTGGCTATAAAGTCTATGAAGAAATTGCCTCTACCAGTTCCGGTCAGGTGTTCACCTGGACAAAAAACAAGTTAATGAGGTCAGTTTAATAAAGTGGGTCTACGTTATTACTAGCTGTTTTACCAAATTGGTTAGGCCAATGTAATTGTGACAGATTTGATATCAAAAACAATTTGAACAAAATTTTTTTTCCCTTAGGCCATAGGTCAATAAAGGCATTAAACTAATGTGCAGAAGCATAGATTTGCCTAATATTAATTTCTAGATTGTGTTATGCTATCTTGACAAATTATTCAGATTTAAGCATAAAGGTATTTATATTTTTTAGTGGGACTTGAATAATTTTTGAGTTCTTGTTATTTAGTAAGATCAAGATATATTTCTGATGCATGGCTTTTGGAACTGGTAAAGGAGGCTTGACTGTTAACTAAATTAGAATGTGGGAAACTTACTGAGTAAAATTCTAAAGTTTGATCTCCAAGGTTAATAGTGAAAACCTGTAAATAATCACATAGTTATCTAAAACTTTTAAGATGATAAAATATTTAACTCGTATACTCCAAAAACCTTGGTATTTTCTAAAAGTGTTGCCTAATTGTCATGATTCTTTTTTTTCTCTTTTTGTTAACTTACCTTAGCCTCATTTGTGATGATAAAATTGTATTTTTATTTTAATCTATTTACTTGGCTCCCACTTTAGTCTCTAGAAACATATCAGCACAAACATAAAATTTTAAGTAGGCATAATTCACATTTCATTGATGTGGCCGCTGTATCTATACACACCCCGTCATTTTAATGGTCGACTCCTTTGTGTCTTGAACAAAATGGTTCAGGAGTCCTCATAGCTCAAGGGTTCTTATTACGTCATGGTGCAACCAAGAGGACGTTGCAAATTCTAGAAGAAACAATCGAGCAAAAGTTTTTTTTTTTTTTATCAAGAAGATATATCAGTCTGGAAGTTACTTTTTCTTCTTAGAGGAAACAGCTGTAAAGAGGGTTGTGGCTTGTGTCCCTAGTGTGTCCATCGTAGCCATTGAGAAATGCCGGGCAGGATGTGACAACTGCAGAGGGAAGCCCTGAGCAGTTATTTGGATAAACATTTGCATGAGATTTGGGAGCCTGGGATGAAAAACGTTGGGGAGAGTGCAGGGCTCTCTCAGGAACTGGGTTTCCTGTCTCATCCCACAGACTGTGCTTGACCCTAACGGGAGAGAGGCCGCTGCTTGACGGAGTTTTTAATCTGGAGTTGTGTAAGGCGCAGTCATATTATCAGTGCAAAGCAGGGCAGACGTGAGGAAGAGTGTCATTCTCTCTTGCATCATTGGGGACGCCACCCACTTAGCGTGTTGTGAGCCTCTTTAGTTGGAAGTGGCAGTGGTGTTCAGTACAGCCAGATGGGGCGTTGGTGCCACCAGAGGATGCCGTGCCCAGGGGACTTGGTGGTTCCCAGCAGAAAGTACTAGAAAAGAGAAGAGGAGAAAAGAGACTTGGCCAGCACGCAGGGCATTTGAAAGAGCAGTTGTTTGATCTGTTTTGTGAGCGGTCAGGCACAATATGGAGATTCCCAATACAAATTGGGTGAAACTTTTCAGGAGAACCATAGACTTTAATAAGAGTTAGGTCCCAGAGCTAGAAAATAGCACAGTATGTCCTGTGAGTGTACCTCCATTTATATCCGTGTCCCCAGGGACATTGACTTACACAAAATTGAAAACGCTATTGCCTTAAACAGACAAAATGAGCCCTACGGAGGTACACACTTTATTAAATACATGGCACGGCATGGAGTTTTTGTATACCTAATAATTTTTAACAATTCTGAAAGTTACCAAATGATTTTTAAGAACAATAAATAACAAAAATATGGTGTATATCACAGAAAATTTTATAAATATATAAAAAGTTTTAAGTCACTAGTTTGTTAACAGTGTTTCTGTCCCAGATCATCAACTGATACTCTAATCTTTAAATTTAAGCTTAGGCAGAATAGGACTAGAGAGAAGTATCGCTAAAATTGTCCATTTTTATAAATTGGAGTTTGAGGCGAACAGGGATAGGCCTTAATTTATCTGTCAATCACAGCAATCCTAGCCCTTTCGTCAGTTGGTTCTGGAAAGGTCAGTGTCTTCTCCTTTGGGTCACTTAGACCCAAGAGAGATTTAACTAAGAGTAAGTACTCTTGTTCTAGCTATTGTCCTGCATGGACATGAATCCCAGACCGATGCTGGCATCTTTATATAAGTCTGAGATGAAATGAATGCGAGTGGGAATGAAGAAAATCCAAAATCTTTGGATTAAGTCAACACTCAAACCTACCCTACTACTTAGCCTTCAGAACTAAGGACATGATCTTTTTGCTTAAGCCAGGTAGAGTTGAGTATTCAGCTACCTAAAGATAAATGCATCCTACCTGATAACGATTCTATATATTTTTTGTGACATGGTCTCTACAAGGCCTAGTTTTCTTGTTTGTAAATGAGGATAATAGAGTTACCCATTTCAGAAAGTTCTTATGAGATAAAATGAATAATGTGTGTAAAATATGCCACAGAAAGTCTTGTGCAGGGCAAGTGCCAAATAAGTGTTAACTGGTTATTATTATCATCCTTGTAATGTGGTTATTTTGCTTTCAAAATGGGGAAAAGGGGGTCACTGTTTGTTAGACACCAGAGGGCTAGTCGTTGCTGAGAAATGAACTTGAAAAGGGAGAGTCTCAGAAGAGATGTGTCTTGTGTCTAAGTGGGAAGAAGATATTGTGAAGGGCTGCTGCGGCTGTGTAAGCCAGTGTGTCACTCAAAGAAGCGGCCAGGGTGGAAGATTCTGCTAACAACAGGCAAAGTTACAGTGTTAAAGTTGGAATCGCAGATTTTTTGGTATATAAATTAGCCATTTTTCTTTCTCGTTGTTCCGAATCCTCCTCTTATTTCAACCCTATAAACCTCTGGGAAACTGGATGCTACAGTGCCATCTGTACATTTAGGAGACACAAGACCTGCAGGGAAGCCACACACAGACAGTCTTTTCATTTTACTCAAGAGCAATTTTTCTTCCATTGTTTCTAAAGTTTCTGTAGAGTATTATGCTTTACCCTATTAACCCAGTTCATCAGTTTTGTCTCAACTGGGGTATGTTTTGTCTCGACTCTCTCTTGAACTAACTTAAAGGTTTTTTTTTCTTTCTTCCTGTTCTTTTTTAAAGTAACAATGAAATAGAAAATCTAGGTATCTCTCATCTTTATTTAACATAAAAGGGAAACCAAGGTGAAGAAATTAGTTGGCCATACATCAGTAGTCTGTAAATCATTGCATAGTATTACATTTTGGAGACACAAGTTAAGACATATCTCAGAGATGTGCTCAAACAATTCACCTTTGAAGATGAAAATGGAATTAAATAGTCTTATCCTTCCCTTTCTTTATAAACTGGGTGATTGTCAATGGATCGAATTAATGCTCCTTTTGGTATAAGAAAAGTCCAAGTTTGAAATCTCAAAGTTGCTGTGCTTTTGTGTCAAAGAAGCTAACACAGAGATCCGTTATTAGTTGCAGAATTCTTCATCCCTTCTCATTTTTGTGGTGCTTTCCATTTCCCCCAATCTACAGAGAATGTGGGAGACCAAGGAGCCCCACTGAGGCATCCCATAAAGGTCAGAGCATCGCAGGGCCCAGAGTCTGATGGAGAAGGACAGAAAACAGATCTGGGGAGACAAAGTGAAAATATCCAACACGAGTGGTAGTGGGTGGTAGTTAAGACCCCAGACTCTAGGACCATGGCCCATTCCACAGCCACGTGATCTTAGACAAGTGACACAGTTTTCTGTCTCAGTTTCCTCATCTGTAAAATGAGGAGAATAAGAATGATGTACCTACCTCATAGGTTGTTGTGTTTAGAACATCGGTGATTACTAACTACTTGTTTCTTTAGTGATACATGCTGTCCATATATTCCAGCAACATTTTTAGAATTCTCTCTAAGACAAAGAAATATGTGTTTAGTGTTCATCTGTGATAAGATGACCAAAGATAGCATGCTACCATGGGAAACTCTGGGGCTTTAGAATCAGGGAGACCTGGGTTTGAATGATCTTTTCGTCTTTAGCTAGTTGAACAACTTCATGTAATTTTATATAACTTCTCGGAGACTGTCTCCTCATGTGAAAACAGGCATATTAATTAATTATAGGACTGTTGTGAAGATTGAAGAGAATAAGAAATACATATAGTAAGTAAGAATGGAGTCCCAGGAGACTGGAAATTACCCACCTGGAGGTTCTTAAGACAGGAATGACTCATTTGCCAAAGGAGACACCTATGGCTTTGCTGTGAATGTAGGTCCTGGGGGTGCCCTGCCCTATGGAGAGCTCAGGAGGAGAGTGGTATTTTGTTACACCCACCCACCCCTCCCCCCTTAGAAATAAATATCTAAGGGAAAATGGGTTATTTTTTTTAAACAAATGGAAACAGTGTGTACATGGCTTCATTTAACCATATTAATGACCATTAAAACACTAAAACTAATAATAACATAGTAACCTATAATAGGTATTCTATAGGAAGCACCGAAGAAGGTAAATCTTACTCCCTTGCAAGGTGCCCTGGAGGCAGCATGCGTAGTCTCAGTTCCTAAGAGGAAAGGGGAGCAGGCAGAGCCCCTGGGTGCCCCTGTGCGAAAGAGAGGAGAGGCGATTTGGCCTGAGAAGCATCCTGGGTTCTTCCGGAGGAAGACGCAACAGATGCTTCTCTCTTCTGTCTGTGACAGGAGTGGAGACTCTAAGATTAAGAAAACAACTTTATTTTTTTTCCATTAAAGAATTTCCAGAGGGAAAGGGAGACCTGAATTCACTAGATATGTCAAAGGAAGTAGCTAAAACTCAGGAAAATGAATTGACAGTCTTACTGCCAATTCATGAAAAATACCATCAACCTGGCAATAAAAAGCCTCATAGGTTAGAGATTACTGGGTATATTTATCTTGCTAGTTTTGTATTCATTTTCGTTGGGTTTTATACTGATTTTGGAGAAACTATAAATTTTGCTGGAGTACAAATTCAGCATAGCCTCTTCCTTCTGTTTCAGTTAATGGCTACTTGTGACTAGGATTTGGATCAAGAGTTTTCTGGATATGGGCTTAATAATGAGACTATGAAACCTAGGGTTTTGAACAATTAATACTCAATTAATTGAAATGAGGTGTCTGCCATTTTGTTTTCCTCTATTCTGAGTTTCACTCCAGACATTATTTTAAAACATAACCTGTTACTGACCTTGAAAATAAGTAGAAACGGGTGTTTCCTCTGAAATTTGAAAATGTATCAGAGATAATTATAACATTGTAGAATGCTACGGGAAATGTGCGAAAATAATGTGTAAACGTTTCCACTTATCCCTTCTTTGAATTCACCTAATTAAATGTTGAAAAGGAAGTGGAAAGCTCAGAGCTCATACTTTAAAATATTATGGCTGTCTCTATATCCACAGACACTCCAGAAAGGAACACTTACTTTAGTTCCAGTGGAATGCATTCTTTCTCTATTATATGCTAAGAATAATATGCTATCCTCATGAATGTCTGATGGGAACGCTAATGCTCCAGTCACATAAGTCACCTTATCACTTCAAGGCACCTGGAAATGCTTTATAAGTCACTAATATAATTAAAATGAAGCCATGTGTGCTTTATGTTTCTGTTTGCTTAGGAAAAAAAAAAAAACAATTTATTGTTGAAAAAATTGTTGATAGCTCATTGGTCTCTGAGAAGTTTTTCAGAATGACATTTAAAGTTTACAAACTATATAATATTCCTTACAAGTGGAGAAAACAAAACAAAACAAAACAAAACACGACTCTTCTCAATAGAACCTCATTCGGGCAAAAAATCCCAAGTCAAGCAGAGCCCTCTGTAGTGTGAAACATGAGGGGGGGGAGTGCATGTTTAAAAAGATAAACCCTGTAAAAAGAGAATGTCCATCTCCTACTTCATGGTTTCATGCATTGACTCTGGGAAGTGTTTGAAGCACTAGTTACAAACTGTGGCAGTACTTTCTATGAGGATGGTAAGAGTCCCATCTACAAAACAAAACTCGCTGCCTATGAAATAGACGTTTCAATATGAAAGTACCGTCCACATCTTTCATAAGACAATCATAATATGGGACCTTTAGTATAATGTCCGTAAAATTCAGAGATTGAATACCACTAACTAAAACTTCCTCCTAAAATATAAGAAATACAGAAAAAGCTTATATATAAATAACTAAAATAGTATATCTGAAAAGAAAAGAAAGAAATGTTATTTCAGGACAAATGTTAGCTAATAGGTTATATGCATTCAGCAGGGCAAAAACTTGTTTACTTAGCTGACTCTATTTTGATTAGAAGCTGTGATGAAACACTAACTTGGACTATGAGATGTCAGCTTTAACTAAATCAACCAATTGCTTGCATAGCTAACTCTGGGTTTGCAATTATCTGAACGATCAAAAGCTTATAGTGTCAACCTCGAAGTCTTTAAAAATTCATTCAAGCTGGAACTGACTTGAAAGAGATGATCTGTTCTCCCCATTTAGAGAGCTTGGTCTTTATTTTTACTGGAGTTGTGGAAACTAAAGATTTAAATTAGAGAAAAGTAATTAAAATAATGTAATTAAAATAATTAAAATGGAAACAAATGGCCTACGCTGAAGTCACTGACCATGACCTCTTGGAGAGTTAACCTACTGGGAACCACAAAGGAATGCAAGAAAACCTAAAGAAAATGTGCAGTGTTGAAGCAAATAAAATTCTACTGAGCTATTTTCACAGAGCATCAATAATTTAGATATTTCCTTTCATATTTTATCTCTTTAAATTTTACAGGTTCCCATTAAAGTTTTTTGTTTAGAGAAGGCATATATCTATGGTCAAATAATAGTTCTCTGTCTCTCTGTCTGTCTGTGTCTGTCTGTCAGTCTCGCTCTCTCTCCCCACACACACACCCCACACACACCTACGGTATACCTGATCTTATAAGGATTCAGAAAGAACAAGAGAACTAACACATTTAAAAGGTTATTGATCTGTTTCAAAAAATATTGTATTTGTATTTTGTAAAGGTTTTAAACTATTGTTAAGAAAGCAATTGCATTTCAATATTTTAAGCTAGGAATTATTAGGACATATATAGTAAGATTTTTGTGTGTGTGTGAAAATCAACTGAGATCATATATCTAAAGAATTTTTTAAAGGCCTAATTTTGACTCTTGAGAAGGAAAATTTTGGAATCTTAGTGTCTTCTTTCCCAAAGATTCTTAAATATCTAGGCCACTTGTCAGTCTACCCAAGAGATTGTATGCTCAAGATACCAAAGGGCAGTCTTTTGACTATCACAAAAGGGGGAAAATAAAGAGATCTGGTCACTACCCTCTTACCTCCAAATCAAGAGGTGCCTTCTGCTAGTATTTTTCTTTAATAATGATAATGTAATAATCTGGCCCAAGGTAATTGGCTGTTGTTAATCTCTAGACATAGAAGAGTTTACATAATTTTCTAATTTTCTTTTCTTAATTACCTACCCAGGAGTCCTATTATATAATTACTATTCAAATGAAAGAAAAAGTCATAACTTTTGTACTATACATGGTAGATAAATATTAATTTGAAATTATAAGAAAAGGTTCGATTAGTACCTCTGATAGAAATAATCATGTCAATTAAAAGTAGCCCAATACCTTTGGAGAAAACATATGAATTTGTTTTTTGAAAAGCAATTTAAGGGATTTCATATATAAAGAAAGAAGAAATCTCAAGGCCTTCGTTTCACTGTTTCCACATGATACAAACCAACAGTCAACTTTGAAAACAAGTAGGCTTATCGAATGAAGTAGCAACCAATTCCACAAAAATATTAGGTTGCCTGGCCTATGTCAAAGCCAAATACATATCATGACTTATTCTTATTTTCACTTAGTTCAACATAAATAAAAGATCCATCAGGGACATTCTGATTTTTCTCTTTATTCTGCATAGCAAAGAGGAGATGAAAGAGTTAAGAGTCAAAGTAAGGGAAGTTTTATTTAAAAAATCTCCTTATGACCAAGGGTAAATAAATGGAAATAGAATTCATGCTTCATATAGTTTCCAGGCTTCCTTAAGCTTTCTTAGAATGAACCAACTGTAACAAGGTTATAAATGCAAACTCTTTTGAGAGATGATATGAGCT
Source organism: Eonycteris spelaea (assembly GCA_003508835.1). Taxonomy (NCBI): domain Eukaryota; kingdom Metazoa; phylum Chordata; class Mammalia; order Chiroptera; family Pteropodidae; genus Eonycteris; species Eonycteris spelaea. Next base: position 6,313,403 of record PUFA01000037.1, read on the forward strand.
ACTCTTGAGAGCTGCCTTGTAACATTTTGGTTATGATTTGGCTTTGTGACAAAAATTACAAATGGCTTTTCTCTTTCTTAGTACAGGCCCCAGAAGAGAAACGTTCTTTAAGGTTATTTGCTACATAATTTAAATAGCTTCGGTGTGTGAATGAATAGAGAAAGGAAATTTTTTTCAAAATTCTTAATTATAATTTTAAATAGAAATAATTTATTTAAAATATTATTATTGAGTTATTTTGTCACCTTTAAAAATTTTAAACTTATAAAAAAGACATTACCATTTTTAAGATTTGAGTATTAAAATCTGTAAATAGGAAGAAAGTCTTCAGGAATTAGTGAACTTGTTTGTGAAAATTTGGCCATTGTATATTAAATTAACAAATTACCTCAATAACGTAATAATGAATAAAATAAATTTAAATGACAAATTAGTAAAAACAAGTAATTAAAATTCTTATTACTTCACATGATGTTTATTAAAATTATCTGGTAAGATTGCAGTTCTTTAAAATACATTAATTTATTTACTTATGTGTGTATAGTTCTAGAAAAAATGGAACGGTCATATTGAAATATGTTGATGGTACTCACTGGATAACATAATTATAGATCATTTTAATATTTTTATATGTTTTCTTGATTTTTAAAATCAAGAGTATTATTTTTAAAATCATGAATATAATTTTTAAAATAAAGAAAAACAAGGCATTTTCACTAAAAAACAAAATATCAAACACACTTCACATACTTACAGAATGGGCACCTAAAAAAGGCTGTCTGCTGTGAGCTATGGGGATGCAGAGATGAAACTCACATAGACTTGATACCTCAGAATGTCAGATTTTGGGATCTAGGAGAGAGATCAGGTCTCCCCTTTCCAAAAACCAAACTCCGCCTTCTAAATTGTGCTTCTTCCTCAATTATCAGGCTTCTACGTTCTCAGCTGGGAACTCGGTAACAAAAGGTAGATGAATAAGAGAACACCAAGCGGGTGTTTGTTAACATGTATAACTCGTGTATACGCGGGAGAAATGAGTGACTCTCAGGGCTGGCTTAGAACTCAGGCTTAAATAATATCACCTGCAGCTAAAGACAGAAGGAAGACAGGTGGTGGGAGGCCAGTTTTGTGATGACCAGAAAAAAAGGTAATATTTATTATGCAGATTTGTCAGAGCCTACTCCTGTATCTGCTGTTTCTGAAAATAATCAGCTCAAATTAATCCTTGTACCCAAAAGGCATATTTTGGGGGTGGCATATTCAGTCATCTTTTTGAAGCTCTTTCAGTCCTTTCTTGATTTCTCTGAAACCGCCTGTCCGTTCGCCGACGTCTTCCTTGCAAACGCATGCATTCAGTTGTCGGACTGTTTCTGCCACTGAGTATACTTTCTCCTCTCCGTTGGGATTTTGTTTTGTTTTGTTTTCCTAATAGGATAACCAAAACTGAAGGTTGTAGTTGTAGAAAAATAAAAATGCAGAGATATGAAACCGCTATTAGAAATTTGTCACATGGATTTACTTTATATAAGCCAATTGACATGTGACAATGAAGGACTTTTTGTAATGGTATCTAAATTGGCATAGTCTGTTGGAGTGGAGAAAGTCAGTGGATCAATGATGAATGTATAATACTTTACTCTTTTTACATGAAATAGTACAGTTTTATGCAATGCATTGAAGTAATAAAATCACAAATAGGAAAAGATCAGACAAAAAAATCAATTTAATTTGCTCAGACATTTAATGCACTTTCTTACCTTTTTTAGGAAATAAATAACTTTTCTTGAATTTCAATTATTCTGTAGTAATAGAAATATCATAAGAGTAAGTAACCTCATTCCAGCCTTCTGGATTTTTTTAAATTTTATTTTTATTTTTTTTACATTTCTACATTTTACATTTTTATTAGAAATGTAGAATAAGACGTAATGCTGAATACGTAATTTTAGATAAATATCATTCATGAATTCAGCTTGCAATATCAAATAGGAAAAAAGTTCATTTTCAAAAGAGGTTTCCAAAGCAAACGCAATGAGAATAGCCAATTAAAAAAAGAATTTGTACTTTTCCCCAAAACTTATCCTGAATATTTTTGCAGCTTCAAAAATATTTGGATAAGTCTTTTAGTATTTTTTCATTTTATTCACTCCTTAAACTTCCTCTTTTAGATGGAAATTGAAGTTAAGAATTTCACAGGAGAACTGTTCTTTCAGAAATTTCTAGTTTAAACAGATGTAGAAAAGACTAAGACCCTAATGGAAAACCATTCATTAAATAGATGAAGGTGTGTCAGACTCAATAACTTTTTTTTTTTGAGAAGTTTAAACTTATTTTTGTTTTAGATTAGTGCTTAAGTGTTATTTTAACGGGCACATAAACTTACTTGGCCAGCTGTTTTGACCATGAAGACTTTCCAAATATGTATTGATTTATGCAACTGTGGAATGAAGTAAAGCTTACTCCCACCTGGAGAGACTCTGTTAGCCAAGCTTCACTGAATAAACTCTAATAGATCATTCACAGTTATTATTACCTACCTGAAAAAAATTAAGCAAATTAATGTATTATCCTTATGCTAGTATCAAAGAAATGAATCAGCTGTTTTAGTTATGATGTTATTCTTAGATTATACAGCTAAGTGGTTCTAAACTGTGCTTCAAGAAACAACTTAAGTGTCCAGTGTATCAGTGGGTGAATGGAAAAGAAAATGTGATATCTATATCTATATTTATATCTATATTTAACAGATATGCATTGGATTATTTTTTTAGCCATAAAAAATGAAATTTTGCTATTTGCAACAGCATGAATGGACCTTAAGGGCATCATGCTAAGTTATATGTCAGGCAGAGAGACAAATAACTGTATAATCTCACTTTTATGTGGAATCTAAAACCAGAACAAAACAAAAACCAAGCTCATAGACACAGAGAATAGATGGGTGGTTGCTAGAGGTGAGGAGTTGGGGGTGGGCAGAATGGGTGACGGGAGAAAGGTACAAACTTCCAGTTATGAAATAAGTCCTGGAGATGAAATGTACAGCATGGTGACTGTCGTTAATATTACTATATTGTATACTTGAAAGTCGCTAAGAGAGAAGATCTTAAAATGTTTAATCTCAACGTAAAAGAATTTGTAACTATGTATGGCAATGGATGTTAACTGGAGTTATGGGGATTATTTCACAATGTATACAGTTGCCAAATAATTATGTTGTGTATTTGAAACTAATATAATATTAAAGGTGATTATATCTTGATTGGAAAAAAAAATGCTCCATGGAGCTCGTTTGGGTAGGTCTTAGGGACCTTGAGGGTCGGCTCTATTCCAATTTCTACTGGAACAGTTATGCTTTTGCCTGTATTCTTTGTTTATTTCTGTGTAAGATTTGATTTGACAAGGATCTTGTTAAAAAACTAAGTTTGAAGACCATCGATACAGGTCATTAATTGTCACTGAAAAATGAAATTATTTGGGATTCATTTATGTAAAACCATAATTCTGAAAGTCACCACTTTACCATTTAAGAAATTAGAATATAAAGAGTGATAAAAATAACATTGACTTTTGGGGTCAAAATATTAACTGAAGTCTATTTTATGAATTTTTCCCTCTGTGATGCTAATGCTAGTTAGCATTGGCTTGAGTCTTCAGCCATAAGAAATGATTATTCATAATGTATTCAACTTTTCAACTGTCATCAGAAGAAAATCTATGCTCCTGTTTGGCAAAAATCAAGGGCTAAACAAATGTCTGTTCCGTCCTTAGCTGGTGAGGGAGAACAATTTCAAAGCTGTCAAAAGGTAGAGCCCTTCTTCATAGTTGCTGCTTGAATCCTTGTGTCCACTTGAATTAACATTTCCCTTCTCATTTGAGCTCTTCCGTTTCTCTGATATCTGTGATCTGGTTTCTGGTGCCAGATTGTGAGCTCCTGAGGGGAAGGGTTTTGTCTTAAACACTTAAATCATCTTATTCTACTCTGATGTTCAATGGCTATTGTTTTTGAATAATGAATGAGTAAATAAATCACACTGTACACACACATGCACATATAATCACTTTACTCCACATGAACAAAAAGAAAGCATGCTTACAAAATATTTATCTTTGTATTCTTATTGATACTAATCATATTTCTGTATGTTCCATATACTCACAAAATACTTTTAAGCCAGCATTACTGAGGTAGAGTTTACAGGGACGAAAATGTATCCACATTAAGTGTACATTTTGACAGATTTTGACAAATTTACGCGCCTGTGTAACCACCACCACATTCATGATAAAGAACGTTTCCGTCACCCATGCGATTTCCCTTAGGCCCCATCACAGCCTGTTCTGTCTGTCCTCTGCCTTTCAGTCTGTCAACCACCGATTTGCTTCCATCACTTGATTAGCTTAGTCTTTTCTAAAATTTCATATAAATGGACATTATTATGCCTAGCTTTTTTCCATTTAATGTTCTTGAGATTTATCCATAAATTATTGTATCTAGCTGTTTTCACTTAATGTTTTTAGTTACTCACCTAATGTGTGCATCATTAGTTCGTTTCTTTTTTTTATTCGATTTTGTGGATGCCACAGTTTATCTCTTTCCCTGTTGTTGGACACAGGTAGTTTCCCGTGTTTTCTACTTTGGTTAAAGCTGCTTTGGACATTGCTGTATGGTTCTTTGTTTGGACATATGTTTTCTTTTCTCTTGAATAAGTAACTAAGAGTAAATTGTGAAGTTATGTGTAAGTATATGTTTAACTTTATTTTTAAAAAAAACTACTAACCTATTTTAAAACGATTGTACCATTTCGCATTTCTACCACCAATGTATGAGTTCCATTGATCTACATTCTTGTTAACACTTGGTATTGTTAATCTCTTTAATTTGAGCCATTCTACTAGGTGTATTTTTATCTTCTGATTTCAATTTACATTTTTCTTATAACTAATGATGTTGAACATTTTTTCATGAGATTATGGGCCATTTGTATATCTTCTTTTGTGAAATGTCTGCTCAAACCTGTTGCTCAGAATTTATTGGTCTGCCTTCCTTATTGATTTTCTAAAATTTGTTAAATATCTTTTTTTATTTCATGAAGGATTTTGGTCTGCAGTTGTTTTTTTTCTTGTAACGTTTTTGCTGATGTTGAAATCAGAGTAATGCTTATCTCAAAAAAATGAGTTAGGAAGTGTTACCACTGTTCTATTTTCTGAAGAACTTGTATAAAATTTATATGTAGTTTTTTCTTTAAATATTTAATAATTGTTACAACTGAAGCCAACTAGGCTAGGAAGTCTTATGGGGGATGATTGTTAATTATGAATTCAGTTTCTCTAACAGACATAGGCTTATTCAGTCTGTTTTTTCTTGACCTTTAATCTGAGTTACTGAATTTTTTGACAAAAAGGTTTTGTTTTTGTTTTTTGTTTTGGTAATATTGACTTATTACCCTTTTACTGTCTGGAAGACCGGTAAAGATGTCACTCCTTTTATTTATGATATTCGTTACTTATACATTCCCTCTCTTTTGCCTGATCAATCTGATCAAAGGCTATCAAATTTTAAAATTGATTTTAAGGAAACAGATTTGGTTGCATTGATTTCTTTCCCTCTTCATTTCTTTTATCTGTGTCATTGTTTTCTGTCCTTTATCTTTATTATTTTCTTTCTTTTAACTCTGCATTTAATTTATTCCTCAGATTCCTGAAGGTGGAAGATTAGGTCATCATCTTGCTTGAGATCTTTTTTACTTTTTGATACATGCATTTAACACTATAAATTTTCTGTAAGCATAGCTTTAGCTGCATACAAGGAATGATGATCTATGTGTTTCATTTTTATTCAGTTTTATATATTTTCTGATTTCTTTGTGCTGTTTTCTCTGACTCCTGAGTTATTGAATAGTATGTTGTTTAATTCCCACATATTTGGAAATTTTCTAGAAATATTTTTATTATGGATATGATTCCTTGTCATGCATGTGATACTAAAATTTAATTAAAAGTAGTCTCTTTACAGCAATATAGTCATTCTGTATGGATTCACCAATTCGAAACCTAACTTTTTTAAGTTAAGAAAGTTCCTAACTGCTTACTATGTACCTGTGATTCTGTCTAAAGACAGAGAATCATCATTTTCGTAACTCAGTAATAAAAACCACTCAGATTTTTTTCCATTTCATCGAACAAAGCACTTGACTAAACATTCTAAGCCTTAATATTAGTGTAAAGATTACAAGCACTTTGAGGTTCTGGGGTCTGCAGTTTCTTTTGGAAGAAAACTAGCTAGAGGAGAAAAAAGGATGGTGATAGAGCTAGAAAGAGAGAGAGAGAGGGAACCAATTATGTACTTGCTCAATGGCTTATATTTATTCATGATCTAAATGAAGTAAATACCCAGTATATACGTAGTTAAGTAGGTAAATACCCAAGAGATTCTTTAGTTAGCTGTTTAGAACCTTTAGTTTAAGAAACTTGAAGATAAAGCTTGAATAAATCTTTGTTGAAAAGCTCGGAGATATTAATCTCTCATTATAACTCTCTTTTATTCATTTCTTTTACTTGCACAAAAGGTATGATGTTTATGGGTCAAACACATGTTCAGATTTCCAGTCTTAAATATTTCATAGAAAAGAAAAGCATGTACATAGTTTCTTTTTAGGAGGTTGTACTTGCTATAACATCAAGTTTAGTTTTACATATGGAATGCATCATAAAGATAAATTGTGGTAATTTTTATTTAATGTACTTTCTGATGTCAACACTCGAGCCCAGGTCTTCATCACTTCACACCTGTATTACTGCAATAATTTCTCCTTTCTCTACTTCTAGTTTTCCAATCCAATCTATTAAGATAAGTTTCCTCAAACATCACTTCAATCATGTCTGGTTCCTGTTCTAAAAACCAACCCTTACTGCCAATTGAAGAGTATCCAAATGGTTTTTGTTGGAATTCCAACCCCTCTATCGTCTGGCCTCACCTTACCATCCAAATATATCTCCAGATGTTTCCTAATGCTGCATTCCCCACTCTAATTAGGCTATCTCTTCTCTGCCTTCGTGCAGTGTTCAATACTTTGCTGCCTCTGCACTTTGCTTCTAAAGCTTCCTTAACCTGGAATGACCTCACCTACCAGCTTTTAACTTCTTTGCTTTCTACCTTTCAAGGACCATCTTTTGTCCCACTAATACATGACTCTTTCCTGGAGTATACCTGCCATGTGGACCCTTTCCTAACCTGATCATCCACAGTACTTACTTTCTATTATGGCATATTTTTCATCCATTTTTAAAGGCACATAAAAAAGGAAAAAAAAAGGAAAAAAGTTAAAAAAGAAAAACCTTAATATATTTTAAATGAAATTTATTTTACAATCAGTGGCATGTCATAGATCGATTAGAAGTGTTTTTCATTTCTAAGCGGCACATAATAATAGTGCACCTAAGAATTTATGGTCTCTTAGAGTTGAAAAATCAGTTATTTACTGTTTTCCACCGTATCCTGTGTGTCTGAGATGTTGCTCAGCATTATTAAAAATTTTGCTACCATGGAAATCTTTTCTTTTTGTCCATCTTCTTTTGAATACCCTATAGTTTCTAGGTATATAGTTGGGTTCTCTTGAATTTAATTAGCGAGATTTTATTTCAATTAAATTAAACTTAATGAATATAATAAATATGCCTTGTTAGAAAAGTATTTTTATGAATCGTCATTTCTTTACTATAAACTTTTCATTGAAATATTATATACATGCAGAAAAGTGCACATAAATACTCCGCTTAAATACATTTCATGAACTCAATACACCCTGGATAACCAGTACCAAAATCAAGATACAGTACATTACCAGGACAGCGGAAACCCTTGTGTAGACCATCTTATCTTCCATTTACAGCGTTACTGTACTGACCTTGAAAAGCACATATTAGTATGACAGGTTCTTTCCTTTATTCTAGGATATGTCATCTGTGGTACATATGTATTAATTTCTTTTGGTTAAATATCTAGGAGCAAGAATGCGGGTCATAGAGTATGGCAAGTTCACTTTCAGTAGATGCCACTACCTGTTTTCCAGATTCGCTTCAATTTTCACTCTTTCCCCAGCAGCCTGTAAGAATCCTGGCTGTTGCACACCTTCACCGACACTTGGTGTTCTCTTTTTCATTTTAGCTATTATGGTGGATGCGTATGGTTATCTTATTATTTTGTACAGCTAAAACTGCATTCTGCAAAATCTTTGCATTTTCTTCAAAAACATGACACTTATTGAATATAAGCCCTATAGGTTGAGCTATAGGGATTCTCATTAAAAAAAAAAAAAAAGATATCTTTCTGGTGACATTTAACCATAATCATGTTTTGTCCTCATGGAAATTTATTGACCATTTCATTTAGTCTCCAGAGTTATCTATTTGGTTATTTTTGTCTCTGATTGGTGCCAGCATTATTTACTGGGTGGATAAAGTTAGAAATAAAACATTTGAGGATGCTACAAGTATTATCTATTATGAATATATATTGCAAGTGAAAGCCGTGGTATACTTAATCTTTAAAGAATTAATATTTCTCATTGATTTTTCATGTGTTCTGTGATATTTTATATGCTTAAAATATTAGATAATTAGCCTATAATTCCATTTCTCTGCCCTATGATTGCTGAGAGAAACACTGTGGTTATTTTTCTTGCCAATGTTCTTTTCTACCCATGTTCAAGCCAAGACATTTGGTTTCTTACTGAATCGTAAAGCTATATTTTTTTAATTGCTCAAAAATCAAAGATGCTGACTTTAGTATATTTAATCCAGAAGTTTATATAAATTGTGTGGCTAATTATCATAAAAATTAATTATGGCTCAGAAATGAGAACGATATGTTCCCTCTTTTTATCACAATGTTCCATTTATAAAACAGGGCCTTAGAAAATAACCCAGGGATCGATGCAATAACTGTATGAAACCATGATCAATTTCCAACTATCTTTTGTGGTCTGGAAACTCAAAGTACTAAATTAAATCAGTCTGTGATGTATTGTATGTTAAAAGACTCTTACCGAATGAACATATATAAAACCTTTTTTACATAGTCGCTGGGTAAAGCATATCTAGTCTTGGGGTTTGCCTCTTCCCGTGGTATTCTGGACAATGATTAGTTAATTACCTGTATATCACTGTACTTGATTTTTCTCCTAATTCCAACTCTAAGTGGCTTCATAATTTAAAAATTTAAAAATTTGCTTCAGGACATGAAATTATCTAATTTCTTTTAGATCCCCCAATGTCTGCTAGATGGATGAGTACATAGTAATTTTTCATGTATGTGTAATGAAATAAGAAAGTTATAAAACTATATGTACAGTATAATCCTATTTATGTAAAGAGGTCTGTGTGTAAGCATGCTCACACGCATGCATACACACATACATGCACAAATATGGAAAGAAATACCAAAATATTAAGAGTGACTATTTGCAGGTAGTGCAATAGTGGGTTATTTATTCTTTTCCACTTTTTACATATGCTGTTATGATAAGAAAAAATTTTAATATAAAATTTGAAAATAAAAATGTGGTATGAAGTAATTTATCTAATTTATGTTAAATATAGAAATAGCAGGATGCTATTTGTGATCCTTCAAGACTTTTGGTTAAACTGAACCTCTGTGTTATATGATTGCTATAGAAACCAAGATTCTTCTAATTGTTCCAATGTATAAATGAGCTTAATAATCAGGAACAGACCAGTTTCATAGTCATTCTGTTGTAGTGTAGGGATCCAAAACTAATGAAGTTATTTGCTGTTTAATTTATAGGTGTACTATAACAAGAGTTTTTCCTTATTCTTTATAAAAGTTCAGTCATTTATAATTGGTATAAGATTTTGTCTTTGTAGCAGATTTCAAATACACTTTCCTGTCCTTTTACTTTTACCTTTTTCGCTTAGTAATTGAAGTACTTGTTTTTTAACGAGTTGACTCCTGAACCTTACTTTCCTTTGATATTTCCGGTCAGAGCCAAAACAGCATCATCATCATTCACGTTTCTCAAGCTAGAAATCTGAGAGTCATTTCAGACGTTCCTTCTTTTTCATGGCTCACAATTAAATTCTACCTAGGGAACACTGGACCTCAGCTGTGGCATCCATTTCCTCTTCTCCCTTCTCATTAGCATTGCTGCTTCATTATTTTTTTGCCTTGTCTGTTTGAACTGCCACATTGCTGACCCCTCTGCTTTCAGTCTTTCCTTGACACCCACAGTTAATCCTTCATATTCTTCTGGTATGATCCATCCTAAATTTAAACCCAGTTGTGAGACTCTGTTTCTAACCTCTGTCCATGAGTTGCACAGATCGTCAAGTGAGACTGGGCATCTACCATGGCGTGTGAAGACTGTCATGTTTTTCCAAGTCCTTCCCGCCCTTATCTCTTACCACTTTATGTGCACACCGCCATGAAACAGTTTTGTACCTTCAGGTATGTCGTGTTTTATCTTACATTCATGCATTTGAACTTGTTATTCCTTCTGTCCTGAAGGCTCTCCCTCTTCTTGTCTATTGACTCCCACTCATTCTTTAAAACCTATCTCAAGGACAGATGGCCACCTTTCCAGATAAACCCTTAGTCACCCTTCTGTGCCATCATACCCGACATACACTTTTATTATTGCACTTCTTAGAGTCCTATTATTGTTTGTTTTCTCCACTAGATCATGAACTTCCCAAATCGTATCCATTGCTTTACCCTGTGATGACTCTTTATAGACTGGGATCACTCCCCTTAGCTGCCTTACTTTTAAGAGATAAGCTCCTCAATTTCATATTTAACCCATTTCTTCCTGTACAGAGTATATGCATTCACTTTTCCTCTTTATAGGTATTGAATATTACAGGAGAATTCACCCACCCTACCTACTCCTCCAGTTAATTCTATAAAATGGGAAAAATAAGTAGAAGTTGTTCCACAGGAATCAGAACAGTACTATTAACGGCGAAACTGAATGGGCATCAAGAGAAGCGCCTTCTGTCTTTCACCTTATTTCGCATTGATCTCACACCCAGTCATAAGCAGTGAAGCTTGAGGGTGATGGCCCTCCCCACAGGTAGGGGACTTCTAGCGATGGGTGTAATACAAAGAACAGGACATGGAGGAGGCTGGTATGCTAAAACTTAGATACAAAAGAGAGATGAAGGCAAAACCACTTGTGAACAGTGATGCTGCTCTTGCATAACCTGGGACGATGGATTCACTAAGGTGAGGCATTTACCTCCCCACAAGGAGGAGCAAGTCAGGGAGAGAAAGGCCTGAATGTTTCACTCCATTACTCCCGGAGTCAGGAATGTCGGACCTTGTCTGGGGTCTGAAGAGGAATGAAGACTGGGAAGTTTGCTGAAAGCAAAAGTAACAACGCCAATTAAAATTTAAGATTTAGTCTTTAAATGAACATGACAGACGTTTTAACAGGAGGACCACACACATCAGGAGAGATGAGTCCTAGCTTGGGAGGGCCTCGGCAGACGGTCAGGGTGTGTGTGAGTCCTGCTCTTGATGCTGCTGCATGCTTTTATAGGTCCTGTATCCAAGCAGCAAATCCCAGGCCTCACCCTGGAAAGAGAACTTGGAAGCAGATATTCCAATGGCAAGAGCTCCACAGTGCCTGACACCGGAGGGTCCTGCATGGGTAGTTTAGTCCGTTTTTGAGACTTTGTAGAACCTAATGGCAATAACTTAAAATGGTCCCTGAGTATTTATTCAATAATAAGTCCAAGAATGTGATGTAATTGCATCTCTAGCAGCTACCAAGCAAAGGAGATGGTGAAACCATCTTAAAACAGCCAAAAGAAAAAAAGGAAAGAAAAGAAACCTGATGTTGACGGTTGCCATTTGGTTGGTGTAGTAAGTGGGCAAGGAAGTTGCATTAATATGTCCTCCAAAGAATAGGAGTGGAGGAAGGATTCAGTGAAGGTAATGAAACTTACGTCTCAGGGACTTCCTTTGTGTGAAGCCCTTTTGAAGCTCTGGGAATTGAGCTGAAATGTAGTTACCAAGTTAAAAAATGGGTGGTGGGAAGTGGAATTTGCAAAAGTAAGATAATTACACTGTGATTTGTTAAGACTGCTGTCTCCTTCAACTCCAGCTTCCTCTCTGACACGTGTGCCCTTGTGTCCAGGGACATTGGTGTGATTTGGGCAACCTTTTAATATCCTTACCTCTAGCAATACTACAAACACCAAGAATGTCAGTGTATGAAGTTTGAAATTTTAGTATCCCGATTAAAATAATTTTTTTTTATAAACGATACTAGTGAAAAGACTGAGTTATTTTTTCTCTCTATAGAAAGTATTAGACATTTTTTTTTTTTTTTTAGGCAAGGCAACCCTTGGTTGACCTCACAGATTCCAAGGACCTTGTCAGCATCCAATCCTAATTTTTTATTATTTTTTATGCCTACAGCACCTGGTCTTCTGGTGGTCTCCCATCCAAGGGCTAACCAGGGCCAACCCTGCTTAGCTTCCGAGATCAGACGGAATCGGATCTGTTCAGGGTGGCATGGCTGTAGACACCACTTTTTTTTTTTTTGTCATGGGAATAGTGTTAAAAGAGTATGCAGCCAAGAACACAAGGAAAAAGTATTATAGACTTTCATCAGTTGACAATAACAAAATTATTATTAATTTCTAGATTTTGTAGGATTTGCAGTATTTGTCAGCTTTTAACAAGAAATGTATGTGGACTTTTTTTTTTATTGCAGGTAACTATTTTATAGCTACTTTTATAGTTGTAATTTTGTAGTTTTTTCTTAAGCAGGTTCCCCAAATTGTATAGGCTTTAGGCCCGCAGAACCTGGGTCTATCCTTGACAAGGAATTATTTGGTGTAAAATATATGTTCTGTTAGCTTTTGCTGAGGGTTCTCTTTGCTCTTCAGCCAGAGACCCTGCTAAAAAAACATGCACTCGCTAAAGATGAAACAGAGAAGACATGTTATCTTAGCTTATGATAGCAAATGCCAAATGCATATGTGCTCTAGTTGTTTGAATCTGGCCTTGTGAACTAATATAGGCAGCAAACATACCTTTCACTTATGTGTATCTGGTAGAGAACCCACTATTTGATAGAATGACTGTACTTATATGTTCATTGACTTAATACAAAATCCCCTTGCAGGCTATACATCACTTTCATTCTTTCTTCAGTTAATAAACTGTGATGATTAGCTTTGAAATAAATATAAACAGTATTTATTCCTAAGACCCTAATAGGCTATCAGTTGGATGCTTTTTCTTCCTGCCCCATGACACCCCCCACCCTTTCTCAGTATTGAAAATATCTTCCTCCTGCCTCTGTATTACCTTCACTTTACAATCTCATCTTTTTCAGATATCTAGATTTACCTGCTGGTAGGCTGATGAGTCTGACTTTCTCTGATTTAATCCATTGTTTTCATGTATTTCCCAAATTTGAATCCTTGTTTTCCTTTTCTCTTTTCCCCTTAGGACCTCCTAAGATTTGTATTGTTGTTTCCAACGATCATCTCTGTCATGATGATTTAGTTGTAGACCTAATAAAATTTTGCTGTAATTTAAAAGGCTGACTGAAGATGTTTGGCAGTGCTGAATATTCACCTATATTATTGTTAACGTTACCAGTAAAATCTAGGCTGTTATCAATTGAAGGGTCCTTTCTAAAGACTAGAGGGAATCTGGAAAGAGTTACTAAGATTTTTGTACACGGTGCCAGATTTTAAAAGCTGTATAATGTTGAAGTTTTACCACCTCAATAAAGCATTTCTCAATAATTTTAGTCCACCCCGATGGCTCCTCTTCTTGACGGCCTGAAACACACGTCGTTACTAACATTTGTGCCTCGTAGAACCTCTGAAATAACTGGACCTTTAAAATCTGCCAGTTTATCTCCTCAATGAATGCTCTTAAAGCTCTATTATATGACATTTGAATGTATGCTTTCAAAGCTTGTTGTTTTTCAGTATGTTATTAGTTCTTATGAGGCTGTTTGGAAATATGGAAACATAATGAGATCTTGAAAACTTCACTTTAAAATCAACACATAATCAGAGCAGAGATACACAAAAGACTCCTTTTAGTAGATGAATGGCCTGCGGGTGGGTGAAACTTGCTTGTAACTTGACTACATTTTAAAATATTTAAGCAATGTGTCAGTCAGAATGGATACACATCAATGTGGAAGCATAGAGATAGTTGTCATTAGGGAAATGTTTGCAGTGCCCACCCAAGTTCTATCTAAAAAGTTGGGGAGCCACAGGCAGCTGAGTTATGGTCTGTTTGCTCCTATATGTTTCTGATTAGTGAAGAAAAGAGTTGTGTATAGACCATGAGGTTTTCCCATCTCATTGATAACAGCACTTCTTTGTGAGATTAATCAACCAAATACTACTGAGTGTTTAATGCATCTAAATCACTTCCTCTGTCTTGTTCCCATCCCCAACGAGCACATGGCAGTATAGTGGACATGTATTTTAAGTGTGTGTGTGGCGGGGGGAGATAATCTTAAACCAGTATGTAATTTGAAATTTACATGTAGTAAAAATTGAACTTGAAATCTGTTCAATCACTTTTCAGTTACTAGGACCTAGGTAAGCCTTTAGAAGTTCAAAATCTAATATATTTACTTCCTCTCCCTCCCTTCTTCTCTCCCTTCTCTCCCCACCACCTTCCCCTTCTCTCTTTCCCTTTCTCTTTCTCTTTTTTCTTTTCCTGGGCCAGTTGGAGTCTAAGCTTTCTTTCAAAGGTAGGAATTAGTGATAATGGGCACGCAAAGGACTTCAACATATATTATAACCTTACAGTCGTTAAAAAGCATGAGTTTTGGAATCTTACGCCTCTCTCTCTCTCTCTCTCCCTCTCTCTCTCTCTTTTTTTTTTTTTTTTTTGAGATTATGCTCACTACCAATGTGTTACTTTAAAATGTAAATACAGGATTTGGAAAAAATTAAATGAGGTAAATTTTATAAAGTTCTTAGTATGAGGCTTAGCATGTAAGTGGTATTTATATGGTAGCCATCAAAACAACCATATGATTATGATTTGGATTCTAGAATAAGTCTGCTTCTAGAGGCCAATGGAGAAGTCATGTGGTGAAAAGTGTTCTGATTCTTCCTCCTTGTGAATGTATGACTCGCCATTATCAGTTGGGGGGCTTCAGTGTCTGTGTGTCTGCTGCAAAGAAATAAGTTTTCTACCCCAAAGTGATCTAATCTCAGTTGAGATAAGGTTCTTGAATTTAAGAATCAAATCCTAGAGCTTAGGAAATTTTTCTTGAGACTGAAGTCTATATTTTGAGGTCTTTTGGAGAGATCTTGCTAATTTCCATTAGGTGTATGCTGTAAGGAGCTAATGGGATTTTTACATGTCAAGGATAAACCAGATAGAGTGTATTTTACCTTCCTTTTAGTAAAATGGAGATGGGAGAAGATCAGGTCACATAAATACCTAACTTTTCTTAGTCATTATAAATTAAAATTTGGTTTAGTACTGAGAATACTTTAGCTTCTTAGTCTCTTATCTTCATTACGTATTTAATAACTATAAACAAACACTTGAAAAGAACTTGTAGCCCATTTTTAAAATGCAGAATTCCTTTGTGGTATTAATTATTTCATACTCTAATTTATCTATTTTAAGTAAGATGTTCAGATACATTTTTAAAAATTAATAATATAAAAGAGTTTTCTTTAGAAGTGACAGTACCTCTGTAAAGTTGTTTTTTAAAACTCCCCTCTAGCATCCTTTTGAAAATCTGGCCAAACTATGCTGTGAATTCTCTGTATACTATATGTACATATAAAATTCTGCAGAGTACACAGTTGGCCCTCTGTGTCTGCAGGTTCTGTATCTGCAGATTCAACCAACTGTGGATCAAAAATATTCTAAAAATAAGTTATGTTGTGGCTGATGATGTAGTTAGGTGTACTATGGTTGTGTCTGTATTGAACCGTACAGAACTTTCTCTTGTCATTATTCCCTAAGCCATATGGTCTAACAACAATTTACATAGCATTTACATTGTATTAGGTATTATAAGTAATCTAGAGATGATTTATAGTATACGGGGATATGCGTAGGTTATATGCAAATACTTTGCCATTTTATAGAAGGGACTTGAAAGTTCATGGATTTTGATATTTGTGGGGCGGTGGGAGGGGGTGGGGAAGGGGTCCCGGAACCAATTTCCCGTGGGTACTGAGAGAGATTGTATTCAACTAAAAAAGCTAACTGTGATGCTGCTCAAGGGCCTCCTTAACGAGGGCTTGTTTTCATTACTCATAAAGAGCCTTGAGTAAGGTTTGGACTTCTTCCTGCTTTCAGAGCAGCCAGGAATGAGATCATAACTGGTCTGTGTATGTAGCATACATAGTATGTGCATAGGTATGTGTGTATATGAATGTACGTGTCTATGTACTTACGTATTTTTAAAGTTCCTTTCCTTTCATAACTAGGAAGTGTTTTAATGGGACAATTGAATTCATTGAGATGTTTCCATTCTAAAATAGACAGGTATTTAGTAGAAGAAAATAAAAACATGAAATAAACAACAAAAAAAGTCTCAAACAAACAAAAAAGGATTCAATTAAAGACATGAATAAAAGAACCAATCTTTTATTTTGGTGTTTTTTCAGTTTTATTGGGGTATAGTTGACAAAATCGTAAGATATTTAAAGTTAACATCATGATGATTTGATATATGTATATATTGTGAAAAGACTCCTCCATCTAGTTAATTATTGCATCCACCACCTCACATATTTATCTTTTTAAAAATTATTATTTTGAGTGAAAGAATTTAAGCTCTGCTCTCTTAGCAGATTTCAGTTTTACAATAGTATTATCAGCTTCATGTCACTTATATAGGAATCTTAAAAAAAAAATGTCAAACTCATTGAAATAGAGTAAAATGGTAGTTGTCAGGGCGGGCTGGGGGATGAGGAAAATAGGGAGAGGTTGGTAAAAGGGTACAAACTTTCTGCAAATGATGAATGAGGTCTAGCAATCTAATGTATAAAAGTCAATCTTTTATATTTTTATTATTTTAAATAATGATTTAAATAATGAGTATTTTTTGGCAAGCTAAATTTCCTCAATCATTTGTAACACATTTCTTGTTGTGACACAAGAAATTTAAGATAAATTAATAATATACACTTTGACACTTTAAAGTAGCCAGCATGAATGATTCACCCTTCAAAAATGTCCGAAGTATGTTTTTATTTATTCAGCTGTTGCACATTAGAAAACTTTCATCACGTCGAAGGTGTGCTGGTTTTATACAAGTTTTAGGTGTTCAGAGGTTGAAGTTAAGGGTCACTTTTGTGATCAGTCCTCTGTAGTGTCCCCATTGAATCAAATTTTCTAATACCCTTCCAATTTCTAATCCCTCCCACAACCCATTTTCTCTATATGAACTGGATAAAATTTTAATTCCATCCATAATCTTTTTTTTGAAAATATACCTTATAAGAGAAATTATTTCTTATTTTATGTACCTTCAGCACAAGCACAAGCACACTTGTCTGTGAGCACTTACCGTTGGAAAAGCTCACTCAGGAATTTTCCAAATTAAGTAAGCACGAGGTACACAAAGGATAATACAAACGGCTATTATCTGCGGAAGATCTTCTCAAGAGACCTCAAAGTGTGACAGTCTTTGATGGATTTGCTAACGTGTGCAAACTGTGAAGCTGGGTTTGCCAGCACTCTGAGAGCGGACCCATCCCAGGAATAGACTCAGGAATAGACTGTTACTAACCATCCTCAGGGCGGCATCGAATAACATCAGAACGCCACTCATTCCTCTATGAACACTTACATCAACATGACTAGTGCATTCACTCCTCGCAGGTGCATATACGATGGGAGCAGATCATCCCCTGTAGATTGTCTGGAATCAGGACAAGACGAGACTGGTTCTGATTCTCTGTTCTGAGCCATTGTGTATTGATGCCTAAGTTTATTTTCGCAGGATGATTTATCCCTTCATGCAAATTCTTGGTGGGGAGAGACTGCCAGGGAGCTTTATGACTTTAAGTTCCATTGTATCTCCAATCTGGACCTCTCAGTGGAACTCCAGACCCATGTACCTGACTGCTTTTCTCATACTTCCTCTTGGATGTCTACTAGAGTTCTCAGATTGAGCGTGCCCAAGCTGAGAGTCTGCATTCTCACCCTCACTCCCCTTTAAGTCAACTCTTTCTCACTCTCAGTCAATGGCGACTGAGGTATCATTTTCAGACCTGGTGGTCTTCAGTACTCCCTGTCTAGTCTGATTTCAATACTGTCTGGAACTAGCCACTTCTCACTGCCCCACTGTCACAACCCAGGTCCAGGTCACCCCCATCTCCTCTCTAGGTTGTCGCAATGGCTTCATATCTGATCTTGCTTTTGACCTTGCACCCTCTACACTCCAGTTTCAACACTGATGCTAGAGTGATCCTTTTAACACATGTTATATCATGTAATTTCTGAGCTATCAAGGCTTAGCTTGAATCCACTGTCTAAGCACACGGATATGTAGGATGACAGTACTACATACTTACTCTAGAAATGAAAGTGAGTAGCAGAGTTTGCATGTCCAGGTACCTGATGTATAATGAGAGTTCTCTGAATTAATGTCTATGGAAAATAGGACGTTTCTTAAAGGGAAAGTAATAAAATTGTTCTACTTTGAAGCTTACATGTATTATTAAAACAACATTAATAAGCAATTGTTTAGACCTTAAACCAACAAAAGATTTTTTTTCAAAGACTCTGACTGACATTATTTCAGATTATTAGGACATGATGATATTAAAAAGCAGACCAATCAGTTTTACTATTGTTTTTAAATATTCCACAGACAATGCACCCCATTATTAACCCGTGTCCAGGGTGGATGGCTCACATCGCCACCCCTTAGTATGCTCTTGGCTTGGGCTTTATCCTGGATGTAACTGGGAACCATTAAAACTTTTTGGGTAGAAAAGTACATCACAGTTTAGGACTATAAATTGAACATTTGTATTCTGATCTTGCTTATTTATTACTTGAAGTTAAAGACTAGTTAATTTTTTAAAAATATATTTGTCCCATTTCTCCAACTAGATTGTCATGTCTTATAAGACAGGAAATGTGCTTCCTTTTTTTTTTTTTTTTTTTTTTGGTTTTGTAATATCCTGTACGATCCTTTATATTCAGTAGGTGCTCAATAAGTACATAGTGACTTGTAAGCAGATTCAGAGTTATGGGCTCTCTGCTATACTGCCAGGTAAAGTGAACTTGAACCTGAAGGGAAAGGCTCTCCTGATTTTCCAAAAGAGCATCTCTTAGCCAGATCAGAGATGAGTGAAATCCGTCTCTGCTATCATCTAAGGCTTACCATAGATGCTTGTCTTGGAAATGTTGCAAGTCTTTTTCACATCAAATACAATATAGATTTAAAGGCTTTAATATTTTTATATAATTTAATTCTTGACTGTCCAACTAGTGAAAAAGTATAGAGCTAACCAAATCATTGTTTTGCATACCATTTCTTATTAAACAACAACAAAAATACAAATATATTCATAATTATAAATTGTATCTAATACCTTACCATATTTCTATTTTCCCACCAAAAGAACAAAGGATGTTATGAGGAAATTCATTCGGAAGTAATTCATTACCTTTAAAATACCCTTCTGAATTACACCAAAAGGACAATACCTAGGAATAAATTTAACCATAGAGATGAAAGACCTGTACACTAAAAACTATGACACACTAACAAAAGAAATTATAAATAAATGCAAAAATAGTCCCTGCTCATGATTGGAAGAATTAATATTATTAAAATTTCAATTCTACCCAAAGCAATGTACAGTATCAATACAATCCCTATTAAAATTTCAATGGCCTTTTTTTCACAGAAATAAAACAATCATAGAATTTGTATGTATCCACAAAAGAGCCCAACTACCCAAAAGCCATCTTGAGAAAGAGGAACAAAGCTTGAGGCATCATGCAACCTAATTTCCAACTATATTACAAAGCTAAAGTAATAATAATAATAATAATAATAATAATAATAATAATAATAATAATAAAAGATATAAAATTGGCATAAAAACAGATATATAGATCAATGGGCAGAATGGAGGGCCCAGAAATAAATGTACACGTATATGGCCAATCAATATATGAGAGAAGAGCCAATAATATGCAGTGGGGAAAGGACAATCTCTTCAATAAATGGTGTCAGGAAACTGGCCTGCTACAGGCAAACGATTGAAGCTAAGCCATTATCTTCCATCACAGAAAAAAACGAGCTCAAATGGATCGAAGAATTTGAAAGAGATGAAATCATAAAACTAGAAAGAAACACAGGTGGTCATGTCCTTGACATTAGTCTTGCTGATGAGTATTTTGTAGCTGAGAGCAAAAGCAGAGGCAGCGAAAGCAGAAGTAAAGAAGCGGGACTGTGTCAAACCAAAAGCTCCTGTGTGGCAAGGGAAACTATAAGAAACGAAAAGGCAGCCTGCCAAATGAAAGAAAATAGTTGCGAATCGTATACCCGATTACGGTTACTATCCAAAATATATAAAGAATTCATAGAACTCAATAGCAAAATAAAGCAAGCTATTAAAAAATGGGCAGGAAAAACCCAGTGTTGGCAAGGATGTGGAGAAAAGGGAACCCTTATGAGGGAAATGTAAATTGGTGCAGTCACTATGGAAAGTCGTTGTATGGAGGTTCCTCAGAAAATTAAAAATAGAACTACCATATCATCTAGTAATTCCACTTCTGGGTATTTATCTGAAGAAAACAAAAATAACTCAAAAATATATATATACCTTCATGTTTTTGCAGCATTATTACAGTAGCCAAGACATGGAAGCAACCTAAGTGTCCATTGATAGATGAATAAATAAAGAAAAGGTGGCGCACGCGTGCACACACACACACACACACACACACACAGGAATATTATTCAATCAAAAAAATTTGTGACAACATGGATGGAACTTGAGGCAATTATGCCAAGTGAAATAAGTCAGACAGAGAATATCACTTGCTTTCACTTACACGTGGAATCTAAAACAAAACTGAATTTATAGGTACAGAAAATAGATTAGTGGTTGCCAGCGTCCTGGGGTGGATGAAGTGGGTGAAAGCGGTCAAGACTTAAAAATTCCGTTGCAAAATAATTAAGTCCTGGGGATACAATGTACAGCATGGAAGCTATAGTTAATAAATATTGTATGGTATGTTTAAAAGTTGCCCAGACAGTAAATCTTAAAAGTTCTTATCCAAAGAGAAAAATAAATTGTGACTATGTGTGGCAATGGATTGTAGCTAGACTTATTGTGGAGGTCATTTTGCATTATGTTGTATGCCTGATACTAATTTGATGTTACATGTCAGTTATATCAGTATAAACAAAAAATATTCTTCCAGACAAAGTTATTCTTCCAAATTTTGTTACCTTCAAAAATTTACTTCACTTTAATTTCTATTTAATACTATTCTGTTTCATAATATGTAATGATATGTGCTGTTTTTTTAGTTTGAAACTATATTTGCATCTTATTTCAGAGTAGAATATACATATGAACTTATTTTTATAAGTATTGATTATTACATAGGATGCAAAATATTTTAAACTAACAGAATGTCTTCAGGAACACAGGAGCTTATATAGAAAAAATAACTGTTGAGCCAAAATCAGTCTGGTTGGGTGTTTAAAAGATACAAAAACTCTTTCAAATATCAGTTTCCTCACCTATAAAATAAAGAAGCTAGATTAGATTGTCTCAAAAGCCCTTTGAGATATAAACTGCTACAAACTGTTAGAGAACCGTATTTATATTAAAACTTTTAATGTACAATTAATGGTTGCTTAGTGGTTTAAAATAGCTTTTTGTTAGTTAAACTGCACTAATCTGAGGATTCTCACATTATGCTAGTTTTATTCCATTTGTGATTATCATAGAAGATCATTTTCAATCTCATGAGTGCATTCCTCATAGTTAACACAATTAAAGATTTTTTTCTTATACATGCCAACATGAGAGGCCAGAAACCTCACTTACAGTGATTCTATAGTTTACAGTAATCTAGTTTTATTCATATGTTGTCCATATCTGTATTTTCTAATAAAATGGGTTGCGCCTGTTTTCAATTTGATTTTTTTCTTAGACGTGGATAAAAAAGTGATTGGAGACCCTTGACAGAAGTCTGTTCTGTATCTTTCCCAATGAGCAATATTATGATACATGGTAATCCCTTTGTGAAAGCTTTATAAATGTTGATGAATTAGAAATGGTACTAAGAGCAAATCAAAGCCTGCTTATGTTTCATACCATTTGAGCACACTTGTCTTATGAAAACGCAACTAAATTAGAAAGTCTTCCATTTTTGTAAGAATGCCTAGAAATCACTTAGTGATTTCCATGCATAGCTAACAAGAACAGGATAGACTTCCAGTGATAGAACTGCTCTACCTTCAGTTTGAAGGAAGGATATATTAGAGGAGCTGCCCTGAGATATATTATGCTTTTAAAGAAGGCTGTCCAAAAATGCGATTTCAGGTGCATCTCTACCTAATACTGTTGAGTTTCATTGTTAAAGTTGAGACACTACACAACTCTTGTTTTTAATTATTTTTCTCCTTTTCAATTGAGAATTATTTACGGCCACAATATGTGTCTTGCCCTTAAAATGAATGCTCTGTCCATTTATCCAATTTCTCTTGTCCTTTTTCCTCCTTAGTTTCACAGCAGACATTATCCTCGAAGTTATTATCAAATTTATCAAATGCCTTCTTAGTCAATAAGTCAGTCTTTCCATGTCCTTCAATTAGGCAGCCATGTTCTATGTATAAGACATAAAAATGTCAACAGTCTTATTATTAAAATACATATTCTATTTATGGGCAAATATTAGTTACAATCAATCTGATTTCTGTAGCCATATGGACAGATTTGATGAGCAGTATGAGCCATATGTTTTAGTTCAAGTGTGATATATCACTCAGAATTCCTCTTTCAGTGTATGGCATCTGCTTCTTAGACAATTATGTTGATATATGCTTATTTCATATGTAAAATTCCAGGTGCTTTATAAGGTTAAAATTTGAGGAAATATATCATTTGATTTATGGGGTGATTAACTGTGATATATAGATTTGGTTTTTCTGTTCAATTCGTCCATGATACCACTACACATTTTTCTTTATAAAATACCACTTTGTTGTATTACTCCTCTGCCTTAAGCCCTTCAGTAATTTTTCACTGGGTCTTTAGAATAAAGTCCAGATGTCATAGCCTGGCCATTTGGTTTGTGACCATACACAGTTTGTCCTTGCCGAAGCTTCCAACTTCCTCTTCTGCTTCTCTTTTTTCTGAACACTTAACTGTAGCCAGTTGGATTCACGCATGTTCCCAACATATTTGGAGAAGTATTTTCTCAAGTTCTCTACCCCACGTGGAATGACTTTGCCTGTTTTGTTTTGTTTTTTCATTTACAGAAATCTTATCTGACTTTCATGGGTGATTTTTTTTTTCATTCTGCCTATGAAGCTATTGTTGAAATATTCAATTTGGGGAGAGGAGGCAAATTAGTTGAAAAGAGGAATCATTTAAATATCTACTATGTGTCAAGAACTGTGTTGGGCACTTTACATACATAATTTTAACAAGGGCTGCTTGTTTTATGAGTTCCCATACCATTCTTTTATTTAAGAATACATCATTACTATCATAATTGTGACCAACTTCATTGGCATTAGTGTATATTTCAGCTTTATCATAGGTAAAGCATGCCACTTGGTTTTGGGTCTACAAAAATGAAGGAAATGTGGTTCTAGAGGAAAGGCAGGAATATTTGTTGAAAATAAATAATGTGTAATATGTGCAAAAAATTTGATAAATGCTACTAGTTCAGGGAAGAAGACTTATTACCAAATATTGACTAAAAATATGTTCATCAATACTTACTCAGTACCTGGAAGAGCTGCTTGAACAACAAATACTTGTTTTATGAATGAACATAATTATCTCACATTGTTAGTAATATGATCATATGCCAGTCACTTTCTTCATCTTCGAGGACAGAAAAAAGGAATACTTTTTATAGAGGAGTTGTTGCACAATATATGTTCTTTGATTATTTGATTTGTGATTACCACTATTGAATTTTAAAAAATGTTTTTGTTTGTTTTGAATAGCTCTAGCGTGGCTTAACCTCCAGCTCTGTTCAGTGTTTTGTGCATAATTCCAAGGAAAATTATTCATGATAGGATATAGTCTTGAAGGATATATGAACCAGAGAAAGGTCTGAGGTAGATGAAAGGTGCCCATGGCTTAGAATTAGCTGTAGCAGGTTCATCTGCTCAGTACCCGTTCAGACAGGCACTGTTTACTGAATGAGGAATTGTATTTGTTGTAAAAACTTTTGTGAACTGAAAGTTTTCCTTGTTCACTGTGAGGCATCAACGCCTTTTTAGCCTAATTTCTTAGTATTTTCCGAAAGACTACTTTTCAAGAATGCACTGCTTAAATTGGTTCTGAAGTATTTTTCTACTTTTTTTTTTTACAATACAGTGGTTACTTTTCCATTATTTGTGGTACCTGTTTATTGATCACAAAAATTAATATTTTGCTGACATTGCAATTGTTTTTCAGTAACGCACTATAATATATATTATAATATCCAAAATATAATTATAATATAATGTATTATAATAATTTATAGACCCAATATATTGAAATTGGATTTGCTAATTTGCTAATTATTTTTTATAAATTGGATGGTGAAAGAAACCCAGAAAGAATGGAGGTAAGAGGATCTCATCGTATTGACAATACCACATGTTTTTATAGGTTCTTTTCATTTATCTTGAAAAATATAATATTGTTATATCTCTGCATGTTTTGTTTAATTTTGGTTTTTGGACACTGTATCTCATTTTGAATATATATTCCAAGATAGAAAACTTGAAATTTGAGCATGAATTAAACTAACATTTTATTCTAAATCGAAGATTTATTCTGAATCTACAGTAGCTGGATATATAGGAAATAGTTTGTCTTCAGTTCATGGAAATAAACTTCACACCAGTACAGGAAGTACCTGCATCATGTGATTAACCAAAGCCAACTACTGCACCTGGAAGTCTAAGTGATTTACAACTAAAGGTTTATGATATCGCTCACACTTCTCTTTTTTTCTTGTAGGTGTTAAAATGGGTAGAAGAAGCAGTACAGGCCTCCAAAGTTCACCTGTTATCGACAGATCATTTGGAGCAGGCTGTAAACACGTGGAAAATTCCTTTTGATCCCAGCCTAAAAGAGGTTACTGTATCTCTGAGTGGCCCTTCTCCAATGATTGAAATTCGCAATCCTTTAGGTAAGATAGAGTGAACATTATATAATAAAATACCAAAACATGTGAAAGGTAAAAGTTTTTTTCCAAACTTATTTATGTCAAGTTAATGCTAACTTTATGAAAATTAAAAAACGATTAGAGAATATGGTCAAAAATAAAACTAATGTTTTTTAGTCATAAGTATTGAATAAACATGATATTCAAAAAGCTAAAACTCTTAATAATTTAAACAGAACAGATTTAGTAACTTAATTTTACTAAACTATGCCCCAAAATATTTAAATTGAACCTGAAATGATATTTTTCTAGTGTATGTCTTAAGAAATATTTTACAGTACCTGTTTTATAAAATTAGATAATTTGTTATTTTAAATGAATAACAAAAATATTTATTTTAAAACAACTATCTAACTTTTTACTCTATCATCTCCTTGATAAGGTTTGATTTTACAGAAGACAGTTGTTACAAACAAATTTATATTCTTTTAGAATAATGTTTTAATTTATTTTTCTTTCTTAAATATATGTTAAAACACTAATATTTGGCCTGATTCTATTTCTGGTTGAATATTACAGTAAGACTTACACTGAAAAGTAATCTAGTCAAAACAGAAACCTTATTTTTCCTAATATTTCCATTTATAAATTTTTTACCTATTGATATTTGTAAAAAAATATTATTTCCACTGCAGCTTTAGTATACGATACATTTTTTTAACCCATTTGTGAATATTTATAAAAGTGGAGGGACTATCTTTCTTACTCTGAGTGTTAGGAAATAACTAATACCTAAAAGAAAACAGCGTATGAAATTGTCCTCAAAGGCCACATTCACACCAGCAATCAAATTGAAATTTACAAAGCAAGCAAAACGTCTTTTTCAAGCCTTCTACAGGTTTGGCCTTATAAATTGATTTGTCTGTAACATCCACGCTACCCAGGAAGGAAGAGTCTGTGTTTTTCACTAGCTGGATATTTAAAAGTACCTCTACCCAATGAATTTTGTTTCTACTACTTTCAAAAGTCATTAACATTGATATTTAAAAGCCATTTATAGTCTATAACCATGCCACCCTGAATAAGTCTGATCCTGTCTGATTTTGGAAGCTAAGCAGGGTCAGGCCTGGTTAGTACTTGGATGGGAGACCACCTAGGAAGACCAGGTGCTGTAGTCTTAAATAATAAAAAATAAGAGATTGTGCTGTAGGCATAAAAAATAAGGGATTGTAAGATGACAAGGTCCTTGCAATCTGTGAGGTTAACCAAGGGGTGCCTCACCTAAAAACAAGTAAATAAATAAAAATAAAGTCATTTTCAGTGACAATAAAGCTTTTGATGCAAACATAGGATTCCTATAATTATTTGTTTATATAACTGCTAAAGTAGTTCATAAGAGAGCAAAGAGTGATGTGAATAACTAAACTATGGCGAATTCCAGATTTGCTTTTCTTCCTCTCTAAATTCCATCTATAAAGCACTTTGGGTAAATCTCAGGTCAGTGGGAGAAGGTGTTATGCTGCTTCCTTACACCCACCCCCCCTTGTCACTCCTGTGACAATAAAAGCTTTCTCCTGTATTTCATGGAAAACTGGTTAAGGTTTCACACTTTGTGCAAAGATATGCCCAGGGCTCTCAGGTTATAATACCTTGAGGGATCACTGAAAAGACATTTGTTCTGGTTTACTGTTTTGTCATCTTTAAAATCTAAATGGCTCGAATGACTGCACCTAACTCCTTGGTAGCCATAATAGTTGTTATCTAGGATGGCTTTGGAATTATGACTGTAGTCTGCCAACTGTTATCCTCATTTTAAGATCAAATCAGCACAGCAAATAGGAATCTGTGACTTCAGTTTCAGTGTCCAGAAATCCTAAAATTAAGTATTTTTTAGACATAAATAAAAGAGTGTTTTGAGCCATAGAAACAATGTCTATCAGGTAACTTATACTGGAAATGTATACAGCTAGTATACATAGCTGAAACAAAGGTTATGCTTGTTACCTTTATGTCTGCCTTCCAGGGAAGCTGATAAAAAAGGGATTTGGCCTGAACGAGCTATTAAATATCCATAACTCTGCCAAGGTGGTGAACGTGAAAGAGCCAGAGGCTGGAATGTGGGCAGTGAAGGTACTGTTATTTTACAAAGTCTGTTTATTATTTTATTTTGATGTTGGCATGTTCTATAAAGTACATACTTTATTGATTTAAATCTTCTCTTGCAATCATGGAGAGTGCTTTTACTAGGAAGCAATATATGCAGTGCATTCGTTGGTCTCTTGATCACATGAATTCGGTAGTGTTGTCTTGATGACCATGAAAGGCATGGGCGCACAGAATGTGCCACACCAAATACACTTAAAATTTCAGATACTTTCCCTGTCGTCAAATCTGTAGATTGATTGTGTAACCCACCTCATGCCTCTACAGCAGGCAGAGGTGGAGCTAGTAGAGAACAATGAATGATGAGGGCCTGAGGCTCTGGTGTGGAAGTCCCTGGGTTTGAATCTCAGCGCCATTGCCCTAAGACTAGAACTTCTCTGTGCCTGTATCCTCCTCTGTAATACAGGGATGGCAAGAATAGTCCTTCACTTTACAGAGCTGTGTGAGGAATTACATTAGGATGATACAAATGAAATACTTGACATCATTCCCGTTTCAAAGTAAGCACTCAAGTACCATTGGCTATTATTATTCGGTGGCTCTATATTCATTTTTCATTTTAACACAAAACAGTATTTGTACCCTAGAATTACATTAAGTAGTATGTATTCACTCTAAGAAAGTATTGTATTTTGGCAATGTGGAGGAAAGAGGATAACACCCAAAATTCAAGATACATAAATCTCAGATCTAGCTAGTTCTGTTACAAATTTTATATGTGGCCCACTGTAGAAGATGTTCTGAGTGCCTTGCCCATATTTCTGAGACTTTTCAGTGGGCTCTGGCCTACTTCCAACTCCACGATCTGCATTTCTGTGCCTAAGAGGTCCCCCCGCCCCCGAACAAGAGAAGGCTGTTCTGCTTGAGACTTAAACCCTGGGGAACAGCTTTTAGCCCCTGTAGAAGGAATAAACTCAGGCTGTCCACAATGGGAGCTGGATTAAAAGCGCACTCTTAGTTAGCTGCTTGCCTTTCCCTCTGTCACTTCCTCTTTTTTATTAGCATCCTTTGCACCTCCTTAATAAATAACTTGTTCTATAATCCTTCTAGGACAACTCAGGGAAGATACCCCTCGTGTCATTTACTTTTTTTGCTGTCTCAGCTTCCCTACATGACAGCAGGGGTTAATGAGCACATGATTTAAATAACAGAGCTGCTGAGAAAGCAGATGGAGGTGTGATGCCCTAGGAACTGGTCGTACTGTTTCTGCATGCCAGTTTTTGTTTTTGTTTTTTTTTAAAAGGATGACTGTATAAACTTGCCCAGTTTAAAGGATGAAAGTTTCCACTGTAACTTTAGTCAGATCATAGAATATTAGTTCTTTATTCTCAGAACTCTCAGCCTTTGTTGGGAAAGTAGAAACTGTAAAGCGGATTGTGTTTGTTTTTTTCTTTTTTTTCTTTTTTTCTTTTTTTTTGGAGCTGGATAATATGGAAGAAGTCATTGTGAAATAATAAAATACTGTAATTTCTTATTGAATGGACTGGGAACAGTTCCATTTTCCCCATCTGACTGTTTTATTCACCCAGTTCCTTGCATGTGATAGTTCTTCGATATTTATTGAGTGTATCAGCAATAATGTAGTGTTTGCTGCTATATTTTAAATAAATGTGACCAGATTGGATGTGATAATCATTTTGGCCAACTTGCCCAAAATATGACTAGTATTGAGTGTGATTTTCTGTGATCGCAGTAGGAAGGATTATAAGAAGTTCTGAGTCTCCTTTTTTTCCCATTTTAAGCCTGACCTAAGCCAGTAGTGTCCTGGTCTAGCAGCTCAGCTAAGGCAATTTAGTGTTGCCTTCTGAATAGAACATTCAAGTTATTGTGAGATATGTACAAATGACGCCATTCTTCTGTATTATCAGCAATTTATTGTGAAGTATTTGAACCCATTTTAAAGATGATTTGATTGTTCCCAGTGGTATTTCCTCTATTAAAACTCTTGCCTAGAAGAGGGATATGGCATATATGTTGTTTTATATTGTGACTGCCACACCTACTCATTCAGTCTATCCATTCATTAAACATTTACTGAGTGTCTGCTCTTGGCCATGTTCCCTGATACTTAATGGGAACTTAGCACGTTTTAATTGACAATTAGAACAGAGAAGCACTGAGGATTAGTCTGTGAGTGAGGAGACAATCAGGTGCTGAAGTGAAGAGAACTGTTTAGACAAGTCTCTAAGTTCAGTCTCCTATAATTAAGAAAAAAATAAAGGCAGTCTCTATTATCGTATTATCTTAAATTTATATCTAGTCCTCACCACGAAAGCCTCTAGTTCTGACCTTATACCATTTCTAGAGAACAATAGTGGTAACTAAACAAAGCACAAGTGTTACAGTGCAACTTAAAGAAAATAAACATATTTGCTCCTATGTGAAATACCAAAATATTGTGTCAGTGTGATGCAAAGGAAATTGAGCTGAACCTACTGATATAAATACTGCAGCTGACTTCGGATCTCTCTTTTGGATGGGTAACGAATGATAATGTTTTGCATGTGTGTTTTCTCAAGAAGAGAAATGTCTGCGATTAGATAGGACATCCTTGGTGCTATCTCCCATGCGCTCTGCTATCTGGAAAATGTCTGCTCTATCAGGAGAATTACTAATGCTTTTTGAATGTTTCGCATAACAGTTTTTATCCCAAGTACGGAGAACAGTCTATTATTTGGCCCGAGCATGGTATTCAAGGACCACCCAGTTGAGCCCCAACTGATCTTTCTAGTTCTCTTCCGTCACTTGCCTTCACACTCTAGCAAATATAAATTTGTACTGTCTCGTATGTACCCTCTGTCCTGGTGCACATTCTCGTGACCTGTGCTTTCCATTAAGCTGTCCCTTCTACAGTTCCCTTCCTTGTAGTCTGACTTATAACTATCCCCTAAAGCTCAAGTGGCAACACTTTTATCAAACCTTTTCTGACTCTTTCTAAAATGCTCTCTTTTCTCTCTACCTTTCTACTGCAATTTTTTGCACCTCCTTTTTGCGTTATTTCTCCCCTTATTTATTTCTGTATAGATTTTCTCTTCCTATTTTACTGTAGACCAAGATTTTGTCACTAGTGTGCTAGTATATGCCACAATGCCTGAGAAAGATCTATATAAACGTTCATGAATAAAAGTTAATACGTTCATTCTGATGCTATCCAAGGATGCAGGTGAAAGAGTTGATTTAGTTAGCTGATAGCTGATGTACCAGCACAAAACACTTAAATTTTTCCATGATTTAAAATGCTTTGAAAGTGACAGTATTTTTCCCCCTTCTTTGGTTTCTCTTTGAAGCCCCGATAATTACTTTTCTATAACTTATTAGGACAGTTTTACAAAACCGAGGCAAGGAGTCAACTTATCTGTATAGTTCTTATGAATGACTCAGATATTTTTGTTTGTCTCTGATGCAGATAAAAGCATGTTAAAAAGCAGTAACTGAAAAGAATGTTGTTTTTCAATCTTATTTCTGAGAAGCAATATAAAATTTCCATTCAGGAAGCTGTATCTATATAGAGAACATTTAAACATAACCTCTCAACTCTCAGGCCAAATCTTGTCTCCAGCTCTTTAAGAGAAACTTCTGCAAAGACATTAAATACTTGTCAGCACCCATGAGGTTTAGGTGGTACAAGCTGTTTCTATTAGTCTAGGATTATCAATGTGGTCATGTAATTTAACACATCCCCTGGGGTAGCTTTCCATTAAGTAAATTTGGATAAACTGTCCTTAGATAATCTCCCAAGGAGAGAAGGGAGGGTACCCAACCACATGATTATATTGGGATTCTGAGACTAGCAGAAGTATTTTGGTTTTAGATAGTTATGTTGGTTGCCAAAGCCTACTAATGCATTTTCTAAGGATAAGGACATTTTAGAAACCATACTCAAGTGGCATAGACTTGTTTAGGAATCATAATTAAATAAACCTCAAGTCTACAAAGGACCACACAGGAAGAATATTATGCTGGCTCCAATTATTTCTCACCTGGTGCCTCTTCTGAATAAGTTTCAAGACTACCCCAGGTGTGTTATTTAAATAGATTAGGTGCAACATTATTTCTATGTCTTGGGTCAATGGAATGCTTTATAGATTTTTTTCCTGGAAAATTCCCAGTTACTTTGCTAATATCAGAGTGCCAACCAAATGGGATGTTTCCCTTAAAAAAAAAAAAGATATCTGTATACTTGTATATGTATAAATGTACATGTGTATATACATATATTTAAATAGAATTTATTTATCTAGCTGGCATTATTATATCCTTGTGGCCAGCACAATGCCTAACCCACAGTATGTTCTAAGTATTTGATTGAAACCATCATACTCTTTAATTTGTAAAGAATAATTATGTCATTTAAGAGCAAATACTTTGAAAAGAGTTGGGCATCTTTAATTCAAGATCCACTACTTAATATCTTTTTAATCTTGAAGAAATTACCTAACCTTCCTAAATCTGAGACAATGGAGGAAAGTAATACCTATTTAATATTGCCATGATTAAATTGATGTTGGTAAAGTGCTTAAGTGGTTTCTGATACATGAATGCTAAAATTAATTAAATTAGTTATTCTTCTTGAATGTGTATAAACTGTCTCTATACTTTCCATTAATGTAGTTACACATGAAGTGTCTTTTTTTTAATGTGGGCTCATTTATTATTTTTTGAAACCCTGAAAGTCTTTAAGAAAGAGAATGAAAGCCAGCTCTCTCAATCACATTTTAATTCAATTTATAACAGGGCAGACTTCTCATTTAGTACCGGGAGGAATTCTCACTGGCTCAATACAAGAAAGTTAATTGCTCAGTTATGTTACAGGTCCTGTGGGGGTTGGTATGATGTTCTTCACACAGTCACTCAGGAATCCAAGCTGATGGAGGCACCACCATAATTTAGAACATACAGCCTTTTTCCGTTACTTAAGTAGGGGAAAAGAGAATGTGCATTGAGTTTTCAAAAAGGAGGAATTTGTGTCATTTGGGGATGACACAGACATCTCCATGAGTGACAGACACATTTCACTCCCTGTATGTCACATTGGCCAGAGCTATTATCCTGGCCTAATGACATGCGGAGGCGGGCTCCTGTTGTCTCATGGAGAGTCAATTATGCACTTTCTCTTCCTAACTTTGTGTTCATTGATGTCATGTTGGGAGCTTGAAATCAGTCAGTGGTAGTATTTACACCACAAAAATGGGAAAATGCCCCAAATTAGGGCTTTCTTTTTTCAAAGAGCAGTTTACCAACACTCCACTAACCCGACCCCTCCTAAATGACAATGTATTTTAAAATGTAGAATGGAAAATGAATATTTGGAGGGTGTTATTGTCTTTTAGGCCATAGGGTCCAATAAACTGAGAGATTGTGTTATCCTAAAATGCTATATATAGACTTAGGTACTATAGGAAGAGTATTGATCTTGGAATATTTGCAACTTAACATGCTGTCTTAAACCGAGGCAAGTAATTATTTCCTTAAGTCTCAGTTTCTTTATGGTGCTATAAAATCATCTTTGTGTGTCATAGGATTTTATGAGGTAATGTGTGAACATGCTTAGCATAATGCTTCTAGGAAAATTCAAAAATACTTGGTGAATCGACATTTGCAGGTCCTAGGGGAGTCTACACTTACTAAGTGCCTATTGAGTAATGTTTTGTATGTGAGGAATATGACATAGTCATTGTTTGAAGGAACTTTCAATATAGAGATGTATTTCATAGCCCTTTATCCTTAAATTCAGAAGTAGTTTCATCTGTAACAGAATTGACCAAGATGCCAGAACACTGACTTCCTGGAGCTCTCCATGGTGCTTGCTCCAAGGGACTTCAGCCTGTCCTCATCTATTCCTCAAAGACTCACCCCCATTCAGAAACCTCGACTCTGGTCCACTCTGCTCCTTCTTTTCTTCTGCTGCTTTGTGAATCACGGTTACCTATTTACAACGTCAGGTTGCAGTAGGTACCTAGTATAACCTCATCTTTGCCTCAGTTTTACTCACATTGCGCCAGCCTATTTATTCCTGGATCGGACCCTTATACAACTTGACCAACATGACATTCTAACTCAGAGTAGTAACATAGCTAATTACAGACTTTCAAAAATTTCATGAGTAAATATGCTATTTGAAGTACAATTCTCAGAATTTCTCGCCCACACAAACCTTGTCCAGTGTCTGGTGTCTTGAAAATGTCATGTTAAACTTGAAGCCATTATGCTATTACTAGATTCTCTTTTCTTAAAAGTATAGAAGCCACAAGGTTAAGCTCGCTCTGTCCAGAAGTAATACTTCAAGAAATTCAGTGGTGGAGAGATGCCTTTTGGAACCAAATTCTAATTTTAATATAGCCTACAGGTTAAATCTACATGATATAAAGACCAAATAGAAAACCATTAAATCAGGAATTTTGGTCCTACTAATTTCATTCCATATATAGAAGAATGATTCTAAGATATGGCTGAAATCACTTAGAAGGGAAAAGAGGGGGAAGAATTATGCAGCTGCACTTCTCTGCCTGACTCAGTTACAGAATGAGCTGAATTCTCTTTGCTCCGCCAAGACCTGCTTGTGATTTAGTTCTCCTCCAACCCCTCTATGTCCTAACATGCGAGAATCCAAAGCCTTCTCACGACATTTCTGGAGTTCCTGAGAGCTTCCTTTCTTATGGGGTCGTTGCCTTCTAATCATTTGTGTGTTGATTCTAACCCTTTGTACTCGGATGCAGTACAAAGCTCAGCCCCTTCGAAAATCTCACAGGAAGGAAATCCACTAACAAGCTATCTTTTTGTGAGTTTAGTAGATTTTCCTGTAGATTTGGGGACATGTCTTGAAGTACCTTGTGCCCTTCTATTCTCTCTTTGTCTCCATTTCATTTCTGCTTCCCTCCGATGATTGTCTCAGGAATTTCATATTCCTTTTGTTATGTAGAGCATCAGCCTTCAACCTTTACTGAAACAGACATGACTGAATCCATTGATGATCATAAGAAAAGCATGGGTAGTTATAGAAGTCCGTTTCATTGGGTTCACCTCCTGGCTCTGCCACTTGCGGTATCTATGACATAGAGCAAAGGACAGCCCCTCTGATCTGTGAAATGAGGAAAATAATAGTACTGTCTCCCAGGGGCTTTCATGAAAATTAAAGGTGGTAATTTATATATAAAAGGTTTAGACCGTTGTACAAAACGCATTTTGTATATATTAAAACTTCTTTCACCTTTTCTCATTTACTGGTTTGTTTTACCCTCTTATTTTTCCTGTTCCTATTGCACTAATATTTGAAAAGGAGAACTCAGCTAAGAAACAGACTAAAATAAACTATTGGCACTTTCTCATGAAGAAATTTAATGTGATGTTTTGTGTTCCTAAAAGATTGTCCAAATGTTATTGCAGTTTTTTAAAGAGAATGATTAAAGAATGATAAATGCATGTGTGAATATCAGAAGTCATTTTTAACTAAATTAGTTTAATGTTTTTTTTATTATATTTTAAACCATAATTTTTATTTTTTTTATTATTTTTTTTTTTTTTTTTTTTTTTTTTGGTTTATTTGTCACATCCTTTGCTCCTATTGCCCTGATTAATCTGGAATTGGATATCGTTGTGCATAAAAACTGACTCCCTTGGAACTATTTTTTCAACCCTTTTAAATTACATGCAGACATTCCTACTGTTTGTAGTATGAGAGGGAAACATGAAATTAAAATATTTTTTATTTCTCTTCATGTTTCAAAGACTAGTTGTGTTCTTATTTCCACATACTTTATTTAGTGTGATAATTTTAAGGATTAAAATTAATTTATTTTATAATCATTTTATAGAAATCATAAGGGGCTCCGTCTTCATTAACTCAGTTGTATTTTAATGTATTATTTAGCAACAATGGACACCATATTTTCAAACTCTTTCTCACTTACATATTAAGCACCACTCATTTCACATGGGCTCTGTCAGCTGGTTTGTACACAGAACGCTTGGCAGACAGTTAGCACTTGATAGCTGTCATTTGGCAAATTATTTCATATTTTCCCTCAGAGCCTCAATAGCTCCTTCATCACAGGGACTTTCAAGCAGCAGGACAACTAACAATGCTATATGATGTCAATGAATGAATCTGACTCCACTCGTTGTAATATGGACCATTTTGTTTATCCACACATGAAATTAGAAGGAAATAGCATCTTCAGTAAAACTACATTATCTCAAGCAGAAATTAGACTTAGCAAGGTCTTTTTTTATAACTGTAGGAAATCCCCGATTTAAAATTGGATCATGATTCAGTTTCCATTTTTGTGTCTATTATGTAAAATTTCTTACATGTTTTTCTTTAGAAATAATGGAACAGGTGGCACTCCTGAGACCCCTGCATTTACACATGTAATCCTTTGCGACCCTTATGAAAATGAGCTGTAGTAATTAGCAGCGTCCTTTATGCTAAGAAGGCAATGACACCGTTTTAATGAAGATGTGTTCTTTCTTTTTCCTGCATTTGTCTTTTCTTGAGTTCTTGCAGGTTCTCCTCAATGAGGAATAAATTTGGTAGCAACAGGGACATATCTCCTTACCCTCCCTCTTCTCATAAAAGAAGAAGCCATGGTGATTTAGGGCGTGCTGTGATTTCACTTACCTTCGGTCATTCTTGTGATACCTAAATAGTTGTTGAAATTGAGATGTATGCTTGGTGCCCTGGTGTTCTCACGTGAATGCTTTTCTCTTACTCCCGTCTCCTTCTCCTGAAATCCTGCTATCATGTAGTTATTTTGAGACAGAATCTGGGTGGCCTTATCTGTGTAGTGGTGATAAAGGTATCTAGCTGATGGCATTGTTAATGAGGATTAAATAAGCCAATTTACTTAAAGACATCAATGCTATTATTTTATCCTATGGCCCTAATCCAAATTATTTATTATTTATGCACACATGAGTCACTTTAGTACTCACATGTTGTCATTCAACATTTAGTGCGCCGTCATCCCCTTCAGGGGGTCTGAGTTGAACTACAGGCTGGTCCGTGCCCCTTTTATGTGTTTCTGTCACTGCATCATAGTAAAGATTTCTGTTTCTCCATCCACCCCCTCGCTAACCCTGAGCTCCTGGAGGCTAGGACTGTGTTTTACTTGCTTTTGTGTCTCAGGCACTGCGTGGCATGGCCACACACTGCTGAGGTGAGCAGGCTGGTCGGCTGAAATCTGGATAGTTTCTGCTCTCATGCTCGGCCTGCCTGCCTTCTCAGAGGCAGAGAGAAAGGAACTATGTTTCATGACCGTACCTGGACTATATAGGGGAGAAGATTTAGTCATTAATTCATTTCCTCAGTATTTGCTGAACATTTCCCATGTGAACCACGGTGAACAAATCAAAGGTGCATATCCTAAGGAGCTTTCACAGAGTCACTTCAGGTTCCTCACTAGTGACTACACTCCTGTTTCTTTTACCATTGGGCATGCTGCGTATTGTGAACTGTAATTTAGAGCGGTCCCTGTGAGGTGTATTGTAGAACATGCATTTAAGATACAGGATCGTAGTTAAGTTCAGAACACTCAGACCACAGCCTTGATTATTGGACATCGATCTTAATTAAACACTCTGTAGTTCCCATATTGGTGTTTAGTGTGACCGGCATTCTGGATCAGCTGCTGATGGGGTTTGTTGTTAAATGCATTTCAGACGTCTAGCAGTGGAAGGCACTCTGTTCGCATCACCGGCCTCAGCACTATTGATTTCCGAGCTGGTTTTTCCCAAAAGCCCACCTTGGACTTCAAAAAAACAGCCAGCAGACCAGTGCAAGGTTCGTATATGCATATCACCTGAATTGGCATACTATCCAAGTAAAAGTATTTCTCAGAATGTCTGTGATTTTTTAATTCTGTGGTATTCGATAAAATTGGGAACATAGCATCTTTAAACGTGATTGCTCTCTTAGCCAAGTCTCTGTTTTTCAAAGTGTAGTCCCAAGACTAGTGTATTGAAATCACTCAGGGTGATGGTCAAAAATTCAGATTCCTGGGCCATGCCCCAGATCTCTTGCATTGGACCCCAAAGGAGATAGGGTCTGGAAATATATACTTTAAGGAGCACTCCAGTTGATCCCTATACTTATTAAACTTTGAAAACTACTGACCGGGATCTTGAGACTTTCTCTTACTAACATCTATAAATTGTCTTACTGTCAAGGTGAAAATGTGTATTGTGTGTGTACATATGGCTTAAAAATTAAAAACATCGTGTATTCTTACATGATCAAAGGTGAAATTATTGCTGATTTTTTAAGCTTGTTCTTCCTTTTATTCATGCATGATTATTTATAGTTTTATAGCTACAAAAGAAAGCACAGTCTTACTGTGACTTTAAATTTCTTTTTCTGGCTCTTGTTCATTTATGTTTATTGCTGCAGTTTCTGGAAGGATACAGATAGTGGATCTTTAAAAATATTCATGAAATCAAACATCATGTAACAATATCCGCAGTTCACATTTTTCTATATATGTAGTTAAAATGCCACAAAAATAATCACTTAGGAGTGCCTACATTTCTCTGGTCATGAATAAATTGTCTTTTACATAGAAAAAGTTTCTCCAACTGGGCCACAGTGCATTGGGCAGTCTGTGGTACTCATGCTTGTGGTGCTCGTTATCTATTATTGTAATCAAACACTTGCTCAATGTCAAACCTTGATTGTGTATTACTTGTAAGTAATAACGAAACCTTTCTCTTGTAGGAATACCTACCTATGTGCTGCTGAATACTTCAGGAATTTCATTCCCAGCCAGAGTAGATCGTCTTGAACTTCTGAATATCTCAGGCAGTTCTCTTAAGACTATTCCTGTTAAATATTACCCAGATCGAAAACCTTATGGCATATGGAATATTTCTGACTTTATACCACCAAATGAAGCTTTCTTTCTCAAAATAGCAGGCTATGATAAGGACAATTATCTCTTCCAGAGAGTATCAAGTGTTTCCTTCTCCAGTATTATCCCAGGTGAGACATCATTTTATTCAACATTGGGATATCAATAACTTCAGAGGATTCCAACAGGTAAAGAATGGACTATAAAGTCAAAAGCAATGTCCTCACATTGTTACTGGGTCACTGGATTGATGAGCACTTGCCTTTAGGTAATGCACCTTTCCTTAACCATAAAATGGCACATCGAAAGCTTAATGTAAGTCTCACTGATTTTAGATCTGAAAATTTTAGTTACTTTGATCAGTGTAAGAACATGAATTGCAAGTTCTCTCACTTCCCCTAAAAAACTTGGCACACGTGTTTAATGTGGGATTAAGCTATCTAAATTGGTTAAATGGGCTAAATGTTTATGTACAATTGTCAGAAACCTTCTACTTTGTGGTCAGTAGTTCATTGTACACAGCTGATGATGACTCTGTCTTTATTTGGTAAGTTGGTTAGTTAGGTGATTAGTAAACTAGTTACTTATATGTTTACTTTATATAGAGATGAGACACAGATTCGAGAACCATCAGGTAGCATTTGAGTTTGTCTGTACTTGAGCTCTTTCTTGAGGCTGATGACCAAACTCTGAAACTTTAGAAGTGTAGCTAGAACTGTAGACAAATATATAGAAGAATTGTTTTAATATTGTACTATCGAATGAGGGGACAGCAATTTATCATTTATACATAAGGTTATGATTTGGGAAATTCCGGAACAACTCTACAGTATTGTTTAATAGTTGTAGAATGGTGAGAATAGAACCAACCTCACTATTTCTCATATACAGTATTCAAACTTATTTGTTGGAGCCCTTAAATTAAATACTTTAAAATCTATTGGATTCTTAAAAATCAGTTTTTCCATTCTTTTTAGGAAAATAGTCACCCTGTAAATTCAAAGATGTGGGTTCTTTACGTACATTTACACTTTTGAAATCACAATGTGTTCTATAAGTGGTGATGTAGTGTAACGAATTTAGCAACTTTTTTTTTTGTTTTGTGTTAAAAAATAATATCATATGTTTAAATCAATGGAGTCTTAGATTCAATGAATACTTTAGTAAGAGATTCACAGAGATATTGAAATTAATAAGCTTTGAGCAAAGATATGATTAAAGTGATTTTCAGTAATTTAGATTAACTGGAATGCAGAGGATTTACTAGATTAATTTAAAATGATGCTTTTGAATGGTTCAACAGGAAGTACCTAATATTGTTGTGACCTTCTCGCCTATGGTTTGTTTGTTTGTTTTTTTTAGATGCTCCTAAAGTCACAATGCTAAGATGACTCCAGGCTACTACCTGCAACCAGGCCAGATC
Source organism: Eonycteris spelaea (assembly GCA_003508835.1). Classification (NCBI taxonomy): domain Eukaryota; kingdom Metazoa; phylum Chordata; class Mammalia; order Chiroptera; family Pteropodidae; genus Eonycteris; species Eonycteris spelaea. The sequence continues at coordinate 6,353,187 of PUFA01000037.1, forward strand.
CCCTGTTCTGTTGAGAGCCTTTTGCCATTTACCCTGAGCTTCGTCAGAAATGGAATTACACTCGGAGTAGACCAGTATTTAAAGTGTGTAAATGTTTTCATTAGTAGTAATTTATAGCATTAAATGTCTAAATACAAAGAATACTTATTTATAAAAAATACTTATTATAATCTACTTTTTTACTGGAAATTCTCATTTACTTGCTCCATAGTCTTGGAACATAACAGTGAACAAAACAGACAGAGGGGTCTGTGCCCTACAGAGCTTATATTCTAATGGACAAGACAGAAAACAGATACTTATAATGTTAATATGATACGTGTTAGAATACATTTAAGAGTTGATTTGATTTTATGGAATCTGGATTTTATACAAATCGAGGGCCCCTTGTTAAGACAAAGGATACAAAATTAGGAATAGAAAGTTCGGTACCAGTCGGTGGAAGAATCCTTATGCGTAAGAGGCCCTGCAGCATGAGCTTTGTTAGCTTTAGGGCAAATGTGTGTCTGAAACTGATTTTAAGGGTTATGATAAATGAATCTGATCAACATTGTGGCAAAATGTAGAGCAGGTTAATTGGGACGAGTAACACTGGCAGGTGGGGCACATGTGATTTTGGCCAAGTTGCAATTTTAAAATTCAGGATAAGTGACATTTTGCAAAGACCTAAACATGGTGAGAGAAATGGCCAGGCAGAAATCCAGAGAAAGGCGCGCACATACCGGGAACAGCAAGTGCAAAGGCACGAAGGCCGGAGTGAACAGGGCGTGTGGGAAAGACAGACAGGAAGGATGTTCGTGTGGCCGGAGCCAGGTGAGCGAGGAGGAGAAAGGTAGAAGATGAGAACATAAGGTCAAGGAAAAATGGTGTGCGCTGGGGGTGGGGCGACAGGTGGCCACCGCATATGACAACGGGAGTGAGCTATAGGGCACTAACTGTTCTTGTTAAGAAGGGTAATGCTTTTAGATAAAGCTAAGTAATCTGATCATAAAAATTTAGTAGACCTTGACAACTAGAGGATCATTTCTAGAAAAGGTTTTACTTTTTTTTTTTTTTAACTTTTTAAACGTTTTTTTTTTAACAAACTACATTTTGGGGAAAAATGTAGGACTTATTTATAAAACTTCTACTCTGTTAATTAAATATTAACATAAATAACTTCCATAAGATATGAAATATTTAGCTGTCTTAATTGAGACAGTCTCTTTATGGGGGGGGATTATTTTAAGTCAAAAGCATGGCAGAAATATTCATTATAACTTTAGAAATTTTTCCATTATTTAAAAACTGAACTATATTATTTCCTGCTACTTTTTGCTCACATAGTGTATCTTGATGATTACTTAGCTGCATATTTAATAACTATAAATTAAACATAACTGACCAGGATATCAAATGATGAAGCTGCATAACTGAGTGATGAAATCAAATACTCTGCTTCATGTTTAAATAGTAACATTTTTCAAAGACACGAGATTCTTTATAAACGTTAATTCATTAATTCCATGCGGTTTCTGGGAGGTAAGCCACAAGAATTCTTTCTCTCATTTTTCCAGCTCTGTGATCCAGAGATGTAGCATGCCTTGCTGACATATATTAAAGCTTTTTGGATGTGAGGGGCTAAAGACAGAATTAAGCATGAGTGATGATGGATTGATACTCGATCCTTGATTCACTCACACATCTCTGCCCTGCATTTCCTAAGAACTGAGACGTATGACTGAACCTTTGCTATGTGACTGCTGGGGGCTGTGAGGGAGAGTTAGTTTGCATTCGCTGCAGAACACATTTTTATGTGACATATTCTTCTCCCTATTGCAAGGGTCCACTCTTCCAAACTTTTTATTGTGGCCGTATTGTCTTCATATCAACTGAGAAGGCTACCTGAAAGAGAAAATTATTCTCATGTAATATTTCATGAATAAGAGAGGAATCAGGATAACTGTGAAGAATATCCCTTAAGCAGTCTGTACACTGGTTGTGTGCCTTTGAACAAACTTTCTTTCTTTCTGGAGCTCAGCTTTCTCTTTTTTGAAATGAGGGACTTGGAACTAGAAAAAAATGTCACATTCTGTTCTAAATTTCCACATGTAAAGTTTTTGTTGAATCCTAAAATATTTTTGGCTCTAAAATAGGCACTACAAGGGCACAAAAGACATATGTGTTTCAAATTCCCACCTTCCTGGAACTTACCAGTACCCCCTAGACCACGACCGTTATAAACCTGAGCTTAGCATACGGCTATTAAGCATTCAAGATACAGCCTACATGATCAGTACAGCACAGTGTTCAGTCATATTTTGTTTTCTTCTGAATGTGACAATAAAGACCACTGGTACCTAGTGTACACACAATTGAAAGGAAATGAATGACATTAAGTGAAGTGAATATTCTCAGTTACTAAAACATATGGAACAATGATCTTGCTTAGTTTCTGACTTTGTTGGTGATAGGGACCATGTCCTAACTTTCTCTTACAAACCGTAGGTTAGTGCTAGTTCTTTGTGGTCATTTGATGATGGGTATGTTTTGTTTGGATGTCAAGAGATCTGGAGTTATTACTGTGAGGTATTATATCTTACACAACTTTCTGACTTCAATGGAAGGTGTCTTGACTCTGTAATGGGTTTTCATCTCATTTACATCTTGAATATTTAAAAAGGTAATAAATAGCTATAATTATAAGAAAAAAATTATGAAAATATGGCATTTCAATCATTTTAAAACAAAATAATGCCTGTTTTATAGACTATTGGAATCTTTAAAGTAAGGATTAAATATCTGTTACTCTATTACTAAGATATTTCTAGATAATGAGAAATAATTTAAACAGTGTTAAAAAACAAAGTGTGTATTTATTAAATGGATGAATACACAATATAGCAAAAGGATTTTTTTTTTTACTTAAATGATAAGGTTGATAGTAAATTTTCTTTTTCTTTTCTCATTGTATACATAGATTGAACCAGAAATGGTATATAGCCTTATGTGGAGCTTATATATAAAGAAATTAAAGAGAATTTATCTTTTTGGAATCAAAAAGTCTATTTTTTATCTTTAAACTGGTTGAATTTCTTTGTCTATGAAGCTTACTGAACCTGACCCAAAACTGGAAATGACAGAGGAAGGAAGAGAGGATTTAAGGAGTGTTTCTCTAACAGCTCTTAATTTTATATTTGGATATAGCCAGAAAATATTTCCCTAAAGAAATTTGTAATCTCTATAACTTATTGTCTCTGTTTTGTCTTTGCTCAGAAAAGAGAAGCTCAACTTTCTAATTAGAATATAAAAATTGTGCAGTGTCAAGCTATAAAGGATTCTGCAGCTTAATTTATTTATTTTCCTTACATCATTGTTTTGAATGGATGCTTCAAAATAAATAGTGGAATCACTGCTTTCAACTGGTATTATTTTTACAGTAACTAAAAATATTTCTGTTTCTCTACCCCAGAGAATCTGCCAGTGTGAACTGGGATATCGAAAAGGTCACTTTGTCTGACGAAGGCTCCTATGAGTGCATCGCCATCAGCAGTGCAGGGACTGGACGGGCACAGACATTTTTTGATGTGTCAGGTAATTATCACTCAGTGCTTTGCAGTTGCCTGAGGGTTAAGACAGCTATGGAAATGAGATATCACTCCCTATTAGTTGTGTGACCTTCCTTGGACCAATTATTTTAGGAGTGAGTGCCTTGGTTTCCCTAACTATAAAATAAGGATAATAATAGTAACTATAGCTGTGAGGATTCAATGAGGTAATCTACGTAGAGCACTTAGAAGAGAGCTTGACACATAGGAACACTTAATAGACATTAGCTATTATTGTTTTGTTGTTGTTGTAATTATTATTATTATTATTATTATTATTATTATTATTATTATAACATTAGTTAACTAAATCCAATAAGTTTCAGCTGTACACTTTAACAGTAAGGCATATATATATTTACACTGTGTATTCATCTCTGTAGTTAGATTTAATCCTGTCTACCTCCTCCTTCCCACTCCTCTCTACCCTCTGGTAACCCCTATTCTATAGTCCATGTCTATGAATCTCTGTTTGTTTGTCCTGTTCATTTGTTGCTTTTAGGTTTATATTCCACATATAAGTGATATTATGTGATTTTTAACTTTTTCTGTCTGGCTTATTTCATTTAGCATAATTATCTTGAGGTCCATTCATGTTGTCTCAAAATGACAGTATTTCATCTGACATTATTATTATAGAGACTTAACAATTATTTTTTGAAATGACCATAGAGCATTTTCCTTTGAGAAAATAAAATGAAGAAAAGGGTGGATCTCTTCTGACAATAATAAGGTTAAACTTTCTATTCCCTCCCTCATATTCACAATGAGCAGAGAGCTCTTATGAATGGATTCTGACATCGAAATCGAAGACAGTAGTGAAAGTGAACACTGAAGATAGTAATGAAAGTGATCACCTTCAAGAAACACAGAAACTCAGTGGCTACAGTACTGGTATTCAGAAGGGCAGGAGACACGCTCATTCTTTTACATGTAGATGATGTGTTTCTGATGAATAAAACAAGAGGCGAGGCTCAGGTCATCTTATAAAGTAAAATATCTTTTCGTGAAAAAAATTATTTTCTCCTCTAATCTCCCAGAATTCTTAGGAAAACCAAAAAATTATCACATATTATTAATGATCAGAATTTAAGCCACTTAACTCAGTATAAATTTAGAATTTATTTCAAACTGTTTTGACTGCATTTTCTACCTGTCTTGTAGATTACTGTTCTGTGTGTTTAATAGGAAGCTTATTCTGGCCTAAATGTGACTGCTGAGCTTATAGCAATGTCTCTACATGCTTTTAGTACTGATCTGCATTTTTTTGAGACAATTCAAGACAAAAGAAGCTTTATAATTGTAGGGTTGCTTGGAAGCCTAAGATTTATATTTGTTATCAATGAGTCCAAACTAACTTTAAAATGGATGCATGCAAGCATGTTCTTTTTGCAGTAAATTATTTGTATTCTCTTATTCTTAGAAAAACAAAGTTTGTCCTCTGGAACAATTTAGCAAGTTGACATGCATCATAAAGTATTCACTTTTTTTCATCTCCAGTAATTATGAAAAGCATTGGAATTGTATCAACATTCCTCAGCTTCTGAGAAAACAAACACTTGAGCACTCCAGTTGGTTTCCCAGCAATATTAATTAATGGAAGGACAACAGGGAAAGAGGTCTGAGTGAGTCGATTCAGACATGCGTGGAAACTGGGAAGTGGCAGCAAGAACTTATGAACTGACTGCTAAGAATTTATCAGCAACTTCTGTGTGCCTTCCACACGTACCCTGCTAGTATGAGTCTCTGCCAGCCGAGCAGTGATATCACTAGGAAATTGTACTATGTCTAAGCTAGTTTTCAGGAATTGTGTCCCACTCAGTCATGAAAGATGGAGGCAGAAGCATTGGTGGTAATGACAATGGCTGTAAACAAGGAACAAGCAACTGCCCCTTTGCTGGAAGGAGTGGATCTTACTTTCTGGGCTACCTTTGGCTTAACTTTCAAGCCTCAAACCCCCAGCCCACTTCTGAATCTCCCTTAGGCTAGGCTGAGGTCCCAGCTCAGCCACCCACTTTACCTACCTAGCACACACTGGAATCAGGTGCAAAGTACAGGATAATTAGATCTTATATCTTGGACAGGAGTGTTTGAAAACAAGGCATCATGGGATGGTGATATTTTTAATCACTGCGGACATGATTTTATAAAGATCACCCAGGAGTGGTTTAAAGAAAAGCTAACGTTCTGCCAATATGTTACCTCATTTTTTTTTTTTCAGCATTTTTTTTTAGCTGACATGTGAAGGATTTTTTGGTTAATTGGAAACCTTGGTTATTGATTGTTTTAAATGCAAAGTGGATGTAAAAAGCATTGTACATCTATTTGCTTGCATATATACACATAGAAACTAATGAATAAAACTCCCGAAGGAAAAATTCTTTTCAAATAATATTTGATAGGTTAGTAATTTTAATGCAAAATTTTATTAATTTTTTTCTACTGATTTCTTTATTAACACAATCCCCCTTCCCCAGCACATACACACATGCACACACAGTACTAAAATTCTTGGTTTAAGTAAAATACTAGAGGAAACTTGTCAAGAGCATATCAATGACAGGCAATCTTAAATTAAAATTACATGATACCATTTTAGAATAAGATGAAATTTGGAAATAATATTACACCATCTCATCATTTTATGGCTAAAGAAACTGAAGTCCAGAACAGGCGAATGACCCGTTTTATGATCAGATGCATAGGTAGTGAGAAGTAGATTCCTGGCCCAGCGATCTTTACGAAATGTCATAAGGCCTGTGCTTGTCATTCTTTCTTTTTCAATTTTGAGGTTCTGCCTCTGGTCCCCTAATCCTACCTTAGTCATTTTTTCACTTAGGGGTGACTGTCCCTCAGATTCCCTGAACCAGGCTATTTCTAGTCGTTTGTTATCTAAGCCTCTTTTGTAACTGCTGTAATCCTCCTTTATCATGTCCCACCAAATTTGTTTATATATACATAAATATTTCATTGTATTTATTATCTCCAGATATTTATGCATCGGTGGTATCATCTGTCCCTGTATGTTATTAGAAAGTTGACATTTTATGTATTTGAATTTATGTATTTAAATTTGTATTTATGTCTTTGAATTTAAAGACCCCGAGGCAGATTTTGCATGCAAGAAGCTTATCGGGAAGTTTTCTAGGGAGAAGCACTTGTACGGGAGTGAGGGACGTGGAAGAAGTTAGGCTGTGACGTATTCACAACCAGAGCCTCAGCTGATCCTTCAGGGAGCTGTGGAGCTGGGATGACCCTGAGCTGAGGCCTTTGTTTCCCTCATTATGTGGTCACCAGAAGTGGACTCCACTAGAAAGAGGGCCTAACCCCGGGCATGTTAGCTCCCTTGGCTACGAGCTGTCAGTATCCAACAAGCATAGCTGCTGGAGAAATGGATGTCTTGATCCTTAACAGGGACCTAGCCATGTGCCCAGCATCTCCTACATGCCCGCCATACGGATCTTACATTTTCTAAAAATCCATAAAATTTCTAATCTAGTTAAAGAAGTTTGTTTAAAAAGAACAAAAAAGAAAACTACACAAAATATCTTGTGGTCTTCAGAAAGATTTTGGTAGCGCGTGAACACATGCATACAAATAGTCAGTTCCCGGTCTTTGGTGGTCTGTCCCATCTCGTGTGTTAGAATCATAGACCCTTAGCACTGGAAGGGGTCTTTAAGATAATCAGATTCATTCTTCCCATTTTTGAGAAGGGGAAGCAAACACTGTGAGTAAATTGACTTGTCTCACAACTAGTGAGGGGTGGAAGTAAGCAGCCTATGATTGCCAGATGTAGCAAATAAAAACATAGGATGCCCGGTTAAATTCGAATTTCACATAAGTCTGTCCCAAATATTTCCTAAGACTTAGTTATACGAAAATATCTATCATTGGACGTTTCTTCAAAGTTCAAATTTAACAAAGCATTTCTGTATTTCATTTGTCAAACCTAGCCAGACTCCGATCAAAGCTTCCTAACATTGCCATGTACTCTTTCCACTTGATTCGCTAGCTGTTTTCAGAAAAGATTTTAAAAACATAACAGAATGATAAAAAAATATTTATGTTTATCATTTAAAGTAGCATGTACTCCTTCACAAATACTTGGGGTACACGGATAACTAAAGGAAAACCTGGAGCACATATACATTCCTTTCCCTCAGAGATAACCACCATGGTTTGGCGCATTGCTTCCAGGCCTTGTTCCAGGCTTATGATATTCATCTGCATTTATATACCATTTTAAATATAGAAGGATAATTTGAATATGTGATACTCTTTCTTAGTTAAACTAACACAGTCATATGGGTTTCCAGCTAGCACAGCTCACCACAGACTTTATTGCTGTATTACCATTCAGTACTGGCTTGCTGCAGCAGACCATTTTAAAGTATTTGGGCACAGTGAGCATTATGGGAACATTTAGATTTAATCTCATGTCTTAACTAGAGCACTAAGTGATTTTCTAGAAATATTAGTTAAATATTGAATTAGTAAGTGGCCTATGACCACATCTGAAATGTGAATACATTAGTCAATGCAGCCATATACACAAAAGGCATTGACTTATTAAAGGTCTATCCATACTATTCACTTGAACTTTTAAATCAGAATGTTCCCCATCCCTGTCGGGGAACACTCATCTGACTCTATTGTAGCATTGTGACTTCTTAATGAGATTATAATAACCCCTCTTAAAGCTGATACTGTCATATTTTTGCCATATTTACCATACTTTATGTGCTGTTTTCTTTAAAACACTAAAAAAATTAAATTAAATTATAAGCTCTACTTTTTGCAAAATTCAAATCAAGATTTGACTTATTCAATCCTAAATGAATCTAGTCATATTATTTTACCATGCCTCTTTGCTTCTCACAACTATAATTTAGAGATTTAGATTTGAATATACTTTGGCATGTAAATATGCACTACTTTTTAAAGCATCTTTCAACTAGATGAGAACTTTCTAGAAGTATAGACATTGTATATTACGAATAAGTTCTTTTGAACTGCATCTTTTTGACTACATATCCAATACATACTCATTAAAATTTTAAATCATATCTATAAGTGAGCAAAGTGGATTTTTGGGTGTCTTGATTTGAATCTTTTCATTCACACAGAGCCCCCTCCAGTCATCCAAGTGCCTAATAACGTTACAGTCACTCCTGGAGAAAGAGCAGTTTTGACGTGTCTCGTCATCAGTGCGGTGGATTACAACCTAACCTGGCAGAGGAATGGCAAAGATGTGAGACTGGCAGACCCAGCAAGGATGCGGATCTCAGCCAACCTCTCGTTGGAGCTGAGGAATGTGAAATCCACGGACGCTGGAGAGTATCAGTGTCTGGTTTCCAGTGAAGGCGGATCATCAGCTGCTTCAGTTTTCCTCACAGTGCAAGGTACTGTGCTTATGGTACCTTCTGAGCTGTAGAAGTCTTTCTGTCTCTCTCCTCTGATCTCTTTTCTCCTAAATTTACTGAGAGTGACAGTATCTAGCTAAACAATTAAAGGTTGAATGATAGAATGCTCGTGGATATTGAGTGGTTTGAAGCTGACTAAATTGGAAACTAAAAGGTCATTAATACATGGGTGACTTTAAAGCTAACACAACTAATCCTAGTAATTGAAGACTTATTTTGAGAGAATAGAAATAGGAAGTGTCTCTGCATGATTTGATATTTTTAAATTTTCCAATCTATCATGTGGACTTAAAAAAAAATCTAATTGTTTTAATAATTGGTTCAAAAATTCTTCCCATATGAGTATTATATTCTTGTCATATCTAACTAATTTATCTGTATTGTTTTAATTTAGGTTTAAGATATTTCTCAACTTGGTGACATTTTACTGAAACTTTACCAGAGTTGTTTTTTCCTTATTTATCTTACACACAATTTATCTTATTAAAAATAAACTAATGGTAAGCCAAACTTATGTCTCCATAGGCTAAATGTTCAGATAGCTGAAAACAGTATATTAACAATGGTTTAATGGCTACCCAAAATTTAATGGCTACCGATTATTCGGAACATCAAATTAAGATCAGAAACTTTCCAAAGTAGCTCTTTTAGTAGAATCATATTTGGCTTCTAAATGTCTATAGACCAGCTGGGAGTCTTAATATAATGAGCAAATTACTATTGGCAGTTCTTCACTGTTACGCTGAAAGTCTCGGTTGCTGCCTCAGCAGAATATTTCATTTCAGATCCTTATGTGGGAAACTGATTACATCAGCAATGCGTCTATTTGGTTATGGTATTAGAAACGATTTTATATCATGCCTGAAGTGACACTGTCAGGTGATTTTTTAACAAGGTTTTACCTAAGAGACTGACCATTGAGTTTCAGGCTAGCTCTTAAAATGTCATTAATGGAAGAAAAGTGAAACTACCTGGAGAAGTAATAAAATGGTTGACATCTGACTCTGGTTTCCTCCCTGATAGTTGAGATATAGCTACAGTCGAATGTGTGTCTCTTGTGAGTTGAGCGGGTGAAACCCCTAGGGAAATGTTGCTTTTGCAAATGGTCGCTACATTTCCACGTGGTAAACTGCCTAGATCATTTGAGTCAATCCACTTGAGATACTAGAATTTTGAAACTGTTTTTACCAGGCTGATTGTTTCAGATAAAATAAATACTAATGGATTCAAGAAATGTGATCTTAGTTCTTCACCCTTTCTAAGTCCCTCAGAATGGGATTGTAAAATTAAATCAGAGCCTTCCTTGTTTACCCAGGTTAACATTTTAGCCCATTAGTGTTCTGTTTCGTGAATTAGAGCAGTGCTTCTCAAACTTTCATAGATAATTAGTTATCCAAGGAACTTGGTTTTTTAAAAGCAGATTTCTAACCCTACACCCAGAGATTCTAATTCTTTAGGCTCAGTGTGGATCCTGGGAACCTGCATTTACAACAGACATCTCAGGTGGTTTCATGGACATGTTCTGAAGACAGCATTTGAATGTATTCTTCAAAATGAACCCTATAATCTAGAAATGTGTATCTTTAAAGAAAGCCCTTGATTCTTCTTTTGGGTAAAATAGGGTCATTATTATGCAATGATTTAAATAAGTCTTGAAGTAAGATGTTATCTAATATACAAAATATAAATACAAAAACATATGTCATTACAATGATTAGTGGCTAGTCTGTATCATCTCTAGTGGTGTGAATTTGTGTAGAGGAATTATTGTACGGCCTATAGAGTCGTACTTGAGTTTGAGACACTAATTTGGAGGAAAAAAGAATGTTTTTAAAATCTAACGAAAACATATTTCAGAGTTGTTGACACTATTTAGTAAAAAAATAAGAGACTCTAGCTCATTGTAGCTGTCTGAATGTGTTATCTATCATTGAATGCACTATTGAAAAGCTATGGATATATGATGAAATAAACCTTTGTACCTGGGATTATAATGAAGAGACTAGAACTCTAAGATTTATAGGTATATAGCATTTATGAGACTATATCAAGGCAACAGAAAGTAAAGAAATAGTCAAAGATATAATTAAAGAAAATAATCCTAGGGAGGAAAAAAATTGTCCTGAACGAGCAAATCAACCACATTCAATGAAGGGAAAGCTTCATATGACATAACCTGGCTGAAATTTCAATTCCTAACATGAAGAAAAAACTCCATGAGCATGCATACTAAACCAATATGTTGTAAAAAGAAGGATAAAATCAGACTGGTGTCGCACTTCTCAGATATGCTGAAGGCTGAAAGATAATTACAGTGGATATTTGTCACATTTTGGTCTTAGGGTCTGAACACTTTCCTAATTTTGGTAATAATTTATTATTTTCTTGGTGGGAAGCAGAAAACCAGTGAGGTTAGAGAATTCCCTTTTCCCATCCCATTGCAGGTCACATAAGGGAGTCAGCCAGTGAATGCTCCCAGTGGGACTTCGACTTTTGCTAAGGCCATCGACACTAAAAAGACTTCAGTTTTGGCAGCATCTTGGAATTTTGAGTCCAGTAGCAGCAGAAACAAAAGTCCCAGTGGTCCTTTTCTGTCATTCTAACACACTGTTTCTTTGGCATGACGTTGGCTGGGTTCTCAGCTGCCTTTCTTCCTTTGGTTTCTACCTGATAGCCAGTCTTCTTTTGATTCTGCAGTTCAAAATGTGTTTCCAATGAATTTCTATCCTGCTTAAGTTAGCCAGGACTGGTTTCTGTTCTTTACAACTGAAAACCTTAATTGGCGCTGTAATGGAAAAGACACGTAGTTTTGAAAGAAAAGATTGGGATCCAAGAATTTAAGATCTAGTTAAATTGTCCTTCCTATGAAAAGTCATCGAAAGAATATTCTCGAGTTTTCGAGGATTTAGGAAAAATGCCAAACATATAACCTTCTTAAAATGATTTATTGAAAATGCCAGTTAACTGCCTTAGATTTTTTTTTTTTTAAAAAGAAAAGATATGAAAATTGGAGAGGCTGTGGTATAAAGAACTGGTCAATGTCCCTTAGTAACTATTTAGACTCATTATCAGTTTATCAGAGGAGCCTTGAGAAGAAATGCTGACTCAGAAGGGATGACTGATTGAATCAGTCATTTAATGAGCATTGAGAATGTGGCTGATTGAATTAGTCATGTTAATAAGCATGTGAAAATGTGAATGGGTTGATACGCTTATCTCATCATGAGATTTCTTGCTATGGAGATAATGTTATAATTAGACACAGGAAATTTCTCAGAAAAGGGATTCCCTCAAGCAGGGTTTACTACAAGACTTGGAAGTCAATCTATGCAAGCAAATACATAAACAAATAAAAGGTACCACAGCTATGCTAGGAGGCAAAAAATAAATCAATTAATTAATATGTAAAAATCTGAACATGATTGTTTGGAAGCAATGGGACTCTTAGCGACTTTTTTTACTATGGCTTTTTTATACTTGAAAAAAGTGTTTAATAGGAATGGATTATTTTTTTTAAGCTTTTTGTAAATAGTATTTAAAATTTTCTGAAAATGCTCACTTAATTTTAGAGATTGAATTATATACGGCTAATATATTTTTATTTCTTTTTAAATACATTTTTTGAATTTTTCAATTACAGTTGGCATGCAATATTGTATTAGTTTCAGGTGTAAAACATAATGATTAAACATCTATATAACTTATGATGTGATTATCCCAATAAATCTAGCACCCATCTGACACCACGCATAGTTATTACAATATTATTGACTATATTTCTTGTGCTATAATTTACATCCCTATGACCATTTTATAACTACCAATTTGTACTTATAAATCCCTTCTCTCTTTCACCTAGCCACCTGTTTGGGAGGTTTATCTTATATCTATAAAATTTTAGGAGTTATTCTATTTATTTTTAAATATTTTTTTGGTATTTAACAAGTATCTGCCACAGGAACATTTTGTAAATTAAAAAGTCTCAAAAAACAATCAAACTTCAGATGCCAAGTTAGAACTTTTGACAGTACAAAACTTGATATTTGAAAGTTCAGGGGTCTGGAATTTTATAGGCTTATATTACAGAGTAAGCTGTTTTAAATTATTTCTTAGCTAAAGTGAGGTTGATAAAAATAAATAAGTAAATAAATGAAGAATTTCGATTGATAATTAAATGAGGTTTTCTTATACTGCACAACCCTGTATGAGAGCCATGAAAGTCCCTTAGTATCTCCCTCTATTTCCTCTTTGCACAATTTTCATAGGAATAAATTTTGATGTGTAGAAGTCTATATCCACATTTGGATAATAAAAATTTTTTATTAGTTCGTTTCTTTTTCTAGACATTTTAATACATCGAATTCTTGATAGTTAAGCTTTTCATTTTTGGAGGTTGACCCGAGACACATGTATTTCTGTTTTGAATACTAGTGCCATCTTTGTGAATTTCATTTAGATAGAATAAAATTATATACTTAAAATGAAAACCCTCAACTCATTACTTACTGTCAAAAGTTAATTCTATTTACTGCCTTGTTGTTTGTTTGATGTCTCAGTATGAATCAGCACAAATGAATAAGAAACTCTGTTAAAATACTGGCATTTATTTATTTATTTATTTATTTATTTATTTATTTATTTATTGCCTTCTGTACTAAGAATCTCATAAATAGTGAATTGGAGGCCTTTGGATTTGAAAGAAAATATTCTAGTGAAGTTTTACATCAAGTATTTATAGTGATATCCAAGGAATATGTAGTTTGACTATAGAAATATTTGCATTCCTAATTTGTTTTTCGGTGACTGGAAACTTTATGAAGAAGAAAGTTTAATAATTCACTTTCTTTATCTGACCAGAGTGTTCTGTTGACTCCACAGGTAGGGGCAAGCTTCTCTCGTAATACAGTCTATTTCCATGCAATAAAATGTGCAAATGAATATCATTCATTTTATTTTCTTTTGTCTTTCATCCAGGGCTTCTAGGTGCTATGTAAATGTTAGATGTAAGAAATTGTTATTTAAAAAGCTGCACACCAAGGACATTTTCATTTTCAGCAAAACTGGGCCATGAGAAAAGGTATATTAAGCCAAGCCTGCTGGATTTAAGAGAGCTAGAAAGAAAGATGTCCAGATACAGGAAAGCTTAAATGCTGGAGTCTGATAGTGGGAGAAAGACATTCATGCTTTCACAGTGCTGGAAAGAGAGAGAACAGATGAGGAACCAGCAAACACTTCAACCCTCTAAATTATTCAAATAAAGCTACAAACATTTAAACATTTTTGAGACTTCATGGCATACATTTTGCCAACTAACCCTTACAAATTGTGTTATTGGTAACTGTATTTTGCCCATAAATAACTGGAGTCTCTCAGGGGTTAGTAGCTTGCCCTAGGGTACAAAGCCAGCAAGTGGCAAAGCCCAGATCTGAACTAGATCTCTCTGCTGTTCTTCACTGTATACAGAAATATCTATATATTCTATTAGTAGGCCTAAGTACAAGAAGGTAGTGAAAAGTACAAAAAATGAAAATAAGTAAAGAGTTCTTGAGTATGGATAGAAAAATGAGAGTGCTGAGATTTTTTTTTAACAAAATAGAAAAGGAACAGGCTACAAGTCCTTGTCACATGGGCAGAGCATCTCTGGAAGTCTCAGCGTTGTGCGTGATGATCACTGCTTGATTTAATTCCCAGCCAGTCCCCCCATTCCTTCCTGTTCTGGTACCTTACAAACAGCAGCCTGCTTAGATCCCAACAGTTTGGTGAATCCTTTGACATGAGTTCTGGTAGAGTATCTGCTAAGGAGCAGTCTAGAAGAGAGAGAGAGAGAAATGTAAAAATGCTACGAAAACAATCACACAAGAAAATGTAAGACAACTGGACTGTAAGCTCCACTAAGCAGGGCCCAATGGTTTCTTTAGTGCCTGACATAGTATTTAGTGCACAGCATTGCGTGCATGTGTGCATGTCTGTGAGGAGAATGAGAAGCAGAGCATTCAGGCAAGAGAACTTTTGCCACGTATAAAAATATACTTATGGCACAGCATGTGCTAAAAAATTATTTGCTACAGCCATGCCTCCCTGAACATGCCCAATCTCATCTGAAGCTAAGCAGGGTTGGGCCTGGTTAGTACTTGGATGGGGGACCACATAGGAAGACCAGGTCCTGTAGGCATTAAAAAAAATTTTGATTCAAATCACCCCTAAACATTGGTTAAAGTTTATTTGAGTTATTACATTATAAATTAATTATACAACAAAAAATAAATTCTGTTTCTAAAGATTAGATGTTTGTAATACAGGAAACAACATACTTTGATATTTTTATATAGGAGGGAAGATGTGTGATATTTGACTGTTATGAATAAACATTGTGTTAGAGCTAATACTAAAACAGTAGAAATACTTATTGCTGCACCTGCAGAAAGGTATGATGTGTTAGGATTGTTTGGTTCCTGAGAGTGCAAAACTGATAATAATCATTATGGTGATGGAATCTTCCTTTATGCTATTTCCCGCAGTGCTATCTAAATAATACCATGTCATAGTTATGCTTTTTTTTCCCCTTAAAAATGAAACAAACACTAAAAGATACGAAGTGAATAATTTTATACTAGGAATTACTTAAAATGAATAGCAAGGCAGCAAACATTTGTTACATATTCTTATGATGGGAAAATAAAAATTATAAATTTTTAAGAAATTTGATGCATATTTGCCATTAAGATTTTGTCATTAAAATGGAAGCTAGCCTGAATTTATCATTGTATCTCTGAAATTATTGTCCTTCTCTCATTAACCGAATTTCATAACCACCTTGGTGTTTAGGCGTGGATTTTTTACGAATCCTTTGTATAATGGTCAAGATGTGGTCCTTGCCTGTGTGTTTTATTGCCAGTGCACCACCTATTGGTAAATCAGTGAACCAGAGATCTCTCTTGTGATTTAACACACCTTTCTAGTCAAGCAAGCACTGTCCAATAGAACTGTCTATAATGATGGAAATGTATATCTGTGCTGTCCCATGTGGTAGCTGATATCTACATGTGACAGTTCAGCACTGAAATATGGCTAGTGCACATAAGGAACTCGTTTTGAAATTTTATTTAGTTTTAGATCATTTAAATTCGAATTTTAAATTTGTACGACCAGTGGGTACTTGTACTGGACAGCACAACTCTAGTCTTTTCTGGAGAAGGAAGAAAAGCAGAAATAGCAATTGCAGAAGTCTTAGGAAACTTATTGCAAGCACCGTGATTAACCACTATCATAATTCATTTGAATTATTGCTATTTAGGAATAATTATACCATTTTGGAAAGATTGTAGCCAGGCCTTCATATTTCCACGAGTGAGATCATTTGGAAGTGATGCTTTTAATTCCATATCTTTGGGATTTCAGTGGCCCTTGTCTCTTTCCCAGGCAATCAATCTCTGTTTTTGCTTTGGTTTGTTAGGCAGATTGATTGGTTTTTAGTTTTCGTCTTATGCTGTTTGGAAGGAATCCTTGGCCACTTGTGTAAACTCTTTAGTAGGCATAGGAAAACTTAAGAATGATGAAATATATTTTATTAATATTTCTACTCATTGAAAATTAAGGAGAAGTTAAGTGAGCAAGCACCCATTCCTTGCAAATCATTCTTAATGAAATTTTGTTACTCAACTTGTGTAAGCTTCATGCTTAAAAGTTAGCGCCAGAACTAGCTGGGGTTACCTCCTTAATCAGAAATGGAAGTAATGCATTTGTGAACAATGTATACTTTAAAAACAGATTGAGCTAAATCAGTAGGTTCACATCTATTAGGATAAGACATAACTACTAATTACAATTCTCAGCAGACTCAATGATAATGATGTAACTTTCTGAAATTTGCTTTTTCTACTGTAAAATTAAAAAAACAGATATTTAGAAAGAGAACAAAAGATCTTGTAAAATACATTTTACAAGCTGTACAATTCAACAGAAATTAGATTCAGCAATTAAATACTAATTTTTTTTTTCATTTCTCATGGAACATTGCTTGGTGTTAGATCATCCAACATTTTAGGGGAATATGTTAATTATCCACAATGAAAAACATATTTAGGAGCAGTCGTAAACCAGTTCTATTATGTTTTCAGAACTATAAATCAATTAGGTGCCTGGGCTGAATGTAGATTTCAACTCTCTCCAAAACGAGGATGTTTACTTAGGAAATATTATGAGAACTCAAGTAAGAAAAGAGACTTAATACCAAAAAGTAATGAATGGAATATCTTTCTTATCGGAATCTTAATTCCTTATCACAAAATTATCACTAGGAATATTTAGGAGCTTGGGAATCTTCCATCACAGAGACCCACTGACAGCCTCGAAATACTTCTTCCCAAAATATAATTTAATGCCTTTTTAAAACAACAGTTGACAGTTAGTTGCTCCAGTGAAACAAGATCCTTTTGTGGGGAGAGGAATAAAATCTTCTGAAACTTTATAATCCTACTTCTTTTGAACATGGAAAATTATTGAGCTAAAAATCCTTTTGTGGCTAAATCTGTTAATCAAATTGCTTTTTGAGGTAATGAAAGGGCCCTAGACCAGGAGTTGGGGTATTTGAGACGTATTTTCAGGAATCAAGCTTTACTTCTCTTTCCTTCTGTGCTATTTGCCCCTGACCATGCAAACACGGTATTATTGATTTTTAAAACTAAATCTCCAGTGCCATTTTTATCCATGTACATTTTGGGAACACATTTTCTAAGGGCTGGTATGAGCTATGGGACGTGTGTCTATGCTGCTAGGGATCAGTGCAAATGAGCTAATGTAAAATTTACAGCTCGAGTGGCATCCCAGATGCAGTGATATTTTTAGGCCTAGAAGTCTCTCATTTTCCCTACACATGGTTAGTTCAGTTCTTCACTGTCTCTCACATCACTCCCTTCTTATTTCTACCGGCTCCACCCTCATTCCACTCAATGCTGCATGCCTACACTATTAAAATCCTCTTTTTAAGGACTTCCTTTTTTCTAATTTTGTTCCCCCACTCTAAGCCATAGTACAACTAGGTGAATTTTCTCTAAATATTGTTTTAAATGTCCATTCACTCAAACCCTTTGACATTTCTTAATTACCCTAGAATAAAATATATGTTCCTCAGTCCACCCCAAACTAACTTCTTTTAACATTTAATCTTCAGTATTTATCCTTGTGAAACAATGTCTGAAGAAGAAAAAAGTAAATATGTTTCTTTTCAATATATGAATAATATTTACCTTTAAAGACTCAAATATTGATATGTATTTTGCTTTTATTTATTTCTCCTAAGTATGGGTAACTGAATTTGAACTTGCTGTTAAGGCTTCACCTCTAATTATGAGTTAACAGTAGAGAAACTGTCAGATTAGTTCTTTTGTGCCATAAAATTTTACTGATGCTGCTAAACTTCATAGGTCAGAGTAATATCAGCCAGATAATTTTTGGTGTCTGTTTACGAGTTTTGAATTTTCTTAGTATCAGATTTCTCAGAATGATGAACATGTACTGCTCTTGTCCTGTCGTGGCCTCCCGAGCTAAGTCGTTGATGACCCCCGAATGTTTCCTTTGCCAGGCTCCACATCCGTCACACGTTCAGTGGATTCCTGTTTCCTACCGCCTCGACTCTAGCCCCTTCTTGTCACTTTCTGGTCTTCCATGACTTGCCCCAACTCCACTTCCCATCACTTGAGTCACGGAGGGCATCCTGACTGCCCCCCAAATATATTCCTCTCATTCTAGTTCTAAGACTGAGCTCTCGGAGCGGTTTCGACTTTTCAATCCCCACCCAAATTCTACCTATAATGTGAAACCCTCTCATTGTGGTCAATTTCATCTGGTTCTGTTGCCCCAGTTACATTATATATATTGTGAAATACTTACTGAGAACCCCAACTTTTTTTTTTAATTGCAGTGCCTTGCACAGAGGGGAAACACACACACACACACACACACACAATTTCACTCAATAGATATACGTTTCTTAACTGCTGAATGTACCTCAAAGTAACAGTCATGGAGTCGAGGGAAGATTCGGGTCATCTTTCCTGTTTCCATGTTCACGTCAGTGGCTTATTTGAGTCACATTAATAACTTTGTTATGTCTTTTCTCCTCCACTGGTAGCACATCCCAGCATTTAACTGCTTACATTTACCACCACATTTTATAACCAAATCTGACCATTGTCATAAAAAATGTACGGAGAAGTCATTTTAACATGTTATTTAAATTCGTTCTCCATCATTTAAAAATTCTGTCCTGTAAGTGAGCTTTGCAAAATTTTATGAAACAGTCCAAAGCAGTTATCACTTTTAAGGGGACATGGTGGCTGTTAAATTTCCAAAGGAGTAGAAGATTAAACGGGTTGGTATTTATTTATACACTATAAGTTTAAGGTTTTTTAAAAGAGACTATTTTTCTGCTTATCTGGAAACCGAAAAAAATGCCTATTGATTTTTTTAGCTGTTATTTTGAGGAGGATTTTTAAAGCTGAAGAGGGACACAAGTGCCCTGGTTAAGTCGGAGCATAGTCCGTGTATAGATGACATTTCCACAGTCACATGCTGCCACATGGAAATCTAAGGGCCGGACACAGCCTCTTTTTTCCTTCATGTTATGTCTGGATAAACATTAGAAGTATTAATTTGTTTTCTGTGGTGTCAGGAAAGGGTGGGAGTTTGTGACTAATTAGTTCATGGCACTGGAGAGAATATTGCAATAAAAGAGGAAACATTTTTCAAGGTGATTCATGAAGTCAGTTCCTAATGACCAAAATTACTTCACAAAGTATGAAATTTATATTATCATTACCATATGCTCATTATATCATCATAACTCTTTTTTAACATGTGCCAGCGACTAGGTATTAGCATGTTTTTTTTTCCCATGAGTAAAATATGGGAAAAGCAAATTTATCTATTTATATTGAAATTTCTAATAAAGTTTGAGTATCTAGAAACATCCCAAGTTTCAGAAGAATCAAATAAGACATTATAGATATTATTTATTATCAGGATGGGTAATATAAATAGAACATGCAGGTGTGAGAGCTATGACCAAGTTTCATTTCTGAATATCTAAATAATATATATGTAAATGAGTATTTTAAATACTATGGTACTTATTTCATTTTTGTCATACTTTGCCATATAATTGAATATTAGTAAAAGCAAAAATTACATAGTGCCTACTATGTGCCAGGAATTGTTCTAAGCATTTCGTGCTTATTAATTGAGCTAATCCACAAGAACACTGTGCGTAGGTATGTTATTGTCCCCATTAAGGTTGGGTCCAGATTCATGGTTTATTTAACCATTTTAGGACATAGTTCTTTATGTGTAAAATAGCAATAAAACTTCATAGAGTTGTTGTGGAAAATAAATGATGGGGCTAGAGGTGTATACCTAGCAGATAATGGGCACACAATAACTTTTGCTCACCCTCCTATATCAGTGAACTGACCACTAGAAAGAGATTTAGTCCCTAATTGTGCATAATATGCTTTCGTATACAGTAATCTATGAGATCTTTGAAGTCAAAAAAGTGTGAAACTTAATACTAATAAATGTCTGTTATGTGCAAAAATGAAAAAGAAATGTGTCCAAGTATTCTAAATATACCAGCAATGAAAAATATTTTAAGTTTGTTGCCTCAATAATTCAAAGCATTGCCATTATCTTACTAATTTGTAGATGACAATTAAGTCACCTTAAAGAGACAGTCCTTAGCTCTTTTCTTTGAGAATTTTCTACTGGAGGCATAACACTGACAAATCAGACCCCGCTGACTACTAAAAGAAAATATACCTCCAGCGTATGAATGTGATATTGGAGATTTCCAAAAGTTAGACAAGACTTTTATCTTCTCTAGTCTTCATAGGCAGAGCGATGGCTGTTTTCATGGGCAGTTATAATCCATTTTTCCAACCTTACCCTTATTATGTGTTAAGACATCTAAGTCTTAAAGTAGTATTTGCTTTTTATTCTTAGTATCATAATCTTTGTTTAACTTTTTAAAATCAATGATGAGAAATTATAAAAAGTTAATGTGTTTTGCTTTTGTTATGGTTAAACTATAAAGAATGAATTAATGCCTTAATACCTTGTAGTGTACCATCGCTTTAGCTAATGAAAAGCTAAAGGTATTGATAATTGCTAGTGGTGGTGGTGATAATAATGGTGTTGGTGGTGATGACTATGGTGATGAAAAGAGACTGAAAACCAATTAAGAATGGATTACTTCTTCTCAGAGCCAAAAATTGGACCCTGGCGTTTGATGGCCTTGGACTATAGTTCTTTAATTCCTCATTCTTGCTCTATTAAAACCAATTCATTAAAACAAGAGGAGCTTTTGTCTAGCAATTAAAAATTTTAACCATTGAAATAATTGTAGTGTTCTATTACATCCTTATTTAAGCAAATCAAGTGAAAGAATCAAATTATTCTGACCAACTGTTATTTGGTGGAAATCCAGTTTTGCTTCCCTATGTTTGTTTGTGTCCTTTTTTGATTTTCTTATCAGCAGAAATATTCTTTCCAGGGCAATGGTAAATTTCTCACCTTCCGTAGGATGATGTCATCCCATCTGTATGTTACACACAGACTTATTTCGTGACCCTGAGCAACACCCTATATCCAGGCTTTATTTGAAAAATGACCTCTTAGCTCTGTGCATCCTGGTTTGGGTAACTGACATTTATTTTTACTTTGATATCTGAACTACAGAGCATACCAGTGGGATTCTTACTGGGAGAAATGCCAGGTTAATTCTGGCAGACTTCATTGGAAGGTACCATGTTTAGATAGAAATCTCGAGAGCTGCCGAACCTTCGGAGCAGTCCCATGTCAAAATGAACCAGACATGAGAAACATTTTATTTTAGAAAGGTGGAACTGAGTGTGGGTATTCAATAAATTCCAAGGAAAAAGAAGTGTTTGTTTTTTCTCCTTCATCCTCTGAAGATTGTCTGCAACTCCCCCACGCATGTGTAGTCCTCCAGTATTTCAGAATTGATAGACTCCAGATGGAAACACAATTTGGACTTACTGGCCACAGGGCCAGTCTGCCCTTGACCTTACACATTTCTCTAGCCTTATGTTCAGCAAGAAGAATCCATGGGATAATGAGACTATCAACCGAGTCCACAGGCCGGAAAAACCCTTCCAACATTAACTTCAGAGACAATCATAATTTGAAAAACATATGTAAACAGGAGAAAAAGGGGGACGATTATAAACTGCTAGCAATTAGGCAATGATGCTTGTTTAGTTGTATAGCTTTCCAGTCTAGCATGATCACTTGTATCTCTTTCAAATTTGTGGGGAAGCCACGAGCTAATATTTTCTTAGCGAAACTAGGCCACAGTTTGCAGACTAACTTATGGTAAAGATATGTCATAAATATATCCAGATATAACTGTCTAAACAAATTTCTCAAATTCTTTGTAGTAAAAAGCCAATTAAATGGAAAGCTGACACCACCCATATCTGTTCGGCTTATTAGGGTGTCTCTATAAGTTAGCACAGACCTTGGAACATAATAATTGTGCAAAAAACCCCACATGTTATTGAATTAATTTAATTATTTTGACGTCTATTTCAAACACTGTTGAAATGAATTTATTTTCATTTATCTTGTTGAGTAGAGGATATTTACACTAAGAAAATTATTTAATATTTTTGATGGTCCCTTCATTGAAGATGAGGCCTTATTACCTGGTAGTACTATAAATGTAAACGCAGAGTTGATTAAACCAGATATATCGATATCTCAGTTACTGCAGAGGATTGGTTTGGCCTCTTGGACAAGAAATTTCTGTCTCAATATTTCATTTTCAGAAGTTTTTTCTACCATAAAAGTGGAATGCAATTGGGACTTTGAATAATTGACATCTTCTGTGAAGGGGAGGTCCTTTGAATCCACGAGCATGAGGCAAATGATCAGTATAGCAGGATATTGAGAGGCTGGAAGCACAGTTTTCAGAGGCAATTACAGTCTGGGAATGGCCCCATATTCCATCAACAGCTTTAGGTATCTGTTATTTACAAGTCACTACATAACATGCAAAGGATGTTAAATATCATAGAACATAATGGAATATGGAATGATGTGAGAGACATGGTCTCTACCTCAACGTATTTATAATCTAATAAATAAAAAGAGAAAGGGCGGTTCAGACAAAGCAGGCAGAAATCAGGACCATCAAAAATATTAAATAATTTTCGTAGCGTAAATATCCTCTACTCAGTAAGATAAATGGAAATAAATTCATTTCAACAGTATTTGAAATAGATGTCAAAATAAATTAATTAATTCAATAACATGTGGGATTTTTTGCACAATTATTATGTTTCAAGCTCTGTGCTAACTTGTAGGGATACCTATATAGAAAGAGGCAAAAAGACCCTCCCTAGAGACTTTGCCTGAAAACACATTTATGTTAAAGTTCCAAATCAGCAGACAGAAGCCAGTGGTCAGCTGGTGGGTAAAAAGTAGCAAGGAGCCACAAGGTAACCGCCAGAGACAGAAACATGACATCAGGATCAAATTTATTTTACTCTCGAAAAGATAATTTACTTCTCCTGCTGCCATTAGTTTTGGTTTCTCTCCTGCACTGATGGGGCCAGATCCCTGATGTGGAGTCACCCAAAGAGCACTGTCGTGGTTTCTGCCCCAGTTGTGGTCATCTGCCTGCTGCACCACTACGGCTGGACAGTTGAGAACATGAGCATCATCAGTTGGTCCATATGGTCCTTCAAGTACATATAGGCCTTCACTCTGCAATAAAAGGTCTCCGGAGGCTGGACGTGGACCACCCCTGTGTCATCATTTCTAAGAACCAGAGTATCCTGGATGCGTGGGTCTCATGGAGGCCCTTCCCAAGTGCTGTGTGTAGACAGCAAAGTGGGAGCTGCCACTCATGGGGCCCGTGAGCCTGATCCTGTACCTCGGGGGCATCTTCCTCATCAACCGGCATCCAAGACCACGGTGACCATGATGGCCAATGTGAGCAAGAGCGTGGTCAGCAAGAACCTCAAAATGTGTATCTACCCCAAGGGCACATGGAAAGACAGTGGGGACCTGTTACCTTTCAAGAGAGGTGTCTTCTACCTGGCTCTCTAAGCCCAGGTGCCCCTCACACCTGTGGTATACTCTGCCTCTCCTTCTATAACTCAAGACAAAGCTCTTCACCTCAGGAAGAGTCAAAGTAGAGGTTCTGGATGTGATTCTCACCAGTGGCCTCCCCAGGACACCTGCCATGAGGACCACCTTCACCCTCAAGAGAGTAGAGCCACTGCAGAGCCCGGTGCCCAGCCTACCCAGTGGCCAAGGCCAGGGAGTGGAGCAGGACCTGGCTAGAGAATGGGCAGAGGGACCACCCCTTTCCAGCTGTTAGATATTACTGTGTCTCACTCTTGCAGTTCCTTAGCTCTTATTTAGGCCCCTTCCTGTCACTAGCCCTGGATCCAGGCCCCTGATGTCTCCTCAAAGAAAAGTCAGCCGGACCCTCCTCCCAACCTCTGAGAGAAAGGCCTCAAGGCCTCGCCATCCTCAGGCCTCCAAGACACAGGAGGAAGAGCAGGTCTGGGGCTCCAGATGGGCCGACAGGGGTGGGCTGAACTGCAAGGCCTCTGAGTAAATGGCCGGAGGTAAAGTCCTCCACCTTCTTGCCCTGGGCCTGTGGGCTCCAGAAGCAGGCCCAGGTCTTAGCCACAACCTGTATCAAGCTCTCAGGGAAAAGAAGGGCTCTGGGGTAGAGGAGGGCCAGGGCCCCATGCAACCTGGGCCATAGGGAGCCAAAAAACAGGGTCTGCTGCTCCTGTCAGCCTTGGGGAGCAGGTCTGCTGAATTGGTACTGTAAATCATTCAGCTCTTTTTATAAATAAACTCTGAAAAGTACAAAAAGAAAAAATGAAAAATCAAGTGTGATCATGAGAAGCCTACAATCTGCTAACAGGAAGTTTGTAACATCACAGTAAGTTGTCATTTCACTGTATATGTTTCTTTGTGTTTTCAGAACCGCCCAAGGTCACTGTGATGCCCAAGAATCAGTCTTTCACGGGAGGGTCTGAGGTCTCCATCATGTGTTCTGCAGCAGGTTACCCCAAACCAAAGATCTCCTGGACCATTAATGATATGTTTATCATGGGGTCACACAGGTACTGGATTTGTATCTTGTTCTTTGTTTTTATTGAGTGAGAAAAGTAAATGAAATTTCTGGAGAAAACTAACTTGACCAAATCCCTAAGGTTAAGGGAGGTTTGACCAAAATCCGCAGCTTTAAATTTTCTAAATTTGCCAGGAAATGTCATTAAAATAACGAATGATGAATTTATAGAGTATGAGGTTCTTAAGTCTTAAATTCAATAGCTAGGACTAAGTGCTTTCCAACACTTTGCATTGCAAACATAACATCATGACACTTGATTTACCTTGAGTATTTGAAATGAGGATAATAAACTTTCTGTGAGTAAAGTAATGTGTAGTTTTAATGAGTCTGTTTACAGACAGGTCCTGGGATTTAGCAGGAGAGAGAGGGGTAGGCAAAGGACAGGAGAGTAGCTCTAATGGAAGTGTGTGCAGACATTCTGTGATTTTTGCCATACTGCATTGAGATGCACTTTATTCTACTGGATGCTTTTCAAAGTAACTGAATCCTTTCATGCTCAAAGAGTGTAATGAACATGTGGAACATAAACAATGACGTTTCCAGCTATTGGGCTTCCATTACTCTGGGTCTCGCGTGAGAAGGAAGGCTTAGGTATGAGTCAGATTCTATTCTTGGACTTATCACTGAGTCCTTTGTGACATGAGTCCCTGCATCTCTCAGGTTTTCATTTTGTGGAACCGTGTAACATAGCAGTTCACACAGAGCAAAATTGCCCGGGTACAAATTATTCTGTTTCTTCATTTACTAAGTCCGACTTTGGGCAAGTTATAGAACCTCTTTGCTCACCTGTGAAACAAAGATAATAATAAGATCGAACTCATTTGGGTTGTTTTAAAGATTTAAAATGTTAATAAACATAAAGCTCTTGGAGTAGCAAATACTAGATACATGGGATCTATAATAATAATAATAATAACAATAATAACAATAACAACAACAATATTATAAAACGATGCCATCAGTACCAAATATATCTCTAAAATATTTAAAGATATTTGGAAAGAAGGTTCTATAGTTCCTTGATAGTATTATGAAGGTATTTTTCAATTTTATTTTCTTTTTGTCTGTAGGTATAGGATGACCTCAGATGGTACCTTATTTATCAAAAATGCAGTTCCCAAAGATGCAGGGATCTATGGTTGCCTGGCAAGTAATTCGGCTGGAACAGATAAGCAGACTTCTACCCTCACATACATTGGCAAGTATAATCAGTTTAAAAGGCAGTTAAGACAAGATGAATGTCACATTAGGCAATGTAAAAACACTTCTGAAATTAACATTAGGAATTTGTTATTCATGTCATACATTGATGAAAGCAACTATTGTAATTAATTTAAATTAACCATTCGGGAAGTGAATAACTTCATTAGCCGACAGAAATCAAGGAAGCTCTCAGAATATGGGAGTTCCAGATTGTCCGCAGAGTCCCATCCTGCCAATGATTCGTCTGTTCTCTGCAATATTTTACTTACTAATTAATAAATTCAGTATATTTTCTCATTTGCCTCAACTTCCATTTTCGATTTTCCTCTTATAGTCAAAGCGGTCTATAACATTTCTGTATTTTCACTTTTCATCTTCAGTTTTTCCTCCAGACTCAAACATTTATTGAAGATGTACTTTATGACAATTACTCTATAATATTCCATAATGTAATAGACTATCATATATACTAATATATAATTATATAATCTAATATGTTCTAATGTATAATTTTATATATTCTATAATATAAAATTAGAATATAATAGAATATTTCCTTTAATTTGATCTTTCTTAAACAGATAAAGGACAATTTGACATTACATGCTCAATCTTAGTTTGTAAATTGTGAATAATTAATGGCTAGCAACTCACCTTTCATTCAGTCTTATATGCCATTCATCAAAGATGGTGAAATTAGCAGTGGTGAGGAAGGGGTGTAAAAGAGCCACAGTAAAGATTCAGAGTTATAGTTTGTATGTATAGATGAGGGAGGTAACAGAAGTCATAAATATTGAACCTGAAAAGCTGGGGAGATATGATCTTTTATAGAATGAGGAAAGCGCATGGCAAATTGAAAAGAGAAGAGGACTCAGATTTAGAGATAATGAGTAAAAGCGTTTACAGAACACCCGTGTGGAGAGGGAACAGGGAGATGGGAATGCAGAAAGCAGGAGAACAGATTCTGCACTGCAGAAATGAATTTCGGTTCATTCTCAAAGAAGCGAAAATATTGGACCTATTTATTTAACTGATTTATCACCTGGAGTATATAAAATACTGTGCTAGAGATCGTAGAGTATAAATTTTTAAATGTATGTTATCAAGTCCTTACCTTTCAGGAGCTCACATGATGTGAGTGGATGGATATACATAAAAAATTATAAGAAGGCAACGGATGAGTCCTATAGTGGAAGGTTGGCAGAGGGGAAGATTAATTCTGACTGAGGAATTTGCAAAGACTTCTCAAGTGAGACGGTTTAAAGAGCTGTGGCAAAGGGCATTTCAGGCAGAGGAAACAGCTGTAGCAAAGGCAGGAAGGCAGGAGAGAGTAGGGAGTGTTTTGGGTTACAGTATGGCTCCTTTGGGTTACCAGTGTGATAGTGAGGATGTGTAATAGAGGATAAGGTTGAAAAGAAAGCTATGACTGGTTACGATTTTTGAAAGCCAAATTAGGGAATTACGAAATGGACTCGCTAAAGGTTTTCTAGTAGAGGAGTAAAATGATCTTTGAGAAGTTAAGTCTTGACCTTGTTTCAAACTGTCTTCATTGAAGTTAGGATGTCCTAAGATGTCCATTTAAGAGAAAAAATGTGTGAGTAAAGTAAATATTAGGCAAGGGGATGAAGCAGACAGAGCTAAGGAAAGAAACTTAGAGAATGTCTATAGTTAGCATCAAAGGGAAAAAGAGACTCAGACCTGGGAGATTCTGCTTTTGATAGATGCAGACTTAAGCCTTAGGCTGCAGCCATCTCTTTGTAGTTAGACAAGAATGTCTTCAAAATCACATTAAAAATGTTATAATAAATTCACCTGTGGCTGTATCATCCTCATGTCCTATTGTAGCCAAGTGAGCCTTATCCTCACAGCTCTTTTGATGTTTTTATTAATATTATCCTTCTTTCCTCTCCTTTAGTATATTTCTATAAGATATGTTCAGCTTTCCAAGGTTTTTCTTTTTTTATATACCTCTTTTTTTTTTTTCATGAAGACCGTTCAATTAATTTCCTAAATATTTTGGACTCTCATTTATCAGAATTATTTTTGTCTCATATCCTCTTTTGACCTTAATAAATGATCTTTGCATCACAAGCATCAGTGTGCATATGCATTAGGAGAGTTCCTGTCTGTTCATAGACACTGAAGTAGCCACAAGTCCATAAATAATGTTAGATTTTTTTTTTATTGATTCTTTTAGTCAACGTAAACCAGGTACATGTAGCGTTGTGCTAAATATCACCTATTTGCGTGCTTGTTGTCTCCAGAAGCCCCAAAGTTGATGGTAGTTCAGAGTGAGCTCTTGGTGGCCCTCGGGGATACGACAGTCATGGGATGCAAGACCTCTGGCGTTCCTCCACCTCAAGTGAAATGGTTCAAAGGTACATTTCTTAAGTATGTTCGTGTCTGGACTTAGTTTTGTTTTCTCTGCATAAAAAGTGATTTGCTAAAAGTTTGTTTTGGTGTGTGACTTAGCAGCCCCGTAAAATGTGTTTACGATCCCACTAGAGACAATAGTTTAAAATTCTGAACTCTGCATTTCAGGATTTGACATCTGGTACGGATTATAGGACCGTGAAAATCAAAGCAGGAAAAGTTCGCCTTCACTAATCCAGCTGAACGTTCTCTTTGTTGGTTTAGGATTGTTTCCTGTAGAGAATGGTCCAAGAATACTCAGTGAACATTTAAAATAGGTTCACTGATTTTACTTTGCTTTTCTTAAAGATAATGGCTCTCACTATTGGACAGTTTTCTAGATTCTCAAGGACACTTTCTATCAAGTACTCAAATAAAGACACATGTCGAAGCTTAAATTTAAATGACATTTTTAATTGAAAGACAAACGTATTTCATGGACAGCTTCCTAATGCTTGGTAGATGCATATATCAGACATAGAAATTCTACCCACCTATATTGGTAACATAAAGATTGCACCTCTGTGGTTCTATAATAAAATAACCGAAATGTGCTGTTTGTCCTTAGGGAAAACACACCCGGGTCCTGGTCCTGGCTCAGATGCTGACAGCACATATCTGTGTAAAACATCCTGCTTCTGTTTCTGTCTCAGTTCTAATCCATGAGAAAGAAAAATTCCCACAAACACACGAACAGGAAGGTTGCTAGGATTATTGAGATACTGTTTGCAAAATACTTTTTAATCTTCAGATGAAAAATGCTAAATAGTACAAAGCACTATTGTTATGGTTCTGTTTGTTAAATCACAGACATTTCCATGGCAACGAGTTGATGTCATAATCACAAAATTATGAATCCACCTCGGGTTCAAATGCTTGGGGAACATGAGGTGAAAAAGAAAGGCTTTATGTAGAAAACAAATACTTTTAAATAGCACAGATCAAAAACAGGAAGGAAACTAGGAGATAATTCCATTTTCATGGTTTCCATGTTAAATGATTTTTAGTCTTCATGTTTTCTCTGATAAGACAGCATTTCTTCTTAATTAGGTTTATTTCAGTACACAAACTCATTTTACTTACTTAAAATACTTAAATATTTGAATTAGAAAAAAAATAGATATCAATTGCAAGCTCACAGCATTATTAAATAAATCCAGAAAAAAAATGTGTTATAGAGACAGTATTTTTTTCTTTATAGGGCAGCCAGTGTATGTTCAAAATAAAGATTTGTAAAAGTAATGGAACCTGCTGATTCCTCTGCCCGTATATAGCATTCTCACAGAAGGTCTCTAATTCTCTCAAATCGAGGCTCTTTTCTGAATACCTTAGTCTCCGTGTCAGCCTCGGTCCCACAAACAGCTTGGAAGCTAAAGGAGGAGTTAGGGAGTCATGAAGCCACCACACAGAAGAGTCTAGAGTTGACTACCCATTATTTTGCTCTCTCACCCATGGACGTTAGAGTTCAATGGGCCTAGTAAATAATGTCCCATTTTTCTGTCTGAGTTATGAACCAGCAGAACTACAACGTGGGTATTAAATACTGACAGACTGTATCGGAGGTCACACTCCTCTGTTCATCGGCAGTCTCCAAAGCGGCCCTGAACCCCAAGATCAGGGCGACTTAATCTCCCAGTCACAGCAGGCTGATGGTGTAAGTAGAGTCTGGACCATCAAGTGAAAAACTAGAGGACAGACCCTTCCACCTATAGACTGGCTCCTAAGAGAAAGGGGGAGGAGGCAGCTGGCCTTCCTCTCCCACTTCTGCAGGGGATGAGACACCAGGAAGGTGAGGAAAATCCTACCTTATGGAAATCACAGGGGTGAAGAAGTGTTCTTAGCCTGACCATAAGAAGAATTTTTTCTTCATACCTTTTTCCCCTGCAGGCAATTATGATTAAGTAGGTGATTTTTTCCTTCCTTCCTTCCTTCCTTCCTTCCTTCCTTCCTTCCTTCCTTCCTTCATTTAGTGAGTCAGCGAGTTAGTGAGTTAGTTAGCTAGTTAGTTATTGTCAAGAACACCTAACATGAGATCTACCCTTTGAACGCATTTTTAAGCATACATACAGTAGGGTTAAGTTCAGGCACAGCGTTATACTGCGGATCTCTACACTTACTCATCTTATATAATTGACACTTTATACCTGCCGAACAGTAACTCCCCATTTCTCCTGCCCTCCAGCCCCAGCAAACATCATTCTTTGATAAATTATGTTTCACTCAGACCCTCAGAGAAATGGAATTCCATAGTACTAAACCCACCAGATTTTTCACTTTTTCATTTTTTAGAAATGAGCAACATAAAGCAGATTCAAAGAAGAATCAGAAACACTATTAAAATGTTACATAAAGGTTATTTCTGGTTAAATGTGAAAGAAATTGGATTGATCAGTGGTTCTGAAAGTGTATTTAGTTAGAAATCCCTGGAGGTACCCCACAGTTCTTTTCAGGGAATCCACGAGATCAAAGTTATTTTTCTATTACTATTCAGATGTTTTTGTCTTTTTTACACTCACTGTCTCATGAGTGTATAGTGTAGTTTGGGGAGGCTCCATGACACGTGATATCCAATAAAGTGAATGCAGAAGCAAATTGGAACACTCAGCTGTCTTTTATTAAGGAAGACATTATTCTAGAGATTTGCAAAAATGTGAAAATGCCACTCTTCTTACTGAATTTCTCTTGTTTTGGGAATTATGATTTTTTTCATAAAATGTGTTTATTATGTTAAAATGTCATGAGTTTGTTGTTATAAAGTAAATTCATACATTTTCAAAATTTTCAGTTTTGTTGCTAAAATGATAAATACAAATAAATAGAATCTACTTAATAAGAACATTTTAAAGTCCTCGATAATTTTTAAGAATGTAAAAGGTTCCTGAGACAAACATTTTTGAGAACCATTTAACTTCCATCAAATATTTGGAAAGATTTTATGCCAGGAATAATGATCTCTGTTAGTGTTTACATCCACAGAGGCCAGAACTGAATTTAAATTATAGCAGAAAGAGAATCCTCTTCAATGATAATGATTATTAAATCCTTGAATAGAAAGTTTATATACTTTACTATGCACACCATTCTTCTAATCTTATATTAAAACTAAACCCTATTTAATGTCCCTTTTGAGGTTTTGTATTTATCTTTATGGCTTCTCAATAATTTGATGACTAATTTTTTTTGTAGAAATTGAGAAAGAGATTATTAAAATGTGATCAAAGTGCAAACTTGATTAAGCTCGTGTTTTCCAGTTCATATTTTGTTTTCTTACTGCTATCCTTTTAAACATTTTTCATTTGAAAAAATCTTCCAGCAAAATGGTCTTTAGTTCATCCTATTATGTTCTCTGACATACACAGAAGAAATAAGGGAGAAATAAATTCCAAAAATCTAAATGCAGTCCAAATATTTTAATTCTTGATGCACAGATAGGTCACATCGCATCCTCCCTAAGTGGGAGGAAAGTTTATGTCAACATCATCTGTTTTTATTTATGAAAATTTCCCAGAGGCGCATAGACATGCCTTTAGTTGCTTCTCTTTCTCGTGTGGTATATAGTAGCCAGCTTAAAAGGATGATTGGGGTTTTAAATAATGGAATGCCGAAAAATACTTTATTTTTGGCATTGGCAGTTGCTATTATTTTTGTGTGTGTTTTTAAATTTATGACTCCTTGGACCTCTTCTCCTCCCCAAATTATAAAACAAAAAGAGAATTGTCTGTTTGTTGCCCTGAGTCTGTTGGTTGGTGTTTTTTGTAGTGTCCTAGAGAATTACAATTACTAGCTCTGGAGAGTTCTTTGCTTGTTAGATGCTAAGGGAGTTAGTTACTTCCGTGGTTCTCAGGCCCAGAGCACATGGCTAGGGCTGGTAATGTGACATTTTGGAAGAGTGCCTTTTCAGACTTGACATCTGGGCATGCTATTAAACCCTGAGAGCAGTGGTCTTAAAACTTCCTGGAAGTTTCAGGACCTCCACAAAGATTTCAATGTAACCCTTTCCATAAACAAATAAAAAAAGATATGGACATTAAGCTGGTATTAAACGTCCAGTGCAAGGTATTTTTTACGATACTGGTCATCCTGGTTAATTACATTCTTAGGAGAGGAGACGGCCCGGAGGAGGGAAGTGTAAGGAGAAGCTAACCTAACTTACAGATCTGTTGAGACATTGCCTGCCCTCTCGTAGAAATCGTTCTCGGGGTCTCGTGCTCTGGGGACACACAGCATATCCAGGTAACTCAGACCTAACTAAGCTTTCTTGGGTCCTCCTACCCTCACACTGAGGTCAAACTCTATGCGGTTCTGTCCCTCACATATTTATCCCCTACCCTTTTTTCCAAAAAAATCTCATAACTCCAACTTAAAGAACTTTGATGAATAATACAGATTTTGTAGAAGCATCCTGGGAGGTGAATATAACAACACCTCTCTCTGGCCATTGTCAGAAGTTTCTCTCCATTCTTTCTCTTTACCAACAAGCACTCTCTACCCTCTCCAGCTAGCTGTGCTTCCTTCTCCACCAGCCATCCTCACAATCCTCTCAGGCAGCTTATACCTCCCACAAGGCAAAATCTGACAGCATTCAGCAACCCCCAAACCTGGTCATTAACCACACTAAGGACATCCATAGTCCCCTAAGCATTTCTTAGGTAATTGAAATTCATCCTGCAACAAAGATACAAGAAATTTCTTGCCAACTTCTGTCTTCCCTAACACAGCACAGTGACAGTTGCCACCCTTTCCCAGTGCCCCAGCGTGGCTTCGAAGAGTTCATTCTTATTGAGGTACATAGAAATGTTTGTACGTAATTCATGTAGGGCCCAATTTTGAATTATTCAGACTAATAAGTTAGCTCAGTGCCCAGAAACACTTCATTCTTTTGTTGCATAAACACTGTTTACGTGTCTACGCTGTATCAGACTCTCGTATTTAAAACTTTTACAATCAGTTTTCTTCCGAAGTTTTGAAATCAAAGCAATAGCAAACTATGTAAAATACTTTTGTGTTTAATGTGCTCTCCTTTGTTTCGACATAGGGGATCTTGAGCTGAGGCCCTCAACTTTCCTCATCATTGATCCTCTCTCGGGACTTTTGAAGATCCAAGAAACTCAAGATCTGGATGCTGGTGACTATACGTGTGTCGCTGTCAACGATGCTGGAAGAGCAACTGGCAAGATAACTCTGGATGTCGGCTGTAAGCATCGCAACCCCCATAGGCAAATTTGTTTTGAAATTGGTCTGCTGTTTTTTTCTATACTAATAACTTTGAAACGACTGGGTGGAAATATTTGTCAGAAAGGCAAAATCAGGGTTAAGGTTCAAGATTATTAATTTAATAATGGCAGTTAATATTCACCAGGTGTTTTCTGTGGACCATACACTGCGCTAAGAACTTTCCCAGGCATTAACTCATTAAACCCTCGTAACAGTCCTAAGGGGAAGACACCATCCTTATCTCCATATATAAACGAGGAAACGGAGACTAAAATAAGCTGAGCATTGTGACCAGGGTCACAGAGCTGTGGAGGGCCACAGCATGGGTGTATGAACCCAGTTTGTCTGAATTTAGAAACTGTAGGCTTCTCTGATATGTCATCTGTTGCCAGATATTTTTCTATCAAGAATCATCTTTTCTGACACCAAATTCCTAAGGATTAACATCTGGAGGCCATGACTTCAACTTTGGCCCTAGACCATAATTTGGAGATGTTGATGACAGCAAAGGTAGCAGATTGTACTTTTACTTTTTTTTTTATTTTTCGTAATTTGCTAACAATGACTCCTCAGTGTATAAAATAAAAGACTAACTACAAATAAATGTCAATCACAGTGTGAAGGATACAGCATGTGTATGACAACTATAGTTGGATTACTCAGGAAGTTTGGTTCTCTCTCCTTTGTCTCTCCATCTCATACTCCTTGGGAAAAAAAAAAGTTCTACAAGGTATAGTAACAGTTCAAATAAAACAGAGCTTGCTTTATATGAAAAAGAACCCGGCAGCTTCATTTTAACAGATAATTCAAACATTTACATCAGTTCAACTTAGAAAATATGACATGTTGTTAAATTGTATTTTCGTGTATGATGATTTTCATGCCAAAGCTGCTGCTTTCTTTTCTTTTTTTTTTTTAACAAAATTTAGGAACTGTAAATAAAAAGCATTTGTAGGATAAAATAACACAAAACATTTTGATTCTACTATCTTAATTCTTTAAATGAAAAATCATGACCCTCTGAGATTAATATTTTGTTTCATATAAACAAAACTTTTTCCTCCTGGGATCTTTTATGATCCCCTTAACTGTGGGATGTCTGGTGAACACCCTGCCTTCTTGCGATTATCAGCAAAGCTGGAAATGGCCACAAAGGCCACCGAAGAATCTGCCTAGGGCACAACAAGATGTGTTTGAACCATGACTAAACCGCGGTTATTAGGAGAACTGCTTCGGAAATAAAGAGCGGGCTCTCTGAGTGGAGGCGCTTGAATCTGACAGCAAAGTGTAAAACAAGTAATGTTTGTAGAAATGTAAGGCCCGAATCATACAGAACTCTCGTTTCCAAGAAATATATAAAGTACAATATTTTAATTCTCAACATTTTCTGATTCTGCTTCTCCCTTCTTTGGCACAAATATTTTATATTTACCCATTATTCTTCTAGAGTTATCTCTCTCCAGAGGAAGAGAGAAGAGCCTCTGTAATTGCTCATGGCAGAAAGGGAATAATACCTTCTCCACCCTCCCCCCACCCCAGATAGAAAATCTAAATATCTAATATGTGTTATTTTGCTTCCTTACCACCTTCTTGATCATCTTTTTAGCTTCTGGACTGCCCAGGTTCTCTCTTCTGAATAATGGTAAACCATATAAAGCTTAGGGCCATCTGTACTGGAGTGACTTGTGTTGGATTAGAAAACATCTTAAGAAATGTTTTGTATTTATCCTTGAACTGAATTCTGTTTTATCTTCACTCATGTTCAAGATCTTCATTCTTTGACCCTTTATAAAGCAACGGCTTTCTCAACTTTTATTCCAGTAATTGTCCTGATGGAACTATGAACTTTAACTCAATTGTTTGCTACTGTAACCTTGATCATTCTTAACAATTGCCAAATAACTTGGTGTTAAAGTCAACACCCTTCATGTTTCTGTTATGCCTTAGCTAGTTCCTCTTCCCCATCAGAATCCTGATTATTGTAACTTACAAAGTTTGATTAGACCATTGTCTGTCTACATAAAACTCTTGTTACATATCCTACTAGATACCGGATTTAACTAAGAACTATGCAAATCACAGTTGTGGTGATGGTTGTGCTTATCACTATTAGGTTTAAAAACAAGCAAATAAAACAAACAAAAATGTCCTCAGAATGTTATATAATGATTAAGAGAATGGACTCTGGAGAGAGACTGGGTTTTCTGCCAGACATTTCCTAGTACCTACCTGAGAGGTCAGTTGTAAAGATGACATGAGATGTCATTACCTGTGTTCATTTAGTGTGTCTGTGGTTACTGCTGTCCTTCTGAAGCTACTTAATGGGACGTGCATCAGTAACTTCACAAACTGAGTAGTCACTTGGCTTCTTTGAGTCTTGGCATATAATATAGAAATGCGTGTATAGTAGTGACATAGAATTTAAAATTAAACATTGGGCTTTTAATGTGAAAATCATTGTTTCAACTTGATTTTTTCAAGGGGCTTGAGACAAGTAGTACTATTAGTAGTGCATAAAATTATTCCTTTGAGCTCCCAAATTATTGGGCATAAATTTAAATAGCTTACGACTTAAGAAGAAAAACATGCTTTTCTCCATATCGTGTAACTATTTGGGTTTTCAGATTGTTTTTGTGGGCTTGCCACTTCCCATCAATAATAGTAGATCAGAAATTTTTATATTATATTATTAAAAAAGACTTTAATATTATTCTTGAGTCTAGCTTCTTGTAGTGGGTCTCTCTTTTTTTTTTTTTCTATTTCTCATTATTATGGCTTGAAGTTATGGACATTTCAGGTCAACAGGGAAAGTTACCAATGCTTTTCATCCGTTTTGAAAAGAGGTAGTCACTTGTGAGGTCATTTGGAAGAAAAGGAGATCAGCCACATTAAACAAAAAGTCTCTCTGGCAGTGGTTTAATTCGCAGCATTCCACACCACACAGGGTTTGTCTTAGACTGTGGTTTCGTGTTTTGTGGTTTGGTAAAAACAAAACAGTGTGTTCAGCCATGTAAGGAAAGAAAATCTCTGTTTGACTAATACAGTGCAAGAGTTGCCATCGCGGAGATATACCTAATTATCACTAAAGGAACTATAGAATAATTTTATGGAATAGGTTTTAGAGCAAGACGATGAATCTGTTTGTAACTGTTATAGTTTCACAATAAGCTGTGCACACAGACATGGCTCTCACTAAGTGACAACAAGGCTGTACCATGCATGAACCCCGTGCAGTTCTTGAGGTGCTTGTACATGGATATTTAGGGGATCACAGAGGATCCAGCATAATCCTGACAGACTATACTCAGAAGCCAGAAATTGACATTAACAATAGATATATTAAACGGCAGAACTAAAATCTAACTCTACTGTACTTATGATGAACGATAATTAATATTTGGGTGATTACTAAATGCTGAATGATTAGTAAACATTCTCTCTTTTAACAACATGTTCATGGTGAAATTCAGACTGGAGGAGACAAAATCATTTTCCAAGTTTATAGACTAAAAACTAGTGGAACTGCCATTTGAAACCACCTCGTGGGCTGTAACTTCTTTAAGCAACACCGCCTCCTCCGTATGAGTCCTGTATTTTGTATTAAAGTCACTTCTGCTCCTTGCCCCCAGTCTCATGAATCTGTTTACCATTCACCCAGCGTAATTCACTTGGGGTCCGAATTGGCCACACTCAGCTGTAGGAAGTATTTAAAAGACTTCTTGGCCTGAGTTAGGGTGCTTCGTTTTCAAGGTTCGCTTGTCGTTGATGCTGCCTCGGCTGCTTACCTAGTTAGTGCCTGGGTCTGCCTTGGTCTTTGGTACTGGGACACGTGTTCCCTGACCTAGTGTTTGTCTTGTACCTGACACTGTTCCCAAAGCTGCTTCTCCCCAGATGGCTCCTCCTGTTTTGAGTTTTATGGGCACGAATTGCGCTTTGCTTATTGTTTCGTATTCCAGTCTGTTCTTGACTTCCCTTGTTCTGAAAATTCACATTCGTCTCCATTGTCCCTGATGGCCGTGTCCCATTGTGTCAGTATGCTTGGTTTCTTGCCAGAAACGTGGTCGATGTCTGGCGTCTGCATATCTTTTTGCTCCTCTGGGATTTATTTTCTGTCCCATCTTTACATTAACCTGCCCATACTCTGAGCCTAACACATCCTGAAACGTTTCCATTTAACCTCTATTTTGGGGGGGAAAGCAACCGGCTCTAGAAGAAATGATAATTATCGCTCCAGAGAAAAGTAACTAAGCCTCATAGATCTAAGATAAGCTAATGATGAGTTACTTTATAAACTATTTCTTAATACTTTTTACTATTTTTTAATTTTTTTTTATTTTGGCTATTATTTTATAAGCCAAATTCTCATATAGATGAATTAAGAAAAATAAAAATCTAAACACAGATGCACTACTTCTTTTTAAAAATACATTGCTCTGTTGTGGTACTTAACTTAGTAAATACCACAATTTGCTTGTATGATAAACAAGCCATAGGGTTTCCAAAATTGTCACGTTTTATTGAAAAGTGCAAGTTCTCATGTACCGGATCAGAGTTATCATCACACACGCTTACTCAAACACACACGTGATTATTATTGAAGTGTTTTAATGTTGATCGAATCATTCACACAGATCTAGCAGCCATGTAGAGTGCACAGAAGAATATGTTAGTTGCTATAAAAGGTAAAAAAAAAAAAAGTATGATTGCAACTATAACCTCTTCACGGAAAATTGAAGATAATAAGAAAGGCTGAATGTAGCCATTGCCAATGGGTGTGGGACAGAATGAGTTCTCTGAATCGTCAGAGACGGAAGAGATCATAGTCATTTGGGCAGACACAATAGAGATGGCATCTCAGAGGGGCCTTTTGAACTGGGTGAAAGAATTGTCACTATTTCAATGGCCAGAGATCAGTTGCATGTGAAAGGGATGGCAGTAACGCAGGTACCAAGATGAGGAAGGTCAGTTCTTGTTTAGAGAAGAGTGAGGGTCATCCAGAGAATAGGATTTGTGGTGGGAAATAGTGGGAAGTTAAGAGGTTCTTTAGCTCAGGCTGGTAAAGCACTTATGCTGCTCAGAAGACAGTTGTTCATCCGAGTCCCAGAACTCCCACTGAGGAGGAAAGATGTGATCTCTGTGCCCATTTGTATTAACCTGGTAAAACAGCTCGACTGTGGGCCATTGTCAGAACCTGTAGAAAAGGGGAGGCTGATAAAGCAACAAAGAATTGTCACTCTGGACTCAGATGGACCTGATGTTCAATCCCAGCTTCACTGTGCAACTCCGTGTGACACTTAGCAAATTAACTATCTGTGTCTCAGTGCTTTCATGTATAAATTGGAATAATAATAATAATAATATCTACCTCATAGGGCTATTGCGAGAATTAAATGAGATGATCAATGGAAATCACTTAGCACAGTCTCCGTCTCTGTAAGTGAGAGTTGTAATTCCTAACCGATACTTAACCTTGACATTATCAAGGAGACCTCCTTTGGGTACCTCCTCTTCCAGTCCTACTTGAGCAGATTTCATGAATTACCTCTTACAGTATCCTGTATATTTCTCCTTGCCCGGTGCCTCAAACATCATTACAAGTTCTGGAGGACATACTGAGAGCCTCATCTACCTGGACTTGCTGCCAGCATCCTCCCTTTATTACACTCTGTTGTTTTACAAGATGTGCCTCTGACATATTTCTACTTCTTCCTCTCAGCTTCTGTGGTTACCTGAATTATGTGGATAATCGTAGCTTTATTATCTATATTTTTATCATTTCCGAACCATCTTTTAACTCTAATATTTTAAGCACTCATTATTCTCCCTTTGCCAGATACTATAATCTGTTCCTTTAATGTGTATTATTAATTCCCAAACTTTAATGTCTTTAATTCAAAAATGTGAAAAAATGTGAGATTTTGAGAGGCAAAAATGAGATACAGAACAGATAGAGTTTGAGATTAAATACTATCAGCTTGTTTATAGTGATCTGTTGCAGGATGAACTCTGGAATAAATTAAGTTCCTTTAAAAAAATTGATTAAATGGAGTAAGTTTCAGAAAGTGTCAGCAATATTTTCATTACATGACACACTTATAAGAAAGCTTAAAGATTTGGGCAGTATGACATAAACTAAAATTGAAAACGAATTTCTAAAATGAAAGATTCTTTTTCTTTAAATTAATCTTGATTTAAATTTCCACTTCATCCTTTATACCTTTAAATAAATAGTTGAGCTTCTTTTGTCTCTATTCATTTTTAAAGCAGAAAGGAAATATCTGCTCTGTTAGTCGCAGACAAGTGTAGTTTAAAGGGTAAACTTATAATGTTATATGTACAATGATTCGATTGAACAGTTTAATAATTGTTTATACTCAATATGCCTGCATTCTATCCTGGTGACTTTTTTGTTGTTTTCAATATCTTTCAGCACCACCAGTTTTCATACAAGAACCTGCTGATGTGTCTATAGAAATTGGCTCAAATGTGACTTTACCTTGCTATGTCCAGGGCTACCCAGAACCAAAGATTAAATGGCGAAGATTAGACAACATGCCGATCTTCTCAAGACCATTTTCAGTGAGTTCCATCAGCCAACTAAGAACAGGAGCTCTCTTTATTTCAAGTAGGTTAAAGGAAATATATTTTATACAAGTATGTACATATATATTATATATTCATATTTTATGCATGGGTATTGCTGTGTTTGAAATAGCGACTAAATCTTGCCAACACATTTTGTGTTTGTTGCATTGCACTTTAAAATAGTACCAAACTCTTATATTTGGGGATTGTTATAAATGAATTATTTATTCAAGTGTATGTTCTCTCATAAAGGCTTATGAAGCAATATGACTTCTTCATATCTCACTAGTTGTTATTGCAAATAGAGTCATCTGTGTGTCCAGATGGATACGAGATCACATTGTATTGACTCTTATATAGAAAGGTGAAATATTACTAGTAATGAATGTTAATTATTTATTATTATTATTATTATTATTATTATTATTATTATTGCCAAAAACACATACTCACATGCATGCGGACTCTATACCCTATGGAAACTTCTTGACTAAAAGCTGTGTCTACCTGGGGCAACGGTTTAAAAAAAAAATCAAATTTCTCCCATCAGAAATCTCAGCTGTAAGGTATTAAAGCATTCAGATTTAAATTTTTAAATTTAAACATTTCGCACTTTTTCAAACATTGTTAAGAATATTTACATAGTGGTACCAGAGGAGTAAAAACATTTAGATGATGAACTGGATTGTAAAACATAATTGTATCTTTCGGCTATTTTGTAGAAGGCCTCCAATAAGTGTTTTCATGTTTATGAATAATATTAAATGTAAATTAGCCACTTAAGCTTTCAAATACAGATTAAACTGTCTAATTACGAGTGCTTAAGTACTCAGTGCTGTGCTAAGCTCCATGGTGAAGACGGAAGTCAGATACTGGGTTTTACTCAGGCGTTTTACAATCCACACAAATGGACCTACTGGAAATACTCGTTAAGTTGGGTCACACTGTGCAGGACCTGAAATGCACAGGTAAAGAAATGCATTTAATGAGATTGAAAATAGAGACTCTCTACACCCCGCCTCCCCCCTCCACCCCTCCAAGCTTCACAGGCAGGAAAAGGCATGTGAAAATAGTGTTCCCAAGCAACTGCTTTACAGGCCGGGAGGGGAGGGGAGAGAGAGGGAAGAATGGGGAGGCTCACGTGGTTATACAGGCAGGGTGATGGCCAGAGAGAAACAAATCAGACCTGAAAACAAACGCAATTAGAGGAGATGAAAAAAGGAGAGAATGAAAGAGGGCCGTGTATTGACCAGCGGTGGCCCAGTTGTCCAAATTAAATCATCTATAAGGAAACTCACGATTGCAAGCTTCGTTCTCAGTAGTATCTTGTATTTCTACACAAATTAGTCCAAGAGTTGATAATATATATAAAAAAAAGTCATGGTTAGAAGCAATGTGTGACTTAACAACCAGGCGATTTGTCGAACTGTCTTTGTGAATGAACGTTTGATGTTGTTGAGCGTGGGCGCTGTCAGTTTACCACATGCACCTGTAGTTATGTGCGTGTGGTTAACAGAGGAGTAGAAACCGTAACTGCTTTTTGTCTCGGAGAGTGTGGAACTACCCATAATGGAAAGCTACCTTTTCCATCAAAACCTTATCAGTTGATTAAACTGTGCTTATTTTAGTAACTATATTTTCAAAGATGATAATCATTCCCCTATTCAAAATCTTCTCTTGCCTCCTCTGTTGTTCCCAAGACAAAACCACACTCTGTATAAGACACCAGGCTGCCTCTTCAGCTTCAGGCTGTATGAACACAACCTGTGGCCCGCTACTCCTCATCCGGATCACCCTAACACCCTCTTTAATTAAAATACTTTGTAATATCCTTTTAATTATCCTGAAAAAAATTCTATATATTTGATCTATCTACATAATAGGAAGTATCTTAATATCCAAAATGTCATACAGAAGAAAATAAATTAATTTTATTAAAATTGTATATATTTTAATTTCCCACGAACTTTTCTGGCAATATCATACAATGTACATGTTCATGTACTGCACTATGAATTTGATAGCTCACATGCCAGCTGATACGAGAGCAGGGATTGATGACTCAAGCTCTGCACTGGTAAAGTGGTTTCTTAAAATGGTGGGCAATTCTTGCTAAAGTTCTTTCTTCTACTTACACAGAATTTGGTTGTAGGTTCATGTAATTATAAACAGTCATCAAATCCATGAATTTCCAGTGGAACCTTCAGAAGTCTTGTCGGATTTATAGTAATTGCTCCTTTCATGATTCTGCCATGCATCACCTCCCTAGTTCATGCCCAGTAAATGCCAGTAGAATCCTCCAATCATTGGGTTAACAAAAAAAAAATCTCCGCTGCAAACCTTCAAAATGCCTCTAGGGTGGTGGATGGTGCAGCACCCATTGGTGGTGCAGCTTCCCATTCTTAGGACCGGCCATGATTTTTGAGATCATGTCTCTGCTTTTGCAGCCCATTGCGTTCAGACTGCCCTTCCTCTACTCTCCCTGCTGTTTAAGGTACATACAGCTGAGCAATTACCTCCTATGTGAAGCCTTCCCTAACCCCTCCACATGCCATCATTCACACCGGCCTCACTCCCACAGCTCATTGTGTGAGACTCATATTGCAGCATTTATCACACTGTGATATCATTGGTTTTCATGTACGTCTCCTCCCCTAGAATGGGAACTACCAGGAGGCACTACCGAATTTTCCACCCACAGATCTCAGCACCATGTCTAGCAAATAATTAATGTTCCAGAGGTGGTACTGAGTGAATCAATGATCCTTCTTTTTAGACTTATGGGCAAGTGATAAAGGAACCTATATTTGTGAAGCTGAAAACCAGTTTGGAAAGATCCAGTCCCAGACAACAGTGACGGTGACAGGACTTGGTAAGATCAATTAAGTGTTTAAACACCACACTTTTCAAAATTGTCAGACTTCTTTTATTACATTATCTCGTGCCTGTATTACTTTAATGCTTTAAAAAACTGGGTAAATATCTGATTACTAGATTAGCCTCCCCTCCCAC
The DNA here is from genome assembly GCA_003508835.1 of Eonycteris spelaea. NCBI lineage: Eukaryota > Metazoa > Chordata > Mammalia > Chiroptera > Pteropodidae > Eonycteris > Eonycteris spelaea. The sequence continues at coordinate 6,396,797 of PUFA01000037.1, forward strand.
ACCCTATTTTGTATTTCATAGGATGTTAGAACTGAAAATAACTTCAGAGATCATTTGCTCCAAGCTCCTTATCTTGCGTTTGAGGAAATGAAGGTCAATTCGAATAAATTTAATTAAACCTGAATATGAATACACACACGTGATGGAATTGTGCTCTTTTCTATTTACCTTTTCCACATTTACCATTTTAGTTCATATGGAATTATTTTTGTGTATGGTATGAAGAATATAATATCTTTTATTTCCAAGTAGTAAGACATTTGTTTTAATATTTTGTATTGAATATTCTCTTTCCACTGATTAAAATACCCATATGGTCTCCTGCTAAGTTCGTGTTCCTACATTTATTTCTTGGAATTCTGTGTATGCACCAGTCCTACATTGTGTGAATTACTACAGCATTTAGTGTGACTTTTTAAATCTGTCAGTGCAGGTTTCTCTTTAATGCACTTTCATAAAATTTTCTTATTATATCTCCCTTTATTCATCTGCATATACTTAAATGTTCCAAGTAGAATCTCTCATGGATTTTGCTTTGCTTTATGTTAAATTTATTCATCAATTTCTAGAAAAGAGCATCTTTACAATATTCCTTTACCATTCCGGCTGCCGTAGCCCACTGCGTTTTAGTTGCTTGAATGATGGCCTCCTCACTGACCTCAGCCCTTCCAGCTTTTCCTCCTCCAATAAATCCTGTTCACGGTTTTCAGATTAACATTTCCTGAAAATATTCTGATGCTTCCGCTTTTCTGTTTATAAATGCTTTCAGTCGCTCTCCATCTATCCATTGAATACACTGCAAATTTCTTGGCTTAACGTTTCTGGCCTTCCTTGCCAGAGACATATTCTTTGTTAGTTCCTCTGCTTCTGTGTTATTACCTCTTGCCATTCTCTCTGCTTAGAAGGGTCCTTTATCTCTGTTTTCCAATTTGTACCCATCTACTTTTTAAAATCTTGTTCCTGAAAACTGATTTCTTCTGAATAGCAGAAATAGTGGTCATGTTGGCCTATAGAGGAGTTGGCCTTCTCTTTGAGTGAAATAGAGTTGATAGTGCCTGTGCTCTCTCTGACTTAGTTGCTCCTCTCATTGGGATCAGCCCCTCAGTGACGAGTGTAATTGAAGGACAGCAGCTTACTCTGCCTTGTGCTTTATTGGCTGGAAATCCCTTTCCGGAACGTCGGTGGATTAAGAACTCAGCCATGGTAAGAAGAGTCCAAATCATGCATTCACATTCCTAATTTTCTTGAGCATGAGTGTGTAGTCCCACTATTGAAATTTCAATTTGATAAATATACAAAAATACATTTTTTGAGTGTACCAAAACTTCTCTTCAGTATTAACATGATTATGCGATTCATATTATTTTGGCATTAATAAGATGGAGAAATCGTCAGTGGTGTAATTATTATAATGTTGCATTAAATTTAGTGTAATGAGCTCTTTTCAGAATATGTAAAAACTGCATCAAGTTATTTTCAGAGCATTTGAATATTTTTATATCCTTTTCAGGACATAATAAAATGTCAATGTTCTTATAAAATGCTTCCATTTTATATATTAATCTTCATTAACTTCAAAAATTATATTTTTATTGTAAACTACTTTAAAACATGGATCTATTTTATGTCATTGTTTTTTAGTGTATAACTTTTAATTATGAAAGAATGTGAAAGGTTTTCTGTCCTATGGAATTTTTCTGGAAACATGCTATCTATGGCAATAAATTTTCATCTGGTTTACAGTATTTTTTCTTCCATTTTTCGGAACAATTAGACTCACTCTCTCCCTGAAGTATCAAGTAGAAGTGAATTGACTCCATGGACTAATATGTAAAATTGTTCATGTTTACATAAAAACCTGAGAAAAGTAGTACACCTCAATCAAGAATAAATGCCCTTAAAACATAGGATTTCATACTCCTTGAACACTAAGGCGTCCTGTGATTGAACAAAATGCAAGAATGGTACGGAGTTGGAGGTGACCATTCTTAACAGAAAATATTGCCGGCCTTCCCTGACACAATTCCTGTCTCATACATTATTCTCTAATATTTGCCTCTGTCACTGAAAAGGGTGGGTGTTAAGATTAAGTCACCTCTGTCAGCTTGAATAAATGCCTGTTTGCCACAATAGAAGTATCAAATGGCTTGCAAGTGATAATAAGGCCTTCTTGCAAAAGAATGAATTAAGCCACGAGTTAAAATTACCAGCGAAATTTGGGTCCCGAGTGGTAACAAAAATTACAGAAACATGAAACAAGTTGGCGTCTCTGTTTCTTTCCCTTTTCTAGCGTACACATAACTACAGATGTTAATGGGTTTCATTCCTGGTAGTATAGCAGGATGACATTCAACTGATGCTACCCTTGGTAACATTTTCTGCTCATCATTTTTCACTCAAGGATGTTAAAATAGTTTGTTATTTTATAAGACATTTAATAACTCAGTTGGAAAAAAAGCAGATTCAGTTTTGGCTTAGGCAACATTACATTTTTAATTAAAAATGACATTTTTTTTTTCTTTAAGTTGGTCCAAAACCCTTACATCACTGTACGCAGCGATGGGAGTCTTCACATTGAAAGAGTCCGCCTTCAGGATGGAGGCGAATATACTTGTGTGGCCAGTAATGTTGCTGGAGCCGTTAACAAAACTACTGCTGTGGACGTGCACGGTAAGACACACTCACTGTGATTCCTCCTAAGCCACGTTTAAAGCTGGGCTCATATCTTTCAATCGAATAACTCTGTTCCTCCAGTCATAAGTAGTAGGTGTCTTCCCTTATTTTTATTCTTAACAAAAAGCCTTGTTTCTTGAACAATATTTACATTGTAAAGGCTGTTTCCAGATTTCCCTTCTCCGTATACACAAAAGGACATTACTGGGAGTCACCAGCTGAGTTGGACCTAGGACTTTTGTAAGTGGTTTATTAATTGACAGAAGTGAACTGAGCTCTCACAGAGTTAGGTTTAAAAATAAAGTTTAATTTCCGGCAAACTGAACTTATTATACCATCCAAAGTGCTTTTTCTTTCTGGATTGTGCAACAGGCAAGTCCTTGCTAATGACCCCTTTGTGTGTTAGCTAGAGATGACCTAAACTTTTCTAAAGGCTACCTCATGTGCCCCAAACAATCTTCTTGCGTGTTAAATAACAGTCACAAATGAGAAAATCCAGAAGCTGTCTTTTTCCATTCGTGACTAACAGTTGCCGACTTTTTACACATCAATCAATGACAGCTTTATAGTTTAAGAAATTGTCTTTTTTGTGTGTGTGTATTCCCTGTAAAGTCTTTGCAACATTGCTTTTTTTTTTAAGCATGGTATTACAAAATAGCTCTGTGTACAGAGATGAACAGAACATTTGTTTTTAGTAGTTAATTCAGTCTTTTTTAGGATATGAATTGGAGAATACAGTAATTTCCAAATTTTTCTTGGTCTGTCAGAATTTTCAGTGGATGCAGACTATCTTCTTTTTATCCGCTTCTCATTGTAAATAGCCTCCTTGACCTCTATCAGTCTTAATACCACCAATCTTCAACATCACATGAAATAGTCTTAAAGAAATGTTATTTTAAAGAAATACTAATGTAACACTAAATTATAGTCTAAATAAGTGTATATAGAGAGACTATGTATTTCCTCTATATACGTGTGTGTGTGTGTGTGTGTGTGTGTGTGTGTGTGTGTGTGTAAAAAGAGAGTGGGGAGAGAGAGACAGAGACACAGAGAGAGAGAATATGCACAATTTCAGATTGGATATAGTTATGTTTAACTATTTTTAAAGAAGATCAGCTTATCAGTTTCTTGGAAGGTACTTATGGACTGATTTGAGACTCTAGTATAGAAATACATTCGTGTCCTCTCCCTTTGGCTTTGGCTTCTAGCAGCTTCCTAGAATCTGGTGTCGAGAAGAATCCTGCGGTACATTTTCACTGGGGTGAAAGAGCGACACAATTAGTTCTGATGTTCGCCAGATCAGAGGAGTGAGAAGGCAGACAAACCAGTGCTGTCGTTCATCATGATGCAGTAAATTTTAATAATTAAAAGTTAAAAGGTCATTTCACAATATTGTTTTATCCATCTTAGTCCAAAACGAGTAACCGATTTAGTCAACAGGTTAAAAAAAATCAACCCAGATATTTGATAGGAGCTAAGCCAAGCCGTAGCATCACGGTTCTGTGTTTCTGTTAATGAGACCTGCCACTCCTTCACCACCTTGCCTCTCCACTTTTAAGAATACTCATTACATGCCCTCAACCAATTCTTAAAAGAATGAATTAATGAACACAAATATAAACGCAAGTTAAGATGACAATAAACTATTTACTTGTCATGTTAACTTATGTAGACTGACAATCTGGAAAAAACAGCTCTTCCATACTCAAATGACCTCAGATTTGAAAACTGTTGCCTAAAATTGCCACTTTCCTCTCTAGCTGTCAAACTCAATATACATTTAAGATTATGGCTTATTCCATGTTGCCACAAAAATTACAGCACAGCTGAGAGTTGACTAATCCATGTTGATTCTGGAAATTATATTTCTTGCTTTAGAGAGCAGCCTCGCATTCTTATTTAGGGCTGGGAATTTGCTGCCAATTATTTTTTCTGCCAATTCTTTAAGAATAAATTATCTAAAGAACGAACACAGCCTTAGGAAAATATGAGAATATAGCAGAGCTAATCTAAACCTTCCAAGGAAGTTCGTGCACTGAAGTCTCTGGTATCTCTTGTTCCGGTGAACTTCTACTCCACGGTAGCTGTGATAATTCTGTAGAAATTTGGCTTAGAGGCAAGAGGCACAGAGTGTGCTTGATCTCTAGGGAGCATTTCTCGTCCCGTCTTTCCAGAGAAGGAAAGGAAATGCCTGGTATTTCTTGGTCTTTCATTGTGTCCTGTGAGTTATGTTAGGAACTTTCACGTGTGGGGAGCTTCTTTAATCAATTTTGTTATTTTGAGAACATTGAGTGTTGATAATTTTTGAATGCAGGTTGGTTATGATAAATTGAGATATACATAAGATGGAATGAATGATTTAATATTTTTTCTTTTGTTTCTACTCATATAATGTTAATTCTTCAGTTATTTTCTTAAGTCAAAAAGTATGTTATTCTTCTTCGTGAAAAATATTGTCTTAGAATCCTTTATTTTAGTGTTTTTGAATATAAACTCCTTAGTTTTTTTTTCAAGTTTTACTGTTGAATTCCTTTTAAAAAAGCGAATCCTTTTTCTAGGTTAAATTTAGTAGCTCGTTAAGTGATTCTCGTGTATAGACAGATGTTTAGTGGGCTTAAACAGCATTTCTCTGGAGGTGGGCTTAAGTCAGCTTGCTGCAGCTTAATGGGTAATGGACAATGATGAAAGATATGTGTTAAATGTGTAAGCCTTAGGATGTAATTCTATCTTGAGTTTCCAGGGGGAAATTGATTTTCTTCAATCCTCTCTTATTTTTGTTAGAAAAGTCAACTTATTACACGTAATTTATTGCTTGCTTTTAAGTTTTTATTAAATTCCTCAGATCATAACTATTATATTAACTGTTTGTTGTATTCCCTTACAAATTACACTACATGTCTATCAGAAAATGTTGTCTTCACCAGTTTTTGTAAATACTCAGTATATCCTAAAAAGTGTTCAACTTTAAACATATAAATGGAAGGACAGGTGCTCAGATTCTGAATATTGCTTCTTTTCAGTTCTGCCAACCATTCAGCATGGACAGCAGATACTCAGTACGATTGAAGGCATTCCAGTAACTTTACCATGCAAAGCAAGTGGAATTCCCAAACCGTCCATCGTCTGGTCCAAGGTAAATAAAACATCTAGTGAGATCTGTTAATGTTACATGTTATAACAATATTTAAATATTTTTAATCACACATGGAACCTGTGGTTGTACCGTAGACCCTTAAAAAAGTAAAACCCATGCAGTCATACCACTTGGAAAGGGTCTTAAAATGGCCTTGGTGCAATCAGCTACCTGGTGTTTGAGTAGTGTTAAGAACACAACAGTGAGCACTGATATAGCACATTGTGTGTGCCGGGAACTTTCTGATCACTTTCCAGGTCGTAGCAGGTCCTTTGTGACCCTTCGCCATGTCCCCCAGTCCTTCTGATTTCAGCGCAGTTCTGGTGGACAGCTCCCAGGGCTCTGCCCAGGCCACCCTTCATGCATAACATAAGCTTCTCTGGTTTTTGGACTCAGGGCTTTCTCCAAAGCCCCACAAGACCTCCCGGCCTGCTACAAGGCATCCGAAAATGCAGGCAGATTAAGTCCTGTGGGGGGCGTGTGTCCTACATCAGTGCCTCACTTCTCATCCATCAGGGGAATTCTTCCAAGGTGCATCTACATTTTCTCACAGAGTCCCCAGCACATCGAAGCTCATCAGCCCAGCCACAGAGGAGAGCAGAGCAGTGAAACCCTTTCTTAGCTTTCCTTCCTTCCGTGCCTCACTCTCCCACCCTCCTGCTCAAGCCCTTGGGGATCACTTCCCAAGTAAATTTCCTGGCCCCAAATCTTTGTCCCAGACTCTGCTCTTCCGGGAAGCCAAAATAAGACACATATACAAACTCATTTATTCCCATCTATATCCCCGTCATTAAGTTGTCGGCTTTCACTTTAGTCTTGCAGTGAGGAAAAACCTGTTTCCTGAGGAAGTCCCTTCTGTCCAAACAGCCATGAAGGTGGCACATTTTCTGTAAATTAAATCTGGCAGATATAAAGTAGTATGAAATGATAGCATAATTATCAAATGTGGCATTTGTATAACTTGTGCTACATGCAGACTATTTTGCCATGCCATCTGATTTTATACATCTAAAAATCTCTGAAATATGTAGATGTTGGTGTTGACATCAGTAAATTCAATTAAAAAGTTAAGATTTCTGCATTCTGAACACAAACATGCAGTGGTGAAGTTGATCCCCAGACCGCACTGTGTCTAGTACCGACTAGAAGTTTAGGAAATTTTAGGAAAATATAAAAAATGAACTCTTTCCAGCCTGGCCTTTGTGCTGGGATCAGGGCCAGAGATTCAGAGTTTGGGATCCAGGGCCTGACTGCTGGGATTCGAGTCCCAGCTCTACCACTGACTGGCTCTATGACCTTGGGCAAGTTTCCCCAGGCCGTCCCCTGCCTTGTTACTTTCATCTGTAAAATGGGACTGTGACTATGTAAGACTATGGTGATCGTGAGAACAGTTAACTCGTAAGAAGTGCTCAGAACAGTGCCTGGCTCAGCGTGAGCACTGCCCCATCCATGACCAAAACCCCAGCTTTTTTAAGTAGCCCTGGAATGAGGAGGACAGAGTTTTGTAAGAAGGACTATCACCTACGCTTTATTTGTTCAATTTTTCTTTCCAATAACTTTCTTCAAATTAACCTTTTTTTTTTTTTTTTTAATCTCATGGCTTCCCCCGTGGAGATTTTTTTTTCTTCTTTTTCCAGACATTAAGTCACTCTTTATTATCTCAGAAAACACTTTGCTCTTTGTTGTGTTTTGCAGAAAGGCGAGCTGATTTCCCCCAGCAGTGCTAAGTTTTCCGCAGGGGCTGATGGGAGCCTGTACGTGGTGTCACCCGGGGGTGACGAGAGTGGGGAGTACGTCTGCACTGCCACCAACGCCGCCGGCTACGCCAAGAGGAAAGTACAGCTGACAGTCTATGGTGAGAGCTTGAGGAGGAATGGGGTTTTTTTTTTGACACTGTCTGTGCCAAAACTCACATTTCTCTCACAAATTACGTTCCCAGAGGTCTGCACCCCTAAAGTGAATTTTTTTTTTCTTTTTACAAAAGTGTACTTTTTTATTGCTAACCCACATCTCCTTGACTTAGATTCTGATTTAAAAGGAGAGTAATTGTGTAGCCTTTGGGGGAAATGTTATGGTTTTGTCCCGAGGCGTTTGCTTGCTGCACTCAGCGCTCTTCAGAGAACGCGGGTTAGTTCAAGCTCCCAGCAAGGCCAAACCTCAGCTGCGTCCTGGTTCGTGCCCTGCCTCGAGGGGCTCCTTTCACTGACCGCAGACTCTGAAAGGGCATTTCAGCTGCCCTCTTCATGTGTCCCGAAGAGCTGAAAAGGGAAACTTTCTCATCACTTTCCCTTTAAGCTCTCACAATAAATGCGTTCATGGGAAGTTTTAGATATGCCCCAAACCTTGGAATAAACAGCATCTTTTTGTAAATTATCGGAGAGTATTCACGTAGTCCACATTTTAATGTAAATGTTTCAGTGCACCATTTCCCTTCCAAACCCGTATTTATTTTAGTAAGGCCCAGAGTGTTTGGAGAGCAACGAGGACTGTCCCAGGATAAGCCTGTCGAGATCTCCGTCCTTGCTGGGGAAGAGGTGACACTTCCGTGTGAAGTGAAGAGCTTACCCCCACCCATAATTACCTGGGCCAAGGAAACCCAGCTCATCTCGCCTTTCTCTCCCAGGTAGGAGACCTGCGGTGGGTTGCACCACACAAAAACGTTCTCTCTCAGAACAGAGGGTTGTAGTTATTCAGGTTTTCAAATGTTTCCAAATTAACTTTTAAATTTGAGGTGATTCACACATACCTGCTAGCCTATGGAAAATACGTATGCCTTCTATATCGTTCTTTAATATCACAAATGCTAACACTCAGCTTTGACATGATTTTCCATGGGCGCATCTTACAAGGTAGTTATTAAGATGGAACATATTCGTACGTTAATTCATGGCGACGCAAAGGAAATATTAGACGTAGAATTCCATTAATCCCATAGGAGAACAGAGCACAATAGTCACTCTGATTCCCAGGACTTGACTTTTACTGGATGGTTTTGTAAAAATCTTCTTGATCAAACCTGTATACAAATAAAGACCCACTGAGACAATCTATTTGATAGACTAAATGACGTGGAAAGCAGAATTCCAGAGCCTTTAAAAGCACAGCCTTTGTCGCCTTGCAGGTGCAGGCTCACATTTACCTCTGCCGCTCAGAAAAAGCTGGCCTGAAACTTTGGCAGTGTTTCCAGGGGACTTCTCTGAACCTCAGATCTATTGTTTCTAAAATGGGGATAACATGTCCGTGGCCATGCCACCCCGAACGTGCCCGATCTCATCTGATCTCGGAAGCTAAGCAGGGGGGCCTCGTTAGTACTTGGTTGGGAGACCACCTAGGAAGACCAGGTGCTACAGGCATTTAAAAAATAAAATAAAATGGGGATAATACTTACCCGAAGGATTATAGAAGATAATGTATATTCCATAGTCCTCGTGTCTGGTTCTCAAGAAATGGTAGCAATTACTATTTTAACTCAACGTCATGCCAAAAGTTGCTGGTGGAAGAAGAATTACAGTCTCTAGCTATTGTCTGTTAGTCTTGTCGCTGTATCGTTCTGAAGCTATGTAGCCACACGATTGTCGTTTCCCACCCACTTTTGAGGAAAAAATAAACAATTAAGAACTACTATACATAATTTTGCTGTTTCTTTGGGAAAGTATTTGCTTTGAATATTTTTGAATAAAATAAATTCCACATTACAGATAAAATTGAAGTTGCATTGTTCCCTTCCCAATCTCTTTTTCTCTATTCTCAGGGGCAGACACTGCTACAGACTTAATGTGCATCCTATACACACAATGTATAGACTAGCAGAAAATACTGTTGTCTTTGTTGTTGTTGTTTTTTAGTTTTGTTTTGTGTGTCTGTTTTCAATTTGCCAGTATGAAATATTATATATTATTATTCTATTGCTTGCTTTTTTTAAGTTAATGGTTATTCATTTTTCATAAATACAGATTTAGTTTATTTATTTTAACGACCATATACATATTCTACATATTATTTATACATTTCCCTATTTATGGACATTATGTTCTTTTTTTCATTTTGGGGTGGGTTATAAATGAGAATTTTCAGTGAATGTATTTTTGTATGTCCCTTTGTGTACACATGCATGAACTTTTTAGGACCTATACCTAGAACTACAGTTTCTGGTCTGAATGAATCCCTATTTTCAGCTCTGTAGAAGTTTCTAAATTGCTCTCCAAAGGGGCAGTACTAGTTTACCCTTCCACCCAGATCATAGGTGTACCTAGTTCCACATTATAACCAAAGCATGGTGTCAACTGACAAATAGTTTTGCCACTCAGATTAGTATGAAATGGTATCTTGCAACTGTCTCAGTTTTCACGTGACTGACTTCCACTGAGTCCGGAATGCTTTCAGTGTTTTCTTGGCATTTTTGTGTTATCTGTGAAATGCCTCTTGGTTGTCTTTTTCTTGTTGAATGTAGAGATTTGGTCTTTGTTCTTAATAACATTCCTTTGTCTGTCGTATGTGTTTAAATTATCTTCTCTCAGTCCACTGTGAGGCTCTTAAGTTTATTTATGTATGGGGTCTATACAGAATTTAAAACTTCATGTAGCTCAGTGTACTAATCTATTTTTTTTAAAGATTTCTGCTTTATGAAAAAAATTATAAACATGGCCTCTAGTATTTTATTCCAATATTTTATGGGGTTTTTTATTTTGATATTTTAGACTTTATGTGGATTTTTATGTTGTGTTTCTCCCAAGTGGGGAGCCAGTTATCCAACACAATTTTTGAGTAGTCAGTCCTTTCTTTGCTTTTTACAATATCACCTCTGATATTTCACATTACTTACTGAGTTCTCATGTATGCTTAATTTTTTGGGAGGAGTGCCTTTGTGCTTAACTATTCATCCCTTGGTCTCTGGGTCAGTAGCCCACCTTATTAGTCTTAGCTTTATAAGAAAACTTGATATTAAGTAGTTCTATCTGGCCCCCCTCTTCCTTAAAGCTATTTTAATACAATTAATGTACTAACATTTTTATATGTAGGTCTGATTCATCCAACTACATGATTGTTCCATAGGAGGAATATATTCAATATATACTAGAGAATTACACATGTACTTTCTTTTGCCTTTATTTTAGCAGCCTAAATTTTTAACAAAGCTTTTTAGAACAAAAGAAAGTATTCAAAATATATTCAAAATGTACTAAAGGACATATTTCCTTTGTACAGCTGCAATTTAATAAAACAGAGAGATGTACAGTTTTTTGATGCTTTTAGACCATTAGGGTAGATTTAAAGGAAAGAGAAATCTGATTTCGTGTTTGTAGGAACATCATACAGAATATCCAAGATAATTAGGAAATTAAGCTGCCTTATTTAAAGATGTGTAGAAATGACATGTGATAGGAGGAAGGTTTCAGAAACTGCCTTCAGAGTAGAATTTCACAATGCACAGGTGATAATTGAATCCTCATGTTCTGTAGTCCACTACGTGGTTTCTTTATTTCAGACACACATTCCTCCCTTCTGGTTCGATGAAGATCACTGAGACCCGCGTTTCAGACACTGGGCTGTACCTTTGCGTTGCCACAAACATTGCTGGGAACGTGACTCAGTCTGTTAAATTAAATGTTCATGGTGAGTTTTTAAACGAATGCATAGGTATCTGTGCACTGTCCACAGGGAAGTCTATCCTCCCAGTTTTTCTGTAAGTTAACCTCCAGAAAATAGATAATTAGAGACAAACTTTGTTTAATCTGAGATGTGATTTCCTTCATTTACTCTGAAAAGTTTATCTTCCATCTATAAACAACTCTCCCCTCTTTCCTCAAATAAACAGTATTAAAATTTTAGATCTCAATTTTACTAGATGTCCACAGTCACTTAGGACTATTGTTGATACGCAGTAATAAAAATTTGTTTAGACTGGTGGATTTTTGTAGAAGTGAATGTGAGTTCTCAAGGAAGAATTTAATAGTATTTAAATAGTTGTCTTCATTGTTTAAAGGCCTGAGCAACTGAAAATATTCTGCTTCCTATGACTCTTTAACTACTTTAAAACTCTTTAGTCTGCTTTAATCCCTCAATATCATAGTTTTTTCGATTATTCATTCAACCAACACATGTTTAGTGATTACATATTCTAAGTGCTGCATATTCAAATATCAGAAGAAATTTTCTCAGATAATATTGACCTGATTTCACTCTCAGATTAATCACTACAATAGTATCCTGTTTGTTGATCATGGGATCTGAAATTTGATGAGAGTTTCTTATTTATTAGCTCTAAGGCATTAGACATATTACTAAACTCTCATTTCTTTAGTTTTCTCTTTCATAAAATAATAACAATAATGCTATCAAGTTTATGAAGTTATAAATGACAACCCGTAGAAAGTACTGGTTAAATATTAAGTTTAAGAGAAAGGTCAGAGGAATGAGACTTTTTAGGGAACGAGCTTTTTAGGAATATAAGGTACATTAATCTTAATTATGATTTGATTTATAAGTCAATTTGATTCTGTAGCCCATAATGCATGCATGCAGAATCCAATAATACTTGCCAGTGTTTTGATGAATTATCTCACAGAAATTTTTAAAGGAAACCAGATGAAAAGAAATAATAGAAGTTTCATCTCGATTTTCTTCTCTGAAATTATAGCAAAGGCTTTTATGAGAAACTTTTCTTACTGTCTGGTTAAGCCTTCCACAAAGAGACAAAAACTAAGAGCGCATGGAGAGAAAAGCTTTGAGTTTTACTCTTTTATAGAAATTATCTGGATTGCCTTTTAAGAGAGTTTTAAATCTTAAGTTATTTATAAATTAATGGAAACCTAACATTTTTGAATGCTTGCTCTTCCTCAAGTTTAGAACGAGGAATTTTATATTTATTACTTTTCATAATCCTTGCAGCATACTAGTATTTTGCTTGGATTAACAAGAAAGCAGGCCTCAGGAAATTTACTGACTTACCCCAGATCACACAGTGAGTGTGAGCCCAGGTCCAAATCCTCAGATTGTTCCACTTTCTCATGTCCCTCTTGGTAAGGATCTCTCATTTAAAATGAGAAAAAAAAAAGTAATTTTTTAAAAAGTTGGATTATTCATTTTCGGTTATTGTTTCTAGTTTCTCCAAAGATACAGCGTGGCCCTAAACTTATGAAAGTCCAAATCGGTCAAAGAGTGGACATTCCATGCAGTGCTCAAGGGACGCCTCTTCCCGTCATCACCTGGTTTAAGGGCGGCAGTGCGGTGCTGGGTGATGGAGCACAGCACGTCAGCCATCCGGACGGGACGTTAAGCATCAGCCAAGCTGTGCCCTCGGATGCCGGCGTATACACATGTGTCGCTACCAACATAGCAGGCAGTGACGACACAGAGATCACGCTGCACGTCCAAGGTGATCTTTGGCACAGGAAAATGCATGTATGGTGGGGGTGGAGGTGGAAAACCCCTGGAGTCTAGAAAATATAATCTTGGAGAGTCTCAGATCACTTTTAAACGTTTTCTGCATCACTTTTATGACTCTTTAATTAATGTTGAAGGGAGAACCATTCCAGAAAGAAATGAAACCGTATTTTTACAGAACCTGCACCCATTTTTGTATGTTTACTTTGGAAAATGAAATTTTCATGGATGATTTAGATGGTGGAAACAATCCTAGATAAGTGCCCCTCCCACGATATTTGGCTTGGGGGAGACCGTGGGCAGAGTGAGCTGGAGTAGAATGTCGCCTCGTAGTGGTTGGGCGCTCTCAATATCGATCCCTAGGAAATCTGGGTCCACTGTTTCCTCTAATGATGTGGGTCTTGTTTTGAGTGCTTAAAGATCGATATTTGTTCCTTCAAACCTCAAATATTTATCACACAGCTGCTAGGTGTCTGACACATTCTAGGCAGTGAGGAGAAAGCAGTGGCAAAGGCAAAGCACCTCTCATGAGCTCTCCCACTGTGAGTAGGCCCCAGGCAAGCGAACAAACAACTTATATAGATAGAAGTGCCGTGTAGAGATTAAAATAGGGTGATGCTCCCAGCTATGGGCTGCGTTAGATTGGGATGTCAGGTAGGACTCCTCTGAGGAGGTGATATTTAGGGTGAGATCTTGTTGACTTCAGGGAACCAGCCATGTGAAAATCAAGGAGAAGAGCATTCCTGGTCAGTGGGAATAGCAATGCTAAGGGAAGAAGAAAAGATAAATAGCTATCGTACTTAGCATAGTACCTCGCACTTCGTACCTGGCACACCGCAGTTCTTTTTGGATGGGTGGCTAGAATGTTGTTGGAGAGCTTGTCCAGCTTATTCATTCACTCAACAAACTTTATTGAGTGCTTGCATTTATGGTTGAATGTGAAAGATAGAAATTATTTTTAAAATCTCATAATTACAAAGTGATTAGTGCTATCACAAAATGATAGAAATATTTTTATGAGTTTTTAACAGAAAGATAAATCAAAGGGGAGGCTTCCTTAGGGTAGGGATATGCCAATCGAGATTTGAAGAATGGGTGGAAGTATATTAGGTGGCATGTAAGGGCGCAGTAGGATGGGGTGGACCTTCCAGGACTCAGAATGTGAAGAGGAGGGAATGTGATATTTTGGCTACACTGGGGTCAATCAATCAATCAATCAAAAAAAGCCATCTGGCTGCATTCCAGACTAAGTGTTGAATGACATGTGATGAAGCCAGACACATAACCATGGACCAGATTATCCTAGATCTAGGAACCCAGATTAAGGTATTTAGACTTTATTCTAAGTTCCTTGAAAAGACTTAGAGCCTTATTACTGGGGAAATGATGTGTCAGATTTAGATTTTAAAAGATCACTTTTGGGGGAGAGAATGGTTTGGCTGGAAAGGTTAAGAGGAAACATCTAGAAACATTTCTCAGGCAAAAGATGATGGTCGTTGGACTGGGAGAAAGAAGGGCAATGGACTGAAAATGTGATTAGGAGAGGAAGTCATCAAGAAATGGTGACAGATGACCTGTGGGGAGTGAAGGAGAGGGAATGACTCCCAATTTTATTCATGAAATAATCAATGGCGAGGCTGTTGAGAGAGTGTGGATGCACTGAGGACGTACACTAAAGAAAGAACAGGTGTGAAATTTTGTCCTGCACACAAAATGAATGAAAGTAATTATGTTGATCAGGAAGGCCACATGATGAGAGCTGTGGTTCATAGAGCATATTTCGAGGGCTCTGTAGAATATGACTCTAAATGGGCACATGTTTGAGGAAAGGACCCCAATAAGAAGCCTATTGAAATAGTTCTGGAAAGAGAAAATAAGCATTTGAAATCAGTAGTGACTTTAAGGACAGGGAAGAAGAAACAGATAGGTGAACGTACCTGGCACTATGTGACTGGTTGGATGTGGCGGTCAGGGGTAAGGGAGGACGGCAAAGAAATGCCAGGTGGAACGGGATGCCTTAACTTAGGGAATAAAGGAAAATGGACAGGATCGTATGAAACAATGAATTAACGAGTTTTTGGGGAGACATTTTGAGTTTTAGATTCCTAGGTCACAGCTCGATAGGAACATCTGGCACTTAAAAATATGAGTTATATTTAAAAGAAGTATCAGAAAAGATAGCACTCACCAATATAGGTGGTTGATGGTGCTGCAGGAGAGTTCGATATTGCCCAAGGAAAACCTGTGCTAATGCATTTATTTTTCTGATAGAGCCACCTACACTGGAAGATCTAGAACCTCCATTTAACACTCCATTCCAAGAAAGAGTGGCCAATCAGCGCATTGCATTTCCATGTCCTGCAAAAGGTGCGTAATAACTCAGACCTGTGGGCCTTGGTGTAATGTTATATTGTTCCAGAATTCTTTATTGAGCCTAAAACATCTTTATAAAATTCCACTTGTCCATCCTTGTAATAACACTTGGGCCTAATAGAAACTAAACCCACTTTCAAATAACAGCTCTCTGAAGAGGTAAAATTCCGTCACAGGTATTTTATTTCTCTCAATGGAAAGACTTTCCATTCTCTCAGACTTGCCTCATCCAGTATGTTTTCCATGCAGCTCATGCTTTTTCCTGTCACTTCTTAGTTCATTCTGTTTTAACAAGACTGCTCTTTAAGATGTGGCAGCTGGGGCTATTCAAAATATTCCACGTTTATCTCACCCAGTTAGAAGTATACATTAGGACCATCTCCATGTTTTTTCTGGACACATCTCTTCTGAAAACCTCTTTTCTTAGATTTATCCTCTACTGGTCATTCTATAGCTAGGTTGTAACTCGCCCTCTGAGGTTTATTCAAGCCCCTTCTCTCCCTGAAATCCTGGGTTTTCTATCCACCATGCTTCCTCTCAAAATATTATTAGCATCTACCTTCATGGGGCATGTGAAAGAGGCATTGTCACTATCACCCTTATTCCAGATGCCCAGTAGGCGATTAAAGACGTCCTCTCTTTCACATGTGCGTTTATCCGCAACAGCTCAAATGGGTTTGTGGCAGTCCTGGCAAAATCCAAACAGCCTGCTCCCCGTAGCCTCCAGGAGGACCCTGCACTGCTGGTTCCGTTCCTGCCCCCACTGGTGCCTCTCAGCCCCAAGGGCAGCAGCAGTCGAAGGTCCTCGGAGCTGCCTCTGCTTCTGTAGCAAAGTCTTGCATCTCTCCACCGTAGCTCATAGCAATGATTGTCTTCTACCAGCATTAAAAGATAACTTTAACAAGCTTCAAAAGAAGTCTCAAGAGCTATTCCCAGAGCCAGCGAGGGAGGGAGGCAAAGCACTGAGAGGAAAGGAGAGGAAAGGTTTAGAAAGGTTTAAGTTCAGGTGAGTGCTATGGGCGCTCCTGCCGCTGGACCCCTGCCCGTGGCGCTGTTGCCCCTTGCTCTCCACTTGGATTCCTGGCCCCTGCGCTGGCTTCCACGTCCCTTTTCTAAGCTGTTTTGACTTCCCTTTTCTGCTTTGGAAAACCACCTCTTCCTTGTCCTCCTTTCTCGCCTGGGATATGATTCTCGACTTTATTTAAAGTAGCTAAGTGCCTTTTCATTATCGTTTGCAATGAATTTAATCTTGTCCGTGGTCATTATACTGTTTACAAATTGAAGATAATGTAACTTATTTCTTTGATCATTCATTTACTTTTTCATTTGTTAACTCAACGACTAATAAATGAGATGTCTGAATGAAATTCATAAAGGAATGGGCAGGTGTAAAACCATGAGGAAATGATCAGACCTCCGTTTCTCATAATAGCGTAAGCCACTGCCGTTCATCAGTTCTACCTTCTCTTCCTGAGCAGTCAGTTTTATGGTCAACGCAGTGAAACAGGCCAATTGTTTTTGCTTTATTTTTTTTCATGAATGTAATTTTCATCATCACTTTTATAAGTCCTTAACTCAGTTTGCATTTAGCCTTCATGACACGTTTGTTTTCCTGCCATTCTTTTGGCCTTATCTTTACTTATATGACCATTCTTTAATATGTTTATTATCCTTTAACACAAGATTATTAGCAATGTCTTTCACAGTCGTCCATTTTACTTAATGTGCTTTCTTTCTATCTTTATAGGGAATAAGTAAATTTCAAAGTGCTTATAATACTGCCTGACACATTGGGAAATAAATACATTCTTAGTA
The DNA here is from genome assembly GCA_003508835.1 of Eonycteris spelaea. NCBI lineage: Eukaryota > Metazoa > Chordata > Mammalia > Chiroptera > Pteropodidae > Eonycteris > Eonycteris spelaea. Next base: position 6,414,174 of record PUFA01000037.1, read on the forward strand.
CGAAGTTAATGTTTGTCTATTTCCAATCTGTCCTTTAGCTTGCTGCGCACCTCGCGATGGTTTCATCCTTTGTATTCACAAGCACATCACTTCTCTTCACTCTGTTGATCATAAAGAAATCCAGGAAATTGATTCTGCTCATTGCTTTCTCAATTCTCTTTTCAGTATAAAAAGTCAAGAATTATTCTGTTGCCCTGTATCTAACAGCATGAGAGCTTCAGAAGATGTGGATAGCAGAAATTCCTCACCTTTACTATATCAGGCCTATTTAGAATGTGAATTATAAAGCACTGTTTCTTTACGTCATTTATGCATTCTGTTTGGTTGGGCAATCATCGTGTTGCATTCCTACGATAGTGTCTTAGTTTTGCTCTTCCTTTATCTTTATCCCCAAACTCACCCCATATCTAGTCCATTTGATCAATATAGTCTTTTACTCCCACTCAATTACCATGAACCCACTCAAGAAAATGCTTTGCTTCCCATACTATCCTCTGAATGTCTTGATAAAAATAACTCCAATCAAACTCTACCCTAGAGACCACAGGCCTCTTAAGACTAATCAGGAATTAGAGGTACTAAATATTACAGTCTCTTCAAAATTCCATGCCAGGAGAAGTATCTTGAAAGTAACATTGTACATGAGGGTACAAATTGCAGTCATAAGAAAAACTTTGTTTCTCCTCAATATACTTACGTATTTATAGTGATTTGTAATTTTGTTACAAAATATCACGAGGCTTTAATTTCTCATTTAGGTACCCCCAAACCAACCATCAAATGGTTACGGAATGGCAGAGAGCTGACAGGCAGAGAGCCCGGTATTTCTGTCTCAGAAGATGGCACATTGTTGGTTATTGCTTCTGTCACAACATATGACAGTGGGGAATACATCTGTGTGGCAGTCAACGAAGCTGGGACCACGGAAAAAAAATATAACCTCAAAGTCCATGGTAAAATGAGATAAAAGTGCTAAAATCATATGATCGAATGTGGGACATTTTCAAATTATTATATATGTTATTTTCTCAACATAGTATTATTTAATATTAATGTGAATAGAAGTGTTATTTAACAGAACAGTGGTGATCTGATTGCATTTATCAATTGCTTGACTTGATTTAAAAATGCATGTAATTTTTTATTGTGATTTTATATCATTCAAAATTCAAATGGTAGAAAAAAGATACATAGTCAAAAGTCTCATGACCCTGAGCTGAGGCATCTACTCATCCTCCAGAGAGGCAAAGAAAGTTATTAATTTTGCATGTACCTGTGTGTGTGTGTGGGTGGGTGTGTGTCTTCCCAGAGATACTTGTGCATATGCAAGAAATGAATATATATATTATCCTCTTTTTATGTATTATAAAGATACACATATAGGAGAACATTATATCCAGTACTCTGCACCTTGTCTGCATCACTAAATAATCTATCTTGGGAATTATTCAATACTCCTAACTCTTATTCATAGCTAACATAACATCACATTATGTGGTTATACCATGATTTCCCTAACCTTTCTCCATTAATGATGAATCTTTAGATTGTTACCAGTTGTTTGCTATTATAAGTAACACTTCAGTGCAATTGATGTTTGTCATTTTGTCAAAGGAAATGCAGCTTTTGAAATTGATGGATATTGGCTTCCCTAGACATTGGGCAAAGTTCATTCCCATCAGGAAAGTAATGAGCCTTATTTGTCATGTTAGGACCCTAGCAGTTTGTATTATGAGTGATATGTGGTTCTCCTTTAAATTTACCATCAAATTTATTCTCAGTTCAAAACCCTGAAATGCTAATTAAAGTAAAAACTCAATCAGAGTTACTTTTAAATATATTGGTTGAGATATTACATTTTATGTTATAGCGTGTGCTTAAATATAACCAGCCTTTCTAGCTATCACATACCTCAGAATTTATTTTAAAAGGCCTGTGAAAAGAAACTTATAAATCATATTTATTACAAAATTATCTAGCCTCAGCTACCTACATTTTTTGCCAGTTCCTCCAGTAATTAAAAATAAGAAACCAAGTAACAAAATTGTCCGTGTTGGTCAACCAGCTGACCAGTCTCTTTTGTGAAGTCGAAGGTGCTCCATCTCCCATCATTATGTGGTACAGGGATGATGTCCAGGTAAATGCAGAAATCCAAACATGCATAACTCTTTGCCTCTGCCTCGGATAAACTGTGCGGATGCGACTTTCTTATTAATAATACTATCAAAATTTTACTTCAGTGTTTAATTGTGCGTGTATATTAGGACGGGAAATAACGCTGACCATTTTGGCCCTTAAAGGTGACCGAGAGCAGCACCGTTCAGATCGTGAACAACGGGAAGATATTAAAGCTCTTTAGAGCCACTCCAGAAGATGCGGGAAGATACTCCTGCAAAGCAGTTAATGTTGCAGGCACCTCTCAGAAGGATTTTAACATCGATGTGCTGGGTAAGGAAAACATTCTTTTGAAAACCTCCAATTCGAATGCATTTCTTACATAGGATAGAGCTAACTGAAAGAGTAAAGAGGTAAAAAAGTAAATTGATAGAAGAAATATCCTTCATATCATTTATCATTATTTTTGTCTTCAGGAGTGGTTAAACAGAACCACATGACATAAAGAAAGTTTAAAGGTATTTATTATTTATCATACTGGGAAGTCTATGGGAATTTGACACTGTCTTGTGCATAAAATAGCAAATTACTACCATTACTAGTTTCTCCCGTTAGGCAGGCAGGAAATTTTCTGGGAAGTAGCTATACAGGATGATGCAGAGTAAGACTCACCCATGTTCTCCATGTCTCCTGAAGCTGCTAGATTGTATTGAGCTGGGGAAGAGATAATCCACCTTCCCCTGCATTCTAAATAGTTCTTGTAACTAAATCATCTCAGGCCTGATTCTAATTAAGAGGGGAGAATTCTGAGAGCAGGTAATTGCTGTGATAAATTAGGGTATAAATCGTTTAAAAAATTTTTTCATGTAATCGTAAATTTAAACTTTTATAATTTTAGTGTGTGAAATTACATTTACCAGTTTAAGTATACATTGTGATAAAATGACTGCCTCTCTTTTCAGTATTTTGCTCATCAAAAAAGGCATATGATTTGTTAATCTGGGGTGGCAGTCTGGGAACTGGTGCCGCATTAAAATTAGCACACATAAACCGCTACAACGAAGTAATCCCTCTCCCTAGGCTTCCCAAAGCCCGAAGTACTTTGTATTTCCTCTCCCAAAATTACCATCATTATATTTAAGTGTAGGCTATAAAAACAAACTACCTAATCTTTTCTACCATTAGTCTCTGTGACATTATTTCTCTTGACACTGATTTACTTGGACTTCTCTCTGTGTGCTGATGACTCCTAAGTTTTTATCTCCAGACTTCTTCTCTGAACTCTAGTGATATAGATCTAATCTTCTCCACAGACTCTTGACTTGAATGTCTTAGTGGCATTGCAAACAGAAAGGTCTCAAGGAGCACCTGTTCTGGTCACCTTTAGTGAACCTTCTCACAGTGACCAGCACCTCGTTCTTAGCACTTGCTTCTGCCAGACCTGATTTATTCTGCCTACCACCCTCTCTCCGATTCCTTAAATCTATATCCTTTAGGTCTACTTCCCAATTCTATTTAAAATTTTTTACTCTATTCCATTTCCACTATGAAAGTATCATTTATCAATGTAATAGATCAATGTAATAGCCTCCTAACTGCTCCCCTTCATCCACTCTTTGCCACTGGAATTTACTTTTCATTCAGCAACCACCTATGGTCTTAAAACACATCTAATCACACCTCTCCCCTACTGAAACCTTCTAGTGTCTGGTCATTGCTCTGAAAATGAAGACCAGACACCTTAACATGATGTGAAGAGAGGATTAGAAAGTCAGGAGCTCGATATATGCTTGATAATTCTGAGAATAAAAACTAGCATAATCAAAATTGTATCTCATATCCAATTTTAGCATAGGAACCCTTTAAAAGAGACAAGAATAATTGATTTCAGTACTATGGTGTAATATGTAGAATTTGAACATTATAAGGCTGACATTAATTATGTCATTCATTATCTAAAATATATAGCAGTAGTAAATTGTATTATATAAGCTTCATTGCTCAGTTATATTCTAAACTTATTTTGTACATGGGTTTAGTACTCCTCAATATGAGCAAAATGAGCTTTATAATACCCTAATTCTTCCACATAATTGTCCTACTATCAAGACTTTAGTGAATGTGCTCCATATTTGGTTTTTGGTACGTAAAGGGATTACTGTGTGATACTTTGAACAATAAGATCTTGTTGAAATACAAGAGAAATTATTGATTTTCTACTCTCCTTCCCCCTACTCTTTTTACTAAGTCATAGATTTTCATGATAAAATGTCTTTGTTCAAGTCCCACCCACCATAATAGGTGCCAGCTCCCCAAATGAAGTCTCAGTTGTCCTCAACCATGATACAACGCTTGAATGCCAGGTCAGAGGCACTCCCGTCCCAGTTATTGGCTGGTTCAAAGACGGCAAGTGAGTATCTTTTCTGTGTTTGTTACGAGGGTCCAATGAGAGGAAATAGTTGTATAAATTAATACATGTAGATTTTCTTCCTCTTAATTATTTTATTACCCAGAGTATTGTTAAATGAACATGAACGAAGAACAATATTGTTCAAAAAATGGTCTCAAAGTCTTATAATACTTTTTCATTCTTATGAATTACAAGACTCTTTATAATTGCTTGTAATTTGTTTTAGAAACATAGAAGAATTCAAATTTATTATAAACCTAAATATCTGTCCACAGGCTCAGAATAAAAAATGCAGGATGCCAGGACAGAGATAATTTTGGCTTAACATAGAATTGTTTTAATTATTAAAAGCAAAATGTTTTTATTTTGGCTTAACATAGAATTGTTTTCATTATTAAAAATAAAAACCATTTATGACAACAACGTGAATACTTAAGCTAGTTATGTATGTGGACAAAAAGGAACAAACACAGAATAGCAATTAGACGTTTTCCATACTTCAAGTGCAAAGACTGCTGAGCTTTGCCCACACTGATATTTCTTGTGAAGCGTATTTCTCACAGCATGGCCACAGTGTGCGTATTATGTAGTTTCTGAGAGCAGCTGTATAAAGACCTAAGGAGCAGAGAGTAAAGATTTGCAGTGTGTGAAATACAAGATCGTATGCAAACTCTAAACAAAACACTAAGAAAGACAATAACAACATAGAAAAATGCATGCAGGGTAGGAACAGGCAAGTAAAAAATATACAGTTCGGCAATAAAATGTATCGAATGGTGCTCCCCCTCCATAATCTGCAGAATGTAAATAAAAATACAGTTTTGTTTCTCATAGGTCAGATCGGTGGAAATAAAAAGGGTTGAAAGTATCAAGTATGGCTGCAGTATGGGAAATGAGGATACAGTACTCTGCCAGGGAGAGTACATTAGTGCTCTGAAAGGCAGTTTATTGATCCCTATTAAAATTTGAATGCTCACGTGCTGTAGCGTAGTAATTACGCTTCAGTATCTAGGAGCGGGAAGCGGTCATGGTCAGACTCGTGCAATAATAGTCCCTGCAACACTGTGCTGGAGGGAGAGAAAAAACTGCCTGAAGCTTGCCATGAGGAGAGCGGGTAGATAACTTAGGCAAGGTGATACTGCAAAACACCGGGCAGCAATTAAACGGAGTAAGATCAAACTCCATGTGCCAAAAGTATCTCCATAACTTGAGTCAAAAGAGAAGTAGAACAATAACATAATATCAGTTATGTAGAAAAACTTTAGATTCCTTTGGAATCATTTATGGGTGAAAATGTTTAGAAAAAACATGCAGAAGAATAGCAGCCAACTTGATAATGGTGAGAAGTCTAGAGAGGAGACTCACTTTAGCGGTAAGAAACCAACGAGATATTTTCTTATTATAATACTTACCTTTTTTGTTAGTTAAAATTTTTATGTTATTTGTATTATTAATAATCGATAAAGTTTTGAAGTTATTTAAGTTTAAATAGCATTATCAAGTATACTTCAAGTACACTTTGTTTAAACAGTTGAAATGCATTAAGCTAAGATACTTTATTTTCTAAGTTTTTGAGAACTTTATACAAAATGTCATACCAAGAAATAGTAAAAGATGCTGGAAAATCAAATGTGTTTTCATTTAAGTTGTAGTCTGACTAGTGGCTTATTACTATAGCAATGCATCTAATTATTTATCATGTGGCTGAGTCACTACAACTTTTTAAAAACGAGCCATGGTATTCCTAAAAGAAGGTCAATGGATTTTATGACTCTTGGGATATGATAGACTTTAATAACCATAATGTTCCAAGTATTAAGTAAAGCTACTGCCAATTATATAAAGTGAGTATTTTATAGTAGTCTGTAAATAACTCTGTGTAGTAGAAAAAGACTTCCTTTACATCTATATATGAGTTGTTTTTGGCTTAAATATCTTTCAGTATTTATGATTATAAAAGCATTCATTCTTATTACAATATGTACTTTTTGGAAAAGTTGGCATGATCATTACCTTTAGTTAATAATAACCATTCATTCTATTGTGAATACTTTTCCAGGTATTATAAAGATATTGGCTTAACAATATTACTGGTTGGCTTGAATCTCCTATACTCTTGGTTTTTCTTTTCTAAATAATGATAGAAATTTTGGCTATGCAAACCAAAAACAAACAAACAAGCAAAATAAAAACAGAAGAAGAAAAGGAAGAAGGGATGAATGAATGAAGTAAATAATGACCCTGCCAGGTTTCTATTAATGTTCAGCAAGTAAAGCTTGAAATGAAACTTTTCACCTCAAAGTGATAATGTCTAACTTTCCTTGGTAAAGTGGTTTCATAATATCTTTCTTCTGAATAGAAGTATGAATCACATCATTGTAATAGTTTTAGATTTATACTGAAAAATTCAACTTGGATTCATATTTTTAACCTCTTATGACTTCATGACTTTTGTTGTGATTAATAAGAGAGAAAACATAGAAAAATAAAAATGGAATAAAATTTTATATTTTCTAGGCCTTTATTTTTGGGAGATCCTAATATTGAACTTCTAGACAGAGGACAAGTTTTACATTTAAAAAATGCACGAGAAGTGGACAAGGACGCTACCAGTGTACTGTGTCCAATGCAGCTGGCAAACAAGCCAAGGATATAAAACTGACTGTTTATAGTAAGTGCGACTTTAAGCTTTTTATTATCATTGATTCTCAGTATAAATTGAAAAGCAGACTACTCTAATGTTAACTGCTCTTTTATTCATAGTGAATAATTGCGAATGCTACATACTTCAGAAGAAAGCCTATCTTCATATGTTTTAGGCTAGAATGTCACATCCAAATTTAATGTAGTTTATCATTAAGCATGGATTTCTTCAAGTGGTCACGTGGTTTTCGTATGATCTCACTTAAGAGGTCAGGTATTTCCTAATCAGTTAGTATGTACATAAATCAAATGTCTATATCCTTAAAGGAGTAAAAAAAAAAAAAAAAAAACTAAAGAGAGTAGAGATGCATGACATAGAATGAAGCTGATGATATGCAAACAACTCAGTTCTATTTTCATTCATTGTGGCATTTGTAATATTTTAAAAGCCTTAATGTCTGTGCCCTGTTTTCTCCCAGCTAAGTCCCAACGAGAGACACACAGCCCTCATTTCACTAAAATTATCAATACCCCCTGCGGAAGGTGACAGTCAGAATTATTTTACTTTTCAGGCACAGAACCACAAAGAAGGCACATGAACATTATGCTGTAGACACAATAGAAAGGTATAGAATTCAATAGGCCTGTCATATTTGTTTCCATCAGTCCATATTGATATAAAAAATTATTGAATAAATACGTAAATTGGAGAGGAGAGACAAACTTTCAAATAGAATAATTCCAAATAAATTACATAGGTATTTCCCTCCGAGGAAGGTAGCACATATGCACAGGCTGGGAAGAGTGATTCTTTTCAAAAGAAAGAGGGGGAAGAGAGTGACTCTACAGTGGAGAAGCCTGGCAAAAACTACCTCGACCCGAATGCCAAGGTCAGCATCCTCAGTGATAAGTAATGTTGACAGTATGTACCCCTGAGAGGACGTGATGAGAATAACACTTTACTGCTGTCATCTCCCTCCCAAAACCCAGAACCCCCGTCCAGCCATAAGAAAAACATTCCACAGAATATCCTATTCTAAAAGAAAATGGTGACAAAATAATATGAAGGCATTAAATTCAGGCACATGCCATTTGATTTCTTTTAAATTGTGGCAATTATCACATGATCCCGGAATGATCACATTCAGAGTACGTAGCCATTTTGAGCCACGTGGGTTGATTTTCCATCAGCAGAGTCCATGTGTGCTGTGAGAGGCCAGGCATGTGGTTGCAGAATTATGGAAGATACACATGTAGCCAATTAGATGAGTAAAGTTGAGTGAATGAGGTCTTGGCAGTTCTAAAAAAAAAAAAAATGTAAGAAGCAAAAGTTAAAGATTCCATAGCTACTACCACAGCTACTAGAACTAGTAGCTAGTTCTGAAAGCACTTGGACCACTAGTATTTCTTGGGCAGAAGGCATGAAGATGCATCACATCTGCCATTTTTGCTCCCTCGGCCTGATTTCAAACATGTTGTATCTACTTTAAGTGGGGTTTTATTTTGTTTTGTTTGTTAAACACAGCATTCTTAGTCCTATATTATGATCTATTGGGCTTAGATGAACCCCTGAAATCAAAGCTGTGACTCTGCTTTTGCTGAAATCTGGAACCCAAAAGGGGGGTGATAAAGACGAACAAAACAGGAAATCGTCAGTAGATAAATCACAGACTTCCTAATTAACTTTATATTTACTTTATACTCGTTATGTTAACATCTATAGCATCTAAGATCTTGATGCAGATGCTGAAGCTCAGACTTGTTTCTGCTCTGAAATCCTTTGCAGTTCCACCGAGTATTAAAGGAGGGAATGTCACCACAGAAATATCAGCCCTGGTCAACAGCGTCATTAAACTGGAGTGTGAAACGCGGGGACTTCCAGTGCCTGCTATTACTTGGTCTAAGGATGGCCAGCCAATCATATCCAGCTCACAAGCACTTTATATTGACAAAGGACAATTTCTTCATATCCCTCGAGCCCAGGTCTCTGATGCGGCAACTTATACCTGCCACGTAGCCAACGTTGCTGGAACCGCCGAAAAATCGTTCCATGTGGACGTCTACGGTAAGGAAGACGTACATGCTTTAACCATGTACCTTTCTGTCTCTGCTCTCTGATGTGCCATCTTCCCGTCCATTCATGAATGAAGTCCTGGTGGGTTTGCTTTTTTTTTCAGTGCATGGGTAGGAATGGGAAGAATTCGTCCCATGATTTGGAAAAAATATTTTAAAAAGCTGCAGTTAGCGAGAAGTGGCCCATTCATTCGGCCAACCATTTGCCCGTGGCACTTGGAGCAGCCACGCCATTTGGTTTTTATGGAAAAAGTAAAGTCGTTCTCAGGATAAGGTCATTCTCCATGATCTGCTCTTTGGAAGCCAGATACAATATGAGTACCCCACGATATTTAAAATGACCCCAGCTGAGTCAAGGAATTCTTTCTTCAACAGCCTAGAGGAAGATGGACACATGCAGGTAGCTTCTATGTTCAAACGATGTGAGGAAAAAACAACAACAAAAAACCTTTATTTCATTAGGTTTCAAAGAATTGCCTGAAATGCTACTTTTTTCTACCTAGTTCCTCCAATGATTGAAGGTGACTTGGCTGTACCTCTGAATAAGCAAGTGGTTGTTGCTCGTTCACTGACCCTGGAGTGTAAAGCTGCCGGCAACCCGCCTCCAGTTCTCACCTGGTTAAAAGACGGTGTACCTGTGAAAGCCAGTGACAATATCCGCATAGAAGCTGGTGGGAAGAAACTGGAAATTATGAGTGCCCAGGAAGTCGATCGGGGACAGTATGTGTGTGTGGCTACCAGTGTGGCGGGAGAGAAAGAAATCAGATACGAAGTTGATGTCTTAGGTAAATAAGGAAGCCCCAACTGGATTCTCAGATTCATAGCCAAACCTGACCAGTTTATTAAATGCTTTTTTTTGGCCATGAAATAATAACACCATCTTAGAGAAAGTTTAGTTATCTGTTTAACTACAGACTGCACATTACCAAATGGTAGATATCTCACCAGAGGCCCAGGATCTAAAAACGCGCACGTACATCTTCCACTGATGTGGACAGGTGTACTTTGTATCTGTAAGTGCACAGGTGCATTTTACATCATGTTGCAGTGCGTGGTAACATGCTCTTCTGTCACAAACACTGTCTAGATGATAGGAAACTTAGTTTCTGGGCCTTGGGAGGTCACCTTGCAACCGGGAGTCTCTGCTTCTTCATAAGTAAAAGATTTTTGTCTAGGGGTCTAATTTTTGAAGTTCTCTTAATCATATGAAAATAAGCAACATATAACATACTTCAACTTTATATTCAGATGGCTTCAGCAGCACCATAGTGCTAGATTAATTGAGAAAAATCCACAGTATGCCAAAAGCATGTTCATCTATCCCGGCAAGTGTGTATTATAAATGTATTTTACATTCCCGATCCCCTTCACTACCACATTGCTACGATACCAATGTTCTCAACTGCAACTTAGTATGCTTAAAGGGGTGGTGCCTCTTTTTCCTGTATGTGTTTCATTGCGTGTTATATCTCTGTTGTTTTCTAGTGCCGCCAGCAGTAGAAGGAGGAGATGAAACATCTTATTTCATAGTGATGGTGAATAACCTGCTGGAGCTAGATTGTCAGGTGACAGGCTCTCCCCCACCAACTATCATGTAAGGGTTTTGGTATGTCTTCTAAATACCTACCGCTTCTTTTATTGAGTGTTTCAGAGCTATCCTGAAAGAGAGTCCATGTCAACTAAAGAGTTGTATAAAAATTTACATTCTTTATATTCCTCTTTTAAAAGACCTCCTCTATACAAGGCAACTTTTACTTTGTACTCACAGGGTCCTTAAATCTGCTCAGTTAGAGGGATTCTATTTACGCTCTTAGAAATTCCATCTTAAGTTCATAGAGACAGACTGCTAGGCACTTTACCTGTTAGATCTTCCTGAGGCACTGAAATATTAAGTGAATGACTAAAAAGAAAGAAATGTAGCAGACACATTGGGAAAATAGAGTTAACGAAATATTTTTACCAATTCTTTGTTCTCATTCCTTCATTCAAAAAACATCTCTTGAATACTTATCTTTCATTTCCAAGATGCAATGGGATATGTAAAGGGAATAAACTGTGTGGATAAAACTATATGGAAAGTGACAACTCATAAGAAATGAAAAAAATATAATATTATGTAATTTCGGGTTCTATTTTATAGATATTTTAGGATTGCATTTGTTTCGCTAGTTAATATTTAAACATTTGAAATAAAGAATATTTAGGAGCATTTGCCCTAAATCGATAGAAGAATAAAGAACTCAACACATAGTTACTGGGTTCCAGCAACATGCCAACTTCTGCGTTAGGCCAGGTTTTCTTTTTTTTTCCCCATTTATAGTTTATTTTATGAAGTAAGTAAATAGGAAATGATGCAAATACACAATTGAGAATTTATATCTTTACATATATATAAAAATCTAACAAATCTAGTTCCTCCAAGATACGCACAACACACATACACACACACACACACACACACACACACACACACACACACACACACACATGAATGTAGTTACTTATTTAAAATACATATCCAGACTTCTTTTTGCCTTGCTTCTGTAGGTGGCTGAAGGATGGCCAGCTAATCGACGAAAGGGATGGATTCAAGATTTTACTAAATGGACGCAAACTGGTTATTGCTCAGGCTCAGGTGTCAGATACAGGCCTTTACCAGTGTGTGGCAACGAACACCGCTGGAGACCACAAGAAAGGATTTGAAGTGACCGTCCATGGTATGCTGAGAAGGGACAACAGCATCACCTTTGAAATTAATTTATGCATTGTTCCGTCACGAAATTCAGGTTGTAGCTCTGGATAAATCTTGAGTTGTGGAAAGTAACATAAAGAATGCATTTGAGTTGAATAATGGTAGATTTTAAGCCACTGTACTAACACAGAGACTTCCCCTAGAGATATCACGTGAGTGAATACAGACAGAACTGAAAGGTTAGCAAGCGTGTTCTGCGCCGAAAGCTGGGGTCTGAGGAGTGAGACCAAATAGGGTCAAGGAGGCAGGCAGCCAACTCCAAGCAGAGGGGTTAGGTCAGCATCGAAGGATTTAGCCAAAACCGAAGGGAGTGCGACCAAAGGCGTTTCCAAGAATGGAGGCCGAGGATGTTATGCGAGACCCAGGGCACGCACGTGCGTTCGTAAAACCGGCACAGTGGAGTTAGAACCACTAATCTAGTGACAGAAGCAACTTTCCGCCAGGGTGTTATGTATCTCACTTGCCGGGGACCTTGGGGAAGGAGGGACTGGAACGAGAAACTGGAGAGCCGCAGAGGTGCCTAAGAACTTCGTCAACTTCGTTTTCCCTTCTGTCTGCAGGCTGGGTTTTTTTGTTTGTTTTATTGGGGGGATTTTTTTGTTTGTTTCCCTCCCCACCCCCCACTGCTTTTTCAGTTCTGTGATGGCATATAGCTTTCCTGTGCCTCAGTCTCCATTCCAATTCCTGAGAGAGAGAATCCGACAGGGCCTGCTTAAATCAAGTTATCATCCTGGGTTCCGTTGGCCTCGCCGGGGGTAGAGTCGTACACTGTAAATATGGGTGCTGGAAACTCACTCTGATCTAATGAGGAAGAGAGGGTCAAAATAAATCAGGAAAACATAAAAGGTGTAAGCCAAACATACTTGTGGATTGCTATATATACATTTTACTTATTCTTTGGATAATTAAGATCCATAGTTAAGAAATAAATAATCCCGAAAATGTAAATGAAATGCATGGGATGAATTATTTCTTTCTTTTTTTTTTTTCCAAAATACTGATTTTCCCTTTTAAAAACATTTGTTTCAGATATTTGCATACAGATTTTTAAGTTGACCCCACTAATAATGGTTTTTGTTCCCTCCCTTCCCCCTCCCTCCCTTCCTTCCTTCCTTCTTTCCTTGTCCCTTAAATCTAGTTCCCCAACAATCAAATCCTCAGGCCTTTCTGAGAGAGCTGTAGTGAAATACAAGCCTGTCACCTTACAGTGCATAGCCAATGGCATTCCAAATCCATCCATTACATGGTTAAAAGATGGCCAGCCAGTGAACACTGCCCAAGGAAACCTCAAAGTAAGTATAAAGATTGCTGAGCCCCAAATGAGAAAGCTCCACAGATCTTCCCAGAGTTATCACTTTCTTCTTTCTTAATTATGGATTTTCCTGGACAGATTTTGCAGAAAATTTTTAAAACAAGATATGTTTTCTTTAGAGTTTTTTTAGAATTTAACTTAATATTTTGATTTGAAGAATGGAATTAATTAAAGACTAATAATTTTAACAATTATATCACTTTTAATATATTGGTTGGTATTTTCAACATTTTTATTTGTACCTGTTTTAACTATCGAAAAATGATGTTTCATGGATGAAGTGTTCATAAATACTAAGTCCTCAGAGTCCTTAATTTATTCACGATAGATCGAGATTAAAGTCACATCAACATTAACCAACTGAAATAAGTTTTGAAAAACATATTTTAACTAGTTTATAAGCTTCAAGATGGCTGAGACTCAATTCCTGTGAATAAATTCACTCTGTATCCTTCACACTGACTATAGTTCCTGGCATATACCTGTACCTCAGTACATATTTGTTGAATTGATAGGTAGACAGACAGACAGAGAGACAGATTTCAAACCTAGATAATCTAAATGATGCATTTAAAAATCCAAATGAATGGATATAGCTGCTAGAATCAAATTTATTGTCTGATGTGGGCTTGAACTTTGCTTGTAGTAAATTTTGAGGGCTGTGCTGAGTTCTTTTCCTAGTACAAATGGTGGCTGTCTGCTCTTTTATTTTTTAATTCCAAATCCAGTGGATCTAATCTTCGCGGTAAGTATGAAAGTTTTAGGAAGTAGCCTTCAAACGTAGTGCAAGTAAACATTACCTGGAGAATAGGCATTATCACATAATCATACAAAAGTATAATTGCAAACCATAATGAGTAATTTTAAGAGAAAATATGAAGAGATAAGAGAACAGATGAGGAGAGCCTTTAAGCATGAGAGTCATTTATAGAGAGCCTGAAGAATATGTAGAAGTAAATGGATGAATTAATGGAAAAGGACTGAGTAGCATATTTCAGAGAAGATGTGCATGGGCAAACAAAGTAAAGGAAAGGAAGTGACAGCTCTTGAGAACCTAAAAGCAGGACAATGGAGTAAGGAACAGAGAGCAAAGATGAGCGTATTAGGGGAGACCAGAGAGCAGGTAAGAGGCATTTAAGTAATATTAATGATTTTTTTTTTACTACAAAGCAATGGGAGATCTTTAAAAGGTATTAAGAGAGGAGAGAGCTGATCAGGTTTGCATTTTATGTGGTACCCAGACCTCTTTTGAAGAATGAATTGAAGGATCAAGAGTAGACATGTGGAAATTAATCAGGGCTTATTTGGGTAGGTGAAAAAGATAGAAATTTGGACTTACATGCTGGCTTTGGAGATGAGGATACGTGGCTATATCTGAGAGTTATTTATTGGTTAAATCATTAGGGGTCAGCGATCACTTGGTTGTGAAAGGTGAGAGAGAAGGAAGGATCAAGGAAAAGCTGAGGGGAAACTCAGAGGAATCAGACCTCACACGCACATAGGTTGCCATGTCACCCAGTGAGATAGGAGACTGGAGGAGGACAAGTTTAAGGGGGAAAATTCTGTGATTTGTGTTTTAGACTTTTGGGGGTTGAGTTCATTTTGAAATAAACTAGTGAAGATGTCAGGTGGACTACTGAATATGGTTTTGGAGCTCAAAGGGGAGACCTGCCTGGAGATATTGACATGAAGATGACATTTGAAACCACGGTCACAGTCGAGTTAATTCAGGGGGAGATTAAAGAGTAAGAAGAAATGGGACAGGGAACTGAGCAAGTTCAGGGTCTTAAGAAATTATAGCATTGAAAGGCCATGTGCAGAAGTCAAGAAGTGAATATAAATGTGTGAATGTTTTGCTTAACATGTTTAATACAGTATGGCTGGAGAATAATGGGAGTTTACGCAGGAGTATATGGAGAGAAGATCATTTTGGGTTCAGAATGTGGTAAGCCTGGAGAGCGAGGCTGGGTTAGGATTTCATTCTGGGCAAAGTGGGGAGCCATGAGGAGCTTTGAGGGAGGACTGGTAAAAGGATCAAATTTGCATTATGGACAAACAACGGGTATGCAAGATAGATTAACAGTTTGGGAGGCTGGAGACACTGGAATATGAATTAAGCTATTATAATCCCATAGCGGCTATGAGAATGGAAAATAGGGGCCCTGAGAAATGGAACAGTATAATTAATAGGAGAGTCACAGTGGCCTCGGAAACCCAGACGAATGGGAAAATAGTGTGTACCATTAAACAAGATTGGAGACGTGCAATGAGAAGTAGGTTTAGAGATACAAGGAAACAATCGCAAGCCTTGTTCTGGATATGTTAAATTTCGTGTGCTAACCTGTCCATCAGGTAGCTGGAACCTCAAGTACTGAACTCAGGAGAGAAGTTGAGGCCAACGCTATCAATTTAGGAGCCTGCACTAGCGTCTTCACTGAAGCCAGGGTTTGGCGAAAACTGTAAGAAAGTTGTTTCCTTTTTATGAGACAAGAGGAGAAAGCAGACTATGTAATCTAAGAAAGTCAGAAAATGAGAACTTGAGGGATAATGCTGTGTCCTCAACACCTAAAGAATAAAGTGGTTCCAAGAGTCTGTAGTCAACAACGCCAAATACTGTGGATGAGAGAGAGTGAGATTACTACATGGGCTGCTGGATGTTGTGATTGGAAGTTACTGGTAGCCTCTGAATAATTGGTTTCAAAAAATAATTGCTGAATTGCCAGCTCCAAAATGAATGAGGCCAGTTGCAATGGGTTTAAGAGAGAAGAAAAAACAGGAAGAAATTTATCTGTATTTCCATTACTCATATTTCATAATTGTATTGTTTTTCTGGCCCTA
This sequence comes from Eonycteris spelaea, assembly GCA_003508835.1. Taxonomy (NCBI): domain Eukaryota; kingdom Metazoa; phylum Chordata; class Mammalia; order Chiroptera; family Pteropodidae; genus Eonycteris; species Eonycteris spelaea. The sequence continues at coordinate 6,430,317 of PUFA01000037.1, forward strand.
TGACCACTTAATCAAAAAAGATTGTTGTTTTAAAACTATTTATGAAGTGTTATATAAATGTGACCATGTTTTTTCAAATAGCTTAAATTTTCACCGCATACCTAATAGTTCAGTGCTAAGGTCTTTTATTTAGCGGCGTTTTATGACTTTACCAGCAGGCTGGCCTTAGGTTATTTTGTGTTTTCCAATGAGTAAGATAAGCTTTTCAATCAAATGAGTCTGTTTTCTTGTGCATGATGAAGTGATCTGGTTCTCATCTATCAAGAGATAATTAAGATAGCGTCATAAAACATAAATAGACATCATAAATTTAAATGAGTTTGTCTATCTCAGCATTTGTTTTCGAACCCAAGTGTAAAGTACAAATGCTGCCATGCTTTCTGCTCCCAATTAGATCCAGTCTTCGGGTCGAGTTCTGCAAATTGCCAAGCCCTGCTGGAAGATGCTGGCAGATACACGTGCGTGGCTACCAATGCGGCCGGGGAAGCACAGCAGCACGTCCGACTGCACGTGCACGGTAATGCCGTTCCCACATCTGAAAAGACTGTTTCTACAGCCTTTGCATTTAACATGGCGGGCTCGTCCACGGCCGCGCCACCCTGACCAAGCCCGATCCCTTCTGTTCTCGGAAGCTAAGCAGGGTCGAGCCTGGTTAGTACTTGGATAGGAGACCAGCTGGGAAGACCAGGTGCTGTAGGTATAAAAAATACAATAAATAAAAAAAAAAATAAGGGATTATAAACTGACAAGGTCCTTGCAATCTATGAGGTCAACCAAGGGTTGCCTCACATAAATAAATAAATAGCACGGTGGGCTCATTTTTATTGAATTATAGTGTGAAAGAAACAGACATTTTCGTCTGTATGAAAAAACTTAGATCCTTTTTTGTATTACTGTAATTATAATCGATCATATTAAGATCTTCAGTTTTCGGTTGTTAAATAAGATGTGCCAGAGCTCAAAAATAATACACTACCCTGTTTTAAATTATTTAAATTCTGTTAGCTGGTAATTTTCTGCAGATAAGTTTTGTCGAAAGACAAAAGTTGCAGGTCGTTCCTTAGCATTATCTGTGATTTTCTTGCCTGCCTCTACGAGGGGTTTTGTGAGTAAAACTGTCCTTGACTTAGGATCTTCTCTCATGTGCTTTAATGATAAGTCTGGTGGCCGTGGATCACCTCATGAATATTAACAGCGTCACCATGAACTTGAAAGATTACCTGACCTTGAATATAAGACTTAAGATCTCTGGAGGGTCATCAGGAAGGGCTAAGAAATGTAGGGTTGGACTTTCCTAATTCAGTCAAGGATATTGGCAGAGCTATTCAAGAATTCCACATACATATCCTTCATTTTCTCTAATTCACATGTTGCTTGTTAAACCATTCATTCATTCATTCATTCATTCATATATTCACTCCACATTTCCTGAGCTTTTTAACATTGGAGAATGCCCCAGCACCTCACTTAATTCTAGGTATTTAGTAGGCAGTCAGTAAATATTTAACAAATATAAGAGTAAATAGTAAGTAAATGAAAAAATTTAAATTGAACATTGAATTCTTCTTTATCTGCTTCTTTAGATATTTTTTTTATTTAATCAACCAGTTAAAAGGTTCAGATCAGCAGTTCCCTAAACGTTTTCAATAAACCAATTTATTCTTTCCCCAGTTCCCTGAATATGAGCGCCTGACTTATGGATATCATACACACAAACCATGTTCCCTAAGGATGACCTTTATTTTTTTTCCTAACTTAAAAACAAGTATCTGATTGTAGCCATCTTGGAATTGGTTCACGTGCTTGAGAGTTTGGGGACAGGCTGACCCTGCTCTCCCTTAAGTTGCCTTGAATTTACCTTGTTCCTCCCAAGGCCTAACATCTCTCCCTGGTGGTCTCTGGCAGCTGTCTCCAGCACAGACTCAGACCTTTACCTCTGTGTAAGAGTGTGCTTTGGTTGGGCTTGCTCTTCGTTCCCCACTTTACTACCTGAGTCTCCTTTTCTCCTTTCTGCACAGGCTGTTTATCTTTTCCTTCCAACGATTCCACTTCTTATCTGGTCTCCGTTATTGGCTAAGAGGAAACAGTTCCATGGGAAAGCTGGTTCTGTTGCAATCACCTCATGCACTGGAGTCAGGCCGTCTTGGGTTTTCATTCTGTGCTAACCTTGGTAACCTCGAGCAAACCATTTAATTTCTTTGAGCATCTGACTTGCAGAAGGCTTTTGAGGTTTAGAGGTGTATAAAACTCCCACCTCTAGTCTCTCAAGTGTTATCAAAAAGGACACTTTGTTCTCTAGACTGGCACTTAAATAGAGACTCTGTAATGAAGAACAGAGTGTAAGTCTCCGGAACTAGGAAGAATTAGACCTTATTGCTTGGGGTACCAAAAACTTCACTGTTCATAAAATTGTACATGTTGCATATTAAAAATACAGCTTCCCAGGCCCAGTCCCAGATCTTCTAAAGCAGTGTCTCTGATGCAAGTTGGCCCATGTGCCGTTGCTTGGAGAAATATTGGCCCAGACTCTAAAGACTGGCCTAGAGACTAGCCTATGTAATCAAGAATGACTGAAAAGCAGAGTCCATAGAAGAAATCAAGAACCTCATCAAATACAGAGCAACAACAGAAGAGAAGAAGCACAGTCAATACTTAGGAAAACAAGTCTATAAACGTAGTATCTGATTATGGTAACAAAAAAGCATGCTAGCAGGAGAGACAGCTGGGGTACACCTATATGGAAAATAATCAGAGAGATAGGGGGCAAGCTGGAAAACATGTGGGTTAATGTGAAAAGTAAGAGAAATGGAAGGTTAGTCATTGTAAGGATTTATTAAAAACTACCAAATCAGTGGGGAATATAAAACAATCTTCTTGATTTGAATCACAACTAGAATAGAAGTAAGATATAGTACTAGCTGAAAATGTTTCATCTAATACCATCTTGACTTGTCTGGATAATAGTTCATCAACCTGAATGTAGAATAAATGATAAAGTGAACTTTTAATTTAATACTTATTATGAGCAATCTGGAGGAAGTAGTTGACTAAGTGCATGTGACAGGAATTTGGACAGAAAGCTGGCACAGGCTCTTGTCACTCGTGATAGCAACATTGCATTGGATATAAATGGCTCCAAATTTGATTCTATCCTCTTCAATACTTGTGTTAATAATTTTAGTGAGAATTGGAGATGTTTTAAAAAATAGGAGTTTCTAAGGAATTAGAAATCTCAGAGTTTAAAATGACAGGTTAATCTGATGTGAATAACTGCATAAGAATATGTGGGAAAAGAGTGGTTTAAAGATTCCACACATTGAAATACTTGATGTCTTAATGGCTTTCTTCAATTCTGTAGATATGGTGATTCAGGTTCATAATAAAGATAATCAATCTTAGAAGTCAGTGATAGAAGCTTACATATGAAGAACAAGAGCAGAATTAGCACTTGTACTACTTCTGACTGCCTCCAAAGTATTATAGCTAATTCTGGTGCTATATATTAAAAGGAACATTGAAAAATCTATAAGGAAGCAGCTTATCATTTAATTTAGTTCATTTATTACTTTATTTAATGAAGTGTATAGTTGCCTTTTAAGTTAGAATTTATTTTTATCACAGACTTTATCGAGGGGATAACACATTCAAGCAAATAAGCATTTATATACTAGTCACCCAAAAGTGTTCAGTCCTGAGAAACTCAGCTTTCAACTTGTTTAATGTTTTCCTTTCTCATGAAAGAGGTCATCAGTGCTTCCATTCTTCTCAAGCACGAAAAAAAGTCTTTCCAAAAGGTGAAGTAAGGGTGCATGGTCTCCTGGACTAGAAGACTGAGTCACAATGATGAGAAAAAGAACATTCTCATGATCCCCTGAGTTTTCTGGGGGAGTTCTATCTTTTAGAGAAGACAGAGGCTCTCAGTAGGTGGTCCTTTTTGATCATCAAAGTTTGTAATTCTGGAAGTTCTAATTCTCTAGACCAAGCTATGAAATTATATCTAAACCTCAGATATTTGCCAAGTGAGACAGATGTTTCCACAAACAAATGATTATTTGGGGTCTAATGGCTCAAGCATTCATTTCATCTGCACTTAATCATTTCCTGGGAAAATTCAACCACGGTGAAGCACTCAGTAGTCCAACATTGTAGATAAAAGCATGGGCTTTGAATTTGGGCTCCTATACTACCAGGTGATATCTGTAGAACAGTGAGTTTAGATGTCAACTGTTTGAAAGTTCAGGTTCTGTAGAATGGGAAGGATAATGATAATGCCATAATTGGGAGGTTGTTGACGGATTAAATGAAAGACTACACATGCAAAGCTTGATCTGGTGCCTGGTTCCTAGTCATCATCGGTAAATGGAAGCTCACGACTCTTTTGGTCAAAGACATTTTTAGCTTCTGGTCCTTCTCACTGCACCAGCATTGTAACAAACAGGTCTAAAGTCCTGTTGCCTTTACTTTTGGCCAAGGCCCATCTGGGGTCTGTATTAGTTGTCTGGTGAAAACATTAGTAGAGTACCCCTTAATTTAATTTTATTATTTCAAAGTATTTGCTTGGCTAACATCTGCTAACACCCACTTAAAAAAGGTTCCTCTATCGTTTCTGTGTTTTGCTTAATAGCTTACTTGTGGCCTAAAGGAGACTTGGGAATATTGTAGGGAATTTTCTTTCTTAATGGATAACTTCAGTTCAGGACTCTACTATACTGTTTTCTCAGTACAGATGAATTTATTACTCACTATATTATAATTTGGGTAGTTAGGGAGGATTAACTCACCCATATCACTTTTAGTCATGTATTAATTCACATTTAACCAACATTTGAAAAAGTCAATTCAGGCCTTTGAATGATTAAAGAAATGGGCAGAATCTAGCCTATGATGTGTCCAGAAGACGGTGTTGTGGTTTTGGCATGATTTGCACATGTAGCTTTTGGAAGAAGGAAAATAGAGAGAAAAGACCAACAAGCTGAACGGAATTCAACCTCCTGCTTAGAGTATGCAGACATCCTCTCATTGTTAACATAACACGTCGTTACCTTACTAATGCTTCTGTCTAGAAACTTCTTCACCTAAATTCAAAATTGCAGAACTATCCCTTTAAATGCTAGAAGGGAATAATTGAATTTATATTTGTATTTACTTTTACCTAAAAATGTCCCAGCACCGTTTGTTGCAAAGACTATTTTTTTCCCCCAGTGCATGGACTTGGCACACTTGTTGAAAATTATTTGACTTTAAAGGTAGGGGGTTATTTTTATAATCTCAGTTCTATTCCATTCTCTATCCTATGCCTGTACCACACTGTCCTTTTTATTCCTTTTTTCCCCAGCTTTATTGAGATATAAATTCGCAAATAAAATTATACATCAAGTGTGATGATTCGATAGTCACCATGCTGTACATTAGGTCCCCAGAGCTTATTCTTCTTAAAAATGAAGACTTGTACTGTATGGCCAGCATCTCCCCATGTCCCCACTCACCAGGCTCTGGTAACCACCATTCTACTCTCTATTTCTATAAGTTTAACTTTTCCACATATAAGTCACATAAGTGAGATCATACGATGTTTGTCTTTCTCTATCTGGCTTATTTCACCTGGCATAATGTCTTATAGGTTTCAAATGGCAGGATGTCCTTCTTTCTCGTGGTTGAATGATATCCCTCTGTGTGTGTGTGTTCATGTGTGTGTATGTGTGTATCACATCTTTTTTATCCATTCCTCTGTTGATGGACACTCAGGTTATTTCCACATCTTAGCTATTGTGAATAGTGCTTCAAAGAACATGGGAGTGCAGCTATCTCTATGAGATACTGATTTCGTTTCCTTCTGCTGTATTCCCAGATTTGGGATTGCTGGATCATATGGTGGTTCTGTTTTTAATTTTTTGAGGAAACTCCATCCCGTTTTCCATAGTGTCTGCACCAACTTGCATTCCATAACAGTGTACAAGGGTTCCTTTTTCTCCACAATCTCTCCAACACTTGTTATCACTTGTATTTTTTCATACTTACCATCCTAACAGGTGTTAGGTGTTATCTCATGGTGGTTTTGATTTGTACCTCCCTAGCGATAAGTGATGTTGAGCTCCTTTTCATGTTCCTCTTGGCCATTTGTATGTCTTCTTTAGAAAAATGTCTGTTCACATCCTTTGCCTATTATTTATTCATTTATTAGTTAGATTCTTATTGTTATTTATTTGCTATTGAGTTGTATAAGTTCCTTATATATTTTGGGAATTAACCCCTTATCAGATGTATGGTTTGCAAGTATTTTATTTTCTCCCTTGTCATAGGTTGCCTTTTCATTTGGTCGATGGTTTCTTTGCTAAATAGAAGCTTTCTACTTAGATGTAGTCCTACTTGTTAATTTTGATTTTCTTGTTTGTGCTTTTGGTATCATATCCAAGAAATCATTGCCAAGGCCAATGTCCCTATGTTTTGTCCCTACATTTTCTTTTAGGAGTTTTTGTGGTTTCAGGTCTTACATTTAAATTTAAGTCTTGAATCCATTTCAAGTTAATTTTTAAGTGCCATACTGTCTTGATTAAATCGATTGATTTTCATATGTTGGACCAACCCTGCCTTCTTGGGATAAGCCCTTCGTAGTCATGGTGCATAATCTGTATTATATGTTGCTGGATTCACCGTACCAGTATTTTATGATTATTTTTTGTGTCTGTCTTCATAAGGCATTTTGGTCTGTAGGGTCCTTTTATTGGCTGTCTCTGTTTTTGTTATGGAAAACTGGCCTCTTAGAATGGTTTTGAGAAATGTTCCCTCTCTGCTATATTTTGAAAGAGTTTGTGAAGGGTTTATGTTAATTATCTTAAATGTTTGGTGGAATTCACCAGTAGAGTCATGTGCACCTGGCATTTTCTTTGTGGGAAGTTTTTGATTACTAATCCAGAGTTCTGAAAATGTTGTTTTTGACACTATTCCAGCGCTCTTGGCTTTATTTATTTATTTATTTTAATGGTGGAGTGGATTTTTGGATCTCTTACTCTGCCGTTCTTGCTGACATCTAATCTTTTTTCTTTAAATTCTCTAATGGACTGAAAAATAACCAACCTGCTCCAAAGCCCTTTTATTTCTTATTCCTACCATATTGTTTTATTGCAGCTTCATAGTCTGTCAAAGCCTTCAATGATCACTTCAGTCCAGAAGGCTTTAAGTGAATATTTAAATAACTGTTTTGAAAGAATGTACCATAGAATAATTATTTTTCCTTTCCAGTTGAAAATGTCAGAGAGCCACGCATGTTTAAAGGTCTTTTGCCCTTTAATATACCATATCGTAAATCAGAATTCAGTGCAGAAAACAGAAACATTCTAGGCATTTTAAAGCAAAAAAAAAAAAAAAAGGGCAGGGAGTTAATACATTGAATTAGATGAATGGAAAGGAACTATAGGTGTGAAAAAGAGTGGGTTCTATGTTTTGACATTAGGAGTAACTTCCAGAAAAACAGAGACATGACCCACAAAGACATCTACTTCTAAGGACAGACTTTATTTTAAACTTGTCAAAAACCAGCTTTGAATTTTATTGCTTTTTTTGTTGTTTTTCCTTTTTGTTTTATTTGGTACTAACTTCTGCTTTTATTTTTATTATTTATTCTTGACTTCTTTTGTTTTATTTAATTGGTCTTTTTCTAGAATCTGAGTTGAGTGCTTAGAAAATTTATTTTTATTATTTATTAGTTTTTTAATATACTAATAAAGACTTAGTTTTCAATATATTAATACAATTTTCTTTGAGTATTTACTGCTTGGTGACAGTCTATAGGTTTTAATTTTAATCTAACGCATTTTAATTTTTTTTCTAATCTTATACTTTTATCTTGATTTTTTTCTTTAATGATTTTTTTCTCTATGTAGAAAGCTTCATTTTTTTTATTGATTTCTAGTCAATTTTACTATAGTTTTATTAAGTTGTGGTATAAATGCTTTATTAACATTTTGTGGCCTAATATATAGTCTCTTTTGAAAATATTCAAAATAAAATTTTAAAAGAATATCTATTCTTTATTAATTATAAATACACATGCATACGTATACATATATACACAGAATGTCAATGGGTTATTTTATTTTTCAAGTCCTTTATAACTTTATTTTTGTTTTACTACATAGTCAATTTCTGAGAAAGGTGTACTAAAATGTGATACTTTTAGATTTTGCTTTTTGTTAATTTTTGCTTTGTTATTTGATGCATAAAGCATTATCATCATAATGGCTTTCTCATGAATTGTAACAGTTTAATCAATAGAAAGCATGTTACTTGTTGTGTTTTATGATTTTTGCTTTGTATACCAGTTTGTCAGAAAATTGACATTACTCTTGTCCTGTTATACTTTTCTCAGGCTCTTTATTGTGAACATTTTTCTGAGTTTTTAAAATTTATTTTTTATCCACTTGGATTTTTTCATTTAAAAAATTCTGTTAACCCCCAATGGTGTTAACAGCTCTCTGCCTATTGAACAAGAAGATGAAGTCACTCACATTTATGCTCTCAATTTATACATTTGATTTTATTTTTGCCTTCTTTATTTAATTTTTGCTAAATTAATGGATCAATTGCTTAATTGTATATGAGGTGGCAGTGAGGGGCTCAAGTGCATTGAATGAGTTAAATTTCTAAAATGTATGTTTTATAAACTTCAAATATTAACTTATATCTACAGCACCGTCTTCAAATAAGACCTGTAGTTTACTTCTAACTTTTTCTGGCATCCCATCCGCACTCCTTGGGATAGTGAACACATGCGACATTGCTGTTCTAAGCTGTTATTCCTTTTATACCATGTTTCTGAGACTTTCTGAATTCCTATATTAAATAGCAGAACAGCATTACCTATGATTTTTTAAAGTTAAAATATAGTTTCCTGTTTTATGTTACTAATGATGTAATTGTAACTTTTAAATCAAAAGGAAAAAACAAGTAATAAACAAAAAATGAGTCAAATTTCTCTGAAATGGTTTAGAATAGTACTCTCCAAAGATAAAGTCAGATATTTTGAGAAATACTGATTTCTCCTTCATTGGAAGAATTCAGATGTGACAAATTACTTCTTAGTATAAAGAAACTACATCATCAGACCAATCGAATTTATTGAAATAAAAAATACTCCTTTAACTTTTTGAACTAATCTGCTAATCTCCAATTCTAAGGATTTTCCTGTCAGGGCACAGAAAAATGAATGGTCCGGAAAAACTATTAAGATATTTTTTTCATCCTGTTCTTCAATTTTACTTAATAGTATAGTTTTATTCCAAATATATCAGTGTATAAATGTGAAAGAAAGAAACGATAATTCACACTGAGAAAACAGTTTCAATTTAAATGCCCTATTTATGTGAGTTAATTATCTTTCGGGGCTTCTTGCAGAACCACCCAGCCTGGAGGATGCAGGGAAGATGCTAAATGAGACCGTGGTGGTAAACAGCCCGTACAGCTGGAGTGTAAAGCAGCTGGAAATCCCTTGCCTGGTATGATTATGTGCGGACTCTGAACTTCACATCTTAAGATTTTGGGGAATAACTAAGTCTGTTTATGAGCATAATATAGTAATTACTAATAAAGAGAAGATTGTTGAATACATTTCAAGGGTAAAAGGATATCATTAGGTAGATGATACCTTTGAATTTTCATTGCTTTTAACTACATGAAATATTTAAACGATGTTGAAATGTGGATAATTGTCTTATTGTCCTTATTGTAGTAACACACTGATATTTTATATACTTTTATGTTGAAAAATATAGTTTTATGTAGTCCTGATTGATTATCTTTATAACTCAGTCATTTGATGAGGCTATTATTTTGTTTATTCTTACTACTGGTAAGTTATTCATATGACTCGAAAATAGTATAAATATTTTGAGGCTAATAATGCATACTGTGTTTGGTTTTGATTAGATACATAGACAAAATTTTTATAGATGAGAAGACTATATACAACAAAAAGAAATAAAATCAGTTAAAAGTTTGTACCAAAGAATATTGATACATTAGAGATAACATAAAGAATATTTTTTTATAAATTAATTTCAGGACTCTTATTGGCTTGGCTGTTCACATTTTTCTTAGTGTTACCTTTTCTTAAAAATCAACCCTAAAAGATGTTTAAACTGAAATGATAAGCATAAGAATAAAGCAATTGTTACTATTTTAGTTAAGCTCCAACTGATTGTATGTATATGTTGAGCTTTTAAAGGAAGAAATTGAAATAAATGGGCTCCTCACTTCTTTCCCTTGCAGCTATCACATGGTACAAGGATAATCGTCCTCTCTCAGGTTCCACTAGCGTGGCTTTCTTAAACAGAGGACAAATCCTCGATATCGAAAGCGCGCAGATCACAGACGCTGGCATGTACAAGTGCGTGGCCATCAACTCAGCTGGAGCTACAGAGTTATTTTACAGTCTGCAGGTCCATGGTTAGTGCTGCCTCTCTAGATTCATCCTGGGTAGAGACACATTCAAATGACAAAGTTCTTCCATAAAAATCTAGTGTAAACATTTAACAGCGTGTTAAAGTCATCTTCATTTAAGAATGCAGTGTTCTAAAACTGATAAACATTTTTATTTCCACTTTTCTATTAAAGCTGTTTTCACATGCTGTTGAACTTAAGTTTTCTTTAGGTGAATTGTTGAAATAGCCATCAACGATCTTACCAGCTAATGACAATTGCTCATTTGTAAATAATTGTCTATCAGATCCTGATTTTAAACAAATGACTTCAAGTCATGATCTTCAATAATGCTTTTAAGAAGAGTTGGTAGTTAACATACTAAAGTGGATAGAGTGGAGGGATGGATGGACACACAGACACACACACACACACACACACACACACACACACACGAGCCTGGAAATTAAGAAATAAAAATCCATTCTGGTATCAAAAACTGGACTTTAAACAAAGTAGTAAAACCTATTATCCTTATCTGTAAGACGGAGAAACTGATAATTGCGCTACTAATCATGAGATAGATGTGATTAGAATTCCAAGTAAGAGATGTGGAAGAACTTACTGGGGTGGAGGGGACCCGATGTAAAAACACATCACTGTGGACATTACATGTAATTTTCATTATTTTGAGGTGAAATATTCTGTGATGTTAACATATCTTACCTTTATTCATATTTTTTATTCCCTTTCAGTGCCCCCATCTATTTCTGGCAGCAATAACATGGTGGCCGTGGTGGTTAACCACCTGGTTAGGTTAGAATGTGAAGCCAGAGGTATCCCTGCCCCAAGTCTGACCTGGTTGAAAGATGGGAGCCCTGTCTCTGGTTTCGCGAATGGGATACAGGTAGGTACTCTCTGGCATTCCTTCAGTGAAATCTACTACGTGATTATTCAGTACAGGAAGTACAAACAGGTAAAGCTGTTAAAAAGATCTGGAGAACAAGGATTCACAAATGTTATCCAGAGCCGTACACATACACATAAATACTGTAGACACACAATGGGATTTCTAAACAATTAATTTGAAGCTCAATTTATCTAAGAGTTCCCTATATCATAGGCGGTGCTTTATTTTGACCATTTGTTTTAGATATTGTCTACCTCCCATCCCTGTTCCCCGCCACCACTGCAAGAGATACCTTACACAAAGAATGTTCATCAGCAACAAAAAAAAACGAAATTTTTGGAAGAATTTAGAATTAAATTCTTAAATTTAGAATTAAGTGTGTAGAAATAATAATGAATCAGAAAACCATGTGGAGTATATGTACTTCTAAAAAATCATCAAATAATGAAGTAAAAAATATATAAAGGCAACATGATGAGAAATTAAGTGCTTTACACTGACTCAAAACCGAAACTACAGAAACATGTGTGTCTCATTTAAAGTGTATTTTAATTTTATTTTGCCTAGCGGAGAACATAATTCTCCTGCCATTCTACTTCAGCTATTTTTGAAAATCCAATACTTGCAGAATTTGGGATCATAAAAGATCTAGAGTAAATATTTTAGAGGTTCAACTAGATCAATGGGAGAAACAGGCAACGAACGTAACTAATTTATTTGGCTGCTAGTTTGCTGTTAATTTTAACTTCTTGCTTGTTCTCTCAAAGATAAAGTAAGAGGGGGACTAGCTCCTCCTACCTCCACCTCTTCTTATCTTTCTCCCTTGGTGGCTTTGTCTTTCTCTGTACTAAGTAGGGGTGAAGTTGGACCTTCGTTTGATGTCGTACACAGAGACTTGTTTTCAGCAGTTTATTACCAAGTTTGGTTCTGTCCACTCAGTCTTCTTCCACAGAGAAGATGTGAAGGGGAGTAATGATGCTTGCCCGCTTTAAAATATCCAAGTAGGAATCACAGGCAAATGTCACTGATCCATTTACACATACTGTTCTCAGAGGGCATGTTGGTTATTTAGCTTTCTTACCATTGATAGGTTTGTCTGGGGGCCGCATTCTAGCTTTGACCAGCGCCCAAATCAGTGATACGGGGAGATACACCTGCGTGGCAGTGAATGCAGCTGGGGAGAAACAAAGGGACGTTGACCTCAGAGTGTATGGTGAGACATTTGAATACTTACTTCTTCCCTGATGTAGTTGTGTTTACATACTAAGATCATTGAGGAACATTAAAGGAAGTTTTTGATAACAAAGAACTATGACAATAGAAATGATACTACAAGATTAATGCAAATTTTCCCTTCCTGCCTCATATTTAATTAATTTTATTTTATTAAGGTTCTAAGAAATTAAAATGTATACACCCGTCATATAGGGCACTGGTTTTCTGGAGCCCCCTGAGGAATGCGATGTTGAGAGCAGCTTTGCAATTGGAAGATGCGGTCTCCTCCCTAAAGCAAGTTCTCATGATCTGTTCTACTAGAGGCTTTGATTTTATCATTTTGTAATTATACTTACAGTCAGCGTATTTTATAGTCAATACTGTGTCTATGAGTTAAAGGCTATCTGAGAAGCAAAAGTTAAACTAAGCGTAAACAAAACAGAAACAGACTCATAGAGGGAACAAACTGAGGGTTACCAGGTGGGAGAGGCTTGGGGGTCTGGGAGAAAAAGGTGAAGGGATTAAGAAGTACAAGTTGGTAACTACAAAGTAGTCAAGGGGATGTGAAGCACAGCATAGGGAATATAGTCAATAATATAGTAATAACTATGTCTGGTGTCAGGTGGGTCCTGGAATGATCAGGAGGATCACTTCGTAAATTATATAAACATCTAACCGCTACACTGTACCCCCGAAACTAATGTAAAATGTTGGCTGTCACCTGTAATCGAAAAAAAAAAGTTAATCCACGTGTAAACTTAGACAAAATTGAAGTTTTTTTTCCCTATCTGTGTTGCGGCTATAAGGTACAAAAGGGATACCTGATTCCATCTCAGCGAGGGCCCCGAACACAGCTGGGGCCTCGCTGGCCTCCATCCAAAGATTATACCTGTCGGTCCGCATGTTAATGCCTTTGCATTTACAACTCTCTCAGGCTTTTTTTTTTTTTTTAAATCTTATTCGCATTACATTCCTTGATTCATGGAATAGTGAATTTGTTTCTTCTGTGGTCCCTCAAAGAATATCTGTTTAATGCAGGCCTTCTTTCCTGTAAAAAAAAAAATTATTTAAATTAGTTTCAAGTATACAGTACATTGGTTTGACATCTATATAATTCATAAAACGATCCCGCCAATTGCTTCCTCCCTCCCCTGGCCCTCCACGCAGGCCTCTTTTCTAAGTTCCATTTCACTTCCAAATAATTCTCTCCTATTCAAACATTACTTTTTTTTAACCTCCAGACCATATGGGCTGACTTCTTTTTAAGTTTGCCAAAAACAAATGTAATTATTACAAATAGCTTTTATAATAAGTCATAATTTTTCTAAAAGGCCTGTTGTTGCAACATGGATACCATACCATGCATGTCTAAGTAAGCTGAAAAATCCCAGTTAGCATCGGTAGACTGCCAAAGGGCTCTCTGTGCATCTCTCTGCTGTTTCTTCAGCAGTTGACATGGGTCTGTATACAACCTCCTGCTTTGCTGGTGCTCTCAGTCCGAGATGGCAAGTGGGTCTAAAATCCCCAACCTCGGGGATTCTAACTCTTTCCCTTAATGGGCCTCTTTGATGCTTCATGAAGAACTGGAATATACTGATCTAAAATACCCTTGGAGATCGACGCGTCAGTCAATCAACGTATATGACACCATAGCTCCTTCAGTTGTTACCAAGCAGGCCGAGGGGAAGTAGTCAGTGGCTTCATGCAGCAGTTAAAATTGGGATTGGCTGCATTTCTACATTGATCAGAATCAAAAGCGGACCTGGGAGATGATAAAGAGTTGATGTTTTCCAGGAATTATAAAGATGTGCATCACTCTTCTTTATCATTTACTGAGATACTCCCCTACACCCTTTTGGCCTGAAAACCAGGATCTGTTATAAAAAATCAAGAGGCTAGCTAATATGTGTGTGTGTTTGAGAATGTGTATATATGTTTAGCATTTGAAACATATATGCATAACAAGCTACTAAAGAAGTGTAAAATTAAACCAGGTTTTTAATCTGAAATTAGTTTACGGTGTATGTTCCACTACTGGTATTATTTCCATGCATTATATTCCTATATTTGTGGTAGTAACCTTGGCAATCTGTGTCTAATTGGAGCCTAAAGAATGTGCAGCCCCACAGGTAAGTCCCCTTAAGATTTATTTTGTAATATGTGGGGACAGTAGGAGGAGTCACAGTGAGTAAAACAGCGATCCCTAACATATAAAAAGTACTTCAGTAGTATTTTCTCTCCCTAGTATAAATTCAGAGTACATTTTACCATATTCTGAGGTGCCCAAAAAAGAGAATTGAGTTCTTCAGTGATTTGGATTCCTGTAGAACCTTTTCTTTAAACTTAAGCTCAGAGAACTTTCTTAGAGATCGCACATTCCCCAGCGTCTCAACAAATATAAGCCTATGGCAATTCTAATTTCGATAATTAAATTTAATATAATGCGTAGGATGAAAAACAGGCACAACACACCCCATTCTAAGCAGCATAACCACAAAGCAAAACAGGGATAACATGTAAGGGAGCTGAGGATCTAAAGGATGGAATCTTCGTCTCTTCTCAGACTAAACACAAAGTTAGAAATGAAAGACAGGGCAGAAAAAAAAAATCGATGTGTCTCAGTAACATACATCCTTGGCTGTAATTAGATTTGCTTGAATTTATGTTCTTTAAGGAACAAATGCTCTATTGTTTTTGCATTCCCCTCGCAGTTTTAAAGACCTTTATATCCTTTTGAACTTGATTTAACTCACTTAGCTATAAAGAAAAATAATTGAAAGAAACATGCTTGGAAATAAATTTGCATTCTGCTTTCTTGAATTATTTCTTACTTTTACTTCTACAAGAATCCATAAAGAACTCATGTCCCTTTGTAAATTCTACACATAATCTAAGATAAACGTGTTTTCATACAGTCATAGTACTTTTTTATCCACTGAGACCAGTCTATCCGAAATTATTTCTAAGCTGTGAAGCTGACTATTCTTTTGAAGGCTTTCTATTCTAAGACTGGTAAATAGATCTGTTTTCATAATATCTTAGAAAATGGCACTGACTGTGCTCGTTTTGCTAATGTTATAGCAGTTTTGATCTGAAACTTGACCAGTTGTGTGTATTTTATCTAATGCATCACATTGCTAAAAACAACTACATTGTTTTCTGTTCTCCATAGATTATTTTAAACTTACTGACAGCCGGGTATCTGTGCGCTATCAAATTTAGCAGAAGGGGCATCATGAACCTCTGTGCAAATGCTCCCCTGGTCTGTCTGTTCCCATCATTTCTTCCTTTCGCATCAGTTCCTTTGAGTGTGGCACAAGTCCTGCATCCAGAACAGCACAAGAAGGTGCCCTTAGTTCATTTCATATGCCTTTCCCTCTGCAGAAGGCGTGGTAGCAAAGAAACCTCTGGTTACAGAAACACAACATCACTAACGTCTGTTGCATTCATTGTCATTTTGCCACATGCTGCTGCCGCAGTGTGGAGCCCGAAGCAATGGCTAATGGACTATAACAACTTTCCTCACCACAAAGATCTTATTTCTAACAAAGCATTTGGAAAGTCCTTTAGGAGTCCTTTCCGTGTAACTTAACCTTAAATAAAGCGACGGGTACAAATATGGTAGATTTTCTACAATCCTAAATAGTTATAGGATTTAGTGAGAAATGGCCAGGGAAATTCTCCTCTGTGCTTTTTTATAACAGGCTTGATTTCCTCATTAGTTTATATATTCGAACTGTTATAAATACAGGCCCAAAAGTGGCCTTGAGGGGTCATAGAGCCCAGCCTCTCCTTCTTGGCAACGCTGTTCCTAAACCATTGGCGACAAGTGATCATTTACTCTATTGTTTTTTAAATATACCCAAAGGAAGGAGATTCCCTAAACTTCTCCAAGAACACATTTCAGCATCTGACAGACCTTATAGCCAGGGAATTAAGATTTTGATCTCATTAACATTTCAGCTCATTTCCTCTTTTTTATGTAATCGTGAGTGCGTTGTACAGCTGGTCACTGATTTAGTTTGTTCTTTATTGTGCCATTTATACTACATTTTTCTATCATAGAAAGTGGACAAAATCTCTTGAAAAACCAAAAAGAGCTCTAAACTGCAAGTCAGAAGACTCCTAGCTTTGCCACCAATTAGTCAAGTTATTTCAATAAACTATTATCTGTTAACCCATTGTATGATTTGCACATTGTGACCGAATGGGACTGGATGATCTCTTTGATCTCTGTTTTTTATTTTGCCTCGGTGACAATGCAATTTATTTTCTCTTGCAAAATATATAAATATTCCAAGTGTATTTGCTTTTAATTCATTGTTATTTCCCAAATATTTCATGAATGAAATATTTCATGTTATTACTTTGAACACCTTAACCAGTAACATCTAGTTCAGGAAGTTCCTTAAATGGGCCCTTGATGAGAACCTCCCGTTCTAAAAAGTTTTTAAGAGAAAAATTAGTGAAAACTATTTTCATTCAACACTAAAACATTAATCAGTGATTTATAAACACTTGATACTGAAACCGAATGCAAAGAGCATATATTAGAATGATTGCAATCCTACATCTTTAAAGAACTAATAGAACTATTCAGTGTATGTCCTGATGATGAATAAAGATAAGCAGTGTGATGGCCTGTTTTATCCTGAGGGAAACCCCGTCTTTCATTTAGTTCCACCAAATATTATGGGAGAAGAACAGAACATCTCCATCCTCGTTAGCCAAGCTGCGGAGTTGCTGTGTCAGAGTGATGCGATCCCCGCACCTACGCTGACTTGGTTAAAAGATGGCCGCCCCTTGCTAAAGAAACCAGGCCTCAGTATCTCTGAAAATGGAAGTGTGTTAAAGGTAAGGCTACAGATTCATTTACTTCTTGTTATGTTATGCCTAAGCTCACGGCGCTGGTATTAACCCCTATTAAACTTGCCTGTCTTTACACATGTTATACTAATTTCATATTATAAAATTCGAGGAACCCTTTCATTAATAAGGTTTGTAATATTTTTAATTTTATGCTTTGTACGATTTAAATATTTAATTTTATATCCATATTTGTAGCTAGAAGCCATCCAAAAATGCTTCTGGGACAGTATTATAGAAATATTGTAAGTGGTGCCTCATCTCCAATCATAAGGCCAATCAGCAAATAGCCATTCTAGGAATTCTGCGTAGGGATGCAAAAAGTGTGAGATGTATTTCCTGCCCTCGGTGTCTGCTAATTCCACATATGAAAAACTGACAGTTTAGTTGAAAATGCAGTAAGTTCTGTAAGTCTGAGTTAATTATCAAGTGGATGGTACAGACAATACATTTTGGGAGCATAAGAAAAGGTGAAGCTGTGTTTGCCTGGAACAGTCTTGGAAGGTTGCTTGGCTTTTTTGAGGGGTAGATGGGACAAAGGTATGGTTAAGGAAAGAAACTGAGCTACTGTGGCTGAAACAGGAAAGTTAACAGAGTGAATATTTGGAAATCATTTTGACAAGGTTGAGTTGAGTAAAATAAGAGCTAACATTTAAAGCCAGCCTAGGAATTTAGACTATTTATAAAATCTCCATAATATCCTGAATGAAAAATTGAAAGACTAGCTAAGTAATCTGCCCATGGTTACTAAGAGGCAGAAATGGGATATGAATACAGAAGTACAGCCTCAGAATCCACGCTACAAACCATGGCACCTCACAGCCTTTCGTAAACAAAGGCTACTGCAGACAAACAGAAAGAGTCTTGAGTAATGGATGGTGGGTGTCGGCACACAGGAACCTGAGAAGCCTAGACAAGGAGGACAGGAGCAGGGGAGAGAGTGGGAGGGAGCGTGAAGATGTATTTAGAGGGAAGAGGGTAGAGACCTTGGGAATTATGATCCTGTAATAATGGAGCTGTTGAGGAAGGAAAGGCTAGAATCACTAGTGGAGGAAAGTAGGATAAGTCAATCAAGCTATAAGGGGTTTGGGGGCAAGCAAAGAGCCCGCCCCTGCTCAGAGGCAGAGCCCAGCGTTCCAGGAGGCAGCTGGTAGAGTTTCAAACCTCAGCTCTGACTGAATGACAGAGGGAGAGGGAGACAATTGTATGAACACAGGCCTCTGCCCTGGTAGCGGAGAGCCATGTGTGGTTAAAACAGTCTTAGCAAATTTCACTGAGTATAGCAGTTCATTTCTTCAGAGCACAGCTCCCAATATTGGGATGGAGATGATGGTGAAGAAATCCTAGGATCTGTTGAATCTCCACCACGTAGGTCAGCCTAGGCACCCTGGAGTATGCAGGTCCCCCTGAGGGGCACAAGGAGAAGACCCTGTGGAAATGAAAACTTCTACAGCTTCCTGCTATACTAAATACCATCAATGATAACTCCAACTTCAATGATTCTCCCTCTTTGAATGTTTTAGCAATTGATTGCAAACTTATTTAGCAATCAATCACATACTGTTTGTTATACCTCTTGTATTATTTTGTTATTATTTATAATGTGTTTATATTAAACTCTTTTTTTTTTATGTTCACATACTTTGTATTCTCAACCTGATTGTAAACTCAAGTCAGAAATCATATATTACACTATACGTCTTCGTATCTTCTCCCTGCAGTTCCTGGTACAAGGTTCTCAGTAACTGCTGAATGGTTGGCCAGTGAATGAACAGTGAATGAGTATTGATGCGTTTTGCAGATAAATACATGGAAAATATTTACTGATATTCAGTTATATACCGAGCACCAAACTGAGTACTAGGAGGTTGAGACTAATTGAATATAATTTTTGACTTGAAGAAACTTAAAGCCCACTATGAGAGAAGAGATGTAATAAGCCAGTAATAAGGATGTTATGTTACTGAATGATATCCTAAACATATAAAGATTATATATTTTAAAGCCTTAAAAACTTATACAGAAATTGTGATTTTTTGCTGTTTTATCTGAATTGTATTGAAAAGGCCTTTCTAGACCTTCAGTGGCTAATATTAATTAAAAGAAGGTAAGAAATAGATGAAAATTGTTGAATCTTGAGTCTTCAATGTGCATATAGCCGTCTTGAGTCTTGAATGTGCATATAACCATCCATTTTACTATTCTCTCTACTTTTTACATGTTTTAAAATATTCAGAATACAAATAAAAAATAAGAGATCACAAATAACATTAATAGAATAGCCCCAATTACTGATGAAATAGAAACCATAGTTTCAAAACATAATTTTTTTTCTTCAGATTGAAGATGCTCAAGTTCAAGACACCGGTCGTTACACTTGTGAGGCAACAAATGTTGCCGGAAAAACTGAGAAAAACTATAATGTCAATATTTGGGGTAAGTGTCTTCAGCCTCTGTAAAGCAAATGATGAAGCTTATGGTTTAACCTTTCCTTCTTTGTGTCAGCTCTTAAAATGCATCCCGTAACTAAAACTGATCACAATACATAAGTGGACACTAACCATATGTTCAGTGAGTCTGTGATTAATTGCTCTTGATACTCACATAATTAATTCAAGAGCAATTAATGGTAGACTCACTGAACCTAGATGTATTAATGTATTAATCATTGTAACTTTGATGCAGAATGTTTCTCCTCTCCGGTCTGAGTAATAAGCCTTTTAGCTTCTACAACCAGGATCTTCTAACGGTTGAGCCTTCTCCCCAAACGGAGAGTGGGTTGGTCAACTGAAAATAAGTCAAAAGGCCAGATTATGTATGAGGGTTGCGTGGGTGTGGGTGTGGGTGTGTGTTTGAGAGAGAGAGACAGAGAAAATACATACACCTGTGGGTAAGAGATGGGGGATTACTATGCTGACCAGTGTGAATAACAATTCTTGAAATTTTACTATTTTAGGTAATTAATAATTAAGGTAATTCTTAGAAATAATCGCAACTTTTACATTGGCTGTGGTTGTCAATTATTAAAAAGTGCTCCCATTTCCAGTGTACTTATGTTTATTTTAAATACTTCTTTAAAATCACTTGTAACATTTTAAGCTCTCAATTTTTATTGTATTTTTAAATTTTTTAATTATTGAGATGAGGAGCTAAAATTTACCTCTGATTATAAAAGTTTATATAAAAACACATTTAAAATAAATATAGAGGAAATAATTTGCTTTCAAAAGGGAAAAAAATTTTTTAAACTTTAAAAGTACACATTTATGTAGAAAATCACATTAATTATAAATCTTCATAATCATTTTAAAAATCTCAAAGGTTATGAAAAGTGTTCATATTCACCCTATAAAAGAATAAATTTACTATTTAATAATAAAATTTACAATGTATTTGCTACTTATTAGTCATATATCATTAACGTATGCTCTTACCTCCTTCTCCTCTCCCTCCATTTCTCTTTTCCTTCTTTCTCATTTCTTTCAAACAGTAAAAATATTCATATAACTCCCTATATAGATAAGATAGCATAGATGTTATCAAGTAAAGGTTAAAATCAAGAAAGATTTGTGGTGATGATCAATTAGAAAGTGAGGCATTTTACATGCAAAGTGTACGGGAATTTCATATTAAATGACTGTAAAAATCACATTTTGTATTTTTTTTCTCTTTTTAATCTTTCAGTACCACCAAATATATATGGTTCTGATGAACTTGGTCAACTTACAGTCATTGAAGGGAACCTCGTCAGTCTGTTATGTGAGTCAAGTGGCATTCCACCCCCAAATCTCATTTGGAAGAAGAAAGGTCAGTTTTCATCCTTTGACATTTATGAAATTAAATATAAATGAAATATTGATGAATTTATATTTATTTGACAAACCTGTCAAATTATCAACAAACTTTCTAGAGGTTTGCACACCAAAATACCAGACAGCATAATTAAATATTATATGTGCGACACTGGACAGCTTAAAATCTAGAATTCTGAGCCTGACTGCTGCCCAGAAAAAAATAATTTTTTTAATTTTAAAGCAGTGTCATCTGCTTTTTAGCTACTTGAATTCAAAAGTAAATAGAGAAGGATATAGAGTTTTCAGAAAATGTAAACAAAATGCTTTACATTTTTGCTTCGTATTGGCTTCCTCTGCAGGTTCCCCAGTGCTGGCCGATTCTGCAGGACGATTCAGAACTTTACCTGGAGGCAGACAGTTACAGATTTCAGGTGCTGAAAAATCCGATGCTGGGCTCTATACATGTGTGGCATCAAATGTCGCAGGAACTGCAAAGAAAGACTACAGTCTGCAAGTTTACGGCAAGTTATTGGTTAGCCAGGCTTCGGCACAATTTTCTTTAAATCTTTTCATCTTTCCCTTTTCCTCATAAGTTTAAGATACACTCAAAGTGGCATAATTATACTATACCTCTCATAAAACCCACAAATTTAAATTATGTTGGCATCATCAAGATAAGTTACTTATTTCTGGCTGTTATTTGTTCAGCAGCATTGTTGTCCTGTCTAGATCAGCTCGGTGTCGGCGGACACGTGAATGTGGCTGTAATGTGTTAGGGGCGGTATAGTGGACATGTGGGATGAGGAGGGGCAGCGTTGTACCATGGGGTATATTTATAATACGCAATAAAATATTTTAAATAACACTTACTATTAGATTTTAAAGTGTTTAAAATATGTAATTATCTCATTCAGTCTTTACCTGAGTTGTAATATGAGACAAAACTATGGCCCACATTTTACATAAACTTAAGCCCCGAGTAGATTCCATGACTAACTGAGGTCAGGTGGGTTGTATGTGTTAGGAATGAATGGCAGTAGAACACAGGACTACTAACACTGACTCCTTTTTCTTCTCATACATATATCTGTTGAAATTGGTCTAATTTTTATTCATAGATTCAGTATAAATTAGGTGACTTCAGCTGCAAAGTTAGAGAATAACTACTATCTGTAGCTTAAAAAGATCATGAGAAATTAATACAACAATGAAATGCCATAAAATTAGACAACCTAGAAGTGCATAAATTCTTCAAAACAGACAATCTTTGAAGAATGAATTATGAAAAAAATAGAAAATATGAATGGATGGATTACTAGTAAGGATATTGTATCATTAATCAAAAACCTCCCAACAAACAGACGTCTAGGACCATCTGGTGAATCCACCAGTGAATATTACTAAAGATTCAAAGATTTAATACCTATCCTTCTGAAACTCTTCAAAAACTTAAGCGGAGGGAATGTTTCCAAACTCATTTTACAAAGCCAGCATTACTTTGATACCAAAAACCATACAAGGATACTATAAAAAAGAGAAAATTATAGGCCAATATCCTTAATGAACATAGATGCAAAAATATTCAACAAAATATTTAGCAAACCAAATTCAACAACACATTAAAAGGATCATGCATGATGATCAAGTGAGATTTATTCCAGGGATGCCAGGATGGTTCAACATTTACAAAGCAGTCAGTGTGGTACACCATGTTAACAAAATGAAGAATAAATGCTATAACAAAATGAAGATTAAAAATCATTTCAATATATACAGGGAAAGCATTTGACAAAATTTAACATCCATTTATGATAAAAACTCTCAGCAAAGTAGGCATAGAGAGAGCGTACCTCAACATAATAAAGGCCATATATGACAGTTCCACAGCTGGTATCATACACAATAGTGAAAACTTGAAAGCCTTTCATCTAAGATCAGGAACAAGACAAGGATGCCCATTCTTCCACTTTTCACTCAGCATAGTATTAGAAGTTCTAGACACAGCAAGTAGGCAAGAAAAAGAACTAAAGGCGTTCAAATCGGAAATGAAGAAGTAAAACTCTCACTATGTGCAGATGACATGATATAATATATATAGAAAACCCTAAAGATTCCACCAAAAAAAAAAAAAACCTGTTAGAACTAATAAATGAGTGCAGCAAAGTTGCAGAATACGAAATCAATATACAGAAATCTGTGGCATTTCTATATATTAATAGTAAACTATCAGAAAGAGAAATTAAGGGAACAATCCCATTTACAGTAGCATCAAGAGAATAAAATACCCATGAATAAATTTAACCAGGAGTTGAAAAACCTGTTCACTGAAAACTGTTAGAAAAGCTGATAAAATAAATTGAAGAAGAAATAAATAAATGGAAATATATTTCAACTCATGGATTGTAAGAATTAATGTGTTAAAATGTTCATATTACCCAAAACAATCTACAGATTCAGTGCAATCCCTATTAAAATTCCAATGGTATTTTTCACAGAACTAGAATAAATAATTTTAAAACTTTTATGGAACCACAAAAGATCTTAAATCGCCAAAGAAATCTTAAAAAAGAAGAACAAAGTTGGAGGTATCCTGCTCCCTGATTTCAAACTATACTATAAATCTACACTAATCAAAACAGTAAGGCATTGGCATACAAGCAGATACACAATTTAATGGAATAGAATTTACAGCCCAGAAGTAAACCCACACATGTATATGAACGAAGTAATTTACAACAAAGGAGCCAAGAACATACAGTGATGAAATTGAAAGGACAGTTTCTTTAATAAATGGTGTTGGAAACCAGACAGCCACATGCAAAAAAAAAAAAAAAATTAACCTTGACTACTGTCTTACGCCATATACATTATTAACTCAAAATCAATCAAAGACTTGAATATAAGACCTGAAATACCAAAATCCTGGAAGAAAACATAGGCAGTAAGTTCCTTGACATTGCTCTCAGTGGCATTTTTGTGGATCCAGCTCTAAAGGCAAGGGAAACAAAAGCAAAGGTAAGCCAATGGGACTGTATCAAACTAAAACGCTTCTGTGCAGTGAAGGAAGCCATCATCAAATGAAAAGGCAGCCTACTGAGTGGAAGAAGATATTTGTAAGTCATACATTCAACAAGGAATTGATATCCAGAACATAAAAGAACTCGTACAATTCGACAGCAAACAAACCAACCAACCAACCTGATTAAACAATGGGCAGAGGATCTGAATAGACATTTTTCCAAAGATATGCAAATGGCTACCTGGCACATGAAAAGATGTTCAACATCACTAATTATTAGGGAAATGCAAATCAAAACCACAATATCACCTCGTAACAATTAGAAATAGCTATTATAAAAAAGTTCGAAACAATAAGAGTTGGAGACAATATGGGAATAAGGGAACCCTTATAATACTGTCGGTGGGGATGTAAATTGGTGCAGCCACTACTGAAAACGGTATGAAGATTCCTCAGAAAATTAAGAATAAAACTGCCATATGATCCAGCTATTCCAATTCTGATTATTTTTTCAAAGAAAGTTAAAACACGAATTGGAAAAGATATATATACCCCTCTGTTCACTATAGCATTTTTTACAATAGACAAGATATGGAAACAACTTAAGTATCTATCAATGGATGAATGGATAAAGATTGGGGTGTGTGTGTGTGTGTGTGTGTGTGTGTGTGTGTGTGTGTGTGTGATGGAATACTACTCAGTCATGAAAAAGAATGAAATTTTGCCGTTACTATATGGGTGGACCTTGAGGTTATTTTGCTAAGCGCAGTGAGTCAGATGGAGAAAGACAAATACTGTATTATTTCACTCATGTGAAATCTAAAAAAAAAAACAAAAGAAAAAGAAAACTAACTGAACAAAAGCAAACTCACAGACACAGAGAACAGATTGATAATTATCAGGGGGAAGTTGTGGGGGTGCGAAATGGGTGAACGGGGTCAATTGTATGGTGAAAGACAGTAACTAGACTTTTGGTGGTGATCTTTGGAGCGCATACAGATATCAAATTACAGTGTTGAACACCTGAAACTTATATGTCATATGCCAATTCTACCTCAATAAAAAATATTGTATTTTTCCCTTTTACCATGAGAGCTAAAAGTTCACAAAATCTAGACCATCCGCCCCTGCCAATAGACCTTTATTTAGACTTTTTAGGCCTAAATAGGTTCATGTGGCCACCTCAATGATCAGAGACAACTGGGAAATAGTCACAGCTCTTTTCAACTCCTATAGTAGAAGGTGGAGGGGAAAAAGGGATTGGTAATTGACATTGGGTTGTGAGTAGGCTACTATACCTATTTTAAAATTAATGCAACAAAGTTTTCTGCAAATGATGTTCAAATATTTGTAAAACTTTTCAAAAACAGGTGAAGTAGCAAACATGACGTTCTTTCCTTAGTGTGTTAATAGCTTTGTTTTAGGTGTGAACCCATTTAGAAGCACTGGAGAAGAATTCCACCTCTCAATATAGCAATGCCACATCTGTTAGTCTTAGGTCTTTCTTCGGCAGTTAATATTTTGACATCAAAAATGAATTTAACTTTGATAGAATTTTCTGTGCAAAACTGAAGAAAACATTTCCAATTTTGTTCTCTTTCTTTTTTTAAATGCAGTTCGACCAACCATATCCAACAGTGGCAGCCACCCTACTGAAATCATTGTGACTCAAGGGAAGAGTATTTCCTTGGAGTGTGAAGTGCAGGGTATTCCTCAACCAACAGTGACTTGGATGAAAGATGGCCGCCCCTTGACCAAGGGAAGGGGAATAGAGATATTGGATGAAGGTCACATCCTTCAGCTGAAGAATATTCATGTATCTGACACAGGCCGTTATGTGTGTGTGGCTGTAAATGTAGCAGGCATGACTGACAGAAAATACGACTTAAGTGTACATAGTAAGTGTAAATAAAAGCTCGATATGTCTGTTCATTGGCTGATATAATCTGTAGCATCCTGGACAGAAGATAAAGGCCTTCAGTGTTGAGTCTTTTATTTATAGTCTATTGTTTTCTGCACTCACACCACTTCTCTAGAACAATCTCATCACTAATCCTTCTGTGACTAACCTATCATTTCTTACCTTGCCGAAAGAAGCGTGTATTGAATATTATTTCAAGAAAGCACCATAGTGAAGTAGATAATTGTCTTCAAGAACTTCTCGTCAGGTTCTACCCCAATTACTATTTGATTCTGTGTTTTCCAAATCAGCTGTCTTGGCTAGTATAAACCTAGGTTCCTGAGAGCTTACTGACTCAGCATCAGTTGGTCATGAGTTATACTGGAGTCAGCTTTAATATTCTCATTAGTGAGTCATAAATGTGCATATGAATAAGCTAAACATTATGTTCTCAGGGACACCTATTTGTATGCATAGAATTTGAATTGAAATTTTTAAATCTATAAAAACAATGGTATATCTAATAGTCTTATAACTTAAATTTAGTCAAGACTCACACGAAATCCAGTTTTACTGTCCTCTGCTTTGCAGCCAATGTATGAGCCAAAGCTTTAAGGAATCTGAATGTAAAAGAGCAAAGGAGTCAATCTTAAGTATCTTTTGTTAGATTATTTTAATTTTTAGATTATAATTATTTGTTAAAAAATCCTGCCTATAAGAAGGTCATGAATCCATATTAGAGGTTTACCGAAAAGATGAATGATTCATAGAAAATCACTCACCACCATTAGAATAACAATATGTAAGTCATTTATTGCTATTAGTGGGGAAAAGGTGACATTTTTACTTTCAGGAATGTTACACCAAAAATATTACTATAAATAGTAAGATCAATGATGTGGATGTTTATTTTGCTTACTGTTAATTAGTATGTGGAAGTCTTATTAGTAACGATAAACAGTTTAGGATTTAGTACTTGATATATATTAACTACCCTCCTTTGCTTTTCTTACTTGTTTTGTTTTATCTTACAGCCCCTCCAAGCATCATGGGAAACCTTGGGACACCTGAAAATATCAGTGTGGTGGAGAAGAACTCAGTGTCCCTGATTTGTGAAGCTTCAGGAATTCCCTTACCTTCAATTGCCTGGCTTAAAGATGGGTGGCCCATCAGCCTTAGCAGTTCTGTGAGAATTCTCTCAGGTATAAGAAATTCTCCTAGTCTAATAATTGGGTTATCTTCATATGGCCACAATTTCTCCTTCATTTCTCATCTTTTCCTGTTTTATATTTCTTTTTGATTTGCTGCTTACTATAATACTAACTGATCTCATTAGGGGGAAAATATGCAGAAGGACATCAGAAGCTACATGAAAAGGGGAAGATCTCTAAATCATTTCTAGATCTTTTTAAATGGAATCTTGACAATGGCTTATTATTTAAGCCATGGTGACATCAGGGCATTCATACTACCATAAGTACCAACCAATTTGAAAAGTGAAAAATGAAAAGAAATGCTAAAATTGAGTCTAGAGTGATTCATCTTATATAATATACTTCCAAAACCAAATATTTCAACTGATTATGACTCTAATCTGAGTGAATTTTATATTTCCAGGATGGGATAGTTTACTATGAGTGAAGATTTCCTTATTATTGTAAAAGAGATATCAGCTTATTCTACATCTAATTATGCAGGAAATCTATTAGCTTGTCCTTTAATGGATGAGAGGGGTCTTGGGACATGCCACAGGAATCTGCACTTTGTCCCTTTTAATAATGACTGGAATACAACTAAGAAGACTCTTGCTAAGTTTATAGTTAATAAAAAGCTTAGATAATTAACAGAATAACTAATGTGTTGAATGAAGGCATCCAAATTTAAACACACCTCATGCTAGAACTTTTGAGTTAAACCTAACAAAATAAAAGTTAAATTAACTCCTGCATTTAAGTTCAAAAACCAATGATGAAAATTAGAGTGAGATATAGCTTCAGAATTCTTCATATGAAAAGATCTCTGAATTCTGTTATTCATTTATTATGCATTAACAGTGTAATGTGATTACCAAGCAAATAAGTGAAACATTTTGCCACATTAACAAAATGTATTTTTACCATTAAGAAAAGTAAGAGACCAATTGTACTACGGACTTAACTCACTCATTATGAAAACCTTTAAAAACAATTTTTTAAAGGAAAGTAACCATGATGGTAAATAATTACAAAATAATTTGTCTGAGTGTAATGAACCTGGAAAATAAACCTTATGTAACCTTATAGTTACATAGTGATAATTAAATTTAAATACTTGAAGAACTGTTGTGTAGGAAAGGAGTATGTTGGTTCTGTTTAGTTCCAGGGGTAGAAAGTAATGGGACTGATTTGGATCTGAATATAAACTATAGATAGATAGATAGATAGATAGATAGATAGATAGATAGATAGATAGATAGATAGATATCGATATAGATATCTATAGAGATAGATAGATATGTAAAAGTCAAGATGAGCTATTTTAAGAAGTAGTGAGCTCCCTGGCCCTAAATTTGTTCAGAGTTTAAATCCCTACGCTTGAAGGCTTTTCAGAAAAGATTCTTTCCCAGTGTTTGAATTAGATCTAAATATCCTAAGGTCTCTATGTTTCTTCAAGATCTCATTCTATAAATGATGGGAACTCAATGAAGAATGTACATTGCTATTAACCTCATTTATTGCCTATCATACTAGATTTATGCCCCATACAAGTTACTCAACTTTGCTAAATTCAGTTTCTTTGCTGGTAAAGTGAAGATATTAATAGAATTTACCTCTTAGGATTTTTGTAAGGATGAGATGAGTTAATGTACGTAAAGCAGTTAGCATAGTGCCTGCTTATATGTAGGCGTCCAATACATGTTTGTCATTACTGCCGTAGACAACCTGGGAAGAAGATTGTGGTCTCCACGGCCTGGGAGGCATCCCTGCACCCTCACTATGATGCTTTCATTTTCGTAGGACTCCCAGGCTGTGTTGGGTGTGGGAAATCATAGTCATGGCAAAGATTCTCTTACAGTTTGGTTACCCTAAAACCTGAACACATTATCTTCTCATCTTGAAATTATCTTCATGTTTCTTTTTTTACTTTTTTTTCTAATTTTCAATTGCTGAAAAAGTGGGAATTCATATTAAACATAGTAACTACATCAGAGCTCCCGGAAATCAAAAAGGCGAGATAGAGCAATGTGCTCTGGCTTATTATAGATAGACAGGAGTGGTCTTTTGGTTCTATTTTGTTTTGTTTTGCTTGACTAGCAGCTGGAGATCCCTGAGGGAGCACTGTAAAAATATTTCACCTTGTGATGCTGCCAATGGAGTCATCCAGTTTTACAGTCTGAACATGTGTATTGTGCAACAGATGAATGAGAATCAAATGAATGGCATATGACTTGCTTGGTCCATAGTCTGCTGCACACTTCTGTTTCATTAAGATTAGTCCTCCTGAGACTTTAAGTGCAGCCTTTCTGAAAGCAATACTTTGATGAAGTCTCTATTATTGTTATGAAGTTATATGCCAAGAAGAAATAACTGCTATAAAAATTTAATAGGTACAAGAACTGTCTCCGTATAAGTAACTGTCAGACCCTTTTTTGTTTTTCACTGGATTAAGTGAGAAGACCAGGAAACAGAGAAAAGAAAGATCATGAGACTTACGAGGTTGAGGTTTACAGAGCCAGCGGTGACTCATAAAAGTTAGATTATTTTCATATCTCTCAACTGGAATCGTATTATGGTTTCGCTAGTCT
This sequence comes from Eonycteris spelaea, assembly GCA_003508835.1. NCBI lineage: Eukaryota > Metazoa > Chordata > Mammalia > Chiroptera > Pteropodidae > Eonycteris > Eonycteris spelaea. The sequence goes on from PUFA01000037.1 coordinate 6,460,218, forward strand.
GAGTAGCAATGAGCGCTTGAATCTTTTCTTAATTACCATACGTCTTTGACATATTTAGATAATTTCTGTACTCAGTGTTGCTTTCATAAATTCAATTGGGGAATAAGCTTTGTTTGTTTATGTAAGGCACTACTAAGTTCGAGGATGGGAAAGTTGCTTATTGAAAAAGCTCAGTGACAGCTTATGTTTACAGACAGTAGGTGGACACTCCTGATGAATCCAGGTCCAGGTGGATATTTACATGAAAATTTCATGTTTAACCATTTTGGTCTTTTTTTTTTTTTTTTCAAATTCAGGGTACTAAGCAAAAATAACACCTGCCAGAAAATTATGATAAAATCTAAGAAATGTTGTACATTTTTACTTAGAGTCAGCTCCTCAGATGGTTTCGCGGACTCTCCCCAGGGCATCTCAGCGCCCCTGAAGGCTTTGTTTCAGTCTCCTCCGCCGGCTGCTCCCTCTTCCTTCGCCTTAAATGGAGTTTTCCTCCAAATTATACCCTCCAGCGTATCAGAGTTCCACTCTCAGTCTACATCCATTTATTGGATGAAGAATCTTCAGGCAAAACATTACATTTACATAGACGTTCAGAATATAAAAGAAACAAAAGCAGAGTTACACCATTGAATGAGGTGACCCTCCCCCCACATACACCCCTAAACTTTGATATAAATAATTCTAGGATTCCCTGAAACTCAATTGAAAACTGGTGGTCAGACATCCTGGTTTCATCCTTCCCTTAAATGTTGTTGTCACTTATATCTGGGTTGCTGACGTGGTCGTCTTTCTTACATTGCCAGTTCTGTGTTCCGTGGCAAATGGGGAACCTTTTTATAAATGTCCTATCACAGTTATCTTTTAAAGCACAAATCAGATCAAAACCTTTTTGTTTACACACTTCATATCTTTTAGTGCAACGGCCCACAACCTTTTTGTCATTGGGGACCAGTGCACCTATGAGAGTCTAAAGCCTAATGATGTGAGGTAGAGCTGAGGCAGTGATGCTAGCGCTGGGGAGTGGCTGCAAATAGAGATGTAGCTTCACTCACTTGCCCACCGCTTGCCTCCTGCTGTGTGGCCCAGTTCCTGACAGGCCATGGACCTGTACCAGTCCGCAGCCCAGCGGTTGGGGACCCCAGCTTTAGTGAACACAGTAAGGTCTAGATTCCTTAGCATCACATTCAGGGGCCCACAGAATCTGGCCATACTCCATCTATCCTCATCTGTGACCATTTTCTCCAACTGCTCTGTTTAAAGTACCACACTCACATCTACTTTCTACCTCTGTATCCTCTTCATATTCCATCTCAAATGTCACCCCTGTGAAACACTGTTTCTTGCTCGCTATCTCTTAACATTGTATTTAATTTTTTATTCATATACCCAGAAAATTCTTCTGAATTATCTATTCTGTTTCATAGAGGCTAAAAGTATGTGATTTATTTTTTAAAAAGCTTGACATAAATTCATTTAAAGGCCTTTGAAGCACATTGAGTAAATTTTACCTAAATTGAACACCACTTGGACAACTCATAAAGTTTCAGATTTCTTTTTGAGTCATCTGGTGTTTTTCTTCTCCAGGAGGTAGGACTCTGCGGTTGATACAGACCAGAATAGAAGATGCTGGCCAATATACTTGTATCGTAAGAAATGCAGCTGGTGAAGAAAGAAAAGTCTTTGGACTTTCAGTATTAGGTATTTATACAATTTGCATATCTAGAAAAATATCTGATTGGCTAACATACATTCTGGAATGAGAATTTAAATTAATCTACTGCTTGATCCCATGTTTATGTGTTCTTTGGCCCCTGGACTGTCACAGTTAATAAAAATTCAATGCTAGAATTATTTAGAGGCAAATAAATGAAATGCCATATCTTGTGAGTTCATAGTTGTTCAACAGTATTCTAAGGCTCTGGTAACTTACTTAATGCGAGTGCTTATTAGAGTTATAGTGGGAAAAATAAATGCCTAATAAATGTTCTTACTCACTGACTTGTTGACATTTTTATCCAGACTTTAAGATTTACATTACAACAAAATTCATTGTTTTTAAATTCATAACATATAACTTTACAATATATCTTAAAGTTAGAATCGATCAAAATAATATTATGACATTATTCTAGGAATCCAATAATGAGAATTTGGGGGTTTGCTTTAAGTTATAGCTTAATAAAAACATAAACTTAGATGCCTATAAAATTATTAAAAGTGTTACTTTTTCTTTTTTAGTACCACCTGGTGTTGTGGGTGAAAATACATTGGAAGATGTGAAGGTAAAAGAGAAACAGAGTATTACACTGACTTGTGAAGTGACAGGTAAGGGGCTCAGCTCTCGAACTTCTACTGTCCCCACTTAATAATGATTCATTCCCTCTGCTACGTATCCGAGTTGAGAAAACATCAAGCTGCTGTAATATGCATTTGAAATTGAATTTTAGTCCAGCATGTAGAAATGTGTGAAGAAGTCTCTTAGTTTCTATGGAGATTGAAAAAAAGAAATTTCCTCATAGAAGAGAGGGAAGGAGGAAGAGAGGGAGGGAGGGAAGGAGAGAAAGCCTCACACTGGCCTTTGCTATGAATTCAATAAATTACTGTATTTTTTTAAAAAAATTCTGCTTCTGTTTGTATGTATGGTTTTCCTGCCCTACCTCTTTCTTTTCCATTTCCTTCACTGTTGATTAAAGATTGTACCTTCCTTTCCTTTTCCTACTTTCTTAAATTTTATTTCAGAGACATAGGTAGGAGTTTTGATGAAAAGATGGCATTATTTCTAGTGAGGATTACCAAGAAACAAAATTGTTACCTTTTTTGTTAATATGTGTAATTTCTTCTTTTTTTTTTTATTTTTTAACATTTCAGCTTTCCTTCTATTGTTGACTTCTATTTTCATATCATTGTGGTCAGATAAAATAATTGGTATGATCTCAGTCATCTTAAATTTGCTAAGACTCGTTTTGTGGTCTAACATATGATCTAGCCTAAAAAATGTTCTATGTGCTCTTGAGAGGACTGAATATTCTGCTGTTGTTGGATGGAATGTTCTGTATAAATCTGTTACGTCTGTAGTGTTTTTTAAATCCTCTGTTTCGTTACTGATTCTCAGATTAGATGATCTATCCATTGTTGAGAGTGGAATATTAAAGTCTCCAACCGTTATAGTATTGCTGTTTATTTTTCCATTTAGTTCTGTTAGTATTTGCTTTAGTTAGGTGCTTCGATGTTGGGTGCATAAATATTTATAATTATCATATCTTCTTGATGGATTGACCTCTTTTCGTTATATAGTGACCTTCTTTTCTTTTTTGACCACTTTTTAGCTTAAAGTTTATGTTGTCTGACATAAGTGTAGCTACCCCTGTTTTCTATTACCATTTTCTTGAAATATCTTCATACTCTGTGTGTCTTTAAAGCTAAAGTGAGTTTCTTATAGGCAGCATATTGTTGTATCTTGGTTTTTTCATTCATTCTCTATCTTTTGATTGGAGATTTTAATTCATTTACATTTAAAGGATATGGATAGGTGAGGACTCATATTTATATGGATAGGCAAGGACTTACTTTTGCCATTTTGTTCATTGTTTCGTGATTATTTTATAGATCCTTTGTTCCTTGCTTCTCATCTTGCTCTTTTTTGGGTGTGATTTGATGACCTGGAAATTCACTGATTCTTTCTCCTGCTGGATCAAGTCTGCTACTGAAGCTCTCTTTTAAATTCTTCAGTTCAGTCATTGTTTTTTTCAGCTCTAGGATTTGTTCTGTTTTGTTTTGTTGATGGTTTCTATTTCTTTGTTGAAATTCTCATTTTGTTCATGTGTTGTTCTCCTAATTTTGTTGTCTGTACACTTCTTGAAGAGGGCTATTCTAGATTCTCTGTCAGACAGTTCATACATCTGTGTTGCTTTAGAGTCAGTTATTGAGCTTTATTAGTTTCCTTGACGGTGTCATGTTTACCTGGCTTTTTATGTTGGTATCTGTGTGTTTGAGTAAAGCGTCTCCTCTTTCAGACTTTATAGGTTCATTTCAACAGAGACAGTCCTTCAACAGTCAGCTCAGCTTGGTGTTCTAGACAGGTTAGCTCGTGGTGTCCTTGGACAGGTGGAGCGTTCTGTCAGCTTCTCTATTTGTGTAAACCACTGCCTGAGCTGTGAGGTCAGGGTGGAGTTGACATTGACCAGGAACAGTTAGACAGGACTGCTAGCTTTATTCCCTGCCCAAATGCAGCTGTAGAATAGGCTCCATGGTTGCCCGAATTTTCTGGTTAGGCTTCTTAGGCAGGACTGGGTGCTATACTCAGTATTTGGGCAGACTTGTGAATGTCCTTTCCTGCCTGGACGGGGCCATGAAACGCGTACCACAACCGGTACAGCTGAGTTTTCCAGTTTTACTATAATTTCATCCTAGCCCTCTTTCCTAACACAACTTGCTTTTATGGTTGTAAAATTAAATTTAAAAAAATTATTTGAGTAATTTAAAATTTGATATTTAACATAAGTCCCATGTTAAAATAAATATAAAAGACATTTTCCCTATAGGCTATAAATATTAGAGGAATGAGTACTATATATGTGTGTTTACCTATCTAAATATCTGTGCTGGAATTCTGATACAAACTCAAAATATCTGCTTGTTGAATTATTTAAAGGTTTTTCTTTTTTAACTTTCTCTCAAAAATAGAAAATATTCTTTTAAAATTTAATATGAATGAAAAGGTATTTTTGAGTAATAATTTTAATTAAAATGCTGCTCTGTTCTTTTTTAAGTGTATTTTACTATGGAAATATTTAATTGTAATAGTCTAAGGTATGATAAGATGAAAAAACTAATTTAGAATTCTTTTACTTATGTACGAAAACTAATCTTCATTTGAAAATTATTTATAATCTATGTGTGTTTTTAAAATTATAGCATGATCACTATTATAAATTAGGTTAAGTTTGCAAATTTATTTTGGAATGAGTGGTTACTGTATGTTTTCAGAAAGTGGAATGTTTAAAAAGGCAAATGAATGACATTCTTTCTTTCAGTTATCACTTGTAGACATGCGATTATGTTATAGCTCTCAGAAATGGCTTTTTGTTCTAGGGAATCCCATGCCAGTAATAACATGGCACAAAGATGGGCAGCTCCTCGAGAAGACGACACCCATCACATCATGTCTGGTGGCCGTTCTCTTCAGATTACCAATGCGCAGGTGTCTCACACTGGAAGATACACGTGCTTGGCTTCTAATACAGCTGGTGACAAGAGCAAAAGTTTCAGTCTCAACGTGCTGAGTAGGTATATTTGGAATATGTACTGCGTCCCAGGTACTATGTTTTATGCTGGAAACACAACAATGAACAAGATCGACATTAAATATGCAGTAGTAAAGGATACATGTATGACGGTCAAAGAGAAGCAGGTCGACAGCGAAAGAGGCTTAACCTGAGATATTTTATCCATTCTTTGTGGGACTCTGTCATCGTTGGTAATCGTCCATACTAAATCCTGTGTTTGGTAGCTATGATGAAGGAGAGCAGATGCAGAGAAGCCCACCACGGTTTTCTGCTTGCTGATGAGTGATAGTGAATGAACACAGTTTCCTGTAAGGTGGAAGGACTAGAACTAAACAAAACATCTTAAAATACTTCTATTTTAGAAGTGTGCGTCTCCTTGTCTTAAAGCACATCTTCTCTCCTTCCCGTCACCAACTCATGTAGCAGTACTGTAAGCAGAATATCTTCCACTGGGGGGAGCATCTACTTTAGATTTTATTTTTCTTCACATAGTATGCTGCTCCTCCCTCCTACTCATCTCATTTCTTTTACCTTCTAACTACCACTAATCCTGTAAGGTTCACTCTGAAATCCCTTTATAAAGGAGGCCTTCCTCGGTGAGTCCTCACACTACCCCTCAGATGGGATTAAACCCTATGCCTCCATATCCTGCATCAAAATTCCCATCATTGCCCTGTTTACATTGTGTTATGAGTCATTTTTATGTGAGATCTTCATTACCCTGCACATTTTTTGAGGTTCTCACCGCTTTAGTGTGGAATAAGAACACTAATCAGTTGTTTTCTGTAATTGACAGCGAATAGAATCACGCGGTAGAAATGCACAAATAAAGAAATTTCGAGATGTACTTTTTTGATTAAATTTTAAACCTTTTTTTAGTATCTCCTACAATTACTGGTGTGGATAGTGATGGCAGCCCTGAAGATGTCACCGTTATCCTTAACAGCCCCACATCTTTGGTCTGTGAAGCTTATTCATATCCTCCAGCTACCATCACCTGGTTTAAGGATGGAACTCCCTTAGAATCCAACCGAAATATTCGTATTCTTCCAGGTAAGTACTTTATTTCGGATGTCCGAACTGCATTTGTGCCACTTACTGTTGCTTATTTTTTAATAAAAAGTATTTATGTTGTTGGTCATGTTATGTTCTATTGACATTTTAATTTTTTAAATTATTCGTATATATCTTATAATCCAAGGTACCTGAAGTTATTTTTTAAAATACCAATAAAGTATCTAAATAAAAAGGCAAGTAAATAAATATCGTGATGTAATTAATTTCTAAATTATGTTATGTGGAATGCCAAAAAAAAAAAAAGGGTAGAAATTTATTTTTTGTTGAATTGAACCTTGAAAAAAAAATAGTATTTAGACTGAGTTTATTCATTACTCTTCAATACTGTGTGTACGAAAATAGAAAGAATTAAAAAGTGTGATCACAGGCTTTAAGAAATTTACAGTCTTATGTGGAAGAGACATAAAATGTATGAAAGTTAATTAACAACATGAATCCATGAATAATCATGGGTTATGAATAGTCATGGGTATGATTAACGTGGTAGTGACAAGTTATATAAGAATTCAAGAGAGGAATGGCCACTGTGGCCTGAGGTGGTTAGGAATTGCTTTATTCAAGTCAGAACTTGAACGAGACCTTAAAGAAAGTTGTATGATTTTGTTGGTCGGAAATGAGTTGGTTTGAAAAGACTTCCCATCCATCAGGATGACTCGTGCAGCAGAGGCGCAAAGTGAGAATGACTTCTCTATGTGCAAGTAATAACAATTAGATCCCTTACCTTTCAGCTGAATAGAGACATTGTGTGTGTGAGTGCGTGTGTGTGTGCGTGTGTGCGTGTGTGTAGCAGGGGTGGATAGGAGATAAAGCCAGGAAGGAACTTTGGACTCCTGTTTTGGATACCTGGGTTAAAGAGTTTTGACTTTATACTTCTGTCGATTGAAAACCATTACAAATTGTTAAGGAGAAGAGTACCATAATAAAAACTGTGTTTTAGGAAGACCAGTCTCTACTGATAGGCCGTGTGGATGAGAGGAGGAAGGTAACTAAGGCAGAAGACCCATTTATGAAGAGCGTAATAGGGACTCCAGCTAGAGTGTAGACATCATGGGAGGATCAGAATGAGCATGAGATAATCCTCACAAAGGACCACTGAGGACTTAGTGACTGTCCTCAGCCACCATGCTATGCCCATCTGTATTGTAGTTTGTCTTGAAGTGTCAAAGATCTATTAGAGAATTGGCATAGAGAAGAAGAAATATATTAATAGTAAGAACTGAAACCCTGGTACTTTGTGCGTACTCTGCTGCCACTGTGACTTCAGATTCTTTGGTGTTCCATGATTTTTCAGGAGGTAGGACTCTGCAGATCCTAAATGCACAGGAGGACGATGCTGGAAGATACTCTTGTGTAGCCACTAATGAGGCGGGGGAAATGATAAAGCATTATGAAGTGAAGGTCTACAGTAAGTTCTGAAAGAACACTATGTTTCATATTTTCCCTAAGTTGTCTAACATTTTTAATCATGTTTTTTATTATGGGTTCATAATTATTTATATTCATTATTAAGGTTGGTTGTTTATGCAGCTTGCTTCATTAAGATGGATAGTGAATTAAGTATTGTGCCCATGACCTCAACTGTTTAAAGATGCAAAGAACCCACTCAATCTTCCCACTGACCTTTGGAGAACTTGTCAGCGGCACTTCCTTAAGTTTCTCTATCTTTTCTTCTATTTAACCCAGAGAATTACCCTCTGGGCTAAGTTATAGTACTTTCATGCACAAAACTGTTATTTAAATACATATACTCTAATCAGCAGCCTAGAATAAGTTCATCAATGACTTTGGGCTGATCTACTGTGCATTGACCTATAAATAAAAAGCAAAGCTAATACTACTATTCATAGTGCCTACATTTCAGGATTTTGTTTTTATTTGTTTTCTCGTTTAAAAAGAAAGAGTATCTTTCTGATTGTATTTTTTTAAACCAATCCCTTTAATGACCTGTACGTTGCATTTTTTTTTATGTCAAACTCAGACTCTGTCTGGAGATCTGATACAAATGAAACTGTTCTGTGAAGGACATTAGTCTCATCGGCAGGATTATAACGATGAAGGGAGAATGATATTTTCCTTCACATTCTTTATCTAAATACTAGCCTTTCATAAGATGCTAACTTTAGTCCTAGATGAGAAGGGAGCATTAGAAAATCCCTCAGTTATTCCCTCGTTTCTTGTTAAGTGATCCTCAGTGTGATTTCCTTGGTATTCCACGTATTGAAAAGAACCAATGTGTAATTCTTGAATATATGTTTTTCCGCAGTTCCACCCATAATCAATAAAGGGGACCTTCTGGGGCCAGGTCTTTCCCCTAAAGAAGTGAAGATCAAAGTAAACACCACCCTGACCTTGGAATGCGAAGCTTATGCAATTCCTTCTGCCTCTCTCAGCTGGTACAAGGATGGACAGGCCAGTCACGAGATTTTTCATTTGCCAATGGTTTCTTAAAGACTAAAATGGTCTATTAAATAATAGTAATAATAATAATAATAATAATCAAACACAAGTAACTCAGGGAATCAATGTGACCTTAAAACAAGTACAACCCCATACTCAGAATATAAAACTATAAAAAATCTTGAACCATATTCAACAATATTGGTATTATTCCATCAGTGAAAAGTTTGAAGGGTTATCTTTTGTACATTAGAAGCTGTCTATGAAAGCCAGCCACCTTGCCACTGGGAAATGTTTTTTGTGTTTTGTGGTTTTGCAGAGTAGGTAAACTTTGTGGAGAAGAAACACAAAAACAATGCTAAACCAGATTATTATGGCAGGCATAACATGGGTACTGAGTTTAATCAGAACGTTCTCCAAACACCTTTAACTCTTTTACAAAAGGTTACATGATGAAGGGGAAATGCTAAATGTGATGATTAAATAAATGCCCAATACAATTAACTAGGGGCAGTGAGAAACTTTAAATAAGAGGCACATCTGTCCGTTCTCATTTCTCATTCAACTTGTTTTCCTCCACGTAGGTTTTAAAGAATTGTGCTGGTGTTCTAGACCAAAATAGATTTTTTCTCAGCTGCTGTTAACACTGTGTTTAATACAGATGTGACATAGCTAAGCCTCTCTTTGTCCTGTTTTACACATAATCAGCCAAACGGTCAGTTAAATCCAGTTGTAGAACTTCAATTCTGAGTCATGATTTAAGATGCAGAAAGATATGACTTTATTTTTTCAGATCACAGATGGATTTTGCAATACTGGCAGCTAGGAAAAAATCATCTCTTATAAAATAAGCAAGTTTCATCTGGAAGCCATTGCAAAGGAAAAATATGGAACTCCCACCATGTTCTGTTTACAGTTTCTTTTCTGACTACAAGCACACTTCATGGTACAATATCAAACCACTCTGAGTTTGCTTGGAAACAAATAGTTCTTTCTCCTTTGAAATCTTATTCTAATTTTATCTAAAGCCTTTTCATTCATTGTAGTTATTACACATGCACACACACACACACACACACATTGGATAATGACTAAATTTGCACTAGAAATGAGGCAGTTTGGGGTTTTTAAATTTCATAATAAATAGAAGTTAAATTACAGTTCAAATTCAAACTTTGAAATTGACCCAATTGTGATACTTTAAGCTGCTAAATATTTTAGGATTTTGGATTGGTCCCCTAGAATGTGTACAAAAAATACTGGTTTCTGTTTATTTTCCATATCCTTTCTTCTGTTATTTCATTTTTCAGATAAGCAACACTATTTGAGCAAAAAAGTTTTTGAGGAACATCACCACCAAGAATATTGGCAGTGTTAGTAACAATAAGTTTTGATAGACTCTTTGAGCTTTCTTTGTTCGTGCTCTGAAGTTTTTCTCTTTGCATAGAAATTTTAAATCGTGCTATTTTTATATGTGATGTAATACAATAATGATCCATTGCATCCAAAATTATTTTCCAAGCATACTATACTATTGGACAGGCACTGTTTTAGATGGGGAAGATACAGATTTAAAGGACACAGAGACAGATCTCTGTTCATATGAAGCTTGGGAGACAAAAGCTAAACTTACAAACCTGTAAAACATGACCTGTGCCAGCAGGGGGAGATGTTATGGAGGAAAGTCAGTCAGGATAAGAAAAGTGGGTGGGGGGAGTGTGATCTCTTATTTATAAAGGGAAGGCTGTGCTGATAAGTCGATATTTGAGCAGAAACCAAGAAAGTGAAGGAAACAGAAATAAGATATCTGATATATGTTAAAGTAGAATTTCAAGGCAAAGACCCTAAGATATTTTGGCTGAAATGTAGTGATTCATATGAACACAAAAGAAGATGTGAGTGGAAGGCCTTTATTCTGGTGGGAAACCACTGGAAACTTTCAATACAAAGTGTTATATCTGACTTAAGGTTTTAAAAGGGTCTCTTGCTTCTGTATTGGGAGAAGAAATAGGGAGTTCTGATTTGAATAATTGCAGTGGCCGAAGAGAGATGGCAGTTGCCTGGATGAAAGTGGTAAGCAAGATGTGAGGGAAAGACATGAGTCCAGGATTTTGCACGAGATCACTAGGAGAGTGAAAAAAAAAAGGTCCAAAGATTAAGCCGGAAGCACTTCTACATTTAGAGGTTGTGGGGCAGAGAATGAAGTGTCCCAACAGATAAGGGAAAAAGGTATATCAAAATGAAAACAAATTAAACCGTGTTAAATGTCATTGAGAATTGACCAGTAAATTTAACAACATAGGTGTCATTCGTGACCTTGACAGAATCATTCTGATCAGTAGAGACGGTAAAAGTCTGATCGGAGCAGATTCAATAAAAGATGGAAGGTAATGGAGACAGCAAATGTAGAAAACCTTTTTAAGTCATTTGGCTTTTAAGTAGAAAATGTGGAAGTCGGCTGCAGTCTAAAGAGTTTTCTTTTAGTGGGGGAAGTTGTTCAATGCTGTATGCAGATTCAAATAATCTGATGGGAAAGAAGAAATTGCTGATGATGTCAGTAAGAGCAGACAAGTTGCTGGAGGGATGTCTGCGATTAGACCAGGGGATGCTTGGCATGGACAGAGTCTGGTATTAACCAGGGGTAGGGTTTTGCAGGGGAGTAAAATAAGAGAAAGGGGCAAAGGAGTCGAGTGTTTATGCAAGGAGGGATTGCCATACTAGATCTCCTTTGGGTCAGGAAGAGGGTAAAAGGCAGTGACAATATTGCAAGGTCGGGGATCGTGAGTCCTCTCATGGGGTCAAAAAATTATTGAGGTTGAGATCCTAGAGACATTGACTTCGAAAGTTAAGAGGTGGCAGTCAGAGTGAGAAGTTGAAACTGAGATTACGAAGTAGTGTAGTTATTGGTAATTATAAAATCTAGGTATGATTCACCTATCGAGTGACTAAGAGGGTTGGGGGCAAAAAAAATAGAGGAGAGATGGTTGAGGAGCCAAGAGCACACAGCATTGGATGATTGCCTTTGTAGGCATTGAAATCATAAAGAATTATAAGGAAAGTATCATTCTAAGGAATGGCATTGAGCTAAGAGCTAAAATAAGAAGAAATTTAGTGTAAATGGAAATGTGTAGGAGATGAGAAATATCCTTTTAAGTGTAGGTAATATTGTTAATAAAACATCATAATGTAAGTATCTGTAAGTTAATGTTCCATTAAGTATAATAATACTTTCAATAAAACATTATATTGTAAATATATCTAGGTTAAGATTTCCCATTTATGAAGTATTGATGTTTCTGAATAAGCTGATTTTTAGATTAAATCAGACTATGTTAATGTACTCAATCTTTCATTAAAAACTCTAGCATTTTTTACAAAATCATGATAAAAAATTATGTTTTTGAAATACAGTGTGGCATCGGCTAAAAATATTTTTTTCCAAAAATGGATAAATGGGAATGGTACCTAAGAACTTTTTTTTAATCATAAAATATATATAAATGTACCATCCAGAAAGACCTGGCAGAGATGTAAACTATTTGAGCTATAAATTTTAATAACTAAAAACATGATCACTCAAAAACAACCTGTTTAATCAAATTCAGTAGATTAAATTATTGTTGTCTTGAGTATTTCACATAAAATTTTATTTTCATTAAGAAATCATAAAAAAGTATCAACTGCATGATCTCTTCAAGGATTTATAAGAGTACTGAATGCTTAAATTATTATAATTGAATCACAGCCTCTTAAATCAGATGATCATGTTAATATTGCTGCAAATGGACACACACTTCAAATAAAGGAGGCTCAAATATCAGACACTGGAAGATATACTTGTGTGGCATCTAATATTGCAGGTGAAGATGAGCTGGATTTTGATGTGAATATACAAGGTAATACTAATTTACTTACAGTATATCACTTAACTTATATGTCAAAGCAAGTTGAAAAGATTTGACTTGTTTTATTGTAAGTAGTTTTTTTCTGTTGACAATAATATGAATTATAGAAAACTTGGATTTGAGACATTAACAAAGAAAATAATTCTATTATTTAGGATTACTTTTATTATTTTTATGTGTTTCCTTTTGATATTTTTCCTTCTGATATATTTTCGCAAGTGTATATGTATTTACAATTAGGACTATAATACACACTCTCTCTTAGCTCCATCAATATTATATCATGAATTTTTTTTTAAATAACATTTACATGGAAAGCAAAAAGATAAAGTACAGAATTTAAAGTAGTCAGACTTGGAATAAAATGGTAATTTAAGCTGCTACAAGCTTTGTGACTTTGTCAAGTTACCTAAATATTTTAAACCCATTTCCTTGCTTTTAAAATTAATGCTCGTAGAATTATAGTATTAAGTATGAAAAATTTTGTAAAACTCTTAGAAAAATGCTGAAGAAATGATACCTGCTATTAACTGTTATTGATATTGTTACTCTCAACATCATTTTTTTCAAGTTATTTTAATTTGTGTTGTGAAATATGTTATACACGTGAAGATATATAAAATATAAGCATACAGTTAATAGAATATATGAAATTAACGACTGCATACACCGGTTTAAGAAATTGACATCACAAGACTGTTACTAAGGTTGATCCTCCCTGTTCACGCCGCCCTTCATGCCTCACCGAGATGATCACTTTCCTGAAATACCTGTAAATCACAGCCATGGAGGTGTCGCCGATTTTCAACATCATTTGTGACAACTATACCTGTTTCATCAGTGGAATATCCAAGTATCTGTGTAACCAGACTCCTATTGTTGAACATCTGGATTGTTTCCTAGTTTTCACTGAACATTTTTATTCATCAAACTTTTGTACATCTTTAATTTTTCATAAGTTTCTAATAGTGGAAATTTTAGGTCACGTGTTGTACACCTTTTAATGCTTTTGATGTCCAGACAAATTGCCTCCTAGAAAGTTCATACGTGTCCCCCAGAAAAGTTCGAGAATGTCCTATTATTTTTGTTCGTGGACTTATTTTAATTTCAATTGTGTAACTTTAACTTCTTAGATTATTGCAAATGCTCTCAATCGAGCCATTATTTTTTAGTGATTCCTCAAAAAGCACTTTTCCGGCTATGATTATATTCCTTAGCCATGATTACTTTAGTGGGTCCTTCCTGAGAACAGGCCCCTTTATCTTCTAAGTGCCAGAGCCTTTTTACTGGAAGGGAGAGCGTCTGGGCCCCATATTTATTGTTCTTACACATGAGAACCAGCTCCAACATCTGCTTTTTTTGGCTAACAGTAGGATTGGTAGGTGTATAAATACTTGAAAATATTTTCACATTGTCTCATTTACTACATTTACAAATCACTCTGGTGAGAACATAGCCAAGATCTTTGTTTAATGGATTGACAGTGGCATTCATATGTGTCCAAAATTCCTTGTCTTTCCTCCATAGTTCCTCCCAGTTTTCAGAAACTCTGGGAAATAGGAAACATGCTGGATACTGGCAGGAGTGGCGAAGCCAAGGATGTGATCATCAACAATCCCATTTCTCTTCACTGTGAGACAAGTGCTGCTCCCCCTCCCACGCTGACGTGGTACAAAGATGGCCGTCCTCTGACCTCGAGCGATAGGGTGTTGATTTTACCAGGTAAAGACTTCTATGACTCGGGCAAAGATCTGAATCTCTGCCAAATGTGTTTCCTCTCCTTTATTAGACCAGTTAAATTGATCAACTTTCTGGCCATGTAATTTAACTGGCACAGGCTACTGAAAGCCACTGGTATCCATGTAGCTTCAAGCTAGGAGAATCGAAGTTAATCGAATCAAATTTGACACAGCATAGAATGCCTTGGTTAATTTTCAAGTCTACTACAGGATCATTCTATCAACTGAAGAAAGTCCCTTTGCTTCCTTGTGTCTCTGTTTTTCTAATAGTGTAATGAAATAATCAGTTTGACTTCTACACATTATTAATGATAAATTTTAAAATGTATTTGTAAGTAGTTGCTACTCAGTTTGTTAAATATGTTTTATCACAAATCAATAGTAAGTACTATTAGTTTTAAATATTTTAGTTATTACATGGTTTATTGCTGGAAAAGGAGATGTTTAAATTGTAAATAATACTATTTTCAAAATATTCAAATAGGCTTATAAAGATTTATCAGATTGTACACTTAAGGTCGTGCATTCTGCCGCTTATAAATTTAATCTAAATAAAAGAATATCTTGAGAAAAGGAGAGGAGACTAAATAGAAATGACAGCTAAATGTAATATGCAATTGTAAATTGGATCTGAGTTTGGGAAAAAATAGCTATGAAAGGCAATACTATAATAATAAGGAAATGTCGGTATGGACTATGGATTCAGTAGTTTGTATTGATTTTAAATTTTCCGATTTTGATCATTATGCTATAGTTATATAAGGGATTATTCTTGTTTTTATAAAATACAGATTTATGAGTATTTAGGGATATAGGTACACAGTCTGCAACTTATTCACAAATGTCTCATAAAAGATTATGTATATTATATATGTGTATATATAAAATAGATCATGCACTGTGGTAGACAAAGGCAAAACAAATGGAATGAAATATAAAGAATTGATAAGCATATGTAAAAAATTTTTATAGAATTATTACAACTTTTCTCTAAGTTTGAAATTACACAAGCTTGAAAAGTTAAAATACACAGTTATTCTTTCAAGAATGTATGCATAATGGTATACGTTATGCCTTTTATATCCTTGCCTTTATTTTCTCAAACCACTACTTGCATCAAAATGTGTATAAACTTTTTTTCCTGTGTTCAAAACTGTAAAAGCAAGAATAACTACGTAGTGACATTTCTCATGGAACATGATGAGGGGCAATAATACGTGTTTCTTATAAAACCAGCATGTAAGATTAAAACTGAACCATTGGATGAAGTAAGAACCTTGAAAGAAAACATAAGGAAGTCATTAGATCTGAAAAGTTGTATCTCTGTTTATGACCATGTTCGCTGTAAGATTTATAGAGTTAAACATTATTGGGATATGTTTTCAGGAGGGCGAGTATTGCAGATTCCCAGGGCTAAAGTAGAAGATGCTGGGAGATACACATGTGTGGCTGTGAATGAGGCTGGAGAAGATTCCCTTCAGTATGACGTCCGCGTGCTCTGTGAGTTTGTTTGCTTTTGTCTATTATGCATTCTTTCACTGAACAATATTATTGAGGAACTGATGTGTGCAAGATGTTGCTCTGAGCATCTTAAAGACTATCAAGATAATCAGAAACTGATAGTTCTCCCAAGGAGTTCATTGTCATACAAATTGAGAGCACATTAGTTAGGACTCCTGAAGTATCAAGTATCAAACTGGCTTACACCAAAAGAGACAGAGAGAGACAGACAGAGAGAGAGACAGAGAGAGAGAAAATACATTCATTCATGAACCTGATAGTTCAAAAGAGGTAGAGGTACTTTTAAAGGAAACGAGAGGTGATGTTCCTAGAAGCAGAAACAAATAGATGTTCCCATTAGAAGAGGTCAAGCTAGAAAAGCAGCAGTGGGAATATATGAGAAGCAGTCGGTGTGGAAGATTTTATAGAGGAAGAGATTAAGTGATAGGAAGTATTGGGCACTTGTCTCAGAATATAAATGACTCTGAGATTTTTATCCTGGGTGATTAAGAAAATGGTAGCAAGATTAATAAAAACAGAAGACCTAGAAAAACAATATGATTCGGGAAGAAGGAAGTCAGTTTCATTTTGGACATGTTGAATTTGGCATGTTTTCAAAACACTTAGGTAAAATACTACATTGGCCGTCGTAAGGAAATAAGGAACTACATACAGCACGGGAGAGAACTGAACAAAGAGTATTGATTTGAGAGTTATTCACAAATCAGCAATATTCAAAGACTTGAGATTTCCAACAGAAAAGGTTACAGATAGAGTAGGAGAAGATCAAAAGATGATCATGTACAAGTAGGAGACAGGAAAAGGAAAACTGAGTTAGAGGAGAAACAATCTGAGTTAATGAAAATCAGTAAACTACCATGTCACAGAATCCAAGGCATAGTAAAGGTTATCTATAAGTGGGTTTAGTATCGAATGCTAAAACAAGTTTAAGAAAATAAAAGTGGAAAAAGGCCCCTGGCTTTGAAACTAAGAGTTCATTGGTGAAATTCAAATAATCAATTTAGATAGTATGGTGTGGTACAAAGGCACAAAACAAAAGGATAAATAGTAAGCAAGTAATCAGAAAGGAAAGGAAATAAATGTGGAGTACCCTTAAGACATTTTGCAGAGAAAGGAAGATGTGGAATAGAGTTTTAGGATAAGCAGCTTGCTTGAAAAACTTGTTTAAGAGAGATTGGAGCTTGCTTATGGACCAAAGAAAATGATTCAAGAGAAAGGGACGAATTAAAGTGTGTGTGCGCGCGCGTGTGTGAGAGAGAGAGAGAGAGAGCGTGTGCACGTGTGTGTGTGTGTGTGTGTGTGTGTGTGTTGTGTGTGTGTGTAGGGAGTAGAGATTAATGGAGCAAGGTTCTAGAACAGGTAAAACAGGTGAAAAATGCAGTCAGGAACCAAAGGGGTAAATTGGCCTTTCCTGGTAATGGATTGCCATTCATTGGAATGTTAAGAAGGGGAATATGAGGATGCGTATTAAATGTATTTAGTCCTTTCCTTAAGTGTGAGAATAAAGGAAACAGTGGCAGGGAGGTATTTGGACCTGTGAGAAGTAGAGAATGTTAGCAGTTGTCACTATGGAGGATGTGATAGACAGTCAGGCATTGAAGTTGGAATTGTTTGGCTCAGGCATTCCTTTCTGCAGCCAGCCTCAGTAACCTGGGACAGAGGTAGAAAATATAGAAGATGTGGCCTAAGGTTGGGGATGAGGGTGAGGGAGCCTATGAGGATGTGCCACAGAGTACACAGTGTGGATGCACTTGGGGGCTCGAGAGCATAAAATTTTCAATGAGACAGACCATCACTGAAGTCACCCACTGTGAGGTCTGGGCAGGGCAAGAGAAAAAAATGAGCATGGAGGGAAGCTGAAAGACTGATTATAAGGCGGGAAGAGAAGAGCTAGAGTTTTCAGTGCAAGCAAAGAGCAGCTTATGACAGAAGCCCAAAAAAAGAGGTAAAAACGGAAAAACACAAGTTCAAAACACATTTATTTGACAAATATCTATTGATCACCCACTATGTGCCAGGCACTGTGCTAGGCACTGTGGATATAGCAGTGAATATGGTAGACATCAGTCCTTCTTCAGGAAGCTTATACATCTGCAGAGGGAAGAGGTGTTATTGCTGAATGGTCCAATGTATGACTGTCTGTGGCTGGCCGAAGTGGAGTGTAGGTAAAACTAATCAGGATGGGATGAGTCATCAACATAGATGTTAAAGTCTACAAGATAGTGATAAGGAAAAAGAAAAGGGATGAAAAGACAATTAAAATTAGTGCTAGCATAATTAAGAACCACAAAGGTGTATCATAGACCACCTAGTTGAATATGACCTTAGTTTGGAAAGAGTTAGTTTAGGACAGAGTGGAAGGGTCTGATAAAGAAACAAGTTAGTGTGGTTTG
Source organism: Eonycteris spelaea (assembly GCA_003508835.1). NCBI lineage: Eukaryota > Metazoa > Chordata > Mammalia > Chiroptera > Pteropodidae > Eonycteris > Eonycteris spelaea. The sequence goes on from PUFA01000037.1 coordinate 6,478,532, forward strand.
GAAGGACTGCGATTCTGTTAAATCGAAATGGAATTGAGGGACTGGGTAGTCAAGGGGAGCTGTTCATGCCTTCAGGCAGTTATTCTTAATTGGAGGAAGTTGCAAAGCATGCTGGAGGTGAGATTAGAGAAGTGGAACAAAGCGAGAAAAATGAACTGGCTAAATTAGAGGGGTTTCACAAGGTTTGATGCTCACCTTTTAGGTACCACTGAGAACAGTTCTAAGTGGCGTAACCCAGCAGGTAGGGTGTGGCAGGTGGACAGGTCAGACCTTGGACTTGCAGTGGACCTCTTGGCATCTCCAATGGTATGGCTGACTCCAGGCCAAAGTTGAAGAAAACATAGACTCTTTGAGTCTCAACATTTCATTTGATTAGTTTTCATGGTTTGGGGCTAGTGATAGCCTCATTTAATCTGAAATTCAAGTTTATTATTTGCTAATCAGTTCGAATTATATATTTTATGTTACGGGAAGTATAGTAAAAATTACATAACTTTAAATGTGAAAACATGCATTCAAAATAATATTGAAATTCTATCATTGCCTTGTAGCCTTGATTATTTTCTTTACAGACTTTCAGTTTAGTTTTTAAGACATAAATACCACAAGACTTCATCTACATTAAACATACAGTCTTTACCAATTGCTAAAGCTATAGTACATTTTAAGAGAGTGATACATAAAATAAGCTTTCAAAACAAAACACAGATTATCTACTGTGAAAAAGAATTTCTGCATTTGCAAAAGCAGCCAACACACGTGTTCCTAGTTTATGTAGCATTTCCGTGTTTAAAAACTCTATGGGTAATATGCGATGTTTCATGGCTAACTAGTCTAACATAAAGTAGACGTGAACCTGGATTCTACGGGGTATTTTAAATGAGGATAAATATACATAGGAAAATCTAGAGCATGAATTCTCAAACCAGCATTCATGAGGATTACCATGAGACCTCGTTAAAACACGAAATTCCCAGCCCCTTTTAGGGATGCCAATTGAAGAGGTCCAAGGTGACCCCCCAAATTTCCATTACCAACCAAGCTCAGAGAGGACGCCGATGCTGCTACCACTGATACTGGAGCTGGGGAAACACACTTTGAGTAGGTCAGACAGTTCCCTTCTGTGACCAGATTTGGACACTTTAAATACACTGTAAGGATGTAATGTGTCTGTCTTGTCTAGATAACTAAATAGGCTTAACTATTAGTTTGTGCAGGTGCTTGAGACCCAGAGGGCACAGCGAAGGGGCTGAGAGAGACAGCAGGACAAGACAAATTGAGGAAGAATTGGGATTGACCTAAACGGGGACGAAATTGTGCAAGAGATTAGTCCAGGGCAGGTGAAGAGAAGGAATAGAGTACATCCAAATCCGTGTAATTTTTATTATAACTATAATCGATTACTGTATAATGTTACTTGAGGATCATGGTGTCTTCTTCACATTTTGCTCTTTTATTATCCAATACTTTTTATAGTCACCAGAAAACTAGAATAATATAGAAAAGACCTTGTTTCCTGTCATTATCTCTTTGTTGCAATCACTCATCAGTGCCACCAATTATCAAGGGAGCAGATGTCGCTGTCCCTGCAGAGGTCACCGTGCTGGTGAACAAGAGCGTACTGATGGAGTGTGCATCCAGCGGCAGCCCGCGCCGAGGAACTCCTGGCAGAAGGATGGGCAGCCCCTGACGGAAGATGAGCATCATCAACTCCTGTCTAGCGGCAGAATTCTGCAGGTAACAGTAAAAAAATCTGATTTTAAAATAGCTGTTCAACCTTGTATTTCGTAACTGTCTTTTTGACTTTAAAAATAATTTTATCGGTTGATGAATATTATATTTTTAGAAATAATCATAAAGAGGATATAAAATTTTATGAAATTCTTCTTCCTTTTCTTATTCCCACTATCAGAGGTGACCACTATTAACAGTTCTTTGTGAATTTTCCAGAAATTGTCTCTACATTCAAAATACACATATACACACATATATATACACACACATATCTACACACATCATATACACATACACACATATACACACATACACACATACATACACATACAGACAGACACATACACACACACCTCAGTTTACTACAGTGTGGCCTTTGTGATAACAACCACATTATTGGCAAATTATTAGAATCATTTTTGTTCCATACTTCTGATGGTAAAATTCCAGGTGGTATAAGGTTCCTTGTAGATTAAAATTTGTCCTCTATTAGCAAAGAATTGATAATAACATGATAATAAGGGAAACGATATGATATCCTGAATCGTTCACTAATGGGCATGTCTATGTATTTTTTTTCGAGTATCTTAAAAGGAAATTAGGCACTTACAGAAATAATACCAACTCTTTTGTTAGGATACAACTTAATTTTTGAACATAGAAATGATGTTCTGTGGGCCCAAGAATCTAAGCATAACTATCCATGTATCCAACATAGGATGTTTCTCATGGAGTTCATTATTTTTTAAAAAAAGAATCAGGTTCACTGCCTATAAATAACCTTGAATTCTCAATATCTTCTAAACATCCTGATTACTTCTATTTGATGATCATACAGTCTCTACCAAAATACTTAAACGTTTCTGTGTCTAGGGCCTAAAGATACATGGATGGATAGAAATTTCTGCATAATAAAATAAACTATAACTGTTCTAATAGCTAACTATTGCTACGTAAAACAAGCCACTCCAAAAGCAACAACTTAAAACAATAAGCATTTGTCTAGCTCACAAGTCTTCCGGTGGGCTGGAGGATTCTCCTGGTCTCAGCTAGACCCACCCAAGTGTCTGCATGCCCTGGAATGGATAAGTGGCTCTGCTGATCTTGGTTGGGCTCTTGCACAGATCTGGGGCCTCAGTTGCAATAACGGGGCTGATTCTTCCCCCACGTGATCTCACCCTCCAACAGGTTAGTCCTGGCTTCCTTGTGTGGTGGTGACAGGGTTCCAAAAGAGTGAGGAAAAGTGACAGTGACTTTTCAGGCCTAGGTTTGAAATGGCACACTATCCTTCCATCACACTCTGTGGGTAAAGCCAGGCACAAGGCCAACACAAATTCCACACCTTAACTCCACCTCTTTGACGGGAAGAACTTCAAAGTCACATTGCCAGGGAAGCAGACAGGGAAATGGGAGAATAATTTGGGACACTTTGTAGCCAGTAGACGACAGGTATGTATAAAACTGCCTCGTCTATTGCAAACCTTTATAACTATTTCTTTGACCTAATAAAAGACAACAACCAGTACCTCCATGTACAGGAGTATTTTTCTTATGTTCATTTGGTATCAACTCGAAAGAATATGTATTGTTTATCCTCAAAATTATGACAACTTGCTTTATAAAAAAAATTCAGTTGGAACGTCTTCATTTTTTCCCCTTAGATTCAAAATACTCAAATAGCCGACGTCGGCAGGTATGTGTTGCGTTGCTGAGAACACAGCTGGGAGCGCCAAAAAGTACTTCAACCTCAATGTGCACGGTGAGAGCTCAGTTCCAGGAACGTCTGTCAGGCTGCGCCTGACAACGCAGGAAAACTGTGTTTTCACTTACATAGGCTTATTGTGTGTCTCCTAACCTGAACAGCGTGTGGCGCCCATTGACACCACCCCCTCCCTCCTCTCGCCCTCCACAGCTGGTGGGATTTCTACCGTACAAAGTACAAAGGGAGCCTGTTGGGATATTATTTCAGTCCCTCAGGAGGAAGTAGTTCCTTCTAAAAATTTGAGAGTCGAAAAATCAAAATTTGAAATCACAAAGATTGCACGTTTTGATGACGTTAGAACTACGTATAGACCTTTTACTCTGAAAAGTTAATCCACGAGTCCTGATTGAAACCATTGCCTGTCATCGACGGTCAGATTCATTTTGAGCTACATCCTGTAGGACCTAATTTATTCCCTGGAGAAGAAGTCATTTTGGGGGCGTTAAATAATTCCTGAAATCATCAGCACACCTAATTCATTCATCGGACTTTAAGTTTTCAATATTTGCTAGTCACTCCATAAATACTAATTTTTTGCTAAAAAAAAAAAAAGCAGTTGGTTGTCTAACGCAAAAGAGTAGTGTTATTTTGTGACACTCAGCTGCTTCCAGAATATTAAATTAGAAATGGTAAACAATCATAAAAGATTTTTTTATGTGTGTGATACATATTTAATATTCTAGCTCATTTTGGAAATAACTGAAATTTGAAATTTCGTGAAAAATTTCTCCCCTGAAAGGACTTTGATGGCGCATCATAGATGTCCTTTTCTTTTGGTGTGATAGGGAGGGAGTATTGATGTCTAGCAATGTGGTGTGTTTGTGTGACAGATATTTGAAACACTGTTATCTTCATATTCCCAGCGTTTAGCACAGTAACACACAGTAGGTGCTTCATAATATCTTCAAGTTTCTTTTAATGACTAAATCTGACCAAAGCAGAAACAAATGTGTTATGAATTTCCAGGAAGAATTAATTAATTAAACAAATAAAATCCTTGTGAAAGCACAATTCTGATCTGTAAGGTACAATAGAATAAATGTTGAAAAATAAAAACGTTTGTTCATTATTTTTTCTGATTCACCAGGGCAGAATTAATTTTTCCTCTTCTGTGTGATTAAAGCATCTTGTAAATACCCCAATTAAGGCAGTTACGTATGTCGCTGTGTGTTAACTTTATATTTCATATCCTTCCCTCAGTCCCATAATTTTATTATAAATGCTGTAGACAAATGGTCATTTCTTATGGATCTTGGTCTCCCTAAACTGAGAGTGTTATCTCTAGTTGTGGTAGTTACTAAATAAATATTTGTACTTCCTCTATTATATTTCCTTCATGCCCCTTGCCTCTTCTTAATGCACAGCAAAAACACCTGAAGTGGGAGCCTTGTGTGACTTGAGGGGCAGCAGCCACTAGTGTTCACCTTAAGTGGAGTTTGGGATGATGTTTCCTCTTTTACCAGTTACCAGCATCTTAAACTTCCGATTGCAATCAGGAATCCATACTTCAATATTAGAAAATTCATGTGGGGGATAAATAATTTAAATTATTTTCCCTTAAAACCAGATCTTTTGTTATCTCCCGCTACAACAATGCTTGCTTCTTTGAGACTCCAACCTTCAATGACGACCTCTCGGCTTTCAACCCTCTGCGTCTTCACTCTGCTCCACATCCGGCTTAGCTCACATGGACCAGCATTTCAGTCACTTCCCTTAGCCCATGCCTGTCAGTGCTCGTGCTCAGTAAAAGCTCAGCCCTGCACGTAATAGTACAACAAACTGACTGCTCGATACCTACCAGCTACTCGACAAAGTGTTTTACGTATATTATTTCACTGAATTATTTCAATAACCCTACATGATCAGTACCATTTTATACCTCTCTTACACATGGGAAAACTGAGGCTCAGTGAGATTGCATAGCATGCCCTGGGTTGCACAGCTTGAAAATGCAGAACCAAGATTCCAACTCAGTCCATCCAATTCCGGAGCTTTTATCCTTAAGCTGCTTTTCAGTACCACCTCTCGTTAAATTCCACATCGGCACCATACCCGCGCCTGCAGCTAGCCATGGCTGGAGGAAGTCTTAACATCAGGAATATTGGTGTCATTATAAATTCATAGGTACCAGCTTGAACTTGAACCTCCATGCTGCCTGGGGGTCCTCTCTTGCTTTCACTCCAAAATATTAAATGGAAAATTCCAGAAATAAACAGTTCATAAATTTTAGATGGAGCTCCATTCTGAGGAGCATGATGAGATTTTGTGCCATTGTCCTGCTCCAGCCTGCCCAGGATGCGAGTCATCCCACTGTCCAGCCTATTCATGCTGTAAATGCTACCTGCCCCCCTTAAGTCAGTAGCTGTTTTGGTTATCAAATTGACTGTCACAGTATCATGATACTTGTGTTTAAGTAACCCTTATTTTACTTAATAATGGTCCCTAAGCACAACAGTAGTGATGCTGGCAATTCAGACATGTCAAAGAGAAGCCCTAATGTGCTTTCTTTAAGTAAAAAGGTATGTATGTTTAAGGAAAAAACATAGTATACATAGGATTCAGTAGTTACTATCCTCCGTTTCAGGTGTCCATTGGGGGTCTTGGAACGTATTCCCCATAGATAAGGGGGCTACTATATGTTCTGCCTTCTTTCTGGAAGACATGCCCATTTCCTGTCTTCCACTTAACTTATTCCTGGCCATATTTCAAGTCTCTTCTTAAATGTCACTTTCTCTCCTGACCCCAAACTACATTGGTTCTCTGCTATCACCCACTCTTCTCATTGACACTCCTCACACTTTTAATTACTAGGTAGTATAGAACAGTAGCTAAGAACAAGGGCTCTAGAGATAGACTGCTTAGCTTCCAAACCAGTAACCAGCTGTGAAATTTTAGGCAAGATGCTAACCTCCCTGTGTCTCCCTCCCTCACCTATAGTATAACGATAAGAACTGTATCTACCACATACATTTGTTGAGGATTCAACAAGATAGTATTTGTGAAGTATTTAGAACAGTGCCTGGCATAGTATAACCATTTGAAAAAATGTTAGCAGTTATTTTTTGGTCAGTGTCTGTCATTACCACTATATTATTACATTTTTCATACTACACAGCACCTAGTACAATGTCTGGAATATAGTAGATGTTCAATAAATATTTGATAAATGATGAATTAATTAATGTTAAAATTAATTAATGGGGAAAAAACATGATAGGAAAAGAAAAAGCAATTCTGCTTTTTTGATGTTCTGCTTTTGTTTTTGATGTTGTTTTAAGACACTAATTTTATTAGATTTAGTTGAATTCCTTAGTTCATGTCTCTGAGCAAGGCCCATCACTATTTTTATTTATTAATCCATTCATTCATGTATTCATTCATTTATGCTCATTCCTGGCTCCTATTTCCCCTCCCCTTTCATAGGAAACCATTCACATGTTTGTGATGTTATTTCTTCCATGTGTGTGTTCTTCCAAAGCATACATTGTTTCATACGAATATGCTTTAATATGCATAAATGGCACTGCATTGTTAATCTCATTCTTTTTCACTCCATTTTTTTCTCTGCACTACTTTTGCTTGTGCAATTCTTTTTTTGGTTTTGAATAACAGACCATAATATTATTTATTTCTTAAATTTTCTGCTCATTTCAAAGTCATTGATTTACATTGTTGAAATAACCTGTGTAATTTATTTGATAGTTAGACGTCCTGAAATTAAATTTCTCCTCTATAAATGCTGTATGCAGGCAAATAAAAACTTTAAATAAGGGTGTAATATTTAAAACAAAAATATTCAAACATACTTAATGAAAAGCACTCATAGATCTTTGTTGTACATTGACAAAACCATCTTAGGAATTCCAAGTAAAATGTAGAATAATTCTATCTTTGAAGATTCTGGTTCACTATTTCAATTGGGAAAATAAAACTTAGGGACATAGTTTGATAAATGCATTCAGGAATTCAAAGGCAAATAATTAACAGTACCATCAACTCACTGTTTTAGCAGAGCACAGCGGTTGGGCTTATATTAATAAATTAGAATAGTATTACTGATAGCATCAGCTTTCACTTATATTTTCTATTATAGTTCCTCCAAGTGTCATTGGGCCTAACCCTGAAAATCTCACTGTTGTGGTGAACAACTTCATCTCTTTGACCTGTGAGGTCTCTGGATTCCCACCTCCTGATCTCAGCTGGCTCAAGAACGAGCAGCCCATCAAGCTAAACACAAATGCTGTTATTGTGCCTGGTAAGGAACTTGTTGCTTTTGAAAAGTGGGCAAAATGTTCTCATTTTCCTTTTTTTTCATACAAGTGGCATTTCAAGTTAGTCTCTTTTCCAACTTTTGCTCTATTGATTTGTTCGCATTCAATGCCTCCTTTTACCTGTTTGGGGCCACAAGGATAAGATCATATAGAATTTTATGATTTTAGTGGGAATGTACAGTAACAAGGTCTACTTCAAGAAATCATGAAATTTAGGAACAGAACTGCTTAGTAATTCCAGGGGGTTGATAGGCTAGTAAATAGTGCTTTCGTTGGATAAATTCACCAGTTGTTTTCAATCACTCCTAAAGCTTCTAGATGACAGGCAGGTAAAAAGACAGACTGACGAATAGACTGTACTGTGGGAGAGTTAAACCCAGAAGATACTTGTTAACATATTTGACTACAGTACAATTTCTGTTTTCTCGCTAGGACCTATATCAAACAGTTCTATCTGTGTTAGGTGACTGGCAAGAAAAATTTTATGAATTTTCTTTTTTATAAAGAAGTAGATAGAATCAATAATAAAGGAAGGATCCAAGAAAACGGATTCAGTTATTTTATTTTAAATACAAAATGCTTCTATATAAATTTATCGTAAAGGAATATTTTGCCTTATTGATAAAATCGTTATTAGAACAACCTCTGTACCGTTCTTCGATTTCTATTATATATGCCCACAGGTGGTCGGACTCTGCAAATTATTCGGGCCAAGGTGTCTGACGGTGGTGAATACACTTGTATAGCTATCAACCAAGCTGGTGAAAGCAAGAAAAGAGTTTCCCTGACTGTTTATGGTTCGTTTTTACTCTCATAAAATTCTTTCAGTTTAAACTTGTGTTAGATATTTTCTATCTGTGTACCTTAATAAAAAAAATCCTTCTGTTTTTATTTCTTTTCCCCAGTGCCCCAAGCATTAAAGATCATGGCAGTGAATCTCTTTCCGTAGTTAATGTAAGAGAGGGGACCCCAGTGTCATTGGAGTGTGAGTCCAACGCTGTCCCACCTCCAGTCATCACCTGGTATAAGAATGGGCAGATGATAACAGAATCTACTCACATGGAGATCTTAGCAGATGGACAGATGCTGCACATCAAGGAAGCTGAGGTGCATCTTTTATTCTTGTTTGCATGTTGTGACTCTTTGGCGGGATTATGGAAGAGAAAGTTGAGAGTTGCATATTCTCTTTACTACAGTAAAAATGATTTTTATTTAAAAAAAAATAACATCGTCAAGACCACTGACCTTATTTTATTGAAAAAAAAAAAGGATTGTAGAAGGCAATTAGAACTGGGGCATTTGAGCATAAAGATGACTGATGATTTAATCTACACTCGAACAGTGTGATTGGTCATCTATAACTTAATGGAGCACATACAATAGTATCTTTTTCTTTTAGGTATCTGACACAGGCCAGTATGTATGTAGAGCTATAAATGTAGCAGGACGGGATGATAAAAATTTCCACCTCAATGTATATGGTGAGCATCTGACTCTAATACAACTCTTTTTTCCCCCAGATATGCAAATGAAAGAAAATGTCCTGAATTAGCTTAATGAGGACACGTGATTTTCTTCTGTCTTTTTACAGTGCCACCCAGTATTGAAGGACCTGAAAAAGAAACGGTTGTTGAGACAATCAGCAATCCTGTGATCTTAACGTGTGATGCCACTGGAATCCCGCCTCCCACAATAGTATGGTTGAAGAATCACAAGCCCATAGGTAGTATAGCTGTGCATTTTTTGTGGTTGTTTTTTTTTTCCTTAATGGACCAGATTTATAAGTTACCACATTTTCTTATTATGCTTACAGCTGTGCATAATAGCTGTGCATTAGGTTTTCTAGTGGAGAAAACCTAATGTATTGAAATATAAACTGAGAAAATAAACTCATAAAATGATTATTCATTTTATAAAGAGATTTTCCTTTTACCTTTTCCGAAAAGGCTCTCATTTAAAAGTGCAAAGCAAAGCATTTTTGTGGTAAATTGTAGAGATGTTAAAAATAAAAAGCTTTTCCATGTTTTGACTGTTTTGCTTTGTTTCTACCTCTAGAAAACTCCGACTCACTCGAAGTTCATATTTTGTCTGGAGGTAGCAAACTCCAAATTGCCCGGTCTCAGCGTTCAGATAGTGGAAACTATACATGCATTGCATCAAATATGGAAGGAAAGGCCCAGAAAAACTACATTCTTTCAATTCAAGGTATGCGATTTTTTTTTTTAGATGAGGCAACCCTTGGTTGACCTCACAGATTGCAAGGACCTTGTCAGCTTACAATCCCTTATTATTATCATTTTTTAATGTTTTGTGCCTACAGCACCTGGTCTTCCTAGGTGCAAGGTATGATTTACATTAAATTTCTTTATTGTATTCTGTCTATGTACAAAATAAGTGTACATCTAAAGAATTACTTGTAATTTATTCAAAGTGTCTAGATCAACAAAAAATATCATCGATTCTTTTTCCTACTTTTATCAGTAGGTTCTATTTTTATGGAAATTGACATAAATGTGGAAAAAAAGAAAAGTAGAAATTTGATGATCTCTCAATTTTTCCATGTGTACCAAAATTATTCCCTTCCTATAGTATATACTCTATTGAATTATACTTATTTATTCAAAATTGGCATAATTTATTTTGATGCTAAGCCCATATGTCTATTTTTACTTGTATATGTAAGATTAATTCATGCATTATATTCTAAGTAGAGATAGGAAATTGGATAAATTCAAGTAATCATGAATCTTATGTTATTTTGGAGTGAGAATAAGGAGCATTACTTCATTCGACAGATATTTACATAATGCCTACAGTTTCAACATGGTATTGAGCACTTTAGAAAGAACTTGTACCCTGTTGATTTTCAGTGAACCTCTAATTATTACTTTTGGCCCAGTGTTCACTGAAATGGATGTCTAACTTGAAACTAAGTTGAAATGCTTGTTTTTTAAAACATCATTACAGTTATTTTGAAAAGAATTTCTCATAAATTATAAATGTAAGTTACTGTCAATCTGTTGTGTGTCTGCTAAAGTTACCTACAAAAATAACAAAATTAAGGAAAAATTAAAATAAGTATATGGGCATTTGTATTTTTCTAAATTAGTGATGCTTTGAGGTTTCAGAAGCAAAATGGAAAAAATATTCAAGGATTCAGTGTCTGAAACTGCATATTTCATAATGTTTAATGCATTAATAATAATATCTGTTAATCACAGGGTATGTAGTGTGACCAAAGGTTTTAGCAGACTTTTTACATATGTTATTATTTCCTAGAACTAGGAATAATATATGCACATAGGGCCTAGTACAGTGTTTATCCTATATTCGACACTCACTAAAAGATGTTTCTTATTAACATTCTTATTAGTTTGACTTATTTAGTGCTCTGAATTCTTCCAATTTGGTATAATTAATCTCATCTTCTTGATGACTTCCATGAGATTTGGAGAGATTATGTGCTGATAAAAGTTTAACAATTGACTCTCCAGATTAAAAGAAGTCCTGATTTGTAGCTAATCATTTACCAGTTTCCAGGTGTAAATATATCCACTTTGGCTCATTAAGCACCAATGTGATGTCACAGAGCCATCAAGTAGGGGGAAAGTGCAAAATTGGCTTTTGCAAACTGATGTGAGCGACCCAGCAGACCACTATAATTATATGGAAGAGGAATTCAGATATTTGTCTTATATCATTATCGGTATTTTTATTTATTTTATCACAGATCATTAAAGTGAGATCCACACGTGGCTAGAAAAAGAGAACAGAAACTATTGCATCTTAAAAACTACAATATGCCTATATTTTGTTCTGAATAAATAATATTTAAATTGCGTTATGGAGAAAGCAATAATCAACTTAGGCACTTTTCTCAGACCTTTATGCTAAGATTGTATAAAACAGATTCTTCAGAATTGTACTAATTCTAAACAATCTATCAATAATTTAAGAGTGATTCTACTTAGCTGGAAGTGTGTAACATCAATTAGATTTATCTCCAGTCCCTATGACTAAATAATCATGTCAACCTACAGATATGCCAGGAATATTGAAGTGATTCCTTTACCTATTTCTCATTTGAAAGTAATTTATGAGTAAACAATAATTTGATCTTGAACCACAATCCAGGAAGAATATGAAATAAAAATGGAATATTGTTCTTTGTGCCTTCTTAATGGAAATTTTTATTTCTCCAAAGTTCCTCCAAATGTTGCTGGTGCTGAAATTCCGAGTGAAGTCAGTGTCCTTTTAGGAGAAAATGTGGAGCTCGTCTGCAATGCAGATGGCATTCCCACTCCAGTTGTTCAATGGCTTAGAGATGGAAAACCCATCACTAGCAGTGAAAGAATCCGGTATGTTTACAAAGAATCTTTGCATCATAAATTTTAAGGTCTTCTACAATGCTTTATGTTTCGAGTTTCACATGAATAATACTAAATTTTGTCTCCTTGTAACTTGGCTAGCATTGTATTCAGGAATGAAAAGGATAAAATTGTGGAGAATTGGACACAGAAATTATTGGAGAATCACTCACAAGTGTGTGTGTGTGTGTGTGTGTGTGTGTGTTTCTTATCCATCATCTCTGTTATAAAATCTCCCATTTATTTGTACATATGTTGATTAACTGGTGTTGATTTTATTCCTCCTAATCTCAGAATGTTTATACCAAAGTCCACATCATAAAATAAGTATTTCTTTCTTACTAACATCGAACCAGTTTTATCCTACAAAAAATTCATCAATAGTCTTAGATATAATTTATGTTCTGAGATCACCAAATCACAAAACGTGCCATACTGCTTGGCTCATTTTGAGAAAAAGGTAAAAAATAATTGTAACCCGGTTCATTCCTTGTAGTGATTTGTCCAATACCATTTCCGGCTGACACATATTACCCACACCACATACCACATTGAGATGGGATAATAATGTGATTAGGGCCCCCTGCCACTTTCAGTAACAAGCACCAGTGGAAGGACAGTCCAGATCTCTGCACTCTACTAAATGACTTCATGACAGACTCATTACATCCACATACCAGAGTAATTATAGTTACTTCAAGAATTATATATGCATAAGTAGGCATTAATGAAATATATTGTAATCCTTATCATTTTGAACCAGCATTTTAAATTTAATGGTTTGGAGTATTATTTTCTAGTTACTGAACTGAATATACATGGTTTAAAGAAATATAAATGTGATTTTTCTTTGAAATTATTTTATATTAAAATTTAGATATTTTTCCCTCTAAAAGATTGGGTAAATTGCCCAATAATATTTTAGAGATACATTTTAAGTTTCATTTCTCTAGTGTAGACACCTCTGAATAGTTAACAAATAATTTAATAATTTTTATTAAATCAGCTGATATTGACCACATTCTAAACCAAGTACTAGATACTAGATAGTAGGGGTCTAAAGATCTTATATAATATTTATACTAGGAACTTATAGTCTATCACTTCTTTTCTTACATGAAGATCCCAAATGTGCTTATTCTTATATCTATTTCATTTATAATTTGTTCACGCTCTGCAGTATGTATATGTTTGTAAGTAACACAATTCATCAGTCAAATAAAAGTAATTTTTTCGAAGTCAACTTACTACTTTCCTTGGTCATGACAACTTGCTTTTTCATTTATTAAAATGGTTAAACTCATGGGTTTTTCCAATTCATATTTTGAAAATATATAATATAATTCTCAGTAATCATATTTAATAACATGATATGGTAAAAATGGAGTATCTTTGATACGGCAGAATCTAATAAAATCACAATTGCAGGAATAACTATAGCTAGCAATTTAATCTCTATAGAACCCCAGAAGTTTTGTTTGATAATGGTATGTGAAAAGATTCAACAATGCAATAATCTTAACTTACTATTATGTAATTTAAAGGAAAAGCTTTAGAAACTTTCGAAAAATTTTTGTAAGCTATACCCATACATAATCCTGAGTTGTTACAGTTTAAATAAAGTATCTATTCTGCTCCTTCTCATTGGTTATTACTCAGTTGTTTCTAACTAGAGTTTTCGATGTACAATTTCTTCTGTAACATTCTTCAGTTTTATGATTTTTATTTAGTTCAAACCTTATATTGACAACTGAGGAGAAAATATTCTAACTCTGAGAAAAACACACTTACACACACACACACACACGCACACACACACACACACGTCTTTGCCAATGATTTGGCTGGAGAAGTTTCTAACCTGATTTTGATCATTTCCATTGTTCTCATAAGGAGGCAGTGGATATATGAGACGCATGCCTATGGAATTTTAGTTGGTTGCCTGAAATCTCCATCAGTTTGACTAGCTCTCACTTTACAGGCTTCCATGTACTTAGTGAAAAATACTGGAACCATTATATCCAAGAGAAAAACCCGTTTTAGGATGGTGTTTTTTTAAAGAACACAGTAACCTGGAACGAGTCTTCCATATTTTGGCTCCACATAAAGCATCTCAGTGCCTCTTTTATGACCTCTTCTACAGGGTGACGGCACACGGCAGCACATTAAACATTTACGGAGCTCTCTCAGCCGACAGGGGGAAATACACATGTGTTGCTACTAATTCTGCTGGAGAAGAAGACCGAATTTTTAACTTAAATGTCTATGGTAAATATGAACGTTCACCCTCTTTTGACTATGCTACTTCGGGAATCTGTCAGTTCAAAGAAATGAAGATCCAGCAGTAGGTGTCTGAATTATTTCGTTTTTAAATATGATATCACTGCTGCTTCCTTTTGAGATACGAATAAATGTGGGCAGTTAGAGTGGAGATGATTTGGACTAGTAGTACACAACCCACCCCCTTCTCTCTCTCTTTCTCTTCATGATACAGTTCCACCGGCAATTAGAGGTAATAAAGAGAAGCAGAGAAACTAACGGCTTTGGTGGATACATCGATAAATATCGAATGCAGAGCCACAGGAACACCTCCACCACAGATAAACTGGCTGAAGAATGGGCTTCCTCTGCCTCTCTCCTCCCATGTCCGATTGATGTCAGGAGGGCAGGTTATCAGGTCAGCTTTTATTCTGTTATTTGCTAGACAGATAGTCACTATGGTTGTAGACTTTAACTTAGCAAAATGGTGTTTAAGAAATGTTTTTTACCTAAGTTATTACTATCGTTCGGTTTTTTCCTCTTTCAGGATGTTTTTAGAAGAGGGAGGAAAACAAATATAAAATTGAAATGGCTTTTATTCTTGTTTAAATATTCATATTTTAGTAAGTTTGTATGAAATAGGTCTTTTAGAGAGAGGCATATCTATCACATAGAACTATTTTAGCTAAAGCTTTATATGCCAAAATGATGAGGATACCTACTACAATCATATGATTTTCAGGTTAACATCATTCTTTGTTATGTTTTTTAACTATTCACCTCTCAAACTGTGTTATATTTTGGGTGGCTTACTGGCCGGTGTCTAGGCACCATAATTGCATTTGAGACTTCTATATTTTGTCCTCGATGGTTATAAGCTTCATACTTAAATTTTCCAGCATTAATCACTTTGTATAATCCATGTAAAAATTATAAATATTTTATTCGTATATGTCAAATTGGATCAAATTATGAAATGTTGCGTCAAACTGTTTTTCAGGATTGTGAGAGCTCAGGTGTCTGACGTTGCGGTTTACACTTGTGTGGCCTCCAGCAGAGCTGGGGTGGATAATAAACACTACAGTCTTCAAGTTTTGGGTAGGTCACAGAAATAACCCTAGAACTTTACTGTGAGTCCAGTATTAAGCAACAGGCTTATATTTATATTGCCATATCAGAAAGGATCGGTAAAATAGCGTCTTGCTGACTAGGGCAAAACGTATTTTCTCCCAAAGGGTTCGTATGTATTGGAGCATGCTGTTTGTTTGTCAAAATACTCTTCTAACCTGAATTTTGCAATAATTTCAAATCAAATCTAAATTTTTAAAATAGCTTTGGAATCCAGACACATGACCACTCTTTTCTTACCAATAGACGGTTGAGGTTATTTTCTAATATTATTAGTGGCTCATTTAGAGTATTTAAAACATGAATTGATATGTGCATATATGTGTCTCTGTGTGTATGTGTGTGTGCAGATAGAGAACTCTCACATTCCATTTCTGAAATATTAAGGTTTTCTGGTCTAGATTTCTCAATTCTCGAGAACATCTCAAAGAATTTAAGTAACTATTTTCTATAGCCTAAAAATGACTTTTGTTGAATTATAGAAAAGTTACTCTAGAACTTGATATTATTTTATTTATTCGTATAAGATAGTTGAAAGTCTACTTCTGGACCAGTAATATGCACTTTAACAAATTAAAGAGACAAACCTAAGAAGTTAAAAAATGGCCAAAATTTAAAACACACTTAGACTTTGTATGTTCGACAAGAAACAGCCTGAAATTTCCTTGCTAATACTATGGAAGGTTAATAATTAGCCTACTCATATGTTTTTTGTAGTAAAGTCATCAATTAATTATATGCTATTTTAAATTCTACATTTTTACACATCATAGAAATACTATAAAATTAAATGAACCTTTGTTTTCTCTAAGTTGATCTCAAATTAAAATAGATATATTAATTTTTGTTTTCTGTCTAGTACCACCAAATCTGGACAATGCAATGGGAACAGAGGAAATCACAATCATCAAGGGTACTTCCACCTCCATGACATGCCTTACAGATGGAACCCCACCTCCCAGGATGTCGTGGCTTAGAGATGGTCGGCCTCTGGGGCTTGATGCCCATCTGACAGTAAGCACTCAAGGAATGGTCCTTCAGCTCAGCGAAGCAGAGACTGAAGATTCAGGAAGGTACACCTGTGTTGCCTCGAATGAAGCTGGAGAAGTCAGCAAACACTTTATCCTGAAGGTCCTAGGTATATAAACATTTAATAATTGGGAAGGAAGTGACTTAGCAAATAAGTACAATTCTTAGCATCATTTGCTATATGGGACAAAATTTGTAAAAATTTCATTGAACTTCATATATCTGTTTTCACCCAAGATTATTCTCATCTGAGCATGTTAAATTTAAGTTATTGTGTTTCTTATCTGTCTAAAAAGATGAAAACTTTTACTTGTAAAACATTACTCACTGACAAAGTCAGACAACTGATTGAGAAGTAGCTTTTTACTTTTTCCAAGAACTAAACACATATGATCATAGCAATTTAATGAAAAAGCATATTATACTGTTGCATGTTATGGCAAACATCTTTAAATGATCTAATCTGTAAATTATAGTTGTGATAGTCATTTCAAATAGTCTAAGTCTATTTACTCTCATATGCATTAAAATAAATATTTATGATGTGTGTCCCAATGTTCTGCGTGCAAACGAATTGTGTCAGGAGAAAACACATCTTTTCCTTGAAGTCAAAGAAATGAATCAATTATTTCAATAATCAGTACTTTTTTTGGAGTTTTGTTAGTTTTTCCACAATCATGTAAGTACAACCTCAGCTCCTTACATAGAACAAAATGTACCTGATAAGGAATAACAAGAAGGATGTGGGCAAGTTTCTAGCCTAAAAGAGGAGGATATGTTTTCAGGATGCCCTGTAGTTTTTCTCAAAGTCCCTATTATAATTTGCATAGTACTGATTATTGAAATAGTCATAAGTCTGCTTCATCCTTAGACTCTTTGATGAGCAGTGCCCATCTTATTTATTGCAGTATTCACAGTGCTTAGCATGATATCTGATGCATAACGTTTATTTGTTGGATTGAATTGAATGCCATTAGATACCTGGCATCTGGATTAAAAGGAGTTTTAACTGTCGAGGGAGCAAAACGATATCTAAATAGACAAAGAGAGATACCATGGTATAGTGAGTTCCACAGAATGAAGAGTGGTAGTGGAAGCGGGACTCCAGGGTATTTAGAGACTAAAAAAAAACAGAAGGATGTGTGTCTGTGCGGAGGGCTGGAATAACAAATTCCTATACATCACTTTGCAGAATTGAGGAATAACAGGTGATGCCATAAATATGATCTTGTACCTTAGTTATGCACATATAAGTACTAATTATTGAATACAGATTATGTGCTTGGCATGTTTCCAGTCAATGTGTAACAAATAATTATCGAACAACTACTATATGACTTATGTGGTGACAGTTACTTAAATGCACCCTTAAATGAGAAAGATATGGCCTTAGCTTTCAAATTTCTACATTGGGTGTGATATGGACATTGAACAAATGAATACTTTTAAGTGTGATGAGGATTATATGGCTAAAATAACACTCTGTGGGATGGTAAGCTTCAGAGATCTCCTCGAGGGTAAATCTAAGCCCCGAAGGGTAGGGCTAGAGAGGCGAGCAAGGCATTGCCGCATCTTTCACTTGGAAGTGATGGAGCTTGAGTTGTCTATCTGTACTCACGGAAATTCAGTGTGAAAGGAAGAGCAGCGAGGGACAAGACTAGAATTATACACGGGCAGAAGCCAAACTGTGAAGAGCCTTGGGAACATTTTAGAGAATGTGGACCTCATTCCAAAGGCAGTAGAAGAAGCTTCAGCAGGGATGTGTTACAACCAGATATCATTTCCAAAAAAAAATTCCTCTGATGACAGAGTGAAGAATGAATTGAAGAATCGTTTTATTCACACGGGCCTAAAAATGCAGGGGCCTGGTCCAGAGTGTGGCAGTGGGGAAATAGAGAAGGAAAACTGCTCTAGGATTCATGAACTCAGAAACAGAACCACAGTGCATTTCTGGATGCAGCAAATGAAGCAGAAAATAACACTGATATTGTTAAAATAGTTTACAAAGAACAGCCTTCCAAACTAAAGGCTTTAAAAGAAGGATAATATTTGCTTAAAATAGATTTGAAAACTGGCTCAGCAGAAAGATGAGAAGTGTCTCCATTTCCGTTGAAAGCTAATTCCATTAAGACCTGAAAAACTCTTCACTTAAATGAGTGTTATACTCAGAATTTGAATGTAAATGTCCTAATTTGGGAAACTGCTTTTCTCCACTTAATTCTGTCCACAGTGTGGGAGGTATCATGGTGTATTAGGGTTCTGAAGTCCAGTTTGGTGAGAATACTGAAAGCAAGAGAGAAAATCACTCAAAACAAAGTTGGGGCAAGGGGTTGACAAGATCCAGACTGTAAAGGGCTTTGTTGGCAGTATTAAGAATTTTGGTTTTTATCCTAGAACAATGGAAAAGTGTTAAGAGTTCGACTAGGTGGAATGCCATGAGCAGAGTTGCATTTGAAAAGACCACTCTGACTGCCGAGTGGAGAGCTACTTAGAGCAAGACTAGAGTAGATTCTGAGACCAGTATATTATCAGGAATTGTGTTTGGGAATAACAGAACATCTAAAAATATGGAAGCCTAAAGAACTTTTGTTTTTCTTGCTGAATGAGGTATCTGCAGGTAGGTAGCTGCATTGGTTCACCAGTTCAAATACCATGCATTTCCATCATAGTCGTCCAGTGATCATGCACTGTCTACTCACCCCCAGCATCACTCGATGCAACAAGAGCAGGAAAAATAAGGGCAAAGAGTTACCCCATTAGGGACTTTTTTTATAAGTTCCATAAAACCACTTCCACTTATATTTCATGGGTCAGAATCTTCACATCGCACTCCATCTGGTATCCACTAAAGAGGCTAGGGAATTGCCAGCCCCACAAAGTCATAATTGTAGGTTGAAGTATTAGGACTTAGTTGGGGATTTAAACATAAGGGAGTCATGAAGAAGATATCAAGGATGACTCCTAATCTGGTTCATGTGACTTAATGATTGATTGGTCGATCTGTCACATAAAAGCCCGAAATGCTGGAAAAAGGACTAAGTTTTGAGGAGTGAAGTAACAGGTTTAGGTTGAATATATGCTGAGTTTGAAGTAGTTTTCAAGCATCTTACTGAAGATGTTTATTTAATACTTGGATTTATGGGTCTGGAGCTCAAAAGAGAGATCTAGGCTAGAAATATAAGGTCTGGAGTCATCAGAGTATGGCAGTTCCTATGCTGCCCAAAGTACAAGCCATACAGACAAGACATGGAGTGAAATAGCTTACAATCACTGAACATGTGTAAGATCTGATCACTGGGGATTGGAAACATGTTGTTTCTGATGTTACTGTTGTTAATTTTGTTTGAAATCTAGTGACTATAAGTTTTTCAGGACAAAGGCCATGCCTAATATCTTTGTATCTACAATGACTGACTCATAGTAAAAAAACAATAAGTGAGAGGAATAAAGAATTGACCTTAGTCAAACAGAGAATCAAATAAGTGCTTTTGAGTGATACATACACACAGCGTGCTATAGAAATTAAAAGAAATGGAAATTGTATTGTTTGTTAAGAGAATCAAGAAAAGAGTTGTGGTTTTTTCAAATGAACTTAACAACATTAATGTGACCTCGGTAGTTCTTGAATGTGCCCAGTTATGAGATGGGGCTATTGAAGGACGTTCACTGGAAGGAATGGCACTGGTCAAGTAACAGAACAAGGACTGGACTTGTTAAGGGAGGGAGGTAGTCTAATTTAAAGTGTAGGTTACATATAAGTATATTAAAAGTAGTTAATGTTATAAAGATAGATTGAGGCCATGTTATGAAGCCTCAGAAGCTGTAATGTAGAGTTTTTATTTAATTCAGTAAGCAACAAATATTTTAAGCAAGAAACCTTGAATCAACATAAATGTACTCAAAATGTATTTTGTCTGACTTCTTAATTATTATCTAACAACAAATACAGATTTCATATATTCTCTTTTTTCCAGAAAGGAAAACGAGGACTATAGGTAGAAATTTTTAGGAGTCAGGTTTTAATAACAACACCAAAAGCTGTAGTAGATATTATTATAATAATAACTTTTCTCAAAACTTTTAATTATAAAATAAAAGGTTCAGAAGCACAAGAAATGTCCATAGTTCATAAATTATCTCATTGAATCCTCATTAACAACCCTATTAGTTAAATAGTAGTACTATCCTTATTTTGAGATTTTCTCAAATGCACTAACCCAATAATTTTTGGAGCCAGGATTCAAACTCAGGTCCAGATCCTTGGCTATGATCTCTGTGCTAAACTATATGCCTGATAAAAAACAAAATATCTAATATTTGGAGCTGTCCAACAGCTGTTTGGTCTGCCTTATGAAACAGTAGTTGGAAATGTTCATAGAAACGTAAATGATCATTGTAAGGGAAGTCCATATTAAAGGGATTCCTAAACTTAGGAATAGTCGAACTGCAAAACTTTGTTGTTTCTTTCAAGTGTCTAGATTCCTTAACATACCCTTGAGAAAGATGATTTAGAAGTAGAAATAACAAAAACAGGAAAGTATTTCTACCCAGCCACAGCAAATGTGTTTTATGAGAAGAGTCTTTGAATGTAATTATTTTTTCTTCTGCTTCATCATTTCCTCTTAAAGCTCTACACTGAAAAGATGATACAGAATTCCAGAGCATTTGCTTGTTGCTTTTGTACAAACATTAGATATTTAAAATGTACGGAAGCACACACTACTATGTTTAAGTACCTCTCTTTAAAAATGGTACAAGATGGGTTTACTTTTTATTGTTTTCAAATATTCACAATTGAATAATACTGCTCCAATTATCTGAATCCAATTGCTGAGTTACAGTTACCTAGTAATGGCTTGCTATTTATTTCGTGATCTGTCATAGGCATGGAACATTCCTTTTAAAACAGCGTCAGTGAGAAGTGGTAATAACACCTAGGAATTACATTTTGGTATCTTTGTTCTAATCAGTTTATATCATATGAGCTATAAATTCGAGTTGAATTTTCTTTTAAAGTTTTGCTAGTCAGCAGTATTTTATCAAACAGCATGTTTAATTGCTGGTTTTAATTTTCTTTAAATAGAACCACCTCATATCAATGGATCTGAAGAACCCCTAGAGATATCAGTGATTGTTAATAATCCACTTGAACTTACCTGCATTGCTTCTGGAATCCCACCTCCTAAAATTACCTGGATGAAAGATGGACGGCCTCTTCCACAGACAGATCAGTTACAAACTCTTGGAGGAGGAGAGGTTCTTCGAATATCTAGTAGTCAGGTAAGTTCAAAGTTCATACCATTATTTTGTTCTAGGTTAAATTCACTTGCTAATATATGAGAAACGGAGAAATCATGTTTTCAAATCCAAATATATCACAGATCTCTGTAATTTTAGCAAGGGTAGATTGGTTCTATGATATATAGACTGTGTAGATACTACAAGTAACATGACTAAAAAGAAGAAATGGAAGTGTCATATTAAACTCGCAAGATAACAAGATACCTTCACATTAATTTTTGCAGGTTTTCACAGTGCTATAAGTGACAATATATTTCCTGAAGCTTAATTTGTGTCATGTAGCCCTTACATACGGCAAAAAGCAATTCAACATATATGTAGAGAGAGAGCCTGAGGGAACACTTTTAATCTCTAAGATGAACTACCAGACGTGACAATCTGAACAGACACAATTCTTCACAATATGAACAATCCAATAAAAGTAACTGTTCTTTTAGGATGGGTTTTTGGAAATTAGTCAGAAATGTGAATATATTAAATAGAAAAATGTCTGGGGTATCTTGTTGTAATACTCTTCTATTCTACTAACAAGGCAAGATTCATATTACAAATATTATCTATCTGTGTCCCAATGCCCTCATCTATAAACTGAGGTTAAAAACTGTAATAATATCTAACTCCTACACTTGGGATTTGGGGATAGATAATCTAATATGATGTGCTTAGACTGGTGCCACAGGCATGTAGTGATGCTAAAATCGAGTTATTGGATTGTTGTTGATGCTGCTATGATTGTTATCATAATCATCATTCCTTTAAAAACAGAGTAATAAATTATGTAATGATATTTTGCGTGCATTTTTACTGAGTAAAGAGGAAGGAAAGGGAGCTGGCAAAAGAGCTGAGGACTATAAATTGTGTCAATGCTGTATTCAGATATGGGCTCTATGACACTGTGACCCTTATGACAACTCTGTGAGGCAATGCCTTTATCCCCTTTCTGCAAATCCAGAAACAAGACCAGAGAGATTAAGTACTCGCCTGACAACCACTTAACACTGCTCAGTTTGGGAACTGGGACTCAATCTTGGGTCTGGTTCAGAAGCCTACTCAGGGGAACTCAGCACAGTTCTATTTTTAACACCCAGGAGAACACACCTTGCATTCCCCTCTTCTCTCCCTCAAACATTGCCGTAACCCAGAGAAAACAGAGGTCAAACTATCAAACTGCCTGCTAAATCAAAACCCTTGACTGTTATAATTTCAACAGACTAAAAAAAAAAAAAAGAATTTTGTATCATAACACGTTGCATGAAGATGAGAAAGTATGTAGAATATAAATCATAAATTTATAAAGGTAAATATAAAGGAATCATGATAAATAAAGCTTGAGAGGGAAATTAAGGCCATATTACAGTAGGTCTTAAATGCAAGAATGAAAAGTTGGGGTATGACTGAACAAGACAATGGTTCCATGGGGTGTTAAATGGTGACATATGTTTAGCTGTTGTGGAGAATATGGACCTAATACATAGGACATTTCTCAACCTTCAAGAAGGCTTCAGTTCTGTAGGAAAATAAAACGACATGTGTGATAAAATTAGGAAAAGAAATAATAAGAAAACCATTAAAAACATTGTTGAAGTGAAAAATTAAATATTATTAAGTACAAAAACTGCACTCGATTCTCCTCCTCCTCTGTTTTCATGCCTTTTTTGTACATCTCTGCTATAGCACTCACTAGATTATTTATTACTTTGTCTTTTCATGTATGTATCTAAGCATATCATCAACCTGGCAGTGATACTTGAATGTTTTGTACATTCCAAATTGCATGGTTGAGACAAGCGTTTCCTAACAAGGGAAAAATTCTGTGACTTTACATACTGTATTTTCCATGCCTTTGCAAGCCATAATGCATGTCAACAACTCTTCAAAATCTTACACTAAAGAATTCTGATTAACTATCTTGTCAAACACCTTATTAACAGAACACGTTTTAGAAAATGTAGCTACAACTAATGACTCTTGATATCCTGAAGGGTATAAAGTTATCAGGAAGTATTTCTTGGAGAAGCAAGATTTAAGAGTAGTCATGATTCATGGTTCAGGTTTGGCTAACTCAGGACAAGTAGAAGAGGAAATATCATTTGGGACTAAACTGAGTTGATAGACAAGAGTTGACTTTGAGGTTTTACTATATGAGAAATTCAGAAGTTATTCTCTAGGCAACAGCACATCATTTTAAATTCTTAATCGAAAGACTATGTGAGTGCCATTCTTCTAAATTGTGTCTAAGTAGTTTTCCAAACATACTAATCTTAACATAGTGGTCTTAACTTTTTTCAAGAGTTTTTCCAGCCTACCAAAAAGTTTTCGTAACCTATGAAGTCAGTTTTGAATGTAATAATTTTAAAATTCCCAATATACTAGGCATGTTCAAGTAGTAAAATAAATGAAAACAAGATTTTTCTGCTTTGCCAAAATATATTTCCAGAGTATATACTTTACACATCGTAAGCACAGGCTGTGTCTACACAACATCGAATGTATGAATGAAGACTCACATTTACAGTGGAAACTGCATGAGATTTTTAAAGAAATGTTTTGGTCTTAGTCAGAAAATAGTAGATTTTTCTGTCTGTCTGATCCTATTTACTACCAGATTATATAACATAGTCCTTGTTTCATATATGTCAAAGGTAGATTCAAAATGTGATATTAATGTGTTCTGTTTAAATAACCTGATATTTATTTATCTATCTATTCATTATTTATTTACTTATTTATTTTATTCAAAAAGACTCCAAGTGAACTTTTCCGTCTACAATTCAAACCCGTAAATACTTCTTCAATAAACATTGAGTATCTAGTTTGTGTGCATGATGCTAGTCCTGTGTATATCTGCCTTTTCTGAGATCATTAAATACATCTGATATGCAAACATTCTGAGATCAAATACCAAAACCCTGTTAAAACATAGATTTACATATAATAGTGATACCAAGCAATGCTCTGTATCAGAGTACTAGTCATAAATGTAAAAACAGTTTTAGTTACTATGCAGTCTTAATGAAATATTGCTGTATGTGAGACTTTTAAATTAAATTTCAAATAGTGGATATTTATTCTCATCACCAAAACCAACATGGTAATATTGTGTAATTCATTTATTTGGATTTTGTAGGTGGAAGATACAGGAAGATATACATGTCTGGCATCCAGCCCTGCAGGAGATGATGATAAAGAATATTTAGTGAGAGTACAGGTAAATTTGGCACAATGTTCTGTAGTCCATCTTACCCTGGGGGCTACTCCATAGCATATCATAAGATGATATGTTTATGCATTAGGAAATACGTATTTTGTAAATCTGATTCTTCTATTTGACTGATCAAATTCTTTTCAGGAATAGTTCAATGGATTTTGTTTTTTTGTTCCTGTACAATAATTAATATTCACTGCTTTAGAACTACAGAATATAAATTCTGATAAAAAAGAAAATTTAGCCATAATCTCACCACTCAAAGATCATACAGCATATAGTATTTAACTTGTTTTTTAATCTCCCATAATGGTATGGTGAACATGTTTTCATGTCAAAAATGTTTTTATAATATTTTTTAGTGATCGTGTAGCATTTTATTTATTGAATATGCTATCATTTAGTTAAACCATTCCCTATTTGGGGGATTTAGGCAGTTCCTATATTTTCACCAATATAAGCAACACTGTTATAGGCATCTTTGTACATATGTGTTTGCCTATTTCCTTAATTATTTTATTTTGATAAATTTCTGTAAATTTCTTGTTTGTTAAACACACTCACACGCATGTGCACATATATACACACACACATATTTTAAGGCCAAAGTACCTTCTAAAAGTTGGGCCCATTAGACTCTGTCATGAAAATGGGAATTCCTCATGGAGAGGAACACTCAAAAAACTAAACGGAAGATTTTTGTCTCTTTCTCAAAGCTTAAATGACTAAGCAGTGCACATTGTAGAGCTAGAGCAATGTAGGAGTATCCTTCTCCCCCTGCCCACAAATTAGACCTGCTACTGATTGACATGTAAATTATGTATTACAATATGAGTTACTGTAAAAAGATACCTTTCAACATATTAAGAAAAATATGCACATTTCAGTATATTTTGATGCACAGCCCTAATTTAGTAGTTTTCAAATCTGATGTTCACAGAAAATTATTGCCAAGTGTATTTCTGGACATGGAATCCCTTCTTTGTGCCTTAGTTGCTTTACCTGTTAAATAGTGATGTTAACGCGATTATATTACTTAGCCTGTCATTCATGTGGCTGTTGGAAGAATTTTATTACTTACTGTATATGAAAATATTGGGTATGGTATAAACATATACCACTATTTATAATCATTCGTACTATAAATTGAATGAGGAATGTTTTAAGTTGATGTCTTTTATTTCATAAAACAGAAGCAACATTTGTTGAACACCTATGGTAATTCAGGCCATTTTACATCTCGTTTTTTGAAAGCCTTTGATGTATTTGTTCTCGCACCTAGTACCCCCTAATATTGCTGGAACTGAAGAGTCCCAGGATTTCACAGTGTTACGGAACAGACAGGTGACGTTGGAGTGCAAATCGGATGCGGTGCCCCCGCCTGTGATCACTTGGCTTAAAAATGGAGAGCGGTTACAGGTAAATCTTGCTAAATTCCACAGATTTATTTAGAGAAAAAAAAAAAAAAGGTTGCTAGGTAGACAAAATGGAACAGCATGAGGCTACCAGTTACTCAGCGTGGCAAGGTGGGCACAGGGTCCTTTGGTCAGCCTTTTTTTCTCGACCTTTCCTAGGTAGTTAGTAACTCGTTATGGGTCCAAAAACAGGTATTTTGATTCTGACACTCTGTGAATTGGCCCAAGTATGTATCTCCTGAAGCCCATGGATTAAAGTGGGATTTAAAACACTCAGCTATTTCTTTACTTGAGAGAGAGAAGACACTTTTGGAGTGTCGGAAGAACTGACTTATTCTGCCAAGTTTACAGCAAACCTGGTTACTAAATGTCCCTTGTCTAAACTCAACCTCAAGAGTAACCCCAAGGATCTGTGAAATATTAGGAGTCTAAGACTAGAATCCTTGAAAAACAGTTACTGGCTCTCTAAAGCCTCCCACACTCAGCAGATAACTAACTGTCTGCTGCCGTAGAGTATCACAGGATCCTACGTAGCCTTTTAGCGTTGGCTCAGTCTTGACTTTGAATGTCTTCTGATTGTCCTTATCCTAATAGTTACTTATCTTATTTTTCCTCCTTTCTTCTTTCGCATCCTGTTAGTATAACTTACTGTGGTAAACTGTAACTAATTATAAAAGATTATCCCCCTTACACCTAAGGCAGAAAGACTTCCGCCACCAAGCTAGAGCACACACCAACACAGAGAGACTGGGTTCTGAGAATGAGTTACATTAAACCATCACGTGTATCACTTAACCCAGCCCAGCTTAGCTCACAAGGCCCTTCACGCTCTGGCTTTTCCTACATAGTCTTTCTCCCATGTGTTCATTCCACTGTAGACCCTTAGGTATTCAGATAGGGACTGAATGAATGTTGATGATGGGGAAGTTCAGGCTAATCCAGATGTGACCAAGTGATGTGAGTATTACAACAGAGTGATTTCCAGCTATAGGAAAAAAAAAAAATGAGTTCAGTTTTAGATATTTGAGTTTGAATTACTGTATACTATCCAAGTGGAGATTCTAAAAAGCATTAAGGAATATGGATCCGTATTTCTTAAATGCCTTTGATTTGGTAGTACTCATGGTATAACTTGTTGTCAAAGCTTGGTTAGTATTAGGTTGGCCAGAAAGCTTCCAGTGTTGAGAAGCCCAGAAAATGAGACTAACGCCTGAGGCAACACTGACAAGTACAAGGTGAACAAAAGAAGAGAAAATGAATGGGATTGAGAAGGAGGATGTACCTAGGAGACTTCAGTGTATTGAAAGTCAAGGCAAAGAGAAGGAGTGGTTAGCAGGCCACATCAGGATACAAATGAAATGTGTCCATTGGCCTTGGCAATACTACAAAGAAGTGACTGAAAGATCTGACAATGGTTTCAAAAGAGCTATGGAAGTAGAAGACAGGTTACAGTCATTGGGGGTGTTAAGAAGAGGAAGTAAAAATAATCGTGGGCTATTTTTTAAATATAAAAGAAATTTGTAAATGTTTATTTACTGAAAGAGATTGAAGATAGAGGAGAGAGGGAAAGAGAAATTTGTAAAACAAAGTGAGTGGGATGGGAAAGGAATGGGACCCTGGTCACAGGTGCAGAGATTAGCGTGGGCAGAAGGACTGGCTTTTTTTAACAGACAGGAAAACCGGAAGGATGGCTGTTGCATTTGTAAAAGCCGGAAGGATGGCTGTTGCATTTGTATGCAAGATGAGAGGACAGAATTGCAGGCGGGGGGGCTTTGATTTCCTCTGTGGAGGGCAGCAAGGCCGTCATCTGGGCCTGCGGTTTTCACCCAGGAAAGAAGTCAAGTGTGGACGAATCGCTGATGGTTAGTGGGAGGGGAACCAAAGAAAATTGTAGTGAGACTTAGTAAGTGTGCAGAATTTACTGATGTTCATGGAAGACAGACATTAGAAGACCCAACTCTGAAAAATTGTATTAGCCTAAAACCCTGCTATACCCATATAAAAATTAAAAATTAAAATGTGTTTTATAAAATTCACCATGTATGTTTAAGAACCCACTTATTCTCATCAGGGATAATAAAAGTTTATCGCTAGTAGCCCTAGAAAAAAATTGTGTGGACTTTTAAAATAAATGGCCTGAATTGCATATTTTAACATGAACACTTTTTTCATTAATAATATATATACATATATATATCTGGGACAGAGCCCATATGGTAGAAGGGTCCTATTTGGGCTCCTTCTGAAGTAGGTGTAACCAAAAAATATCAATCTCTGATGCTACCTGGCATTTTTTAATGATTACAAACATCATGCATTTTAATTTATGTGAAACTATCCGTTTACATTTATTTCTCTAACTGGACTAAATACAGGGGTTAAATTTAATTGTCTGTATATTTTCAAAATTATTGGTTCCATGCCTGGACACAAAATAAATGCTTAATAAATGTTTGTAGGCTAAAATCATTTATTTACTTATTTTAAAAATGCTAATGGACAATTGTTTCCTATAAGTTAACCAAAGTTAATTTACTAGTCAGGAAGCTTTCAATTTTAAGTGAGAGAATTCAAACTCAAACCTAGTTTAATGGGGGGTGGGGATAAGGTTATTTATTAGCTACAATACATGAACTTAAGCTTTAGGCATTTTACTAGATTAAAGCCTCTGGAAGCCTTAATCATGTAATCAAGACTCTGTGTCTTTTCTGCGAATCTGGACTCTGCTTGCTTTGTGTTAGGGTCAGAGCACGCTGTCCCCACAGGGTGATAAGACTGCCACCCGCCTTATGTCATCCTCACTACCAGTGATTCTAGTGACAAAAAGCATGCCTTATTCCCCAGCACTTCCAGCAAAGGCCTGCAGAGGGCTCTGACTTCAGTCACCCAACCAGTGGGTCATTTGGGGACAGTTATTGTGCTCTTGCCTTAACCGCACTCACAGAAATAGTTCCTAAGGGTTTCTGATACCAGGATAATGGGGGGTGGGGAGTGAGCAGACAAAGCATACTGGAAGACAGTCACTCTTCAGTTCACTGTAGTTACTTTTGATGTTATAAAGTAATATTCTATTTCCTTTTCCTGACGTTTTAATGCTAAGTTTTACTTGCTGAATCCAGGCAACACCTCGAGTTCGAATCCTATCTGGAGGGAGATACTTGCAAATTAATAATGCAGATCTAGATGATACAGCCAATTATACCTGTGTTGCCAGCAACATTGCGGGAAAGACTACAAGAGAATTTATTCTCACTGTAAATGGTAAGAAAAATTAATCATTGTTTCGCAGCTTAAAAATTTAGCCAAGGGCATTCAGAAAGGTGAGCATACTAAATTAATTGTTTTGGTTATCTTATTTCCATTGAAAAAGACAACATGTAGTATTTGTATTATAGCTACATTCAAAATAATTCAGTTTTGAAAAAATAAAGTACATTACCCTTAGAGGATAATATCTGTCCACTTGTTATCAGCATATCTTGATGCAGTATCATTCAAATCAGAGCCATTAAGAAAGTTGATACCCTAAATCTCTAAATGACAAGTGGCCTATTATTTAGTTCACCTTTACTGATGTTGGTATTTGAGTATATATGCACTAGACTGCCATAGAACTATAATTTTCTCAAATATACAATCTAAACACTAACATTTGCCAAATTTTAGAAAGATAATACAGACTTTTCCCCAAAACAGTCCCTTTGGATCTTTAATATATGAAACTTTACAGGATATTGGGTGACCCGTACAACTAATATCTCTAATACTAAAATTAAAATTCAACTTTTCTATTCCCATATGCACACGATGATTAATAAAATACATGCTCTGCGAATTGCCTGATTAATCACAGATGTGCTTTTTGTTAAAACAGCCCACTTTCTGTTCTTTATTTAAAGTGAAATTGTGCCAGTGTTAACATTCTCTGACCATTATTTGGCCAAAGAGAAATAAGAAATATCATCTTTAATTTGCATCAGACCAGAGCTGATTTTTATTCAAGCCTCTCATGGAAAGCCAGATTTCACACACCATATCAGGGATTTAGAATCCCCTTCCCCCATCTACTTTTTATTTTTAAACACAAAGTGTCTTGAATAAAATTGTAGGCATTAACCCCCGGTTCTATTTATGTTAACCTGAATTAGCTGTGGGCGAAGTTATACATTCGACTCAAAGCTCATTTTGTGTTACTACTTCAGAGCCTTAGTTCAGGCTATGATATAAAAAATGAAGTTTTCCACGTGCATCTCTTGTCCAGTGCCTCCAAACATCAAGAGTGGGCCCCAGAGTCTTGTCATTCACTTAAACAAGTCAGCCATGTTGGAGTGCTTCGCTGAAGGCGTGCCAGCCCCAAGGATAACGTGGAGAAAGGATGGAGCCGTTCTCTCTGGGGGTCATGCAAGGTAACGTTTCTGGAAAAGGATGAAAGATACTGTAAAAACTGAAATGCAAATCTGTACATCTTTTCTCCAATGCATTATTTTGATCTCGTTATGTTTAGATTTAGTGCCTTCATCTTAATATGAGAATCAAAATATAGTAATTTAAAAGCATAATTCCTGTGACTTATATCCAAAATATAACGGTGATAATCCATCCAAGATCACAAGGCCCATCTGCTGCGTACCTTTGGAGAATAAATATCTTTTTTTTAATTTTTTCCAAGGGTATTATAAATTTCTGAAGCAGGAAAAAGACTAAAAATGGGTTTAACTGAGTCTCAGTCAAAATGTGAGTAATCAGAAGAGGCTGATTCGAGAGACTTCACTTGTGATCTTTCTCACAGATACTCCATCTTGGACAATGGCTCCCTTCGCATCCAGTCAGCACACGTCACCGACACTGGGCGGTATTTGTGTATGGCTGCCAATGTTGCCGGAACAGACCGCAGACGAATAGATTTGCAAGTCCATGGTAAGTATGCTTTTATGAGCAATATCCAATCTTTGAGTCACTAGTTATTTGATAGCATAAACCAGTAAGGTCATAATGATGTCGATGTCAGGGCTATTTAAATGCATGACAGTACATTTTGAACAGTCAAGGCCCGTGTTTTCTCATTATAAATAGCACCATTGCGGCACTCTTTAAATTCACAGATCTGTTTTGTTTCTGTAACTGTGAGGCAAGTTACCGATGATTAATTTCCGTTCAGCAGAACTACTTCAAACGGCATACTGTTTGCTAAAGGTGTTCCCCTCTTACTTGGTGATTTTGTTTTAGTTCCTCCATCTATTGCTCTGGGTCCTACCAACATAACTGTAACAGTAAATGTTCAAACTACTCTGGCTTGCGAGGCTACCGGAATACCCAAACCATCAGTCAGCTGGAGAAAAAACGGGCATCTTCTTAATGTGGATCAAAACCAGAATTCATACAGGTAAGGAATAATTTAATTGAAAAAACCCACCTACTATTTAGAAAAATATTTATTTAAAAAATTAACATTTTAACTCTACCAATGGAAACAACAAATATATGAAGTATGAAGAATTAGCTCGTATGTAGTGAGTGTAAATTTTTTTCTTAATATGGCGTTAGTTTTCTAACCTAAAATCTTTTTCTGAATCATAGGTGCCACTTTCTATCCATAAGTCCTGTGGATGGCTATTAGTGAGGTCTACAGGATTAGATTTCTAGTCTGCTTGATTTTTTTAGCACCTTCTGGAATTTTATAAAGACAAAGGATGAAAGCATCATTTGGTATAAAAGAAAAACTATTCTGTAAAAATAATACGAGCTTTAGTTATAGAATAAAAGTCAAATTTTATACCTCGAAACACAACTTAGGTATTTGGCAGTGTGTGTGGGGAGGAAAAACAGCATTTTCTCCAGTGTTTTGCATTCCTCTGGCTTTACTACCACAACTTATAATATGACAGTGCATGCTTTTTTAAAGGTTAACCTTTAAGTCACTAGGAATTTCTAGTGCTTTAGATGAGCATCATTTCTCATATCTCAATTGAGTTAATAGCTAGGTATCTTGTCAAAGGATTTGCCATGGTACTAAAAAGAAGTGTTCTCGTAGATGTGCTTTGACAAAAATCAGTTCTGAACATCAGGAAATATGAAACTAAGAGTGGTATTGCTTCTCTCTTTTTCACCCTTTTAACCCTTTGACATTAGAGTTCAGTGACTTGAATGTACACAGTGTGGGAAAAATGTACAGTGCCCTTGAATAAAAAAGCACATCAACTGTGTTCCCATTAAATAAAATTATTTCTATTCTATTAGTGTGCAGTTTGAAGTAAGAAAATAGATGTTCTCGTTTAGATTCACTTTAAATAAACGTATGTGTGTTTTCTAAACTTCATAAACAGTCGAAGTGAACCACAGCACTTTAGTTTTGAGTTGGTTAGAGTTTAAGGCAAAGACTCATTGATAGACGTACTATGCATCTCTGAGATATCCAGCACATACATGGAAGGAGACAAGTGAAGTAGGGAAAGGTAAGACAGACACACTTGTAAGATACCCATCTGGATAATCAGATACCAACCTGGAAAGCTATTGTGAAATTTAAGAGGCAATTTATGTGAAGCATTTGAGACGGTGCCAGGAATATATTCAATGCTCAGTAAACAGTGGCTGTCATCAGTGTGCTCCTTCACTGTATTTCACTTAGGGGAGCATGGCTGACCATGATATAAGCATTCAGAAAACGCCAGATTCCTTCCTCAGACAATCCTACCCAGTGCTTCCTGTCAATGTCAAGGTTGAGGCCCTATTCACCAACTGCCAGATACACTTAAGGTCTAGTACATGAAGTATCACAGAAATCATGCTCGTTTTAATAGGAAGAAAGAGTTCCATTTCCCTCAGTTCATAGCACGATACCATGTCGAACCAACCGGAAACACGTGTGATGTATAGTAGCTCATTGCTTTGAAATCTCTCTCCTAGGCTCCTTTCTTCAGGTTCATTAGTAATTATTTCCCCTTCTGTGGATGACACTGCGACCTATGAATGCACTGTGACAAATGACGCTGGAGAGGACAAGAGAACTGTGGATCTCACCGTCCAAGGTAGCATTGTCTTAGTATGTAGATCGAAAGTTATTATAATGACATCTTGTCACTGACCCAACCTCTCAAGGGGGCTTTCGTCTCCTCTGACTTAACACTTACTTTCAGTATAGAAAGAGGAGGATGTCTGGGAAGGCTTTGGAAATCCGTAAGGGCCGGGAATGTGTCATTTGGTTTCTTTCTGTTGTCACTGTCGTTTTAGTTCCACCTTCCATAGCTGATGAGCCCACGGACTTCCTAGTAAGCAGACACGCCCCGGCGGTGGTCCCCTGCACTGCCTCAGGGGTCCCGCTTCCCTCCGTTCACTGGATGAAAAATGGCATAAGACTGCTTCCCAGGGGAGATGGCTATAGGATTCAGTCCTCGGGTAAGACCAGGTTTAGTCATTACGCATCTGTGGATTGGAATAGTTATTAGTGGATGACCTTGCATGGCTTTTTTTTTTTTTCTTGCACCAAGAAAAAATGGCATCTGGGAAAAAATGCAGTTAGAGTGGGAAAGGGAAATAGGGAAAGAAGAGAAAAAAAAGTCTGGAAACAATAACAATGTCTAAAACTGATCTGAATGTAATAAGCATAATCGCTGGAACTTTATGTGCATTTTTACTGAACCTGAGGTTGAGCAAATTTACCGCTTGCCTTTGAGAGAATCACTCTTCTTCCATTGGCCAAATAGAATGTTCGTTCATTTAACAAACATTTAATGCTTCAAATAGGCTATCCACTCCACTAAATTTCTGAGGTTAAAACACTAAGACAGTGTTCTTGCTGTTAGGGTTTCTATAATTTATCAGGTAGGGCTGGGTGATAAGTGTCATGATGGATAATTTTTGAGGGAGATAGTCACCACCATTGATACAAGTTAAGTATTTAACAGTTTATAACGTTGAAGAGAAAAAATAATTCACCTAAGTGAAAGTATAGGTGATTCACATTGGTGTTTTGGAAAACAGCTTGCTTGGGGATGTACGTGGGAGACACACAAAAGTAGCAATGGTATCCTGGAGCATTATGAATGTGTGCATATTATTCTAAGGAAATGTGTTTATTCACTAGAAGGCAAATAATGGGAGATTGTTCTCAGGATGGAACTTGGCTTTCAAAGCAAATTATTGTTGCTATCTAAGAGACCTGTATAAATTGGTAGCAATTAAAATAGTAAAATATACATTAACTGCCCTGACCACAAAGTATTGTGCTAAGAAAACAGTTTGGGACTTTCTCAAAATATTAGAGTTATCATATGATCCAGCAACTCCATTCTTAGGCATCTACTCAGAGAAATGAAGACATATGTTCACACAAAGACTTGTATGCAAATGTTCATACAGCATAATTCACCCTAGCCAAAAAGTAGAAAGAATTCAATTGCCAGCAACGGGTGAATGGATAAACAAAATGTGGATAATCCACACAATAAATTTTATTTAGCAATAAAATGGATCAAAAATATTGGCACATGCTACAACAGATGAAACTCAAAAACTATGCTCGCAGTGAAAGATGTCAGACCCAAAACATTTCTGTATGATTCCATCTGTATGAAATGTTCACAAAAGCAAATATACAGAGACAGTAAGTAGATTAGTGATTGCCTCGGGCTAGGGTAAGGAGTGAGGAGTGACTGTAAGTGGGATGAGGTTTCTTTTTGGGGTAATGGAAATATTCTAAAATTAGATTATGGTAATAGTTGCAGAACTCTATAAATATACTAACGCCATTGGATTGTACATGTAAATGGGTGAATTTTATGGCATGTAAATTTTGCCTCAGTAAAGCTGTTAATAATGATTTAAAAAGTATACGGTGCTAGGCACTTGAGGGGGAACAAGTATTATAAGCCAAGCACCACTGTGCTATGGAGATGAAAACACAAAAATCAGAGAGACATAGTTTGTGGATCCAGAGAAACAGAGATGTGCTGTGCATGAAAACTTTTTCCTTTTAGGAGCAATTGAAATATCTGCCACTCAGTTAAACCACGCTGGAAGATACACCTGTATCGCCAGGAATGCAGCTGGTTCTGCACATCGACACGTGACCCTTCGTGTCCAGGGTATGAAAGATTATTTACTCATCAAAAGCTTGCGTTGTTGTTGTTCTTGTTGTTTTAATTTGGTTTGATTTTGTTTGTCATGTTTATTCTTGAGAGGTCGTACTGCCTTGAGCTATGAACCAAGTAATATCTAAAGGCTATGAAAGCCTGGTGAATATTCTTCAGTAGACTAAAGATCCACAGGTAACGAACCACACAGGAAAAAATATATATTTTCTTTTTGAATTTTTGTAATCTGTTCCCGCTTCTGGTCTTCTAATGGAAACTGGCTATAGCAGCAAGATGAATAAATGAAATATGGCTAGTATTCACTTTTCCCTGGGACAGTCAAATCACTACTATTTTGGAATTCTGAATCTGGACATGTTCAGCCTCATTGCTGCTATAGACCTGTCACTAACTAGTGCCATTGCCTGTTCCCATCGATCGGTTCTTATAGAGCCTCCAGTCATTCAGCCTCAGCCAAGTGAACTGGACGTCATTCTAAACAATCCCATTTTACTGCCATGTGAAGCAACAGGGACACCCAGCCCTTTCATTACGTGGCAAAAAGAAGGCATCAATGTCATCACTTCAGGTACTTGTCACTGTCTGTCAAGAGAATCACAGCAATACAGTGTTTTCTAATTCAGAAGTCAGTACATATATATATATATATATATATATATATATATATATATATATATATATATGTATTTTATGAAAACAAAATCCTTCTCACTATGCTTTTGTACTGTGATGTAGGCAAAAGCCATGCAGTTCTTCCTAGAGGCGGCTTACAGATCTCCAGAGCTAGCAGAGAGGATGCTGGTACTTACATGTGTGTGGCTCAGAATCCAGCTGGTACAGCCTTGGGCAAAATCAAGTTAAATGTTCAAGGTACTTACCTAAGTAACGTCTCCATTCCAAAATTCATATATCTAAAACAATGATGCTGCCACAGTGCTCAACTTTCTTAGTTTATATCGTTATATTTGTTTTTCTGTTACACTTATGAAGAAAAAAATTTAATGCTTTCAGACTTTATTTATTTATTTATTTATTCGTTCATTCATTTATTTATTTATTTTGCATTGTTTATATAAGAAAGCTGAGGCTTCCCATTGTATTTTGAACTTCTGTGAGCCCCCGTTTGGTACTCTATTTCATTGTGGCACATATTTAAGGTATTTTTAAAACCATTCTCTTCATAATACACTTTAGATAGATTATGAAATATTAGATTGTAATATCCACTTAAAAAATTATAAATTGCACTTAAACCAAGTTATTAGAAAAAAAATATTCTAAATACAGAATGGATTTTTTTTCACATTTAATTAGTATTTTCTTGATATAATTTTCATATCTTATGCATTGTTTTTGTGAATGAAAAAGTACACTAAAAATAGGTGCCGAGCTACTGAATTTGCATTACCTGATTTTGCATTCTCTCATGATGTGATTTTCCTGTGATGAATTCATGACTAAAGTAGAGCTCACCTCTTTACAGATTATAAATCTAACTCATTTGTATTTTTCAACAAATATTTATGGGTATACTAAGTGGAAATACATTGAACATTCCAAATATGATCCTTCCCATGTAGTGTGGAGAAGGAAAAAAACTAAACTACCAAATAAGTGAAATCATTATAAATCCTCATAGATGCTATGTAGAAAATAAAAACAAAAGGCTGAAATGGAGAATAATGGGGAAATATGGGGGCCACATTAGATTAGCGGTTGAAGTAGCTTCCCTGAGGGGGTCCCATTTAAGCTGAGACTTGAACTATAAGCTAGGATAAGCCAGGTAAATGTGATGGAGTGTCCAAGGGAAAGAGGTCAGCATGTGCGATGGCTCAAAGGCAGGAAAGCGTAAGGAAAGAAGCATGCCGGTGTGGCCAGACAGTGCCAAGTGAGGGGTTGACGGATTATGAAAGAGACCAGAAGAGAAGGGCCAGTGCCTGGAGGATCGGAGGACCACAGAAAGGTTAGATTTCATTCTCCATGGGAGAGGAAAAACCTTTTAAGCATTTAACCAAGACCCTGGTTTGGTTTTAGGAAGCTCTCTTTTGCTGCTATGTAAGTAATAGTTTAGAGAATGAGTAAGACTCGAGCTGGAAGAACTAAAGTCATCTAGTCAGAGTATTATGGTCTGGCCAGGAGTTGGGGTATGTGTGCAAGTTGCAGGGGTAAACGGAAAAAGGAATGGGTTCAAAATGTTTTTGGAGGTGTATTTGCTATGATTGCTGATACATCAGATTTGGGGACTCAGGAAAGAAGAATTAATTATGTGTCCTGGGCTTTGGGCTTTGAGCTAGTGAGCAGATGATAGTACCATGGGGAATGCAAGGGGAGGAGCTGGTTTGGAAGAAGGAAACCATGATCTGTTTCATCATGTTAAATGCGGAGAACTATTAGAAATCCTGGTGGAGATGTCAAATAGAGTTGAATATTTATGAACTCAAAGCCCATGAGAGAAGTATAGTCTAAGGCATAAATCTGGAAGTATTGTCAGTGTATTTCAATCCACAGACTGAATGAGAAATTGGACAGAAAAGAGTAAGGACAGAGCCCTGGAACATTGCATTATGGAGGAATCCAGAAAGGCAAGGATGCTGGAAAAAAAAAATACAAAGGAGAGGGCAGAAATGTCAAGGAAAACTAGATGGAGGCCAAGAGAGTAGAGTGTTTCAAGAAGTGAGTGGATAGCTTTGTTGAATGCAGGTGGGAGGTCAAGCAGGATAAGGATCAAGAAGTATTCACTGGTTTTAGCAACACAGAAGTCAGAGAAAAGAACACTTCCAGACTTGAGGGTTGTTGTTTTTTTTCCCCCCACTAGTTGATATAAAATATTAATATGTGTGATTATAGGAGAAAGAAAACCCATTAAACAACTAATAACACTTCAACATTCCAAAGCAACCAGAGATAATTGCATACTCTAGAGACATTAAAAATTCTGAATCCAATCTCTCCTTGTTCTGAATTCAATCTCTACTTGAAGCGCATAGTCAACCAAATAATTTTGGTTGATATGAATAACTTTTAACAGGGTTATTCATATTTTTATCACAATTTGTTGACATTATTTTGCTCATCGCTCTTAGTATACATACCCTAAGATTTGGTCTGCATGTGGTTGCCTATTTCTGCACAGCTTCCTCTGGAAACACGGCAGATAGTTCTAGGTCCCCGGACTTGTCATGTACAGAGCATTACATGGGTCAGTGGAGTTCTCAGGGATTCCTTTTCTTAGCATGTGGTAACAGTGAATGTTGTTGGCCTTATTTTTCTCTCAAATTTTCTTGAATGGGTGGTAGATACTTCAGAGGATTTTTTTTTTTGTCTATGCACACTTAAGGTTGCATTTTTACCATCATGGTTGTCTTCTGCACCTTGTCGCTGTCTCAGGGAAGGGTTCATCCTCTGACTTCCTTTTATGTGCTGTGGTTGGTTGTTCTCTCATACTTATTTCATGTCTTTAAGTCTCGATAGACTATCCAGGCTTGTGGCTAAGCGATAATCAACCTATTGTTGAGGAAGAGAAATCCTTATCCTAAGTTCTTCCACAGTCTTCTGAAGAAATGGGAGGGCTTTTAGCTATATAGTTCTTTTTCACAATCCATTTATTTATTTATTCATTCATTTAAAAAAATACTTCATTAAATATGGCCACTGTATATGAGATATCATGCTAAGCACTGCAAAAAAATGTATGAGCAGAGTATCTTTGAGCAGTTAATTAATTTTCAAACCTTGAAGGGATCTATTTTGAAAGTTTTAAGCAGCTGAAATAAATCATTCAATACATTTATGTTTAAAAAAATGCCTCTGTCAACACACCTAAATTTTCTAGGCATGCAATCCATGTTTGTATCTTCATTTAAAATAGATTATTGTTTACGTTTGTTAACTAAATAGAGAATAATTTTCTGAAACGAGTTCACTGAAAACAAACTATAGTGACCCTTTGAAGAGATATGTTAACATCAGGATTTTGTTTCAATGCGACTTCACTTTGCTAGAGCAATACTGTAGTGTGTAAATAGTGCACTCCTGCTTTAAGATGAAATTCAAACTTTGTTTCTTTTAGTTCCTCCAGTCATTAGCCCCCATCCAAAGGAATATATCATTGCTGTGGATAAGCCCATCACACTACCATGTGAGGCAGATGGGCACCCACCACCTGACATTACGTGGCATAGAGATGGGCAAGCAATCATGGAATCGGTCCGCCAGCGCATCCTCAGCTCTGGGGCTCTGCAAATAGCATTGCCCAGCCTGATAACGCGGGTCAGTACACGTGCATGGCAGCTAATGTGGCAGGATCAAGCAGCACGAGCACCAAGCTCACTGTCCATGGTAAGTGGTTTGAATGTAAATTATTTCAGTCTTCTACATTACATGGCAAAGAAAAAACAATTAAGAAAACTATGACAAATGAAAACCATGCAAAATCAATAATTTAGAATGTGCGTGTGTGTGTGTGTGCATGTGTGTGTGTGTGCGTGTGCACGCGCGCGTGCACTGGAGGTATACCTGCCCTTCAAATCTGTTTTCTGTAGGCTGTATTTATTTGTGTATGCACATATGTGTGTGAGAAAGAGAGTTTATTAATATAGTCAGGATACTCAATGTGTTGTCAATAATTCCCTAATATTGTGGTTATAGTGATCTATTCTTTGTCTTATGAGGAGTCCATTTGTGTTTGCGACTCTTCAGCTTTACTCCTCAAGGTGAAAATCACCTTGGCTCAAAACTAATCACTATATGACCTACATTGTGAATATAGCATGAACCTAATTAGAATTAGAGATCTATTTGATTCCTTATTTTAAAGTAGCAAAATATTTACATGTGTATTTTTAACAGAAATAAATCATTTTCTTTTATTTTGTTTCAGACAGCTAACAAAATCTCTAAAGATCAGCATTGAAATAGTTTAGTTGTTAATGTATATTTTAAGACTAAAGATAGAATGCCTATTAATATCAGTGGTAGAAAACAATTAGTAAATCAAACTGTTTCTAACTACTGTTTTCAGTACTATTATTAGTACCGAATATTAATAGTACTAGTAATATTAGTAATAGTACTGTTACTCTTGTTTTAATGATGAGTTTGGTTTTTACAAAAATTTATGAAAGCTATTTTTTATTTTTCAGATGTGTTTGAATTTCTTGAAACTTTATAGTTACAATAAAATTTTAAGTGGAAAATGTCTAATTAATAAATGAATAATTTTGCCCAATAAAAAGTCACTATTTATGAATTTTCAAAATGTCTTCCCCAATTTATACCTGCTTCTGTTAATATACTTGAACTGATCAATATACTTGAACCAATAAATAAGGGATTAATAAATAATATTCCTTTTATTCAAGTATTTGTTGAAAATTTACCAAAATTGACCATATACTAAACAACCAAAAACTCATTAGGGTTTAGAAATGTAGGCCACAATTACTGCCCGTGATGCAATAAAGCTAGAAATGTATAATAAATGTCCAAGGAAACCAGCTTGAAAGAGATTAATGAAATTACTGTATAATTTAGTGAAAAATGAATACTTATGATGCACGATTCAGCAGAATAGATTATGTTTTTTATATTATCTACAATGGTTATGCCTGTAATCATTCATATGTGTATATATTCCTCATATAATCATAAAAGGATGAAAAATTAGTTTGCACAATAGTTTTGTTTTTGCTGAAATCAACTGTAGTCCCGTCACTTAAAAATGTCATTAAGATTGATCCATTTCTCACTGATATGTTTGAATAATGCCAAAAGTAGTTTTACTTTTTGAGCCAAGTATCCTTAATACTTTAAAGCCTTTTCCTTTAGAATATCTCAGTTCTACATCCACTAAGGTATTTCTTAGTATACCAAAATACTCAATTCATCTTTATTGCCTCAGTTCTAATTCAAAAAAAAAAAAAACTTGAGGCATAGGGAATATTTGGTATCACAATGCACAGGGTTATGAAACCTCTATAAAAATTTCCTCTGTGATGGTATAAAAACTGAATTAAATGCCTTAAGCTGGTTTTACTTGCATTTGTTGTAACACATGTGAAATACGGCAATAAAATTTTTTTCTTTAGCACTTCATGATATTCAGTATGGGGTGAGTGTTTTACAGTGTTTTAAACTAGCGGCTGTTATTAGTTTGTTCTCACACTATGTCTGTGATACAAATCCAGCAGTTATACAACCATAGAAGTGTTTTTGTTTTCTGTTGTTTTTGTGTGTCTGTTTTATTTCACTGCAATATGCAGAAGAAACTCAAGTAAGAAAAAGTCAGGAAGTCAAATAGAATCTAAAGATTTCCAACCTGATTCTAAGCCATTTGCTCAGAAACTGATTGTAAATATACTCAATAAGTTCACATTGATTAGAATTCCTGCTAGCATCAAAAATTTGGATTGCTTTTATGATAATAAACAGTATTTTAGTAGATTTTTTTTTAGTATTTCTAGCAAAATTACCTTCAGAGAGTCTTTTGTGTGTTAGTATTCAATCTGCATAAAGATATTGAACTCAATTCCCTGAATGACCATCGATTTTAAACTCTTTGTAGTACCGCCCAGAATCCGAAGTGCGGAGGTATACTACACAGTCCATGAGAATTCACAGGCTGTCCTTCCGTGTGTGGCTGATGGAATCCCCACACCAGCAATTAACTGGAAAAAGGACAATGTTGTTTTAGCGAACTTGTTAGGAAAATACACTGTCGAACCCTATGGAGAGCTCATTCTGGAAAACGCTGTGGTAAGTATAATAGATATGAACAGATACTTTAAGCCAGATTGTTAACTTATCTTTTTACTTTAGTAACTTAGCTTGGAAATATCTTCTTTAATAATGAAATAAAATTCACTCTTGTAAATTCAGGTCACCAATTAATTTTGCACATACTTAATTTTGTGTCCCAGATCTGAGACTAGTATTGAACAGACAGTAGGAACTCATAAATGGCCTCCTTCTAAAATTGTTTCTTTATTTTTGTGGAAATCCGCTTTCTCAGAAAAAATTCTAAGTGCCTGTTATATTTCATACTTAACGATTACAAGAGTGAAGATGTAAGGATGTCCAATGTATTAGTAACCAAATAAAAATAGCAGGTTTTTTTATTCTTTTCAGGATTTTAAATAACTCTTTCTAATCATTGAAAACTAAGGTCTTGGAGATCTATGCAACCTGAGGTTTTTGAATATTCTTAGGTGGTACCTCCCCAATCTGTGGAATAGTAGTTATCAGAAGCATCTCAGCTTTTCCGTGGCAGTCCTCTTGAAGAGGAATATATACCTGTTCATACATTAAATACATTATGTGTTTTGAGAGTATTGCACTGGGCACCAAATATTAAACATGATTAAAATGTGAATCAACTTCAGAGCTTTCGTGTATGCCTTATTCCTCTTCATTACCCTTCAAAATGCCTAAATTTTACTATAGAATCTCAATGGACTTAATTTGAACAAATTAATAAAATTGATTGCATTCACTTTATAGTATAGTCTTAGCCATTAGCCAGATTCCCAGGATTACCAGGTAAATAGCCCTAGTGAAATGCTATGTCACTAGACCCTAACTCCCACGCGTGCCATCAAAAATTGTATTTCTTCAAATATAAGTTTCCATCGATTGTAAGATGGATTATTATTTTACATACCACAAAGAAAGAAAAAAAAATACAGATAAGCAAACTAGAGAAGATTGATTAAGTTGTATCACAATTTCAGAGGTATTAAAAGTTTAAAATGTGAATTTTAGATTGATAAAATAAGGATAAATTGTTTGTTTGTTTGTTTGTTTGTTTAAACCTGCAAACACCCCTGGTGGCGCTTATTCCTAGGTTCAGGAATGTTGAATTTGCCTCTTCAGTCATTCTTATAGACCTAAGGAAATTAAACAAGAAAAAATAAAGTTTAGATTTTTAGTGGGACAATGACTCAGATACATTAAAAGAATACCAACAATAAGGTAGCTTATAAATACC
This sequence comes from Eonycteris spelaea, assembly GCA_003508835.1. Taxonomy (NCBI): domain Eukaryota; kingdom Metazoa; phylum Chordata; class Mammalia; order Chiroptera; family Pteropodidae; genus Eonycteris; species Eonycteris spelaea. The sequence goes on from PUFA01000037.1 coordinate 6,522,079, forward strand.
AGATAAAAGATATAAATGATAAGTAGAAGGCTGTGAATAATATATACAATTCAGATTTTTATTTCATTTAATTTTTTGACCTCTACCCATTTTAATTATAATTTTTATGGTACATTTCCAAGTAATGTTTTGATCCTTCAAAACAAATATAAATTTTTAATATTTTTAAGAGAGAAGAAAAAGTCAATAATCTGTTCTGTACTACATTCAGAAGCACTCAATCATTAATTCAACAAATATTTATTAACCAGCACTGATTTAGGCAGTGGGACTATATCAGGAAACAAAAGAATCAGAGATTTTTTTCTCTCCTGGAATTTATTTCTAGAGGAGGGAGAGAGGCAATAAAAAAGAAAAATAATAAGTGCTGTATACAATAAGTCAGAAGAAAAGTAGTATGAAAACTAAAAGAAGAGCAGAGTAAAGGGGATCAGGAGCTGGAGGGGTACAGGTTACATTTTTAAGTAGGATGGTCAGAGAAAGTTCCCAATGCGAAGGTGACATTTGAGCAAAACTTGAAGAAAGTGAGTTAACAGAGCAAATACCTGGGGTAGGAGCATCCCAGGCAGAGGAAACAGGTAGAACAAAGAACTTAAGGTGGAAACATGCGAGATGTATTCAAAAAACAGGAAGCCAGTGAAAGCAAAGAAGAGGATAAAAAGAGAAAGAATGCAGCCAGAGAAAAATGGAGGCCAGATCATGTAGTGTCTTGTAGGCCATTGTAACAATTACCTTTTACTGTGAGTGAAATCAGAAGCCATTGCAGGTTTTGAGCAGAGGAGCAAGGTTATCTGCCTTACGTTTTCATTTCTGCAATATTGCATTGGCTATAGTGATGAGAATGGACAGTAGGGAGGCAAGGAGAGAAGCAGGAGGACCTTCTTGGAAGTTAGAATTTGCTAGCTAAACTGCAAATAGGGTGCAAAAAGAGTAGAGGAGTCTGAGAACAAAGGCATGAACAACTAGGACAAAATATCTATCATCTGAGTGATGGCTACGACTAGAACAGGAAGGGGAAAGAGGAAATTGGGAGTTCAGTTTTAGACATGAATTTAGATGACTTTTAGGCATCCAAGTGGAGAGTTGAAATGAGAAGTTCAATGTTAGTGGAGTTTGGAGGAAGGACCTAGGCGGGAAATACTGGTACTCATCAGCATATTGATGGTATTTAAAGCCATAAGACTGGATGAGATCACCAATGAATTGAATGTAGATAGAGAAAAAAAAAAAAGCAAAGACTGAGACCTTGCAAAGACTGGGTCCTTTCGATGCAGCATTAAGACATACTGTTGAGAGGAAGCCAGCAAAAGGTGATAGTAAAGGAGCAACTAGTGAGGTAGGAAAGAGTGGGATTGTCCAAGAAGCCAAGTAAAGACATGGGTTCAAAGAAGAAAGTGAGCCATAATGTGTCACATGTCACCAATACAGCTGGTAATGAGTGCCAAGAGCTGGCCATTGGGTTTAGCAAGTGAAACTTCAGGATGGCAGGTAATAGTGCCCCTCCGCTCACTATTTCCTTTGATAATTTTGGTGGTCTTTGGTGCCGCATTACCCAGAGAGCCAATCTTGCTGTCAAGATTCTTCCAGTCTTTAGAATGATTTGTTCTTTATTTGTACATTGCAGAGCAGCAGTACACTAGTTGTTTAATAAACTTTGAAATCTAAAGTTTTTTGGGTTCTTATGACTATAAAATGCTGTAGTTCTGTGAAATATGGGCTTTTGTTTAAACTTTTTTTTAGACCTTTTAAATTATGTTATACAAAAGCTAGACAGATGACTCGGATTGCAAGATGGAAATTTAAATTGTCTTTACATAAGTGTGCTCTTTGGGGGCCGGGCTATGCAAGTGTGTATATTTTGTGTAATATGATATAAAGTTAAGTCATTCTAAGCCCTATGATTTTTCTTTATTTAAGCCGGAGGATTCTGGCACCTATACCTGTGTTGCAAACAATGCTGCAGGTGAAGACTCACGCACTGTCAGCCTGACTGTACACGTTCTTCCCACTTTTACTGAACTTCCTGGAGATGTGTCATTGAATAAAGGAGAACAGCTACGATTAAACTGTAAAGCCACTGGTATTCCATTGCCCAAGTTGACATGGACCTTCAACAACAATATCATTCCAGGTTGGTAATGTTAATTCTTCAGAAGGGAATAAATACACCCATCGAGAACTCCAATCCAATCTCCATTCCTTTAGCCTGGAGAATTGATTGAAAGTGACATGAAAGTGACATGATTGCTCTAATTTTATAAATTGTGTACCTTTGCCTGGATTTTAACCCTGTATATGTGTTATTTTCATTCTTTTGATAGAATGAGTCGGTCGTAGCACCATATATAGAAGCATATAAATAGAATCTTGACCTAAAAACAATCTCCCTCCCCCAGGAGAAGACAATATTGTGTCTTCTAAATATTGTGGCAATATTGTGGTACCTAAATTTATCACCCCTAGATCTCCTTCATCATTGGTAAATGGATTAAGGTGGCTTACTGTTACAGTCCTGAAGATTCACCTAATTTTACAGAGAACTTCTCACTGTATACATTAACCATGTAGAGTATTTATGTATTTCCAGTTAACCTGTGCACTACCTGTTAAGGTAGTACCTGGAACCCAGGAACTGGGAGGACAAGTATCTCCTTATCCGTTAGGCTTTGTCATCAGCATAAAGATATTGCAGTAATGAGAACTCATCTCATCCCAGAATTGGGTTTGAAATCTTGCACTATTAGCATTTAATAAACGTCTTGTTAGAAAAGTAGTGATAAGCTTGAGTTTTTTCTGTTATAAATATTTATGTTAATGACTAGAATTCATCAACTGTATTACCTGAATAATAATAGTATATGTCACTAAGGAAAAATAAAGTCCAAAAAAATTAGTACTGTTTTCTGAAGGTATAGTACTAATTTAGCTGCTTAAGTTTTTAAAGCTTAATTTTTAACATAATATTCAGCAGTATGAAATTGTAAATATAGTTTGAATGGGGAAATTATGCAAGGTAAACATACCTAACAGAATTAGATATCGGTTGATCTAATCAAAATCTTATTTAGATATGTTTTCATGACATCCCCTGCGACCTGCCAAATCAGTTGAATTATATAACTGAAAAAGTTTTCATGTTTTCGATGTAAATTATTTGGAAGGAAAAGCGGTGGTGGGATAAATGAAATGGAAAAGTCATATTTCTAAACGAAAGATTTCTGAAACCTAGAGACACTATGAGCCAGATTTAGGCAGTACTTTGAGATGAAAGGTATAATGTCAGTCTACAATAATTTTAAAAGATGTTTGTTGTCCTTCTCGTTTCCTGTTCCTTCTGCTGGATTATTTCATTCTTCAGACAAGCATCTATAGATGTAGCAAAATCTGTGGAAAACGCTCTCTTTTCCAAGATCTCACAATGAGATCTCTGGTTCAGTTGCTGACCAACACATAAATCTAAGCTGCACAGCACTGAGCTGTGATTATTTTCCTAGGTTACTGAGAGGCTTGTGTGTCGTTTCATAACTTCTTTCTCTCAGCCCACTTTGACAGTGTAAATGGACACAGTGAACTTGTTATTGAAAGGGTGTCAAAAGAGGATTCGGGTACTTACGTGTGCACCGCAGAGAACAGCGTTGGTTTTGTGAAGGCAATTGGATTTGTGTATGTGAAAGGTAAGTTAAAGTGCTCTATTTTTAATTTATAATGTATTGATAATAAACGATTTGTATTTGCTTCCTTATTATGTATTAATATACTATAACTTTGGTTTATTAATCCATTTAGTCCTGTTTCACAGATGTGCAACTTCATAAGAAATAGAAAATTATGAACATTCAACTCAAAAAAAATAGGAAGCGGTAAATAAAGAGACCATTTGGCACAAAGTATAATCATCTGCCTATATTATTGAAACTGATGAAATTATCTAGTTGATTAACATGAGCAGTTCATGCTGGAAAATCCATGAGATTCAAAAGTGGGTTTACCCTCCCCTTCTACACTAAATAGGTCAAAGTCAAAATCACACACACATAAAAATCACCCAAGATTCCTCTTACTCATACCTGCCTTTTACTGTTTGCCAGAACCGCCAGTCTTCAAAGGTGATTACCCTGCTAACTGGATTGAACCCCTCGGTGGTAATGCAGTTCTGAACTGCGACGTGAAGGGAGACCCTGCCCCAACCATCCAGTGGAGCAGAAAGGGGCTGGACATCGAAATTAACCACAGAATCCGCCAACTTGGCAACGGCTCCCTGGCCATTTATGGCACTGTAGTAAGTCATTCCGGAGCCGTCGACATGCACTTTACCTGCCACAGTTAATGCCTTTCTATAGGCGTCGTGGACGGGAAAAGTTTCTCTTGCTTCAGTCAAAAGTCTGAATCAATGGGTTCTTATAAAAAAAAAAAAAAACTGAAACAGTGTTGGAAATTGATGATATTTAGCCCTTTCAAAGAAGCACAAACGATAAAATAATTTCATTGCTTTGTTCCCGATCAACGACCCATTCTTTAGCATCAGTAGAAAATTTCACATGTTTTAGAACAAAGAAATTGAAGAATTACGAATGCATTATAGAATTACAAATAAATTTTAGGGTAGTTTTCACCACTAAGCAGATAGCTATAAGGCTTTCTAAAACCTTCAGTAATTTGGAAAATGAGTGCTGCTTTAAGTTATTCTGATTTGGGGGTCAAATGAATGAGATGCTTTATCTAAAAATGTCTCCACTAGACTGCATATGGGTAATTTGTTAGTCCGTTGTCACATTAATTGAACTAATAATTAAAATATACTATCTTATCACCTAATTAAGTGGACCATTCAGTCTTTAGTCTCCTTGGTTTTATTTCACCGTTGGATGTTCTTGAGTGTATCTTCAGTTTTGAGATGACATGGACCTTTAGCCGGTGTAACTCTAATGTGTCTCAGCCTTCTTCCTTACCCTTCTCCCCTGTTCTCGGCACAAAAATGACTACTTCTTAAGTTCTTGGTACTCCTTCTAATGCCAATGTTAATACTAATGCTCACTTTCTTTCGCTACGCAATTTCGGATCCTTAAATATCTATCTCCAACTCTGAGATGCTTTTAACTTCCATTTACAGTTCCCTACTAGCAATTTCAATTTGAATAGTACATTGACACCACAATTAAACATCTAAGTCAGCATCTGCCTTTCTTCTCCCACACTCCTCCACTTCCTGCAATTCATTTTCTTCTTGTTGACTTAAGGTTTATCTTAAGGAGGCCAGAATTCTCCTTTTCACAAGACATTTAGTGAAATCTGTGACTCTGATTATTCACAAATCTAGACTCTATAGTACTTAGTTATACCATATATGTGTAAATTTGTGGATTATGTTCTGTGTTTTATAATTGCCAATAAATTAGTTTTTACTTTCATTAATTTCAAGCTCTATAAATAGAGGCTAAGCTTAATTTTTTTATTAAATAACCCCATTAGAAAAAACTCAATATTTATTAATTTGTCCTGATTATTTTAATGCTCTGTTAAGATACTGTAAGAATATAATTAGCATTTTTCTTTAGTAAGATAATTTTGGTTACCTAGCAATAATTATCCCAGAGAGCAATAAGAGGCTGCTTTGAAAAATTTTGGCTGGGAATTGCTTTTTCTTCTTCTTCGTCTTCTTTTTTTTTTTTTTTAAGCTATTTACGAGGTTAAATATACATAGGTTTTTCTATTTCCATTACAATGCCTCTCAGACAGGAAATTTCATATAAATGGGCATCACGGTGACCGAAGTTATGTTCCTGCTCTGTAAGCTCATCTGTTTATAAACGTGCTTACTTCCGCAGAATGAAGATGCGGGTGACTATACGTGTGTGGCCGCCAACGAAGCCGGGGTGGTGGAGCGCAGCATGCGCCTGACTCTGCAGAGTAAGCTGCTTGATTAAACTCTCGGTAAACACCCGGTTTAAGGAAGGTCTCCTGCTAAAGAATGCTCGTTTCCTTACCCTTATAGCAAGTCCATTCATTCATGGTAGCTCCAGAGGGTGTCGACAACGTTCTGATGATGGCGTAACTGTTACCTAGCATGAGACTGATACCGCTTTTGCACAGATATTTTTCTCTGTTTCATCTAACACATGTGGTTCTAGATTTCAGTTGCTCGGCGGCAGAGCTTTGTCTGTCTGTCTGCAGTGTATTCAGCAAATACTCTGAACGATTCACAGTTCATGTAAAGTACTTACAAATGCCATTTTATGGCAATTAAAATATATATTAAAAATAAACACTAATATAAATGAGCTCAAAAGTGCTCCAGGTCGATTGCTCTCAGTCTTCCATGAAATAACGATGTGACCTGGGCGGGATTGTCATATTTATTATGAAGCCCTCAGTATAAGCCACCGGAAGACAGAGCTTTTGTAATTAGAGAAAAAGGAAAGACTCCAGTGGCCCATTGACGCTCTCCAGAACCCCTTAGGGGCTGAGCTGAGGACCAGCTTATTTCATGAATAAGCTTGGTATTTATCAAGATGAATTTATATATTCTTCATTCACCAGAAATGCTATAGACTGTATTTACTAATAACAGCATTTGCCAAACTACTTTTCTGTAAGACTTCAGCATTTGAAAAAAAGTTAAGACTTTAACATTTGATATTTTAAAACTATCTAAGATAGTGTTTTTTCCTCCAGCTTTATTGAGGTATAATTGACAAATAAAATAGTTTATATTTAAAGTGCACGATGTGACGATTTGCTATACATATGTGTCGTGACATGATCACTACAATCAAGTTAACACACCCATCACCTTTCACCATCACCATTTGTCTTGGTTTGATTTTTCTGGTGAGAACACTTAAGATCTATGCCCTTAGTGAATTTCAAGTATACAGTAGAGTATTAACTATAGTCACCATGCTGTGCATTAGATCCTCAGAACTTATTCATCTTATAACTGAAAGTTTGCATCCTTTGAACAACATCTCCCCATTTCTCCCACCTCACAGCCCCTGGCCACCACAATCTACTCTTTGTTTCTATGAATTCAACTTTGTTTTAAAAAAAGATTCCTCATGTAAGTGATACCATATGTTATTTGTCTCTCTTGTTTATTTCAGTTAATACAGTGCCCTCTAGGTCCATCCATGTTGTCTCAAATAACAGGACTTCCTTTTTTTAGGGCTGAATAATATTCCTGTGTGTTACACACACACACACACACACACACACACACAGAGACACACATACACACACACACACCACATTTTCTTTATCCATTCATCCATCAAGAGACACTTAAGTTGTTTCCATATCTTCCTAAGTGTGTGTTTGTCAAACGATAACCTTGTGGAATGTAATTAAGATAAAAGAATTCCAGGGTCAAATAAGTCTGAGAAAGAATAAATTAAACAAAGTTCATTCATTTATTAAATATACAATGAGCACCACTGTACGCCAAGCCCCACTTAGGTGTGGCAAGTTTCTTTCCTGCAGATCTTTTCAGAAATATTAATCTACTGATGTAAGTTATAAATCAACAAGAGGACGATGTAATATGCCACATTTCCCAAATAAATGTTATTTCTGTGAAACGTCCCTCCCCTCTTTGTTGGGTGGGTAGGTAGGGCATAACATAATTAATATCTCCTGGAAGAGTGTTATGCTGACCTCGCTTAAGCCGGGCTGCATTAGATCAGCTCGCTTACACATACTGACCGCAAATTCATACAAGTAAATGAAGCATGCTAAAAAAGCCAAAAATAGAATTTGTTTAAAATTAAAATTAAAGCACCAGAAGCAATGTCTTCGTTAGTTAAAATGCTAATATTTAACTGATCATTATGTGACTGCGGGAATTAATTCAACCTTGGAAAGATGTATATAAGGAATTTTATTGTTGAATTAATTTATATACAACTGGAAGTGTTCAACTATGGTATCTAAATTAAGATTCTAAGTTTTATTTGACAGGTTTTTTTGAACATAATTATGTGAACATGTGAGCTCATTTAGTTACTATGTGGTCATTTACTGTTGAGTGATTTATCTGAAGTATTTAACTTTATCCAGCAACAGTTTTTTCAATATATAATGTAATCTGAACACTGGGAGGAAGTAAAAGCTCCACTCTGAACGTTCTTAGAGACGAGGTTAATATAAACATCAAGTGTGAAGGCGATTGTGTAGGATGATGTGAGCATTCATATGAATATGCATTAATGACTCTCACTGAGAGTTTCAAACTTCACATGAAATAATTCCTTTTGTGAAAGACAATATGTCAGTTATACCTTTACATAAAATACTAGCATATCGATATCATACTAAAACATACTTTACTTCTATTTTGTTTTATGTTCTATTATTCCAGATACATTTCTCTATTCAAAATGTGCAGCCGCCACCCTGAATTATCTGATATTCATTACCTCTCATTGAGCAAATCATCCCACCTTTCAATTCAATCCTACTAAAATACTGTTTTCATCCAGTGTTCTTTCAAGAATGCAAACTTCCCTTGCTTACCTATTCAAATGTAAATCCTTCTGATTTTCTTTGAAGATGTTAACCAAATATATAAAACCTTGTATGCTATAGGGTAAATCATCCTTTCAAAGCTAAATCATCTCCATACTATTTGCTCTCCAGGTAGGCTCCCGTCTCATATATATATACCAATCTTGCCCATTTTTGAAAGCCACTCAAGCTTCTCGTCCCCCATGAAGTCTTTCACATTCTATCTTTCTCAGACCGTAATCCAGGTTTATATAACTCCTTTTACATTCTTCTCAATGACTTCATTTGAGCAGCAGATTCTTAACCTCTCCTTCCTCTCAAAACTCCTTCCTTTGGTTGCCAGGATACTATTTTCTCCTGATTTTCTTGCCGGCTCTGTCAGTTTTTAATATCATTGATTGTTTTCCATCCATATCTTAAATAATGATGTTGCAACAGTTCTTGTCTGTGTCCCTCTTCCTCTTACTTTAGACTCGTTTCTGAAGCCACCTTGCCTATTCATGAAAGACTCACAGATGTAGTTCTAGCCCATAACATTATTCTGAGCTCTAAATATGAACATTCTCTTTCCATCTAGACAATTCTACATCAATGTCTCACAGATACCTCAGCAGTTCTAAATAGTTGCAAATCATCATTCCTTACCCTCCCAACAAATCTGTTCTTCCTCTATGTTCTATTGAATTGTCTAAAATATACTATATTGCCCAAGTCAAAACCCTGTCGTCATCAATTCCTCTCTTGGCTCCATACCATTCAATGACAAAGTCGTGTCATTCCTACTTTTTAAATAATTCTTGAATGTCTCCCTTATCTTCTCCATTTCAAGTGACATGCTGTTGTTGGATTTATTAAGCTACTGTTGTTTGTTTCCATATCACCAAACATTTACCTACTCTATACTAAATTTTATTATACATATTCTGCTACTTAATTCTGTAGGTATATTATAGGACGGCTAAATAATTTGCTACTTCTCTGTCTTGTCAGTGGGCCTTGAGCTCCTCAAGACTAGAAGTTACATCTGTTACCTCTGTACCCTCAGCGTCTAACACAATGCCTAGCAAATAGTAGGCTCTCAAAATATGTTATTTGAATAAAGAATGATAACCAGTAATGAAAAAATATTAATAATGGCTCTGTCTCAAAAATGATGTAAGGGAAAGAGATAAATTTTTACTATACAAAACAGACAAACCAGCAATGATAACAATAGTACTAATAATATTGTATGCCTACCTCATGGAAGAAATGTGCTTACATTATCTCAGTGGAGTCTAACAAGAATTCCCTGACTTGGCACCATTTTTAAGGATACAAGGCTCAGAGAGGTACTAAGGAGTAGAGGCAGAATTCGAATTCAGAAAACATGACTCCAGAGCCCATGCTCTGGGCTGATCTATTTGGGGATTTAAACTTTTGACATTTACTGAACAAATCAGAGCTCTGAAAATTGTATCATTGGCGATAACTTCCTTAGCAGTTGAGAGGCTACAGTATTTTATAAACAAATTAGCCTTTTCTTTTCAAATAATGTTACTGAATAATATTGATAAAAATGTTGATATAACTCCACAAAAACTAAGAACCACGATGTGCTTTTTTTCGTAGGTCCTCCCGTTATCACTCTCGAGCCAGTAGAAACTGTTATTAATGCTGGCAGCGAAGTCATATTGAATTGTCAGGCAACTGGAGAGCCTTATCCAACCATTACGTGGTCCCGTCAAGGGCACTCTATCCCCTGGGACGACCGAGTTAATGTGTTGCCCAACAACTCATTGTATATTGCTGCTGCTCAGAAAGAAGATACATCTGAATATGAATGTGTTGCTCGCAACTTGATGGGTTCCGTCCTTGTCAGAGTGCCGGTCACAGTCCAGGGTGGGTGTGATCAGAGGGACATTCATATTAAGCATCATCTGGGGCAACTCAAATCATAAAAGTTGTTAAACATCTTAGTCCGAGTCTCCTTTCCCTTCAGGATACTTCTAGGCCAAAAATCACATCAGAATTTACAGACCAAAGGGATTAAAACAATGCAGATTAGAGCTGAAAAAGACCAAGTTAACAATTGAAAATCCCAAATGGAATTTTTGATTGAAAAATGAGTCAAATTTATTCTCAGAAATCAATACATATATTTTGCTTTAAAGAATGATATCCAAACGGCAAACAGTACACAACTTTCTTGGTTGCTAGCTCCTTCAGCAGCCATAGCCAATGGGAGCTGAGAGGTTCTACTTAACGGAAGTTCTTCTCTCATGCTTAGATGTTAATTTTACCATAAAGGAGAACTTCCATAAGCAATTTCTCAGCAGTTATAGATTTAGCTCTAGACCCAGTGCATATCCGAAAAGAAATCCGACTTGCATTTTTTTTTTTAATTTACTGAAACAGAGACAAAGTACAATGTTTTATTTGCAGTTCACGGTGGCTTTTCCCAGTGGTCGGCCTGGAGATCCTGCAGTGTCACTTGCGGAAAAGGCGTCCAGAAGAGGAGTCGTCTGTGCAACAGCCCTTTCCCAGCCAATGGTGGGAAGCCTTGTCCAGGGTCAGATTCCGAAGTGCGAAGCTGTCAGCATAAGCTGTGTCCAGGTACAGCTCTTTAGTCAACGGACAGGCATGTGTTCAATCGATGTTCATTTCCGTTCCCTAACTGCGCATCGTCCCAGTATTAGTCCTTTCCATTGGAATGTGTCTGATGCTGTAATGTGTCACCTTTGTGTAGTGGATGGCGGCTGGTCCGAGTGGAGCCCTTGGGAAGAATGCACAAGGAGCTGTGGACGCGGCAACCGAACCAGGGCCAGAACGTGCACTAATCCCTCAGCTCAGCATGGCGGGCGGCCGTGCGAAGGGAGTGCTGTGGGAGTAATCATGTGCAACATGAGGCCTGCCCCGGTGAGCACCCACCGATAAGTACCACTTTCGTATCTTAACTCCTGTGGAGGGGTTATAATTACCTTTTCTTCCTCATTGCGAAAAGACGTTATGGCCTCGACCTTGAAATGTATTCATTCTCCATGTTCTTGCTTCTGTCTCATGGATAAACCTGTGGAAGAATGACGTTAATCAATGTTAAGTAAACTTTCTGACTTAAATGAACATGTTAAAAGGTTCCAGACTGTGGCACATTTTTAATCATGTAGAGAAAACGTAAGTAATTACAAAGTCATAAAATTTTAGAGATAACGAGGACCTTCAGGTGAGAAAAATCAAGCCTGGAGAGGTTAAAGACTTTCCCAGAAACACACAATTAGTGAAGACTAAAATAATAATAGCTACCATTGACTAAACACCTATCATGTGCTAAGAACCATGCTACGCGCTTTATGTACATGGTGTTGACTTTGTGACACAACCCTATACACAGGTATTTTAGGGCTCTTTCAAATTAAAGTGACGAAGCAAACTTAATACGCTTGAGTAGAAACTTCTACTTTCATGTATGATGAATCCAAGGATGGCCAATGTTTTCACTAACATGTTTTCCATCTCTCATCTCTGCTTTCCTCTCTTTGGCTTTGTTCTTCTTTAAACTCTTTCCATGTGGTGGAAAAAATGACTGCTGGCAGCTACTGGCTCACAGGGGCCTTATAATCTAAGGCCTCAGAGGCAAAGAGTTCCTCGCTGTCTCAGAATCCATGTCAGCCTGAGAAAGAACCCTGTTTGATTTTAGTTAGAGTCCATGCCCACCTCTGAACTCCAGTTCACGAGAACAGTACTTTGATAGCCAGCTTGGGCTACTTACCCATTCTGTGCTCAAGGCACAGTTGTAACTGCTAGAATTAGAATGGTAAACAATATCATACAGAAAAAACTCAGAGTTGAAGCAATACAGCATCACAGGGAGGGACACCAAGAGAGGGACGTTGACAGACCAAAATGAAATAGTTACCACTACATGGGGCATCGCATCCTATTGTACAGACGAGCAAAATCAAATTCAGAAAATAAATGACAATTAATTCACCGAGGTTACATCGCGAGTAAAAAGCGAATCATGGATCTGAACCCATGGTCAATCTGTTCATTCCCAAGCCTACTCGCTTAGATCCTGGATATCTCAAGTTGCAGTTCCGAGCTAACATTACATTACAAACATAAAAGACTGTCATGAAGTCTTAAAGAACATAAAGCAAAAGCCAAAATTGTTTTTTTTTAAATCTTGAATAATTAGAAAGCTAATTATAGTAACATAATACATCATAGGAAAAAGAGCCAGAAATACCTGATTACAGCAATCTTTGTGCAGTGTGGCAACTATGATATCTACATAATGACAGTCTAAATGGTGTTTATAAATGTCCTCGATTCCTTGAATACTTCCTTTCTTTCTGGTGCAAATTGATATTTTAGGCTTACAGTATACTTTTCCTGCCACAGTTAGCATAGTGTTTTTAAACTGCCAATCCTCCCCTAAAAAAGACTGGTATTTTCTGGAATGGGCCATTCTGCTGCCTCTTAAGAACCATTGTCATTACATATCTTTACAGAATACTTAAAGAATGAATATTTTTTAAAGTGCCTTTCTGAAAATCATTGAGAACTTTGAGTAAAGGATGGCCACACTAACTCATATATGTCACATATGTCACGTGTCTGGCACTGTTCCAAGCATCTCTCATCTATAAACTCATTATTCTTCACCCTAATCCTAATGAGGCAGGTTCTTTTATTATCCACCTATTGCAGACTACAAACTAGGCACACAGAAGCCCAGTAACTCATCTATCTAGGTTTTCAGTTACTGAGGGCAAAGGATTTATTCAGTCTCAGTCCACATGGTCCAGTATCCCTGCTCCTTAGCACTGTGCTCTGTTGCCTTTTCAGAATCGGAACCCCAACATACTATAGCAACAAATTCATCTGTTACACTTTGCATTTTTTTTTATACATTAATTCCTCCATAGTTGTCTTCTTTGCTATTAAATACATGGTGTTTTAAGCCTTCTCTGTTTTATATTAGCCTTCTCCCTTTTTCTTGTTATCATTCCATTAATATTGAAGAAGCATTTCAACTCGATCACATTTTATGTCACGAAGTTCAGTTCTGCTTAAGGTTTTCTGTATTGATTAAAAAAATAAAAGATTTTCAGCTAAACCCCTCTATTTATATATAATAGAAACTATATAGATACTAAATGAATAAGCATCACCCGGTTGTAATCCTCCAATAAAAAATGCATCTGTGCTATAAGAGTTTATATTGTAAGGTGTGGGCTTTTGGTAATCAACAGCCTTAAAAATCAAATATATGAAAATAATGGGAAGAGCAGAACTTTTTAAATCACATAGTCCAGATATAAGGACCGTGAGCATCAACAAGCTGAATTAATAAAGAAGTAGTTTTGAGCAATATCTGCTACAGATTTAAAGGCTTTCTTCTTTCTCTTTAAGTTTACTCAAATACATTTTAGTGCAAATTCTTGTTGGCTAAAATAAATTTGTCTGACTGTGTTTGCCCGTATCTAGAAGTTACAAGGATATGTAGTCAACTCGATTAGAAAACAGTTAATGAAAAGAAAATGCAAGAAGAATTTTTAAATATTTTCTAAACAAAGCAGCCAGATGATGATTTTATTACTTAGGTTTCAACTTACTCTTTTGGCGTCTTATAGGTTGTTAAAAAGTTTATTTAGACACAGCTCTTAAGGCCCTATTTTGGTCAATATCTTGGTTAAACTGAGTAACCACAAAAACGCACTTATGAACCCCACATAGAGAAATTACCCTAAAAGCACAAGTATCACCTGATACTGATTTATACATAAGAGAAAGCATAACGCTGAGCCTCAGCCCATGCCCCTGGTGAGGAGCGTAAGCCTGCTCAGCCCTGTGCTCAGATTGCGTAATATGTTAGTTACCAAATGGAAGGATTAATGTTGTTCCTTGGGAGATGCTGGTCAATTTTTTTTTCTCCTGTTTCGGAAGCAGGTGAGTGTCTTATTCAGAACTTTTAATTCATGGACATCATTATGTAATGGAGAAAAATTTTTCGAAGACTTAATAACTGTGCAAATTACTTTTTCGTCGAAATATCCAAGTATATTTTTAAACATAGAACAGGGTCAGGCTTAAAGATGTGCTCTTGCAGCCTGAGGTACAAGTTTTCGCTGTGGAAACTGTGAGTGGTCCACACCCCCATCCCAATCCGTTACACAGCCTGGCTCCAAAGCTTCTGGTCCCTTCCACTTTCCCCAGAACACAGATGAGTACTTATCTAGCATTTAAAAACTCAGATTGTGTTTACATATGGTAGTTTAATTAAATTTTATTTTAATAAAAAAAAGTCCTTTGCACAATTTTAAGCATTCATTTTGGCATTAGGCAGCCTCTGAGTTTCCCTACAGACACTAATTCCCATGGAAATCTAAACAGAAGGAGAAAGGAAGAACATCATTTATGTTTTCTTTGGTTCAGTTTCAGTTGGTTTAGAGTCTGGACTGATTTAACTCATCATTGAGTTAATTTACTTGTATAATTTGGTTTCTTTAACAAACATCATTCTGTGACTTGAAACTCTGTCTCCCGGAATATTTGTAGTTCATGGAGCATGGAGCACTTGGCAGCCTTGGGGTGTATGCAGCAAAAGTTGTGGGAAAGGTACCCAGACGAGAACAAGACTGTGCAACAACCCACCACCATCGTTTGACGGATCCTACTGTGATGGAGCAGAAACACAGATGCAAGTGTGCAATGAAAGGCACTGTCCAGGTAAGAGAAATACAGTGTCTATACCCTTAGTGAACGTCTACCTCTTATCTAGGTAGTATGTCAATAAGATCAGTGTCGATAAGAAAATCACTCTACCTAACAGTGCCCAGAGTTTCACCTGCTCATTTTTAAGTAGTAACAGAGCACACATGTTTTTCCTTAATCCAGTTGATGGCAAGTGGGCCACCTGGGCCAGTTGGAGTGCCTGCACCGTGTCCTGTGGAGGAGGTGCCAGACAGAGAACAAGGGACTGCTCCGATCCTGTTCCACAGTATGGAGGAGGCAAATGTGAAGGGAGTGATGTCCAGAGTGATTTTTGCAATAGTGACCCTTGTCCAAGTGAGTGTTGGAAATAGTGAGTCAACATTATACTTTCTTAAAGTCCCATTATGGCTTGAAGTCCTTAAAGTTATATATTCTGTGGCTCCATTCGTCTCCCTTTGGTTTAGGATATCAAAGTGTTGTATGGTTGCTGTGATGTCTGTATAATACCATAGATATAATTGATTTGCTGTGTCCTATTTCATTTGCTCTATAGGACCAGCTGCAGAGCACGAGGACGAGGGCACCCTTTCATGCTAACTGTTAATGATGTTGATAAACCCTTTACGGAGGCAAGCAAACTGCTCTTTGCCTTAATTCAGTCGCCAGCTAGATGCTTAGAGACTAGCAGTATCTGAATCCATTGCATCTTGAATGTATAGCCTTGACTCAGTAGGAGCAAAGACTTGGTCTCATTCATATCCTTCAGCTTAAGGAACATGAAAATACTCAATAAGTTTATATTAAATGGAATTGCACAATCACTAGGATGTAAACCCAGTTTCTGTTCAAAACCAGCTAAACCATCTACCTTTGGAAGTGGCCTGCTTATGGATCAGTGCGTTTCTTTTCAGTTCCCGGGGCGTCTTCTCATCCTTTTTGGATGAACGTCATTGATAGCACTTGTCCAACGGTTCTGTGTTGCAGCTCACGGTAACTGGAGTCCCTGGAGCGGCTGGGGAACATGCAGTCGGTCGTGTAATGGAGGCCAGATGCGGCGGTACCGCACGTGTGACAACCCTCGACCCTCCAACGGAGGAAGAGCTTGTGGGGGGCCAGACTCCCAGATCCAGAGATGCAACACTGACATGTGTCCTGGTGAGCCCTCCAACTCCTGGCACTAGAACGAGTAAAGCGTTTCATTTAGTGTTCATCTGGGGCAGCCCCCTCACGTCAGGTCTTAAAATGAAAGTCGCGTGGGCAGGGTCACCCTCAGCGTAAATTTTAAGACCGGTTTGTTACTATTGACCATTTCATCCTTGTTCACAGTGGATGGGAGCTGGGGAAACTGGCATAGCTGGGGACTGTGTCTGCCTCTTGCGGAGGAGGTGAAAAGACTCGAAAACGGCAATGCGACAATCCAGAGCCATCTAAAGGTGGTCGCCCCTGCCCAGGAGACGCTACTCAGGTGTCCAGATGCAATGTGCACGCATGCCCAGGTGAGCAATGGCATTAGACTCGGGCAGGACCATTGCCAGCACATTTACAGCCTTTCTGCAAATTGAAAAAGGGTGTCTCTCTGAGCCCACAAATACAAAACAGTGCCAACTGTGGAAAGGAGATTTAGGAAAAATGCACCTTTCCCCCTCTAGTTGGTGCAGCTCTATACTAAAGCTCATGCTGGATTTTAGCTTCTGCTTGCCCCTGTCCCCCCTTCCAGGCTCCCATGTCAAAGGACATGGTCTTTAGAGCTGTCAATACCAGTCCTGGGCTTGGGGGTGAAAAGGCGTGGAAGATCAGGGAGAGCCAGGCTGAGACTCCAGCCTGAAAAATGAGTGCAGAGCCGAAACGCAGAAATGCACAATTGGAGGCTGTTATTTTGCAGACGGAAACATGGAGGATGAGAGCATGGGATCAAATAGAGGCCATTTCTGTTCCAGGAAAAAGATTAGGGAGAGTTCAACTACCATAAGTCAAGTCATGCTGCATGGCCACATATTGTATGTAAAGTAAAAATTCAGAAGGAACAAAGTCGGAATTCTAAAACTCGTGGAAAGGGTTTTCTGGAGTCCTAAGAGATGGGGAATAAAACTAAGGGTACTTGTCTCAGAGGACAGACTTTCTAAGGGTTATAAGAAGACTGAAAATAACAGTCTCACGTTATCGAAGTGTCGAGAAACCACTGACCTTCCAAAACTTAAGGGTTGCTTTACAAATAAAGCATCCCTGGACACTAAGAAGGCCCAGAAAGAGAAAGGAGTCACATGAAAAGATGTATGCATTAATCATGGCAGCTAAGACATGGAAACAACGGAAGTGCCCTTCAGTAGATGGTTCAACAAGAAGATGCGGTACCTGTATACAATGGAATACAGCTCAGCCATGAGAAAAAAGGAAATGCTGCCATCTGTGACCACATGCGTGGATCTTGAGATTATCATGCTGAACGAAATAAGTCATACAGGAAGAGTCGAGAGCCATATGATTTCACTTCCATGTGAGATCTAAAACTGAAAGCAGTAAATGAACAGGATAAACGAGCAGAGACTCATGGACGTGGACACTAGTTTGGTGGTAACCAGACGGAAGTGGGGGAGAGGGTGAAGGTAGGTTAGGGTAAAGGGGGTCCAATCTACGGTGACAGAAGGAAATTTAACTTTGAGGGATGAACCCACAATAAAATACACATATAATGTATTGTCGAATTATATACTTGAAACCTATATAATTTGATTAACCAATGTCTCGCCAATAAATTTAATAGAAAAAAAATAAAATAAAATAAAAATAAAGAACATAACAGAAAGTTTTGAAAAATTATGGGATCTAGACGTGCTAGAAGAGTAAGTGTCTATCGGTCAACTGCTCAGTAATTCTTCTCAACATGTCAACTGATTTCCAAGGATCTTGAAGCTCTAACATGTAGGCATGGTGATGATTCTAGTTTCAGTTAAGGCATTTTGTCATTCAGCCTCTGGTGGTACAAGGGCCCCTGTGACAGAAGAAAGTCTAAATAGACAATTTGGATTATAGAGTTTAGCGGAAAGTTTCGAGGATTCCAGCTAGGTAGCCAGTACTGGGAGACATCCATTGAACACTAGGATTCAAATTCCTTTGGAGGCAAGAGAACCAAGAACACTAATTATCAAAGTAATGCAAATTAAAATGATGAAATACAGTACTTACTGTACTTATTAATTTTTGTGAGATTGAATACAGTCATATTTTCCCCCATATATAATGTGATAACATTATCTGAAACAACTAGTGATTGTTTTAAAATATATTAAATTAAAAGGCATTGAATAATGAATATTTATGAATTTCAGTATAAGCTGTTTTCCAATATATTTCTCTCTCTTAACAAAGCATGCAATTCATTTAAAAAACAATCTTTAACCACCTCTTCTGTGTTAGTAAGCAGTAATTTTGTTGAACAGTGGAAAGAACATATAAAATTATTATAGAGATACTTTTTCAAAATTTTTAGAATTGTTTTTCAATCTGATTGTCTTGATATGAATTTTGCAGCACTATTAAAAATACAGTATCCTTCTCGAATTTTTCTCAAGTTAAGCATTTTCCAATATATAACGTGAAAAACTTGATAAGCCCTTGGTCTGGAACCCATGTTCACAATATCCCTTACATGCGCCACTTGTATGTGGACAGTGACCTATCAGAAGGCTTAAGAGCTATTTTGTTGGTGAGCCCACCTTTCCCTCTCTGCTCCCATGAAGGAGGCAATAGATAAAAGAGATAATGGCTTTTGATGCCAATCACACCTATGTTCGGATCCTCATCCCAGCAATATAGTGATGGGAAAATCACTTAATTTCTCTGAACTTTTCCTAGTCTGCAAACTGTGCCTATTTAAAACTACCTTACAGGATTTTGATAGGATTAAGAGTTAACACACATTAAGAGCTTACCATAGTGCAGGACATGCTCAATAAGCTCTCATTATTATCATCATTTCATCACCATCAACAAACACACACTTTATTTTGGCTTTGGGACTGGGTACTGATTGTATTCTTTGGATTGTGAAATAATGTTATGATGTGCATAGATTGGAAGGATCCTAGATTTATGTGGGATGATGAGTGTTACATGAGAGTAGAATGTTTTGAAAGCTTATTTATTGCACTCTTAAATTCAGATGTCATATGATCTTTTTAAACGTTTGAGAGGAGATTTGTAGCATCTTTGAATACTGGCCTTCTTTTCTCCCATGTAATGTTGATGAAATTATTTCCTTATCCAGGAATGTTTTTCCTTTCCCCAATAGGTGGGCCCCAGCGAGCCAGAGGAAGTGTTATTGGAAATATTAATGATGTTGAATTTGGAATTGCTTTTCTTAACGCCACAGTAACAGATAGTCCTACCTCTGATACTAAGATAATACATGCCAAAATTACCAATGTACCTCGCAGTCTTGGTAAGTCTCTTTGCCTGTAAAAGTTGTTAATGAGCCTATTTTTAAAAATTTATATATATTGTTCTTCATCTTATTATCTCACTTAAAATTTCTAGAGGATACTACTACTAAAGGATCCATATAATACTCCTTAAAGACGTATGTGATACTGGTATTTCTTTTGTTGTTTTTCAACATTATTTGGGATTCATCCTTATGAATAACATGCTTCAAAGACAAGAATAACAATGAACTATAAATATTGTGCTTTGTCATCTTATTTGTCCTTTTTCCTTTAGGCTCAGCAATGAGAAAGATAGTTTCTATTTTAAATCCCATTTATTGGACAACAGCAAAGGAAAAGGGAGAAGCAGTCAATGGCTTTACCCTCACCAATGCAGTCTTCAAGAGGGAAACCCAAGTGGAATTTGCAACTGGTTAGTGCCACCCGAACTTAATATTCTATTACTATAAAAAATATGATAGCTTTAAAAGTTAGTGGTTGAGAAGAATACATTATATGTTCCCACAGAGAATAATTTCAAAGGTTTTGATGTAATCTTATCATAAATACTAAAAAAGCAATTTCATAGTTTCCTGTAAATTTTTGCTGACATGGGTCTCTAAGGGGCCATGTGTTTTCAAACAGCATAGTGATTTTATACCTCCAAACTTTTCTCATATTTTCTCCAAATTTTCTTCTTAAATCCTTAGAAAAGGTTTTAAAGGCCAAACAGAGTAGGAAAATGAGCCATTGCTCTAATTAAAAGCTTTTGTCTATGAACCTGAGATTCAATTAGAATACCTTATAGAGATTCTTTATCAAAAAGGTGGAAATAAAACAAGCAGATCAACAGGCTTTTCGCTTTATCCTTCATCTTGATGAATATATATTAGCTATTCATGGCTCTTCGCAAGTACACACAGGTTTTTATAGACCTTCATTTCAAGCCTCCTCAAAGGTGGTCAGCCTCAGTGGCAGTGATCTTTAAGGAAGACACACCGACGGAGGGCACAGCTTTAAACAACCCAGGATTTCTTCATGGCCATCCACTTATTAAGATGTCTCTTCGCTACTCTTGAAACATCAGAAAGAACAAAACTGTATGGCCAGACGCGTGGTTATTTCCAATCTGCCTGGTGAAGCTATCTGTCCTTTCTCCATTTTTGTAGAACTGCCTTGCTATTGCTTGTAATTTTAAAGTGTGGAATCCTTCACATGATTATATGCTACTTTTTTGCCACATAAAAAGAGATTTTAGAACAAAAATCAAAAGCCTCACCATAATTTGGGGACTAAGTGCTGATTTAATTTTCTCATTGTCTATGTCTATTCAAGCTTTAAGTAAAATAACACAGCTGAACTGGAATGTAAGGTAAATCTGCCCTGTGCTTACACAACCCGTATAGTTTCTGCTGTTAAAATGAATGTGTTGTAATTCCCAGGAGAAATCTTACGGATGACTCACATTGCTCGGGGCTTGGATTCCGATGGCGCTTTACTGTTAGATATTGTTGTGAGTGGCTATGTCCTACAGCTCCAGTCACCTGCTGAAGTCACCGTAAAGGTAAAATGTCAGGATAACTCGCCTTTGCTGTTTATTGGAATAATGGTAAGAGGAGGAGTCACAGAATCATAGAGAAAGCACAGAAAACTTGTGTAGTTCACCTTGTTTACTTTGGGGAGTAAATGTATAAATCACTGAGGCTGCAAATGGCTGTCTGGTCTTTGTTTACAAGAGCCAATACATGGATACAACCTAAATGTCCATCGATGGATGAATGGATAAAAAGATGAATGTTGCCATTCGCAATGACATGGATTGATCTTCAGAGTCTTATGCTAAGTGAAATAAGTCCAATGGAAAGGACAAAAACCGTATGATTTCACTTACATGTGGAATAAAACAAAAAGTAACAAGTAAACTAATATAAAAAAAAAAACTCATAGATACAGATGACGGAATGGTGGTTACCAGTGGGGAAAGGAGGGGGAACAGGGCGAAGTGGGTAATGGGGGTCAAATACCAGGAAAGGAAGGAGACTAGATTTTGGATACAGATGTCAAATTACAATTTTGTATATCCGAAAGTTATATAACGTTATTAACCAACGTTACCCCAATACATTTAATTTTTAAAAAACCTTCAGGGGCAAGTCTTCACAAACTCTTAGTGATTTTATCAAGACCTGCTTATCAGGACCAGTCACTGCTATATTTACTTAAGTCATTTGTTTAATTTTCTACAAAGAAAATACTAACTCTTGCAGAGAAGTGTTTGTGTATCACCCAACGTTTCTGAAATTAAAGCGTAATATCAATCACTCTTTCACATCTCTTTACTCTTGACCTACAACTTTGAGTCCTTTATTAAACTATAATTTATGACAGTAAAATTATGAAATTAATGTAGTAATTAAAAAGTTCAAACTTTATTTCCTGACCACTACTGTACAATTACAATTTTATCTAGAACTATGTATATTTTAGCACCCAAGGTTTTTTTCTCATTCTGCATCTCATCATACCCTCTCCCCCCCCCAAAAAAATAAAACCAACATGAGCCATGTGGATCCTCAAGTCCATATTGTCCTCCTTAGGATTACACGGAGGACTACGTTCAGACAGGCCCTGGGCAGCTGTATGCCTACTCAACCCGGCTGTTCACCGTCGATGGCATCGGCGTCCCCTACACGTGGAACCACACCGTTTTCTACGACCAGGCACGGGGAAGAATGCCTTTCTTGGTAGAAACGCTTCACGCATCCTCTGTGGAATCCGACTACAACCAGTTAGAAGAGACATTGGGTTTTAAAATTCACGCTTCAATTTCAAAAGGTAATTGGCTTGAAGGAAAGTCCAATATAGCAAAAGAGTAAAAGAATTGCATTGGTGCCGTTCAAAATAAGGATATTAAGACATAGACCAAACACGGTGACGTTAGGTTATTCGTGTGTGTTGCCTGTGTTGTGGTAATTAAGCCCTGTGGTTAAGCCAGTCCAGTGGGGGTCCTGATACATTTGTTTTTGCTAAGGTGCTTCTTCGTATAGCATAGTGGGGTTGTGATTCTATTCCAAATGCGCAGTGAGGTTTAAAAATATATACTCCGTCAGAATGATTTTTTTGGAGGTAATAAAGACCACTTATTCTTGTTCTGAATTTTATATTTTGTCAAAGAAGTTTTTAAATTCCTAAAATGGAATGTTAAGGTGTATCTTAACCTAAACTAGTCCAAAAAAAAGTTTCCCATATTTTAAAAGCAATGCGGCAGTAATCAGGATTCCAACTGTCATTTTTTGTTCCCAGAGGTTGTAATTTTGAACCACTTTTCACTTTCCAAGCAGAGTTCTACAACCCTTGATCTCAACAGGCTTCCTATGCTCTGTGGGTCTTTGACATGCCTGTATCCTGAGGTTTCCTTTTCCTCCATACGGATCAACATGACAGTTAGCATTCCATGGGGTTTCGATGGTAGGAAATACTCGCATGTAGTTACATAGTAGGTGCTGTTTGAATGACTTTAACTTTGAACTTTCGAGTTTCCGAGTACACTTAAAATGACTCATTGGCCTTGTACGTGTACATGTTTTGCTGTGTACTGGCTTTCCTAAAATAGGTCCAAGTAGATTTTAAATAGCATCTATTTATTCTATCATGCACTAAAATCTTATTCTTACCACTTACTCCTATCTCCCTCCATTGTGGGTAGGTATGTTTTCTCCTTCGGTCAGAACTGCTTCATTAAATTTGAGATCATTGTAATCTAGGAGTATGCGTTCATGTTTTTTAAGATAATGACAGGTTCCCGAAGCCTCATAGCCAGTGGAGCCCATACCCCAACATCTGCTCCACCCACATGTCACCACCAGCGCCTCGTTTTACTTTTGTCACCACGACCAGGTCACGCGAACAAAAAAGAAAAAGATCCTCTGGAATAAGGATGTTATATTTTCTCTTCCCCAATAATGCCTGCTTTTCACATCTAACCTGTTTCTACTTTTTATAGTATTCCATATAATTTTTTTAAAAAGATAACTTGGCCCAAGACTTTGATTAAAAATGAATTTACGCATATAGGACTAGAGGAATTAAGGTGAATTTTGAAAAGTCATGTACAGTTTTTACACAGTTGTATAATCCTCTAAGCCTGAAATGGCTTGAAGGTCTTATGTTACCTGTAAGGATGGTGTTGGTGATTTGGGTCCCACAATAGAAGGAAGCACACTGTAGGACATTGAAAACCCCTTACTGTCCTTATATACTATATTGTATGAATTACATTCGATACGTGTGTCCATTTGTTATTGACATTTTCCCCAAGATTTTCAGTTGTATACCTGCGGTTTCTTTTTACATGACCACCAGGGGGCAGGCTTGCATTCTCGTTTGCTTAACCGGAAAGTTCTTTCTCTGCTGTTGGATCTAAACTAGAGCGATGGTTACAGTGCAGTAGAATCACCTAGAGAGTCTGATGAAAGTTCGGATTTGGGTTTAGCTAGACTAAGGCAAGATCTGAGAGTTTGTACTTTTAATGGCCCCTAACTTATTGTCATATATCTGATCTGCACACTGGTATTTGGAAACTACTGATCAAGAGAATTCACACTATAAATCAATATGATTTTTAAAAAATATATATCTTTAAAATAAAATGGATTTATTTTTTAAATATAATTTTAAAATGTTTAATTTTATTAATTAATAAAAATATCAGAAACAACAAAGGAAAAGGTAAATAAATAAAACTACAAATAAATTTTTAAAGACTTTTTCATGGGAGACATGAAACAAAACAAAATTGAGAAGGTCAAATATACACCAAGAAAAAATATTTGCAGTACATATTATGGACAAATGTTGTTAACCTTAATATTCATAAGGCTCTTAAAAATCAATAAGAAAAAGACAAACGCCCTAATAGAAAAAAACATAAAGGCTATGAACAAGGAATGTACAAAGAAAGAAGCAATAATGACAAAATGAATGTGAAAAATTGTTTAACGTCATCAATAAGCAAAGAAATGCACATCGAAATAATGAGGTACCATTTTTCAGTTATCGTTCAGAGATTCAGAAATATGAATCACTAAATTCTTGCTCCTGTTTACATTAGGTCTTTGACTTCAGACGGCTTACATGACCTCAGTCTCTAATTCCTCGTCTGAAAATCGGTTATGATGAGAGTAAGGTGGTTGTGAGGTTTAAATGAAATAAAGCACATGGAGCTCACAGTACCATGTGACACATTCAGTAATCGTTCAGCGGTCTGCTTGAGCTGATTCTATTCCATCCATCCTATTCCCATTCCCTTGCAGGTGCCAGAAGTCTTGGATGCTCTCAGGGTCATTTTCATAGGCAGGGTAGAAATGGATCATGAACCCCTGCTTTCTCTTCAAGGTTTTAAGATGTTTGGTTACTTAGAACTATCAAGTAGGACTCCAGGTTTCCAGGCAAGAAAATATTTTCATTGGAGTAGTATTTCTTTCACCCTCTAAATATACAAAACAGTTTTGAATAGTTTCGTGTCCTCGGCAGGGACCAAGCAATATTATAATCAGAGACTCTCCAGAGTAGAATCAGTCTTTTAAATTAACTAATGCTCAGATGCCCTCTGTGAAGAACACCTAAAACAATAATAAAAATAAACAGTTTCATGCATTTAGAATTGAAAGAAAAATCTAAAATAATTTCTAAGAGATTTAATATGAACTGAATATATGATATGAATTAAATAAAGCTTCACTAACGACTGTCTTTTAAGTTGTGTGTGTGTGTTGTGTATGTACTTTGGTAACTTGAAAGATTCATTTCATTTAAGTTTTTACAGGTCAATAATGTTTGAAAAATAATTTGCTAAACCGCTTAGAGTCAAGACTGAGTTACTTTCTAAGGAAAGAGATTCCCTAACTAACCTGTTTATTCTTGTTAACGTATTTTTTTTTAAACTTAAATCTATTCTATCACAATGTGCCTGTCTCCTCTTTCACTGTGTGGGAAAGGAGAACACTTGGTCACACAGAGGGACGTTGACCCAGTTGCTTTATTTTGCAAATGGATGAGATCCCCAAAAGGAGAGGCTCTCTTCCTTAGCGTTTCTGTTTTTCACTGGCATAAGTTAAGTGCTCGAAAATAGCGTTTCTACTTCTGGAACAAACAGTAAGTAATGGCTAGAAGACCAGGACTCTGCTTGTGGTTATGTCTGGCATACACATTGATCTCGGGTCCTTCTTCATTATCACAGAATAAGTTTATTTAATTTTCTTTTGATTCATGTAAACAACTTAAACCGAAAATCTGTTTCCAGTGGCCGCTTGCCAACGATCTCAGGACCATGATGCATTTAGTTCCTGGCTGGGAAACAGGACAAGGTTTTCATTCCTGCTTGTTTCCCCCTCTTGCATTTGTTGTGCCGCGGGTCCCATCGCCAGTATATCTTCCCGAGGAAGATTGTACTGGAAAGAAACGGGGCTGACATTCCAACCAGCCAGTGAATTTTGCGTTTCTGTCTGTGGTAGGAGATCGCAGTAATCAGTGTCCCTCCGGGTTTGCCTTGGACTCAGTTGGACCCTTTTGTGCTGGTAAGTATAGGAATAAATACTGCATTTTTACATATTAAAGCATTAATAATAGATACCATTTAATGGACATCTATTGCCATTTTGCTAGAAATTTAATCATCACAATGTCCTGTAAATGTCCCTTTTTACAGGTGAGGAAACCGAGACGTAAAGAAGTTAAGTAAAGTGCCTAAGATCACTCAGCTGTCAAGGGGCAGAGCTGATCTTGAATTTAAGATCGTTACAAAACCTGTGCTCTTTCAATTTGACCACAGTCAAGTGTGTCAGGGGTCATAATCGAGTACAGAGGTGGAGTGAGCACAGGGACAAAACCGGACTCTGTCTGGCCACTTGAATGCCACAGACATGAAGCAGTAGTAATTCAACTAACTCTAAGTCATCTAATCCTAGAAGTGCCCAGTCATAGGATAAGGCAGGACTGTGGGTGGAAGACTAATGACTAAGCCACCTTGTCTCATCCAAGTGCCAGCACAAGAGAGTCACAGATAAGTAAACAGCTGAGTAAATGGCTCGAGGAGCTCAAGTTTCCACCCGCAGGGCCTTTCTTCTGCTGATAGGCAGGCAGTGCAGCATAGTGGTAAAAGGTGGTCTTTAGAAACTGTATTGCCAAGTTCAAATCCCAGGCCTGTGTGACCTTGGGCAATTGACTTAACCTCTTTGCTCCTCAGTTTTATCATGCAGATGAGGGTAGTAATAAAAATACTTATCTCCTTGGAAGATTGTGGAAAAGGAGAGTGAAGGTAGGTAAAAAGCATTTCGGTCACAGTAAATGGTTATGTCTTAGTTTTCATCATCATTGTTTGAGAATTAATCTAAACATCTATTGGCTATCAAAGATAATTTGGTAATATAAAAGAGAATTCATTTTTATTCAGCCTTAACATTTTGTGGCACTTGGGGCATTTCTTTCACATTCGATTTAATTCATTGGCCTCTTGAAACAACTATTTTCACTGACTTTCAAAACTCCTGGGCAGCAGGGGGTGCATGTGCTAACTGGGCCTTTTCCGTTTCTTCTTTTAGATGAAGACGAATGTGCAACAGGAAATCCCTGCTCCCAGATCTGCCACAATGCCGTGGGGACCTACTATTGCTCCTGTTCCAAAGGCCTCACCATAGCTGCGGATGGGAGAACTTGCCAGGGTACTTATTCATCAAGCTAAGTCTGACAGACATATTTCAGCAACAGGTCGTGAGCACCTCTGACCTCGGCAGAGTGTGGTAGACCCCTGCTCCTCTTGCCTGCTCTTCCTGCCCCCACCTGGCAGCAGAGAAGACCTTCATTAGGTTGAGAAAGTGAGAAAGAAGGAATAGTGCTCACACACACTGCCCTCATTATGGGGCGCTGTGGGGACAGGGAGACCTGTCAGATGACTCATTCACTTCCACAATGCAGTGAGGGGAGACAGGCAGAACGATTACCACACTCATTTTACAGTGATGAGACTGTAAAGAATTATAAAGAAATTGTACAATCGCTGGTAATACTTTGGAGAGCATGAATAAAAAAACCATTTCTGTCAGATGCTAGGTAGGCTTCAAAAGTTAAAACTGGGTAAGACACTCTAGTTTTTATAATGTAAAAAATAATGAAAAGAGGAAAGGATTTGGCCCTCTCTGTGCCCTCTCTTCTAAATTCAAAAAGAGAGAAAGAGTGGGGGTTTAGGAGTGGAGAGAATAACTTTCCTGGAGTGCCTTACTTTATATTGAAAAAAAGTGAGATTCCCAGAAAAAAAGAAGTACATTTTTTAAAAGTCCCTCAGTATTAAGTGGTCTGGTAGATGGGTTGGTCTGTGAAGGTATCGCTCCATGCCGCTATGAGTTCATCAGCCATTAACCCACCTGAACTGACTCAATCAAAAAAATCAGCATTCTTGCTTTGCATTGCCTTTCTTATCCCATTTCAGGCAGCAGGTTTGCTGAGGTTTGGTTTTCTTCACCTTGGTTGAATGACTCGCTCTGTTGCAGATATTGATGAGTGTGCTCTGGGCGGACACACTTGCCATGCTGGTCAGGACTGTGACAACACCATTGGGTCTTACCGCTGTGTGGTCCGTTGTGGAACTGGCTTTCGAAGAACCTCTGATGGGCTGAGTTGTCAAGGTATAAGAATGGAGGCCCTTGCTTTATCTTCTTATGCTAAGCATTAAGACCCCCTGCCTTTTGAATCATTCAAGTGTACTTTTATAGGTTAAGCTTCTTGATGTGATTTTTAGATGTAATATTCCATGACTGTTTTAAGTATTTGCGACACAGGAGTTGTGAATAACAGCATTTGCCTGTTATATTTGAGAGGAGATTCTACAGCACGATCTAATAGACTCTGTTTCATAAAACTCCATTGCATAAGACTACAAAAATATTTTTGCAGGACTTTTTAATAGATTTATTTTTTAGAGCAATTTTGCTAGATAGCTTCACAGCAAAATTGAGCAAAAGGTAAAGAAATTCCTTATCTGTGCCCTGCCCCAGTTCCTGCGTAGCCTCCCCCACTGTCAGCGTCCTGCACCACACCGGTGTGTTTTTCACCAGGGATGAACCTGCCCTGGCACGTCATCGTCACCCACGGTCCATAGTTTACATTAGAATTCGCTCTTGGCATATTCTGTGGGTTTTGACAAATGAACAATGACATGTGTCCTCCATTACAGTACCATACGGAATAGTTTCCCTGTCCTAAAAATCTTCTGGGCTTAACCTGCTTATCCCTCCTCCCCGCCCCCACCCCCCACCTCTGGAAACCACAGATCATTTTACTGTCTCCATAGTTTTGCCTTTTCCAGAATGTCATACAGCAGGAACCATACAGTATATGGCCTTTTCAGATTGGCTCCTTTCACTTCGTAATATGCATTTAAGTTACCAGTGTAGTCAATAGCCCGTTTCTTTTTTAATGCTGAATAATACTCCGTTACATGAGTCAGCTGCCGTTTATTTATCCTTTCACCCACCGAAGGATGCCTTGATGCTTCCAAGTTTTGTCGATTAAGACTAAAGCTGCTGTCAGGATTTTCACAGAAGCAGAAACAGTGGATACAAAACTGAATGCCCATTAACAGTACAAGGAATGAATGAATTATAGACCATCCACACCATGAACCATTGTGTGGCCATTACAAAGAATAGAAAGGAGCTCAGCCGTTTGGCTTAGCGGAATTTCCATGAAGTGCTGTCAAATGAGAACATCAAGATGTGGAGAGTATATGTAACTTACGTAGAAAAGATTATGTGACTAGAAAACAATAACCAAAGAAAAAAGAAATGGATTTATACTTTTAGGTAGAGACGTATTCGTGTATGTAGAAGAGTTATGTTATTGTTTATACCAGATTGTTAATGCAGGTTGGCTGTGGTGCACGAGGGGGTAAAAAGGGATCAGGGAGGTTAACAAAAGAGGAAAATGCATATGAAAATCTGTTTGAAAGCATATGACGCATTTGCGTATTTATGTTAACATGTGCACATTTTGAAAAATCAAAAGTTCTCAAATAGAAAACAAATGCAAAAGAAGACATTGGCAATCTCGAGTTTAGGGGTGAAAGGTGAGGACATGAAGAGCCTGAATGTGGTGATTGTTCTTTTGAAGGGTTTGGAATAGAACAGAGAAATGGAGGAGCTTGAGATGAGTGTAGACCCAGGAAAGGGATTTTGTTAGGATGGGAAAGATGACAGTAGGAGGAAGGACTTTAAAAATACACAAGAGGAAGGAATGATCCTTGGACCACAATCCTCATTTCGATGAGGAAGGAGGAAATGGGCTACAGAAATGAAACGCTCCTATTGAGGGGCTTTTCCTAAATGGGAGAAGAGGTTGCTCTTCCTCTGGGACTGGAAGGGAAGAGAGGGGGAAAAGGTACAAAAAGAAAAGGGGCAAGTGGAGAGTTTGGTGCGTTCATTCCCCCTTTTTTATTACACTGTGCCCTAGATGGCGTTTGAGGAGATTCATTTGTCAGTGACTACACACAAAGAGAAACGCCAACGTTGCTAGTGAGGTTCAAGGTGATAAAGACAGCAAAAATGGGAACGAAAGGCCAATTGCAGAATATATTACAGAAGACCCTAGCTCTTATTCCTTTTTTTCCTATCTTCATATTCCAGTCTGTCAGCAACAGTGCAGGGCTGAAACTTTCTAGAAGCAGGAATGCAAGCCACATGGTAAAATAGCTAGAGGCGTGTAGCGCCGACATAGTTCCAAGTCACGAGCAAATGTCTGCCTTTGAGGAGAGCTGAAGAGAGATCCCCTCTCCAGCAATTACGCCTGTCAATTATCTAGCAGAATTATTGAGAGTGATTATTTTGGATTAGTTTTTAGAGAACATCTTAAACGTGATACTTATCAAAGATCATTAAAATGTTAAGCATTTGGGCTAAATTAATTCAAGTGTCCCTAATGAAGAAAATGGAATTTTTGTTCTATTTTGTAGATATTAATGAATGTCAAGAATCCAGCCCCTGTCACCACCGCTGCTTCAACACCATAGGAAGTTTTCACTGTGGATGTGAACCTGGGTATCAGCTCAAAGGCAGAAAATGCATGGGTAAGAAAAGGCCTTTGAATTCAAAATAACATCTTTGTAACTTCTTAATAATGTCTGATCTAGACTCTTTGCTATGCCCTGAGCATGAGTTATAGATAGGATACCTGCCATGTATCCTATATAATCTATAAAAATAAAATGGAAGCAAATGCTGTGCTTTAGGGGTTTTATTTTCTAATTACATAACCATTTTTGAAACATTTCCTCTATCAGTTTTCACAGAACATTATATAATATATACACATATAGCTACATATAATAATTGGGTATATATGTATAATATAATTTTTATTATTCTAGGAGGAAGAAATGGTTATATGGCTACTAACCCTGTGAAGTGATTTTTTTTTTTATTTTTATTATTCTGGTTTAAAACTAAAGGTATTATGTACCTGGATGGATTTAAACACTTGAACTTTACATGATGCCGTCAACACCTACATTAGTTTAGAATAGCCTTAAACTCCCCAAGGATAACTTCTGTGGGAAGTTGAAGGAAATCATTTTCTCAATCCGCATGCCCTGTGTCTTGTCACGAAGACGTGAACGAGTGCCGACAGAACGTGTGCAGACC
Source organism: Eonycteris spelaea (assembly GCA_003508835.1). Taxonomy (NCBI): domain Eukaryota; kingdom Metazoa; phylum Chordata; class Mammalia; order Chiroptera; family Pteropodidae; genus Eonycteris; species Eonycteris spelaea. Next base: position 6,553,385 of record PUFA01000037.1, read on the forward strand.
CGACCAGCTCTGCAGGAACACCCGCGGCGGCTACAAGTGCATCGATCTCTGTCCGCACGGGATGACCAAAGCAGAAAACGGAAGCTGTGTTGGTGAGTGCCCGGCTGTCCCAGTGACTGAGATCCATTGACCATGGACAAGTCAAGGAAGGCCTCCCTTTTAAAACTAACGAGTTGAGTAAAACTTGAGTAAAAAAAAAAAAAACAAGGAAATTGTTCTTTTTCCATAAGTCGTTTTATCCCCAACTTTTAGTATCGTTGAGCCTCTGAAGTCCCAGGGGCATGGCTATAGCAGGAAGTAGAAGCTACCATGGTGACATGACCACTCTGAGCTCCCATCAGTTAGAGAATTTGGTTCATGTAGTTTAATATCCACATAAATTAATAATCTCACATTATTTCTAAGATTAAATGTAACATATATGTTTAGAATCTCATAGGAGGGTTGAGAAAAAGTGTATTTGTAGAATTTATTCAAAGTTCAAAGTATATATGTGTGAACATACAACATAATATACGTATGACTTACTGTTGGACTGTACACTTGAAACACTGGATTTCGTTAACCAATGTCACCATAATAAATTTAAAAAATAAAAAAATAATTATAATAAAAGTTCAAAATATAATTATTTTGGAACTAAATATTTAAATTACAGATCAGTGCCTGGACAATAAATTAAATTATATTTCTCCCCAAGATTCTTATTTACATGCCTGTTTTATACCATGCTTCATAGCTACCAGAGCTATAAGCTGCATGACGAAACAAATAGTACTCCTGCTCTCATGTCCTTACAATCTACTGCGATAGATTGACAAACTCTTCTTCCTTCACCGAAAGAAAAAAACAAACAAACTATACTACAAGGCAGAATAAAACATCACAAAAGAGGTACAAATAAATTGCACGAGAGTACTCAAAAGAGTGATCAGATGTCACAGGAGTGACTATCAGAATGGCATGGAGGTGATCACATTTAAACATGGCCTTGACTGGAATGTTATGGAGGTGGTAGATAAAGGAAAGAAGACAAGCCTGGTTCAAGGGCAAAAGAGCCGGACTTAGAGAGACGACATGTTAAAACGCATCCTTCCTTCTTGGCAGCTGTCTGCCCTTGAACAGAGAGCCCTAAGATGACACGGAAATTTGAGTTTAAGTTTCTCATTTTTAAAATGGGACTTTTAAAAAATTTCTGAAATATTTATTAATAAAATTACAGTATGTCTTGGGTTTGTTTCTAAATAATATGAGTGGGGGGGTGTATAAATATAAATGACAGAATATTGACCAGTCGTTGATACTTGTTGAAGTGTACGGAAATTTATTTAGTATACTCCTTAAAAAACACACAACTGGGCAGGGGGAGTTGGACTATCAGATTTCAAAGACTCTTTTCAGTCCTGTGGATAAAGGTAATATATTTTTTAACACCTAAGAATAGTAGCCCACTCAGAGCACCATATGCAGTTGTGCGTAATTATAAATATTTTTAAGACTGTTGTCTCATAATTACGTATAAGATTAATTAGAAATGAGATGAGCTGAAAGATGAGAAGATTGTTTAAGAAGTACAGCAAAAACATAGCTAAGTGGAAATGGAAAATGGGGATATGTGGGTTTGATTGATGGAAGTAGAATCCTCAATGTTTTAAGCTGAGAGAGTAAGTTCATGATCACATTTGCAGCCAGCCTGGTTGACTGGGGACAAAGAATGTTGTTACCATAAGTAAGGGAGTAATGGTAAGACATTGGAGACATGCTGAGTTTGAAGTACCAGTAAAACGCGGAGATGGAGATGGCCAGCCAGCAGCTAGAAATATGGCACCGGAGAGAAGAAGCAATGCATTACTGTTGCTTTAAATCTGCATCAGCAAGCTTACTAAATTCACTAGTGTAAATAAGCTGGCCAAAGGAGGAGGAAGAATAGAGAAGAGAAAACAAACCAAAAGCTTAGAATAAAACCCTTTCCGTAGAAAGAAACAAGAAGAAGAACAGGAGCTAGTTAGGAAGGGGCAGAGCTGGGTCTTGAAACCAGGTGCTCTGACTCCATGTCTCAAACACATGGTAAGAAATGCAACTTCGGCAATTCTAGAAAGAATATTCACTTTCAATATTAGGTTTTACCAGAGGGGATGTTACTACTTTTTATTGCCTTCATGTCTGTAGATATCGATGAATGTAAAGATGGGACCCATCAGTGCAGATATAACCAGATATGTGAGAACACAAGAGGCAGCTATCGCTGTGTGTGTCCACGAGGTTACCGGTCTCAAGGAGTGGGAAGACCCTGTATGGGTAAGTTAGCAGGAACTCTGCTTGAGTAATAAAGCTGCTCATGTAGTTACCTAGTCTTGCCACTCACTATCTTCAAATGCTTTCTTGTTGCAATTAGATGCGTAAGTAATTGATAACAGTTTGAATTACAGTTGACCCTTGAACAATAATGGGTTTGAACTGCATGAGTTTACTCATATGTGGATTTTTTTCAATAAATATACAGTCAGCCCTCCATATCCCTGGGTTTTACATCTACAGATTCAACCAACCACTGATCAAAAACAGTTTTTGCATTCAGCAGCTGGGAAGTCGTGGACGTGGAGGGCCAAGTTGATGCACTATCCTATGCTATTCTATATGAGGGACTTGAGCATCCATGGATTTTCGTATCTGCTGTGGTCCTAGAACCAATTTCCCTGCAGTTACTAAAGGATAACTGAGCATCAAGGGAGTCAAAAGTTATACACAGATGTTATTACTGCATGGGGGTTTGGCATCCCTAACCCCGATGCTGTGCAAAGGTCAACTGTACTTAATATTGAGTTTGATTTATACTAACATTTCGTGGTAATCTCTGTGGAGAGCTTACTATATATTATGCATATCAAAGTGAGGTTCCGACATAATTGCCATGACAGCTTAATTGTGAATATTATCTCATTGATTATCTTTCTATGCACATGCTATAAATGTTTGCATGGATACATTTAATTTGAACATGAGGTATACTTGGATGTAATATGGACATTTAGGTATGAGGGATTAAAATGTGAGCACACAATTTAAGCAAATCGATAATTATTACATTATTTACCACATATTTAATGCTTACTACATGCCATTCCCTGTGCTAAGAATATCTCATTTAAGTCTACCAATTGCCTATTTGTTTCCACCTTAGTTATAATTGAATTTAAAGTAAGGCAGATAGCAGGTAATAGAAAATATCTGTAAGAAGGTAACCATATACTTTTTATTAAATTAAGAACCTGACCTCTGTTCCTTTTCAGAATATTTAAGTGCAGCAAAAAATTATGTGGACTTTTGAATACTGGCTTCTGGTTTGCATGCTGTGCTTTTAAAATTGATTACCTTGATTATCTACTTAATAATTATTTGTAGCAAATTCTCCCACAAAGACTTAGTTCGGTCTTTATGCAGTACCTAGCATAGTACTTTGCACATAGCAAATGTTCAAAGTAATACTTTACTAAAAACCCCTTTTTAAATAAATACTTTTTAATAACAGAAATGCATATCATTTTAGTGTTTTATTTAGATATTGTAATTTATATATAATTTAACATCTCTATCGGTCATAACAGTGACCTAGCAGAGTGAAACGTGTTTATTGGTTTACTAATTTGACCAGAAGTTGAATGTCAGGGACTGGACTGGGTGATAAATCAATGAGAAGGTAGGGCCATTGCCTTAAAGAGATTAAAATGTTCATTTTAACTTTTGCCTATTAAAATAATTTTTATAGCAAAATTTGCTTCTTTTATTTTACTTATTTATGTTTCTTTCATGCAACTATGATGATGAATTAAAGAATTTGGTTTTGATCTCTGATTTTCATACACTTTTCCTATTTACAGGAAAAGTTACAAGTATATACTCTGTGTTGACCTAGAAATAAAAAGAAAAATAACTTCTTTTAATTTTAGAGACTTTACGAGTTTACACCTTAGTAAGAAATTACTTTGTTTTTATTGCTTTTTTAATTTTTGTAAAAAATGAAATTGGTTTGATTATTAATTAATAATTATTGATTCAAAAGAGACAAAAGAAAATAAAAATGTTTGTAGTCATACCAGTATTCTTGCATCTGAAACTTATAAACGTGTAAAAGATGACAGGTGCTAGTGGTCAGTATTATCATTAAGTACAAACTAGTGATGTGACTGTGTTCTTAGGACCTCCACCAACAGAATGAAGATCTGTATTAGCTCTGAACTCTAGTTTTTCTGAATTCAAGGCCACATTTTCCCATATGATCCTTTATGTGTTTCCTGTACATATGAAGCAGTCTTTAGGGAGACTCATAGAACCTTCCTATATGTTCACAGCTGAATGATTAATACTTTCTCAAAAGCTCACACAGTTGAGAAATTACCGTATTCCTGGCTTTAAAGGGTAACATAATATCTTCAGTTTGTTTCACAGACTGATTCTTTATTCCTGTGTTTTGTGTGTATATGTGTATGTGTTTTTTTTTTTCTCTCTCTCTTTTTTTTATGTATCATGGCACACGAGCAGACATTAATGAGTGTGAACAAATGCCTAAGCCTTGTGCACATCTGTGCTTCAACACCCCCGGCAGCTTCAAGTGTGTGTGTCCACCAAGACAACATTTATTAGGGGACGGGAAATCTTGCGCTGGATTGGAGAGGCTGCCAAATTATGGCACTCAGTACAATAGTTATAACCTTGCACGGTTCTCCCCCGTGAGAAACAACTATCAACCTCAACAGCATTACAGACAGTACTCACATCTCTACAGCTCCTACTCAGAGTATAGAAACAGCAGAGCATCTCTCTCCAGGACTAGAAGGACTATTAGGAAAACTTGCCCTGAAGGCTCTGAGGCAAGCCATGACACGTGTGTAGGTAAATGTCAGCCGTATTACATTTCCTTTCTGGGGGCTCACTTATGGACCAGTCTGAGCATTTGTACAGGCACCTGTAATAGTTTGGGTGCAGTGAGCTACATCCGTTCTCAAACCTGGGATGACTGAGTTTCAAGAAATTTACTCTAACACCTGAAACTATTATAAATTTTATCTGAATAAATGATGTATTTACATGTGTGCATTCCAATACTTGATTATGGTTTTATATCGTGTTTTTGGTCACCCTGAAAGTGTTACTAAATTTAATGATATATAGAAATAAATTTCAGTGGCATCTGGAATATATATATTTTTTTAAAAAAAAGGTGTATATTGTCACATAATATGATACCATAATTATGGCTACATCTGATTGATGCCAAAGCGATGAGTTAAAAGTGAAGCTTTCAGCTGTGCAGTCGACTGCTCGTTCTCTGTGACAACCAACACTGCTGACCACTGTCTCATACCCCCATAAAATGCTTTAGTTTGGCTATTTTGTATATAGGCATGTCACTGAAAAGATCATCTGAGACAGGACAAAATTAAGTTGCTTCTGTCGCTCTAAAATATGTGCTGTTCAGTATCTTTATCCAAGCTCACAAGTCTTTCATGAAATTTGTTTGCAAAAGTAAAGTATAATTTCCAACTTAAGGAGTGAGACCTTGTTTTCTGTTAAGTTGCCAACATTACCATCTGTCATTCATTTAATTCAGTTTGCTGTGAGTATTCATAATTTTCATGTCATCAAGCTGTGCACCAAGAGAAATTAGCAAACAGAAATTAGCCCCACTATTTGTTAGATGAAGAAAGAAAGCAAGGAGAGGCAAAAAGAGAGGGAAGAAAGAAATTCTGTTCAAATTTAAGAGACCCCTATGCCGGTCGCATTTTCTTGCATTTTTTTGTGTTCTACACTTTGCTTATTCTCACCTCAATATGCTTTCTATTAAATATTTCTTTTAAACATTTTTTAAATTTCTTCTCCTGAATTTAATTTTTGTTGTCATTTTTTTTTTCCTATTCCAAGCCTGTTCCTGCATAATTATCTTCTCAGACATGCTTTCTCAGTCACTTTTGGAGTAGACCAGCTTCTTATATCACCTCTGCTCAGCTGGACCCTCAAACCCTCTGGCTACTTAAACTTTAACCTTTTTCATTAAGTTGCTATTTTACCAAGACTTTTCCTTCTGGATGTCCTGATGTACCTGAAGCTTAAAATGACGGGTGTAAATTCTTCTTCCTGTGTCAGCTTCCTAGAACTGTGGACAGTCCTAGTTTCTTCTACTTCTTAAACTTCAAACATTAATGCATACATTAACAACTCTACATTTTATCCCATTCTGCAGGGGTCCCCAAGCCCCAGATCACAGACTGTTACTGGTCAGTGGCCTGTTAGGACCCAGGCCACACAGCAGGAGGTGAGCAGCAGGCAAGGGAGCGAAGCTTCATCTGTATTTGCTCCCCATTGCCAGCATCACCGCCTCAGCTCCACCTCAGATCATCAGGCATTAGATTCTCATAGGAGCACGGGTCCCTGGTGCCAAAAAGGTTGAGTACCGCTGTAATATGGTCAGGTACTCCTTAACTGCTCAACCTGTGAATTCTTGTCCTTGCTAGTGTGTCAAACACCACTCTAAACCTGCTCCAAGCCATTCTGACTGTCGTTAATGTTTTGTGCACACAATTTTGACCTGACTCTTTGGTAGTTAAAATTTTTCATTATTTTTTATTGACAAAATTAACGTATAACATTTTGTCTTTCACGGTTTCTTCCAAATAGTCCCACCAAAGGATTTTCACACCCTATTATCATCTCACTCTTCACCTTCATTTTAGACAAGCTCTTTTCTTCAATTCCTTTATTCTCCTGCCCCAATTGTCATTTATGCTGTGATAAATGAATTAAACTACGCCCCCACACACACCATACATCATCTTTCTGACTTCTCAATTATCTGAAGGTCCACGTCATTTTAAGAAAATGTTTCTGATTAATAACCTAATTTTCTATTTTTTTTTTATCACTACCTATGCCCTGTAATTTCATCATGGTAGTATCTTTTCTGTGTCTTTGTGTTTATATTACACTGATTTTATGTTTACAGGAATTATCTTCCCCAAACCATCTACTGTTTGAGGAAGCTACTGTTTCAGAGTGAGGACCAATCTTAGAAAATCTAAATTAAACTTCCATAACTAGTCAGTTACTGGATCGTTAAGTTTTATTTGGAGGCAATTAATAGGCTTGGACATTTAGAAATATTTCTTAAAATATGGTGAGTATTCATAGTGTTGGTACTAAAAGAAATTTGCACCAAGATTGCAGACAGCTTTGGAATTATATGATGAGCAAACTTGCAATAAACACCAAATGCCTTTAATTAACCATCTGGGATAACTTACAAAAGATTCAAATTAACACTATGGAACCTTGTTAGACGAGCTAAAATTAGCTCTTTAAGGATTTGATTTCAAAGCTTCACGGGAAACATGAAGACTGCAGTGTTTCTGAATGCAGGAATCACACCTTGGGCCACTTTAGAATTCATATTTTGGGAAGTGCAGTGTTGACTACTTGGAGTTGAACATCCCCTACATTTCTGTTGTGAAAATACCTCACCTACGTTTCGGAATCAATGCTTTAATTAACTAAAAAGGGCAAAAAACGTTGAGAAATATTTGATGAGTAAATATCATTAACAGAATTGGAATCATTGCAGTATTTTCTGAGCATGTGCGCAATATGCACAATGAACAGATCCTTTTGCTCTGGGACATCTCCCAGCTTTCACTTTTCTCTTTACTTCCACCAGATAGCACTTCTACTCCTGTTCATGTCCTATTCTCCTCTCCATTCTTCCTCTGGTTGGTGTGTGCTCAGAGACTGCGAGCAAATTTTAATATCAGTCAAAGCAAAACACAGTTGGGATAAGAAATCTGAGGCCTCCCAAATCGCATCTCTTATCCTGAAAGCAAACGCCAGTTAATTTTTAATTACCATCTATTCTGTCTCCTTTCCATTGCTCTTTTCTTGGCTGTGTTTAGAAAATGCTTCCACATATATTACTGTATATGAACCTTCTAAAAATCTGTAAAGTAGGGAGGTTGTATCAGTGACTTCTTTCAGCAGTAGAATTAGCTGAGATCATGAGAATCGGCCTGCCCAAGGTAACATAGCAACTATATACATAGTTGCCATTAATACTTTACAATTATATAAGTTCAATGAATATCCCTATCACAAAAATGCAAACACTTCACTTGATAATATCTGTGTATGGGAAACTGCATGTGCATTGGGGGCTGGTGCAGGGTGAGAGAGAAGTAGCTAAAGTTAAAAACTAACATTCCTTTTTCCAATTAATCTCAATGAAAACGTTATCTTTTTGGTAAATTCTACTATTATGCCAACAGTTTAGTACCTTGGTGGATTCGGATCTTGAACAAATCTGTTTGGTCTGTCATTCCAGTCTTACTTAATACAAAAGTAGGCCATTTGGGGGTTTCAGCTTATAAATGTTTATACACAGAAGAGATGTTCACATATTATAAAATACCATAGTTTGTGTTGGACTCCATTAAAAACAGACCCTGATATAAAACAGCCCTGAACATTTTTGAACATATGAGTGTTAAATCGCCAAGAAGTTTTTCTATGGTATATCGACAGTTTGTTTACAGTTTGTTCTGTCAATTTCTGCCTTTGTTTTGCACAGTTATAACTCTGCTTTCTTTCTACACAGATATTGATGAATGTGAAAACAGAGACACCTGCCAACATGAGTGTAAAAATACCTTTGGAAGCTATCAGTGTATCTGCCCACCTGGCTATCAACTCATGCTCAATGGAAAGACATGTCAAGGTGAGACCACTTGGGGATGTTTATTGTAGCAACTGACTTAAAATCAACATGGGAGAGTGTGAGAAATTAAATGCTTTCCTATTTGAATAATTATTCCCCTAGTTACTTCCTCTCCTTTCTCATTCCCATTGGTCTGATTTATCTTAAACATTGCTTTTGCCGTAGGAGAAGCAATGAGAAAGCAATTAAGCAAAGGAAAATAGTTGAGAGATATTTTTGATATGGTCTTACTGGCAGGACTAAGAATACCTAAACCAGTTCATTTTATGTCTTTTTAAAACTTGATGTTTTTAAATACTTTTTTCACTATTCAGCTAAGATGGAAGGAGAAATGGGAAGAGTGCTCAGTAAATTTACTTCGGTTTAGGCATTATTTAATGTTTTGGCTTGGACATCAGAGGGTAAATCAATTAAATAATCCATTCATTATTTGAGTCTATGAATAATGTGGAACAATCACATTTTAGCATTGCAAGATGCAAAAGGTCTAAACAAATGAATAATATGCAGTCTTCTTCCTTTGAGATCTTAGATTCTAGGGGAGATAGAAACGCAGATAACACAATCAACATATGAGGTTATAGGCGCTATCACAGAGTTTTAGACAATCTACAGTGATGATAGAAAAAAATATCAATCTCAATAGTTTACTTTTACGCAAAAACATGAAAGGAACATTGCACTTTAAATTATTACAGTGTGTACTTAGATTAAAAAGAAATAGAAACTTGTATAAATCTTGAAAAATCTTCTTAGATAGCTTCTTAATTTTGTGGACAAAATCTAGGAGTATCATGTAGGTGTTAAGAAGCCTCTGAATTTTCTTATCTTCTGTCGTGTACAAGCTATATCCTTTTCTAAAGTACAGCAAATAAAATCTCCAAAAGAGTGCTTTATCAGAATGTTTCTTCTCTGTAAGATTGACAAAAGACTTGCTAGGATGCAGCTTGGGAAAGATGTGTTCTAGAGACAAGGCCAGGGATGGGAAAAAATGGCTTCACCCAAGTTACCATGAGCCTTTCCACCTCTACGCCACCCATTCACACTCCCTGAGAGCCCCACTGGATCACATGGGCCAGAGAAGGACAGTGGACACAGTAATAACCTTTGCTCTAGCAGTCAGTCTCCAAACGTTTAGAAGAACTAACTCTATTCGAACATTTTACTGAGATTTGAAGAACCGGCATAACACATTTATCGTATAGTCTTATGTTTTTTCCAAAACAACTATTATCTCATTTTAGTCAGCAGTACAGATTTGTCAAGGGAAATAATTTACACCCATTCTATAGATAATAAAACTGATTCTCAGAGGGATTATGTGAGGTTCAGTGTCTGAGAAGAGTCAAGAGCAAGGCTAGGACTTGATCGCAGACCTCATGTCTAGAATAGTCTTTTCTCTCCTATGATGCTGTGAACACTGGGATTATTATGCTATGGCGGTAGCCTGTTTTATAACTTTCTTCAGCTCTTCAACCCAAGAATCCTTCTGAAGAGGTGGCAGTGTCCAACACTAACATGACACTCCTCACAGGTACACCAGACACCACAGAAGGATGCAAGGTAGATACTGAAGCATTTTGAATAACCAACCGGACTGTAAAACCCCTTAGCTAGATTTTTAAGGGTTCTATTATGTCATAGTCTCGTTTTCTTCTTTTCTCTAATTTTTTGTTTGTTTTTAATTGCCCTTGTCACTTATTCAGTTTAAAACGTTTTTCAACTTTCAGTTGGGCTTCGGAGAGTGGAAAATAATGTGAACAAATTAGAAGCAGGCGTCATTTGAAATGGTTGCAATTTAAATGGATTGCATATTTTTGTGATTTTAAAAAAGACATGAGAGAAAACAATTATGCCCTCTAAAGAAGTTTTTACTCTAAAGAATAATTTGAAGTCTTTTTATAGCTTTAGAAAGTGTTTGAGAGATTTATGAGGAACAAAAGACTACTTTTCATTCACATACATGTTTTTGAAGCTTTATACATTATCGATAGAAATGTCAGTAAGGAAAGGGAAATAAAAGTAAATTTGACATTGAGCAAGGACAGAGACTGTCAAAAGTCAAGTCACCATCTGCCCAAAAAAAAAACAACAAACACACCCAATCATAATTTGCCCAGGAGAAACTAAAAAATCCTTATGTAAATTTTAGGCACTACTAATCTAATTCTAATTCTATCGACATTGCATTTGAAAGGAGTGTTCTATCCAAGTTTTTAAAAAGTAATCCATAATACTTATCAAGAATCAAAATTATACTTTCTATAAGATAAATGTTTCAAGTATGTTTGTCCTAAATTATTTTTAATGTATCCAGAAGTGCTTGGTTAAATGCATTCATATGTTCTAAAGCTGTTAATATAAAAGTTTGTCAGTTCGTCTTGGTATTTTTTTCTTTCAGCAATAACGTTTATATTATAAAATGACTATACTTTAATTTCTATCATAAAAATAGAACGTATAAACCAGACATCACCACATTGTCAGTTAACAGAAACAGCTCAATTTCTCCGTCATTTCCGACCTCTTTTTTTTTTTTTAAGGCCAGTGAGTAAAAACAACGAGCAGGGGGAGTGGAGCGAATGCCTGTCCTGATGAGAGAATAGGAGTTGGAAGGCAAAGGAGGGTCACCTACCCAGAATCTCAAATACTTCAGAAAGCTTTCTATGGAAAGTAAACATTATGATGGAGCTAAGGACAGACACTTTGTATATTAGATTCTGATGTTTCTTTATCGATTCAAATGCAGCCCATGAAAATGTATGATAAGTAGCTGTTATGTGCACAGACGTGTCCGGATTCTGGTCTCCATGGCACCATGCAGCTCACTGGCCTCCGTGTTTAAGCATAAGTTGCACTGAAATGAAATTTGGAGATGATTGTGAGTGCTTTTTTTAATGAGAGAAAAAAAGATAAGGCTAATCAAATTTCTTTCACATTTCTCCAGAGGGCCTGCTACTTCATTTCGAGGCCATCTCATTTTGTCAAAGAGATGAATCACTTCTGACAGATAAAATCATAATTAAAACGTGGTTCACAGAGATAACAGTCAAGACCGAACTTAAAAACTTGTTTCACACTGTGTTCCATTCCTATAGGAAAACTAGTCTTAATGTAGAACTAATAATAGGAAGCACATTGTCAGCACATCCAAATAACTAAAAAATTAAGTGGTTTACTCCATATCATTCTAGCCCAATGCTTTTTACTTTGTGCAGACTATTAAGTTTAAAGTAAATACATTTTATGTCATTTTCTTAAAAAAAAAATAGAATATATTTGGAACCAATCTAAAATGCTCATTTTTAAGTCAGAAATGCAAATGGTAAATTCAGAAACAAAATTTACCATTCATTATCCACGACTAATACACAGTTGTCCACCTCCCATCTACAGTTTCGCTGTCCACGTTTTCAGTTATGCAGGTTAACCACAGTCCAAAAATATTAAGTGGAAAATTCCAGAAGTAAACAATTCATAAGTTTTAAATTGAGCACTGGATAGGATAATGAAATTTTGTGCCATGCCACTTCCCACTTAGGACATGAATCATCCATTTGTCTAGTATATTCATGCTGTATATGCTACCTGCTCATTAGTCACTTAGCATCCACCTTGGTTATCAGATAGAAGATCGAGTGTGCATGTGTGTGTGTGTGTGTGTGCGCGCGTGTGAGAGAGAGAGAGAGAGAGAGAGAGAGAGTCAGAGGATATGACCACCCTTCCAGAATACTTTCAGAATAAACCCAAAGCATAGACTAGCAGCGATATAGAGACTGATGGACTTTTAGGAAAGAGAGTCCATAAAGTACAACAAAAAATTTAAGAAATTTTAAAGTCCCATAGTTAACCGTATTCTAGAGCAGGAGTTACCAACTCCTGGGCCACAGCCAGTACCAGTCCATGGCCTGTTAGGAACCAGGCTGCACAGTAGGAGGTAAGTGGCGGGCAAGGGAGCGAAGCTTCATCTGTATTCGCAGCCGCTCCCCAGTGCCAGCATCTCCACCTCAGCTCCACCGCAGATCATCAGGCATTAGATTCTCATAGGAGCACCAGTCCCTGGTGCCGAAACGTTTAGGGACCGCTCTCTAGAGCAATAATTTGATACTGTGGTATTTGTATTTTCCTGATGGTGCATGAAAGCTTTCTGGCAGTATGAAAGCAGGTAAATATTTCCATCCAGATCCTCATTTTTCATAAATTCTCCTTGCTAAAGTCAGTCCATCTGAGAACTTCCTATGGCCTGAACGTCTCCTTTCCCCTCTCCCATCTCATAACCTTCTTCCGCTTCACCAAAAAAAAAAAAAAAAAAAGTTTCCACTAATCCCTAGTGTCTTTATGATACCTGGGTGTCAGATGCTTGAGGCACATACAGAGGGTGAGAACATACTGATGGTGACGGGCCTTATTTCATCATGGCTACAAACCAATGGTGTTAGCTCTCTATTTTAAATTAAATTCCAGAAGCAAACTGATTGTCACAGGAGCACTTACTAACACATTTAATTGAACAGAAAATTAATCTTAGACTCTTTCCAGCAGTCAGTCTGGTTGGTTTAATCATGAATACAAACATTTAAATTCCATAGTGGTCATCCTCCATTAACTGAGTGAGTTAAGTCTGCGGCACCAAAGTTTTGATGAGAATATGTTTAAAGCATGTGTACATCAAACAGCAATGCCAGAATTCACATCCCGTGCAACTGCTTAAACATGATAATAAACTTCGCAGATCATTTTTTAAAAAGTAATGAGTTACATATAAGGTTTTTGAATCCTCGAGCAGGCAAGCAAAAAATTTGAAGGACTGCTTACTTACTTTAGAGAAAGTTTAAGGTAACTGGCTGCATAGAGGCACGTGTAACAATCCTCTTCTTTAGTATTTGAGTAAACATCGATCCTGGTGTACAGGAGGGGACAATTACAGTTCACTGGACCCAAATCGGTTCTTGGAGAGAGTCAGGTCCTAAAGGTCAAATCCCTTCTGTCACGGAAGTGGTGCCAAGACCAACGGCACCAAAAACGTGTAACTGGTATGTCATTTCGCAGTAGTAAGAGATTTGGTATCTGCATAATGGTGTTTATAGAGGACCTGAGTTACAGTTGTATTTTGTGGACACTTAGATAACATGGAGTAGCACTATGCTATAAAAAAAAAGAGAGAGAGAGAGAGAGAGAGAGAAAGAGAAAGAAGAGAAGAAATTCCAAGAGATAGTATAGTCATCCTTCTTATCCAATGGGGCTACCTTCCAGCACACCCAGTGGATGCCTGAAACCAATAACACTACCTAACCCTCTATATACTATGTGTTTTCTATACATATGAAAAAGTTTAATTTATAAATTAGACACAGTAAGAGACTAACAGTAATAACTAATAATGAAATAGAACAATTGTAACAATATACTGTAACAAAAGTTATATGAATATGGTCTCCCTCTCACACACACACACACACATACGTACACACACACACATATTCATGCACAAAAGACATTTTTATTTATAGGTCCCCTGATGCTCAAATTTGGACCCCAAGTTAAGAATCACAGCTCAAAAACACACTTTCAAAAAGCTGAAAAAATATTTTCCTTTAGCTCCATCTTGATGCTTCTTAATTTTAGTGACCTGTGTCTTTATTCAAGAAATTTTTTATAGAAAATGACTAAATAAATAGCGTTTTATTTGCATGTTTCTCTATTATCCTGGGGAGAGCTATTACCCTAGGGAGAGCATCCCATCACCATAACAACCGAGGATGGCTTCTGCAGTTGAAATTTTATCAAGCTGGGATCTTGACTCGGGTTATTCATTGGATCCTGGTTCTGTATTCTGTCTCTCTCCGCAAGCTCTGGCTGACCTATACAATCTCCTCTGAATTTATGACCTAACTCCTTTCATTTCCACTGCTCTGCCTCCTACTCAATAATTTGAACTTATAAAACACAATAAGAAGAAAGGATCATTCACATTTTAGAGAGATTTTTCACTTTACAGAAAAGTTCACAAGTGTGCTTTAAATTTTTTGCTTGTTTTCAGTGAATTTAAAATATTATTTGCTTTACAAAACTCAAATAGACTCTATTTTCCAAATTTAAAAAACACCAGAGAGTTCTTAATAGCTTTCCTTATGCTTTATAGTGTTTATGTTTCTGTTTCCTTTCACATATGTTTTAAAAATACAAAACAAACAAACAAAAGAAACTTATCAAAGGATTCTGGGAAATAGCACACCAGGTATCAGGAACGTGGTAAGGAGTTGAGGGAGCTTAGGTACAGCTACCGAGTCATTTATAGGGAGGAGAAGACTGACCCTCAGCATCCCAGCCACATGTCCACAGCGCCTGCTCTGATGGCCAGTTCTGACCTGCACTGCTGACGCCACATGTTCCTTGTGCTGTTGCTAGATGTTGACGAGTGTCTGGAGCAGAATGTGCGCTGTGGGCCAAACCGCATGTGCTTCAACATGAGAGGAAGCTACCAGTGCATCGATACGCCTTGTCCACCCAACTACCAACGGGATCCTGTCTCGGGGTATGTCTTGCCTTCCCTTCCCAGACATGCTCTTGCAAACCTCTCTTCTTCTTTCTCCTTGACCAGCAAACCCTGTTTGTAGTCATGTTCAACTCACAGGAAATCACTAACCTCAAGGGATATGGGATAACAGTGTGTCCCTTCTTCAACGAATGAGCAAGAAATGAACTCATCCTGCAGCCCGCTAACCTGTCACTTCTGGCTGCCAAGGTTTCGGGGCAGTCAGTCTCCCCAGAGTGTGATCCCAACATGCAGCACCTAGAAGTGGCCTCAGCAGTGAGCGTTTTACGGGACAAAAGCGCCTGCCTTTCTTTGAAGTTTTCTAGTTTGCATTTGCGTTGCCTCAGAGTTCCAGAGTCTCTGGGCACTTAGAGACCTCCGAGAAGTACTTTGGCCATTACCGTGATGACTCACGATGACTTCAGTTGAGAATGGTGATGAGCAAGGATGAGTCAGTCATCTGCCTCTTCTTATATTTTCTGCCGTCCGAACCCCTGTCTTTTCTGGGTTCTGAATAGACTACTCTCCTGTTTTCTCCCTCCCCTTACAGAAATGCTGGACTCTGTTCAGATACCAAGGTAACGGGGCCCTTGACAGGTGATGGTCCTCATGCACAGGGTCCGCTGGTAAGGAGGTGACTCTGGAAACAAATGTGAGTTGGCGCTCACACTTCGTTTTTCCCGGCAGCCGTGGCTGCCAAGTCGCTGTACACTGACTGGGCCAGTGTGGGCTGCCCAGGGCCCACCAGAAAGCTTGTCATCCCCGCTCTGAGGGCCGTATGGAGGGAAGGAAATGAAGAATATAGATTTATGAAACTTCTAAAAACACTCTGACCGAAGAATTCATATCTTCAGAAAATGGTCCTTTGTGCATTTTTTTTTTTCGCTTTATTACCCGTGATTTCTGGCAGACAGTTTATAAGTCTTGATGACTCAAAAACAGCCAATGTGGGCTCAGGAAAAAGAAAATACACTATTTTTCATTTGAAAGATGTGGAAGACAAATACATAAGGAAGGGTTTTCTTCCAGGAATCCTAATTGACCTTTATTATTTTCAAAAAATAAACCAAATATCATATTTCTATTTCAGCTTTCAAACAGTATTAGCATAGATGTTACAATTTTAAAAGAGCCTATATTCCTCTCTTAAGAAATCCTTGTTTCCAATATAAGTGCAGATGCTTCTATGAACAAAACTGACTTTTCCAAGATACTCTTGTGTACTCATGCTTGCTTCTGCGGTTCAAAAGCTTCGACTCTAATGGAGCTGAGAGAGAGAGAGAGAGATTTCACTCTACAGCAGCATACTCCCTTAACCATCTGCATCTGGTTTGAGTTAGTGACACAGGACATGGAGTGAGCCTGTTGCTCTTGACTCAGACCTTTAATGCCTGAAAGTTGTCATGGGTTGTTATCACCTGCATCACGTCTTCTCCAGCTTCCAAGCCAGATAACTATATGCCTTGCCTGTTTGTTGTCCTCAGGTTCTGCCTCAAGAACTGTCCACCCAATGATTTGGAATGTGCCTTGAGCCCATATGCCTTGGAATACAAACTCGTCTCCCTCCCATTTGGAATAGCTGCCAATCAAGATTTAATCCGGCTGGTTGCATACACGCAGGATGGAGTGATGCATCCCAGGACAACTTTTCTCATGGTGAATGAGGAACAGACTGTTCCTTTTGCCTTACGGGACGAAAACCTAAAAGGTGTGGTGTACACAACACGACCCCTACGAGAGGCGGAGACCTACCGCATGAGGGTTCGAGCCTTATCCTACAGTGCCAATGGGACCATCGAATATCAGACCACATTCATAGTTTATATAGCTGTGTCTGCCTATCCGTACTGAGACGGCCTCCCAAGCCCAACCCACATACTCAAGGCGCATTAATCACGGGAATCACATGCCCTTCCAGATCACCGCCTCCTGAACAGTTGCAACCTTGGCAACTTGAAAATGGTGCTATGCTCTGTTTCGCGTGCCTTCCTTGGTACCGCTGAGGTATTTTCATGATCCCACCATGCTCACATCTTTTGTTAAGGTCTAGAAAAGTCCCTTATTGTGTTCTTTATTTATTACACTGGAGCAGTTACTTTCCAAAGATTATTCTGAACATCTACAACGGGACACATCAGCGATGTTTTATGAGTATCGTAGCTGAGATCATTTTCCTACAAGGAACAAAAATAACTATTATAATAATTCAAAACCAAGCAGACTTTTGAGCATCCGACCACTTTTAAAATAATGAAACTGTTTGCTCTGCGTTTTGATCAAAGCTTATTAGTAACCTATGAAATGCTTTTTAAAAAAAAAAAAAAGTCGATACCTTTTAATAGGACTTACACACCTATTTTTACTTTAAGGAAAAAAGAAACACCACTCGTTTTAGAAATATAGTACAGCTTCTAGAAAGTTAGTTTAATCCCAAATGGCACTCATCTCGATTGAGTATCCACAATAAGAATCTTATTTTCAGTGACTTTGTAAAATGAGTTGAACCACTTATAATAAAAATATATATATATTACTTTCTCCTCAGATAGTTGTTAATGGCATAGATCATTTGCCCTAACATTTGATATAATCTTCCATTCAGTTAGCTCCTTGACGTTTACATTCCATAATCTTTTTAACTTTCCTTTCAATTGGAAACTATTTTTAAAAATATCAGTGGGACATTTTTCTTTGTTCTTCTGGAAAAACCTCATATGTTCAAATTAGCATAAATGTTTAACGTCAATACACTGTACATGGTGGTAACAGACTCTGGAAGCAATTGCCAAGATGTATTCTATTTTTATGAAGTGTATATATATTACCTTAGTGTGTATTTTCTATGTAATATCTTGATGGACTCTTTTATAAAATTATTTTATAAAAAAAACAATGTTACGGGAAAACCAGCCTCAATAAAATTTTCATTCTTTTTCTTACCTTTATTGAAAATCTAAAATTTGCTTCCTTACAGCTATTACAGGTATTAAAAGTTCATAGACACACCCACACATACGTGCATAAGCCACATATGTCATGTCACACATATCATTTAATTATCACAACAGCTCTTGATATAAGTAATACTATATTGTTATTCCCATTTTATAGGTCAAGATCCTGGGACTCAGATAGCTTATGTAACTTACTTAAAACAACACAGCTAATTAATGGCAGAATATCATACTTCTACCTCTTAAAACTTCGAGTCAAATAATATCTGCACTGCATGACAGTTTTCTCACCTACCTAAACAGACTCTTTATATCTCATCTACTACCTGTGATAGGTAATAAACTCATGAAGGCCTAAACATGGCCTATGAATGAAGGATTTTTACCTAGAATCACATTATGCAAAGAAATCTAGAAAAATCCAGTCTACAGCCAGGAAGCCAGGCAGGTGATTGTCTAACTCAGTGTTTGCCAAAGAATATTCTGTAGAACATCAGTTCAGTTAAGATACTTTGAGTCATCCGGATTCCAAGGTCAAACAAGTTTGGGAAACACTCTATAATATGTCCTCCTATTAAATATTTGCTGTGAGCACTAACACTTAAAGGGTGTTAGAAGAGCAATTGTAAGTAAATAGATTTGATTGGTTCAAGTCAACATTTTTCAAAATATTTAATCACAACAAATCTTTTCTCCCCACTACATTATAATATCTCACTGAAAAATCGGAGAAATGCTAGTTTGATACAGTCAAGACCCTGAGTGACTCCTCAGCCCTTAGAAAGTACACTTCAAAGCCTACTTTGGTAAACAGTTCCAACACATGACCCAGACTATTGAACTTTCTGAATTAAACGACATTATTTGTTCCCATTTCCTCTGTCTAGTGTTCTGCGAGCATAGAGTGACCAGCCATGAGCTACTGCACAGTCCTTAGTAGAAATAGACTTCTGGTTACTATACTATTTGTTTTAGAAATTCCTATATGGAGCCAGAATACCCAGCCATACTATTGACTTTGACCAAGTATTTTTGATTATGAAATGCTTCATAATCACCCTAGTGATTGAGCAGAATTAGAAAATGATATCAATCACCAAGGCCAAATATTCCCTCGGGATTACAGAACAGAGTGTGGAGCATCTAGCAAAGCTGTAAGGAGCAAGCCCAAATCTTGTTTTTTGCCATGACAGTCTTCTGATCCTGCCAAATCCACAAAGACCCCAGATGGGATGACTGGCAAGAAAGGGAAGGTCTCCTAAGGGAGGAAACCAAGGGTGCAAATGAGAAATCTAATAGGTAATATTAGACTCAAATATACA
This sequence comes from Eonycteris spelaea, assembly GCA_003508835.1. Classification (NCBI taxonomy): domain Eukaryota; kingdom Metazoa; phylum Chordata; class Mammalia; order Chiroptera; family Pteropodidae; genus Eonycteris; species Eonycteris spelaea. Next base: position 6,572,951 of record PUFA01000037.1, read on the forward strand.
CAATCTCCTTGTTTTATATATATATATATATGACACAATATAATTAATTGATCTCAACATAAAAATAAGTGTGATCTACATGGGTGGTCACCCAACTTTTCCTATAAAGAGAAAGATAGTAAATATTTTAGGCTTTCTAGACCATGTGTTTTCTCTGCTACTTTTCTTAAACTCTATTTTTGCACAAAAGCAGCCATAAACAATATGTATACATGCAGTTCCTGTGTTTTTGTTGCTTTGGGTGGGTGGAGGATAAAGCAGTAGCATTGGTGTTAATAGGGAACACAGAAGATGGATACTAGCAGGAAGATGTATGGAATTGAAAAAAAATAAAAAATAAAACTCCACCAGCTGCCTTCAGAAAAAAAAAAAAAGGCCAATGGCTTTACATTCAACCAATACACAAACTCCCTACTCACTATTAGCAAAGAAAATTAGTAAAGAAGGCCTTTGACCTTCCTCTGCTGTTGAGACTTTTCTTTTTAAGACTTTTGTCCATTTTTACTTGATGTCACAGAGTAATAAGGTGCCCATAGATGGTTGGATGGATGGATGGATGGATGGATGTGTGTGTGTGTTAGGGGAGGGGTGTTATTTTCCTGAAGCCCATGAAGAAGCTCTGTGTTCTAGCCATTCTAAGAATGTTCCTAATGATAATAATGTACTTTGACCAGTGGGAATTTGCTTGCTTTTTCCCCCAGAATTCTACAAGGAACCATGGGACAAAGGAAAAATCTTTAGCTGCCACGTGATTTCCTGGGGCTAGAAGGCTGCCCTTGAACACTGAGCCGCTTTGTTCTTATCCTATCGGTTTTCAGGCTCTCAGCGTGCCTGATTTTCAAGCTTGTAATCCGTACAAGGTGATGCCCTTATGTTTCCAGTTTCCTCCACCTCCGAATCAGACAGCAGGCTAGAGACCACTCGTTGTGCTCTGGCCTGGGCTCCCGAAGAAAGTGGTTCCATGTGTGAGGCCGTGCCTGACGTGTCCCATTGGCCATGGCTTATTCCAATTCTGTAGGGACACTGAAAGAATGCATCAACAGACTTTCCCAGGTATCTAAAACACATTTTCAAAATGTCAAGTGACCCTTGATGACCAGTCTGCTGATTAAACCCAGCATTCCAGGGGCCCTTGGAGGAGACAAACCGAGGCCAAGTTTTCAGCATGTAATCACCACTCCACTGAGTCAGACAGCTCACTGCCAAACTGGAGCAGCGGTCGGACACGTAACTGGTCAGAATAATTGTAGTTTCCCAATCACTGCCCTCTGCCAAGATTTTGTTTCAAACTATTCTCAGAGGAGCAGCCTGGGAATTTGGAAGGTCTTCACAGCAGTTTTGGGAAACGCTCCTCCCTCCCATTTCTACCACCTTGGCGCCCATCTGGCCATGATACATCTCAGCTGCATCAGGTTACTTCCCTCTATGTGGGTTCTCCCACCTTCAAGCCAGTAGCAGAATCATCTTCTACGAGAAATGGTCTCTCTCGTTCTTAGAACCTGCAGTCATACTTTCTGGTAATGTAGAGATGATATTAAGCCAACATCTAAGATCCTCAACCATTTGCCACCCAATGACAATCAGTTTACTAGAGAGATATAAAAAGTTAAGACAGCAATATAGACTCCTCTTGGGCTGGGACAGAATCTGCTTACATTGTGAGTAAGACCAAGACCTCACCAAAATCAGACTAAGGGGGATTTTTGACTTCTTTTCCCTGGGTCTTTCTAGGGAAGCTGAGCCTTCCAAAGCTGCATGGGAGATAGACTGAAGAATTCAAAAGAGATCGTGAATCTCAAAGGAGAAAGCTCAAAGAAAAGGGACACACCAGATAGAAGCCCAAGCTTATAACCTTTATGTTCAGTCTGTTAATCATACCACTGCTGAGCAACAATGTGGAGGTCCAGAATCATCACAAATGATGTGGTTGCCATTTGTCATCAGACAAAAGAATTGTCTTTACAATAAAGAACTTTTAAAATGACAGACGAGAAATTATACATCAAACAACTTTAATAAATATTCTGTAAAAAATTAAATATAGAAAATTTAGGACATGAAACTCTTAGTCGACTTCACAAGCTTACCCATTTTTTGTATACTTCATACTTATTAAAGGATACATTTTTAAGTCTAAAAATTCTTAACATTGTGACTTCTTCACATGATGACCTTTCTGTGCGCACAAGCCCCTGGTGTCTCTTTGTGTGTCCAAAAGCCCTCTCCTTACAAGGACACCAGTCAGACCGGATTAAAGCCTGCTCTAATGACCTCATTTTAACTTAATTGCCATTTTAAAGGCCCTGTCTCCAAATACAGTTGCATCCTGAGGTATTGGAGGTTAGAGCTTCAATAAATGAATTATGGAGCACACGATTCCATCAATAAAAATAGTACATGGTAGTTATCTGTTTATATGATTCTTCAGAGTCCACACCAAGGCATTTGTTAATAATATACCTCCTACACTTAGCCCAGAGCCTGGCATATAATAGGACTGAAAAAAATGTTTGATAAGCGTATGAGTGGTTCACAAATGCCTAACACAGTGGTGCTGAGTGGGGAGAGTTTTATTGATATGCTGGCTTTCGGTGGAAGGAAAAAAAAAAAAAACCTATATTGAATATTAACTTAAAGACACTTGAAATGGCTCAAAAGCTTTTAACTCCATCTTTATCTCCAAAATCAAAAATCCCTAAATTATGGTTAATGGGATTAAAAATGCCAATTTTCTGCCATGCTCTGCTATGCTCATTTCATGCTTCATCTTTGCTTACGTGAGGAATGCAACTCAAAGAGTTAGCAATTAAGTGGAACAACAGACAGGAGCTTGGGAGTACAGAGTTATACCAAATGAAGAATTTGTGGGAGGAGGAGAAGGGTGGTTACTAAATGGATCAACTGTTTTGATGTCAAGGAGACACAATGAGATTAAAGAAATCGGAGTAACACATAGAACCATCTGGACGGAAAATGAACTATTTGGTCAGTTTCCCCAGATGTTTGGTCTCCACAAAACTTCACTCTCCGTATCTGAAAGCAGTCAGAGGAGTGGCCGAATGCTCCATCTTTCTTCTGGTTTTTCTTGAGTATTCAGGCAGAATCAAACTTCTCATACTCTTGACTCCTGGTAAGTTCATGGCCTGAAAAAAACAATAATTTACCAGTGCCCAATGATCATAGCTTCCAACAAGGGAAGATGGTGTGTGTCTCCGATGGCATTTATAGGATATGCCAATAGTATGAAAAGCAGTGGTAAAAAATATGTGATGAGACGTATGTGCCTCTGAGTGTGTTACATGCATCTGAATATTTATTGCTAAGTGTGATGCAGAGCGAGAAACAGATCTGTGACAGGTAGAATTCCATCGTAATGAACTCCACAAGGCATCCTACTCTTGGTATAGAGAAACTTGGTTTTAAAAAAAGGAGGAGGGGGGAATGGTCACGTGCCAAAGATTCATTTCTTTGGCTTTCAGGACTCGCTGGTAGTGAATTAGCATGTGAAAAGAAGTTCTGTCTGCCTAGAAGAAAGAACAGGATGTTTCATAGAAGTGGCTGTCATCTTGTCCTTTAAAACCTAAGCTCATGTGGCCTTTGAGGGTTAGTGGTTTGGGAACTTAAGAGGCATTCTTTAAGAGACTCGAATATTCAATACAGGACAGAGCAAAAAGAGATGAAGTTAATTATTCTGCAGTAACAGTATTAATTACCTACAAACAAAACCGTTCTAGCTCATCTCATCAATTCCCTGAGGTGGGTACCATAATTTATCTCTAGTTTATAGTAAAGAAACAGAGGCATAGAAAGGGAAGTAACCTGCCCAAACAATATTGATAGTAAGTGGCAGAGACAAGATGTAAAACCAGATTATCATTGGCTTTTAACCTCTGTGCAGTGGACGCCACGCATAACTCATGTGGCAAGAAAAAAGTCAGTGGATAAAGGCCACAGAGACTCAGAGGCGAGTGAGTAGCTCAGTGTGGCTAAAAAGCTGGAGAACTAAGCAGATGCCAAAATATGAATGGTCCCATAAATCCTTTTAAGGAGTTTTGACTTTATTTCCAGAATCATGTGAAATAATTTGCTTTGAGAGACCCAGAAGGGCTAGACTCAAAAGACCAACCCTGGGAACTTGGTCTTCATCCCAAACTGAAGAACATTGTAGAAAATTTAAGAATAGATTGTTTTGTAGTTTGCTAAAGTTCATTCATTTTCCATAAAGCAAAATGAGTAAATGCCCTATTCTTGGTAGTGAAGTCAATGAGTTTTTTAGCCTCATCCTTCTTAAATGAGAATGTTCCAGACACTTAGCAAGGAGTCCAGAAAGCCAGAGGTAGACTTACTGGCACCAAAAACCAGGCCTATCTATCTCAGAAATGGGATCCCCTCAAAAACCTGGGGGTGCCTGACCATTGTTTCTCTGGCAAAGCCTAAATCTGGCCATTAAAAGGCAACCAGGGTCCTCGCTGAAGCTGATAACATGGGGTGTTGTCTTCATGATAATTCTCATTCCTGGTCTGAGATCAAAGGTACCAACAATTGTGGAGGAATCATAGAAGAAAATAAAGCACTTGGCAGCATTTGGAAACCATTGCTATAGGCAGGCAAAATTCCGAAGTACTTGCTGTCAAGTAAAATTAAAAGCAAGAATAAAATGTATTAAATTGACATTTTCAAGCTAACTGGTGTTCGATCTCATTTGCAATTTTTAATTTCACTTTGAAGTAAACCACAACTCAAATTATCTGATTGCACTGTAGAAAAATGTTTCTTTTTTAAAAAAAGATTAGATAGATTATAGATAGATAGATGATAGATACAGAGAGAAAAAGGGAGGAGAGAGACAGACAGAGACAGACAGAGAGAAGATAGAGACAGAGAAAGATACAGAGAGAGAGACAGACAGACAGACAGACAGAAAGCGCTTTTTTCCCAGGTAGCACAAACTAGCTTTTATTCAGAGCCAATGACAATGAACAAGAAGTAACGCTTCTATTCATCCACTCAGCTCCCTTCAGGGTATTATTCCACAGACAAAAGGTACCATGGATATACTTTAATTTTTCTCACACCTCAGAAACTTCATTCCTGTAAACTGACTTTTGAGTACCAATTGCTACATCTGGATTCTGAACAAATGAAACTGAGCTTTCTTAGCCTCCAGTTCGAACAGGCACACACATCTGTCCTCAATTGACACACGCCCAGCTAAAATGTTACAGATTGGTTGGCCTTTTGTCATTGCTCTCTTGACAGCAAAATAACTATCATCTGGTTCAGCTGGATCAAAGAAGGACATGCATTCGATGCAGGGCTGTTCCTTTACAGCATAACACTTCGTTATTATTACCTCTTTGGAACATGGTACGGAGATGAAAAATAGGCAATCTTTTCTATGCATCAGAAACAATGACCAGACCTACAGACTGGATTCCAACTGTGTGCCTGGTAGGCTCTTTCGAATTGCTGCTCCCACAGTTTCTCCATTCTTTGGAGGTTGCTTTGGATGTTGGGTTTGAGGAAACCTTGAAGTGTAAGCCAAAAACAACACGAGAGAAGGATTGTTGATACATCTGTTCCAATAGAGAAATCAGGATGTACCACAGTTTATCTGCAGACCCCAGTATGCCAAACAGTAGGGCTTGTTTCAAGCTGCCCTAATCCCCCCCTCATCAAAGGCCTCTGTTTCAGAAATGTTGGCTACCCCGGTTTGTTCACACACATTATCACTTTTCAAGCTGGGAGATTTAGAGGTCATTTTACACATAAAGACACTGAGTTCAAGAAAGGATGAATGGTATGGGTTGTCTCGGTCCCCCCGTTAGGCTGGATGCCATTTGAATAGACCATTTTTCAATCTTTTCATCTTTGATTACACGTACAAATTTCCATTTTTACATTCGTCACCTGAGTACGAAGAATGAAAATAATCCTAATGAAAAAAAGTATGAGAAAACGCTTAGATGTAGCGGTCGTGGGTGTGAACATATAGTATAGAATAGAATAAAGCAGAGACTCTAGAGTATAAACAGAACGTGATAACAAAGGGATAAAGAAAAAGAAGGGAGAGGATGCTTGTCCTGGGTACTTGTTGTTTGTCTCCCCAAAAGGTATATTTTGTTCTAATCCCTACTGCGAAAATGACTTTATTTGGAAATAAAGTCATTTGGAGATGCAATCAAGTGAAAAGGAGGTTTCCAGGGTGGGCTCTAATCTAATATGACTGGTGTTCTTATATGAAGAAGAAAATGTCACATGAAGAAACAGACACAGGAAAAACACCAAGTGATGACAGAGGCAGAGACTGGAGAGAGACGGCCACAAGCCAACAAACATCAAGGATTGACGGCCACCTCTGGAAGCTAGGAAAGGCACGAAGAGTCTCCCCTACGGGTTTCAGATGGAGTATGGCCCTGTGGACAGTTCGATTGTGAAAACTCAAGCCCCTGGGTATGAGAGAATACATTTCTGTTGTGTTCCCCCCCCGGTTGGTGGTATGTTGTTACAGCAGCCCCAGGGCTCATGAGGACAAACCTGAACCTGAGGTCATCCAACGGGCCCCTGGTGTGAAGTGGACTAAAGAGCTTCACCTGTCTGCTCAAAGACCGTGTTCAGAATCTTCTCTATCCTCTTGAAAATCAAAAGGATCACTACGTAAACTCAGCTTTCCGGTATTTCTCTACTTCTTCCTAGTGGCACAGAGATCTCTGAAGCCAACTTGATAGGTTCATTTGCCGGTTTTGTTGGCAGCCCAGGATTTAATCTGTTCAGTCCTGGAGGCTTGAACTCATGTAAGGCAATCAAGTGAATCTCAACTTACCTTTTACGCTGTGGTTTCATCTTGACAAGGTTCTATCTTCTACAACCTGAAGTTCAATCTTGTCAATCAACGGAACTGAACCCAATTTGATTTAGCGACGTTCCACTCCCCTAGGTTAAGCCATAGTGGACTTGTGTCAGTTTCTGCTGAACACACAACTATCTGCCCATATCATGAGGCAAATGCATTGTGTAGTATTGCTGGCCACAGAGCCTCGTCCAGTCCCTCCTCCTAAAAGTCAGAGTCAAAAAAGACTCATTTCTTGCCATCCTCCTTCATAGGAACTTGCTTGCACAAGGCTCAAGATGAAGGGATGGCTGAATTATCAGGGCAACTTTGTATTATATTTTGTCAACTGCTACATCCTGGTCACATTATTCTGCCAAGGGGTAATTATGATGCTTCCTCTTTCTTACTTAACATTTTTCTTCAACATAAATAGTTGTTTCCTGCAAATACTTTTAAACTACATCTTTGTCAACTAAGAATGATTTCTAGAAGTGGAATTGCTAGGTCAAAAAAATTACAATGAATAGCGTGGGGAATAAAGTCAATAATAATAACTATGTGTGGTTCCAGGTGGGCACTAGACTAATCAGAGGGATCACATTGTATATTATATAAATGTCTAACCACTGTGCCGTACACCTGAAACTCATATAAGATAATATTGAATGTCAACTCTAATTGAAAAATAAAAATTTTTTTAAATTGTGATAACTCCTGAGGGTTCTGAGACATATCTCCAAATTGCCATGAGAACAGGTTGTACCAGTTTATACTCCCAGGTGGAAAGCCCTTGATTTTGTCAACTTCACAATACATTTTTACTTGTATAAAATTACATACTATGTACCCTTTATTGTAAACTCACCTATTTGTAAATATGTGAATTATAAACCAGAAAAGGATAATTTTGAAGCCAATGTTTTTCTTTAATTCTTTTAAAAACTTGTGTCTTTCTTATTTGCCAGTGAACCCACAAATAACACATCATCATGTGCATAATAAAAATTTAAATAAATGAATATGAATTATTGGCTGAAGGAGAGACCAGTCTGATGAATGAAAATCAACAACATTGCAAAGAACATTATCAATGTTCCTTTATCAAAATAGAAATTTCCTGAGTCAGTAATTTTTTGTGAGTAAGACAAACAATTCAAGTAAGAAAGAATATACTTTTAAGATTTTACCAAATATTATTTTATTTAATCTTTAATCTCTACTTTTTGAATGGGTGATTTTATAACAAAATACAAACAAAACCACAAACAACAGACACAGAAGTGAAAAGTAAATCTTCTTCCTATTCTTGTAACTAAATCTCCTACTTCCCTTCCAAGAGGCAAATACTATTACAGCCAAACAACATTTTTAAATGATATTAATTCACTCAAAAACATTCCCGAAATTCCATCAATCAATGAACACCATTCCTATAGATAAAAGCATGCTTTGCAAAGCATTCCGCAATTCCTCTTTCAACTCTTGGATGAAGATACAGGGTGGGGGGCTCCATTGTGATGGGTGACATCTGGAGACCAACATCACTTCCCAGCTACTCTGGGGAAAAAAAAACAAATATCTGTGGAGTTGCCTCGCCTTCCCAAAAGGGCCTGAGAGCACACTTGTGTGTTCTAAGGGTGACATCCACTGGTGCCCAATCATAACTGCATGTGTTAGGCCTTCTAAAATCTACAAATGGGAAATCCTTAACTTAAACCTTACACAAGGCATAGTGATTCTCAGACGTTCATCTACGCAATACTCCTAAATTTTCAAACCTAGTGACTAGCTTTACCTTCCTTGAATCTCAGAAGAGAAGATGTAACAAACACCAGGTCTAGATATGCTGCATCGAGAATAAAGATGTGCCTCTGGACATTCATTCATTTGTAGCACAGATAATGTTGAGCATGTAATATGTGCCAGTTACTGAACGCCTCACACAATATTAGGAACAATGATGAAAAAGATACAGCCACACCCTCAAAGGCATTTTCAAATGAAGGCAAAGGTGGGAACTGTGCACAGGTAACAATCGGACATGGAAATGTGTGGCGAATCTTGCATTCATCTATCTACTTGTTTGTTCTTGATACATTATTTCATTTAGCCCTCATGACAATTCTAGAATAAGCAGAATTTTACATATTGGAAACCCAAGGCTCAGATAGGTTGGGTGACCTGCCCACAGTTACACAATAGATGTCTGAATCCAGTTTGGCTTGCTTCCAAAAGCCAAGTTTCCAACACTACCCAAGATAATCCACCAGCTTAGTTCACAGATGCATATTGTTTCTTTCCAGATTTTCTAGCCCGTACCTTATTTTATGTTTTAAAAGGATATATCTATCACAGATTCAGTACAGAGTTTCTATTTCTATAAAATTATTACCTTACTATCAGACATAGTAAGATTGTAAATATACAGAGAAAGAAAAATCTTGAAAGTTGTCAAAACTGTAAATGATTTTCTTCTTTGTAGTCAGATTTCCCGCTAGCTCACCTATTAGCAGACTTGTTGCATCATTCTATGTCTTTAGTGGGTAACTCCTGTGAGCTAAGCTTTCCTAGGGAAATAAACTCTGGCTTATACACTCTTGGCACCAGAACAAACCCCAGCTTTGTCATGGTGTTGATCAAAGAAGCAAAACCACTAGGAAGTTATGTATGTAATAGGAGATTATTGTAGAGATTTGACCTCACACCATTTATGGGAACTGGTTAAGCAGTTTACTTTCTCCTGTTATTTCCACATCTCTTGCTGGGCTGAGGTCATTAGGGAAAGCAGAAAAGAAAGATGGTGAGGAAGCAAAGAGAGACGTGACAAACTGGAACCTGTAAGAAGTGACGGCTGGTCTCTGCATTGACCTTTTACAGGCTCCAAACCTCTAACTTCGATGATGCGGGGAACCTGCCGGAGGAGCTAGCACCCTTCATTATGGAGCTGAACATGCACTTGGCTCCAAGTAGAGGTAAAGGACAAGTCTGGTGAGGACATTGGTCATATAACTGTGGGCAGGTCACTTAACCTCTCCAATGTGTTGACTTAAGACAGAGCAAAACACAACACACAAGCAGAATTGTTGTGTATGACTTTTTATTTAAATATGAGTTATTCCTATCTCTAAATCACTGCTAAGGCTAATCCTTGGCTTATTTAGCTAAACTAAGATTGTTAGTTCCAATCTAGTGTCCAGATAAGAACCAAGAAAATGGGCTCCCAGTCATGAAGAATAAGAGCATGAACTTTTTGCTTTTCCTAATGAAGGTATCTTGTAGGAAATAAGAGAAATGGAAAACGGACATAAAAGCCATATGCATTCTGAGAAAACCCAAAAATCTTCAATAATTTTAATATCCACCTGAATTTCTTCGATGTCATCATCCCCAGACAGGAAGCAAGTATCATTTCAGCTAGAGCAGCAAGAAAGCAACGCTGGAGATTGAAGCTTTTTGAATATAACCATCGACGACCTGAGATTTCATCTGCTCATTTTTTTATCAAGTTGGAATCTGAGACGACACCCTCCAATTATACATGGTACAATTCTCTGTACACAGTGGCTGCCGCCCACAGGGCTTCCCACCCACCCCACATCGGCATTACTGAAGTGACGACCATAGCAAATGATCCTGGAGACTTCAGAAGTTATTGTAGGAGATGCTCCTGAACAAGGTCTCATCCAGGACAAGACCCCCAACAGCAGTAGGGTGTGTCTCTCAAGTTGGTCTCCACAATGCATTCCTTCACGTACAACCATTTCAAAATCTCTTCACAGACTTGGCGGATCGAACTGCAACTTTTAATTGATAAATCAAAAGCAGCTTAATTTTTATAAAATCACGTTAATTCACACACACAACTTTGATGCAGTTTTGGCACAGAATTAAATACTAGCTGCAGTCTTCTAGTCCCTCGATAGACTTAATTAAAAATCTGAGTTTACCTAATTCTTTCTATTATAGTGAATTTATAATATCAGCTTTCAGAATAAAGCATATGACAGATTTTTTTTTTAAATACTGTCTCCATTTGCAAATATGTGACTATTTAATGTAACCAGATATCACATTTTTCAATAATCTATACTTAAGTGTGTAGGAGATCTATGAGTAGCCAAGAAAAAGCTCAGCTGAATTTCACCACATACGTTGAAAACTGTCATATGTTGGTAAATTTTCATGATTTAACTAGGTGGATGACATAGCTGCCTTTTGCCTACTCCAAGTTGAGGTACTCTGGATATTCGACCTGTGAGCAAATTGTGATTGCTTTGGAATCTGTAAGAGTACTGAGTTAAAGTTATTTTTAGAATATGAGTATAGAATGTGTGTACAATGTAGGAGAGACTGAGTAAAGCGATATTTTGTGTTCCTTATTAAAAACTTTTACTAGTGGAAAATGTGAACTCTTAAAATTAAAAGCATTATGTAGCCTAGGAAGTTTGGTATAAAGTGATTATTAAATACCAGAATGCTGATCATGAAAATACAAGGCATCACTGCAATTCCAAAAAACATTTCTGCGCAGCAAGTCTATTGTTCACATGGCAAATAAAGCAACTTCCAATTGAAATCAAAATAAATTTTAAAAACCATATCATATGAATAATGCTAAAGCATCCATTAAATCTTATGCCTATGTGTCTAAAAGGCATTAAAAATTCAGAGACTCAGACGATAAAGTCCTCAAATAAATGGGCTCCCAACCCCAAAGATGGGGACATCTAAGAGAAGAGCCCAGAAAAATGGTATGGAAGGTTCCATATCAAGAAAAGTCAAGGCATGTGTGCTGTGGGTGCCCTTGTGGATTTATTTAACTGGCAGGTACCTTAGTCTCCCTTGGGAGGTTGAATACAAAATTGTTCATGATGAGCACAGATTTAACTGGGGCCTGACTGCTTAATTCTGCTGAGAAAGATCTGTGCCAACAGTGCTTGCCACTGATGTGCTCAATGGGACACAGTCATGTTCGTGTTCATGTAAGATGGTTGTATTCTTGGAAGAGGAATGCTTCAATGCTTAGACTATGCCAAGCACTGAGTAGTATCTTTGTCTCATCACTTTCTTGTAATGAAGTTCTTTTCTTTTCTTTTAAATTACTATCTCTATTTCCTTGTGATAAAGTTAAGCTCAAAGAGGTGAAATAAGTATTTTAAGATTGAAAAGGGGAATAACTGGGCTGGAATCCAAAGCCACTGTTTTGCTCTTGACATCAACACCATGCTGCCCACTGGTCTTGACTTTGCTCAGATGCTCCTTTGGCCTGAGCCCCTCGATGCCATCATTCTGTTCTAGAGCTGTGCTCACGTGCCTGGGGACCCTGGAATTCCCCACTCCTGTCACCGCTGCCAGAGTCTTTTATTGCGTTTTGCTTTGTCCAGGGTGGGGACACTTTTCTCTGTCTTCAAATCTGCCTGAATACCACACAGAACCTCTTCCATGGGACTTTTAGACAAGCAAAAGCGAAAATACAGAAATCCCCGCCACACACCTTGCTTGAAGCAAAGAAGCCCAGAGCAGAATCCCTATTCAAATGGGAAAAAATGGAAAGAGAAAACACAAAGAGGAAAAAAAATCTAAATTATAACTGCAAACATTTATACTATCACCAAAGAGCTGAACATAGTGCAGTGAGTGACCTGCCCAGATCTGCTTTTCAGGACAGTGGCTTTAGCTGTAGTAAAGCAGACTAGGGTGGGGGGAAAACGTTTATGAGATCAGAGAGCAGGTCACAGCCATAATCCAGGTGAGGGCCGATTAAATGGCAACTGGTCATAGGGGCAGCGGTGGTGGATAGGGAGAAACAGCAAACGTCTCAGAAGGTAAACCCACGAAGACATAATTATGGGCCGGTGGGAGTCAGAGAAGGAAGGTGTCAACTGTATTTTTTCTTTATACATGTGTTTGGATCTTGAATCCTCACAGCCACCCTGGGATATAGACACTAAGAAAGTAACTAGAGTCTAGATAATATATAAAAGTTGTGTTATAATAAAACATTGTATTATTTGAGCTAATTAACGTTTGACTAAAGCCTTTCCCCCTCCATAACCCTCATCAAAAAAGCACTATTTGGGTTCTTTGTTAAATATCAACAAATCCAGATTTAGTGAGGAGAGACTTTATTGGAAAAGGATTTTCACAAAGAGGGGGAAGCTGTCGCAGTGAGGAGAGTGCTGTGACCCTAAGCTCCGCAAGAGTCTCAGGAGTCTGGGTGAAAGGGGGTGTTCTTTTGCAGAGAGCTGTGAACGGCCAAGTGTGGGGAAGTGGGATGGGAAGGTGGGGTGATCACCGGATAGCAGATCAGTGAATGTTTTACCCTGAGTCCAGCTTATTCTCAGGAGGGGTTGTACGCGGGGGTGAGTAAAGGACGAGGTTCAGGCACTTGGGGGAGGAGAGAAACAAACAAAGTTTGGGTAACAAGCATTTTGTTCCGAATGACTAATAGGGAGCAGTAATGGGAATTTAAAGGGACTGTGTCTGGCCTTGTCGTAGGTAAACAAGGGGAACATCCATGAGTCTTCTCTAAGTCATATGAGGAACGATGGGTTTCTCAGTAAGCCATTTTCAGGAACACAAAGGACAGTGGGGATTGACCACTGTTTTCCAGGATCAGTTAAAATTCGACGTCGCCATGTTTTACCATTTCGTGTTGACACATCTAAGCACTTAGCTGGTATATGAAGATGAGAATTCACACCCCTGCTCAAAAATATGGATTAGGTACAGGCTTTGAACTGCCAGCATTTGGCTGTCATTCGCTAGGTTAGGACATTTGACATGGCTTTTCAGACAACTCTTTTAAAATGAAAATATTCTCATGGTGTAATCTTTACTGGGAAGCCAGAAAGGAAATAAGCTAATATTTTCACAAGATCTATGTGGAGCTAAACACATTCATTTTATTTATTCATAGGCTCGCTCATGCGCAAAAATCTTTGATGAACCTCTACCATGCGCCAGGTGCTCCCCACATCACAGGGAGGCAGCGATGAAAAATAACAATAATAACAAAACACCCTAGACCCTTGGAGCTTTCAGCTAGTGGGAGAGCTAGTCAAGAAAATATATAAATACATAAGTTATAATTTGTTTTCACGATGAGAGTTCTGAAGAAACTGAAATTAGGCTAAAGAAGGTAGTGATGGGTGAATGATCCCTACATGCATAGGAAAGTCAAGAAGGTCACTTGGAGGAGGGAGTTTAAGAGACCTGAATGGTGGGAAAGAGGAAGCCGTGCAAAAATATGGGGAAGAATATTTCAGGCAGCGTAATTGGCATGTGCAAAGGCCCTGAGGCACCAATGGGCCGAGAAATTTGAGCGAGAGCAGAAAGAGACCATGGTGGGCTGGAGCAGAGCAAGACAGGGCAGTGGGGAGAGAGCAGCAGGTGGAAGCAGAAAAGGGGCTTGTTTATTTGTTTGTTTGTTTGTTTTTAATATTTCTGCCTTATGTCTTTCAATCCTCACAATGATCTACTTTATTTGGGGAGGGGCGCACCTGCGATTCGGGAAGGTTCGGTGCATTTCCTAGGGTCACACAGCTAAGCTAATAAGGGCAGAACTGCCATCTCATGGGTCAGTCCATCATCACCAATCAGAAGGCACAGGAAAGGCAGGTAGAACCCACTTGAGAGGTACCCCACCGACCTCACATCCTCGCCTAAAGCTGACCAGTAATTCTCAGTCCCGTCAGTCTCCGGGTAAACAACATGCATTGTAGTTTAACTGTCCCGCTTAGACTCCATGTTTAGACTCTAAGCCAATTTTTAGAAGCAGGCCTTAACAGTTGGTAGCACAACTTCTCACCCATAAACCCTTTGTGCTTCTGCAGGGTTTAGTTCCCAGCTATGTGAAGGCTGCTCAGCCTAGTTGAGGCACAGCTGTGATGTGTAGAACCTCCCTGCCTTTTTTGAGAAGTTTTTCCCACCCCTAGCAGTCCCAAACCATCCTCTCTGGGTATCCAAACCTCTGAACCCTTTATGTCAATTTTGTATCAATTACAGACCCCTTTGTCAACTAAAGTGTTAGCTAACTTGTGTGAGCAAACTTAAAAAATACCAAAGCGGCATTTACTTTCCTAAAGGGAACTCATAAAGACAGAAAGCCCAAAATGATGCTTCACTCTTCCATCAGTAAAATAAGGTCCTTATCACCAACTTCTTCACGAAGATGTAGATAGAATTTTTGTGATTGGTAACAACTCTGTCAGCCTTATTTCCCACGACCCACACCCCTGTCCTCGGGCAAACCTGGAAATGAGTCCTAGCTTTGCCACGTCATCGCTGTGTGACCTTGGGTAAGTCATTGGATGTGTTAGCCCAGGTCCCATGAACAGCAGATGCCAATGCAGGATTAAGTGAGCCATGATTCTATCAGGGGAACATCTGTGAGCCCTCAGACCACGATGCAAATCTGCCCCTCAGGGACGACTAGGAGGAGGGAAGGGATGCCAGGCAGCCTAAGGCAGGTTCGGCAAGGCCGTCTGGCTTCCTCACGCCACAGGGGGCTGTCCTCAGGGTCCTGCATCTCCCAGGAATGGGTCTGCCTGATATCCCTGTTGTGCTCAGTCACTGGCTGGGAGCAGCCTCTGAGAAGTGTGGCCTCACTGCAAGCAAAGGCAGAAACGGTTATTTTAGAGCAATGCTGGAGATAGTTGGAGTATCCAAGGTGGATTCTTAACGACTTCCACACTGAACCTCAGTTTCCTCATCCTAAAATAGGAGTAATCACATGTCAGTGATGGACGACCAAGATATCACGTTGTCTGTTAAAGATAAGTCTACTATATTCACCATTTAGTTTTTACTTGCATGATTTTGCAAGAAAGAACATATTTTTATGTAAAAGAAGATGACAGCCTTTTACAGAGGTTAAGTGTAAGAAAATCAGTTGTTATTACAAGAGTCATAATTCGGTCTTATTTAACAAACAATGAATAAAATTTCTTAAAACAAGTGCCTTAGACTCAAAGTTAAGGTTTATTACAGATTAATGATTCCCACATGGTGCTTTTTATAAACAAACCACCCAATTTTATAATGACAAGATACAACATAAGTATAGATTTTGTAAGAAACTATTTAGTTCCTTTGGGCCCTGTGTTTAAACTACCTGACTAGTGAATATTCTTATCTACTTCCTCATATTTATTATTTTAAAAAAGAAAGAAGTTAAAAGCACTTAGTGTTCTTTATTCTCAAAGTACTATGTTAACAGCACAAATGTTGTAACATTCCTCAGGTTCCTTCTGTTGGAGCCTGTACCCTCTGGGTGGATATTAATTTTAAGAAGCCTGCAAAAAAAGATATTTTAAGCCTGCAATAATTTATCTCCACAATTCCTTCTCATAATTAAATGAAATCATACATATAAAACACTTAGAATAGCCCCTGACACATAATAAATGCACGGTTGCTAGTAGTTATTATGATGATTTGTGTTATTCTTTTCATCCGACATCCATTTGCTTTTTCCGGTTCCTTTCTTTGATGTCATTAGGCTCCTTTTCTGAAAGTCCAAATCCTGCTTCAGACCAGCACAAATGCTGCCACCTCGACGAAGCCCTTCCTTATCTTTCTCCAAAGCACTTTAGTAGACTCTTATTTTACACATGTTTTTTTCCTCCCCTACGTTACAGTTTTACATCTTGTATCTTTCATGAAACGGCAAGCAGTAAGTGATCTGAAGAGAGGATCTCCGTCTTATTTATTTTTATATTCTCCCCCACACATGGATCGGTGCACAGAGGTTCAACGAACATTTATTAATTCATTATAATCGAGAGGTAAACAGTGGTGGGTAGCAAACAAGATCAGCATGTGCAAAGCAAGGAGGAGGAAGTGAAGAGGTCAGTAATTGCTGGGGAAGGGGAAGAGGCACTCTGAGGAAGAGAAAGAAGCTTCTGTGACTTCAGGCAATTTCGTCCTTTCTTCCTTTTTTCCTTCCTTCCCTCCGAAATTGATCGAAAGCCAATTATGCTCAAGGTGCTGAGGAAAAAAAAGAGAGAATAGTAGCTACTGATTGTTGAGTTATATTTTGTGTGCCAGGCACTTTATATATGTATATTTTTAAATTGGCATATAATCAACATAGGACATTATTTTAGTTTTAGGTGTATAATGTAATAATTTGACATTTGTATATATTGTGAAATGATCATAATAAGTCTAGTTAATATCCATCACCATACGTAGTTACAATTTCTTTCTTGTAATGAGAACATTTAAGATCTACTCGCTTAGCCACATGTTGTTATTCTATTATATCCTCGTATCAGCATTCCAAGAAAAGCAGTTGAGAAAGCTAAAGATTTGAGAAGTTAGGTTATTTAACTGGGGTGACACTGTTCAAAAGTGATAGAGCTGGGGTTGAACCCCGGTCTGCTTGAGTTATCCATAATGTGCTGCTTTCCATTTTGATAGATGCTTAATTCCAACTTGCAGTCCCTCCCTGCCAGGAAATCATACAGTTACTTAATATAAGAAAACTGGTTGTCAAATATGGAAAAGAAATCATTGAGTTTGTTTCAAAACGTTATTTCTGTTAAGTCATTTGCTGCTAATGGATCCTTGCATTCACCAAGCTAGGAGAACTCTGCACCTTTCTTGGGATTATAGAACAGAAAAAAAAAATTATTTCAAAAACGTTCAACCAATAAAATGTTCAAGGATGCTTCTGAAACCCATTGCGTCTTGATATTCTGTCATAAGGAAGAATGTTATCCCCAGTGGGATCTGCTAGGTATCTAGACTGAGTTCGTTTCTCAGGAACAGCTTGTTATTTGACAAAGAGGATGTTGGGAAGCCCGGAGAAGACTAAAATCTCTGGGATTTGGGTGTGTTCAGAAAAACAAATTTGTGACAGAGCAAGATTGTCTCTGTTTATGTCATTGGGTTGGGTCTGACCATGGACCAACGCCTCTCAATGGCTCACTCGAGTTTTGGGGTTTCCGATCCCTGAATGCCTCAGGATAGTGAAATCCTAATGGAAAAAAAAAAAAGAAGAAAGCTCCCCCGGAGCTTCGCTGTACAAAGAACAAAAGGAGAACATTAAGGAGAGCCAAAAATTCATGTCTCCTGAGAGATCAAACTATGCCTCCACATTCGGCATGTATTACCTCAGTATAATCTTCTTATGAAACAGATATTAAGCTACATGGGGGAAGGAGGGAATGGGCTACAAAAAGAATGGAAAACAAGGAGCCATACTCTTCTAGAAAGGAACATAATTATCCTTGTTAAATAAATGCTGCATGGCTGTTTTCATTTCAATTTATACATGAGCAACAGGACTTTACCTCTTGGAGGAACAAAAAAACAATGAAAATGTCCCCAACTGGCATTTCATTGCTTCTTTTGACAGCTCTTGAAACAAAGCATGACAACATTCCAGAAACATGACACAGTGGATTAAAGTGGCTTGGGGTCAGGACAGACCAACAACTGAATCTGACTCTAACATGACGCCTGTTGTCTCGGACTAGCATGCCAATCTTTCTGCTCCTCAGTAAAATGGTGATATAATACCTACCTTGAAGGATTGTTATGAGGAGTAAAGAAAATAATGTCGATAAAATAATCTGGCACAGTACCAAAGACATAATGTCACCAGGCTATCATCCATATGCCCCTAACATTTTCTCAACACCTAAACTATGTCATGACTATACTTGCTCAGAGACACTGAAAAGGATTCTCCACTTCAAATACCAAGGTGGCCAACACGAAAACCAAGATGGCGATGGGGCATCGTGTGCAAAAACGACCATGCGCAAAAGGCCAAGTGTAACAGAAGAATAACTACACTTGCCCAGAAGAATTTAATCACTCCACGCCACAGCCTATAAATACAGAAGGCTCTTCCCGGTTGAGGAGAAGGTGCCCTCAGCATGAGCTCGCCCTCCTCCATCCCTTGATCAAAGAATAAATTTCCTGTTCTGCTTCACCGAATTTAGTCTCATTCTATTGATGTGAATGGCACTGGGCAGAAGAACCTTGGTTTGGATCCCTGACCCGGAAGGACTAGTAACAATAATACGTATTTAACAGAACTTGTATATGGTCATAATCAATGAGAAAGTAAAAGCAAATGACTGTTTTTTTTCTTTTTCTATCTGTTACCAAATGATGTTTGATGTATTTTCAACCAAGTAGGGAAATTTTCCACTTAGAAAATGAAATAATCAAATTAGTAAGTTGCTTTGGCATCATTCTGACCCAGCTGCTGTGGTTTGAATGTGGTTTCATATGCTGAAATCTTTATATACAATATAATATTATTAGGAGGTGGTGCCCTTGTGAGATACTCTTATAAAAGACACTCCACAGAGCTCCCTCTCCCCTCTATTTCTCCAGGGATGGTATGTTAATATTCGAAGTACACATTCACTTCCCTGCCCCCCTCCATCATATGCATTAATATGTACACAGCCGCATGTATACATATGGTTGTAAACATATGGTGTCTGGGGGGTCTGTTTACACCGGTTTCTCCTTATCTATTTCCAAATGCTTTTCTACCTGTGGCTAAAGCAGATTATCCAGAAATCAAGATTATTACCCTCTAGGCTTCTATCTGCAGAGGTTCCCTTCATATTCAAAGAGGTCTGAAAGAGAAAGATCAGTCTATCTCAGACCTTTCTGATGTGTGCAATTATAGCAGAGGGCCACTGGTCCTGATGAAAAATTAGCCTTGGAGAATCATGTCTTGAAGTTTAGAAAGTAATACAAAACCCCAACCCTGATCAAAGCAGTAGCTAGTAGAGCAGCGTAGTTCTCTACTGAAGTTAATCTATGGCAGACTACCAGTGTTAATAAATTTGGGCTATGGTAGGACAAGGCTGTATGACAGTAGTAGAGCCACTTTGGCAGAAGACACAAAGCAATCCAAAATGAGTCTCAGGAGGATGCTGGGAAGAAAAACATTCTACACACTCTACACATCCTATACACATGTTGGATCCGGAGTATGGGGTAAAGACAGAATCCTCTGCCATAGCTGCTCCTGTGGGTGCCACGCTAAGGCCCTTTCCCAACAATATTTTGAGAAAAGACAATCTCTGGTATCATGACCCTCTCTCTAAATACTAACTATTGATATAATCTCTATTAATAAGTTTATTTAGGCAGTTCACCTGCAAAGCCACCTCCCTGAACACTTTGCCTCAGGATAATTGGTCAGCATTAGATCTAATGTTTGTTACCTCTCAGAGTTGAATCACCAATTTTTGAAAAATCTTCCAAATATGATGTTAAATTCTACTCTTTTCCCAGAACTAAAAGGGCTATCCTCAGCTATTCCACGCTGACGTCCATCCTGGCCTGTTCTGATGGTAGAGACCTCTCTGGTGCTACCATTCAACACTACACTGAGAAACAGAAACAGATACAGATCAATGTGAGCAGAAAGTGTGCAATATGTACAGGGATGATCCATGACGATTATTGGGAAGGGCGTCGTGTGTTGTGTAAGTGTGTTCTTGGTTTGTATAAAGTACCTTAGTGCTTTATGGGAGAGAATTTAAGAAAATTCAAAAGTTGAACCATTCCACTGAGCAAAAGAGCCACCTGTTTTTGAGAAGGTTGAAAGGATAGCAGAGCTGAATCACTCCAAGTAGAGAAGTAGGTTGGTGACATTCAGGCAGAAGCAGTACAAGAGGGGCTCAGGAGGAGAGGGGTGTGCGACCCACTGGGGAGGCATCACATATCTGATCCCTGATGCCCTCTCACCTAAAGGTCGAGTGGGCCATTCCTAAGGAGAGAGGCAAGCAACTTCCAAAGGGGGCACCAGCAAAATGATTCCTCAGGTCCCAGGTGCACACAGAGCGGCAGAACATTTGGGTGGCTATTGCCAACAGAAAGCAAGGCCTTCATCTATAGACCCTGATGACCTGCAAGTGACCTTGAGGGTTCCCCGAAATGGCAGACAGAAGAAAAAACAAAACCAGACTATTTTTAACTAAGTTGCTCAAGCATTGTGTAACCTTCAATACTAAAATTCTTTAGTTATTTGAGCTGAGTATCTGTAAGGGAAAGTCGAGTAGAGAGAATGAATTAAAAGCATGAGCTCCAGAAACACATAGCCTGGGTTACCTCCTGTGGCGTGCTGGGCAAGTTACTTGAGCTCTATGTGTCTCAATTCCCTCATCTGTAAAATGGGAGGAAAGCCAAAAACACTAACAGTTTTCACCACCACCGCCACCCAAAACACTGATTTATTTAATATAATTAAGGCTTCAATTATCCCATAAAACCAAATAACACTGGCTTTCCTCCAACGGCCTCTCCTGTGACCTAAAGAGTTCACTGGGTCCCTACAGGAATATGTTTTCTCTCTATCTCAAATATTTTGCCACATGTTTTTGTTATGATTGGCTTAATATGTGGTGACCACTATTTAGTTAGGGCAAGATTTAACCTCCTGAAAGAAGATAATGGCTCATGTTTTCAAGATCGGCCCATCGAAGAGAGCCTCCCAAACATAAACCAATGAAACCACGATTCCTTCAGTGACACAGATTTCCATTCATGTGAGGAGGGGGTGATTTTAATATTCTCAAGTCACATATGGGGACAACTAAAAATGTCAAAGCCCCAGGACATCTGTTCTCGAAAATAAAGAAAAATGCATGCTCCTTTATTGTAATATATTTCTGGGTGTTTCCAGCTGGCAAGATTTCATCATGGATATATGTAGCTGTGACTTCTAATTCAGAGCATTTTATTAAAATATGTCAAATTAAATTACTCGTCATAATTTTCAACCAAGTATGAATTTCCTCCAGGCACATTTTTATAATTATATTCATTTCATTTTAATCTCAGAATTATTTTCTTTGCTGCACATTCCCTACTTTATACTCTTCGTAAGTGGAGAGGTATATTTTATGCCCCCTTCTATAATTTTGTGTTATATGTAGCAGAATTCTGACAACCAGACTATCATCTCCAGGAGTGATTCTCCTCAAAATTGGCATTAGTTGAAGTATTTTTATGCTATAAAGTAAAAGAATAACAATAGAAAATTGTTATATATATCGTATCAAATACAGTGCTGGCTCTTAATATACTGTGTTACATAATGCCCACTCTGAGACCGGCAGTATTCTCGGTGTTATACATTTGGGAACTCTAATCTTCGAAACAACCCTGTGAAAAGGTACTATAATGACCTCTACTTTACAGATGAGGGCTTTAAAGCAAATAGAGGTTAAATAACCTTCCCCAGTCACCACCTATAAGCAGTGCAGCCTGTTTTCAGGCACATTGTAGTGTTCAGAAACTCTTTTTCTTAATCACCAAGTGGAGCTGCCTGTCATTATTCACAGGTAATGTAATAGCTAAATAGAAAAACAGAATATACAGATAAATTAGAATTAATATGGGAGTTTATCAAAGTTTCCAAATATCATTTCAATAGGCAAAAAATCATTATAATTCTATGCACCAGTAATAATGAGAATATTCTGTTAAAAATATGTATGCTTGATAGTGAGCCAGACATACCTCTGTTTTTATCTTGCTTTGAAATTCTGTATCTGGATCAGGTAAACATTTCTCCTATAAATGTATGTAGAATAAATATTCATAAATCCACACTTCACAAATACATTATTAAAAAAATTCTCATCCAGAAGAATTAAAAATAATTTATGTGGATATTCCCCCTAAAGAAGGCAGAGTATAATTTCTCACCCCTTTAGTGCTGGTTTTAATTAGTGACTTACTTCCAAAGGGTATGGAAAAAGGGGAAAGATAACTGTACAATGCAGAAACCTAGCAAGCGCTACCTTAGCCAGGTGATCAAAGATAAATCATGTTGATCACATGTACTCGATATGATGTGTTGAGAAGGGCACGTCACCTCTGTGATCTTCCTCACACAACCAATGAATGACCCCAGTCAGATCATGAGAAAAACATCAAACAAAACAAACTTGAGAACATTCTACAAATACCTGACCAACACACTCTAAAACTATCAAGGTCATTGACACAAGGAAAGTCTGAGAAACTGTCAATGTTAAAATCACAGAGGAGTCTAAGATGTGACAACTAAATGCAATATGGTATCCTGGAAGGATCCTAGATCAGGAAAAGAGATTAGGAAAAAATGAATAAAATCTGAATAAAATCTAGAGTTTACTTAATAATAATTATCAATGTTGATTCATTAGTTATGATATTATAATGCAAAAATTAACAAAAAGGGAAACTAAATGTGGGGTATATGGAAACTCTTTGTATTATATATGAATTTTTCTATGAATCTAAAACCCTTTTAAATTAAAAGTCTATCTAAAATTTATATAAAGTAAAACTAAAAGTATATAAATGTAGTTTTTTATGAAACTCTTCAAGCTGATTCTAAAATGTATATAAAAGGTGAAAGAATGTAAAATACTTATGAATAAGAAAGATGTGGGACAATTTGCCCTCCTAAATAGCAAGACTCTATTTTAAAGCTTCACGGTAATTAAGATAAAATGGTGTTACTACAGAGATAGGAAACAGAGCCATAAATTATGGAAATAATATACAGTGGAATTAGCTTTGTAAATCAGAAAAAAAAAAAAGAGGGATTAATCAATAAATAGAGCTGAAATAACTTGCTTTTCAGACAAGAAAAAAATGAAATTCAATCCATGCCTCACACAAAACACAAAAATAGATGCCAACTGAATTAAAGATTTAAATGTAGGCCAAACTATAAATTATTTGATAGAAAATTTAAAATAACGCCTTTAAGTTTTTAAGATAGGGAAGGATTTCTAAAATGGACACAAAGCACAACACAAAAAAAGGGAAAATATTTGTATATTTTAATTCAGCAATATTAAACTTTCTTTTTATTTAGAGATACCATAAATAGACTAGAAAGATCATCAATAAAGAGAAAATATATACATAGTAGATATAACCAACAAAATGTTAGTATTCAGAATACATTTAAATCAATCAGAAAAAAAATAGAAACAGCCCAATAGTCAAATAGACAAAAAGTCTTAGGATTTCTAATCTATAAACTGAATTGTAGCTACACAGGGGTCTATTTTATTATTACTACTTATGATAATTCTTTGGAGTGCTCATTTAAAGTATGTATATCTTTTGTATGTGTAACATATTTAATAATATTTTAATCAGATACACATGTGAATCAAAGAGAAAAATACATCTGAAAAAAATATTTAGCCACCCTAGTAATCAAAAACTGAAAATTAAAACAATGAAAACAGTTTATCTATTGAATTGGCAAAAAATTTAAATAAGTATATAAATATAATATAGGAGAAATGAATCAGACACCCATGTTCAGTTCTTTAGGTGTAAACTATTATGAATCTAGGAAGTAATTTGGCAGTGTGTATAAAGAGCCTTAAAAATGTTTTCATCGTTTGGTGTAATTCCTGTTCCATTTATCAATTGGTATAATTCCTCTTCCAGCTATCAAAGAGATATCCTGAAAGATTATGTACTGATGTTCATAATGGTGTTTCTTATAAATTCACAAAATGCAAATAACTTAATGTCAAAATAAAATAAAGACAAATAAATTAAATTTATTTAGTACAGTCATGGAAACATTCAAAAAATCTTCAAATTTTAATAATATGAGAAAACATATAAAACAATGAGAAGGAAAACAGAATTCTAAACAGCTCACACAACATCCAATATGACTTAAAAGCCTTAAAAATAATTTTCTTTGATGTTCTAATTAATCTTTTAGGCACCTATTGCAAAGTGCCTAAAAATATTTATTCTTAGATTTTTGGAATATTTAGAACATTAATAGTGATTATCTCTGAATACAAAAATTATAGGGCACCTATTTCATCCTTTACACTTTTCTGAACCTTTCAAAAAAAATCTCACCTAAGAGAACGCATACTTTATACAAAGAGGTGTCATGGATATTTTTTATTAATTCATTCAATAAATATGCATTTAATCTCCGCTCCGTCTAGACACTGAGGATTTGTTTATGAACAGAATGACGCTCTCCCTGATTCCTCAGAGCTTACGTTCAAGGAGAGGAGACAGAAAATAAACAAGAAAAACAGCCCTGCTGGTGGGGCCGTGGCATGTGATGGCAAGGGAGGACTCAAGAAGGTCTGAGCAACTGGAATAGGGTGTCGCTTATTCAGAGAGGAAGAAAGTAAACGCACTGAGAGGTTTGATCAAGTAAGACTTGTGGAATTCACATATGAAGGGAAAGTATCGTTGAGACCGGCACTTGTCTGAATATACTAAAAAATTATCTGACTCCCCATTTCAATTCAAGCCATGCATTAAAGAAATCTTTTGTTTTTATTATGAAAATTTCAGCCTGAAGTTTACAGTATTTATCAAAGGGAAAAAAATGAAAATTAAAGAATTTCCAAATTTTGGGGTTCTTAACAGGTTTGGGTTTAAATTTCTTAACTTTATTGAGAGGGAAAGAGAAACGTTTGAGAGGCATTTTATAAGACTCCTCAATCAAATTATTTTCACTATCTGCCTGGATTTTTACAAGGGTTCTAAGCCTGCTCTAATTACAGACATTAACCTCGATGCAGGTTGATCCATCTCCTTTTTGTTTTGAAGGCAAGAGAATACTTCAATTTCAGAATTATGAAGTCCTCTCCAAATATTTTAATATCACACACCTCATATTTTTGTCAGTTACTAGTAGACTCATATGGCAATATTAAATGGCAACCTAGGTTATTGTGGCTTATAAAGCATCTACTAGTTAAATAATTTTCACACACACACACACACACACACACACACACACACACACCCCTGAGGAAATAACCTGGACTCCTTAATTTCCTATAGAGGAAGTCTTCAGTATCATTTTATGTGATAATCAAAGTCATAGGAGGCCTCTGCAGTTTCAACCTCATCATCTCTTTCCTTCCCCTGGAAAATGCTTCCCCATCTCCATCTGCTCTGTTGTTACATTTTTTTCTATTGTCACTTCTCTTACACAGCACAGTTTAGGGGATCCCTCCCCTAATGGCTCTCACTTGGCCCCCTTTTCCCCTGACTGGTTAGGTGGCCATCTCCATAGGCGCTCTCCTTGTCCTTAGTCCCTTGTTTACTACGTCAAACTTGTTTACTCATCGGCATCAAACACGGATTACCAAGGACCAGGGCACCATGCTAGAGACTAGAGATACAGTGGTAAAGAAAACAGTTCTTATTGGAAAACCCCTGGAGGAAACATAGCTTTTACAGTTCACGCTTGCTATTTTTTAATTGCATGAATAAATAAATTAATTTGAAAACTAGACAGAATCCTTGTCATCACAGAGTTGGTCATAAAAAAAAAAAATTAGCTTTGGTGTTTAAAATATCCCCCATGATTAGTTCAGCAAAGCATCAAGAAGCCTCCAAAACTTTAGAAAATTTCCATGGGTCTATTGACCTAGAATCTTAACGAAATTAAAACAGCACTTCTAATAAAGAAATGAAAAGCAGTCAGAATATGACAATACGAACTTTTCATGAAAGTTGAAAATGCTTTTCAAAGCACTAAAGTCGTCCTTTTTGTTCAGGCCGTAAATATGTTTGTTTGTTTGTTTTTCACCTTTTCATGTTTATGTGTGTGTGCAATGCTTTCTAAAATCAGTGCTATATTGTATAAGAAAACTTTTAACTAAGAAATTACAATCGTAGGTTTTAGTGCAGTCATCATCCTTTTAATCTTTTTAAGGGAGGCTCTTACTATCTCTTCACTTAAGTTCCCTCATCTACAAATGGGTCAGAGGTATGTGTCTTTCTGTCTCAGAAGACCGTTATGAGGTTCAGTTAAGCAATCATTGATGTGGAAGTCCATCAAAACTTAACATTCACTAGAGAAAACTATTTTGCTGGAGATGAAGTTCTGCCATTGCTACCTACATAGGCAGAAAATGGCCCCCAAAGATGCACCAGTCCTGACTCCCAGAAACTGTCATTATGTTACCTTACACGGCAAAAAGCATTTTGCAGATTTGATTAAGTTAAGAATATTAAGACAGAGAGACTATCCAGGGGGTGACAAAGATTCTCTCCTTGAGCTCAGAGCAGCTTGGGTCCCCTGGTTACTTGCTAGGAGGGGACTAGGCCTCTGAGGACAAACTCCGAAGTGAATTTTGAATTTTTGACCATGTGAATATATAACCTATTCAAAAATATGTAAGTTAAAAACTGTTGGAGGAAAATATAAAGAAGCTGAAAAAAATTTCTCTCCTCGATCAAACTCTAGACAGGCTCCTCAGTGACTTCTCGACTAGGCCTCAATCCTGGCCTCTAAAGACCTGAACAAACACCAACATAGTTTCTAAGAGCTCAAGGCACAGCCCTAGGATGACCCAATCCCCTACCCTCCTCCTCCACCCCTTAAAGTGCCCAACTGAGAAAATATAAGCCTGCCAAAAGAATTAGTCTTTGTTCTAGCCAATGCCTGTAGATAGGGCCACTGTCTCCCAGTCTCTGTGGGAAGGTAGGACCTAACTTCGAGAAATGCCAATTATCAAACTCAGATGGATTTCACAGGACCAATCCCTACTTCCTACTTTTTATCATTTTTAACCTCCTGGTTAAAATCAGTCGGAATAGAGCTCAGCTCTTTTTCCTGTGTCAGCAGTCACTGAATAAAATTGTTTCCCCTGCTTTGACTAACGCCTGACTGCCTTTACCTTTGAAAATGAGCCCGATAATAAAATCCGAGGTCCTTATAAGAGGGAGGTAGGAAGCTCAGAGATGAGAAGGAGATGTGGCAACAGAAGCAGAGATCGTGGTGCAGCCATGAGCCCAGGAACATAGGCAGCCTCTATGACCTGGTTTCCCTTCTCTAAGGGCATTGGGGAGGAAGGCGACCCACTGCCATCTTGATTTTAGCCCCATGAGACCCTTTGTAGACTTCTGATCTCCTAAACCGAAAGATAGTAAATTTGTGGGTTTTTTTAAGCCAATAAATTTGTAGTAACTTGTTACAACAGAAATCGGAAGCCAATTACACCATCTATGCTACATGACCAGCCCAAGAAAAGTGTGTTAATATCACATAACCACTCAAGATAGTATTAAAGTAGTCATCTGCATGAACTTTGGTCACCATGGAAGGTCATGAACTTGTGGCACACTGACATCAACACATTTTTAAGGACTATATCTTCAAGTAAGTCCGTAATTCAAAATCGAGTGTCTTCCTTTGGGAACATGTAACACATACTAAATAGCAGAGCCCTTGCAAAAGACTGAGAAGAACTGACTGCCCAACATTTAAGTGTTAAGTCATGATCATTTTCCCCAAAACTTTTAATGAGGCTGATTCATGTTAACTGAAATTGTTTCATTTCACAATTTCTAAGGGAAATTTTTGACTTTTAATGCGCCCTTAATTAGCTCTGCTTATAGGGGCAGTGTAATAATATGATATACTGCACCAGCATCAGGTTCTTAGGAAACCCTTAAGGGGCTGCTTGTGTTCACTGGGCGGGCTTGTCTACAGAAGGGAAAGAATGATGGATTTCTCCCAGGAACAGGGTGGAGAGAGTGACAGGCAACCATCAGCTACCACATGTGCTGCGGGCCAGGTGTGATTTCTGTTTGGCAATTCACTTTCCCTTTCTGGAGTTTAAAGTGACTCAAGGTGGTCTTGTTGTTGGTTTGTTTTTAATCCTGAGAGGCAAAAATTAAATCAACACCACTGTTACCGAACTCAAGAGGTTCGTTGCTCAGGGTGTTCTAGTCAAGAAACGAGACGTGGTTGTCGTTAGGTAGTTCCATTTACCTGTAGCAAGGAAAGGAGGCAGGGGATTCACACCCAAAGCTCTGTCTCCTGGAAGGGGCGCTTAGCCATTGCTTATATACGGTGTTTGTTTATTTACATGTTGATTTCTTCTTTGCAGTCAGCTAAACTTGCCTGCAAAACACTGGGCTATGTTTTAACATTTAGCAAGAATCGTATTTAGTAAGAACTACCCAGACCTTGAGACCCTTGTCCTATCTAACACCACCATCAGGTCCTTTCTGTTTTCTAACTTACTTAATTGATAAATTACCATAGTTAATATTATTCAGAATAAGCATCTGGTCCAAGTCTGCCCTGCCATTAAGATGGTCATTAACAATCCCACTAAAGAAATCTCACATTTCTTTAATACTCTTAAATGTATACTTGATAATCACTAATAATACCTCTGGCCTCTCACAAAGCAATTTCCCCAAGATACAGTTAATACAGATCGTGCCCGTTTCTGTTCTGCTGCGTTTTCTGCTGCTACGTCTCAGAAAAATAACTAGAAAATAGCTTAGTTTCAGGACTCTTCTTAGGAACCTTGTTAGCCTAAGTTCAGGGATATTAACAGTTCAAACTGGATGAACGCTTGCAGCGACGGAAGTGAAGATATATTTTTCTGGGAACTCCTCTTCTGTCACTATTAAATCATACTATGAAATGGTTTTCAATTGGAAAGATTCCATCTCTGCTACAGAGGCCCTAAGGCTCGAACTGGGCACTTTCCTTCAAACTGTAAACTTCCTTTAGCTTAGTTTAAATTAAATTAACTTCAGCAGGAAAGTGGGTGAAGAAAAATATTATGTTTCAACTGTGAGTTTGGAAGGGACTTTGTTGTTCGCGTCCCTTTGCAGATTTTGTAATGGCAAAATTGCACTGACTGCAAACAACCTTTCTTTTAACAGATGTGCATGATACACATGATTTAGGAAAAGGAAACCAATTACGGTCTGAGATCCATGTGTAATGAAGTAATGTCTCTGAAATTACCATTGACATTTGACCTTCCTTAGTGGCAAGTCTGCCAAAGCAACAGCTAAATGAATGAATTTCCTACTTCAATTTGTGGAGATTTCTAACCAGTACTTCCCCTCACAGGTGCCTTAATGTTTCATTAAGTGAGGGCTGCATTTCAAATTAATTAAAGAGGACCCAGTAAAAGGACTTAGAGTTGGCCCACTTAACTGTGAGGCCTTGGGATGTAACAAGCCTCTTGCAGTTAAATTTCCTAAAACTGACTCTGCCTTTAAGGAAACGCAGACTGCTCTACCAGAGAGTCAAATCAGTGTGGTTGCCTGTGATGGTCTGGAAGAATGGAGCACTGGTTAATAACATATTCATATTAAGAAAGAGTCTGTGACTATGTCGTACCTAGATTGCTAATTTTATGCAGGAACTATAAAGATCATAAATATAAG
This sequence comes from Eonycteris spelaea, assembly GCA_003508835.1. NCBI lineage: Eukaryota > Metazoa > Chordata > Mammalia > Chiroptera > Pteropodidae > Eonycteris > Eonycteris spelaea. The sequence continues at coordinate 6,602,979 of PUFA01000037.1, forward strand.
TCTTTACATTTCTACAGTATGGGCTGGTGCTTCTAGGAATGGCAGACCAAGTTTGTTTGTTTACAAAGTTTCACCAATAAGTGTATTTGCTTTAATCCTTATTATATAACGTTTTCAAGTTAAGGCAAATCTTTTCTCTTCCTTATCTGTCAAGTGTGTGCGTGTTTACTTGTGAACAGGTGTTGGATTTTATCAAATTATTTTGAATATCTATCAAGATATCAAATGGTCTTACCCACTTCGTCCACTTTCATAAATTATAATGATTATTTTTCTAATGTAGAAATATCCTTACATATCCGAGAAAAATCCCACTAGGCCATAAAGTATTATTCTTTTAATACAATGCAGTATTCAATTTACAAACATTTTACTTAGATTTGTATTCATCAACAAAATTGGCTTAAAGTTTTCTTGTGCAGTCCTTGTCCAATTTTGATGCAGGATTTATCCTAGTTTTAGAAAAATGAACTGAGTCACTTTATGTCTTTACCTAGATTCTGGGACATTTGTATAAATCAGAATTATTTGTTTCTGGAAGATGGGCAAAGCTTGCACATAATTTGTAGGGACCTTCTAGAGTTATATCTCTCACTACCATCTGAGCTTCTTACATGAATCTTGGAATAGTTCTGTATCCTGGATACAGATGGAATAGTTCTGTATCCTGGTTGTGTTGCTGGTCACACAAATCTACACATGTGACAAAGTGACACAGAACGCATGTCGTGCCGATGCCGATTTCCTAGTTTCGATCTTGTAATATATTGATAACATATTGTAATACTATTTATAACAGCATTATTATACTATAGTTACATAAAATGTAACCATAGGGGGAAACTAGGTGTAGGAGACAGAGTCCTGCCTGAATAATCTTTACAACTTCCTCTGAATCCATAATTACTTCAAAAAAATGGAGTCTGTAATTTGACAGCCATTTAATTTGGAGAAGCTTTGCTTAGTCATGTTTTCTAATGATTTAGCTTAGCCCTCTGGGGCATTTGGTTGAAATTTGAATGAATTACCACTAGATGACACCATAGATTACATAACCAAACCATCAGAATATTCCCTGAGGATTTGGATTTATTTAAGTCTCCATTGTTTAAAAAAACAAAAACAAAAACAAAAACCATGATGTTTGTTTTAGAATAAGAATATGGGATCTATAATCAGACAAAATTTACTCCTGTTGATCTTAAATCTTACTTTGGTATATCGTAAACCTTAGAGATGTTTTTCGCTTTTAAAATTTAAGTGCAATTTTTTTTTTTAAAAAAAAAGCATTTATTAAAAAAAAAAAAACTAAGGATTTCCTTAGAGATGCTAAAGTTACTTTGTGGCTAGGGTTGAAGATAAGGACTGTTGGAAGTATCACTAAAATGTTTGAGAGATATCGTAACAGTGTAAAAACGCATTTCAATAACATCTTCCTTGTTCACATCTCCCCTCTTTGTTCCGGCTGACTACTTTGGAAAATACGTTGTTATGGTTATTGGTATCCATTCCTCAGTAAGTCAGCCCCAAGGATGGGGCAGAGAGTGATTATCTCCAGGTGCCAGCTGCCTAGGAGAAAATAGCTCCCAAGGCTCCTAAGAAGAAAAATAAAACAATATTGCCGCCGGCGTATAGATAACAAAACTAACCGCCCACATCTGCTTCTGTAATCGGCTTGCTTGCGTAATCAAGGCCCACCAGGATTTGGGTTTAGGCTTTATAATCTGTCTCTTCTGGAAGCTCGGGGCTGACTCTCTAGTGCGGAGAGTCAGTTGCCGGCCGGCTGATAAAAGCTCATAATTAATCTCATTGGCTCCATGGATCATATTCACAGTAATATGAATCCTGTGAGTTATTACAAACCAACTTTAGATCAAAAGGTATCTGCACGAGTCTTTGCCATTTGCTCTGAATGTCTAGGAGAGCATGCAGGCCAACTCGCTCCACACCCACCCTTTTCTTGAAGATGCACCTGTTTTCCCTGATCTTGGAGTGCAAGAGGTTTCAGGTGAGGTGACAAATATATTCCAACCTCAGAATCTTTGCTCTTGTTACCTTTTCCAGGAAAAATCTCTTCCCAGATGTCAGTGGGGCCCATTCCCTCACTTCAAATGTCTCTAAAATGTCACCTACTCAGAGATGTCTTCCCTGAGGGACCCTAGCACATGTGGCGCACATCCTCCCAAAATACTAACTGTATTCCTCTACCAATGCTATCTGCTTCTTTCTGGTGTCCTCTTCTGACATCTAGAAGTCTCTAAGTAAAGCATGGCTGTTTGAAGCTCTTAACAGTTTAGCTTTTAAAACCTGATGGCTTCTCGATGAATTTTTATAATTACACCATAGTTTTAAAAATCGTATATTTTTAAAGGGCAGAAATATCAAAATACAGAGTGGATGGTTGTCAGTGAAACTTGTAAGTTATGGAAGAGTTACAACTTAAATTAAATTTTTATATTGACTTTACTTTCTGCCAGTAAAATTGGAAACATTTGGGTTTGCTTGTTCTTATAAACAACTAACAAGTGTCTTAGGTATAAATCAGCAATAATATTATTTTTCTTCTCATACAGGTATTACTATAATAATGATACTTAATAATATCAATAGAATAACTTAATACTCATGCTTAACTACTACCTCCCCATCAGTACTTTCTTACTGTATATTGAGAAAATTACATCTTCAGTTATATAATTTTGTTATTTCCCTTATTCAAATCATATGTACACTGAAACAGTAAGTTAGCTTTAAAAAGGTGGGGGGAGATAATTTATGTTCAAAGCAAAACTTTGTGCATAATTGTACAATTCAAAAAAGTTCTGAAAAGTTATACATTTTCTATAGTCTAAAATTATAGAAAGCATTTTTGGAATGGCAGAATAAGAAGCTCTGAAAATCAGTTCCTCCATAAAAGCAGTGAGAATACTGACAAAAACTGTCAAATCAGTTTTTCAGAACTCTGAAAAATAAGCAAGAGCTTGCAATAATACTGGGAGTGTTTATGGAAAACTATTAAAACTCAACAAGAAATAGACAAATGATGCAATTTAAAAATGGGCAAAAGATCTGAATATCTCTCCAAAGAAGATATTAAAGCAACCAGTAAGTACTTGAAAAGATGTTCGACATCATTAGCCATCAGGGAAATAAAAACCAGTGAAATACCACTTCACAGCTACTGGGATGGATACATTAAAAAAGATGGACAGTAACAAGTATTGGCAAGAATGAGGAGAATTGAAACCATCATGCATTGCTGGTGGGAATGTAAAACAGTGCAGCCATTTTGGGAAAAAGATTTTTAGTTCCTCAAAAGACATAAACAAAGTTAGCACATGACCCAGCCATTCTACTCTTACATACCCATATATTCACATGAAACTTGTCTCTGATTGCCATACTAGCATTATTCATAATAATGAAAAAGTGGAGAATCAAAATGTTCTTCATCTAACGAATACATAAACAAAATGTAATATATGTATGCAATGGAATATTGTTCTGAAATGAAAAAGAATGAAGCACTAATACTGATGCATGCTGTAATACGAATGAAACTCGAAAACATTATGCTAAGTTAAAGGCAGACACAAAAGCTACATACCGTATATGTATAATTCGGATTATGTGAAGTGTCCAGAATAGGCAAATCCATAGAGACAAAGAGTAGATTAGTGGTTGCCAAGGACAGAGGCAAGGAGAATGAGGTGTGATGAATATATTTTAAAATTAGGTAGTTGTGATGGTTGTATACTTTTAAATGGTGAATTTTATGGCATGTGAATTATATTTCAATAAAGCTGTTTTAAAAAGAAAAAATATGGCAAACTCATTCAATAGCAAAACCTAACTATTATAAGATTGTTCATTATCTTTATTTATGCCATTTAGTGTGACTATTTGTATATTTTCCTGCAGAAATATTAATGCGTTTCTTTATCAGGTACTGTCCTGGATCCTGCTAGAAGTGTTACATACAACATATTGTGTTAACCATTCTAAAGTGCTATAAAATCTGAATTTTTAATTCTGAAACATGTCTGGTTCCAGGGGTATTTGAATAATAGACATGAACCTGGATTGTTACTGGTAATCGCTCACATAATAATAAATACCGAACTTCAATTTTGGTTTCTCTCTTCCAACTCAAGGCCAGGACAAAGAGATGCATGTTTAATAAAAAGGCTAATATGAGGTTAATTGGCCTGAAAATCCTCCTAGATACTTAGAACAAAAAGGGAATATCTACGATCAATGCAGGTCTAAAGGTGATTTGTAAACTAGGTTTGGTACTTCATTCACAGGATTCACGGTTCTCAGAGTTCTTTATTGAATTTATCCACCATCTCCTGTCTTCGGTCATGGCCACAAAGAAATGTTGGAACCTCAAGAAGTGCTCAGAAACTTTTTTTTCTAAAACTTTTTTTTTAGCGGGACCAAAAACAATAGAAAAACAAAAATCAATAAACCCAAACAAACACACACCTGTCAATGTATACTTTCTGATGGAAAAATCTCCACCACCATCTGTAGGAAGAACTAAGGTTTCTCTTAATGAGTCACGGGTGGGATGAAGCCTGAACCAACACAATACCGTAAGTCAACATTCCTTTCCTGTTAGAAACACAGACATGGTTGTATCACACACATCAATGCTGTAACAAACCAGCTGCCGCCCTGGAGACTCTCAATGCGTTATGAGCTGTTCTTGGTCTATACATTCAAAACTACTGGATTGAGGTTTAATGATAAAAACAAAAATTCCAACAAAGGGAGACCTATGTTTTACTTTGCCTCTTCTTGGCATTTGTAAGATATAAAAGACCCCTGAAAATGTATGTAAGCCAGAATGGCTTGGGTACCATATACTTAGGCCTGTGGTCCCCAAAGTTGTCTCTGGACCTGCAACATCAGCATTACTTGTGACCCTGTTAATAAGTCTGTGGAACCCACCACAGACTTATTAAATCAGAAACTCCAGTCAGGGTGGGGTGGCATTGTGTTCGAACAAGCGTTTCGCGTGATTCTGGGACATGCTAGGTTTGAGAATTATTGGCCTATGCAAATGTCCCCACATATTCTAAGACACATTTGGCAAGCGCTTTGTATAGCGTTCTCCTTTTAGAAAGCCAGGCCGCACGTGAACTCCATCGTCAAGGCTCTGAGTAAGCCTGCAGTGAAGGAAACACAGAAGCGAATCCAGAAGAACTAAGGCGGGGCATCGCAGTGCACTCCAGAGCAGTTTGCTGCTTTCCTGGAGATGTAACTTCAGGGTGTAGAGGCCAAATCTGTTTTTCCTTTAAGCAGAGCAGTAAAATTATTTTTAATATCATTTCTGTTCTCTTCTTGCTTTGCTAGGCCGCGATTGGTCTTTATGTAGGGCACATCTGTGCCTGTGATAGGGCATGGTACAATGCTCTGTTCCCTAGGGGACCACACATGGCTTGGCAGCCTCTGCCTGTGGGACAGCTCGGTTTTAGACTGCTATTTTCCATAAAAGGATGACAGGGATTTGAGTCCAACTAGAGGCAAGGTTTAAAAACTCAGAAGCTGGCACAGGTTGGGTCCATTAACAATATTCTAAAAAGGCCAAAGGAGCCAAGAGTGGAATATTCTCTTGTCCTTTCTCATCCTCTATATGATATTCCTTTTTCTATTGTATATCAAATTCATCCTTTGCCCTTTAAGCATCTGTTTAGAATTAAGAAAGCAATTTATTATTGAAGATTCTGATAGTCGTACTGCCTTTTTAAAAGGACACGTATTCTTTCACCTAGGAGCTCAAACCGATCTTAAAGAAGTGAACAACCCGGTTTCATTATTGTCATTGTAATTGTGCTCTAGTCAGCAAAAAACAAAAACAAAAACAGAAACAAACAAACAAAGAAAACCCAAAAACCTACTTTCCATTCTTAAGAAATGTATAGATCAATTATAAATTATGAATTATCCTATTATTATCACTATTATTCTCCTACCTTGTTTTCTTTGTACCAACCTTCTCTCTGTTTCTAATTATGTTATACTTTTTCATGTTTCTTTTATCAAGCCCTTTACATTCTAGAATAACCTATAAATAAAAGTTAATTTAATCTTTTCTTCTCTTCTATATAAATAATAACCTAGTTCTGTGTTTTTACTTCAGCATCCTTTATATCTTGGAAAATATTTTTTGAGCACCTATGGTGTAATGCCCTGGTTTGGAACTCCATGAGCCAAGAAGGAAACTGACACCGATGCAAACGCAAGAGGGAGTTTATTGACAAACTCGAGTTTGGACCCCACTCATTCACTGACACGGCAGTGGTTGAGAGGAGCCCCGACTGAGGCGCTGGGACCTAATTTAAAGGTGAAACCGCAAGCCTTGGGGAGATGCCTTTGGCGTTACCTGATTGGGAGGTTAGGTTGACCTTTAAAGGGATTAGGTGGTAGGGTGTTGGGTCTGCGTGCAAAAGGGGGTCGTGTGCAGTTGGGGCCGTGTATAGAGGGGGCCGTGCACAGAAAGGGCCGAGTGCAGAAGGTAGGGCTGAGTGCAGAAGGTGCAGGTGCAGTAATCAGGATCTTTGCAGGAGGAAATAAGGGTGGGGGTGCCTTAAGGGCCCACCGATTAGCTGGCTTGGCTGGTTTGGCCAGGTGGTAAGGCATTGTTCTTGACCACTGGCCTTTGGGGAACTTTTCATACAATTCATCTTGGGATCACTCAGAAAAATGGAATCATTCCAGTCTTTCAATGGTATCTGCCCATAGATATAAAAAATTATATCATCCTCAAAGAATGAATAAAACAATTAGGTGGAGAAACCATACAATTATAGAACAATTCGAATAACAGTGCCAGACAGTGGTAAACTGAAGAACAGAGTGTGTGTGATAAGCAACATTATCAACATGACTTGCAAACGGATTGCATAGGCAAATTTAGAAAGCTGCCTATGTTTTGTTTCTTCTCTATTTAAGATATAAATTGTGAGATAAAATATTGAGAGATGCTTTGTTTAAATTTAACATTTTAGTGGTTCAAAATTAGTGTCATTCAAATAAAAATTTAATATCTATAATATGTAAATTGCTCCTTAAAAATCTAAGGGAAAAGGACTTGAAAAAAACCTGATTGAAAAAATTTTTGTAAGTCTATCAACAGACAATTCACACACACAACATACACATACACACAAAGATAAAACTACACTCAAATACTGTTTGTCTTCTACATACTGGCAATGAAAATTAAGAGGACAGCAACACATTCTGGTGGTGGGCTGTAGAGAAACGATGCTCTCATCTATTGCTGGTAGGATGCTGAGGGAAATTTGACAAATTCTAACACAACAACATACGTATTTAACTTTTCATCTAGTGATCCACTTTGCAATTTACCCTGAAGAAATAGTTCCAGTGATACAAAAACATTATGTACAAGGTTATTCATTGCAGTATTGCCCATAACTTAAAAATCTTTGAAGCACTTTAAATGATTATACAAAGAAGTGTAGTTGGATAAACAATGGGACGTTTATACTGTGGAGTACTACACAACTGTAAAAAAAGAATAAAAATCTCTATGAATTGATATGGAATATTTTCCAAAATGATTGTTAAATAAAAAAATCAAAGTGCAAATGAGTGTCTATATTATGAAGAAAGAGAACTATATATATATATATATATATATATATATATATATATATATATATGCTACATTGTGCAAAAACAAACAAAATCAGAAACTCATAAGATTGGTTACCTATAAGGAGTGGGGGAAAATGGTGGGAAAATGGGGAAAAAGGAAGGGACACAATAAATAACATAACCTCGATGAAGTGGGATGCAGAACAAAGCAAACTAAACAACTTTGGTATTTAAACTATTCTAAGGATACTGAAGAAATTGAAAATTACTATTTACCAAGCACTGCCATTATAATTGTTTTAGACAGAGGTTGTCAATGGATGCTAACATGAGTGATGAAAATATAATCAGAAACAGAATATGCAATCTTAAGTTGTCTCCTCCCAAGATACTTACTAATTACAAAGGTTAAAAAAAAATTTACAGGGGAGTTATGGGCTGATAACACCTGAACCAAGTGATCGAACATATAAAATATCCCTACTGATACGCTGTCCTGAGAAGAATCCAACATCACTTCTGTGGTATTCTTGACAAAAATGCATGACCTGAACTTAACCATGAAGGAAAATCAGACTAACCCAAATTTAGGAGAATTCAACGAGATAACTGGCCATTACTCTTCAAAATTGTCAATGTCACTACAGAAAAAAATATTGAGAAAATTTTCCAAAGTAATGACATCTAAATTCAATGGGTGATGATGCTAAATTGGATCCTGGGTTAGGAAAAGGACATCACTATACCAATGAAAGATGCAGAAATGAAGTCTGTCAATTGAATAACAGTATTATAATAATAACACTTCTTGATTTTGAAACTCTTGTAATATAAAATGTTTGCATTTAGGAAGTATGAGTGAAAAATATATGGGAAATTTTTGTAACATTTTGGAACTTTTTTTGTAAATCTGATATAATTTCAAATAAAAAGCTAAAAATATTTTTAACATAGAGCCCTTTTAATCAACAGTTCTCTTTTACTATGTTGAGTTATATAAATATACTTTCTTCTCAATAAAGATTTTTATTTTTCATTCAAAAATGCAAATCATAGCCATTTAAATTTTTTTCTGAATTACCCTGGTGAAAAAAAAAAGGAGAAAAGAAAAGAAAGAACAAAAGTTTTCCATTGTTAAAGTCAATGAGGAAAAAGTACAAGAGCCCACAGGCCAGCACAGAATTCTGTGGATAAAATACAGCATATATTCCTTTTCCTTATGCATTTTTAATATAGAAGATATAAATTTTAAGTTAATGTCAATGGCAGCCTCAAAGAGAAAAGAGATCACACACAAAAAAATGTAAGCCCGAAGCAAGAAAAGTAGAAAAGTTGGGGCTGTTTCAGCTATTTATTTTGGTAATAGTTATAGGTGCATTCATTTAATTCTGCAACAAATTTTGAAGCACTGAGGTTCTTAGGAAGCTCGCAGTATTGGGGCGAGGGCGGAGGCAGGGGTCGAATTGGCAGGGGCCGGGGTACGTTGAGGAGTAAAATGCAATAAATGAAAGACGTTGGCATGCACAGGGCTACAAGAGGACATAAATGAAGCAAGTTATCAGATGTCTCTCAGGTGGTAAGGACACCTAAGTGGAGCCAGCCAGTTGCCTCCTTGACTCTCTGTCCAATTGACAAGCCATGGGAAAGGAGGAAAGATCTTTATCAGCTCTGAGAAGGGAGATGATATGTACAAAGAAATATGGGATCGAAGAAGAACATGGACAACTGAAGGAACTAGAAGAGGTTCCGTGCCCAGTGGCAGTAAGACCCCAAGGGCGCGTGGAAAACATGAGGCTATCGTGTGAACAAAGGCCAGGCCGTGAAGGACCTTACAATCTATACTGAGTTTTTGGACGTTCCCCTGGACAATGGGGCATGGCTCTTTACAGAGGATTTTTTATTTCAGTGTATAAATCTCTAGTAGTTTGCAGTTTTGTTTTGGACCCTCTGTCAGAGCAACTTTCTTCTGACTATGCAGTCCCAAAGATAACAAAGATGATGCTAACTTTCTGGGGCTATGGAGAGCTCTGAGGATTTGAGGATTTATTCAAAGACGAAGAGTAATGGGAGTCTATCTTTGGAAGATTCTTTTGCTTGGAACATTAGCCCTCAAAGACTCTGTCCTCGGGCTTCCTTCCCTCTGTGTTCAAAACTGGCTTTGCCTCTGCATCCAGGGATTTATGGCAAATAACATTCTCCAAATTCTCACAAAAATAATAGCGATTAATACTTTCAAAAATGTCATGAGTTCCTGGTTTCCAGTTCTACGTGTAAGAAGCCTGGAAGTCACCCCTCCATCCAACCAACGAGTAAAAAGCTAAACAGACTGAAAAGTTAACGACTCTACTTGGATCCCTAAGAGAAGTGAGGCCCCGGGGCAAACCTCTACCCCCAGGATTGGAGAGACCAACAGGTGAATACAGAGAACCACAACTTACCAGAACTGAGAGCCCCATGAGCCAAAACCTTCGTGGGAACCAGAGCCAGGGTAGTTGGACCAGAACTGTGACTGAGGAATTGCTGGAGGCCCAGAATGGACAAGTCTGAGAGTTAAAAACTATGAGGGGACTCAGCCCAAGACGAGTCCTCATACTTTCCTAAGTTTTACCATCAGGAGCTCCACCAGGTCCTCACAGTAAATGTCAGAGGACAATCACATCACGCTTCCAGCAAGGGGAGAGGAAAAGGAACCATTTTGGAAAACTCAAAAGCACTCTTGTGTTCTTAGCAAGACCTGTCTCTGGAGTAAACTAGTTTGCCGAGAACTGTGGGCCGACTACAGGAAAGATATAACACATCTGTAATGAGATTACCAGAAGCGAAGAAAGAGAGAAAGGCACAGAGAAATATTTGAAATAATAATAACTAAGAATCTGCCAGACACCAGACTGCAGATTCATGAGGCTCAAAGAACACCAAGCAGGAAAAATGCCAAAAAAACAAAAAAACAAAAAAAAAAAAACCCACTACACCTAGGCATATCGAATTTTTAGAAATTCTTTCAAAAAATTCTTTTTGAAAGGAGCCAGAGAGGTCAAGGAAATCTTACATGTCTATAGATCTATAGAGCAACAAAGAATTAAATCTGACTTCTTGGAAACCATGCAAACAAGAGAGTGAAGCGAAGGTGGTTTAAAGTGTCAAGAGAAAAAATGTAATGCATTGCGGAATGGTGTGATATAAACCGCTCACCATAATATTTTGAGGATTTCAAAAGGGTGAAGCTCAGGATCAATTTTGAATGACCAAGCTGAAAAGGCATAACGCTACTCACAGTTTGAGGTGAGGGGATTTTTCCACTCAGCCTCTTCTTACCAGTTGCCACAGACACTTCATAAAATTACTCACCAGAGACGGGAGTGTTTTTAAAAATTTTATCTCAAGGGTATGCTCTACTTTAGTGGAAGAAAAATCAATTTACATTTTACCGGTTTTGTATGATTTCTCTATTAGTCAGAGTATGCTAACTGCTGCTTAAAAAAATAAAAACAGACAATAAAAACCCAACAACCTTCCAAAACTTTATAATAAAGTTGAAGCTTACTTCTTATTGACGGGAATAAGAGGCGGGTCTCTGATTCACAGTCATTCAGGAATCAGGATTCTTGCCATTATGGAGGGCCTTGGGGTCCTCCACTCTGGGCCAAATGAAAGAGTTGTATCAACCATTTCTAGCCTTGATATGTTACGGTCACATGGACCCACCCAGCTGTAATGGATGCCGGTAAATGCAATCCAGCTACGTGGCCAGTTTCCTTTCTTTAATTTCCACATGAAGACTTGAGTTAACTGGCCCTACATTTCTGACTTATCCCAGTAATGTTTTTGTGACAGTTGTCACAATTGTCTTCATTTCCCTTCATTTGTGTATTGATTTTTACATTCATATCATAAACATTTTATTGTATGTGCTTTCTCATAAACTATTATACTGTTCATATTAATTTAATATGGCAGACAAGAAAATGAGTGGTAGTTATAAAACCTGTTTGAACACATTCTCTCTCTCTTTTTTTTAAATTTCTTAACAGAGTTTATTTTATTGAAGATTTGAATTTCATGCTGCTTTCTAAGGACATTTATGGGACTCAGAAGAGAATTGTTATAGTTAAACCATAAATTTAGCCTTAAATGTTCTAGCGACTGATGTGCATAGTTAAGTATTATTTGATCACATATGGACCCCAGTTATTTATCCTTATAATCATTTCATAAAATATTTTGGAAGGCTATGGAGAACAGAAGAGAGAATCAGTTAGGAATTACTGAACGCAAAAGAATCCTTTTTCTACTTCTCGTGAAATTGTCACAAAAGTTCACAAAGGTTCACGAACTTAGACAAATGTATAGATAATATTTCATGTGAAAAGAAAAACGTTGCAAGAGTAGAACTTTATATCAAGCTTTGACCTAAGTGGATGATGGGGGTGGTAGGGCGGGAGGTGAACTGGGCTGAGAAGTAGGCAGAATGTAGATGAGATTTTGTGCATTTTTCCTCTCTACTTTACACCTATTTTCTATTGGAAAATGTTATACTTTTCCATTTAATAATTTGTTCAGTCTCTGAAGACAGTCCTTTGGCAATGGAATTTGGTATTACATCAGATAATTCTTAAATTCATGTAATAAAAACAAGACTGATAATGAATGGTAAGTTTCACTGAGTGTTTGCTACGTGGCTAGTATATTCTAAGTGTTTTGTACGTTTTAGCCCATGCGGATGGCTACAATAGCCTTCTACAAGGTATCATTGGCAGGGGAGGTTAAATAATTTACCCAAGTTCATATCGCTATGATCAGCAGAACCTAAATTTGAGTTTATTATAGGAATTTTCACATAATATTCTTTCTATCTGTAGGGGCAGTTTTCGATGGCTTTTTAAATTTATGGTAGATCTTCAATTAAATTATGAATTTATATTTCCCTGTTAGTTCACACTAATACCTTTTTAAAGCTTGTCGGGAGCCATTATGAGAAACTGAAGAAGTCACGTAGCTTATAGCCATATAGCAGCTGCTGAGACTGCTTAAACAATGGTTCAAGGAGGCAGGGTGTTGAGTTAAACATTACTGACCCTGGAGGAGAGGTATGCCTCCTAAAGAAATCCTTTTAAGATAGTGGAATGTTTTACAGCCCAGAAAGCAAGGACATCTGTACCCTGAGGGAAGGATGTATAGGAACTTCTGAAAATGGAAGCATTCCTATGGTAATGTACTCTGTGCTTTGCTATTGTGTTCAAAAAGAAATATAAGGGCTATGCTAAATAAACGCGAGGCTGCAGCAGTGACTGTATGCCCTCCCGAAAGTTCTTTCCTGTCTTCTTTTTTCTTAGGCTTCACCCCCCTCTTTCAGGTGCTGTTCGACTTTAGCGGCTGGCTTCGGCAAAAGCTTATGTGCAACAAAATGAACACCTCATCTATCTTATCTCATTCATCTGTTATCATTTTGTTTATTCTGTTTTTGCTAAGTATGTCCACATATTAGATACCATATAGTAGACTTCAATTTACTTAAATTTATAAGTGTTCTGTTATATCTGGATTTGCCTCTGGATTTTTCAGTCATCGGCTCTATTTTATGATTATATAAGTTAACAGCCCTAACACTCAGAAACCTACGAGTCTGTTCCTGAGTCCCAGCTTCATTATGAATTGTCCAGAAGCTCTACGGGGTTCCTTTACCCAGATTTTAAAATCAAAGTGCAAAGCCTTGCTTATTAAATTCACTCAGACAAAATATTCTGACAAAGGCTGACATTGTGACTGCAGTGATGAGTTTCATGCTTTTAAAAAATATATAGTATTCTCTTCTTTAATGAGACATTTGTTAACATCTCAAAAAACAAGTCAAGAGAAAGTATGAAATGAAAATTTCTATGAGAAGAAAATAGTCTCATTCTGACCTGGGGCAGAAGCTTATGATCTGATGTGATTAGTTGCTCCTTCTAAAAAAAAAAATTCAAATTCTACTTGATAGATTTTAATGAGTTGAAAAAACACTTCTGTGAACCCTACCCTTTGTCTCTCAGTCCTGAGAAACCTAATAACTTTAACCTGTAGTCTCTCAAAGAGTCTAATGATCTTAGACTACACCACTTTATTATAAATCTAACTATGACTTTAAGCTCTCTACTTTCCTATTAAATATCTCTACCAGAAGATAAATCATTCAGTTGGTTTTCTCAGAGAACTTCCCTTACAGCAAGCCTGAAATTAAGTTTTGATGCCTTATCATGATACTTTTTTGTCTTGAGAAATTGCTTTAGAGATGTTTTTAATGGGACTTTGTGATTTTTATTAAAGTTAAAATCCTGAGAGAGGTAACACTTAAATCTTTATCAGCCTCATTGTGGAATTTACTCATTTATTTTTCCAAGGCTAGCTTTTGATAGGATGGCTGATAGGAAGCCTTAGCCTCAGGACATTGATGCCTGAGGGGCGGAGGGGGGTCTCTAGAGGGAAGAAAATAGCAGATTCAAAGGTCAGCTCATTAAAAAGGCAAGAGAGACCCTGGACACAAAATGACGTGATGTAGAGAACAGTTCCTCTCCAGCTCTATGACTGCAAATCCTAAAAGCCCAGGGTGAGTTAGTGTACAGTCAAGCTTCACCTAACAACAAGTAACGTTTTTAGAAATGCATCTTCATCAGCGGTCCGTCTCACACAAACCTAAATGGAATAATCTGTTGCACACCTAGGCTCTGTGGTGTAGCCTATCACTCCAAGTCTACAAACCTGTACAGCATGTTGCTGTACCGAATACCATGTAACTGTAGCACGGTGGTAAGTATTTGTGTATCTAACCATAGAAAAGGTACAGTAAAAATACAGTAAAAAAAAAAAAAGATACGAAGTGGTACACCTGTATAGGGCACTTACTATGAATGGAGTCTGTGGGGCTAGAAGTGGCTCTGCCTGAGTCGGTGAGCAGGGAGTGAATGCGGAGGCCAAGGAGGTTACTGTGCACTACTGTACAGTTTCATAAATACTGCACACTGGGCTACTCTAATCTATTTTAAAATATTTTTCTGTCTTCAATGTGTTGCCCTACAACGGTAAGATGGCTGTGACATCACCAGGCGAAAGGAACGTTTTCACTCCCTTCTAAGGCTGCGGGGCCAGCGTTGTACACGCCGAGCGTCGTGGGCCGAAGCGTCATTATGTGGTGCATGACTGTATTGTCTCTCCACTTCATGGAAGATTATTTATTTAACTCAACTTTTTTTAAAGAAAAATAAAAAGTAAGTTTCCCTGTGCATCATTTCTTTCAGGATATTATTTGCTAACTCCCAGTGGACTATAGAGGAACTGACTAACAGGAATGATTTAACTCTAACAGCTGTTCTGTGAATGACTGGAGTAGAGTTGCTTGTCTATTTTGACATAAACTACAAAATTCACGTTTTGAAAATCCGTAATTTTTTTTTAAATACAAGACACCTCATCAATGGTATGAAAATTTTATTAATTAAAACGCGATCCTTTGAAGCATTTGTTCAGTTAAATAACCTTGCCTTAAAAATTATAAAGTAAAAAAAAAAAAGCCCACTGCACCTGACTTCCTAATTCTCCAAACACAGTCTTTTAGTCTGTTGAGAAAGGCTGTTAAGTAGTATTATTTCCAGGATGTGTGCGTAATGGTATGATGGGCAGGGCGGGGGGGGGGACGGGGGGAGTGGGGGCGCAGGTCTCCTCGTCAAATGTCCACCAGGCGGCGCTCCACCCAGTCAGGCCTCACCTCCCTTCCTTGTTCAGCTTTGTCCCATTCCCAGCTGGGCTTGCTACCAGGTCTAAAATGTCCACTCGCTCCTGTTGTTCCTGGGAGATCAGCACGGATGGTTTGTACCCCACCTCCAACCTGCCACCCAGAGAGTAATCACCCTCTCAGAAAGTTCCAGAGTGGTGACTTATGCTTTCTTCCTTCAACTCCCCTCACTGATCATGACTTTTTACTCTGTTCTACAATTCCTGCTGGTACTTTCTCACTAACACTAGTAGTTTCTGGAATTAGCTGCTTTTAGGCAAAATATCCTTTGCTACTGAGAACTTTCTGAGATTTCTCTTAGGATTCCCCTCATATAACTTTATACTGCTCCCGCCTTTTGTTGTCATAAGAGTCAATCTGCTCAATCTGTCCAGCTCGTAAGGTGAACCCATCAATTGTCACAGAAACCTTAGTAACAGCTGCAAGTAATCAGCACTAGGCAGCTTCTAAAAGAAATCTGAAGGAGTGAATGATTTGGGGGCATATTGCCAATGGCAAGAAGCCTGGGCCAGCGAATAGGTCACCTACTGAGTCTTTGATTCATAAGTTTACTTCCCGTAAGAGGTTTTAAAAAAATTAAGAGTTGAACCCAACTTTTTTGATGCAACGAAACAGAAAAAAGAATGTTCAGGTGGAATTCCAAGAGCAAAGGGAGAGGAATAATAGTTGAAACCAGAAGATATAAAGTGACCTGTTTCCCAAAAGTTGTAGTTTGCCGACCATTTTCCCACTATCCCTTTAGTGAGTCACTCTGGCTGCCAGACTTCATTACGATTTGTAACATCAGGAAGAAGCAGCTGGCCATAATCCATGAATAATAGCCACCCTCACCTTTCCCCTTTTGCATTTCAAAACTTTCCCTTGCTGTTAGAATTGTTTTCTTCATATCATGATTTACTATTTTTCTGTTCAATGATGAAACAAAATGTAAACAAAAATCCATGCTGTTATTTCCCCAGTCCTTAGGTACCTCAGCCCAGGACTCTGGAATTGCTGCAGGGGACAGACCAAGGATCAGCCCAGCCTGGACTCTGTGCCTGACAGAGGCCCCAAGGGAGAGGGCGGGGGTCTGGGAGATGCTCTCTTAAACACTTTAATGTACCTCTCATTGTTCCTTAATTGATTGGAGCTATTCATGCTTTCAGCTCCTACCCTCCGTGTGACTATAAGCCCCTGAGGTCTCTGAAGCAGCACTGATGAGGACTTGCCTTCTCCTAACATTTTGTATATTAGATGTTGTCTAATTACTCAGTTTCCTTAGAGGTAAACTATTAGAGAAATCCATAGGTAGCTTCTGGTTTTGCTCAGTGCCAACTATAATTATCTATAGATAGATAGATAGATAGATAGATAGATAGATAGATAGATAGATGATAGATAGGTAGGTAGGTACACAGATCTACTTAACAAATCCATTGATATTAAAAGCTTTTGTGTTCTTGTGGGATTTATTAAAAGGTTGTATGAGGAGGAGGTAGGTACATTGCACACCACACAGCACATGACTTAGTCTCCTCCATTACTCAGTTGCCGTTTATCTAAACTCCCCCTTCTGGCCGCTGTCATCCCATTGGCGATTCCTTCCTCTCTCTCCTTCCTGCCAGCCCAGTGCTCACTCCCTCTGCTGCCCTTGACCTCTCTTTATTATGCAGAGCAGCTGAGTGGGGACCAGCTTTTACTTTGCTAAGGGCCTATTAAAATTTTTATTTAACAAACTCATCTCTCTCAGGAAGGTAAGATGAGGATGTAAAATGAGTTGTTGCTTAAAAAAGAATTTTTCCAGATCATTACATTATACAATACACAGTTTCTTTACTTAACCATGTTAAACTAATTTTTAGATCCAAAAACAGAGCCACAAAATAGTTCACTTGGTTTCTCAAAAGTTTTAAACAATCCCAATTTTGGTTTTACTGGCATTCATACTAATGATTCTGTTTTTCCACCTCTGATATTCTTACCTGCCTTCTACCACGTATAAGATAGATGGTTCTGTGCAAGACTATGCCATTTATTCACATCAAGAGTTATCTTTTTTGGCCTTTCACTTCTTCTCTCCACAACACACACACACACACACACACACACACACACACACACACACACACACATGCCCAGCATTTAATAAGAAGCACGGAAGAGATAAAAATTGGTGGGAAATAAATTAGTTTTTGGCTATGCTCTTCAACTTTGACCTTCTGTGTTTATCTGCTAACTTTCGTATCTAGCAATGTTTTAAGATAAGGCGGGGGGGGGGTGCGGGGGAGAACCAAATCAGATAGCCATTTCTGTTTTCAATGTGATGGAGCACTGAGTATAAATTTCCTGAGTTCTGGGATCATTCAGTGGAAGGTTCCTTCGGAAGTTTATTATAGCATTAATCATAAGCAAAAGAATTCCCAGCACAGTTCCTCATCGCACTGGGCTTTTACGATCTGTTTTCCAAGGCCAGAGATCACATCCATCAGTTAAGTCTTGTTTTTGCATGCATACTGTCAGATAGAAGAATAAGCAAGGATTTCTTTCTATTACTGGATTTTTTAAATGCTTGTAATACGGGTAATAATTTTCCAGTTTCATTCAATTCAACTTGATACTTCATCAAACACGTCTTACGTGCAAGTGCTTTGCTAAGTGCTGGGGATGCAAATGTGTATGAGACGGTCTCCCTGCTGTCAATGAATTTATACTCTGACAGCAACATAATTTGACAATAGTGATCAAAAGTCATAAAGATGTTCTCGCTCTTAATAATTTACTTTAAAGGTAAAATTTAATACGAACTGCATAAAAGAAGTTTATCATAAGCAAAAGAACTTGTATAGAGGCAACTTGGCAGCAACTTATATAGAGGTCAATAATAGAGTATTGTTAAGATTGAAATAAATATCATTATATAACATAGTAATTGTGAAGATGAAAGAGAAAGATTAACCCTAAGGCTATACCACTGATATGTACTAAATTCCATTTCATTATATAGGCAAGCTCCATCTCCTCATTTTTATAATCAACAAATTTAAGGACATACACCCGAAGGAGTATTGGGTCAGGGAATTTATAGAAATTAGGACAAAGAGTGGTTATTTCTTTTAAACAGACTAGAATTGTACACTGGCCACTGGGAGGAGAGTTGATAAGATATTACAAAAAGTTTTCAGGGAACAGTTAATTATAGGCTGCATGATATAAACATTTTCTTTAGGACCCGAAGTTTAAATTTATGCATCTGCAGCTCAGGCTGTGCCTATGAGTGCCTCTCCAAACTCCAAAAATACAAAAAGTGCAAATAGTTTATATTTTTTATGTAGAGCCCCCAAGTTTTCTTTAATAGAAATAAAAGCTAGCTGCATATGTATATTTTTATTATAAAAAAGTAGTCTTATAATAGAGAAATGGAGTATTATATAAGAATTAACATGACAATTCTGAAAAAAACAAACCTGTTTGCCAGTTTGATATGTAAACAATTAAAAATACAAATGATTGCTGATCTTGAATATATTTATGAACATTTTAATTGCATAAGGACAAAATCTGCAAGAGACTATGTAATAATATAAATAGTTGTGTTAAGTGATAAAATTATAGGTGGATCTTCTTTTTTTCAATTAAAACATTTTTACAATTAAAGAAGAAAGAAAATTAGAGGTTTAGAGTTACTTGTTATATTCTGCTGAATTTATCATGACAGCCACTGTGAAGGAGGAAGACACACTTATCTTTTAAAGTAGAAAAAAATTTAAAGAGCCAAAGTAATTTAGTGTTGGAATTTGGGATACAATATTAAAAGAAATTCACTATAATTTTCAGACAAATGCAGGCTGGATCCTGCTCTGCCATTTTTCACAGAAAAAGCTGCTGAAATCCTGATGCTCAGTTTCCTTAGGTATAAGAGAATAATTAAAAAAAAAAAAAACACCTGCTTTGCTGTTTTATCTTGTTTTGCTTTTATTTATTCTTGTTTTGCTTTAATGACAATAAGTGCCTGGTACCTACTGGCACTCAGTAAACGTGGATGGTTGGTGGGTGTTGTCCAAAGCTTGATAAGACTCTGGGGCCGTAACTGTGACTTTGAGTTTGCTTTTGTAAGGGGCACAGCTCCTCACTGAACTACTACAAGGAGGACTTGGGGGAACACAAAAATCTGGCTCCATTAATGCCGCTTTGTAGAAAGAGCAGAGTACAAATAAAAGCATAAATAAATAACCCTTTGCTTCATCTTCCTTCTCATCCCTTCACTTCTGAGGTCTAATTGACCCATACAAAGAACCCAGGGCCTTGTAAATAGCGAGGTCGTCTTTCCCAGTCCAACAGAGGCAGAATGGTCATATCGGCAGTGACATTTCTTCATTGACTCATTCAACCAACATTACTGAGCATCCAGAGATGTAAAGATCCTCCGATGTCTAGTTTCATAAAGGATCGGCAAAAAGGATCAGGAGACGGGGAAGTGGTGGTTCTATTTTGAGCTTCTGTTTGCATTTTCTGTACGGAGCCTAATCAAAGCTTCATTGAGGGTAATTCATTACAAACGTCCTGCTTCCTGATCCTTTTGACAGAAATCAGCTAACATTGCAAGGAAAGGGATTTTGCAAGGATTATTTCAAAGTGCGGCGCAATCAGCCAAAATCGCATTATACCCAATATCTGTAAAGAGCCTGGCTTTCCTGCTTTGGGATGACTCAGTGAAATGCCCTCAAATTGTCTCTTGGGAGACTTCCCTCCTGTCCCACCTATCTGTGGTTCTTCAACCACACCCAAACTTTGCTCCCATTCTGAATTTCCCGGTTCTCAAGTATTTGTCACATGGAGTTATTATAGAACCTCAATTCACTTTCACCATTTAACAGTATGTGAAAATTACTCATGGTGTTGGCTCCTGGAATATTAATTTGTAATGATTTTGTCTGCAGTCACATAGTATGCTTCCTTGACATCTGAAATCCAAGTGATATAGACCAGAATGATCACCAAGCTTATTGATAAAAGCTAGAAAACAGAGATATGATAGTGAAGTGGCCATTAAGAGAAAGATGCTAAACCAAGGTTGAATTCAACAAGCTGACATAGAGTAGCAATCGTGTGCAAAATGAATGTGATGTAATCAGTTCGGAACCTTAAGAAGCTTATGACCTAGTGGGTCATAAGATGGATATCGATAAGAGTGAAATGCAATTTTAGAAATATGAATAAATTTATGTAGGCACACAAATTAGTTATTAACCCTGGGTATTGTAGCATATGGGTCACAGAATTGATTCAAATAGTGATTGGGCTTTGTAATCAGACAGACCTGCGTTAAAATACTAGCGTTAGCATTTATTAGCTTTCTAGTTTTGTGATCTTGAGTAAGTTGTTTAACCTTTCTGTGTCTCATTTGTCTCAAAGATAAAATGGGTTTAATAGTAGTTACCTCATAAGATCACCACGAGGCTCAATGAAATCTGTACATATGCCGTATAACAAAGTAAATGCTTAACTTTTTTCCTATTATTATTAGGCTACTAAAATGGTCCATTAGAAAAGCCTATAACAAATGATTATAAGGTCTTTTTAAATCTTCTACAGTTCAGTTTTACGTGGGAAGAAGAAGCCACATTATCAAGAGCTAAATAACTAATAAAGAATAAAAAAGAGGAGCTGTATCATTTTTCTATTATCATGACCTTCGTCTGATTTCCCTGGTCCTAGACGTAGGAGCCTTCAGACTCCATATTACATGTCATTCTTCCTTGAAGCATTCCTCAGGTGATGCTGACACTTCCTCACCCAGGTTCCATAGTAGTTTGCATGTCGTCTAGAATCACAATCGTAACCACAATCATAATACCTATAATTTATTGAGCACCCATTGCTAATGTTCAATAAGATTATCTTATTTTTGGTGCATCTCTGCAGTGCCAAATAATAGTGGGAATTATTGCTCCCACTTTGCAGATAAGGAAACCAAGGACTCGATAAATCAAGAGAAGCGTATAAACCCGCCAGGTAGAATATTTTGAGGCTGAGATTTGAACAGTGGTCCAACTGATGCCAAAGTCTAATTATAGCTGTTCGCCATATTGCCTCCTCATTTTCACAGGCAATTTGAACTAGTCATTTAAATGTCTGGCTCCCTGATGGACCAAGAACTTTTAGGGACCAGAGTCTCTATCTTGCATATGTATTTGTCCCTAGTAATTCACACTAGAGCATTATTTGCTCATCAAAAGAATTAAATGAGTGAAAAATGAATGAATGAATGAATGAACGAACTCTTATTCTTTCAGCATTCAGAAAAGGCAATGCAATTGAGTTCATGCATTAAAGTGGCCTCAACATAAATCTTATTATTGATCTTGTATGCTAAGATCTTGCTAAGTTCATTAGTTTTTAAGCTTTGTGCAGATTCCTCAGGATTTTCTACATATACAATCATGTTATGTACAAATAAAAATATTTTACCTCACTCCCTTTCCAATATCAATAGATTTTACCAATCGTTCATTTTTTTACACTATTGTTTACTACACAAATTAATTTTTAGAATATAATTCTTATAAATATTTGTGAATGTCCCAGATGTCTATGTTATGGTAATATCTAAGTTGATGTAACAAAAAGACCTCAAATTAGAGGTGCTCAAATGAAATGGAGATTTATGTCCTTTTATGCAACTCCCTGTCTAGTCCTGGCAAAGGAAGCGCACGTGTGCTCCGTGAAGGATACTAACCCCTGGGCTGCCATTCTTGTCTGCGTGACCAAGGCTGGTCTCGGATGTCTGCCTTCCAGCATGCAAAAGGTGGAAAAGAGGAAGTCCAGGTCAAGCGATTTCCTGTTAGGAAGGTGGAGTGAAAGCTGCATGTATCCCTCCGATTCACCTTTCAGAAAAACACAGTCATGTAGCCACACATAACTAAAGTGGAAGCCGGGCAATGTAACTTCCTGCTGGGCATCTAGAAACAGGTAGAAAAGCTTGGGAGCAATGATCAGACTGCCACATCTCCAAAAGCAAATACAGTAATATTTTCCTTATCTAATGGTTATACTTTTGATCAATATTCAGAAGAAAGAAAGAAAAAAAAAAGGTCCACAATCCTTTCCAGTTTGTGAAAATGCCATCAACAGGACAGACAGAAGGAGCCTCTGAATCCTGGTCTCTGTTCTGTAGGAGTGGAGAGGAGTTATTTTACGTCCAGAGTTCACTAACTTGGTGTTGTGAGCAAAATTAGGGCAATGAAGAGCCAGCTTGTGGTTTTCCCCTGGCATGCTTCAGATTTTCCTAGGTTATTGATGGAAGAAAATGAAACACATCAAAGACTTGGAAAGATGGAGCGAAACCACTAGGTACAGAAACACTGGCTAAGGGACAAAGTGACAGCTAACAGCAGGGATGGAGACAGGGCACAAGTAGAAGGGCGCAACAGCCTGGGATGATTTATTGCAGAGAAAATATCCCTGAACATACTTGAATATTCTCTAAAGGCAGCACTGTGTTGCGGCCAACTGCAGAAACTGAGGTTCACAAGGGCCAAATGGGTGAAAAATTATGCCTAGAAGATGAGTATAGGATCCAATATTATTTAGGTTCTTTCTACCTCTTTACTCTCCCCACCTCTCCCATACCCAAACCAATCCTGTGATAATTTTACTCCATTAAATGAGATTTAAGTGAACATTAAGTAAATACCTTTAATGAGAAAAGAAATCTCGAAGGCAGAACGTATAACCCAATGGAACAATTGCTGTGTGATCAGCAAGGAAGTTTCAATGGCCCGATATTCACAGAATGGAGCTTTCGGTACAGTTTATAAAGATATAGTTAATAGAAAAAATTACATCAATGCTTTCGGGCAAACTTTATTTATCCAGACAGTCTCATTACCCAATAGAATTGTGCAAAGTGGACTTTTATAAGTCAAACCTCATGAACTTGACATTTAAAAAAATTTTTCATTCTTATTCATATGTTACTATACAGAGAAAACATATTTGATTCCAATGAGAATGTGTTAAAGGAATGGCCAGTGTGTGGGGTGTGTGTGTGTGTGTGTGTGTGTGTGTGTGTGTGTGTGTGTGTGTTATTTGTCAGCTTTCCAAGCCAAGAGCTTGGATTTAAGAATGCATGTTAGTTACTAGAGCAGATTATTCAACCAATTTAAGAATGTCATTTGCCATCGTTATTATAAATTTGTCTAAAGGAGAAAAATGACAGTATAGGTAGTTCTAAAAGGCAATAATCAGAAAGCAATTCTTATTTGTTTTAAGCATTAGTGTCTATGTGTATATCTGTCTCTGATATTCATGGTATTTCCAGCATGTCAGACAAATAACAGGAGAATAACACTGTCAAGGCCTGACTTTAAAAGTTACAACGCTTCTCCCTCTAGACCTCAGTAAAATTAAGAAGAGAATTCTATTCAATTCCATCCACCAGGATCTTCTGTACATCTACTATATATTGTTAGTGATATTAAATAACAGGAAGAATCTTTAGCCAGCTTCAGCCCCAAAGGGGGATTCTTCTGTAAAGATACAGTGTAAGAAGGCACCTGGGTCTCAGGAACAAAGAGCAAATGAGACTTGGGAAGCTATCAGAACTCCCTCTCATTCATGTCCCTCTCTTTATTCTGAAAGACTTGCTCTACTTAGACCATGGACAGAAGTTTCCATCTTAACATCTACATAGACAGACTTGTAATCTCTGAATCGCTGTTCTAAATTTCCAGAACAGGATAACATATTGACTCAATTTCTACTGATAATCTTATTGGCTGTAGTTGATGTACAAGATCATGTATAAAAAAGCGGCTGAATGAGAAATACCCCTAAAAATGGGAGTTCCCAGAGGAAGGAGGCTGTTTAGAGGTGAACAGATCCGTATACATTATATATTTAGCCCAGAATAAGTACTGCGAGAACAAAAGAGATGCTTATATTATAATTTCTGTCTTTACAAAGGTCACGATCCTAAACCCACATATACACACGAAGGAGTAAAATTTAGTACTAAGATTAAGTACTGAAGTGATGGCTTCTTCAAAAGGAAGCTGGATATCATGGAAATGTGATAGAACTTAAAATAGAAAGAGGTGGGTTCAATCTTTACTCTGGCTCCTACTCCTTATGTGTCCTTAGATAAGTCACAGACTTCTTCATTTGTTGGTCTTCACCTTATTTGTAAAGTGCGGATGATTATATTCAAATCAAAGGCATTTTGTGGTAATTCAATGCAGCACCTGCCACATATACAATACACTGTGGCATCCAGATTACAACGGTTTGTTTCAACGAGCCTGTATTAAACACAGCTTCTGGAAGCACTGGATTAGGTTTGGGCAATAGAATGAAGACACAGATGTTGGCCGTCCTTGGCGAAATCACAGTGTGTTTGTATTGGTGGGGGGTGGGGGTTGGAAGGAAACAGATAAACGGATAATGTTAATAAAATGTAGTACATTTTGTTGACAATGATTCTGGATATAGTTTGGATTGATATGAGAAGGTTTCAGGGAGGTGCTAGGCCACAAGCAAGGCCTGAGGTAGGTGGGTGGGACAGAAACACTGTATATCAAAGTGGGGAAAACTTGAGCTGAGCTGGCTCAGCTCTACAAGGTTGATAGCTCACATTTTCTCTGTGGCAAGGAACCTAAATCAGGAATTTAAAAAGACCTTTTCCAAACACTGCTGGGCTTAAATAAAGGAACTAAAGAAGACAGCGATACAATTTTCAAGCAGGTTTTTATGTGGTAAAGAATCCTAGAAAATCCAGTGCATATCACCCACCTGTAGGTCATTTCTGTGCAGATATTCTGAGCTCCATGAAAAGAAAAATACTCAAGGAAAGAAATGTACATTTGATTTAATAGTGTAAGTTCAGGAAATATATGTCACAAACGAACACTAGAGAAGTTACAAAACCACTCTTTGCTAGATTAACTGGAGGAAAAAAAAAAAGAAAGAAATGCCACCAGGATTTAGCATTTTAAGGCTGCTGCCTCGATACACAAGTCGAAGCCTGTCAGTGTGATTTCCCATCTCAGAACAATGTGTTCGCTTCCCTAGGAATTAGAAGTGTGTTGGGGCCAATAAATCTAAATTTATTTTGTAGTAGTCATTTTTCTTAATGGAAGTGTTTTCCAGATGTTGCCTAAGTCTAGTCTTCTGGGCTCCCTTCCAATAAATGAGGAAAGTTTGATTTCGATGACAACATTGTTGATTTTTGTCTAACCTTTGGACTAATTGGTTCATCCCAATGTGTTTGCACTGATATATAAGACTTCCAGGACTTGGGAGAAATTCATCTATCATTTTACGGGTAAGTGTGAAAGTTAACTTGCTTCGTGGAATTAAATGTGTTTTCATTTCAATAGGGATCAGCTTTATTATTAAAGGTATTGGAAACGATTTATAAGGATAGTAGCTGGAAAGTTTTGAAAACCTATCACATTAATGCAATACACCTGTTGGAAGCTTATAAATTTATATTGATAGTTAAGGGAAATTTGGAAAAATAACTCCTGTGTTTGTTAAATTAGATTTTACTGAAGCTGATTATTTTTTCCCTCACTATAGGACTTAAACCTCGCATTGTAAGTATGTGTTTTAATATGAATAGAGTTTTCAGATTAGTTTGTGTTCTATTACGGGAATTCTGAAGTATTCAAATGATCAGCACCATGAGTGAAAGGGCGACTTGATTGTTTTGTCTGCATAAGATCCAATGGTCAAATGTTTATTATAGAATTAAAGCTAATTGCTTTAAAAAGTCTTGTTTAAAGAAAGGGATTGTTTTATCATTAAATTGCATTTTAAAAGTTACAAACACTTTTTAGCAGAAGCATAAGTTAGTGGTGAGGTTAAAGAGTACTTTTTTCATACTTCTAATGTTTGTTCATTTGTTTGTTTCCAGTGAGAGTTCCGTACCTGAAAACAGCCATGGAGTGGAAAACAATTCCCATTTCCTTGTTGCCGTTGCTTTCTCTTTTCTTGATTCAGCAAGTTTCTTCTCAAGGTACCTTAACCATCAAAAACAGTTTTATTTCACAACTCTTGCTAATCATTCAGTTCCGACTTTTACGACAACAAATGAAATAGATTTCTAAAATCGTATATTTGTTTAAGTATAATGTGTAGTACAACCTGAAAATTTTGTAAAGCACATGTAACATATTGTAAGCGTTTTGGAACTGTCGCTTTTTTTTCTCATGTATTATGAGATCTTTCAAGAAGTTTTGAGCCCTCCTGTAGAATAGTTGTTGTACTTATCTCCGTGGTTCTCTAAAAATTTAAAAATATACAGATATCACTGGAACAATACAATAGCATCAGATTAACCAAAATAACAATATGTAAATAGAACATAATTTTTATCTACATGTTTACAAAGAAATTTAACTAATCTCTTACATCAAATAAATTATTGATAAATAACTTGTTTGGTCATGATGTAAATATAGATGTCACATTACAATTAACATCTGCAATGTTTCAAACAGATGTGAATGTCATTTTTTATTAGGTGCATGATTGTTATGGTGAAATTACATTTATAAAAGAGACATTTCCAGTAAAATAATCAAAATTCTTATGAACCTGAGCATGAGAGATAACTCCCTGCCATGGACATAGTTTCAATATTGCTTAGATAAGAAAAGATGGGAAACGCATGAAAGCAAATATAAATATTTGCTAAGGATCATGATTGACTACTCTGGTGTCTCCTGACTTGTCAGCAATCTCATAGTAAAATTTCGAGGTTCACAACAGTGGGTATACTTCCTAATCCACCTCTCCCTTGAAATAAAATCAATTGTTCACTAAAACAGCTTTACTTTCCTTTAAATAAATGAATTGAAAATTAGCTGTTAAAATTAATAGCGGTAAAAGCAGGGCAGACATATAATACACAAAAGCAAACTCTTCCTGTAAAGACATGTGATTTCCTATTTCAGAAATCTGCTAACTGGAAAAGAATAATCTTTTAATGTCGTCTTGTCTGCTTGTCTTGCCTTCTCAACCTCTTCACTTTCTTTTTTCTTTATATATAATATATGTATTTATATACATACACTATATATGCATTTTGTGTGTATTGTGCACATATGTATGCAAAAAGTTCTGAAAGGTGTCTCATATTTGCTATTTTATTTGCGAATTAAGGTTTTGACTTTCTTGGACTCATTATTTTGAGATTTTTTTCAGTGCGTTTCAAAGTCCCTCTATGGATTGAGGACATTGCACCTGTCGATTTCTATTCCAGAGATGAATTCAATTGTTACGTTGCTGTGGTTATCTCTGAGGGAGGTTCTCAAGGTGTTTTCCCAACGATTTAAAAAATATATTCAAAGATAATTATGCTTTTATTCTTGTTTTTGTTTTTTGTTTTACCAAGAATAACTCTGTTCATGACCTTTGTATTCATGTCCAGACGGTATTTCAAGAGTAATCTCTTCTATACTCCCTTTAGCAGTGGTTACAAACATCTGACTCTCCAACATTTAAAGAACCCACTGATCCCCACCAAACAGAGGAAGAGAAAGCCTAGTAACCATAACCAGCTTACTTTAAACTCATCATCAAAAATGAGAGGCCGTGTGATTGCGTAAAAGAAAAGTTTGGGCTTTAGAATCAGATATATCAGAATTCTAATTCAAGGAGGGCTATTAACTTAAGATGACCATGTAATTTATTATCCAAATCAAGACACTTGTCAGGGTGAATGAAGTCGATGCAAATAATTAACAGGTACTGATTGACCTGCAATCTGTATATACTGGGTCTATTCACCAGCTGTGTGCCCTTGAGCAAGTTATTAAAATTTCAATGTTTCGGCTTCCTTAACTCTAAAAAGAAGCTACTCTCCTAGCAACATTTTCATGAGCCTTAGAGATAGTGTACGATTCAGTGCCCAGCACAGAGATGCTCAAATAATGGCGACTAGCCATCATCTGAGAGGCAGCATCAGCAGAGCTGCAGCTGCCACTCTCCCCCAGAAGCGCACAGCTATTACTTAGCCTGATTTTTAAAAGTATATTTATCTTCTCAGTCTAGTAAAGAATAAAGTGGCCTGATCAAGGTCACATAAAAGATCAGGCAAAGATCACCCAAACCTACAGCTACCTATCATTCCCAGCCTTTTCCAACGAACGAATTCTCTCTCACCAAGCGGCTTTGTTCCCCTCGTTAGATGCCTCCCTTCCGGTAAAGTGGTTTGGCCATGTTTACACTATATTGTATAATTTTAGATTTATCAAGCTGTGCAGGGAGATGTGGGGAAGGGTATTCTAGAGATGCCCCCTGCAACTGTGATTATAACTGTCAACACTACATGGAGTGCTGCCCCGATTTCAAGAAAGTCTGCACTGTGGGTAAGTCCCAAGAGCTGGTGTCCTCTCTGTCAAGCAACGCTGTTCTTGAGAGTCCCCTCGTCCCCCTGCTCTGCTGTTTTTGCGCTATTTCACTACTTTTTGTTTAAGTGCCTTTCCCTTCACTTGCATAAATGTTGCATGTGCTGTACCTCGGTGTGGTGTCAAAGCTTGTGACTGGGGTTTGCGGGGGCGGGCGGGGGACGGAAGCTGGAAATCTGTCACTTGCACAGTTACTGACTAGTGCCAAGTAAAATGTCTTAGTTTAAATAGACCTAACACTATGACTCAGTCATCATTAAATAAATAGTAATGAGTAATTATGTACTACCAATCGGAGATGTAATTGCTTAGTGATAGGGCCCTTTGACAGTTACGTCAAAAGAATCAATGGACATAAATACGCTTGTTTACTACTTGACTTGTTTTTATTTTTTATATTAAAATGATTCTAAATTACTTGACAAAAGGCACTTTAAAGATGAAGCATTAGTGTTTAATGATGCGTTTCAATTAAGGTCTGACTTTTAAATTATGAGTAGTATTTCACTTGAAAACATATTTTGGGCCATTTTGATGTCAACACAGAACTGCTTCATATTCAATTTATGGAAATTATAATTAAAACTGTTTGTTATAATTGCTTTAAAATTCGCATATAAAGTTGATAAGTATATTGTGGTACAGTATTGTGTATAAGGTAATTATTTCAAGCAGGCCTCAGTGGAGCCCCTGTGCCTCTAACCAAGGCTTTTTTAAAAAAATAAGCAGGCCTCCCTTACATAGTCCATGCCTTGGATGAGGCTAAAATCTTTCATCTCTACACCTTGCCCTGTTTGTCATAATAAAAGTCTCTGCGGAAACGGTGACCCATTTATATTAAGCCAGCTCCTTGGAATATATTGTTGTGACCTGAACATTAAATGAACAAAAACCCATTAGGAAGCAGTGGTGTGAGAAGGAGAAGATGGGGGTTTCCTTAGCCATGGCAGTTTACTATGGAGACATTTCCCAGTTTTCCACTGTCCATACACGTAAAGGACTCAGGCAGGGTTGGGGTGTCTCTTGGAGCATCGAAGGGCAAGGAAAGTTTCCCTACGTCACCATATTTCTTTCTCGACTTGGGCTGTCTCTGCTTGGGAAACCGTCCATTTTCCGAGTTCCGAATGAGGGACTTAGAAATGAACTTTCGGAGCTCAAGCCAGCGAGAAGGTGGGAAATGGCGCTCCATCCACGCGGCGGCTGCCTCATCAATAATCCGTCATGTTTTGTTTCGCTCTGGGTAGAGCTTTCCTGTAAAGGCCGCTGCTTCGAGTCCTTTGCAAGAGGGAGGGAGTGTGACTGTGATGCACAATGTACGAAGTACGGCAAGTGCTGTCCAGATTATGAGGATTTCTGTGCACAAGGTAAGCATCAATCACAATACCGGTCGGCGCTTCTCAGCGCAGCCGGATCTGTGCACCTGTCTTAGCTCCGCGAATAATGTCTAACGCGCAGGCCATCTAAGGTCGTGATTTTACTAACATGCGAGCTGTTTCATATTAATTTTGTTTCTCCAAGACCAATTAAAGAAGGAAAGCCTCTTCCGACAGCGCTCCCTGGCTTGGCCAGGCCCTGGGAGCACTAGAGGTCACCGGTGAAGTAACAGAGAGGACAGGGCCCCGAGAGTATGTGCTTTTTTTCTTTAGGTGCGGTTCAATTTCAGGTTAAATCAACCAACTCCCTTGATGATGTCTTGTCTCACCCGAATGGTGCTGACCCCACCAAGTCAACTGTCCTTTGGCTCCCTTTAATGTTTTTGAGCGCATAATTAAGGAGGGAATCAACACTTTCAGCTTCCCTATCAATTTATGAGTTAGGTAAAGACACAATTTATAGGCAAACCTACAGAGAAGTTGTTAACTGTTTTATTTCTCTTCCTGTCTTGATAGTCACCTCGATGGTCTCTCCAAGTGCCTGTGCACTAGAGTCAATAAAAAGGGACTGTCCCACTTTTCGAATCTCTGGTTGTAGGTTTCCAAGGAGTACTCTGAGAGTATAATAAAACCCTCTCAATTTTACAAAACAAACAAACAAACAAAAAAAACACATTTAAAAAAGATACTTTGATAATGAATTCTTTTCCTTCCTTTTCTTTTCTTTTCTTTTTTTTAAACCAAATGTTCATTCTTAAATGCTACTTTCTTAAAACAAGACTATTTAGAAAGGTAAAAGTGAAAACAAGCATTGCTTGCATAATCCTATTTTATTTAATCAAGGCTGCACTTCCTGCTTCTTGCAAACAGTTCAGGGAAATAGCGCTGAAAACTGTTAATCGGCACAGCTGAGGAACATTTCTTAACTGCTCAATATTTTTATTGGAAAGCGTTCCAAAACGAAAGGCAACAACACCCTTATGATCAAAACTCAGAGCGCAAAATTCCCGCAGCTTTCAAAAGACCCAAGATAAGTGCTGCATTTTACTCATTGCCCTGATAATTGTTTTGGCTGTGTGACAAAAAACTAAGAATTTATTTTGTGCAGAGGATGGACGAGGAGGGGGAATGGGTAGAGAATGATGAAGCATTGAGAGAATCTGTTAATAAAGACAGTGTTTTATGCTATAAAGATTGTCTGAGTTTATGTAGAACTCCATTAAAAAAAAGTAATGAAGGGAGTGCTTCATTTACAGAATTCACAGGGATGGTTAGTCTGGGTCCCAATTGAAAATAGAGGAACTACTTAGAGCTTCAATACTTCATCTAAAAAAAATGACAACCAAACTATCTTGCAACTCACCACTCAGTTATTTCAAGATTGCTGTGGATACTGGTTGTAGGCATCTATATATCTCAATGTCATGACATTTCAGGAATTGAAAGAATCATAGCTATGAATGTGGGTGAGAAAACAGTCTAAGAGGTTAAGAGTTTTGCTCAAGGTCACTGACTGATACGTGGCAGAACTGTTTCTCAAATTGAGGTGCTTGGTGTTTTTGTTGCATAGGAGAAGGAGGGAGATGTACGTCAGTTCACGGAGACTGCAGCAACGGAGCTCTGAGGGGATCCTTGCTAAAAGCAGCAGGATTTACCACAAGTGCCCACTACCCAGCGTGTCCCCACTATTCTCTGCTTCCTAGTCTTACAGAAATCCTTTTTTCTTCTGGTTTCTAATGTCTGAAACACGTCTCGTGTTTTCTCTTCTGGATATGAAAAGAGGAGGGAGAAGGGAGTGATAAAACATTTAGAAGATACACATCAAACCATAAATAGTTGTTTAACTTGGAAAAGGGCAACAAATTTTAAGAAAAACATAATGAGATGGTATAAAATGTAGACCTTCTATAATTAAAAAATAAAAGGAAAATTGGCATCGATTTAAATGAATATGAACATGAAAAATGTAATTATTATATTTATCTTCTCAAGAGCACAAATTCCTATCATCCACATGCAGTAATTATTTTTATCATCACAGAAAGCAAGCATAAGGGATAGATTTTATAAAGTATTTTTTAGACAGGCAAATACCTCTAGAAGTCATCTAGAATAAACATCTGTTTGCAGACAAGAAAACAAAGTTCAAAAGGGGTCACGATGGTAGATATAGCCTTGCAGGCCTAGGACTAGAATTCAGGTCTTCTGACCCCTGAGCCTTTGCTCCATGTCATCACTTATAGTCATTTGAGAACCAATATTTTATAGCAATGCATCCAGTAATTAGTGTTGGGCTATATAGCCTGTGTGCACTGTTTTCACCAGCATCTATTCTTGAAGCCAGATGCACCCATGCCTTTCACATTAGAGTTGCTGATGAATATAAACAAGATGTTAACTGACCTGTCTTGCTTGGACTCAGTGCATAACCCCACATCACCACCATCTTCAAAGACTGCACCTCCGCCTGCAGATGCTTCTCAGGTCATCAAATCAACAACCAAACGTTCACCCAAATCAACAAACAAGAAGAAGACTAAGAAAGTTGTAGAATCAGAGGAAATAATGGAAGGTAGGAAGATGACAGATTTAACAGAAGGAGTTTTCTGAGATGAAATAAATTGTAGGTGGGTTGCTTTTATAAGACTCCTCATAGAACAGGGGAATCTTATGAGTCATTAAAGGCTCATTATACTTTTCGTTTACTTGTTTTAAGCCAAGTTTAAGTTTAAGCCAAGGTATAAACCCTCAGATATTTACTTTCCTTATTTACTGAAACCAGTATAGGGGTCTAGATTAAAATAATGAGAAGTCTTAATGTAAGCCAAAAATATATGATTTTTTTTTTTTTTTACAGAATTAGGTTATGTGAGATATGGGAAAGTTGAGAGGAAGCTATGTAGTTATATTGTTAGTATCTGTGATAAGCTCAGGTGACTTGCTTTTAGCTGACGAATTAGAGGAGCAGTTGATCATATTACTGATAAAGTAAAGCAGAACACAGACATTTTTAGACCGATCAGTAGCATTTCTTGTTGTATTTGCACTGGCATTTTTTTTTTTTTTTTTTTTTTTTTTTTTTTGCTTTAAATCACAATGGTGTGATCAAACTTTTTATTTGATTTATAGAACATTCAGTTTCTGAAAATCAAGAGTCTTCCTCCTCTTCCTCTTCTTCTTCAACTATTCGGAAATTCAAGTCTTCCAAAAATTCAGCTGCTAATAGAGAATTAAAGAAGAAACCCAAAGGTTTGAGCATTGATAAAGATCAAAGACTATATCAATGCCATGTTAACAATAATTATCTAAAAGTGATGAGTGTTGGTAGAACGATTTGAGGACATTTCAATATTTGGGGGTTATGTAACTTTATAAAAATTATTTTAGAGGACACCAATGAAAACTTCCTATAGCAAATTAGTGCCAAGCAGCTAAGAAACCACTCTTTAAAGCAAAGGATAGAAGATGCCATAGCAGCGACCGTGGAACCACAAGATGGTGCCAAAGATGATTATTTATGGTTTTCTATTTCAGTTCCTGTCTACCCAATAACATTTTTCTTTCTTCTTCCTCTATCTTCCTTGTGTTTTCATTTTTACTTCCCCAGATTCCTTTTATTTTATTTACAATCATATACTGCTTTACATGCTGTTTTAAAATGTTAATTCATTAAATTCTCATATATCTCTCCAGGAAAGGCAAGATTATTCACATCTAACAGAACCTCTTCATTATTTTCCTGATGAATTATATATCTGGCTGATTTTTCTGTAATAATGAATTTATTACAGGATAAGCTATTACCTCCTAAAAAGAGGTTCCCTTTGTTCTGCTTTTTATAATTTCCTGAAATTCTAAACTATATTTTCTTTCCCCAGGAAATACTGGATTTGGGATACTGGACTTTTAAAGAACTGTATCTCCAGGGTGGTTATGATTTTCCTGAAGCCTCTTCTCTAGCTGAATAGCCAGATATTTAATCTTTGAGTCATCTAGAAAGTCTTGCGCACAATACAATTGCAATGTACAATTGCGCACAACACGTTTGCTATGTAGAACCCATCTCAGTGATGCCCCTTGGGCTCTGTAGTTTATCCCTGGGGTAGCTGCTATGGGAAGTCATGTTAAATAGGGTCTTTTTGCTGCCATGGCATCCTAATCTCTTCTATCCCGTGGGTCTGGGCAGAGGGAAAAGAACCGCTAACAGCCATGCGTGTGGACACGGGGCTCAGCAGGGGCTCCGGGGTGGGTGGCGCAGATTCCTTGGATGTAGTTTTAAAGGCCTCTCAGGCAGTTGGTGCAGTGAAGCAACAGGGCGTTGGAACTAGCTTTCCAGGAGGAAGGCAGGGGCGCTGAGCAATGAGGTACAAGAGGAATGGAGAGAGTGAAAAGCAAAGAGCTTTAATAGGGATGAATTGGTGTGATTGGTCATGTTGGTAATTTCAAATTTGCCACTTGTTTCCATGTATTAATTGTATAGCGTTTTATTCGTGCTTTTCATCTCTTATCTCTATTATTCCCTGAAATATCCCAGGAAGATAGTGTATTTAACATTTTACAACAAATGAATAGACGTATTAGCAACCTGTCTAGAGACACACAGCTAGTCAAGAAGAATGAGATCCTTGTCACTATGAAAGAAAAAAAATACCCCAAAATAAAAGATGTATTTTTTCCTTTAGTAAACGACAACAAGAAACAAACTCCTAAAAAAAAACCCACCCCGGAACCAGCAGTTGCAGATGACGATGGCAGTGGACAGGACACTGGCGATGTCAAGCTCACCCCAACTCCGGACAGTCCTACCACCCAGAGCAGTAAAGTTACTACAACTTCCAAGACTACGACAACCGCAACAACAACAGAGTCTAAACCCAGTCTTCCACCTGATTCTGAAACAACCAAAGAGACAACTTCGACAGCCAAAAAGGAGACCACGGTTGAAACGAAAGAGACTTCTGTAACGAGCAAACAGACTTCGGCTAGTGAGACACAGAAGACCACTTCGGCCAAAGAGACACGAAGTGCAGAGAAAACTGCCACATCCGAAGGTCCCGCTAAGTCTACACCCGAAGCTGAAACTACAGCTGCTCCCACCATCCCTCCAAAGTCTGCGCCCACCACCACCAAGGAGTCTGCGCCCACCACTCCCAAGGGGCCTGCGCCCACACCACCAAGGCACCTGCTCCCACCACCACCAAGGCACCTGCTCCCACCACACCAAGGCACCTGCTCCCACCACCCCTCCAAAGTCTGCACCCACCACCACCAAGGCACCTACACCCACCACCCCAAGGCGCCTGCACCCACCACCACCAAGGGGCCTGCACCCACCACTCCCAAGGCCTGCACCCACCACCACCAAGGCACCTACACCCACCACTCCCAAGGCCTGCACCCACCACCACCAAGGGCCTGCTCCCACCACTCCCAAGGCGCCTGCACCCACCACTCCCAAGGCGCCTGCACCCACCACTCCCAAGGCGCCTGCACCCACCACTCCCAAGGCGCCTGCGCCCACCACTCCCAAGGAGCCCACTCCAACCTCTCCTGAGGCACCTGTTCCAACCACCTCAGAGGCCTCTACGCCAGCTACCACCACGGAGCCTCCCATTCCAACCAAGAACCCCGAGGCATCCACACCCGAGAACCCTGCAAAACCTACACCCAACGATCTGGAAAACAGTCCCAAGGGGCCTGCTGTGTCTACGACCAAGACTGCGACCACTTCTGAAGTGACCGAGCCTGCAGTGAGCACCACAGCTAAGGATAAGACAACAGAGAAAGGCACACGCACCACAACTGAGATTACAGCGGCTGCCTCCGAGAGCACAACGAAAGAGACAGCAGCCCCACAGAAGAACGAACCACTGAATCCAAGATGACAAGTACGACCGAGCAGGTAACGTCTGCCACCACCGAGGATTCCACCACGTCGTCCGAAGTTGCTCTGAGGAAACAACGGTCGCACCCAAAGCAATGACGGCAACAAAAAAGACAACTACCACCACGAAAGAGACCGTGGATACGTCTACAGTAACAACAGCTACAGCGAAAGACACCGCTGCTAATTCTAAAGTGACAACTGCTGACCTCCCCCCAACCGAAGCACCCCGAATACTCACTTCTACCAAAAAGCCAAACACTACACCTAAAGTGAGACGACCAAAGCCTACACCAAGTCCCCCAAAGTGGCTTCGTCGACAGTGCCTACACCAAACTCTGCCCCTTCACGGGAGGGCATCCTGCAACCCAACACCCGCCCTAACCAAGACCCTAACTCAGAGACAGCTGAAGGAAAGCCGAAGAATGACGGTGGAGATGCTGATGAAGGAGAAGTGCCTCCCATAATGCTCAGGCCCCAAGTGTTAACTCCCATAGTGATTCCGGGCGGTGACTTCATCGTGAGAGGACCCAGTCAAGGCATGGACATCAACTCCTTGCTTTCAGGTAAAGGGAATCAGGAACTTTCATTTTTTGAACTGGGAATGTTGTTAAATCTACCAGAAACAGAATGCCCTGACTTAGTATCCCTCTACTGATATATATGTTATCTAGAACCCTGAACTTGGTAACTTGTGAAGTTTTCTGGCTTCTCTGTAGGTAAGCTGAGTACAAATCGTGTTAGGAATTTAGTTCATCTGTGTCTGCAAGCAGAGCCAGTGTGCAGAATGTCAAAAATATTCACGTGGGAGTTTACCCTTACAAGAAAGCACAATGCAATGTGAAAATCAGTGGTATTCTTTTCTTTTCCAAATCAATTCTTAAGGGGAATCAGAACTGAAAAAGAGAATTTCATATTGAGATCAAACATCCAATAATTGCCTAATTTACATGCAGATCAGGTAACGGGCCCATTCCAATTCCTTTTATTTACTTTTATATACTTTTAAAATATCACCTTCAAAAAACGAACAATTATGATATCTTTTTTCACCTCTGAAACACCTGCACCTCAAACTATATACTCTTCAAGAGCTTAGGAAAGTTGTCAGAGGAAATAGAATCCTGCAGGAGGATTTGCAAAGAACATAAACACTTTTCTCATTTTGTATTGTACTGACTTAATTTTTTGTTAATTTGTTTTAGATGAGACTAACATATGCAACGGTAAGCCGTTAGATGGACTGACTACTTTGCGCAATGGGACATTAGTTGCATTTCGAGGTGAGCAATGCACACGTTTCTTCTTCTGCCCGTCATTTTGTTCTTGGCATTTATGAGAACCAAAGCCATAGGAGATGGTAGTTTGGGTTGAGCTTTCTCAAGGGGAACCTGATTGACAAACTTACCTCACCCAATATTATGAGAAATAATTACCAAAACACCAGAATAACAAACTTAGACATATGAAAGTAACAAAAATAAAAGCATTTGAACTGATACTGATTTTTCCTACCTTTAGGAATTAAAAGGTAGTTCAAATTTTATTTTCACATCATGTGAAATTACAACAGGATTTGTTTTCCCTGCTCAATTTTATTTGAAAATAACATCGTGATTGTGCTGAGTTCAAGTGTTACACTCTGTGGAAGAGTAACAGTAGTTATTACGTGTTAATTCTCTGCTGTACGAATGCTAGTCCAGTCCTCTTAAATTATATTTAGATTAAATCTGAAAGGAAGTAAATCAGACTTGTGCAGTAAGGCTATAGCGATTTTAGGAGTCACTCAACTATGACTCCTTAATTCTGAAAGATAAAAAACTGAGGAGAAATGTGACTCTGTTTAAGTCACAAAGCCGGCATGTTCTTTAGAGAAACTGGAATATTAAATATTTCAAAGGTTATGCTAAATTTCAGTCTTGAGAAATATCCACTCTCAAAAATATTCAAATATTCAAATAGTATCTTCTGTACTAGTATAGTTCTTCATGAACTTCTAGTCATAGAATGCTTGTTAACCCATTCAACGTTTTTATGATAAATTACTTAAATTTTTTTTTTCCATTTTGGTTTCTTTTAGGATAGGTTTTAGTATTCATTCAGTTTACTGGCTGATCTATCACTTTCAATTTTAGGTCATTATTTCTGGATGCTAAATCCGTTCAGTCCACCATCTCCAGCTCGCAGAATTACTGACGTTTGGGGTATCCTTCTCCTATTGATACTGTTTTCACCAGGTGCAACTGCGAAGGGAAAACTTTCTTTTTTAAGGTAAGAAAAAAAACCTTTGTGAGAGAAATCGGCAAATTTATTCTTTATTATAAAAACATAAATCATCTCAATCTCTACTCATCAGGGTTTATTTTAATGAACTGTTCTATCATCAAAATTCAATCAAAAGTTAACAATTTGGTAATCTTAATGGTCAGCTTAATCAAACACTTAAGTTAAAATGTTCTCCTTACATTTAAATCTAAGAAAGAATTCGTAACTTCTTTTTCCACAAAGCTGTTAACATCATTTCCTCTTTTAAATTATCAGGATTCTCAGTACTGGCGTTTCACCAATGATAGACAAGATCCAGGGTATCCTAAACAAATTGCAAAAGGATTTGCAGGATTAAATGGAAAAATAGTGGCAGCTCTCTCAATAGCTAAATATAAGGACAGACCTGAATCTGTGTATTTTTTCAAAGAGGTATGTTATAATTGACAACATTTCAAAACTTTCAAGAATTGATTTTGCCAGGGAAATTTTATTCATTATTTCCATTTACTATTGGGTTTACTGTCGAAAGACATCTTTAACGGCTGAAGTCAAATATTTTCAATAAAAAAATAACTGAGGGCAGTAAAAAGTATTTCGATCTCAACATGCAAGTCGCAGCTTCACCTGTTTTCTGTCACTGACATAAAGAATGTCATCATTTACTTTCAAAGTTAAATATATAACTGCAACTTGTTGGCGTTATTCATTCAACAAGGATTTCAAGATTTAGTAGTTATTTTTGTAACACCCTTGACGAATAGCCATTATTAATGTCTAGACATGCTTTATGAAAACTTTCCGCCCTCCACCTTGCAAAAGCTCTGTTCCATCTTTTCTGGGGAGATTAAAATTAATTCTCGTATTCTATGTGATTTTCTAATACGCAACAGGTGGCAAAATTCAGCAATATACTTATAAGCAGGAACCCACCAGAAAATGCCCTGGAAGAAGGCCCGCCATCAACTACCCAGTGTACGGAGAGACGGTGCAGGTTAGGCGGCGGCGCTTCGAGCGGGCCATCGACCCTGTGCAAACTCACACCGTCAGAATTCAATATACGCCCGTCAGAGTCCTCTATCAAGACAAAGGTAACGGTTTTTCCTGTTCGAAATTCTTACGCCTCGAGTAGATATAATAGTTTCTTATAATGTCAAGCTTATTAAATATTATCACCAAATAGCCCTAATCCTTTAAGCTCATGATGCAAAACATCAATTTGCCTCAGTAAATGATCAAAGGTCTTTTCTTTTTCTTTGTGGGTAAGGAATGCAGTTTGCATGTTGTCAATTGTAATAAATACCATTTATTAAGTATCTCTTACCAAGAACATGATATACAAGTCTATAATCCTCAAAGCAGTGATAAAAGGCGGGTACTCACTGCAGGTCAGACAGGGCAAAAACTGAGGCGCCAAAGTTAAATGACACCCAGGCTGACAGAGCTACTGAGCGACTAACCTGGGATTAACGCCCAGTGCGTCTGACTCGGCAGCCGCTCTTCCCGGTAAGGCCCATTGCCTTCCAGTCTGATACCTTTAAAAAGCGCCTTCTACAGGTTTCCTCCATAACGAAGTCAAAGTGAGTTCACTGTGGAGAGGATTTCCGAATGTGGTTACTTCGGCTATAGCACTGCCCAACCTCAGAAAACCCGACGGCTACGATTATTATGCCTTCTCTAAGGGTGAGTTCAGTAACATCTTAACAGCTTCCCAAAGATGTGACCAAATCTCTGAAATATATATATAATCAAAACAAAAACACCAAGTGTTCAGTGACGACTGGAGGTGAGAAGTTAAACTCTAATACTTATTCTAATGGTTCTAAAGAAGGTGAAGTTTAAATTTTTCACTTTACTTTCACATTAAAATGAAAGGATTTTAATTGAATTCTGCCTTATCCTTCATGAAAGCCTACTATAATAAAAAATCCAATTACTTGAGTAAAACTGCTACTGAAAACATTATTTTACTTCTATCACTTTGTTTGCCATAATTATACTGATTTGCATCATTACACAGACCATATGAGATCAGAAAGAAGTTCCTGAGAAACTAATTTTATTAAATTATATTACCTACGACACTTCTTTGAAAATCTAGAAATCTCAGTTGTTTATATAAATGACATTAGAGTTTTTTTAAAAAGGATAAAACCCAAGTGAATTATTATTTTTTAAATTAACTTAGTTTTCTCAAATTCTTACTTTTAAAAAGAGTTACATCTAATTTTAGTAAAAGATGGAGAAATATTAATCTGTCAAGGCAATTTTCTTTGTCAGAAAGTTCAAATTAATTAAAAACACTTTTTTTGATAATAAAATAATAAACAAGGCCTTTGAGTATAAAAATCTATTTTTAAGTTCAAGTGTTTTCTTTTCTTTTTAATAAAAAAAATGATTTCTCTTCTATTTAGATCAATACTACAATGTTGATGTGCCTAGTAGAACAGCAAGAGCCATTACTACGCGTTCTGGGCAGACCTTATCCAAAGTCTGGTACAACTGTCCTTAGACTGACGGGCAAAGGAAGAGACAACTTATGAAAATGAAGAAAAGAATAACAATTGTAGACACTGAAATACATTTTATTAATAAAGAATGTTGAGACAAGCATACCAATTTAAATACAAAAATGTTTTTAAACTCGACAATCACGGCACTAAAACAGATTTGACGGTCTTATTCAGTTATTACAGCTTACAGGTATTTAACTAATATTTCCTCTATTTATTCCTCCTCTCCCTCCCATTGCATGGCTCACGCCTGAAAGACAAAAAAACAGAATCAAACTGAACGAACCTTTTAAGAAGTTAGCTCAAAACCTGAGTATTCACTTACTCTAGCTCTTTATAAAAATTGTTTTAAAAAACTTAAATATTTCCATCTTCAATAGAAATCATTACAATTACTGTCTTCAGGACAAGAATGCAATCTCTAATAGTTACATTAGTAAACATGGAGTTATTAAATTTTTTTTTTTTACTAAAGTCACAAAGCTTTATTCTGTTGTATAAAATGTGTAACAACAATAGGCAGATATATAAGAAACGACTACATAACGCTCAAACACTTTTGCTCTCCCAAATTTTACTTTGAATTCAAAGAAAAAATGAATAAACATAAATATATTTAATATCTATCTACGTATGTCTGCAAGAAGCTTACAGATTAGCAAACGTCTCACACGCTCAACGTATGATTTAAAAATTATATAATTAAATTGAATTAAAAAAACTAGATAGAAGATGGAAGCTTAAGGATTAGAAAAGGTTTTCTATTTATTATCATGTAGTCAACATATTAAAAATTTACCTCTCTGTCTGTTAAACTGACGACCACGGACACCTTGTCTCAATGTTGTCTGAAGTCTTACTCGTCTGAAAGGCTTTGGCTGACTACTACTAGTGTCTAAAAAAAAAAAGTTAAGGTTCAGAAAACAAGTTAAAAAGCAAGAAAGTTAT
The DNA here is from genome assembly GCA_003508835.1 of Eonycteris spelaea. Lineage (NCBI taxonomy): Eukaryota > Metazoa > Chordata > Mammalia > Chiroptera > Pteropodidae > Eonycteris > Eonycteris spelaea. The sequence continues at coordinate 6,644,750 of PUFA01000037.1, forward strand.
AGTGGCAAAAAACAAAACCAACTACTAAATAAATACAGGGATAAAGTGCAGAGGAGTCCATTTGTGTTCAATATTTAAAAGTTGTTTTTAACAAAAACAAGGGTAAAAAGAAAATTTCTTCATTTAAAAAAAGTCCTTACCTTTTTAAATTCATTCACTCAACTAATTTAATATTTACTTAGTACCTAGTCACATGTCACACACTGTGCTAGGGGTGAGGGAATATAATGCAAAATAAAATATCACATCCCTCAGGAAAAAAGTCTGTCACAATATAACGTGACTCACGTCCGACTCTTCTCTTTTCCAGACACCCACATCCAATCATTGGCAAATCTTGCCAGCTCTAATTGAAATATATATTCCAAATCTAACTTCGCCTCACAACCTTAACTCTACAATCCTGTCTAAAACATCACCGTCCTTACCTTGAATTACCTAATATCCTCCAAACTTTGTTTCTGCCCATTACTCACTTCAGTCTCCTCTCTACATAGCAGCCGAACTGATATTGTTAAGTTTTTAAATCGGATCATGTCACTACTGTTTGAAGCCCTCTAAAAGTTTCCTATATCCATGAATCAAAGCAATTACAATGATCCACTAGATTGATCCTCCCCTCGCCCCCATCACCCACTAGTCTCTGTCCGTACTGCAGTCCATCCACACCAGCCTCCTTGCGACCTTGGACGCACCACGATGCTGACTTACAGACTTTGCGTCTGCTATTCCTCTCATCCTGGAACACTCGTCACCCGAATAACTGCACGCTTCGCTCCCTTGCCTCTTTCAGGTCTTTACTTAAATGCCACCTTCTTAGTAACGCTTTCTGAGAAACTGCCTGGCAGTTGACCAAATAATAACTACTCAGATGCGGAGATGTAGTGTTTTATGTTATCAATTTATATTTTCCAATTTCATATTACACTATTAAAGGGAATAAGAACCATGTTTTCTCATGCAAGCTCTAAAAAGATACAACTAGTGCCAATTCTGTTGAGGAAAGACGATTTTCATGAGATCTCAGAATATAATGGGGAGGGGCACAGAACTTCAGTAACTGTATTAACACTTACAATTTTTGAGCATCACTGTATATAAAGCATTGAGTTACACAATTTATATACATTATTTCTAATCTTGATGACAGATTAGTTATGAATGTCCATATTTCATAATGAAATGTACAGCGATTTAAAGCTCCTAGCTGTTAAAAGGTGGATAAGAGATATGAAACTAGGAGTGTTGGCTAACAGGTCGATGTGTCACAGAAAAGCAGCTGAGAAGAAGAGATCTTCAGATAGCAACATTTCAGGACTGAAAGAACTAATAACTGAGCATATCATCCATGAAACCTGGCAAAGTTTAAAAATCACTGCTATAAACAATTCAAAATGAAAATAATCAGAGTGGATGAGTAATGTATTTCTTCAATAATAAAAGTAACTCCGTACCTAAAAACTTTGAGCTGGAGAAGCTGGTATGGTGTATTGTTTAAGACTTGAGTCTCTGGAGCTAAACTTCCTGAGACTGCACCAGGCCAGCCCGATACTCACCAGCTCCGTGACTCTGGAGAAGTCATTCAACCTTTTAGTGCCTCAGTTTCCATATCTATAGAATGTGCATGACTGCTGGCCACATTAGGTCAGCATGAGCATTAAACGAGTCAAGACATAAAAAGGGCGTAGTATATTACCTGATACACAGGAAGTGCTCAACAAAGTTATTTTTAAAAAGTACTGCAGAAATAATTTTATTGTAGGAAAGATACGTAAAATGGCCTTTTCCAGTTAACTTTAAAAATGTGAAAAGCCAACCTTTGAAAACTGTTTACATCAGTAAATTTCAAACATCTGTTTTGAAGAAAAGACACCCCCCGCCCCCACCTTATAACTTTCTATATCAAACCTCGTATAGAACCTTGATGTGCTGAACAACGGGAATGGAGCTGCTCTGGTCCAAAGGGAAGCTGGACTCCGGAGCCACAACTTAGCTTCCCCCTCCAGCAAGCCAACCCCTGGCTTCTTTAGCACCTCTACTACAACCAACTCCCTTTTAACGTAAACCAAGTTCCCTTTAATAAAACAAAATTTCCCTTATAAATCAAGCATTTTAAATTCAGGGAAAAAAGGATTACCAAATCGTTAACTAACAAAAGTGTCTTATGCACACGAGTTTGATGTATAAAGCAGTACTGGAGTCAAGAGCAGAAACTCACCTACAGAAGAACTGGAAGGAGGATCCTGGCTGGTGGAAGGAAGGTCTGACTCATCAGATGCCTGCACAGGCTCTTCTTCCTGCTGGCTGTCAATTTCCAGGCCTGCTTCTGAGCTAATAATACTGAGAAAGGAAAGCCAGAATTGATTAGAAAATACAAAACTGATCCTAGAATGTAACCTATTACTCCCAAACTCTTTGATATAATTTATCGCTTAACACAGAACTCCTCTCCAACTCAAAATTGCACACTCTATCGGTGGTCCTATGTTTTTTTTAAAAAGGCAGGGGAAAAGAGCTCAGGTTGCTTTTTCCTCATTCCTCTTCTCACTGGGACACATTCCAATTTTAGTTTTTGTTTTTCCTCTTTTTGACAAAGGATGTTCACATTCTTGAAATTCACTGGAGATATCCAGACTTTCATTTCAAAATAGCTTTCTAGGAAAATAGAGGACTAAAATAATTCACAATAGTCACAACTATTAATAACATACCACTGACTCACCATGGGCTCTCGCCCAGATGAGATAGGCTGTGGGTTTGTGAATTCCTGGCCAAATGGTTATAACTTCATTTCTTTCTCCCATTCAAGAAAGTGCATTAAAAAGCAAGTGAAGGAGGTAAGAGTACAAGAAGAACCCGAATCTGCTCTAGGTTTTAGCATCTGCAAACTTCAGTATAGTTATTAGTAACAACGTACTTGAGCGATCTCTCTCATGACTGTGTGTTGAAGTTGAAAAGTGCTGGTGAAGTGTAAAGCACATGGGGCTGAAGCCAGGGGTCAAATGCAGTCTGAGCCAGTTACCAGTGATGTAGCCTAAGCAAATTATTTTAAAATGCTCTGAGTCTGAGCTTTCTCATTTGTGAAATGGAAAGGACACTTGCAGAGATACTGTGTGGATTAGAAATGACATATATAAAGTGACTTCCACATGTGGTAGGGAATTAATGGCAACTAGTATTCTCAATAGAATCTGTAACCTCCCCCAAATTAAGTACCACTGCGTTAGAGCACAATAATACACCTGCTTTCCCTTCAAATACTAGAATTGGCCTATAATTATGCTCAGAAAATACTGCTAAATAAAACAAAATCTTTGAGCTCTACCGAGGAAATCTGGGTTCTACTTCTAGCTATGCTTCTGACCAGGAATAGTCCAACTTCTTATTTTATAAAGAATTAGATTCCACCTCAAAAGTAATACTTCTCTCCAAGACCACTGTCCAGTGGTTCTTTCCATTAAATTACTCCACTTCCTTTGGCTTAAAAAAATCCAAATGATTTGTCATGTAATACTTGTTTTGTTAAACTTCGTTTATAAATGATGTGTTAAAAATGTAGTCACGTCTTAAAAACTACTAGATAATTCCTCATTTTAAGAAATCGGTATTCCAGACACCAAGTTCTAAATGCACATAAATAAAGGGTCAGTGAGGTTCACTTGAAAGCCCACTAGTAAAGGGAAAGTGAGTGGTTTCCTAATACTCCTAATTTTTAAAAACAGAAAGACTTCTTTCTTGGGGAAAAGTTCAAGCAGCTTTTAATAGAAGGGTACCAGTGATTTTAAAGAAATACTTCGTTCTAGAATAAATACATCATGTGCTATTCAGGGAGATAACGTTTGTCTTCTGTAATAACCTCCGAGGCCCAAAATATTACTATATACAAAAGTCAGTCTTTCAAAGTATATGGCTCAGTTTCTTTTGTAATAGAATACTACAGAAAATACTGCTCCACAAACTGTTTCCTGAGTAAAGAAAATAAATGCAAAAGTCTGCAAGTCTAGAGCAAGCAAAAATTATAACGTAAACATTTACCCTTCAGATTCTGCCTCCACAAACACTTCATCTCCATCGTCACCTGTTGTTGTTTCATTGGTTGTGGATAAAGTGCCAGTGGATGTTGTCACCATTGGAACAGACTGAGAGGCATGATCTGAAGCATCAGAGGTGGTACTCTCAGTAAATACGGTCACTTAAAAACAAAAAAAACCCAGAAAAGCAATGAATACTTTAACATTGTGGTTTACCTAATCTTTAGCCAGAAGATACCTCACCAATTTCTATTTTACCTACAAAACTCACAATCCTCTAGTCCGTCTCTGACACCTACCCGGAGCTGCCACCTGCAGAGGAGTGGTGGGAACACTTCGGCCACCGGACTCTTCTTCATGTGCTAGGAAGAGCGGTGTTTCATACATTCCTAAACCTAAAGACAATTCTGAGAATTAATGACTGAAAGAAACAAAATCATTAACATACAAAGTATCTGAAATAAAAAATTAATCAGCGGACACACACAACTTTGTTGAAGTCCAAAATTAGCCCATCAAACACGATCCCTCAAAACTGTAAATACAATTTAAACACATCCTTTATGCTCTCTAACACTAAAAGAAGTACCCTTAAAAAAATGCCAAAATGCTGATCTTAAAGTTTTATAAAGGCTAACTTTATTGAGTATCTAATTATGAACTATGTGTACTATGTTAGAATCTATGTATTACCCACACTGCAAAGTATCATCAAGTCTCCTTTTGCTACAGAAACTGAATTTCAAGGTTAATTAACTTCCCCAAATTACAGTTAAGTGGTGGCAATCTAATTTAAGCCTAGAGTTGACTTCCGAGTCTAGAAATTGTCCTATAATACAAAGACATATAAAATTGTAATTCACATGAAGTTAACTCACAATTTCATATTGGCAGAGGCATACAGTGTTAGAAATAACATCCTAAACCTTCACATCCTGAGATATATAACTTACATGAGGGCTGCAGGTTAATCTTGTTTGGGGCTTATTATTAAAGTGGTATGCATTTCCTATTTACTTATAAAATGCTGTAACGGATTCCCAGAAATACAGTGGACTATATGCATATAGGTACAAACTGAAGATTAAAAAGTAATTAATTCCAGAAACTGCATCATTCATTTCTAAATAACCAACTACTATTACTTAATTTAGGGGTCATTCTATTCCACATATTTCTAACACTTTATTTGTCTCATTTTTAATGTTAATAAAAATCATCTAACTAGTTTTACACATTTAATTTAAGTAGGAATGTTAAATGTCAAACTAATAAAAAATAAATTGTAGTCCTTCCAAAAACTTTAAAACGACTGGTAGTATCTATGTATATTTACTTAGAAATATTCCTGAATACTTAGCACATGTATGATGCTATGTTAAGAGCCAGAAAGACACAGATGTAAAAGCTACTCTTTATGTTAAAAAAACTCAGAACTTTGTTTAAAGATTTATATGTAAGGCAATGTTCAGCAGTAGTAAATATAGCTTTTCACACTTAAAAAAAAAATCACATTAGAAGAGTTTATTGCCAAATACATGCAAACCCAGGAGATGTAAGGTTTTACTTAGCTGTTTACCTCCTTGAGAAGCAAGCTGGCCAAGATCAGAGTGACTGGAACTTGTTTGTGGCATATCTTCCGGTGGCCCAAACCGGAATCGAGGAACACCAGCAACCTGTGGGGAACTAAACAGACAAAAATTAACTTAAGGTGAAATTAAAGTTATGCTGTTTAAACCACAGTGATATAAATATAGAAAGAATGAGCATAAAGTGGGGAGGAAAGAGATTGGAAATAAAGTTGATAAAGGAATTCTAACACAAACATTTAAAAAGTATCAGTTGTCAAAGAATTTAGGAATGATATGAATCAATTCATACATGTGATTTATATATAACTTTCATCTCTCTTGAATTTTGCCTCACATTTCTTAACTGCTAGATATCTCTATGTAGATACATTGAAAGTGATACAAAATCAACACAAGACCTTAACAAAAAAGTCTGAATGATGTCATGAGGCAAAACCTTGTCTGTTTTCACTGTTTCGTCATAGATAAATCATGTCACCTCTCTATACCATTTCTTATCTGAAAGAGTTCACTAGATGGCTCTCAAGGTCTTGAAAGAAATCTAAGATGGCTAGAAAGTTGTTTTCCTCTTGTCCTAACAATACTATCACCCATCTCCTGCCCATAATCCAGGATATAAAACAGCATTATCTCATTCTTTGCCCACTCCTTACTCCATTCCTCCTTAGCTAGCAGGCTACTAATGTTTATAGATTATACCTCTATAATAGTGCTTGAATGTTTTCTTTTCCATTTCAATACTATTGCTTTGGTTAAGAATATTCTCTTCCAGGTGGATTTTTAAACACATCTCCATGAAGTTATTCTCCTATGGGAATATCCTGAGTTTTTCTGAGCTATGCAAGAATGCTATTGGTTGCTGGCACTCAGAAGCTGTTTATTGGAGTGACTCTGTTTCTAACTGGCTGACTTTCAGAAAAGGGGGATGACAATGATTGGTTGGCTTGTAAAAACTGTGTTAGCTGAGGTGAGTTATGGAGACTGAGCAAGTTTAACACATGCTCTGATGGCCATGTTACCAAATAGTACAAACAACAACCTTTTCCCAAGTTTGTGGAAACTTTTAAATCCCGATCTTCAAGTACATCCTGTTGTGCGGCTAATACTTCGGCCACAAGTAAACTGATGTACTTGCACGTGGACATCCTTTTTATCGTTTAAGGGGAGTGGTACAGCACAACAGTTAAACAGGTTCTAGAGCCAGACTGACTGGTTTGAACCAAAACTGCCACTTCCGGGCTTTCTGACCTCTGGCAAACTTGTCGACATCTCTGTGCTTCCTCATCTACAAAAGGGCAACAATAATAGTCTCTCATAGTTATGAAGATTAAATAAAGTGATTCATGGAAATGCTCAGTAAGTGTTAGGTAATTATGCTCCACAACTCAACTCAATGTTGTTTCCCATTAAGTCCTCTGAGATTCTTTTTCCTTAGTTGTTGGAATAAGTCACTTCTTCATTTATGTTAAAAAAGCCCATTGCTTATGCCTCTATTCTCCTAGGTTGTTGAGATCACAATTAGCTGCTCATATGCTTAGCTTTATAGCACAATAATACTACCCATCAGGATCACTGTAATTACCATCACCTTCACCAACATCTTCATAAAGCATTTTACTATGTGCCAGGTAATGTGCTAAACATGCTAACATAAATTCATTTACTTAATTCTCACAACTTACAAGGCAGGAACTATTGTATCATTATTCCCATTAGTCAAATGAGGATACTCAGGAACAGAAAACTGAAATAGCTTCACACAGCTAGTAAGCAGTAGAGCTAGATTCCAAACCCATGTATTCTGACTAAGTCCATGTTCTTAACCATTGTTATACCAACTTTAAATTTCAAATTCTTGATAGAAGGAACTGTATTTCATTTACCTCTATATAATTTTCTCCAACACTATATCCTCAAGCCTCCTACACTACCTCCAAGAGCTTAGTATAGAAGACTAAATGAATAATGAATCGGTCAAATGTAAACCAATTAACAGGGAAACAGGAAAACTCTGATTAGTCAGAATGTTTCTTTTTCATTAACTTACTGAATTGCTTCAGCAAAGCCATCAGTACGATGTGGCACCACAAGAGTTGGGGTACTTGGAACGGTTCTATCTTCATCATCGAAAAAATGCTGCTGCTAAAATAGACAGAAAATAGGAATTAAATGGGCATGACAAGAATGTGCAAATGGACTATACAAATATTTGCTAAACAAAGGAATTGCTTTTACATGACTGGGAGGTACTTGCCATGCCACCTATTCCTGGAGTCAACTGAAGCCCACGTCCTACAGACTGCCTCCTAGTCATCTGAATTCTCTGTGTCAGGAAAGGAATTACATTTGTTTTAAGAAATTAGGCAACAAAATAAACACCAAGTATCAATAGACACAGCTTATTATGCTAGTAATAACTAAAATGTTAGCAGATGATATAATCATCAGGATATTTTCTCAGAAAAAAACTGCTACTCATCTTGTACTAAATCAGTGACAAATTTTTACCTATATAGACTATAATATTAAGAAACAAATATTTTACTAGCCAATACATAAAAATTAACCAATATTTAAAACCAATCTAACAGTATCTTATTTCTCTGTAACTAATTTAATTGGTACATATGCCTTCAGATCTTAAGGCTTAATTATCCTTTGGAGTTCAAACAGCAGAAATAAGGACATATAAGTTTTTTTCCCAATTTCGACAATATTAAATTGATAAATTTGGTATATTTTACAGGATCTATACACAATCCTCTAAGACTTTATATTTTCACAAAATGCGGTTATCTTCATCAGTGCTATTTTAGTAGCATCTACACTTGACAGCGTTCAGTACACTGAAAGGTTAAGACTCAAGCTAGATTATTAATCTAGCCTTGTACTCTTTCTGCTGTTTCTGAAAGAGCTTCTGATTAAGATGTCCAAGCCTACTACAAATATTACATATAAAGGGTCATGAACACTTTCATTAATTTTAAAAGTGGGGATTAACATGAGCATAAAAAAGTGAGAGAAAAAAGAATGGAAAATTTTTAAAAAACCACGTGCATCTTAGAGAAAGAACCCTTCAAAATAAATGGTCGTCAGCTGCTAAAATTTTATAATCTGTAGTGACAGTGAACAGACTTTTTTTTCTATTCTCCTCTTTAATTACCTTTCCCCCTTCCACTCCTGACCTAAGGATGTTGCTGATTCCCCTTAAGAACTGGATCTCTGAAGGCGGGGTGTCTCCTCCCACAAGCTTGCAGCGTGCACCCAGGGCATGGTCTATGGCTCCACCTGGGGCACGAACCCAGGACCTTCTGCGTGTAAAGCAGACATGCTAACCATTACACTATGGAGCCACCCCAGGCAGACTTTAATTGGCTATATCTATAACCATACATAGACAACTTTTAGTCAGCCTTGCCTTTCCAAAGTTCACTCCATTAATGAAGTAAATTAAGAAAGAAATGAGATACTCATTCGGTTCAGTTCAAAAAATGTTATAACATCAATGCATTAAAGAGTTCATTTAATTTCTCAAAAAAAAAAAAACGTATATATATCCATCCATCAGAAAAGAGGAGAAAAGCCAAGATTTTTTTAAAGTTCATTTTTCAGAATAACTAAAACTATGAATACCTGAACTGGTGGTCCCAACTCTTGAGGTGGGGCATGAATGGTCAGTCTCGGGGGAAGGGTGTGGTGGACGTCTAGGTGACTGAGGTGCTCGAGGGGTCTGTCTTTCAGATGCTGATGATGGCTGTTGTTCTCTAGAAATCTCCTGGGAAAAAGAGGACTCTGCAGTACCTATATGTCCTTCACCTACAGAAAATGAGATTATTTTGAACTATTAAAGTTACCACAAAATAACTGGGACAATCCCTAGAAGTAAAAATCCTGCCACCTCGCTAATATTTTCAGAGGAAAAGAGTGACAATGATCAGTTGCATGGCCTTCGGCAGATCCCTTAATCTCTTTGAGTATTTCTTTAGTTGGTTAATGGAACAAACGTAATCTACAAGAAGCGTTTTTTCAAATAATAGGTTTTACAAATAAAGATTTCAAATAATAGGCATAAAGCACTTACCTAACAAAATAAATAAAACATGTAATAAATTTTGGCTCATCTTATAAAAATGGGCAAATCACCAAAGGTTGGACCACTATGGTATCAATATTATACTCAAACACGGTGAAAGAGATTGGCAAAACATCTTCTAATAACACTTTTATGTTTTAGTTTTCCTATTTTTTTTAATTTCAATGGTCCTTCAGATATCTTGGTCTTCTACATACATATAGAAATAACAGAAGCTGTTTCCCACTATGAGAAGTTGAATAGGACATCACAGAATTAGTGTAGTTAACAGTCTGAGCTGTAAAATCAGATTTTAGCTCTGACATTTAATAGCTATGTAACCTTGAAATCACGCTGCTTACTTCTGTTTCTCAGATTATTCACTGGTACCTAAGCCTGATAACCTTATTGTGAGAATTAAATGACTCAATACAAGTATACATGCTCAGAAAAGCATTTTTATAATTATTGGCAATGTAGCAAAGCTATATACACTAACTTAATTTTATCCAGAGTAGTAGGCCTATTTTTGCTTGATTGTAAAAAAGTATTTAGGGAGGATGTTACATGCTTTGTATCTGGGAAAAATAGCTATGAACATTTGCCTCAAGAGACTTAACTTTTAGTGATAATACCTAAAGGTGTAACTGCAGAATCAGCTCAAGATGGCCCTACCCTGTTTTGTTTAATAAGATACCAAGTTTTTTTCAGAGACAACAGACCAAAACCCACAAATCATGCAATCAACACGTGCGCAGAGAACTCCGACCTCCAGCTGCACCCAGAACCAAAGTCTCACCCCAGTTCTCCGCCACAGAACCAAAACAACAGGACATAGCCAGAACTTGAACAACAGAACTCTTCCAGAAGCCAAGGATCCATTGTCGAGGAAGATCCAGTGTTGACACCCCTTTAGCACAAATGGTCAAGTTCCAAGGTCCTCCAAGGGAAAACTTGCCCCACCAGCACCTCCACATGCTTCCCCTAGCTCCTTAAAAAACCTTTAATTCAGTCCAGTGAGCAAGATGGATTCGAAGAACCATTATTAGGTCTACCATCTTCTCAGTTGGCATCTTCTTGATCAACAAACCTTTCCTTACTCAAAATTCTGATGTTTTTGAGCTTTGACCTTTTGAAGCATCATGCACACAAACTTTGGTTTTGTTAACGATTTGGCGAGCCAGACAGGAGCTGGGTGCTTACGGCAGGCCAAGCTACCTGGGTTCCTCTCCATGAGTCTTGAGCACATGCCAGGGTCATTTTGCCTTGGGGGCTCGGGACTTTCCCTGGCAGGCACCGGACACCACAGGCACATAGCTCATCTAGAACAAAGAGATGTCTTTGGACTTCAGTCTACTGCTGGTCTTGTTTCAGGGTAAGCTGTACCATTTCTAGGGTAAGTTGCTCCAGTGTGTGCAGCCGGAGACCCTTCCTTGCTATCTGGGCTTTTCTTCCCTTTGGGACAAAGCGTTCTACATTTTGAATTCAGCTGGGGCCTCTGTCTGAGAGTAGAATCAGGATTGTTAGACCCCACCCATTTGTTTTTGGTGGACCATGTTAAGTGTGTTTGTCATGTCTATACCTCTGTTTCTCTGTGAGCTGATGGGCTCAATTTGGAAGTAAAGTAACACAGACATGTACAACCAGGAACTCTCTTCCTTTCTATTTGGGCTTCTCCCTGGGAACAGGGGCAATTTGTTTTGCATTGGTTTGGGGTATCCTGTTAAAGGAAGAGAATTTGTAATTGTAGGGACTCTTACTCCATTTGTGAAACCAGTTCGTTTGCATTCATTTGTTACGCCACTTGAATTTAAAATTTGTAGTTTATCTAGTTTATCTGAAGTTTGGTTAGGAGAGTACTCAATTTCTTTCTTTTGTGTGTGTGTTGTGTATTGATCAGTAAAATGGCACCCGAGGCTTCTTCTTCCCCCGCCCCAATCTTTGTCTCCAGACATGTGGTAGCTGCCATCTTGGGCTCAGACTCTATCCCAGCGCCGTCTTCCTCTGAGAAAATCTGCCACCTTAAATTCAGGCATTCTAAAGCCGCTTGTTATACCTTCTGAGCTTTCCAACTTTATTGTGCACACTTGCTTTCCATTTTCTGTTGTTTGTGTTTGTTGACAAGCCCACCTTAGGGGGCACCCTTAAAGGAAGACTTCAGGCCTCTCAGAGACCATGGAATGTATTCTGATTAAAATTAATTTAAAAACCAGCTTTAAAGGAATTCTTACAGATGTAAAGCTTTGGCATATGAGCAAAATCCTAACTTAATCCATTTGCCAGAAACATAATCTGGATCCAGTTTTACTTCTGAGTTTTGCATTGTACCTGGGACACAAAAGCTAGCATTTAAAAATGAAAGCTGTGAGATCTCTGTTTATGTTTACCTGTATGTTTATATACATCTACGTGTGTATGTTCTAGATATAGTATATTTCCACCACTGATGCTATTGCTAACTTGTAATATTAAACTGGCTTAAACAAAGAAGCATTTATATGAGAATTCTGAAAAATATAACAGAGTTGCATGATCTTTAATATTTGATATGAAAGCTGGTTTTAAGTTTGGTTTGGTCAAATAGGCATTTCTTTAGAATCATCAGCATTAAGTAATACCTTTATTCTACCTGGGTTTATCAGTCAAATAAGTTCGTGTTATGTCTATTACAAAGTTTGTCAGCAAGAAAAATAACTTGGTATAACAAAATTTTTATAAATAATCTAAATGTAATTGGTAGGAGCAAAGAAAATAAATGTAAGTAGAATAAAAAGTTTCTTTTAGGTTAACTAGCAATAACTGTACTTAAAATAGCTTTGTAAATCTCTTTGATAACTTGGAATTTTAAGTTCATTCGCTAAATTAAATGATGGATATTGCTAAGTCATTGCCTGAGAAAATTTTGTGTTCCAGCTTACTAAGATTAAAATAAATTTAATCAAATATCAAAAGTAAGTTGATACAAAATTAGAGCTGGGGTTTCTCTTTCTTCTAAAAGGGATACAGGTCTCCTATTGAGAGTGTGTGAAAGTTTTCTGCCTAGAAATCAAAGATTCTGTGTTTTATCAAAACAATTTTCTTTTACATTGTCTTAATCAGGTACTTGATTATTTAAGAAAACAAAATGCCCTGAACAGTAAGAACTCAGTTTTGCTAACAACTGTGTAAACGTCTACATTTTTCTTTAAATGGATAACAGGATAACTTTGTAATGTCTTATGATCCTAGCCAAATGTCCAAACCTTTGATATATTCTGCAAACTTCCCAAAATTTAAATTGAGTCTTGACCTGGGAATAACTGAGGTATTCCTGAAGGGCCCCTGCAATACTTCAAAAGGTTTGTTTTCTGTCCCTATAAAAGAGAAATACTAAGTAATTAGGCTTATACTCGTGTGTTGAAATTACATGGGAAACACTATCCAATAAAAAAATAACATCGAGCTTTCCTTTTGTTGTATTTATATATGAGTGTTCCAGAAATACATGTGAAATCGTTGGAAATCTGAGATATCCTGACATAAGATGTCTGTCATCAAAATTGAGGGACACGCTAAAATGATGAAACCTGAATATCAGACTGTGGTACCTGTGGATGAAATCCATTGTTTTTGCAAAAACAACCCCCTCGTTGCCAGACTTTTGCCATCCTGATGTTCTTGTAAAATGGCAACAGTCTGTTCCTGAATCAGAGAAATTAAGATGGGCGAACAATGACTAAATGAAATGGACAGTGAAGGCTGTGGGAAACCCAAGACGGCTGCTCGGTTAACCTGACTCCCTGACGTCTTTTCAGTTTTTACATTCCTTCATCTACCATGGTACATTTAGACTGGACTTCCTTCTACTGCCACTTAGTTTGGGTTATTGGTATGTTCTTGTTTTGGTCTGTATATTTTCTGGATAAGCTGAAGCTTTCCCTTGCCACAGGACTCATGCCCTCACAATGGTAAAGAAACTGGTAGAAATGCATTTCCCACTTGGGGTATACCTTCCACAGCTCTAGTGACTGGGGCACCCACTTCGTTGAGCAAATTATACGAGCCTTGTTGAACAACCTTGCCATCATCGGGCAAGGTCTAGAGAACTAATGGAAAAACTGGATTCAAGCAGAATAAATTTAATCACACAAGACTGAATAAACTGGTGAAATGGTTACACTTTTTATAACTTTGTTGACTTTTTAATCGTTTGTTTTCCAAATAAAAGCAAACATGTTTACCTATGACTCAGCAATTTGGTAAGTTATACCTCTGTAAGCAGAACTGAAACATTTATTTTTCTCTCCCCAAATGATCCCTCCGGAATCTAGAAACTTTAATGAATATTTATATTTTCCTGGCAAAGTAATTATTTGCATAAGTTAAATTAGAATCTGTTCTCTTTATAACAGAATTGGAAACTAATTTTATTACCAAGACTCTGGAATGTCATGTTTGAGAAAGACATGCACACACTCAGATACGACCAGATAGCTTTGAGGAGTTAAGATTGATTTCGGAAGCCAAAAAACTCCTTTTGGAAAACAGCCTGGTACCTTGTTTACATGGTTCACAGTAGTCTTTCCAGGTGAGGAACGAAGGTTGCTCCCTGGGAGTTGCGAAGAAAGAAACTCAGGATACGCTAGGGACCTCAAACAGAGAGGAATTCACCCAATTCTATAGGTAATGCAGGCGAAGTCTGATGGCTTGTATGTGGCTTGGCTTCTGAGCCTTGAAAGACTATTTTAAGTTCAATATGAAGATTTCTTAGGAAAATTCCAGCAAAGCAGATTTAAAGATGCCTATATGGTTAATTACTATTCTTGATGGATTTATACAATCAGTCCAAGTTTACTGAAACCAGACTTATTTTGCAGATGAATTTGTTTTAATTTGGCTACCTTCAATAAAAAGGGAGGTGATTTTGGAAAGAAAATTTTGTTTCAATAGGAACTATAATATACCTTTGTGGAAATTAGATTCTAGTGCTGTCTATTGTCTCAGAGTTTTGTTTTCTGCTTGTAAACGGGACTGAATACTGAATTCTTCAGTGACTTGGAATCATTGAGAACTAAAACTGCCCTTCCTTTTCCTGTCTGTGCCACTCATCATGGTTTGGGTCCTGGGAGATATAAGAACAAAGGTTACTCTTTATCCTTTATCTCATATTAGGGTGCAGGTATCCTGGCCTGCTGCTACCTCTATTGTTGCTGTGGTCTCTGCTTGTAAATTGAACACCCAGAATGCTCCATCAAAAACTCAGGTACCATCACAGAAAAGGTAGGCGTAAGAGCCACATAAGAGGGGGACAATGGCCAGCTAATTCTTGCTCTTCATTGAACCTGGACCAGTTTCCCTATTACCCTCATAAACAACAAAAAGGAAGGATTTTTAATTGCAGAACTAACTCAAAATGGTCCTATCTTGTTTAATGAGATATCGAATTGCTCTTCGGAGACAACACATCAAAACCACAAGTCATGCAGACAAAGCATGCAGAGAGAACGCTGACCTCCAGCTACACGTGGAACCAAAGCTTAGCCACCGGACCCTCATGGAAACAAAGGACCAGGACAGGACACTGGAACTTGAACACTAGAACACTTTCAGAAGTCAAGGGTCCGTTATCTAGGAAGATCTGGTGTTGACACCCCTTTACATAAAGTGGTTCAACAAGTTCCAAGGTCTCCCAATTAAAACTTGCCCCACCAGCACTGCCGCCCATCTGTTTCTCCTAGCCCCTTAAAAACTCAACCTGTCCAGTGCGCAAGACAGATCTGAGGCACCATTACATCTACCATCTTCTCAGCAGTCACCTTCTCAATCAATAAAACCTTTCCTTACTCCAAATGCTGACTCTTTGAGTTTATACCTTTCAAAGAGTTGCACACATGCTCTTTAGCTTTGAGGCAATGAGGCAAAAAATTTCCCTCAAATCCCAACTAAAAATGTTTCTTAAATCTACAAAATGTTACATAAAATATAAATCATTACCTAAAATATTGTTAATCTCTCCTTACCTATCTCCCTTAAAAAGCAATACTATTCTTCATTATGTGGTTTATAATCATTATTTTCTTTTAAAAATTTAAAAGTTGAAAAGATTGCCTAGCCTCACTTTCTTAATTCCAACCAGCACATAAACCTCGTACTTGAAAACAGACAGTCCTATATGGAAACTCATATACACTATTTTTTTGTTAGTCTAAATATACAGGTTTTTAATGTATTACTATTAACAATTTTACCTTAGTATTATCTATAACACCATGATATTATACCAGTGATCACTAATTCTTTAAAAGATATTTTAAAACAGTTCTAAAATGAAATTGTTTTCTATAAATTTCATTACCAGTTGCTGCCTACATTTCCTCCAGGACTCATCCTTTCAAAGATTTAATAAAAAGCATGCTATATTGGTCAAAAAGTCTTTTATTCATCGGATAAGCAGACAACATTGCAAAGCTTCAGTACCCAAATCTTGAAACCCATAGCTGGATCAGACTGACCTCTTCTGGTTGTGAAGTCCCTGATTTAACTTTCCCACTTAATATGAACAGCAACACATGACATTTATAATACTTTATGGATTTCAACATGTTTAATCTTACAGTAGTCCAATGAGGTAGAAAAGACAGTGTAATGACTGTACTTTACAGATATAAATATAGTAGACTTCAGGAGAGAATATGACAAAGCTAAGCAAGGGCCAATCTTTTGCTTGCTAATTTACTATGTTTTACTACCTATGTAATAATTAAATGCAATCCTAGTTTAGAAAATATCTCCCGATTTGTTCAAGGAAAAAGAGACTAAAATTCTCACCACTGTTTTGAGAATCAGCAGCTCTCTGATTACTTTCACCTCCACCCATACTTTCTTCTGTTTCTGTCCCTGGATCCGTCCCATCACCACCCTAAAAACAAAATATAAATACTAAGTGCAAATAAGTCAAATATAATTATCTTTAAAAAATAATTGACCAAACTTAACCATAGTAAAAACAAACCCAAAGACATAAAAAGTTGAAGTATACTAAGAATATAGACCTTTCTATATTCTATATTTCCAAGCAAACTTGTAAAAAAAACGGATGGCCAAAATTCTAGACAGTTACCTCAGCATCATCAGCTTCATATCCATCATTGCCATCCGCACTACCGGTGCCTTCATTACTATCATCACCCTCATCTCCCATCCCTGTGTCATCTTCGTCATCATCATCATCTTCCTCATCTTCTTCATAATCCTAGTAAAAAATCCCCAAGTATAAATAAAGATCCAGGATACGGCATCATACATGTTCTGCACATCTTTATACCATGCTTAGAAATTTATGTGACACAACACTGACCAGGATATAAGAGTTATCCTGGAAGTTGTTATGGGATTAGTTCAGTGGCAGCAAATATCAGAACTTTAAAGTTTATTAGAATTAGTACAATAATTGATTCTGAAATCTAATTGTTTGCATGAGATCAGTTCAGAGATTAAAGCTCCTAGGTGTCCACAAAGTGTCAAGTGGTCCACTTTAATCTAAATTTAAAATGTGGCATTGAAGAATGATGAAATTACACTATGAGCTTTTAAAAGGCACTGTCTGATTAACGAAACAATCTAAAATGTAAAGTTGTCAGTACAGGATTAACTCCCAAAATAAAACACAGTTTCACTAAAAATATGCTTCAATTATTATGATACCTCAATTTTTTTTGAAAACAACTATGGGGCTCCATGAGGAAAAAATTTCTAGTTTTCTATTACTTCCTGAAACCACAGAGTTTATAATTAAATCCACAGTAACTTACTGATAAGATTTAAGATTAATTTTAATTAATCTAACACATTTAACAATTCCTAAAGGGCTGGCAATCATTTAAAAAACAAACCAGGTCTTTCCATCACCTGTTCCAGTCGATTTCAGTATAAAATAATAATTTAGGAGGTAATCAGGATAAAAAAAAAAGCAAAATAATTTATTTAAACTGACCTGAAATCAGAATTTATTGGTTGACACATTAGTAGTTCCAAGGATTTCAGTATTTCCTCTAGCAGTTTAAAAACAATTGATGATCTCAAACCAACTTTACCTCATGTTCTCCATCATTTTCATCATCATCTTCTTCTTCATCATCACTGTCAATTACGATGACATCATCTCCTTTGCCTTGCCCATCTTGAGATGAAGTTGTTTGCTGATCTGACTGAAGGGCTCCAAGGTCTATTTGCAATGATTGAGAGTTTTCTTCAGTGTCTTCCATTGGAGTATAATCTTCCTGGGTGACTCCCTGTAAAAATGAAGAAGAAAAAATTTAAAAAAGGCAAATATACCTAAATCTATCAATAACATACTGCAGATCTAAGTAAAGACAAGAACGCTCACAAATTACTATCATTTTATTTTTTTAAAATTGTTTTCAAAACCAGAATTAAAAAAGAAGATAAATCTCAGGGTTTCTTTAGTCTTCCAATAGAACTATTATAAATCTCATTGGGTAATAAATACTCCAATAAAAAAGAAAGAAAAATATACATATGTATGTGTAAAAACTACCACTGTGATATTGCAGATCAGTGTAGTCCAACAGAATTACATGAACCATAATATGACTCATATGTAATTTAAAATTTTCTAGTAGGTAGAGACAAGACACAGGTGAAATCAATCTTAATAATATACTTAAGAGACCCAAAACATTATTTCAACATGTAACAATGTAAAATTATTAACTAGATAGTCAACATTTTAAAATTGTAGGTCTTCAAATCCAATGTTTTACACTCATAGCATATTTCGAATATTCAACAGCCGATGTGGTTAGCTGACAGTGGAGTTACATACCAAAGACAGAAAAAAAAATATCCTTGGGCTTCTAACATATTATTAAAAAAAGTTCTTCTCTTCAAACCAGAAATAGAAATGGAAAATACACTAAACTATTACTGTTGTCTTTTTACAAAGACACTTCTACCCACAAAAAACCTGACTATCCTAAGCTTTCAAACTACATTAAGATATCAGACATAAAAATAATTCTTTGCTTAATCTATCCTCACAATTCCATCTGTTAGCTACTCAAATAGACTGCAACTTTAAATTTACTTTTGACATTATTAAAAAATTAAATGTCTACCTTTTAGTTAATCAGCAATATCTTTTTCTGAAAGGTATTTCATTTTTATTCCATCTTTAAATATCAATAGAGTTTATTACAGTGGTACCCAGGAACTTAGTCATTCTAAATAGTATTTCATATTTGTGTAGCTGGCAGGTGATGCATGGATAGCCTTGCAGAAATCTACTTTAGTTAATCAGTTAATACAGATGAGGAACCACTAAAATGAGAACAATTCTACACTGAAATACCCAAGTGGTATACAGACATTAAAAAAGCAGATGGTAAGAAAAGAACATCAACCAATTCTTATACTAAAATTAAGGGATGATCATTAATAAACTTAATTTTTATATTATAGATACTAGATGTCTTAACCATTAAACATTTTACATTAAAATACAATCTTTCATAATTAGTGAAGAAAAAAATGATTTGTCTTTTCGCACACCTATTAAACAGCCAATGGACCTTAAGGCAAAATACTTTTTAAATTAAAAAAAAATTTTTTTAATTCTATTAAAATATACCTAACATGCATTATTATATTAGTTTCAGGTGTACATGATAGTTATCTGATATTTATTTATCTAAAGAGGTGATCACCATGATAAGTCCAGCAACCACTGACATGGTACAGTACTATCACATTATTGACAATATAAGTGCATATAGTGCATAAATGCATTTCTTTTCATAGAGTATTTAAATTCAGTAAGGAAAGTGATAGAGGGAAGCAACAGACCACCAAATTGGGCACTGCAGATTCACTCAACACTCAGCAAGCACTCATCCTTCCAAATAATTGAGACTGGATAATCTTTACTCATGGCAACCGTTAGCATGGAATATCTGTGCTGAGAACCAAAAAATTTCTTTGCTGTAAATTTAGAAGGCATTATACTAATTAGGAGTAAAACAAAGCAGAAAATTGCACAGTTAATTCTAATAACAGTTCATTAAATATAAAGGCAGCCAATTAAAAAAGGTCCAAATGATTAAATTTGTCAAAGCTAATTTCATTCATTAAAAGAAACAATTTGTTACTTTAAATATGTTTTACTTACTTCTCCAATGGAATCTTGAGAATCTTGGTTGTATACCTGAGTCTCTACCTCTCCATCAGTACTTTCTTCTGCCATAACTTCTTCCTGAATCATGACATACAGTGTGTTTAATATTTCAGTTCACTGGATAAAGCATTCAGCTAGTTCTCCCAATAAAATAAAACTCAAATCTGTAATTTTAAGGAGCTGTACATCAGAAATGTTCATTTATATTTACAAAACATAATCACATTCTTTAATATCTACGAAATAAGGCTAATTAGCAATAATCAAATATAAGCTAATGAAATTTAGTAGTCTCAATGTTTGCTAGTAAAACAATTCATTACAATTTATCCTCAATGAAAGAAAATAAAGGAATATAATTTTGGATAAGCTGAGAAAAAGATGGCAGGTTAACAGTTTAAAATGTCCATGAAAATATATAATTCTTTATTTTTTGAATTAAATAAAAACAACTAAAAGGGAATCTGATTTGTTTTGTAACTGTTTTTAAATTGAAATGGGAACAAATTTAATTAAAGATATGTGAAGGTTAAAAAACATAAAACACGGTCAGCAACAGCAACAGTACCTGTGCTGTTAGTGGACACTTTGTAGTAAGTTAACAAGAGAGAGTTTTCTGGAGTTTGGCCCAAAGGTTCATTCGCCTCATAATACTGTAACTGAAAAAAATATCTTAGCTCTATTGATAGAAGTAAAAATAAACAGAAGAACCTCTACACACCTCAGTTCCTACAGGTGTAACACTTTTCAATTTCTTTGGAAGAGGCATTTCCACGGTATCATCAGAGACCTGGTCTGACGCTTCTATGGTGCTATCCTCTTCCTCTTCACGTGTTCTCTTTGGCAAAGAACTTGGGGTAGCTGAAACTTTGAAATTACATAATTTAAACCTTGAATTACAGCACTATGACCAACTCAATTTAGACAATTATTTTTAAAAACACTTAAGTCATTTCACTAAAGAAAGACACAATAAATATTTACCTGGACAGATCAACCCAATTTACTCCATTTGCTGATCTATGTGCAAAGAGCAAATTACACTGAACCACCAACCTAACCTTTGGTTAACAGAGCCCATCAGCCTTTACAGCAATTCACCTGACACACTGAGACTGTGCTGATACATATAGCTATTCATAAAGTTTACAGAGGGCCTTCTGTATTTTTTAAAACCCAGACCTCCCTGGATAAAATAATTTACTTCTGTGTTTAGATTTGAAAATCCTTATTTGGTCTTTTCTTAAGATATCTTTTAGTTTTTATGACCTGTATTAAGTTACGCACAGATTTTATTTATGAGTTGTATCCCCTTTAAAATCAGTCAAAAAAAAAACTGGAGAAGAAAAAAACTAAATGACAAAAACAAGTGATATGAAATAGAATTCAGTAGTAAACATAACATTATATATTAGGAATAATTTGTCCATTCTAATGCCTGGCAGAAAACAAGTATGTATAAAGAATATCCACGATGTGTTCTATATCCAAGAAACTATAAATGCACAGACCTACTCAAAGTTCATTAATCTTACCGGTGCCAAATACTGCTGTGGAAGTAGAGGGCCGCTCAACTGGTGAACTCTGAACCACCTCTACTATGTTTGGAGACAGCTCTTGATTTGCAGGCTCAATCTGAGCATGACTCTGTTGAGTGGGTTGCACAAAAGCCGTGGCCTGTGTCTGTTGCTGAACAGTTAAAATGGGTTGAGGGATAGAAGGCTGGACGTTAGGACTAGTAGAGCGAACTGATCCACTGGTGCTTCCAAAAACTGGAACATGTTCCACAGGCCCTTCTGATTGCATAGCTGAAAAGTAATTATGATGTTAAATATATGAAGTCTTCCATGTTTACCAAAGCTTGGGTCATTCTTCCTATTCTGTGTTATAGGTAACATTTTGTCTATTTGTGGACTTATCTCTTACCACTCGCTAGACAAAAAGGGAGTAAAGATAACAGATGCATTTCTGTACTGCCATGTGACTAATATGGTAGTGTGCAATAAACTGCTGGCTGAATTAGATAAATACCTGAAATTGTTTTTTACATCAATTACTCTTCTTAAACTATGACCAAATAAAATCAATGCAATTAAGAAGCTCAGAGTCAAATTACAAGTTTTTATTAAGCATCATTTTGTTTGACATAAAATAACCATTAAATTTAATTGGTAATATATCGGAAAATTACTGTATTGAATGTAGCCAAAGTAAAATATTCTGTACTTTTCACAGCATATACACACATTATATATTTCTAAATACTTAAATAATTTACTGAATTCCAATGTTTATTAAGATAAGAAGCTAAGGAAATTGCATTTAGTAAAGTTTTACCAAATACCTATCTTGGGCTTGGGTAAAGGAATTAAATAGTGAAGATTTCTTACCCTTTAGGAACTCAATTTAATAGAGTAAAAAAGGCATGTATTCAACTGAATTGAAAATGCTATAGTAAGAAAATGTCACGAGGACAAAGTGGAGAAAGCAATTAAAACGTCAAGACAGTTTCAGTGAAAAAGTGGTGTCTGGGTTCAACCAGTGACAATACGGTTTTCTGAAGTGGGTTTCACATCATCTTTCCTTGCCATCAGAAGTGAAAATTTTGATCCAGAAAAAATATGCCTTATATTTATAGTGTATTTTCCCCTTTCTTTAGCTTAAAAATAAAACAAAGCAGAAAAAAAGGGAGGGAGGGAATTTGCTGCATTCACAAATATCCTGGGAGGTAATGCACTTGAAAACATTAACTGCCCACTTTTATTATCATGTCTGACTTTAGCTTCAGTGGAAGCCTCACTTAGCCTTAAAGTTACTGTCATCTTCTTATGATAAATCTCAATAAGTAGTCCATCCAATTAGATCAGTGCTGTTTTACTTACCTTCTTGTGATTCCACTTGTGTAGTGGGCATCACTGTAGCTGTTGGGGTAGTAGTAGGATTTGTAACAGTGGCAGGTGTAACCATTGGGCGGATACTAGCCCTGGGGGTTGACTTATTCCCAGCCATAGCTGCAGCTGTCACTTTACTTGGAGTAGATACAACAGGAGTTGGCTTGATATTAGCTGTTGGTGGGTCTGAGGTGCTGGCACTTACAGAGGGGAAAAATGCAAAAATAAATGAAATTACTGTAACTATTCTTTATAAAGTACAAATGCTCTATCAAAAGCGAAACGTATATATTTCCTGTAGTGAGTGTTCCACAAGTATGACCTTAATATAAATTCACACCTTATTAATTGTTTTCTAACACTGCTTTGGGTAGACTTTTAATAGTTTTAAAAATCAGTAGCCTATCTTAGAAGTCAATCATATCTTAAAGATGAAAGATGTTTTCTGTCACAAAGTTCTACCTGATATGATAGTATGCTGAAAACATGAATTCTGGGGGGAAAAAAGTTGTCAAGGAACATGATGCAGTTGTTACACAGATAAATAGCTCTTTAATATGTTTTCCTGTTTTTCTCCCTCAAAATTGGTAGACTTTCCTTAAACTTAAAAAAACAAAACAAACAAAGAAACAGATAACAGACTGGAAGAGAATCAAAACTCACATTCCTCTTTCACCAGACGCTGGTGTTGTTTTCAACGTGATCTGTCTCTGCTGTTCTGGGACCTAATAAAAAGAAAACCATGGATCATTGTGCTCACCCTACACGAGTATGGCACTGAACAATGCCATCCAAATATTTTTTCTTTGAAACCTGTGTTTTTTGTTTAGCCAAAATTCATTCAGAAAAAGGCACCTACATCACCAGATAGCTATCAATGAAATGTGCAGAAAGGTGTCAATGAAACGGAATTAGCTTATCACCTTATTAGTAGGTTCTTGGGGCTCATCTCTCTGCTCAAGGTGTCTCTCTTGATGCTCCCTGAGTTTCTCTTTCCAAGCGACTAATTCGACCTTCATATTGGGACTTCAGAGCAATACGAACATCCAATTCATCTTTCTGCTGATCTAAGGCTCCGTTCCTTTGTTTAAGCTCCTCATTTTCTTTAGTTAGCTGATCTTTTACACCTAAAGAAGTAATCATGCAACTCTATTCACGTGTTAATCAAACAAAAATATTTATGTGCTTAACAGGTACTCAAAGGTCGTTACCAGATTCTACTCCTGAACTTTAACATCTGCAGTAATTCTGATACACTATACATCTCAACGGCAAAGTTCTAAAAGTATCTGTATTTATTACTCCAACATAAAAATACGTACATTTTCCTAACTAAGATCTCAAGTGAGATAAAGGACCCATCATCAAATCGCAGTCAGCAGAAGTCCTTTTAGATGGCCTTTAATATTTCAGTGCAAAGATATCATATAAGTTGCAAACTTTCATTACATACATCTATAGCATATATTTAAAAGTAACTTTATTTTTTAATAAAATAAGTTGCTGGGACACTATCTCAGAGATAATTTAAAAAATGCTCATAATAAAACCAACAAATTTGGCATTTTATTTACCTACTAAGCAGACTGGAAAGCTAAAAGGAACAGTAAGGCCTCTGATTGCTGCAGCACTGGGCTCCTCATATTTTCCCTGAAGGGCATAGAGGGGCCCTAAGTGAAGTGAGGAACAGAAACATTTCTGGCCTGGTAAGACTCAACGCTGTCTAGTTTACAGAAGGCCTCTGGATAGTACACTGTGGACCCAAAGGAACTCTATCAGAAGGTCGTAACACTGAAGCAGAAGGACAGCATCACACCCCATCTATTTATTACCAGTTCACAACTAAGGAAGACTTCATCCATCGAGGACATCCTCATCCCCTGAAAATTCAGATTGCTCTAATTTTGTGTCTAATTAAATAAACCCAATATTTAAAGCACACACACAGAAATCACTTCATAGTATTTACTTTTTTTTCTTTCCCAGTGAATTTTAATCTTATACCAAATAACTACTTTTCACTATCAAGTTTAAACCTTAGCCTATACAGAAATTTACCAGCTAAATGTGCAATTTTTGATTTTGCTGCTACAATAGCCTTTCTTGTTTTTTCCTCCTTTTCAGTTATTTGCTGGCGGAGCTGCTCCTCCTGCGTGGTTCTATCTTGAAGATCCTGACGAAGGCGTGAGAGTTCAGACTGAAGCTGCACAGTCTGTTCCTGGAGATTTCTTGCTTCCATCTCTTTCTCAGACAATGTCTTTTAAAAGAAAGCAAAGTGTTCATTACCTAAGTCAATCAAACCATTATAATCTGTATGTTGTACAAACTGAAAAGGTAAAACTTGTTAATTTGCTTATTTACGTTAAATGGAAGTATAAATATAAAATGGTGGTCAAACCAAGTAAGTGAAAACTTGAAGATGACTACACGCTACTTCTAGACATGAGTCAAAGAAAAAAGGATAAAATACATACATTTCCATATAAAAGTGTCAGTGTTTAACCCACAGTTTTTAAAATTCCTTTTTTTTTTTATCACTGAGTAAAAATTCATTCTATTTCTTTAGGTATTCGACAACGAGGAAAGAATTGGGACATATGACTTTCACTATCTCACACTCATACCTTCTGCAGATTCTCTACTTGACTCTCGAGTGATTTTGACTTTGTTTCAGCTTGGTGAAGGCTTTCTTTCAGCTCCTGCATTTCCTGGACTGAGATATGCTGTTCCTGATGGTCTCCAGAGGACTGAGCTGAGGTCTCCATGACCTAATATAACAAATAGTAATAATATACTTCCACATTTATATTCGATTATTCCACTTCTGCAAGTTCGTCTAAGGAAATAATAACTATGCAAAGAAATTTATCTTTAAGGTATTCATAAAAGAATTTTTTATGAAACGACTTTAATGTACAAATATAAGTTACTAAATAGATAAGTATTTTCCATATAACTTAATATTAAGCAGCTAATCAAGATGATGGTGCACTGTCTGACATGGAACTGTCTGGAAAAATGAATCATTCATATGTAAAGAAAAGTATCCTAAAATGCCAACAGGGGCTAACACTGAAAGGTATGAATTTTGTATTTTTTTCAACATATATTTTCTAATCTAACATGTGCCAAATATGTAATTAAGGGGATATAAAGTTCTTTATCTTCGGGAATTAAAAACAAAATTCAGATTCAAAATGTAACAAGGATTTAAAAATTCTTTTTGATCGGCAGTTAACAGATTAATTTAAAACTGTAACACTATCTGATTAATTAAAAGAACTATCATTTTTCAATATACACAGTTTTAGTCAGCAATAAGTTACAAGAACATAGTTTTGAAAAGGGAAAATATTGGAAACTGGAATATTAAACTAAAATACCTTGGATTTATTAAAATTTCTCTATGAATTTATATTGTACTTTGGAACATATTAAAAAGCTGATTTCAAATAAAGATATATATAAGCTTACACTCAAGTTTAGACTCTAAACATCAATAATCAAAATTACAAAGATTTTTGTAAGTTTTCCTTAAATGGTGTGCAAATTATGTAATAAATGATATACTATACATATAAAGTATACATATGAAATAAAAATCACTTCAAAATACCTTATCCTGCTGTGCTTTAAGTT
Organism: Eonycteris spelaea; assembly: GCA_003508835.1. Taxonomy (NCBI): domain Eukaryota; kingdom Metazoa; phylum Chordata; class Mammalia; order Chiroptera; family Pteropodidae; genus Eonycteris; species Eonycteris spelaea. Next base: position 6,671,146 of record PUFA01000037.1, read on the forward strand.
CTTCATACTGAGTCTTGTACCTACGCCCAATTTTCTTCACTTGAGTAATAGTTTTGACTTTTTCTTGTATATCAATTATTTTGGCATCTAAGTCCTTCTGGATGTTTTCCTTTTCAGTTCTTACTTTACTTAAATCTTCCCTTAGACTCTGGATTAAGTTCTGGTTGTTAGTCAAAGATGCATTTGATCTAAACAAAAAAAAAATGGGGTAAAGGAGACAGACTAAGTATATGAAACATTTTCAAATTTTAAAATCCTTAAAAACACATACACATACTTCAAAAAAATTCCTTAATTTATGAATCTATGGTCCTTTAAAAAGATTGTTTATTACATGGGCATACATGCCCATTTTAGAGATAAGAAAAACCAAGCTACAAGCAGTCAAATAACATGCACAATTTTAAATAGTAATCAAGTGCTGGTACACAGATTTTTTAACTTACATTTGCCTGATACCAAAATCTATACTCTACTCCATGGAGTATGAAGTAAATATGTTAGGTTTTGTAGGTCACATACAGTCTTTGTTACACAATTATTCCATTTTTATAATGCTTTAAAAACGTTAAAATGATTTTTAGCTTACAGGCCATACAAAACAAGACTATGAGTTATAGCTTGCCAAATACTGTACTTTTATCAGGAACTAAACCTAAATCTAATAACCTGAAGTAAGAGTATGGGTTTAACCTTGTGTACCTTTCTGAATCTCACCTTATTTTTTAAAATTTAGTAATATTATAGTGATATATTGGTATTAAAAAAGTATATAGAACAAAAATGTGTAAGCTTTCAAGCTTATGATGACATGAAACTGATATTAAAGCTTTAAAAATGCAAACCAGAAACATTAATTTTAATATTCAACTTATCTTTAAAAGGACAATGTAAGTTCATTTTAAAAATTTAACTTAAAAACTTTCTTTATCAAGAATTTTCAAAATAGATTCATGAATATATTCTAACAACAAAAAAGAAATCTACTTGCAAAAGTTAGATTGTTTCGAAAACACATTTAGCTTTAGACTCCTATCAACTGTGTAGTTTTTTTAAAAAGTAACAAAATACAGAGAAGTAATTTATATATGAAGACATAAAATTAAATTACTGCTTGCTTGGCCCTTGAAAGTAATAAAGGGAAAAACACACGTAAGGGCTCCAGCACTTTCCATTCTTTCTAACATCAAGAAGCACTTGCGGAGTCTTACAAAGAGCAGAAGTGAACTTCTTCAATATTTCATGTATTATACACAATGTAAGGTTTCTTCCGTATACCTTGCAATCTCAGCTTTAAGTCTCCCAATTTCTTCAGTTAACTGTTGAATACGCTTAGTGTGAACTTCCTTTTCAGAAAGGAGCTTCCGATATTCTTCAGTATCTGGATCTTTCTGTTGACTTATTAGATGCTAAAATAGCAAAAATGCATAACATGGTCTTACAGGTTTGCCAAACTAATGTATAATAAAATAGTAGAGCATCTAATTATGTTTACTTTGGGTATCTTGCATACAAAGTGATATAGCACCAAACTACAATATAATTAAGATTAAAGCTTTAGTTGTTTAGCTAAAAAGTCTAACCAAAATAAAAAGAAAATAAAGTAAATGTCATTAACTATTCATTACATTTTCATAGCTGCAAACAGACATTTCAGAAAAGTTACAATGGAACCAAATAAAAGAACCCAAAAATCTATAAGCTTTTAATATTAAACACTTAATTTCATTAAAGTGACATTTATAAGAAAAAAAGTTTATGTTATAATCCCAACAAAAACATGAAAATAATTCTAAATGTAACTGACTACATTAGCCAAGAAGGCAGGCAACACAATTTAATAGAAATATATCTAGATTAGGGTAGGTCACCCTCCTTGACTTTTCAGATTGCTTGTGTGATTTAAAAAAAAAAGGAATAAATGGGCTCTTAAATTCTAGTCATATTCAGATAATAATGCTTCATTCTAGAGCATTTTGGGGTGAACTGCTTACATTTATTGTTTAACTTTTGTAACATGAAAAGTGTTTATTACGTCATTTTTACAAAAGAAGAAAATGGGATCAGAGAAATTCTCACAACTCATGTAACTACTGTGTGGAATGGCAGATTTTCAACCTTTTGTTTGAATACAGAGGTGAGTTTCTAACCAGACTATATGCAATATGGTTTTGTCTTCCACCTGCACAAAAAGCTTCTTTAAGCACGTCAATAAACTACATAAACTCATTTTTTCACGTACAAAGATATTTTAGAGATAAGTAAAAACCAAATTTGAAATGTAAGGAAGTTAGCCTTTTGAAAAATATATACATAATATGACCAAAAATTTTAAAAGCTGAGTTATATGTACAGGTAATGATGTTAGACTTTCACTGTTAAACACAATAAATAATTTTCCCTCTTCGAATATTTTATCCCCTTAACTTTTACCCTATTACTTAAAATCAACATGTTTCCATGTTTCAGAATGGGCTTAACTGCGTTTACCTGGTTACGGGCTTTCCAACGTTTGACATCTTCTTCCAATAACTTCTTCTCTGCTTGCAGCATGCCACTTTTCTCACTCAGCTCAGCGTTGGCTTCTTGTAAGGGTAAAATATCTAACTCCAGTTTCCTCACCTAAAAATGTGCCAGTATTTTTTAACACGCAATGTAAAAATTCCTACATGTTATTGAAAATAACACGCCTTTACTCTTGAATAGTCAGTTACAAACCTTTGCTTGCATCTGCTGCAGATCCTGTTCTAGCCTCTCCTTTTCTTCTCTTAGCATCTTATTGGTCTCCATAACTACATTCATTGTTTCGGTTTTCTTCATCAGTTCTTCATGCTGGGCCATTGTTTTTGCAGTTACCTAAAGATTTCAAGCACATGTATATATACACCAACAACTAACAGGTGAAGATCTATCCTTTCCTACCAGTTCTAATCATTCCTACAAAAAGGGTTTAAATGTCAACTTTTAAAAAGAAATTTGTGAAAGTTTTATATCTTTTTCTGTGATGCATACTCATTACGGAGTTCAAACAAATGCAAGACATTATAAAGATGAAAGCAAAAAGATATCACGAATCCTACCAACAAATAATCGATTTTACCATTAGGTAAACATGTCAATCCACATCTCTTTCCAAAGCTATACTTTTTGTTGCACTGAATTTAATAGTTCTAAAATAATGTTATCTTGGTCCTAGTTTTTGCCCCTTGTGCTGAAATTCTTTTTCATTTTATTCGGTTGTTTCATTGCTGGTTTTGAGCAATTTTACTGAATATTTATTTGTTCAATTGTTGAGAAATTCTTTCCTCTTCTCATTGGGTGTAATTATCCATCTTCTGCACGTTACTTTATTCCCTCACCATCTTTAAAGCTAAGGCTCATGGTTGGCATGCTGGTTTCACACTGCATTCTATGATTTTGATATAATGTATGTTACTTCTTGAATCTTTTCTGACTGCATGTCAGAGCTGGTTCCTCCCCCTCTGAACTTGTTTGTGGGGGTTGGACATTTTCTAGTATTATTTGTCTTTCTATAGGCCAAGGGAATAGCAAAAAGAAGAGACTGAGAGAATATGCAGGCTTTGTTAGAAACCCTGATTTCCCCATTTCTCCAAGCGTTAACTCCATTGAACTGGAAGGTCTGTTTATTATTTCCATGATGAGATATATTTGAATTTTTCTCACAGAATGTAATTCTGGACTTCTAATTTGTCTGAAAACATAAATCCCATAAATCTAATTATTCACTTTTCCCGGTTTCAATTGTTTCTCTCGAGCAGCCATTCCAACTATCTATCAGTTAAAGAAGGTAAGTGATTAAAAGTCTTAATTTCCTTCCTTCCCGATATGGGGTTATAATATTGCATCTCCTCATGCAATAGATCATACAAGAAGTGTCTGGCTCATAATGAGGGTTAAAGAATCGGACTTGTGCTGCAACCATCCACTCACTATGGTATTTTCTTTTCCTTTCTTTGATTGATAGTTTTACTATTTTTTTGCTTCTTTGATGAAGAAATATTCTGTAGCAATTTCAATCCACCACATTATCCCAGAATGACCATACAGACATACATGACAGTTAAAACAATTAAGGTAACTGAAATTTATTAAGATTTCATTATGCACCACCAGACATGACTGTCAATGCTTCATGGGCACTAACTCACTTAATCCTCAATATCACAGATGAGGAAATTTAAGAGCAGGGAAGTTAAACGACGTCCCTAAGGCACATGTCTAATGGGGCAGTCTGGTTACTTCTAGTCTCTTATCGCTAAGCTGTATCAATGTCTAACAACGTTTAATGAATTCACAAGTTTAGAAAGAATGCTCATTTCCAATGAAATTTTTTGTTACAAGAAACTAAAACAAGCCTTTCTCTTGATTTCACCAATGATTTCTAAAGCCTGAGGACATACCTGGACCTTCTCCCGTTCTGCATTGAGACTGTCCTGCAGCTCCTGCAGTTCTCTTTCTAAGAGTTCAACCCGCTGCCGATAACGCAGGCTCTCAACCTGAGCCACCTCAAACCTCGTTTCGGCAATTTCTTTTTCTCGTCGTATAAATCTACAAGAATTCATTAGATTTTATTTGAATTAAAAGAATAACAATACATTTCAAAACTTGGGTAATTTTTAAGATGACAAGATCTATTTACCTTAATAGCTATTTTTACATAATGTTTTCGTTAACAATGAGATATACTTTTTATTATAGTGTCTTTAAAAATGTAAATTTCTTTTTCTAATACTTTTTTCTAAATACTTCGCATTTTTCTATTACGTTTTCTTAAAAAAGATTTTTATTAAAATACAGCTAACATACATATTAGTTTCAGCTGTACGCCAGTTATTCAACATTTATATACCTAAAGAAGTGATCACCATAATTCCAGCAATCACCTGATTCTGTAAAATGCTATCGCATAGGAATGTATATCTTTAAAATGATCTGAAAAGCCTTTAGTTTTTCAAAGAACCCAAATTCTTACTTTCAGATTCAATTTAAAGTTATTTATTTAGATTGACATACATCTAAATGTCAGAAGTGATCACTAATTGGGTGGTAGTGGGTTTGTTGGCCAATAAGAGACAAAATGAGCTTTATACCTAAATTGCTCATAATTTCCACTTCTCTAATTTATACATTTGTAGTTTCATCTCATAGCTGATATACAAGTAAAACATTGAGAACATTTCAGATTACCTGAGAATTTCTAAAATTTGTTCTTGAGATTTTCCTTCTTCACTGAAAGACACATTCAATGGACCTTGTACCCCTTCCTTTACGGAGGCAACGACCTTATCACTTAATTTTTCAATCTGATCATGAAGTAACCTGTTTTGTTTCTCCAGATCTTCACAGCGAGACACACACTTGGAAACTTCATCCTGTAAAAGTAAGTTTGTCATAAAATAGATTTTCCTATGTACATTAAAACAACACACAAACCTTTCAGTCCTCCAGAACATCCTAATATGACACATGATAGTACCTTTAACACTCTTTCTCTTTCCTCCCAAGATGCTTTACACTCTAACAACTGTGACTCTGCTTTCTGGGTTGTTTCTTCCAAATGCTGACGAACTGATGCCATCTTGGAAACCTGTTCCTTGGCAGCTTGTAGAGCTTCGACATCGGCAGCATGTAGCATCAGTTCTCTCTCATACTTATTCTGAGCTTCCACAGCTATTTTAGCCTATAAGAAGTTATTCCATTGACACAAAAGATTAAAAATCTACACAGCTAGTTTGTACAAAAGATGCACATTGGGTTACTTAAAAGTGAGGATAATCTTAATGCACCAAAATAAAAGACTAATTAAAAGCTATGCTAGTATCTATTTGATGAAATGTTAAAGAACAGTTCTAAATGAAACATGAAGATGATGAAAAATAATCTGGAACACACTATAAAATACAGGCTAAATATCACTCGGTTATGTAAAATACATAAATGCACACAAAAATTCAGCACAAATAAAGAAAAATGAAAATATTTAAAAATTGAATTATGGGTACACTCTCTTGATTTTAATTTCTAAAGTTCTGTTTTTAGGCCATAAGACAAGGATAAATCATTATTGACTAAATTACTTTCGAAGTATTCCCCTGTATTCCACCTTTAAAATAATCATGATATGTTATACACATAATAATAAAGAATAACCAAATGAATGCCTATTAATATACTACTGAACTTAAAAATGAGATTACTCATATTCTTACAGATATTCCTTTCCCATTCTACCATTTCAATAATCCCCATTCCCCTAAATTATGTCTTATTTTTGTTCATAAAAATTATAAGAAGCTTTATCACATGAGTGTGGGTATGTGTATTTATATACTTAAAAACAAAGAATGTGGTTTTCATTTTTAATGCCTTATTAAAAGTGGTATATAAAAACCTATAAGCCCAGTAATACATTAAAATGTTTTCAAGGGGTCCTTGTTTTGCTGAGGGTTTCTCTATCTCATCTATGACAGTTCTACAGCCAGAACTAGTAAAGGACCTCAATCATTAAAAAAAAGGGGGGGTGGATGAAAATGAGAGCAAATACACATTTAATCTCCTACTCCTACCTTTCTATTTTTTTCCCATTTGTCAAGATTGCTTTGTTAATGGATAATGCACTATTTACATTAATTTTCGTCTATACTTTTCAATCGATCTTAGTCCTAGCTCCACAAGAGTAGAAATAATCTTATATTTCTGTAAGGGTCACCAACCTCCAAAATGCATTAATATAACTCAAAAAACTTCCCTAAAACTCAAAGCTCATTTATCAATAACTGGCTACGACAGTAGTACTTACTTGCTCCTGACAGTCACGTCTGGCTTGCTGTTCATTACTCAAAGCTGTGCTTGCTCTCTGAAGAGCTTCTTGCACTTCATTCTGAACACTATTAAGTGTTTTCTTTAACTCAGATACCTAAATTGGAAGAACAAGATTAAAACCAGAGTTTATTGCAAACTTAACTTTAAAAATACTGAAGACATTTTAAAGATCCCATTTAGCCCAAAGGGACTCCTTACTAAATTTAAAATAATTACACTACACAAATTTTGCATGTCTACCTTCCTCTCTGTTAATAATTGTGAAAATCAGTTCTCAGGCAGAGGCTTCTAAAAAGCCCCACTGATTCCTACTTCCTTAAAGTAGTCTATAATATTCAAAAGAAATACATAGAGTAAAACATAAAACTAAATTGCTGGGTATGTGTTCAACCAACATCTGTTAAGGTGTACTGAATGGTAACTAATGAGATACTTAAAAAATCAAATTCTTAACACAATGAAAAAAGGACTGATATAGTTAATGACCTAATTTACCTGTTGTTCCATGCTTTCTATGGCTTTTCTCTTGTCATCCTGAAGTTCCTGTTTTTCCTTTTCTACTTCCATCAACTTCTTTTCCAACTGTGTCTGAAACTCAGCTGACTCTTTTAAACGAACTTCAATATTCTTATGTACTTCTTCTGTTACCTTCATCAACATCCAAACAGTAGGATAAAAAAGTTAAACACATTTAAAATCATATAATTACTTTCACCAAATGTGAACTAAATTTGTAAAGCACTAAAATTAATGTTTGCCTGTATTTAAAAAAATTCATCAAATGCTGATTAAGAGTTAAAAAAAACATTTAAAACTATAAGCATAAGCATAATTTACCTATTAACTTGGTTACTGGCCATTTTTCCTTTTGAAGTGAAATTTCCAATTCTCATTTCTCCCTCAATCCTCATATCCACTTGCCTAAAATCTGTCCATTTTACTACTTGAAAGGATTTTCCCTCCACCTATTTTGATTCCTATGAATGCTAACCACAAAGGGATCTGCTAAAACTGTGGCCCTGGATTACAATTACAGCCTCCAAATGAACTTGGTATCCTTCAATCTACTATATTAATCTTTCTAATTAAAACAAATTCTAGCTATCATATTTTGGAAAAAAAAATCAATGGCTCTTAATAATCTTACACAATATGACATTCAAAACATTTCATATTTAGTTCCCGAAATTTATAATTATATTCCTCACTACTTAACTGCACAAATTCAACATTCTAGCCAAACTTATCATATGAAGCCTTTTTATCTAAGCTGAGGGTTCCTGCTACAAGGAATAACTTTCTATCTTTGACTGTCCAAATGATTCTTTCAAGGCTGTGCACAATGCCATTTCTTTTGTATAGTCATGCATACTCAGAAGACAAACAACCTCATCTACCTCCCACTCACATCAACATTTTTCTGTGCCCTTCCTACAGCAATTAAATACTCCCTTGTTTTATGAAATTTGTGGGTTGTTTTTATCTTGCTTATTAAATTCAAACACTTATTAAATTCAAACATGTCAGTCCAACATGCCCTTAATACAGTGCTTTACATACTGCAGGCTCCTAATTAAAATAAAGTTGATAAGTATATATTCAAAGTTAATTTAAAATCGTATATACCTGCTTTTCCTTGTTAAGGGATTCTTCTAAACTAGTAACCATTGCTCGATACTGTTCCACATTACTTGTACTTGTTTTGAGTCTTTCCTTCAAATCATTCACCTGCTCTTCTGCCTGCCTTAATTGACTCAGAAGATCATCCACATCTTCTTTGCTGTTGGATAGACCTAAAAAATTTAACAACTTTCTTAAAATTAACATTTTAAATAATATTAGAGATGACTGTTATCAAAGAGTTTGTGAAATTAGGATTAAGGCTCAAATGTAGATGTACTTAATTATCTAGAAAGTATAACTCAACCCATGCTAAATACCAAAATAAAAATATAATTTTGTCAGTATGTTATTTCTTCAAAAAAAAAAAATCAAATATTTGAAATCTGTTACAAATATTAAGAAAACGGTATTTAGAAGAATATAAACTATTTCCACTCAACTGAACAGCTACTTGAAAGAACTACCAGATTTTTAATTTTTTTAAATTTTTTAAACACTCTTTACTCTAAAACGTCAAATCTTAATACACTTAGACCAATTTTCAATCTAAAATCCAAGGAAAAGGAATAAATTAGAGATTGAAAAGAATGTTTATATATCAATAAGAAAAAACTTGATAATTATATATCTACTGCATGTATGATATGTATTTACAAACAACTGCAAACATACATACACACATACACACATACGTAAACAATTATATTTTTAAATTTATCTTCTATTAAGAAATAAAACCACATACAAATATTTGGATACAAAGCCTTTGCATTTGAAATGGTGTCTGTGCAAAGAAAACCCATAATCTAATGAAATAAGTCTTTTATCAGAGGTCATCAATGAGCAAAGATTGAGAATATTGCTGCTCTAAGAGACACCGAACAAATCAATTATTTTTTGCAAGTGAGCTCATCATTACAGAGTTAACAAGTAACCTCATCTCAACAGAGGGAGTTTAAAATTCAAATATTACATCTCCTAGAAATGTTTTTAAAACATCAATAAATGGTTTCATCAATTGAAAAGCTAAGAGCTTTTGGTCAGATGCCATGCAGAGCTATTCTGAATCTTCTAAGCCTGCAAATTTAATTCAGCCCCGAAATGGAGTTTTACTATATGAAGAGCAGAAGTTTTTTTCTTTTGCTAGTATCTAGTTATTACCTTTACCTGTCCTCTGTGAGGACTGAGAAGCAAGCTGGACTTCCATATTGCTGAGGTGCTGTTTCAATGCAGCAGTTTCCTTTTGGGCATTTTTTAATAGTTCTTTTGTGTTAAGATGAAGATTTGCCTCAGTATCCAGCTGTCTCTTTGTATCTAAAAGTTGAACCTATAAGAAAAAATACACTAACCTTACAAACACAACTTTTAGGTTCTTAAATTACTAGAGGTTCAAGTCATCTTTTCATAGAGCTTTAAAACTCTGGCCAAGATAGATAAATAGAAACCCGATTTACTAAATTCACCTTTGAAACAACCAAAAAACATCCACAAACAAACAAACAAACAGAAATAGATGTAAAACATGAAACAATTTCACAATTGTGGGTTAACAGGAAACTAGAAAGGCGAGCCCTACAATAGCCCTAACTTACTAAGAGTGTCCAGGCTATAGCACAGGGTAAAGAAAATGAGGCAGAGGCCAGCAGACTCTCTGAATTGAGAACATGTAACTGAGAGTACAAGATTGTACCAGCTTGAATTCATAAAACAGACTATCAGAGAGAAGACTGCTGCATGGATAAGGGTACCCTGGAGATTACCAGAGGATCGCGCTTCAATATTCAGCAAAACAGTGACCAATGCATGTATGTAAAATTACCCCAGACAGGGTAAATCATCATCCAAAGAGAATGGAGTGAAATACCTGGATCTCCCAGAGTCTGGAATAATGCCTGTTCCCAGACTGAAAACAGACACTGGAATCAGTACTCAGGAAGGTCTCACCTCAGCAATGGGGAATAATTAGTTCTGTACTGAGGACTGCTTTGGGTCTAGCTAATGATAAAAAGCAACACTTAAGAGAAGTGAACTCTTTTCAATTAATTTTACCACATCCCAGAACAAAGTTCAAGATTTATAGGAATACAAAAATATCCAGCACTCAAAAGAATAAAACTCACAATATATTGTGCCCAATAAAAATTACTAGGCATACAAAGAGGCAAGAAAAACTTGAATTTGTAAGAAGTTTTTTCAAAACCATGCTTCAACATGAGATGGTAGTATATCCGCACATCAGCTTAATTTTTGAACATAAACAAATCTACAGAAATTCAGAACACTGACAGACTCACATCTAAATTTCTAGTAAGCGTATGCCTTTGTTCCACCTCATTTTCCAACTTCTTTTTTAGATGCGATATCTCGAGTTCCAGTTTTTCTATCTGGCTACTAAGCCTTTGTTTGGTTTCTGTTTCAGATCGCTCTAGTATTCCCTAAGGATAAAAAAAGATCTTTGGTTACGCTTAAGAAAAAAGTCAAAAAAGCAATACAAAGACAATTAAAGGCTATAGGGGATTATGGACTTAAACCCATTTCTACATGAAATTAAGATCTATAACATTTACCAAGCAAGTTATTTTGATATTTTACATACTAAAACATCTACTTAGTAGGGAAAAAAAGAGAAACATATTAAGTCATTCAGCTCTCTTAAAGTTTAAAGAAAAAACAAATTTAAACTTGTAAACAATTAAACTGTACAGGATTCTGTAAATACAGACCTGAAGATCAAAACTGCCAAGTACATGAATTCAATCGGGTCTCTTTCAATGCTTTATTTGGAATTCTGACATGTCTTCATAAACCTCAAAATTCAATGATCATCATAATATATGATAAAAATGACAGGTAACACTTTCTAATTAAGAAAACTAAGAACATATAATGTTAAAAACTATCTAAATTTAACTTAGAAATTTTGTCTCTATATGCCTTATTTGGTTACCTGAATTGTTTGCAGATTAGTAAGCAGCAAGTTTTGCCCTCTTTGTTCAGCTAACAAAGATTCTCTTTGCTGAGAAAGACGAACTTCTGACAATTTAAGCATTTCCTTTTCCTTTTTCAAATTTTCTGCTCTTACCTTGAGGCAAATACAAATTCAAGAAAAAAATGTTGGAAAATAGTGTGTCAAATTTAATAATACAATTATAAAATTAAAATGGTCCTTCGTTACTACATTTCTTAATGCTAGAGACTACATATTTCCATTGTGTAAGAAAATATAACTTAGTTTCATGTGTTAAAACATGAAGCAAAAAATTGGAACACCAATGGATCAAAGAAAAAATTTTGCAATTACCATAAATACTTATAATTTCTTTGTTGTTACCATACTTTAAAACAAAAAATTCTAAAATATCAGAGTAAGAAAAGTGCAAAATTATGCAAATATCAGAATGTAGCTACAGATGTCAAATGATAACATACACCCAAAAATTATATAATTGTCTTAACCAATGTTACCCCAATAAACTTAATTTAAAAAAAAAATGTAGCTTGGATACTATTTGAGAGTCCTGACTGATATTTTTAAACTTTTTCTCCCCATAAAGAGGACACTGAGTCTTGGGGATCTGCAAGGATGTTTTAAAAATTAATATCCTTAAAGTAATCATATGATTCATAACTACCAGTCATAAAACTCCACCAGTTTGAAAAAAGTGCTATTGTCCATTCCCCATTAAGGAGTAGAAGCAAGATAAAAATGAAAGAATAAAGCTAACAGACTTAGAAAACCTAGTTTTAAATCCCAACCACTCATGAGTGCCTCAAAATAGGAAAATGACTTAGTTTTTAAGTCTTTTTCTCAACAAATAATGTGGGGGACAAAGTCACCTAGCTCATAAATAGCAATCAAAAGTTGAGTGTTAATTTCATAAAAAAGCGAAACACTACAAAAAAATTAGTCATCAATGAATTCACTATAAAGTACTATCAACTTCTGAGACATTTATATTCATGCTGAAATTCAGAAAATTCAAAGCTAATGAAACTTTGTCATAAACAACAATAAAAATGAGTAAGAATGGATAAAATATTCATTTTTCTTTACTGTAACTAGAGAAAGAGTGACTTACAAATTTATTTTGAAATGGAAGACATGTAAGGGACTCAGTCCAGAAAAACTTCCTATCTCTTCAGTTTTATTAGAAATAATCACTTAGCTGATGCACAGCTGGATACAACCATCGTCGACAACGTGGTGGTTAGGGGCACTGACAGCTACACAGCTGAAAACCTACATATAACTTAAGTCTGCCCTCCACACAGATTCCCATTCTCAGTTGAAACTAGCGTTGACCTTTGAAGAACACAGGTTTTAACCGCAGGTTTACTTATACCAGATCCACTTATATGCAGATCCATGGGTAAGAGAATCTTACTGCTGTGTAATAAAGACTTGTAATACATACAAACAGCTCAACTTATCGATGCAATACCAACCAGTAAAATCAAAGTTATAACTAAGAAACAAAGGTCAAACGCAATTTATAATGTAGTCAGATGAGAGAAATGGGTCTTACTTCTGCAACAGCTAGCTTTTCGTTTGCTCCTCTCAAATCTTGCGTCATCGTATTGATGATCTGTTCCTGCTTTTGAGTTGTTGCGGTGAGCTTCTGATTTCTCTCATGCAGGGATGTTATTTCTCGGCGATATCCTTCAACATTATCTTGTAACATTTCATAACTTACATGAAAAAAAAAATTCCAATTGAAGTACTAGCTTAATTCCTTAAAAAGTTTCACAACAGATTAAGAAAACAGTGGCTTTTGTAATAATGTAACATCTCCATCATCTTTTCTAAACTCCAAAATTAGCAGTTAAATTCAAATTCTAAATAAGTACAGTATTTCATGCTGAATTAACTTTTTAATCTTACAAGAATTTTGATCATATCCAAATACCAATACAATGTTGATACGCCAGACACCTGCTGCAATGCAGTGTGCAATATAAGATATTTATAAATGATTAGTGTTGGATTTTTGCCAATTCTTTTTTCTGCTGTAACTCTTCACCGTATTTTCTTATATGCTTGGAAGCTTAAAAAATGGCTAGCTAGAGCTATCAACATAGGGAGAAAAGATCCTTTTATTTCAGGTATCGAACTTAGAATGTATAGAGATAACTGCTTGCCACATCCTCACAAAAACATAGTTTTATCATGTAGCAGGCATACCTTATTTTATTGTGCTTCATAGACACTGCATTTTCATAACTATCAAGGTAAGACCAGACCTTCACCAGCAAAAGGACTGAATTGTGGAAGGCTCAGATGATGGTTAGCATTTTTTAGCAATAAAGTATTTGATTAAGGTATGTACATTTTTTAGACATGCTACTGCACACTTAATCTACTACAGCATAGTGCAAACATATGCACTGGGAAACCAAAAAATTCATGTCACTTTCTTTACTGCAGAATCTGTTTTATCACAGTGGTCTGGAACTGAACCCAGGCTCTCCAAGGTGTACATAAAAATAAATTTTGTCCTTACTTGTTAAACTAACAGCATCCAATTGATTTAGTAACAATAATGTGATAAAATTTACTATTATTCCTTTGTAAGTGACCAAGAAAGTGAATTTTCCCCAAATCAACTATCTCGTACCTGCTTCTCTTCTACCTAGAAAAAGGCTGAATGGAATTTGCTCACATTCCCCTCACCTTTAGGTGCACTTACAATTAAGTCCTACAGAAACGATTAAGTCTTTCAGTCTCAGGAAGGAAAACGAGCATTCCTCACATGAACTTCAACTTTAAATAACCGCCTGGACTCCTGAGCCATGCCCAAGAGAATCATTAACCAATATTGAAAATGAACCGCCACAGCTACTCATCTGAACTATGTAAATAAACCCTTGAATTTGGTTGATTGAAATAATGAAGTATACCATTTTGACTTGATTTTTGAACAAAAGAAAATTTACCGTTTAGAAGCAAAATCTAGCTGGGTAGAAATTTTGGTGTTTTGTGATCGCAAATCTGTGACTTGCTCCTGAAGTTTTTCAAGCTGCTCATTTTGTATTTTTTCATTATCTGCCTTTTCTTTTTTGTAGTTTTCGAAAATTTCCTGCAACTAAATATTATAAAGATTTTTAGAAGATGATCCTCTGTTCTCCTGAAAAACTTAATTCAAGTTAAATGTATAAAGGTGTGATCTTTACCTGTTTAAGGGCAGCCTTGGCTTCTATAGCCTCTGCTGACTCAATAATAGGTACTGGAGCAGGAGTGGAAACAGTCTGTGACGTACTTGAACGTTTTGGAGTTGACATAAGGGAAATATCGTCTAAGCCTGAAGCTTCAGAAATGTAAAAAGACTGCTATAACATTTGCAAATATATAATTACCAAAATCAACAAGCTAGACTATTTACATGAAATCATAAGGTTATAGAAATTATAAAACAAGAAATCTACTAAATTACCTATCGTTTCTGGTTTCTGATTAGATATATTTGCAGGTTAAATATTTGAACAAAACATAACCAAATAAATATCATAATTCATTGATTCTAAGATGCATTTTTTTCAACAATGAAAAGTATTTCTTCATTCTTAATAATCCCTAAAACAATGACGTGTTTTAGAATCAATCACCTGTTATGATCTACTATATATCTTCATTTGAAGTGTGCACACTGCTTATGTTGCAAAATCCATTCCCTAATACACATTTCAGAAAAATTTCCCAAAATTATTGGAAACTTTTCAGATAACATACAACATACAAAAACCTACCCTGTAAAGGAATGACAACTCCTGTTGTTTGTGACAACAAAATACGGTACATATCACGCTGACGAACTATAGAATCGACAAGCTGCATTTGGTGTTGACGTGACTCACGGAGTTGTTCCAATTCAGTGAGGGCACTTTCAAGTTTGAGCTGAAGCTCGGTGATTCTGCAAGAAAAATCATCAGTCTATTTCACAGGACTGAGATTAAGAGGCAGTTATAATTTCTACTATAAATTGACTAAGTATTTTAACATCTATCAGTAAACATAGTATTATTTCCATCTCTCTTATCCTTTCTTTCTTCTGATGATAGTGTAAGAACCACTTTTAAAACTGCCACTACAGAGGCTTGGGCACTCACCGCTGTCATCTGAAAAATTTTTTTCAAAAATTAAACCAATCCAGTCAGTCCAAACTCATTTTCTTGCATTCGAAGTCATTCCTCCTCCTCTAACACAAAACATTTTTTGAAAAAATTCTTTACTCTGTTTGAGTAATTCTTACGTATCTTTCTCCATGAAGTCTGGCCTGCTGCTTAAAATCTAGGCTAAGTCCTCCACCTCTATGCTCCCACAGGCAGGCTTTTATCTATTATATCACTAATCATGCTGAACTAAAAGTATCTACTTATCTATCTTATTATGGTGCTTATCCACAAACGTGATTTTTTTTTTTTTTGCTATTATTGTTCAATTTTTTTCTCTCTTAAATCACTATATTCCCAGCATCCAGCACTGTTAGGGGGTGCATGAGAAGTTCTTAATAAATGTTTGCTAAACCAACCGAAGTAGTCAATAGCTTACTTGGATGAAGTTGTTTCTTGTTCTTCTCTTTCTCTGGTTTCCCCAAGTTCTCTAAGAGCCACTAAAAGACGTTGATTTTGCTGCTGAAGCTCTTCAATATTTCTGTAAGATACTAGATGCTGTGATATTACTTCAGATGAACTGCTTATATCAGCAGAGCTTACTTCTTCATCACGAATTACATGGTTACCCCTTGCTTCTTCAAGTTCCATCAAAAGCACTCTAATCTGAAAACAAAGTTTTAGTATGTTATCACATGGTACTGACTTTGATTTTAGAAATGTTTAGAAGAAAACGAATATTTTCAAATGAAAACATTATTTTTATAAATACCACTGTTATCTTAAAAAACAAATTATCAAACATATCACTTTAGATATTAAAACCTAAACAGAGTAAATCATAATGGAAAAAAATTTTCATTTATATAAAAGTGTGTAATTAGAGCCGTTATTTTATAAAGCAGCCAAATTACAATTCCAGAAGCATGGCTCAATTTCTATAGAATGATGGCCAAATATTACACACAGAATTAGGTACCTATTATATGTACACGTGTATGTTTGCACATATTGTACGATAGGGCAGAAGGAGAACATGGAAAATAGATTTTAATTCCACTGATGTGGAATTTTTATGTATTGTTATGTGTGTAGACCCACAAATAAAAATTAGGGTAAAAATATAAGAACAAAAATAGATGCATGTTTTTAAATCGGTAAAAACAAAGAACGCTTACATATGTTTTTATATGCTTACATGTGTTTGTATATAGAAGAAAGAATACACAGTAGTCTGTTTTTTTATTATACTCTGGGACCTGGGCAGGAGGAAGAACTTTTACTTATCTTTGAAATATTTCATTTATTATAACCACTACCTATAATTTGAAAATTTATCAAACACTTAAAGAAAAAAAAAGGAGGGGCTACGAAAAAACAATGACTAGGCTGCAATTCTACTAGAGCAGTATTACTAATTGATGAGAATTTCATGTTTTTCTCTTAGATACCTGCAAACGGATTCAAACGTTACTGGGATATCAGTTTAGGAAAAAAACAGGGAAAGAAACAAAAAAATTTTTCACCTGTTGTGAAAGATCTTTTATTTGTATTTCCATTCTTTGATTGTCTCTTTCAAGTACAGATGAATGTTTGTTCGCTTTATCGGTGTCCTCCTGCAATCGCTGAATCTCCTTTAAAATGTAAATACGAGTGAAAAATCTATATTTCTTTCTAAGATCTATCCTCAAACACCACAGTGATCAACTTACAAACTAAAAATATTCTATATACGATAGTAGTTCCTAGAAATTCTTTATAAATATGAACACATTTATTTAAAATCTCAAAGACTGCTCATCATAATGTTCATCAGTATTAGAAAATGATGAGGAATGTGCCACTTCCCTCCTAATTAACTGTCAATTACAATCTTAGAGCCACACCAAATTCATAGTGTATATCAAATGATAGCACATAAAAAATCTCATTGTTAATAAGATAAAAACAAAGACTACATTACAATAACAATCATTATTACACTGGTTCTAGAAATAAACATCAAATAAGTAAAAAAATGTCAGGTAAGATGCATAAAAGTTGATTTTACAAAAAACGCATTAGGAATTAATTCTAAAGAAGCAGTTAGCCAACGTCACAAGGCTGTGAAAAAAAAAAAAAGAAATTATAGCATATGCAGTGCTTTGCAAAATTTTGCATCACAGTACTATCAGGGATTTGGAGTGACAGCTTTAGGGAGTCTGACATGAGCACAAAATATCTTTGAAATCTTATGTTTTATCTCAAATTCATACAAACTTTGCTTAATATGTTGTTTTCATATAAAAATGTTTTAAATACTATTCCAGTAAAAGATGACTCATATTTAGCCTAGTGTTTTAAGTATCCTTAATCATACTGTCCCCTAAAAGTATGCAGAAACTAATTTCATCAGTAGGAAAAAGTATGTGACAAAATAAGCAGGTGAATATTCATGAAAGAATGACAATGATAAAAATCTACTTTCCATAAAATGGGACTTAGATGCCAAGGAAGTTATTTGGCTGTAAAACCCTAAATATCTAACAAATGAGCATCACAGAATCTAGACTGAAGGATACGTAATGTATGTTATGCACAAAGGATTCAGCTAAAAAGAAGACAGAAATTATTTTTAAATCCTTTGGCAGTTATAAAAAAAGTATTCCCTCTACCTCACTATCCCCTTCAGACAATAAACTCCAGGCAATAAGCTCCTTTTCAACAGTGAGAAACTCAAGAAGATCTAATTAGACCCAAGAAACCTCTTTTCAAACCACACAAGGGGAAGTAGGTGTCACAGAGCCAATACTCTGTCAAGGCAAGACTGCTGGCCGTCATATGATTCAGGAGAGACAATTAAGACATACATATCTTGATTTAAACTGACGACTAAATTGTATTAGCAATAGCAACAAAAGTTTAAGTTTAAATTAAGATACAACTTATTTATACTATTCATAAAAAAAAAAAAGAAAGGGAGGAAGAGAGGAAGGGAGGGAGGAGGAAGGAAATGAAATGTATCAGCTTAGACAGAATGGCAGGTACTAACTGATTTAACTTAATTTTCTCAAAAAACGTGTTAAATAAATCTTGAGTTTTCAGTAATACTTATCCTCTAAAAGCAAAAGTATCTGAGTATAAATACTCTTGAACAATAACAAAATAACGCATATAAAGATTTGCCAAACTGTCAAATGATTCTTTCCTATGAACAAACAATATTATCATTTCTAGACAAACTATCAGAACCGTCTGACAAAGAATGACCATGCTAAATTTAGGTGTTCTCTTACAAAGAGAGATTGTTATTTTAATTTGAATAGTGGCTACTTATCATCTGCTATAGAGCCCTACAGACCATACAGACCAAATGTCTTAAAAGTCAGTCTCTCTCAATTATAGCTGAATAAAGGTAGAGCATTTTATAATTATAGGTGTCTCATAATGCAATGACAAACTTTAAAACGTATAATTACTGTATCACTGAAAAAGTATATTTAGCTTTTTCCTACTCAAATACTTTTAATTCTAAAAAAACCTACCTAATAAATCATTTCTCATATGTATTTTCCCACAGCTAAAATTTAGGAATGGAACTAACCTTCATAGCTTGTTCAAGTTTAACAGATAGACTTGCCACAGCTTTCTGTGCACGTTCATACTCCTCCCGCTGGCGTTTCAAAATTGGTGCTTTGGCTTCAACTTCTTTCACTATTTCATCTAAGTACTTATTAATTCTCTTGTTCTCTAGTTTCTCCAAAAGCAACTGATCCTGAGTTTCCACATAAGCATTATACAGCTGAAAGCAGAAGAGGGGTTGGTTCAAATCCAGACATAACAGAAGTACACAGTCTATCTTCAGAACAAATATCCATTAGCACTTACACACAGTGGAAATATTTATGTTACACAGAACCAAAAACCAAGAAAGGATTTCCCAGAGTGACACATTACTCATCAGATGATTTTAAGAATAATTTTTCTGGGGTTTAAGTTGCAGGAAGAGCTGAACATTTTTGCTGAAGGAAAATAACAATATTTAATACCATTCTTACCTCAGTTAATTTCATGCCAGGTTTCACTATCTTAGCTACAGCTGCTGCAGTTGGAGACATGGCTGCAAGCTCTTCTTCAGATAGTATGGCTCCTGTGCAAACACATAGATATCTAGTATATCTTTGTAAAACTTCGAACTAAAGCCACTGAAATTTTTTTGAGTAAAAAGTGACACCTACTGTATGTTACACATAAATTCCTATGA
This sequence comes from Eonycteris spelaea, assembly GCA_003508835.1. NCBI lineage: Eukaryota > Metazoa > Chordata > Mammalia > Chiroptera > Pteropodidae > Eonycteris > Eonycteris spelaea. Next base: position 6,690,962 of record PUFA01000037.1, read on the forward strand.
AAATTTAAAAATGACATCGAAGAGTCGTATAACACAACCCAATTCTAAAAATTATGAAGAAACTACAATTCTGGAAATTGATACACAATTACATGTGCTCAAATTGACAATACAGAAAAGATATATACAAAGTACTAATTTGAAAGTAAAAGCAAGTTCCACTACTATAACTTGGAATTTCCTACATCATAACATGCCAGAAATACTTTTAGTGAAATTGAGAACTATGTAGAGAAGTTCTAGTATTTCAAGTCACTAATAAGCATCTATTAATCATACCTTTACGTTTTGTGGCAGAAAGCAGGTCATTTGCATTCTCTAATTCCTTCTCCAATTTCCCTATTTTCTCAAGCATTTCTTTCTCCATTTGATCTTTAGATGCCTCCACCTCTAGAAGATGATCTTGTATTGCTTTATTTGCTAAAAACATTTTTAAAGACGGATTATTCAAACATATAATTAAAATCATAGAGTTTACAAAATGTAACAGAATGGTCATTTGTTCCTTCGGCAGACAATATTAAATTTTAGAGAGGCTGTGGTTGACTTATTACCCAGTGAAAATTCTAGCTCTACTATAAATCCTGAAATGTCCTGGCCTGGTGAATCTATTTCTCCTTTTGATGTCTCCTATCCATGAGAAAAATAATGGAACTCAAATTATTAAAAAAGTGTTTCTAAATATCTTTTTAGTTTCAATTCTTTAGTCTAGAACATAGGAAATGACTGAAAAATATCATACCTAAATTACACTTCAAAAAAAGCAAAAATGTAAGAAAGTCAAAGACTTTAAAATACAGTATTTATAGTTTTAAAAGTGAGGCTTATTTATGGAGTAAGAGTGTCCAAACTATAAACCCACATGTACTTTATGAAAATCAATGTTTTAAAAATGTTAGAAAATTTTTCTATTAGAAATCAGAATATACATAAACTTATTAGCTGAAAAAAATAGGAAAACAATAGTTATCTGTATTTTTAAATATAGTATTTGCTGAAAATATGATTTCAAATTACTTAACCCAAAGATCTTTCTTCTATACCAAAGTTTATTCCTAATAAAATTAATCTGACTTCTAAATCCAATAACCTACACAAAGGTAAAAAAAAAAAAAAAAAGCACCTTCTATCTAAAAACAAAATAACCTTCTCATAACAGAAAAGTTACCTTCTCCGGCTTCTTTCAAAAGTTTGTGTAGTTCATCCACTGCTCGGGTCAGTTCATTGCTTTTTGCCTCTGAGTCATCAGCAGCACTCTAAAATTTAATTTTAAAAAGTTACCAAATATCCAGTAATGTAACATTAGGACACTAAAATGGTGGGTAGGGTACCTACCTTGTACAGGTTAGAAAGTTTTATGTGAGCATTTAACTCATTGTGGAATTTCTCTTCCATACTGGCCTGTTGTTCCTTGGCCTGAAAAATGATAGCCGTGTCATTTGAACTGAATTTAGAATGTTTACCAAATGCAAAATAAAAAAATCATTTTGTATACTAAAGAGATAAAATTAAACATCAAAATTAAAATGAGTTTTCATGATAAAGATACTTACTCTAACGATAAAATATTAATATTTTTACCTGAAAGTGGAATATTTAAACCATTAAAATTAACCATACTCATTTTTACTTTCAATATAGCATGTTATTCTCATATCCGATTCTAGCTATTGCAGTCTAGCTACATCATAGGCAAGTGTCCTATTTTATGGTGCCATGAAATAATTTTATAAAAGAATAGCTTCATAAGTGCTTTAATGTTTTTTTTTTTTTTTTACAAAAGAGACATTTTTAAAATGGTCACTATACCTCTTTCAGTTTTGTCAGCAGATCCTCTACATGCTTTTGAAGATTCTCATTTGACGTTTTCAACCCATTCATCTGTTCTTCCATTCTAGAGACCTAAAAACAAAAAGCTGAATTAGATTGAGGGAGAATGTTATATTAACTGATATTAATTCGATACGAAGTTTAGCTGCCAAATAAAAGCAAAATAATCCCTCACACCCAAAAAAGCATTTTACAAGAAAACATGTATATTTAAGAAAATGAAAAATAACAGCTCACAAAAGGTTCGGATTTAGTTCATAAAACTTAACCACTTCTTAAATGTGTCTTTGTAAAGATACACCGTAAGACAGTAGTAGCATCAAAATTCATCATAAAATATCTGAAACTCATTAAATAAAAAAATTGGTTAATTTCCAAGGCCAAATGTTTACAGGTTGTGTCCTCCACATTTGACCACTAACCTTGAAATACATTTACTTTGGCAGAACACTGAATACATTTTTAATAAAATGGCACACAAATATGTAACCAATACAAAGATACAATTTTATTAACGTATACCTCCTCTTTTTTGTTTTCAAGATTACATTTAAGCTCTAGAATCTCATTTCCTTTTTCTCTGCCAAGAGCCAAAGTTCATCAGTTTTGGTTTTCAACTCGTATTCAGCCATGTATTCTGATTATGTAACAATTCCTTTTCTTGCTCCAAGCGTTTTTCTCGATACTAAAGAAATCCAAAAAAATAACATTTATAGTGAAAGATAATATATAGTTATCCAAAATATTTTGTCTGCAGTTAAGGACTCAAGTAGAATTGTACATAGAAATAAGTTATCGGCAAGGATTCTTACAGAAAACACACTTAAATAAGAAACATAAGCAAACAGTTCAACTAAAATCATCTTAACGCTTAATTCCCTGACATCAAGAAAAAAAATATACAGCTTTTAATTACTTAACCATAAGATACCTTATCTATACTTAAAATTTTAATTTAGGTGAGTTTTAAGCAAAACTGTATTTTGTAATTAAGAATTATTTATTACTTGCCTTAACAGAAAACATCAGAAGCTTGAAGTTCATCCAATTTTAACTTGAAAGATGTCGCCCTTTTGTTGCGTTACTTTCTTTAAGTTTTTCATTTAGACGTTTAACATCCTCTAGAAAGGTCAGAAAGAATTTGAAAATAATGCTAATTATATCTCAGGGGAACCAAACATCAAAAATGCAATCTCTAAAAATATAAATGTTCAATACGAAGTATGTAGTTCTTAACTGCTCTATTTTAATTTGTTCCTGCCATACTTAATTGCAAATTTAATTTGAAGAATAGATGATAAAAAAGCCACATTCCTACAGCCAACCAAACATATAAATTCTACTGGTTATTTTATTTTAAAGTATCTTGAGCTAGATATACAAAATTAACAGTAATCTTCCTGATATAAAACCAAAAGTCTATTAAAATTTCAGTTAATAAAGCAACAATACATAAAAAACCCACTCAAAACAGCCATATAACATACATGCTTTCTTTTCATGTTCCTTGCATCAAAAATTCTTTTAATTTTACATCCACCAGGCAATCAACATCATTAACATATACTTTGAAATAACCTCTTTTCTGAGACTGGAAAAGTATAGTTACCTAATTAAATGTTTCTACATAGCAACAGTAAATATTTGAAAATTCTTTAATAAAAATAAAAATTTTCAGAACTCTTATAAAGAGTAACCAAAGGAAACCTGATACCATTAAAATGCTTAAGAGTCACATTCACCTGAACATGTCAACTGCATTCTATACTATATTGTTTATGTATCTTACATTCCTGCCTCCTAACTTCTTTGGACTCTTTTTAAATACGGGCTCTCCTCTTTGGTTCTTACACTGAATGATTATGGACAGCTTAACCAGCAACACTGTAACAAATGATAGTGTTTAGCTCTGTAAATGAACTTTTAAATGCTTCCAACATGCTATTATAAATAATACTATAGTTCTTTGCATGTAAACCGTTGTTGGAATTACTACTTCTTTGAGATATTTTTCATTTGTATACTTATCTAGACACTTCTTTAAATCCTTAATAAAAATCTAAAGATAAATGAGTGGGAGAAATATAGGCTATCACTCTGAAGTCTATTCTGAGCAATGATAAAGAAACATCAATAAAAAGAGACTGTGGATTAATTCTTAACACTGGTAGAAAAGAAAAGTGAGATGGAGCTCTTCATACCTGTTAAATATTCAAGTTCTTGAGATAGCCTCTCATTGGTTCTAATTAAGTCTCTTTTCTCCGCTTCTAACTCTTCCTTCGTCCTTGTAAACTGGCTCTGTCATATAAAGGAGTAAGCATAAATACATTTAAATAAGAAAATCAAGTGGACCGACCAATATAGGAACTTGAACATATTGTCACTTTTGTTAACATCAGCTGTGGTTTAAAAATGGCTGTTTTCTCTTACAACTTATACAATATAAAGTATAAAAGTTTATCTATATGCTCAATATTTCTGTTCATATTTTGGATTTTTAAAATTTATATTTCCCAGGCTTATGAGAAAACTTCCTGTATCACTTTTTATCACTTGCAAGTGTCCTATTATGTAAATGTGCCTTTGTAGAACATTTAATTTACTTCCAATTTTTTGCCATCATTACATTTACACCTTGATTCAAATTATTTCTCAAGAAACATCCCTACAACTAGAATTATTTAAAACCCTTAATATATTTAAATCAAAATGCTTTGCAGCAAGACAATGGCAATTTACATGCTTTGCTTCGAGTTACCAGTGGCACTCAAGCCACCCATACCAGAACTAAAGGTTGTTCTTAAAAGAGAAAAAGAGAAAGAAATCAATGTTAACACGGGAAAGGGAAAAATAATTACATTGCTGTTGTTTTTTGTGAATTTTTCTGATAACAAGCAGAGTAACATTTCAGATTGCCACTAGCCACTCGTGCAGCTTCCCCTCTTTTTTTTACATTCCTTTGCCATTTCACCCTTGAATGCTTTTTCTTATCCTTTGACAGTGCTCATGTATTCAGGATATAAAGTCGTATTTTTTATTGAAAAGAACTTTAATTTCTTTTTAGTTTATTTTCATTTTAGTTTTTCTGTAGAGAACTTCAAATTAATACTAGATCAATTCTGTTACTCTGCCATTCTAAGTATCTTTGATATATAAGTAGCCTTCAATCTCAAATCACATGCAAATTTTAAAAAAGCAATGGAAAGAAGTCTAAAGTTTTATCTAATTAAAGAATCACTGGGTGTGATCATTTTATTAAACTAATTGGTCAACAATCCTTAAAATCACAATCAGTTATTCATATCACTACTCTAAGGTAATGATTTCCAATGTGGATTCACAGTATCACCAACTGTATTAAAACACCTGAAAAAATGCCTTGGCAACAGTAAGCATTAGGTAGACAATTTCTAAGAGAAAGCAAAGACTGAAAGTGGGTAGGTAAGTGGATAAGTGGGTGGATAGATGAATCTATGAACATCTATTCTACCAAAAGTTCTATGACACTTTACTTAAAATAAGAATTTAAAAACACACACACACAACTTAAGAGCTTCAGAGCTAAACGCTAGTGTTTTTAATATCAAGTATCTATACATTCTAATGAATAAGTGTCCAATCTATTAATAAAACATACGAAGATGCAATTAAGAAATTTATGTATACATGTTTTTGTTAGCAGCTTCTCCTAACAGAACACCTGTTTCATCTTCCCATTGACTAATAAGCAAAATAAGAATAGAAAATATCCTCAAGTATTATGTTTACAATTAGCTTTATTCATAGAAATAACGTTTACCTGAATGGAAATACTGCGATCCTGAGCAAATTCAAGTTCTTTGTTTTTCTCAGTTACTGTCTTTAGCTGACTGCCTGGATAAAATAAATTTTATGATCACACACACAACAGCTTAAAACCTGCAATGACAGTTTTTATCAAATTGCCACCTATATACATTTTTAAATTAAGAAACTGAGTATCACAAAAGGTGAGTTGTAAATCGCATTCCAAATTCATAAATACATCCCAAATTTACTGTATTTCTAGACCAAAATTTTAAATATGCTATCCTTTCTCCAGAATCGTTATTTGTGGTCTTCCTAGCCAACCTTCATAGGAAAAAGCATACGTCATTATCAATTTCCTTATCTTTCTGAGACACTTTCCAAGTAAATCATAAAAAACCCCAATGAATTATATTTACAAATAATAAAATTGAGTTAAAATCGAGAGTAAATAATAACACTTAAGCTACGTAAAATATAGGAGTAAATCATGACAATGTATACTATCATTGTAATTCAACTTATTTATCACTCTAAAGATAAATCTGTAAAATGGAAGAAAAAAAGTATCCTTTTTTTTTTTTTTTTTTTACTGAATTATCAGTCACACAATGTCCACTTATAACGGGCTATCCCCTTATTTGATGCTCTTCTGAACACATGCAGATTAGAAAAGAGTGTAGTTTTTGAAGCTTTCTTCCATTAAAACTCATCTATATATGTGCCAGCAATTTAATGAGCAAATATGTTACTACTATTTCGTATTAAATTCTATGTAAACAATGACTTATTAAACACAAAAACCCCGCTAAATTAGTCTAAACTTTCCATTTTGCTGTTGTTTTCCAAACTTACAGATCCAGAATAAAATGAAAAATTACAAATGTAATTGTATACTTCAGATGTCTTTTTAGGTTTATCCCCATCTTTCCCTCTGGCTCTCACACAAGCAGCTGTAATCAGTCATTTTTTTCTGAAATTCTTTACCATCACTACTCTACAGAGCTTTTTATTATACCAAGGCAAAACTACGTATAGCTGAACTTGATCTAGCTACTCTACAAATATCTAGGTCCTCATTACACATGTATCCATACCACCCCATCATATGTATATCATGTTTTAAAGACGAGCTCTGCCAAAATTAACTGAAGTTATGACCCAAATAGTCAATGGGCAGGAATCTGGTTAAGAAAGAGGGTTGAAGTATTAACCACTCTTCTCATTAGCTTTCTGAGTTTCCAATCAAATTAAAACCTAGCTATATCTTTATGCCTCTCCTCTGTAGAGGTCTTTCCTGACATTTGCTTTTTTCTACTGTCAACAAAGCATATAATACACATCCTCCTCCTAAGAAATGTCAGGACCTTAATAAAATCTTGTGTACCTTCTAGGACTCAATGATGTAAGAAGACTAATGAAGAAGGAAATTACTCATCTTTCATAAAAACTAGGCCTTAAGTAGGAATACTCTCACAAATATTTATAAAAATTATAACATAGAGATTTAAGATGTAAGTAAGTATAATGGAACTATTAGGTTTTACTTTTTCAATAACAAAAATTAAGTCACTCTCTTTACCTTTTCAGTGTATAATGCTTTCAAAAATATATCTGGTCAGTACAACTGTTTAAGTGGATGGATATGTGGTTCCAGCCATTTTATGAACAGTGACAGAGTTAAATTTATATATGGCAAAAGAGCTCTTAACAGCACAGAGAATTAGAACCCAGGCCTCCTGACCATTAAGACCTGTGTTCTTTGGAAATCTTTACCACCGAATGAAAACAGAATGTCACTATAAGCAAAAACAATGACACTTAATCAGTACTTTATATACAGTAAGTAAATGTTTCCAAAGGAATGTCTGAAGATTTCAACACTCCAAATATTATAAAGATGTAATTAATACTTACTGAGCTTCTCTAGCTCAAGCCGCAAGCTTTGGCACTCTCTAGTTTCATTCACAAGTCTCTCCTGACTGTGGGACAGCCTCTTCTCTATCTCGAAGTACTGTTGTTCTACAGACAAGCAGAGAAAAAATTAAAATCAAGCACAGATATACACACAATTCAGATACTGCTACTTATTTTTAATAAGCTTAATTTAAAAATTTAAGACCCAGTATTGGAACTGCACTCCAAATAAGAAATATGAGTAAAGGTAAATACATCGAAATAAATATGACTTTTATGCATATGACAAAAGAAAATAAGACCTTAAAGGGGATTTCACAAATTACTTGTCTGTCTATCCCACAAGATTATGAACTTCTTCAAAGAAAGTAAAATGTCTTATTTATCTTAGTATTCCCCCACATATCAGTAGGCTTCTTAGCATAAAGCAGACAAAAAAATGTATTAAACGGAGACAAAATTACTTAGATTAAAAATTAGTTTGCTTTAAAAGGCTTGTTAAAATATATGTAAAAATAAATATGCTAACTTCCCACAGGAAGAGGCTGAGTACGTACCACCGCTCAGTACAGTATCAGGCACATAGAAGTCACTCACTATTTATTGTCAGTTCATGAACAGAATGCTGTGTACAATACTAAGTTTTGGGATTCTGATAATTTTCAACATCAAATCTGTTTGGTAATTACATTTTTAAAGTAAAAAGTTATTCAGAATTTTCAATAAATTTATCAAAAGCCAGTACCAATTCCCCCAAACAATGGTAAACCAAGACACACAACAGAAAGTTTGTAATTTATTAATGGCAATTACTATGTTCTTAATCTTTTTACAAGGATGTTCAAGTCACTATGGTGGGTAAATTTCTTATTTGACGGTTTACTGCAGGTATTTATAAGTAGACCTTAACATACTTTCTATAAAACTCCAACTTTTAGAGGTAAGTCCAATATAGTAAACTCATTTACTACAAGTTCCACTTTGTTTCCAACCCTGTCTTATGCAACTACTCATTTCTGCGAACCTAGCTTGTGAGCGACCCAGAGCGACACACAAAACAAGTGCACGAAGCAGTCAATTAGACGAAGGCCTTTGAAAGCAGGTGACTAGAAAATAGGGCAAAAATCACCATCATTTTACGCGCAACAAACAGGGTACTCTAGGCTTGCAAAGACAGGGGGTGCAGGCTCTCTCTAGTGTGCTGTAAACAGACCCAAATCTCTGTAATTTCTTAATAACGTTAGGTGTCCCTCTGAGACTCCCCTAATTACAAACGAAATGACCTAAATGTGGATTTAGATTAAAATTTTTTTTAAAAAGGGCCCCTTGTATCAAACTATGAAAGAAGCAGGTAAGAAAAGGTCTAGGGTGCCCATGGGGCCGGAGAAGCGATGCTACGGGTGAAATCGTAGACATAATGCAATCTTGCGAGAGGCTGAAACCAGCCATAGCTACGGAGTCAGGCCTAGAATTAGGGGCGGGAAGAGCATCGTACTCACCGCTCTCCACCTTAAATTTCTCGTGCCGCCCCTTCAAGCCATCGATCTCGGACTGCTGGTCTGCCAGGAACTTCTCAAGTTTGTTCTGGACAGACTTAGGCAGCTTGTTCAGCTCTGTCCGCTCCAAGACTTGCTGCAACACCGCCGCCATGTCTGCTGGGCCAGGGACCCCAGCGGCAGCGGCCGACGGAGCAGAAACGGAGAAGAAAGGCGAAGACCAGGAGGACCCAGAAGCCTGGGCGGCCGCCTCTGCCACCTCGCTCGGTGGCTCGCGCGCGCCAGCCCGCCGGAGACTCCCGCGGCGGGACCCTGGGAAATCGAGTCCCGCGTTAGCGGAGGAACCTGAAGCGCCGAGCGCCCGCGTCCTAATGCGCGCGCAGCCGCTGGAAGCTGTGCACGCTGGGAATCCGAGTTCAGAGGCGACCTCTGACCTGGAGGTGTTTTTGGTTCCCGGCTCTCCTTCCCACCGGCTTCAAGCCTCGCAGGCCTCTGGAAACGTAGTTTTTTTCTCAACCCCTCCCAGGAGCTCTATTCGGCGTTGCCCGTTCGGCTTCCTCATTTTTCCCCGCCCCCCGGCTCTCCTTCCCCGGCCGCGTGACCACTGTCCGCGAGGTGGCGCCACATAGTACTCATCAACCCACGTCCCTTCCCGAAGAGCAGGGCGTCCTTACCGTCAAAGCTTCGGGATGCCATGGGTCGTCCTCTTTGGCGGCTTCTAGAGATGAGCCACTAGAGGGCATCGGTCCCGGCAGGGCGGGACGGCAGGCGCCGGGCTACCGCCACGCTCTCAGTGGTGCCCGGAAGGGGGCGGGGTGGCGACCGCAGTCGCTTTGGCCGAGGCACTGCAGTGTAGGTAGGGGGGCTGCGCGCGTCATCAATCTGCGCCAGCCGGCTCGGGAGACCCTGGGTTTGGAGTGGGAAGTGAGGTGTGGGAAGTCGTCGCTTTCTGATGAATTCATTGGCTGTGGATTTGGGACTAGAGAACAATCTGGCCCCCGGAGGCTCGTATTTGCAACTTAAACTCCTTTCTCAGTCGGACTGACAGTGCGACAGATTTGGCCGCCACGTGTGCACATTCTTAGCACAGGTGAGTTTTAGCCTACGGGTGTAATTCGTGTGTGCGAGGGTCGTATGTGTGTGCACTTGGGCACAAGAGGGCTTCCTTTTCAACGAAAAAAGAAAGGAACAGAGTGTAGGAAACATATGGATAGGCACTCCGGTACAACACACTCAAATCCAGTTATGACAGATTCACTTTATTTGAAACGTCAATTTAGATGCCTTTTTAAATTTTATTTTATTGTTGGTGGCGCGATGAGCAGTGGGTAACAGTGATCCAACAGGAATTTAAGAACCCGGCTCATTCTTCAGGAAGATTTAAGGAAGCTAGACATTTGTAACCTTTGTTTTTATGTTTTATGGTAACAGTGCAGAAGATGTTACCTTATATTTACATTTTTAAAATTGCAAAACTGTTTAACAAAATTTTAAATGCATTCTTTAAAACCACATCTCATTGTCACCATAAGAGAACTACTTGTTTCCAGATCTACTTCTGTGACTTCTAAGCTGAATCTGTAGATTGTTTCATGTTTGATTACTCTTCTGAAATAATTTATTATTTATCGAAAATAAAGCATTAATAATGTTGTTCATTCTGCAGTTCCCATAGTGCCAGACTTTTTGTATCAGTAAAGAGCTTATTGTTGATTTTTCCCCAAATATTTTATATTAGCACTTTCAGACTGCTTTTATATGGAGCACTGTACTATCCTAGGCCCACAATATCATATTATTGATCTATTATTTGGAAAATGGAGATATTCTGCACTCGAACTCAAAGAATCCTAAAATTAGATAGGCTTTCAGGCATGCTAGTTCTTAATTTTGTAAACTAGGCAGAATCCAGGGAGGTTGAGTTGTCATAAGTCACAATGCTTGGATAACTTTCAAAGCTTCTGCTGATACACAACATTTCAGGAAAAATTGAACTGTATAAGGCAAGAGCTACCTTTTTAGCAGTGTCCTTTGTAAAGTATGATTGGCTACATTTGAAATTTTGAAGGAACACTAAAATTATTTGACATTCAACTAGATTTTATAACCCAGTAGTTTCCTATCATTTGCATTCAGAATCTCGTATTAGCATGGCTAGTAGGTGAAACCTTGGAAGAAATGAGATTAGAAAGTTACATATAATAATTCTGGAGTCACTGGCACTGTTATTCTTTGCAAGAATTAGGAATTATTAGGCTAAAAGGAAAGTAGTGAAATAGCCTTAAGAAAGTTTAATATGCAGAAATGCATTCTTTAAGTCTCTACTGAAAGCGGAAAGCCCTTTCTAGAGGCATTAATGATTTAAACAGTTCTAGACTTAATCTAAACAAAAATATGTCAAAACCAACTCACTTGCACGGAAAAGAGGTAGGAAAAATGTAATGCATTTTGAGACAAAACCGAGCAGGCTCTTTGAAAAAACAGCATCCATTAGGCCACGTCAAATTGGAACCAATTCCTGGGCTTCAGTTTTAGAGGGATGCAAAACCATTGTGAGTGGCAGTTTACTGGTGTCAGATGTGTTCCTCGAGCACATCTGTAGTTGCCTTGACTTCGTTGTACTAAGATTGAAATTTTACAGAACTCAAATGACTATTATTTCTATTCACAATGCTGCAGCTGTGTTCCTACAGTCTCCTGTGTCTATCTATAGCTTTTTAAAATATCATCTCTTTACATGTTTGTCTCCCACACTGAATGTGAACTTGAGGTCATTATTCATTATTACCTAGCTCTTTTATTCAGCATCTTCGCGTTTAAGCTACAGAAAATAAAATCAGAGGAACATAAGCCAGTAAGAGGAACACACATATTTTCATCCACAAACTGAAGAGAGCAGAACAGGAGTTACCCTTAGTAATGGTTTAATAGAGAGACTGGTTATGATTCTTCGCTAAGGGCATGGATTCTAGAGCCAGACTGCTTGAGTTTAAATCTCACCTTTGCCACCTGGGCAAGTTACATTTCTTTGTTCAGTAGAAAATATGCAGATGTTTGTTATTATCGCATTGCTGTTTACTTTCACAGCTTTTGTTGTGCTATGAGTTACTCAGTGGCAGTGGTGAAGTATTTTTCATCTTTATACCATACCACCTGGTACAATTTCCAGCAAGTAGTAGTTCTTCATAGTATGCTTATCGAGTAAATGAATTTGATTCTGTCAGCCTTCCAGTGAGCAAATCAGAAGTGATCATTTTTCCTGTTAGAAATGAACACACACCAAGGCTCAGCAATAGCTTATCTAAGAGAATGGAGGGTAGTACATCTGAAGTAAGAAATTGGGTATGTTGGCTACCAATTTAGTGTCCTTTCCTTTATCCCAGGTATGGAAATAAGTTTCATTTCTCACGTCAACTCTGGCTGATTGGTAGTCATTTACTGCAGCACTGTGTTGAGAATTTTGAACTCCATTTTAGCTTTGCAAGTTAGAATACCCTATTTAATAAGCAATTGCTGCAAGGCATGGGGTAATACTGGGTTAGTAGCACTTTCTCTATATACTTCCCCCTAAGAAAAACATTGCAAGTTGTATTTTTTTCCCTAAAAATACTATATATTTTTTTTTCTTTAGGAGATCGAATTCATTCTCAATAATGGGAAGAACCTACATTGTAGAAGAGAACGTTGGCCAGTATCTTTTAAACGTCGATCTCCAAGGAAAGGCTTTTGTTTCTGGTCTTTTAATAGGGCAGGTATGTATCTTTTACTGTGCATTTATCAATGAAACAAATTACCTGTTTATTCAAAAAATATATGCTATTTAACAATCAACTCAAGGTTAGGGGATGGAGGGATGGCATGTAGACGTAAATTTAAAATAGATCTTTGAGGAAAAACATGGGGAAGTAGGATAAACCTAGTCCAGGTTTGCTCAAGTCAGAACACATTCCCTTTTGACAATTTAAAAATAATTTATAATGTAGAAACTCCAAAATTAGAATTTTTACTAACTATATTACTTGTATTGTGTTTCTAAAGTGTTTTGTACTCTCTCCTAATCTTTATTAATTCCTGGTTGTTCCATTATTTACAAAAGTACTTCTTGCAATTTTATTCCCATCCTAGTTTGTCTTACCTCAGACGTGTAGCAAAAGTGGTTATATATTTTGTTACATACTATAGTACCAATTTTATTGGATTTTTTAAAACACTGATTCAATGGAGAGGGAGGAAAAGAATTGGGAGAAATTTGAAAATGAGACAGATTCTATTTCTCTCATAAGGTAAGCCTTGAAAATCAACACAAAATGGGACAGAGATTTGGACAGTTACTTTGAAAACCATAAGCACCAATCTGTATAATTGAAGGAAGACCGTACTCATCAGCAGGGAGGACTGATCAGCAATACGAAGGAATAACGAAAAAAAGAGAGCCACATAGACCGACTGTCTATATCTATGTAAACACTATTTGGGGAGAGTGCTCTTGGACTTGATTTTGAGACCTAATATCAAATAAAGTTCTATCGTGACAATTTTCTTTCTGGATATTTTATCACGATGGCTTAGAACCTTCCAATTGCATAATTAACTTTCCTTATTCTGAACTATCCACATTCCCAAGTTACTTATAATTTGATGCCCCATGTTAACTGCTTATAAAGAAAGCACTGTCTAGAGGACTCATTTATTTACTCTTTCATGGCCACAAATCTAATTTCTTGTAAGACGGAGTACCGACCCTGCGCTACTCACCCAACTGGTACTATCCTATGAGGCCTCTTGTTAGGTAGCCCAACTGCCTCTCTTGGCAGCAATCTGAACTTCTTTTTGATTCAGGTTACTTAATATCTGATGTAGGGCTCTTTTTGCTATGGAAAGGTTTTTCACTTCCCTTTATTTTAAAAAATTTAAGGGAGGTAGAGTCGTAGAGAAAGATATGTCAGAAAAGATAAAGGCCAGTGAGAAATATCCTCTTCCAAACTTGCCTGACTGCACGTGGACTGTTTCTGGAGTTCAGCACAACACCATCTTACAAATGAGTCTCCCACAATTTGGGGTGTTCTTTCTAGTCTTTCTTCATGCTGCCTTTTCATTCCCTCCACTATTCTACATGTTTTTCTTCCTCTTTATTCCAAGGTTCATTGAATTTCTCTCCTTCCCCTTAAGCTTATCTGTTTCCTACTCCTAGGGTTCATTTCTTTTTTTTTTAAAGTTACAGATTTTATGAAAGGAAGAGCTTTCTTAATCAACACCTACCTTTTTCTGTGTGCATATAATTGGAACTCTCTGGAAATAACCTTTGGAGAAGTAATTTGTCTTTATTTTCTATTCTAGGATGCTACTAATGATGAGCATTTCAGGTCATATATGAGGATGACACCATGCTAACTTGTATTATCACCCTTATTTGTACTCTTTATGGAAAGCTTTCACTAAAATGAAACAGCTCTTAAATGATCCCTAAATTTGTCTTTGGCTTTCCCACCTTTGGTTACCATTTAACTGCTATTAAAACTGAGGAACATAAATCTGATAGTCCTTAAATTATGTGTCTCACATCCCCTTAGTTTTTCTGTGGACACAAGTGCAATTTCTCTGTTATCATTTCAGCAAAAGTGAGATGCTCAAGATCATTTGTTGCTTTATTTCGTTTGTTGTTTTTGTATTTGCTGAACCATCCAGTCTTTTCAAATGATTTAGGAAATAAATGTAATAACTAGAAAGTTGACCAAACATATTCATTATCTTTTAGTTTAAATGTAGTTCACTTACTCATCTAGTAAGCCATTTTTAATGACCACTTTGTGATTCACATTTTGACGTCCAAATAAATAAGGGATGGTTATTAAATATATTCAGAGATAACGTGATGGAAGTATTGTAGGGCTGCACATGACAACTGGATTTCCTATAGATTTCATTATAATATAGGTATTAACAATTTAATCTGCTACAGATATTGCTCAGTTTTTACATGTCGTAAGAACTTTACGTTCCTCAATCAGATACCACTCTAATCTTTTCTAATTTGTTTTTAAGTCTTCTTCACAAAAGGATTATGTGATCCTTGCCACTAGAACACCACCTAAAGAGGAACAAAATGAAAACCTCAAACATCCCAAAGCTAAGTTGGATAACTTGGATGAAGAATGGGCCACAGAACATGCAAACCAGGTCATCTTTCTTCTCTTTATATAGTTAAGTTTGTATTTATTGACTGACAAAATAAAAGCCCTTTATTCTCAGGTTACTAGATAAGGACTTCAGATTACACATTCTTAGGTTTTCAAAACTTGCATTTTTCTTTCTCGAAGTAAAAATAAATGGTGGAACTAGAATTTGTACACTGAGAGTCTTACTTTTTGATCTTATATGCTCTGCTTTCCATTGTCAACCCTTATCCATTATATTTTTTAAGATATATCTTGTTATTATTGGTCATTTAGCTTATTGCCAGTTTTTCTTTACTTAAAATAATACTGGTTATTGATAATGTAATTTCTGGTCAGATTTAATATAGACACTGAGGGAATAAAATCATGGTTAGTTTTTTAGTTTGTTTTTGATAGCCTCAGAATTTTATTTTAACCAAAGCAGAAAACATTATTACTCAAACCAGTCGTAAGAGAAATGAGATAAAAATAGAAAAGTGCTACAGGAAACAGAGTAGGGAATGATTTCATATCTGCTAATGGCTGGATTCAAACAGCTTCATTTAAGGCTCTGAACTTGAAAGATGGAAAGGACTTTGCCAGTAGAAGTCAGGGAACACACTGAATGCACAAAGGACAGTATGGATAAATGACCCAGAAGCATAAAAGTGAATGGAATGTGAGCAGAATAGCAAGCAGTTGGTTATAATTGAAACATAGGGTATAAAAAAGAATATATTTAGATATGAGTGTGAGGGGCCAGTTATGGATGGTTTTGGAGTATCATCCTAAGAAGTGAGGAGGTTTGGTAGAGAGTAGCTCTGTGATAGACTTCAAGAGCTTCTTATTTTGGGAAGAAATTAATATGATTGATCTGTCAATAGTCTAGAAAATAATTTCAATGTGTCAGTACAATAAATGGAGACTGGAGACAGAACAGAAGACACACTGTTATAGCAATAGTCCGAAAAACGATGATGTGAGTCTGAACTAAACTCTGAGCCTTGTGAGGGCAGGGGTCACATCAGTTTTTTTATGGCCATATCCTCAGTGCCAAGCACAGTATTTTCATGGTTTATAAGGAGAGCTCCAAAGTATTAGATAAATGAATGCATGAACAAATTAATGTAGTGAGCTAAAACTTCATTGCCAGAACTTTTCAGAGGAGCAGTTAGTATCAAGCCTGTTTGGCGATCAAGTAGAGTGGACGTGAGGGCATGCCGTGAGAGAGCAGCAAAAGATTGCTCAGGTGTTTAGCCTGGGCGTCTGGAAAGATGGCGTTGCCATCCCATGGGGAGGAAACAGATTTGGGGTAGGTGAAAGAATGATGAGTGAATTCACTTAAAACTAGTTATTGAGTGGATTATATCATCTCATAAAGAGTGTTGGAGTAAGGTAAATGTAGAATTCCTTCTTTCTCTAATCAACTTTAACTCGTAAGCAAACATATGCTTATTGGTTATTTGTGTGTATGTGTTTGTGACAGGGGATGCTATTTAGTTATTTTTAAAAATCCAAGAAATACTTAATACCATTTTCTAACAAAAATATTAAATATTTTAAACTTAAATTTCCTGAGAGTTCGTAAGTATATATATGTACATATATGTAGAGAGATGTATATTATATACATAAATATATATGTATTTACACATACAGAAACCTAACATTTATATAGCAATAGGTTAACATTTTTGCCTCTAGAAAGAAATGATTACTTTTATGTTTGTGATTTTGAAAAGATGTGCAGGTGCCCCATGCTAAATATGAAAACTCTTCTTTGTTTATATGTCAAGCTTGTGTTACTATAGTAAATAGAATTTATGAAGTCAGCTGGTGAGCTGATACAATGCAGATATTTTATGGATTAGACTATGGCATCTGGTTTTTGGAACACTTAATTTTATGATCAGTTTGCTTATACATTAAGTATACAAAAGATACCCAGAGCACTTTTATCTCTGAGTATAGATGGTAGGAAGAAATCCATGTGGCAGTAAGAACTAGCCACATCATGTGAAAAGAAATAACCTTAAAAATATGGTAACTTAACCTAGTAGTCTACCTCGTGAAATTATCCTAAGCAAATAATTCTGTGAACACTGAAAGACTTGCCAGGATTTTTAACCAATATTATTTTAAAGTAAAGGAAAATTAAAAATAATATAAATGCCCAATACATCAATAAAGGGTTTAAAAGTTTGAAATAAATCTCAACAATAGGAACCAATGGATTTTCAAGTCAGATTCCCTGTTTGAATTTTAGGTTCTAGTATTCTGCTAAATATTATAGGAATATAAGGGTAGTTGAGAATTTTTCTTTCCCTAAGGAGCTCCCAGATCAACTAGTAAGGTACTCAGATAATTGTAATACAGGCTCATGCGATAAGCAGTTTGGAGAACAGAGAATCAGGGAAGTCAGCCTCCTCAAGCTTGCTCTGAACTATTCAATAGAGTCAGATGTGTAGAAGTATAAGAGAAAGTCAGGGAACAGCCTGAGTAAATGTAGAAAGTTAGAAAGCCTAAGCATATGTATGGAGAACTGTGAGGAATTTTTGATTGTTGAATATTTTAAAGTGGTGTCAAATGAAGCTCTGAGTAACAGATTAGGCAGATTTTGGAGAGTCTGAAATACCAGTCTAAGGCAAAATTGGTATTTTATGTAGCTGATAAAAAAGCCATTGAAAAAATTCTAGAAGATGTTTTAGTGTTTGATTTCATGAGGAAAAGGGTTTGTTTATTGATGTAGCTAAAGGGTGACATAATTAAATGGTTTTATTTATTAGTGTAAAAAGTTCAGGACATTCTAGGAAGACTGTGTACATAATGACACCCCTTTCATCTTGGTTGTCATCTATTTCTTAGTATTTTAACTGATTTTTCAAAGTCCCTACCTCAACGCTGTGCATATAGTTGGTACTTAGTAGATATTTGCTCATTTAAGATTTAGTTTCTCAAAAAGATTGCATATAATGCCAAATGCTTATGTTAGCTAACACTACATTTCTATTTTTTAGGTATCCAGAATGCTACCAGGAGGACTTTTAGTTCTTGGAGTATTTATTATTACAGCTTTAGAAATGGGAATGATTTTCAAAATGCCCTGCGCAGAGTAAGTCTGAAATACCAAAATTTTTAATATGACCAAAGTTACGTCTTATTTTAATTGCTTATACATATATACAATGATACTGTTATATCTTATTTTAATTGGTCATACATATATACACTGATACTAGAGATAGTGTTCCATAATACTTTATGTTAAGATGATGTTGAAACAGCTTTTTCACCCACTTGTTTGGTATCTTATGTGTAGTAAATGCCAGTATTTATATTTTCAGTCAAAGCTATGTATTTTAAAATGGTCTTCATTTTAAAGATAGTTTTCTACTATTATGAAACAAGTTATAGTGATTTAACTGGTTGTACAACGGCAGTATTCTGCTAAATAAACCTCTGTTTGGTTCCAAGTGATTGCTATAATGTGAAATTAATAAGTTTTACAATTCTTTACCTGTTCAGTTCTCTCAAGATTCTGAGAATAAATCATAAAATAACAACAATTAGATACTTATTTTTTATTCCTAGAGAGAGTATCTATCATGAATCCTGTTTTGTTTTTTTGTTTGTTTTTATTCCTACATCAATAAGTTAGGGACCGAGTATCTATCATGAATCCTGTTTTGTTTGTTTGTTTTCTTCCTACATCAATAAGTTAGGGACCGTAGTCTAGAAGTAAGTATGAAGGTCCACAAGCTGTTTTCCTTAAGCCTAAACCTAAGGCAAACGCCACAGCTAGCTTTCAGCTCTTTTCAGCTCTTTTAGTACTGAAGATCCAAATGAGCCTTTAAAAAGTTGTTTCTCACCTGAGATAGAAGGGGACCCCATAATCCTGAAAAGTACAAAACCCCACAGAATTCCCCCAAAACTTTTTGTAGTAAAAATGTATGCAGCTGAGAATCCCATGTGCTACAGATTCTTCCAGTTTTATAACCTTTTCTATCAAATGTCCCACCTTCAAATCTTTGATATTTGTGCCTAAGGGAATAGGAAGTACAAGGAGATAGTCTCCTCCCCTCGCAAGTTTTTCAACCTTCTGCCATCTTTTCTATTTTTAACAAATTTACATTTCACAGTTATTCATCCTCCTTGGCATTTTGAAATATAATTTAAATATATATTTAATAGCATTAGTTGTGCATCCTTTTGTGGTTGGTTTACGTTGAATGGGGTGAATATAGGCCTAGTGCTAGAGAGATACAGTCAGGACCTCCTTTCTTTTCCTTTTGTATCTCTTTAGTTCCTAAGAAACATATAAGACTAGAAATGTTGTATTTCAGAAATTACTGAGTTTCATTTATCTAAGTTTGTTTCCACTGGTCTACATTCAGGGACACAATGAGAAATAATCTTGTAAAACTTTGTTAGCGTTTCCCATAATAAGGTCATTGTTAAGAACTTTGTTATTTTATATAACATTATCTTCAAAGAAATTTCTTTGATATCGTTATAAGGAAAGTTGTGCCTCTCTGAGCAAGTGTTTTCAGCTTATGGACCATGTGAATTTGGTAACAGATTAGGTTTCTCTGTGGACATTATTGTTAGAAAGCTTAGTCAAATTTATGACTCCTCCCCATATCAAATATGCATTTTTATAATTCTGATTTCTGGCATAAATTTGTTACTATTTCTGATTTTATTTTATTACTATATTTATATATGTTCTTATATATTTTCTTATATCTTTTTGACTTTAAATAAGAAATGCCAAATGGGTGACATGTTCCTTTATAAAAAAATAATTAATTATTTATTTTTATGGTGACATTGGTTAACAAAATCCGGTAAGTTTCAGCTTTACATTTTAACAGTATGGCATATATATATTTATATCGTGTGTTCACCTCCCATAGTTAAGATTTCTTTTGGTCACCATATATTTTTGTAGGTTAAAAATCACTTGTCATTTCTCATTCTCATTAAAATAGTCTTTATTCTGTATTTCACTTTAATGTTAATTACCCAAAATTAATTTTTCATGGCCAGTTGATCCTAATGACAGTGAATTTACCTTTTTCTATTTCCCAATTGCCCTATTTCCCAATCACCCTATTTCCCTAAAAATGAAATTCAAATGGTTAAGAATTTCTCTCTTTTGAAGTAAAGGAAATTTAATGATAGAATCATGGAAGTTTAAAGCAAGGGGGCTGAGGGCATTGTAATTGTCCTTTCTGCACTCTTCTTTCATTTTGCATTTAATTGGTATGTACTTTCCTCTCTTTCAGCTAGTGTTTGCTGTGGAAAAATCTTTGAATAAGAAAAGACTGTGGAATTTCACAGAGGAGGAAGTCTCAGAACGAGTAACACTTTACCTTTGCTCTTCTACAAAAAAGTATCTTTTATTTTGGTGTTTATGTTTTAAAGTATACTATACCAAAATAATGTTCCTGCAAGTTTTTCCCCCAAACGTTTATTTAAATCATTTAAAAAAAAGATGGGCATAGTTTGTGAGTCTTTCTATAAATAATGCATACTTAGGAATACCAATAATAATAGTAATAATGGCTGTTAATCATGTCTCAAGGTTGAAAAGGGTTTGAGAGGGGTGCCAGGGACTGGGGGATTCTGAACTCTTTATCAGTTCTACCCCTGAAGAGTGAAGCACCATAGGTCCCCTGCAGAGAGGTAGGTACAACTTGACAGTTTAGGCAAAGTGATACTTTTATTATGCTAAATTTTCACCTGTAAAGAATTGCTGTAGAGAAACTGTTTAATTCAAAGCACAGGTGCACTGAGCTGGACAGTTAGGTCATTCAAGAAATGTTTATGTCTTTGGCCAAGATCAAGTGACACTAAAAGCCTGTTATAGGGCCTCCTTAGCTTTTTCCTCTACAGCTTGTCAGGGCAAGAGTACCTCCCAAGCAAGAGGCAGCCTTTCTGGGGGAATAAAGCAATGCAAGGTCCCAATCGATGAATTAGGACTTGAAAAAAAAAAATTCAAAAAGCGATCATTCCTGCAGAAGTGGGGCTTTTAACTCCTTTAATATTTAACTAGAAAGTACATGTATAGGATGTTCGACCCAATAAACATTCTTAGGCTTAACTTCATCCAAATCAGTACTTCTATTTGTTTAGAGGTGTATATTTGAGGAAAATTTTGCAAATGCTTTCATTCTATTAATTGTGATTAGCAGAATTTATAAGCAGTGGGAAATAGTTTAAAGCACCATAAGAACATGGTCATGTGTGTGTGTGTGTATATATATATATATATATATGTATGTACACACACACACACACACACACCACATGTATGCCAACATATATACATATATGTGCATATATTTCTTTAAGTGTATAAAGTGGTATGATTTCGTAAAAACTCTTGGATGCATGCACTTTAATTTTACTGATTGTTTATTTTCTTTTGATTATCAAGAATTCTTTTTTGATCATTTCATTCCTTAATTAGTAAAGAATATTTTGTCGAACTTATGATGTCCATGATCCCAAGGTAAGAAAAATTGCTTTTTAAAGATTTTTCTGTGTTGCAAACTAATTTTAAAATAAAACTTAATTCTTAATTTATTTTTAATAGTTTGCAGTGCTATAACTTGCTACTGATGTCCACAACCACCTGTAGCTTTTTATTTTGAAATATAAGTAATTTCGTTATAGGCAAGGCAAAAAAATTTTTTAATTGCTAAACTTTTTGTGTTAAGCTCCCCCTGCATTGTTTATGTGTTTAGTATTATATTTGAGAGACTGGTAGTAAAAGTACGTGGGCTTTTGGTAGCTGCACCGCCTGGTAAGCAAGCTACCTGTACTCAGCAGAATCCATACTAACATTTTACTACGGTGTCTAAAGCAATGTGAAAAAGTAACTGCAGTGTTCTGTTTGCCAGGCTGGAACAGAAGGGAGAATGTCTGACACCTAGTGGTCTCTCAGTAATTATTTGTTTCACATCAGAAGCATCTGAACTGACTCTGTTGAAACTACAGATGAGAACTAGAGGACCAGAGGACATGTCAGAATTCTAAACATGGACAATCTGATCTTTTTTCAGCCTGCCTCTGGGGAAGGGAGCTGCCAAGTTCAGTATTCTGAAGGTTTCTGAACTTACATGCATGCTCTATTTTTATTTAGTTTCAACCTATTGCCCTTCGAATAAAGGATTTGGTCAAATATGTTAGCTATCAGCTTGTATGAGTTATTACATTGTCCATATTATGATGTTTTATTGGCCTGTGTATTTTACATAAATTACATGTTTTATGGGTTTCCCCCTTCCTCACTGCTAAAGAGTTCAGCAAAACCAGCAGATTGGAAGTATCAAAATGGACTGTCGACTTCATGGATTTCTTTAGAGTGTACAGTTCATATTAATATTCACATCCCACTGTCTACTACTTCTGTCAGCTATCCTCTGGAGAAAAATACCAAGGTATCAGGGTAAAATGAATTTTCTTTAGTGATTGCTGAATGGATAATCTGCTTTTATTCTGAGTGTGCCATTTATTTTATAATTCTCAAAAATTGCATTTTAATTATGATATTGTTATAGGTAACTAATTTATTACCCTAGCCAGATTAGAAATTTAGAGGTGGGACAATGTCATACTGCTAATGTATTTAGCATAATAAGTGCTCTATAAATATGTATTAATTAACCTATTGTTGCATACATTGTTAAATATAGTTATGTAAAATATGATTATGTGAGAAGATACACTGGTCTTTTGCTTTCTTTTGGTTTTTAGTTTTGTTTTCCCTTTTCTGGTCCTTTTTAGAAATGTCTATACCATTCTTTTGTTTATATCTTATTTCTCTTCTTCTGTTGAGGCAAACGGAGCATGGAGCTTGCTTGTTTTTTCTTCTTTAATACTGCTTTATATATGTTTGAGGCCCTTTCCCTTTTCTCACATTTTTTAGTGGCAATTATTGAATTTTATTTGACTGTGGTCATGTAGTTATTAAGTTTCCTAAGTCTGTGATATGAATATTAATTTGGGATAAAGATTAGAAAAACTGTTATTAAGTATTGGTAAGGTACCAAAAATTGGGGATATACTATTTTGTTAATAAGACTGAGTTTAAATACCACATTGCTGATACTTGTGGATTTTTACCATTTCAATGTATTAGGTGAAAAAGTAGAATCTAGAGTGTTTAATTGAGATAGTATTATATCTGAAAGATATTCATGTTCTGTTTCTTTTAAGAATGGACTTGCACGCTGGGCCAAGCAAATAGAAAATGGTGTTTATTTGATTAATGGACAAGTTAAAGCTGAAGATTGTGACCTTTTAGAAGGACAGGTGAGTTAAGAAAAAATCATCTTAAGAAATTATTTGTGCCTAAGGAAAAATAAAAGATGAGTTTAGTTCTTTACTTCTTGCCTTCATGAAAACAGTTTTCATCTACTTACTTCTAAAGTCTTTTAAAGTAAAGGGCAAATGTTTTTCTCAAAATGATGGAAGATTATTTCTGAAATAATTGGAATCCTGAAACTTGAAGAAGGAAATGCCTTCTAAACTTCCATCTAATTTCCAAATTGTAAACTGCTTACTTAAAACTAAAGGCACATAGTCTGCCATGGTAGACATTTAAAGATTAAGTTTGGCCATGTTGTTTGGGGGAGTCGGTACTGACTTCTAAAATAGCTTTGATCTAAAGAGAAACACTGGTGACCTCTCTCTTCAGAGGAAGGATCAGTGAACTTTACGTAAAAAACCAAATGGTAGGTGTTTCAGACTTTGCGGCCCTATGGTCCCTGTTGCAACTATTTCGCTCTGATGTTGTGGCATGGAAGCAGCCACAGACAATGTGTAAATGAATGATCTTGGTTGTGTTCCAGTAAAACTTTATTTATAAAGGCTGATGGCAATCTGGATTTGACCCATAGACCATAATTTGCCAATCCTTGCTTTAGAACACCAAAAGTAGGGAATTAATGGTTTTTAAGAGTACACATTAAAACTGATAGAGAATGTACAAAGTAACATATCCATAGAAAAATCTAAAATAAAATAATACATTTTCCCCTCTAAGTTACTTAGTATATGTAGAGTAGTTCCTGAGTTGTCTTGTATATTCCACTCCAATCTCAGTAATATGGTTTTTTAACTTTTTTTCCCAGAAAAAATCTTCTAGAGGAAATGCTCAAGCAACTAGTCATTCTTTTGATGTCAGAGTGCTAACACAATTGGTAAATACTTAAAATCCTACTGATATAAAATACGTTATTTCTTAGAATAACCATAATTAAGTTGTTTCTGTTTTTATTTTTATACTTGGAGAGTCAAAGAATTTTAGACCTGAAAGTGACTAAAAAAATGCCTACATCTAGGAAAGTTACTCCCAAGAAACATTACTTTATTAAAACTTATTTTGATCTTTTGGCCCAAGGCTATTAAAATTTTAGCATAAAGTAGATAGCAATTAAATATGTGTGTGTGTGTGTGTGTGTGTGTGTATAAACGTACACGTATACATACCTACATGTGTGTACATGCATATATATGATATTTTGGGTTGTATGTTTCTTTAAGAACAAAGTTGTAATTCATAATTTAAAGGTAAAAGATGTATGCACAGATTGCCGAGAGTTGTCATATACTTAATTTGAAGTAGATTAACATCTCCACTGATTTGATAAAAATCACACCGTATTAGCAAATTTTATATTTTTGTGTGGTTAAATTATACATCTCTTCAGAAATAAAAAGTTGGATAATTTGAAGAATGAAAATTTAAGCCAGTAATTATTCCTAAAAGTATGCATACTTTTGAAATTATTCCTGCTTGAAGTTATCCTTGAGAACAGATAGGGTAGAAAATATGTCTTCTTTAGAAACTTTTCATTTCAATATTATACAAGAAATGTTGGAACAGAGAAGTACTGTCAGGACTTGTATATTTTTTTAACTGAATAAAATGGGTTTATGAGGACGTTTTAATTTCTTTTTTTCCTTCTCTATGTTTAGCAACAGAGCATTATAAATTTTCATTTGGATTTATGACACTCAACATAAGTTCTTAATTTCTCTTCTCAATACCTTAAAAGTATTTTTAATCTTTTGTTTTTCTCCTTTTAATTTTAGAAGTATCCTTTGTCTTAATGCTGTTCCTCAACCTATATGCTTTTTACTAGTTATGCATATGTAACCTCTTGGTTTATTAAATAATTCAGTTAAAATTATTTTAATGATAAAATTGCAGTTGGGAAATGTGTAGAGTGGAAATATCGAAAGGAGTGGAAGAAGATATCATGAGATAATTTATTGTTAATGATATTTAATATATGGTATAGTATATTTTTTTCAATCATTTCACTGGCCAGACAGCTGGGAACTTTAAAATGACCAATATATAATAAGTAGTCAATAAATAATTGATGCCAATTTCCTCCTACTCAACCTCCATCAAGTCTTCTTGATTCTCTCTTGGCCATGTTAAACTCATCTTTTATATTTGTTATGGTCCCACTGCCAATAGCCTTAGAACATTATTTTACCTAGATTATTATTTTTTTTTTTAAATTTTCTTTTCAAGTAACTCTTAACTGGTCTCTCTCCATCTGTTCATTCTTGTCCAACGTGATTCTTCATCTGAAGATCCTGACACTTTTGTGTATATCCTCGCACATCTTCCATATTTCTAATCTGCCCTGTGTATAACTTCAGATTCTCCTTTCTGAATCACAGTTTGCATTCATTCACTTATCCATTTTATTATTAGGTTTTTTCCAGAAAATATTTGAGTGTGTGTCAGAGTCAGATATTGTGTTATTCTCCTTACTTAAAATTCCTTAATTGCTCTATATCAACTAGTTAGAAAGTCTAATTCAGGACTCCTCATAGCCTCAGCCTGTATTTTCATTATTTTCTAATTTACTATTTCAGAGGTATGCTTCTATGCTTTAAATTCTGTGTATTTCTTGAGCCGTGTGTCTTTCCAGTGCCATTTTTTTTCTCTGTCATCCAGACTGTCAAAAGCCTATCTGGACATCACTAGCCCAAATGATACCACTTCTGTAAGGTGACCATAACCAAAAGGATCTTTCCTTTCCCAAAATACCATATCAGTATCCCAGAAGTTCCTGCACTTATGAACAAGTTAGGTTTCTGATGTTTTTTTGTAATTAATTTGTTCCTAAGTCCAAAGAAACCTAGAGGCGCTGACATTTGTAGAACTCAGATACGTTTCTACCAAAAATGAGTGAGCCAGTCCTTATATCTTTTAAAAACTCTTCTCCGTGTGTGTGTAGTCTTATATAGAGTCTAGTCTATTTTGGAAAAAATGCACTAATTTATACATATATCATGTATATGTTACAAATGTGTTACATATTAAAGTATATATTATAAATTGGATATTAAATATGTAAAATAAGGCATTATTTTCCAGAGTAGAATAGTTCCATCTATAGCAAAGTTCTGCATCCTGGATGAGGGAAGCCCATAATTCTTCTTCCACCCTTACCTTGTTGATGTATCAGTGATCTCTACAAGTAACATAGGAAGTTTATTCCAAATATGGTATCAGCGTTGTCACCCTGCTGCTTAGTTTGATGATAGTCATTTTTTGAACAGACCTGGAACCTTCTGACCTATTTCGTACGTAACACATTTTTTTACCAACAAGACCACGACTGTGTTTTAGTTGAAATTCTTGAAGAACACTAGCCTTTGCCTCATTTAAATTCTTAAAAGACAAAACCACTCTTTGTCTAATTACATAGGACATTGACTATTCATGCTCTTTCGATAGCTCCCTAGTCAAGTCATTTGATTTCTTCAGCGTTTTTCTCCATCAGTCCCTCGACTGTTCTTCATTGCATAGGCACACAGCACTGTTCACAAGTTGCATGCTTTGCTTTTGTTCTTCAGAACCAACCCTATTGTTGAATGATTGATTTTAGTTGCACCTAGAACATATTTTTTTGTGTCTCTTTTTTTAAATCATGATTTTTTTTCCATCGTGATTTTGTAGGCCTCTAGCAGTACTTTCAATGTTTCAATGTTCTTGTTTTGGTACCTATTAAAATGATAAGGTTAAAAATATCTGTGGAACATCTCAAAATCAAGCATGAACTAACATGAACTAACGCTCTTTAGACTAAAGAAAAATGGGACCGTGAGATGAAAACGACTGCTTATATCCGCTGATATCGTTTTCTGGTGACAGGCTTAGTTGACTTGCTTTTTTTCTGCCGCGGAGCTTAGAGTATTACTTCTAGTTTATGAAAATTATGAGTTGAAAGTGTATAAATAGATGAGTGTCTATACATCACTTATAATTTTACCAAATTTATCACATCCTGCTTTGCATTTCAGTTATTTTTGTGGAAATCTTATATTGTATACTTTATAACTTCTACTAAATCATGTCTTCTTCATATAGCTTTTCATCTTAATAACACTTATCTGAATAATCTGCAAGTAATATATTTTTAGTGACTATTGATTGGGTATTGGTACTTTGTGTTTTTCTGAGAAAAAAATTAGATGTAGTTTGCTTAATTTCAGACTATATTCAGAATACTCAGAAAATAATATATAACTTATAAGGAGAAGTATGAAGGCCTTTAAATATGGAGAATATTTGCAAACACTAGGTTCAGTGAAAAATTCCTTCATGAAATAGATTCTATATTGTTTAAGTGTTTCATATAGTTATTATGTTAGTAATTAGAACTTAAATTGTTTTTTATCTTTCAGCTTCTGAATTCTGACCACAGATCCACAGCCACAGTCCAGATCTGCAGCGGCTCTGTGAACCTTAAGGGTGCTGTGAAATGCAGAGCTTATATTCACAGCAATAAGCCCAAGGTTAAAGATGCTGTACAGGTACAACAGGCAGAGCCGGTATATGAAAGATAGAAACATGTTAACATAACTATTCAGAAATCCTAAAAGTTTATTTATTTTTTTCTTCTCAGATTTCATGATTATTAATTTGATTTTAACCAATAAAGGCCCAATCTGTTGCGCAGTCCAATTAAACCATGTGCTTGGTCCCAAGATTTTCATGCATAAAATATCTGTTCTATGCCCTTTTTAAAATTATAATTATGCACATGTATTAAGTTGGTACATATTAGTGTATTTGAAATCATTTCTTTTGAGGAAAATCGAACTTTTTAAGTAACAGGAATAGTATTCATTATACAAAGAAATTATTAGGTAGAGTTCTGTAATCTGTATGTAATATAGAAATTTTAAAAATGATAACTGGCACTTTTGTCAGAGTTATACATTTCCTAATTTGGAACACTAGTATTATTTGTTTAGAAACAAAATTTATTTCTTTGGTTTTAATTTACTCTTTAGATGAAGTCAGCAGATTTGCTTTTGAACTATGAATATGTTAGTAAGCATGTTAAATAAATGGACATTGAAATTAAAAAAAGAATGATACACCAGTTATTTTAGTGGACCTGGTTATAAAGGGAGGGTTTTTTATGTGAGGGTTTTTTGCTAATAAAATAATGAAAATCTAAAGTAAAGAATTTTATTTCTTATTGTGATTTGTTTTTGTTTTTCATAGGCAGTGAAGAGAGATATATTGAATACAGTTGCTGATCGTTGTGAAGTACTATTTGAGGATCTCCTCATGAACGAAATTCCAGAAAAAAAAGTTATGAGTATAAAATGAAGTACTTTTTTCCACATATTCAGTTGATAGGATGTCACAATATAATTGTCATATCATCTTTTATAACTACTATATCTTTAATAATAATATGCTGTCTTTTACTTTTCTTATTGAATGAACATTTCTTTAGTTGCTGCCCCCCAAAAAGTTTGTGAACACCTTGCATTAGCAAATCTGCCAACAATTCACAATTTCTGGAAGGATTTAAAAAATAAATTCTGCGTGAATTTCTGCCAGAATGGATAAACTGTGTTAATATTTTAAAGCTGATTTTTAAATTATTATCTGAGTTTTTTTCAAGATTTTTTCATAATCAAAATATTTATTAATGTTGAGCATTGTATAATTGATTCTTTAATAGATATTTGTAGTATACATGCAATTGATCTCTTGTTCTTACCAAATTTTTTTCATATACTAGTTTATATACTTTTTATCTATTACTCTAACAGACTTTTAGATTTAGGGTTTAAAAGGCAGGGTTATGGTATCTTAATCATTTATAACTATTTTATCTATTGGGAAACAATTTATACCATTTCAGTAATTCATATTAAAAATAATTGTTGTTTACTCAAAAAGAAAATTATAATATTGAGTATGTTTTTTGAAGCTAAACATTCATCTCTACCTTTCTACTATTTACATGAGAGTGAATTTGTAATTCACAGTTGAATATGTACATAATTGAAACATATATCAACTTGTTAAGGGAATATTTTTATGTTTAAATAGAAGAAAACGAACATAGCTCCACTATATAGTACTATCTCCTTTTAGTACTAATGATAGCCAGTATATTAGGTTTCATGGACTAATCATAATATATTTCTTATATTCCTGGTAAGATAGATTCCTGGAATTTGCCAGATTTAACATTGTCCTTTCTGTACTCCATTAATAATGTATAGCTTTGCTGAAAAGTTAATTTGAATATTGTACATGTAGCAATTGGATTGAGACTTTTGTTTTGGCAAGTATGTGAAACCCGGTTGCTTAGCTACCCGGCAGCTTAGCAGCCTCTCTCATTGTGGCTTCGTTTTTGCTCCTTAACTGTATGAATGGTAGAGCTCTTGCGTTAAATACAATTACTTTACTTGCTGAGCAACAGTATGGTTACAACTGAACTGTGAATTTTAGGATTTTCAGGGACATGGAGATATAGCCACCATTAATGCCAAAGATCTACCTTATCACACACATTAGTGAAATACTCTATTCCATTTAAAAATGCTTCATGAAAATGGTATTGTATGACTGTCTTGGTATTATATTATAGTAAGGGAGTTAGTATTTGAAATTTTTGCAGATGTCCAGTCAGTAAAATTAATTACTTCTAATAGTAGTTGTGATCGTTACACATTAAATTTAATGTATTAGAAGTTAATGTTATCACCTAATACTAAATTTTTTTTAAATGAAAAAATATATTTACTAACTGAGTGGCCTTTGAGGCCTGTGTGACAAGAATAGGCCGTGTATTCAGTGGAAAGAGCAAAGACTGAACTTCTTGGATCTCTGCCTACTTTGCCACTAGCGGACTGACTTCCGGCAAATGACTCAGCCTGTTCAAACATCTGATATCTTACGTGGAAAACAGGGATTACAGCAGCTACTTTTTGAGAGTTATTGAATGATAGCTGTTTTTAAAATTCTTTCACTGTAATTTTTGATAAGTGTAGCATGTATTTCAAAAAGAAACCCAAGTGTAAATATATATATATATATATATATATTTTAAACTTTAGTAGCAGGATAATTATTCCACCAACATGTTAGTGTATCTTAAGATATCACGATAAAAGGCTAAATTGCAAGTATAATAATAATACAAACAAATGCAAATTTTGAAATTGAGTATACATACATACCAATTGTTAGATCTCATATTTAGTCCTCATTTTACTTAGCTTATCTTTCTTTAATTAACTGGTGAGATCTTGTAGCATGGTAAAATGTGAACATATGCCATGAAATTAACCGGAACTAGAATATTTTTGCATGCATCAGGAAGTCTGCAAAGAGCACATTAACTTTATATTCCTTATCTTTAAAGAAAACACCGTCTTTGAATTCTGGCTATCCAGATGAAAGAACTTAATACTTCCATGACAGTAAAAAAATATATAAGAACTCCAGTCATTCTTTTTAATTATTGTGATTTTCCCCTTAAGAGGTATTCCAGACCTCCTTCATTATTCCCTACCAGTCTCCATTCCTTTCTTCCCAACTTACTCTCAGTAGATGACCTACTCCTGGTGAAAATGGAGGTCATCAGTTGTGAAATCTCTGACCTTCTTCCATTCCTACGTCCACATCAAACCATACCACTCGTCCTCTCAGAACTTCTGCAATGTCTTTGCCTGTGGTCATGGTTCCATTCTCTGGATGGTGCTTCTCATCCCTTCATGCAAATGTTTGCTTAGCCTTTAAGTGTTAGATCAGATAGCACCTGTTTTACAAATGTTTCTATAATAATTCAGTATGAGTTAGGAGACAATTCTTAATCAACAGAAACCCAATTTTTATCACATTGGCTTAAATTTAACTTTTTTCTCTGTTTTGAACTTGTTCAAATAACGTTGAACTAGTTACTCTGCTGTGGGAATATTTCTAAAGGATTCTTCCTTAGAATAACTTTGTGAGATGTGTTGGTTTTTTTGTTGTTGTTTTGTTTTTTAAGATAATACCCTCTCCTATTTTTACTCTCAGACCAATTAGAAAACTTGGTCTTATTTAGACACTAATTGGCCAATTTAATTTTTTAATTTGAAACTTATAAGTACTTTTTTTAATGAGTAGATTAAATCCATTGCAACCAGTTTTTTTAACATTTGATTTTATAGCAAGCATATTTATCTTTTTAAAGCAAAGCTAGAGTTAATACAGTTTGAAATAAATTTTGCATGCCAGTTACACATACATATAGCCATCACTGAAAATTTTGAACATAACGTGTTTCAAGAATCTGTGGCTCAAAGTAAAAATCCTAATTTCAGAATTTCTGATTTAGATGTTCTAGTACAATTGCAGTAATAGGATTGAACAGCTAGGAGGCAGTCTAGTCAAAGAGTAAAATTGTTCTAGTTGTCATATGAAGACAAGATAGTAAGTTGAATCTGGCAGGAACACAATTTACGTATTGCACTTTTTGTGACACTTAAGACATTCTGCATCTTCTGTTTTTAGTTATGGAAAGCTACCGCCAGTTTCTTAACAGGGAATTGTAGGGTACTGTTAAAGTGAGTCCTAGTTTTCCACTTGGTCTGCATTGGTAGGTTTTAAAATCATATCCATTGCTGAAGAAGTTATTTTTCGCACAAAATCCTTTGATATTAATGATTGATTTATTATATTTTTGATTTTTTAAAATTATAGTTAACATTCAAATATTATATTAGTTTCAGATGTACATGGCATAGTAGTTAGACACTTATATAATTTTGAAATGATCCCCCTGATTGGTATCCATCTGGCCCTTTACATATAATATTATTTATAATATTATTGACTGTATTCTCTATGCTGACTTTACATCCCTATGACTATTTTGTAACTGTCAATTTGTACTTCTTAATTCCTTCACCTTTTTTATCCAACCCCCTTCCCATCTGGCAACCATCAGTTTATTCTCTGTATTAATGAGCCTTTTTCTGTTTTATTTGTTTATTTTGTTCTTAAGAATCCACATATAAGTGAGAGCATGTGATGTTTT
Source organism: Eonycteris spelaea (assembly GCA_003508835.1). Lineage (NCBI taxonomy): Eukaryota > Metazoa > Chordata > Mammalia > Chiroptera > Pteropodidae > Eonycteris > Eonycteris spelaea. The sequence continues at coordinate 6,723,524 of PUFA01000037.1, forward strand.
TCTTTCTCTGTCTGATTTATTCCTAGGTCCATCCATGTTGTTGCATATACACAATCTTTATCTTTGTTAATAGTTCATTAGTATCATGGTGTTGAACCCAAAAATAATTCTAATTACATAGAGCAGTGACTGTTAGAAATTGAGGGAAATATATTTTACTTTGTGAGTATTCAAAGAAGAATGAAACAGTTATTCATTATTTATTTAGATCCAGATTATTTTTAAAAATATTTAACATCGTTTATGACAATATGTAGCAGTAGTCATGGCCACAGAAATATTAATTCGTTGATAGCATTTGGTATTAATAAGGATTTGCTCTGTTCAAGGCAATGTGATAGATACAGATCAATGACCAGATTTCTTTCCTCAAGAAAACTGTAACCTGATTTGGAAGGTAGAATGTGTATACATTATTAATTTTGCAGAGAAAGTAAAAGGTCCTAAGAGTAAGAATTTAATTAAGGGTAATGATTCGAATAATAAGTATTACTAATAACTTGGCAAAGGGAACATGAAAAGAAAGCAAAGTGGAGTTGGTGGTGAGGTTAGTATACAAAACATGAATCTTGATGTCCTACGCATGTTTGGTAGAGGGGGCTATTAGCATCTAATAAGATGAAGTCAGCGTTGAGATTATTTTGTACATACATTGTACAAAAAATGTATGCTATTACATCCCCTACAGTTGATGTAAATGTGCCTCCAATTTGGCTCCAAACTTGCACAAAGAAGGGAAAAATTATTTATAAAATTCGTTAATTGTAAAGTTAAATAGGAAAAACAATTTCTGAGACCAGGGCCAAAATTCTCTCTGGGTATTTCTTTATAGGAAGGTGGGTAATACAAGAATATGTAATCAATAACATCCTGACACTGAAGTCAGTAATAGGTTTATGTTTCATAGGACTATCATTTAGGTTTTTGCAGAGCCCAGGGGTATTGGAAGTAAAGCAGGATTCAGTAAGAGCAATTTTTCCTTAGAAAAGGAAAATACCTTTTAGGTTTTATTTCTGTTAGTATATAATGCTTTCATGTATGTGTGTGTGGGTGGGTACGCGCATGTATATCTCTCTCACAAATACCAGGGACAGACCTATCTAAATATTGATAATGTTTCTTCTTTTAGATTCTGAAAAAGAGTTTCACATCCTCCCTCACCGAGTTTTTGTCCCCATTCCGGGATCGGCTGTAATGTTATGTGATTATAAATTTGGCGATGAGTCAGCTGAAGAAATCAGAGACCATTTTATAGAGATGTTGGATCATAGGATTCAGATAGAAGATTTGGAAATTGCAGAGGAAATGAACACGGGTAATTATATGATGTTATTTAAGAACTTGATTAGACTACTGCTCAGATTACCTATGAGACAGATGGCTCAATTGTTCAGAACATTTTAAGGGGTGCAGAACATTTAAAACATGATAATACATAGCACTAATTGTTGCCTCAGAAATATTAATTCTAGTTTATAGCATTTAGTATGTATATTGACCAATTATTTGTTAAGCATTTGCTCTGTTCAAGACAATATGATAGATCCAAATCAATGACCAGAAGTTTTCCCTTAAGAAGCCTGTAGTCTGATTTGAAAGATAGTATGTGTATGCGTTATTAATTATGCAGAGCATGTAACAGGGTCCTATGAGTAACTAAGAATTTAATCAAGGTTAATGATCAGATTTTTAGGTCTCCAGTGATTGATTAAAAATTTAATCAGAAAAAAATTTTTGACTAGGTTAATAATAACTATAATCTACAGTAACAAAGTTTTGACATTAGTATTTTCTAATTTTAGTAAATTCTTTCCATTTTTAAATTTTTTATTACAACTTTTATGTTTCATTTTAACTGAAAGCACATACTTGTTATATAAACTGATGCTCTGTAATATGAATACAGTGTATAATTCCAAGTATATTAAAAGTCTCATTATTTTGAGTGATTCTTTGAATTCTTTGAAATATTCTTACAAATAATTAAAAGACTTATTTTTAGCTTTAAGATAATATACTTTTCTATTATTATATTAGATTTAAATGCTATTCCCTGATGAATTATTTTTATCATTTATATATATAGTAAATATATTTTAATTCTGTTTCTCAGTTTGTCTTCAGTAAGCTTTACCCTTAGCATTGTTTGAGCCATGTTAAATATTCGTATAAACTAGTAACTATGAAGTATTTAAAAATAATTTTTAAAATCTTAGATGACTATAAATATTTGTCTTTTTTGTGGGTTTTTTGATTTTTATAAGCTTTTATATTGGCACTTTGTTGTTTGTTTTGAACTGTATTTTAAAGTTATTTCCTATCTATATTTCTTTTTTTATGCTAGCATTGAAGTAGATTAATTGAGTAGGAAAAGTTTAATATTGTAAGGACAAAGGAAACAAAACAGCAATTCGGAAAGTTTAGATGTGTATACTTATGTATATGCTGATCAAGCTCAGTTTCTAGATGATATTTTATATTTTTCAAGTATTACATAATGTGTCGAAGACACTATTTCAGTATGGTAGGTGTAATTCTTTTAGGACTCTGCCCTATGTTTTGAAACTTAAATAAATCTCAACTGAGCTATCACTATTTTTTGATCACCTATTATGTATTATTGCGTATTAGACTTCTAGAGGTCAGATATATAGTTCTAACTCTCAAGAAGCTCACAATATAAAGGGAAATACAGAGATATGAGTTATTCTAAAAGAAGGTGATTAGTTCTGTATTAGAGGAATGGATAGAGGATTATCAGAACATTTAGCACAGGCACTTGTCCCTGAGAGGGATTCAGGAAAAGCTTCTCAGAGCAGGTGGTGTTTGAGTTCATTTTGAAGGATGAATACAGAAGTAATTCTATGCTTTTTAGGAATTGAACATTGGCTTCAGATGTATTGGGCCAGGAGTATGACCTTGTCTAAAATTATATTAGTTTTGTTGCAGTAAGTATTTGTTGAATTATAAAGAATGCTTGAGTAATTAGTGTATTTTTAATAAGCCACTCCAAAATATGGCATAGAGTAAAAATATAAATATTTTAGTAGAAAAATGAAGTGCTTTTATGTAAATACCCTATTGGTTTAGAATTATATTCACTTACTCATTCGCTTATTTACTCATTCATCCATTCATTTGTAATTTACTCAAAAATATTTGAAGAGCATTTGATATCTTACTCTCTGGCATATGTCATCAGTTTGACTCAAACTTTTATAAAAATTCAAAAAAATATATTGGATGCATAATTTTACCAAGATAGCATTTTAGCTGTGTCCAGGTCTACTGCTTACAGCTGTGTAACCTTAAATCTTAAATACGTACTCTGTTAACTCTAGTTTCTCTTAGGGTTTATATGAAAATTTAGTAAAAAATCTTAGGGAAAATTCGTTGTAAACAGAGATACTTAAATGCACTGTGATATTAACTAGCATTAAGACTAAAGTTATGACTCCTGAATTATGATGAAAAACATTAATATTAAAATTAATGTTTTTAGGGTTTTCATATAAAATAAACCATAAAAAGTGGAGTTCAAATGTTTAAATAAAAATTAAAATCAGTTGCTATACATTTAGGAACATTAAACGTGTTAAAGGTATGTGGCTTTATTTTTTAAGTATTTGATGTTATTTACTTGACTGTTATTTAATTATTTCTCTTCTATAATACAGTTGTCAAGTAGTTGCTATGTTTAAAATGCATGTTATGCAAGTATGTATCTTAAAATAACATACTTTTAAATGACTTAATAAGGGATGGAGAATAATTTGTTTGCCAAAATGACTCACTTAAGATGAGGGATAACTATGGCTTTAAAATTTCTTAGATCTATTAGTCATCTCCTAGTAGATATTAACTTAATAATTTAGATGTACTTTACCATAGTATTGACTGAAAATTTGGAGACACGCCTTTAAAATCTGATGAAACTCATCTTTATGAATTCTATCTTGATATCTAAGCTGAAATTAATTTTTGTTATTTGGTTAACATTGATAATTTATTTTAAAAAATAATACTGGAGATGGATTTTTATAGTTTATCGGGAATGGGGAAAAAGACAACTAATCAAAGAGTTCACATCCCAGCCTCTCTTTTTAAGCTTCAAAATAGTCCTGCCTACCTATCAACAGCTTGGAATGAAAATGAACACTTCTACCACTTAGCATGTATCCTTCATGGTCCTTGTTTTCTCTTTCGGTGCTAGTTGCTCGAGAAGATTGCTTTCTTACATGATTAATTAGGGATTTGTCTATAGTTAAAATTACTTGATTTTAAGGAATGGTTAAGATCTAATTTTCTATTGAATCATGTTACTTGCATTTGAATTTCAGATAACATTAAAGTATTGGTAAAATAACAAACTGTCTGAGATTTGAATTAAAAGCCTACAAGCCCCACCAAAAACAAATACAAATAAATTGTTATGACAAGGCCTTATGCATTCTTGAAAAGTGTCCTGCCTCAGTAAAATTATTTTGAATTTGTGTCAAATCACAGGATTTTATGTGACAGATTTAAAGAAATAGAGTAATGAAATGGGATGTCTTTTTTTTTATAAAAGTAAATTATTTATGCAGAGGACTTGACCTACTAGAGCATGATTTTTACATATAACAAACCAATATTAAATGTGTAAGTAATACGTCATCATAAATAAAACTGTTTTTGTGTTCTTTATATACAAGTACTCAAGTAAAAAAAAATCCCTATAGCAAATAGGTATAATTTATGCTTCATCCGTTAGTTTTGTTTATTTGTTATATAAGAATTTTAGTGACCCAAAGAAAAAGCTTCTTAGCAGTGATATTTGCTAATAGAAAAACCATAGGTGTGCGTGCGTGCGCATATGTGAATGTGAATAAAGTTGTATACTGTCCATTCAACTTTTAGACCTAGAGATGAAGTTAGGAGAAATTTGAAGCTAGTAAGCCAGTGCAGGCTAATGAGGCTGATAGGCTAAAACTAAGGTTTTCTAGCCAGCCATTAAGAAGCTATGGAAATATAGGAGATAGAATAGTTATAGAGCTGGTTCATAATAAGAATTTGTGACTAATTTGATATGGGAGTAGAAAAAAAGAGAAGAGTGTTTTGTATATGTTTGTTTTTAAAGTACTTTAGTTATTTGCTTGAAGAGGTTCAAAAAGAATGGTGATTCCCTGATTCTCATGGGGTAATTAATGGGAATTATTTCTGAAAATGACAGCAAAGTTTTTTCTTTGTGGAAATCGATATGAAGTAGGCAGTTATTTTCCTTTTCTTTCATCCATTTTAGTATCATAAATATGTCTATTTCAATAAGCTTATGTGTCATCCTTGTGAGTCTGTGCTAGTATATTGTGATACACACGTCTATAAGGATATTTTAAATACGAAGCAACAGGCTATTTCACTTGGAATTTAAGCAGTAGTATTTACTATCTCTCACTCTGGAGTTCTCTTTTTTCGTAAATAAAGGGAACATCATGAAGTAGTTGCTTTCAAACATAGTTCCCTAGAGTCCTATAGAATAGCGCTTCACTACCACCTCTGAGAGGGTGAAGGGCGTCTTGGTCGAGGAGCCCTCCATCCTGGTCAACCGGGGTAATCCCACCTGCATCTTTTTCACATACTAGAATTTTCTGTCAGACTCTTTATAGCACGAGGGATCGCCAAGGCCGTGTGATCTCAAAGGCTGTTTCAGTTTGTTTTTAATCGGTATTAAGTAAATTCAGCCAGGCCAACCTACATAAATTATTGTCAGCATAATGTAAGAAAGAGAACTTATATTTGAATTCTTAATCTGTTGCCCGTGACCCTCAAATGTGCACTTAACTTCCCAGGTTTTATTTTCCATCTGTAAAATGAGATAATGTGCTTGCCTTACTTAACATTGAGTTGTTTTAAGGTCAAATTTATGATCATATTTTGCTTGTATATTTCAAATTTCAGGTTAGATCAAGAACCAGCAAACTTTTTCTGTATGGGGCCAAACAGTTAATATTTTAGGCTTTGTTGGGCATATAAGGTCATTTGCTGCAAGTTTGGCCCATAGGCTGCAATTTTCTGATCCCTGATTTTAGTAATATCTAGTTATTTCAAATTATTAATTGCCACAACGACCAGTGAAAATGATATGTTAATCCCAATTAAAAGTTACCCTGCTCCTATCTAGTTTGATATTTGGGACCAGTTTATCTCTACTGTAGAGTAAAAAAAAAAATTATAACTTGTGGGAGCCATTCAGAACTGGCTTTGTGGCTCTCTGCTTTTGGGTGATTATAAAAACCACAACGTATTTTTAAAATTCTGTCAGTTTCACATATATTGCATAAAATTTCATTCACCTTCATTTGATAATGAGAAATTCAATATGTTTTTGGAAAGTCGAGTTGAACATGGAGCTCATTGTCTATATTCTTCACAATGTTTTTTTAAAACTTTTTTAAAATGGTAATTGTTCTCATTTTATTTAGGATTTATTATTATTATCCTCTTGCAGTTTATGTGAATTCTCCTATGAATACTGAAGCTACATTGGACAACACAGATGATGAGCAACCAAAACAACCAATTAAAACTACAATAGTACTGAAAATTCAGCAAAACATAGGTATTTTATTTCTTTTATAACATTGAAAATAGGTATTTTGGATTTGAGTTTTCTCATTACTTTAAAATTATTTTATTTTATTTTATTTTAGTTAAAACTTCTAGCTTAGTGTTTATTGAGGATTATGGAAAGTGCCAGACCTTGAAGATAGAAAGATTTACAAGTAATGCATTATCCAAATGCTCTCAAAAATCACATTTCCTATTAATTTATTTGGTATTTTCAGAAGAAATGTATGAAGTTTTGGAAGTCAATTAGTATAGTAGGGCCAGGGTTTTCCAAACTGGTGTTGTCAGGATTGCTTATGCAGATTTTGGCATATGTCCTGTGAAAAAAGCCAAATTCAAGTCAGGAAATTTTAATGCACTTTAGTATTTTAAAAGCTCCAAGATACTGTGCCAGTCACTGTTAGAGTTTTCAGACTTATTGATCAAAGAACATGTATACACCACTGTTTAGTGGGATGCCAATTTGAGAAATGCTTTGTAAGCATTAAGATTTTTCACTGAGAGCCAGACGTTTTAGTTGTTTTTCTTGTCACGTGTGTGTGTGTGTGTGTGTGCGCGTGTGCGCGCGTGTGTGTGCGCGTGTGCGTGCGCGTTCTACTCTGGTCATTTTTTGTTTTAATTTAACAATAATCATGAGGAGAAAAGTGAGTTACCAACCAAGGTAATTCTTCGATTTTATAGTGGTGGAATCTGAGTTTCTGTAGTTTTTAATAGTTGTCCGAATGACTTTGGATTTTAATGTTTGAAAACCACACTGTACATTGGAGCTGTCTTTTAGTTTAAGCTAAGCAGCATAAGACAGCTGGAATATCAACATAAATATTTATAGAAGCCTTTTAAAGTATGTGTTGGTTTTTCTCTTAGATATGCATGAATGCATATGTGTGCAAGAGAGACCCGTTTTGTTTTGTTTTTTTAATTTAAGATTTTGCTACAGTAGTGAAGTTCTTGATTATCAGTCTAACATGTGCAATCTATTTTTTGAATTATTGCTGTATATCCCTTTAAGACTTTGCTGGCTTTTAGGACATGTATATGTGTGCAAAGTATATGTGTTTGGCATGTGTCGTGCTGTTTAGGCCCATCAGCTACCTACATTTCAGAGCCTAGGATCAGCCAAGCCTTTCGTTTGCTCATTCCATGTCCATTTGTTTTGTGTTTGTTTCACTTTTAGGTGTGATTACAGCATTTGCGGTTGCAGTTCTTGCTGCTGGTCTCTCCTTTCATTACTTCAGTGATTAGGGTGAGGCCCAGAGAGCTTCCCGATCATCATCAGAGGACACTGGCTGACCGTCAATTATGAATGTAAAGATGCAAACAATCCATCTGCATTTAAGATAATAGCAGCCATTATGCCTATTCGTAGGTGTGTTTCTGACTAAAATGAAATCACCAGCTGCCTTGTTTAGCCCTGCTTATATTATAGGTGGCTCAGGCTTCCAAAAATAAAGTTATGTATCTAGATGGAAGCCGGCATGTAACAAATCCTTATTATCTATTTTTTCAGATGTTCAAAGTGATGGTTTATTTTCACAGATTTTAGTCCTCTTGATCTGGATCACATATTCATCAAGACATTGAAAATTTGAACAGTCAGGGTTGATTGAATATCTTAGTGATAGAACAACAGGAGAAGTTTCTACGAAGTGAGGCAACAACCTACTGGGGAAGCTCATACTGTACGACCCTTCTAATGGGCACTCAGGTCCAAAATACCAATCGAATTCTGATCAAGGGGTAAGAAACCTTTCCAGGAAGCTTTGCATCAGTAAGGATTGCCATAAATCGTGTGCTTTCTCCAGTTAGTCTATCATAACTGCTATAAAATATGAGTAAGACTTTTGCTTCCAGCAGTACATTAGACGAGGTACTGCAAAACCCCTAGATCCTGAATAAAACCTACCTTTCAGTGCATTAATAGGCTCAAAGAAAATAGGGGACATCTCCAAGAACCTTGCCTCTTTTTCATTCCCCACGAAAGTGAACACATTTTGAGTTGGGAGTTGTGAAAACTGTATTAAGCGCACAGATTGACTGTGGTTGCCCGGATGGGAGATAACCAGTTGTAGTACTGCTGGGTGCCGTTTGCCTCAGACCAGAAGGAAGGAGATAAATCTTTGTCTGAGGTGCTACCCTGGCCAGAACAGCTGAAGTGGCCCTCAGTTTACAGTACCCCATAGCTCCTGGCAGAAGCAAGACAGAGGCCCAAGATTCTTATAGAGTAAGATGACACAGTATTACCTCATGACTAGAAATCACTAGGTACAAGTTGAAACCAGCTAGCATGAGAAAGAACAGACATTGGATTAAATTCTCCAAGGTCTCATCACCAACATACATGAAGGATGGGACCACAGGCAAATTAAAAAACAAACAAATGGAACTGCTAGAAGTAAGACGTTTGTTACTTGAAATTAAAAAAAAACAAAAATAAACATAAAAACCTTACACATGTTGAATATCATGTTAGGACTCAGCTGAAGAGACAGTGAATACACTGGAAAGTAGATCTAAAGAAATGACCCAGTACACAGCAAGGAGAAATGAGGTACTGGGAAATATAAATATTAAAGAAAAGAGGTACCGAGGAAAGAATTATAAAGACTAGAAGCCCTAGGAGGGACTAGAGAGGATGAAGGAGTGGCAATATATGAAGAGTTAACAGAATTTCCCACATTTGTTGGAAAAACATGAATTCATAAGTTCAGGAAGCATAATATATCCCATACATACGTAGATGAAATTCATCCTAAACCCAATGTACTGTAACTACAAAATACCAAACATAAGATTTTAAAAGCAAAGAGCAGAAAATATCATCACTGAAGGCAAGACAATCATATACTTAATAGAGTTCTTAATGGCAACACCGTACCCAAAAGTTGGTGAAATAATGCCTTCGGAATTCTGAGAAAAAGTATCAACTTAGAATTTCTACTAAGCAAAACTGAAATAAAGATATGTTCAAATGAAAAACAGATTTTTACCGTGAATGGGACTTTATTAAAGAAACTGCAAAAGAATAATGTTCAAGAAGAAAATTCCAAAGGATGATCTGAAATCGAAAAACTAGAGCAAATAAATGATAAACATGTAAATCAAAAGTGTATATAAAACAATCACAATGAAAGAAATGTTTATAAGAAAAATTGTGAACAAGTAAAACGAAATAAACTTTTGCAACATTAATGTGGACTTTTAAAATAGGATATATGAAAAACTGGACAATTGCTTATAAGATGGGAGGATGGTGGTTAAAATTAAAGTGTTCTGACATGCTTTTATTATTCTGAAAATGGATTAATATATTGTTTAAAATTATGTTATATATAGTAAAATTTCAGGTGTAACTGCTAAAAAATAGGTATGGGATGAATTATTCCAAAGGAAAAGAAGTTTAAAATATGGAATAGGAAGTCAATAACAATACAAAAAAAGGAAAGAAATTATAGGTGGGAGGAGGGACAAAATTAGAGAGATAATAGTATGAATTCAAATCATAAATATGAGTAGACTAAAACAAATTAACAGATTAGATTTTTAAATCCAGCTATAGACAAATAGCAACAGAAAACTCATATAGCTTTAGTGATATTAAATCAAAAGACTTTATGATATATTAAAAATGAAGAAGGCTACTAAATGGCAAAAAGATTAATTCACTATGAATATATAACAATTTAAAATGTGTATATACTTTATAAAATGACCTAAAATGTATAAACTATAGGGCTAAACCAACAAATTGAATCACAGATTTCCACGGTTCTCAATTATTGATAAATCAGGCAGACCAAAAAAAATGATTTGATGGACATATTTAGAATAATCAACTATTACAGAACATTCTTGTTAATCATTATATATTAGCAAAAATTGACCATATGCTAGTATGAAGTCAATAAGTTTCAGAAAAAAATTAGTATTAAGTGGATAATCAGAAATAAGTCAGTAACAAAGGTTAATTTTTTACATTCAAGTTTAATAAAACTTCATAGGTGAAAGAAGGAAGCATATTTAGAACCCTATTATAAGTATGACATTTGGAAAATTGGATGATGCAACAGGAACATCACCTTGAGGGACGTGGTTTTAAATGCTTAAAGTCAGGGAAAAAGCTAAATGTCTAACTTAGGAAAAGAACAACAGACTGAACGATGTAGAAGCCAGAAGATAAAGGCAAAGGAAGAAATGAATGAATTAGAAAACAAAGATACGGAATCAATGCCAAAGTTGTTTTGTCATGAAAACATGACATGTTAAGAGACTACAAGGAATATGTTAATATATTTGAAAACTTAGACAAAATAGGCCATGGTCTAGAAAAATGCAATTTCTTTAAGTTGGAACAAGAAGGAATAAAAAGCCAGATAGACATCTAATAGTTTGGTAAATGGTAGTTAAAAATTTTTTGACCAAGAAAATGTTTAGCTCACATTTATAGATGTTTTCTCCTCTTTCAGGAACTATATTATTTGAACATTTTCTGCCGAGTCTTCCAAATAGTAGATAATGAGGGAATACTCTTCATCTCATTTTATGAGGCCAGTATAACTTTTATTGTACTAGAATCACATTAAGTAGGAGAAAAAATTACAAATTAACGGTACTTATTAACACAGATGTGAAAGTCAAAAGTACTATTAAACCGAATTTAACATATGTAAAAAGAGGTAATGAATGTATAATGATTAAGTTGTATACATTAAAAATCAGGAATACAACAAGGATGCCTGTTTTCTATTCATCGTCCTGTAGAAAAATGAGCAAAAGACAAACCAGATATTTTAAGATGTGATTGAAACATGAAAAGATGTTTAATCTCGTGAGCGATTGACTAAGACCCCAATGAAAACCATTTTATATCCAATAGATTAAAAAACTGAGAAGTATACAATACCAATAATGATGTGCTTCAAGAAGACATCTTTGTAAACTGATATTCTGGAAAGCAATTTGGCATTTTCTTGTAAGGTTAAGCATTTACATACTTTTTAATACCTAGCCGTTCTGTGCATATACCCTAGAGAAATACTTGCATAGAAATACTTGCACAGCAGTACACATGGGAATGTTCATGGCAGCAATGTTTGTAGCCACCCAAATGTCCATTGACCAGAGAATAAAAAATAAATTGTGGGTTTTGTAATGGTATTTAGCAGGTAAAACTACCTGAGAAATAAAGTGATAATTGTCAGAACCCACATTCAGTACAGTAGTTTTTATAAAGCTTTAAAATGAGCAAATCTAAACTGTTAAGTGAGGTATATAGAGATACATATATTTGTGATAAAACATTTTTTATGTGACAGTGATAAGCAAAAATTTAAGATCGTGGTTACTATTTCAGGGTGGGAGTGATGGCAGGACAGGAAGGCAAGAAGAGGCAAATGAATAGGTGAAATGATATTGGTGATGTTTTCTTGAGTTGAAAGGGGTTTCTTGATGTTAATTGTATCTACTAAACGACAGTAATATATTTATTATGTTTGTTGTCTACTACTAACAAACCACCCCCAAACTTAATTGGCTTAAAACAACCATTTCATTTTTTTTCACAATTCTGAGTTGAGAAGGATCAGTTAAATGGTTCAACTGTCCATGGTGTTTACTAAAGCTACAGTTTTCTAGAAGCTGGATTGAGCTGGAAATATCCAGACAGCCTGTTCACATGAATGGCAGTCGATGCTGGCTGCCCACTGGGAACTTGGCTGGCTCCTCAGTTATCCTCTACGTGGCCTCTCCAGATGGCTTGGGTTTCTTCCAATCATGATGGCAGGATCCAAGAAGTAGCATCTCAAGTAGGGAAATGTAGAAACTGAATCTTCTTGAGGTTCTGGCGTGGAAGTCTCAAAACATCATTTCCATTACATTGTGTTTGTCAAAGTAATTTGCGGGACCAGCTGGATTAAAGAGGAAGGGGAAAAAGAACCTTTACCTCTCAAGGGACATGCAGGTATAAGAAAAGTGCAAGATTAGTTAATGTACCCTCTGGCCATGATAATATATGTTCCTGACATTGGGAAATGCATTCACTACCTCCCCAAACCTTAAAATCTCATCTTAATAATTTAATATATCGTCAAATCAAGGCTCAGGACCCATCAACTTATGTATATCAGTATCAAGTATCTATGATCCACCTTTACAGCAGTGCCTCTCGATCTGAAGATACATGAACTAAAGAAACAGTTTTTTGCCTGAACTAATCTACTATTCAATGCCAAGACAGGCAATAAACACTCTTGCTCAAAAAAGAGGGAAAATGAGAGGTACAAAGCAGTGAATTGTTAGGGTTGTCCATGGCAACTCTGAACTCCAATTAGGCACATGTCTCTAATTTATGATTCTAGAAGCAGGGAATATATGCTGATTAAGGCCGACTTTTTCTCCCTGAGAGTGATTCTCAGCTTTTGGTTCTTCCCTACAAAATTTTGACTCTTTCTGGGTCATCCCTTATTATGAGAAATGGCGTATGTTGGAAGCTGAGTAAGTTTCTCAACCTGCTTCCTAATTTTCGAAGATTGAAGACCCAGAAGCTTCTTTTTATTTTGAACTGTCTCTCCCTTTTAGACTAAATTTATAGAATTTCTTTAAAATATTGTATATTTCTTATAACTCAAATTATAAGCCACTCCATTAGACAAAGGCACAACTACAAATCCATTCAACACAGACCTCTCTCTACTTTGACCTGAGAGGGAGCTAAAGGACAATGCCCTTAAGAATCTTAGAAACCCATTGTCTAGCTAGGTAGACTACAATGTGTGCTCATAAGATTCTTAGAAGTTTTATGCCTAGTTCAGAGGTCTTTGAGGCACTGGCTTAAATACATGTGAAATTTTAAAGATTATCACAGCCATACCTTGGTCCTAACATCCTGGTGCTACATTTTACTAGTAATTCCTTGGATTTGACTTGCCAAGGGTCATTTTCTCCTGGAGAATCTCTTGCTGGATGGAAAAGGTGTTTGGGGCTCTTTTTATTTCCTATACATTTTGCTCCAAAAAAGAACAATTTCTTATTTAGTTCCTCTCTCTTCTCATATTTGATCATAGCCAGCCAGCAGTCATTGGTGTTTTCAATATTCTGCCTGAAAATCTTGGCCAAATCTATACGTTTATTAGGTTACTTTTCTCCTTTAGCAATTTACATAAGCTTATTGGTTCTACCTTTCACATTACTGCAGGTGAAAGTGTTGCCTTTTATTATAAGAATTGTCTTTTCATAACAATTTCCTCAGTGTTCTTTAGTCACCAGTTTTCTGAAGGTCCTAAAGCCTTCATCTTCTGCTCAGTTCCATAGTTAAGGCTACATATTTCAATTTTGGCCTAGTAGCACCCTACTTCTAGGTACCAATTTCTATTTTGGTAATCTCTTGCTTCATAACAAATAACCCCCAAACTTACTGGCATTTTACTGGCATTTATTAATTTTCATGACCCTGTGGGTAGACTGGGCTTAGCTAGCTCAGCTGGAAGATTTTGTTCCACATGATGTTGGCTGGGGCTTCAATTATCCAAGGGCTATGATAGCCAAGATAACTCGTTCACATGGTTGGCAGTTTATCTGTTTCTGCTCACGTGACCTTTCCATAGGGCTTAGGGATTCTCATAGCATGGTGGTTGAATTTCCAAAAGGAAGAGCCCCAAGAATCAGTGTTCAAAGAAGAAGAAAGTAGAAATCGTGAACCCCTTAAGGCCTGGGCTCATATGTCCTTGACATCCTCGTCATTCCTCTGTATTCTATTGGTCAAAGCAAAGAGAGCCAGCCTAGTTTCCATGGAAGAGGATAAAGAAGCCCATCTATCAGTGGGGGAGTAGCACGTGTATTCAGGGAAGGAAAGAACTGATGGCATTCATCACTGGAGACTTGCTACACGTTTGCTCTTTAGTACTTGTCAAATTGTATAAATGATTTAAAAAAAAAAAAAAAGGAGAGACAAAGGAGCTCCCGAGGGAAATAATTACCCTTATTACTCAAAAAAAAAAAAAAACATAATCCATATTTACTCTCCCCACAGTCTGCTTTTTCCTATAGCACCTCCATCTCCCTTTTTTATGTTGTGACATTTCTGTGTATATATAAAATGTCTTTTTTTTTACTCCTATAATGATTTGTTGAAATATAAATTAGCCAAAGTACAATAAATACCAAGTAAATTGTTCTTGATTTCTGACTTTGATAAATAATTATACTGAGACTATCAATATTTTAATGAATATTCACTAAAGGTGAATAAGTTCTCATACAATCTATAACCTACTAAAAGGTAAATTAATATGTTAATAAGTTCTGATTTATTAAGGACAAGAGATAAAAATGGAGTTAGAACCATGACAAATGTTTGTCTCTCCTTTTGCCATTTCTAAAGTGTTTTCACATACATTATCTCATTAGATTTTTACAACATTTGTGTTGTTCTCATTGGATTTTTACAACACTTGTGTTGTAAGCACGACAAAGATTTGTTGAATGGGTTCAAATGTAATGGCTACAATTGAAGTACACATTAAATATTATATATTGTATCCAAGGACCACTACTTAGGAAGAGTAGACATTTGGGTATTATCTGTCTCAATAATCAGAAATAGATTATTCTTTTTTTTCATCTTTGCAAAAATATTTTGTAAATATTTTACATACTTAACAATATCAAATGAAGCTAGATTTTATATGGTACTGTGGAACTTCTGAAATTCTGATCCCAAAGAACCCTGTACAAAAGTTCTTAAAAAGATTTAAGCTTTTAGGAAAAGCTCTTTCATTGAATTTGTTCAGTTTGTTAAGAAGATCTTTTCTTTACGGAATTGCGAAGGGGGGCCTTAATGATGGGGATGAAGGTAGTTTAATCACCTCTTAGATTCTATTTTCGTCAAATCCAATTTAGTTGTAGATACTCCAGATGCCTGTTCTCATGATTAAAATTCTGAACGTTAATAAGCTAAGATGCTAGACTGCAATATCTATATTTAAACAAAAATAGCAAGGTTTAAAATATATTTCTATACTTTTATTAGCACTTTTGAAACTTTTTTCTAGATTTTAATTATAAATGAAATAATCGCCAGTGATTATGAGAGTTGAGCTATAACCCTACATCTCATAATTAAGAAACAATAAAACCTTAGGAAGTCACTTAATTCCTTTGATCTTTAGGGTTGGAACAAATTTTAACAAATTAACTCATAGTCTAATGCTTTACAATTTATAAAATATTTTCATTTTTATCATGCTCTTTTGAACAATTCAGAAACTGAGATTCAGGAAAGTGACTTGCTAACCTTAGTACCTGGTGGAGCATATACATATTAAGGGGAAAGATACTAATGAGAGGGAGTGACTGACTTCATATGTAGAGCAAGGGTATGACTGTACAGAAGAAAACATGAATGTGAGATTCCTAAGAAGGTGAGAGGGGATAGTCTCTAACGGATAGGCAGCCGTAGAGCAGGAACATCTATTCTGATATCAAAGCTCTAGGAGAGAAGAAGCAAGTCGGTGCAGGTGGATATGGGTTTGAGGGTTTGATAGTGGAAAGTCTGAAGATGCTCTCCTCTGATGCCTTCAGATTTCTGTGAAGTTGGCAAGGTCATCTGCTGAGAGTGAGGAAAGAGAATACAAATTTCAAAAAAATGTCGCAAAGAATGGGAGATCAAGTTGACCAAAGGAACATAGTGGGATTGCCAGACAGTGATAAAGCCCCATTTGGGGTTAGTAATATAAATGAATAAAATAGTGTGATTTTTTTCCCCTTTCAGCAGTCTTTGTTTTCTCATATTTAATAATAGAAAAAGTGAATAGAAGTGTTTGGGGTCTTGTCTAACAAATAAGTTGAAACAAATAAGGACTGGGAAATTTATGATATTGGCAAGAATATTATTTAACAATATCATTTAATTGATGAGCCATGAAATCTAAGCTGAATAAAAAGGAAGTGAAGAGAGAAAGAGGTGGGGTGGAAGGTAGAAGGGGTGAGAGAGACAGATTCAGAGACAGAGACAGAATGACAGTGATTTGTTGAATTGTAAATGTAAAGACATCAATGCAGTAGAGATCTAGGAAAAATCAAAGACCTTAAATTCGTAGTAGTCGACAGTAAATAAGGAGACATGATTATGATCATAAGTAAGGATACTTAGAATAGTGATTTGGGAAGTAACACAGATGACAGCAAATGGAGTGGCTGAGGGGAAGTAGGTTATTGGAAGTTAATAGATGAGTCCAAGGAACAGAGAGTTCAGATTATGGAAAGGTGATCTGCTGAATAATGACAATACCCAACGTAGTGATAGGAGTTGAAACACAAAGGAAGGCTGTGTGAAATGAGTATCTAATTTTTGATACACGAGGGAAAGTGACTAGAAGGTCAGTCATTGACAATTACAGATGCAGAGGAAAAGTGATACAGACAAATAGCATGAGCCTCTTAAAAAGTACATAAGATTTTTTACAGAAGCAAGTGAGAAGATCTGGAGTAAAAGAGAGTGTCAAGAATGATATCTGGATTTTGAAAGAATGAATAATCCCCACTTGAAAGCGATAGAGGGTAACTGTTTTGAAGGACCAGGTTTTAGTTGTGGCAAAGATATGGGAGGAATGCTTGAAGAAAAGGTTGAAAATAAAGGGAAATGTGCTGTATTTAGAGAGGAAGGAGAAAGGAAGGGGATGGAGGTGATGGTGCAATAGAATATTACGGCACGTGACAAGTTGGGAGTGGGCAGGTAGTGGTGAATGAGAAGAGGTGGGGGAGCCATCACTTTGTATGAATGCAAGGTTACGGATCATGGCGGACTTAATCTCTGTTTTTGACAAGGCTGGATCCAGATGCAATGACCAAAGGACTTGGCTCACTCAACCTTAGTGAATGGTTATTACTCTTGCAATAAATTTTAGCATCGGCACCTATATGGCTTGGAGGGCTCAGGTAGTGATGCCAGCAACTAAAGACATCAAAGCTAGGGTAGAGCATAATCCTTATGAACTTCATATACTCAGCTTTATATTCCAGGGATAAATCCAACTTGGTCATGTTTTATCTTTTACATATACTGTTGTTGGATTCAATTTGCTAATATTTTATTTAGAATTTTAGCATTAATACAAATAAGTGACATTAGGCTGTGATTTCCCTTTTTCATTTACTGTCCTTTTCCAGTATGGGTATAAAGATTAGACTAATTTAATCAAATGAATTGGCGATTTTTCTCTTTCTGTTCTCTGGAAAAACCTATATAAAATGAACTGTTCCTTATCAGTTTGATAGAATTAACATGTAAATGCATCTGACACTTATGTTTTTTGATGCTAATATTTTGCAGATACTTTCCTAGTTTCTTTGCTTATTACAGGATTATTCAGACTTTTTATGCTTCTTAAGTAAATTCTGGTTATGTTTTTCCAGAAATTTTTCCATTTTGTCTGTTTTCAAATTTGTTGGCATTTAAGTTGTTCATATGTTTTACATCTTTTTAATCTCAGCTATCTTATCTATGTTTTAAAAGAATTCCTGATTTTATTTATGTTCCCCCCTTACACCAATCTGGCAGATATTTCTCTATTCTCTTAGTTTTGGCTTTTTAGATTCTGTCTGTAGATAGAATTTATATTTCATTGATTTGTACTCATATTTGTTTTCTCATTTTTCTATTTTGTTGGTTTACTTTATTTTTTTTTAACTTGTTAGACACTCAGGTCATTTATTTTTTCTTTCTTCTTTTGTAATTTATATTTTTAAGAATAAAATTTTCCCTGATATAGATTTATTGCTCTATCCCAAAAGTTTTGATATATGTTTTTTATTATTTTTCAGTTTTAATAACTTTAAATTTGTAGTATAATTTTATTCCTTGGCCTAAGAGTTATTTAGTAGTGTATGTATACATTTTTCACTAGTGACAAATTTACATATATTAATAATTTCTACTTAATTGCTTTGTAGTCCTAAAATGTAATCTGTCTTCTAGTATGTACTCTGTTGTTTTCTAGTATGCTCCTTATTAATTTTTGAAAATCTACTTTGTGTGCTAGAGAGGGAAAAATGGTTAGTTCACTTATTGGTTGCAGGGTTTTATATATGCGCCTTAGAACAAGCTTGTTAATTATGTGGTTAATATCTACATTGATACTAATTTTTGTTACTTGATCTTTTAAGGATTGAAAGAACTGTACTGAAATCTCTGATGATGGAATAGTCACTTCCTGTATTCTACCAATTTGTACTCTGTATACTCTATGACATTTTATTAGGCATATATAAGTTTAAAATGGATAGGTCTTGCGGGTGAAAGGTACCATTTTATTATTATGGAATGATCACTTCTATATCAAATAAGGATTTTTCTCTTTAAGCTTATTAGTTCGATATTAATTTAGTGACACTTACTTTAAAAAAATATTTGCATGTTATAATTTTTTCTTCATTTTACTTCCAACTTTTCTGTATCTTCATGCTTTAATTGTATCTTTTTTAAACAGCAAGTATTGGGGGTTTTAAGTCTAATTTGACATTATGTGCCTTTTAACTAAAGAGTTTAAATCATGTATGTTTCTTGTTATTATTGTTACATTTGGAACTATTTCTACTTTAAATTTTCACTATGAAACTGAGAAGAATAGTAAAATAACTATTTTCAAATGGATATCAATTTACTCCTATTCCACCTTAGGAAAAGTCAAGTGGAGGTTTAAAAGTTCTTCCCATTTCTTCACCAAAACAGAAGCAACAATAAAATACAATTAAAGGTCACGTTCATCCTTAAATGCTCAAAGTTGGAAAAATAACGGGCAAAAATGGCACCTGTATTGATTTTTGATAAAAGGGAAATGTAGTATACAGTCATGGTCTTATGCTTCTAAACTCTGTGGACTTGTGCGATTTATTGCATGAGTCTCTGTAATTGAAGTTACCTAGTAGTTCAGTTTCATGTGTGATTATTATTGCCTGCTAAAAATGTGTTAATTTGTTAGAAGAACCTCATGGGGGAGATAATTATGTGTTGTCAGCGATCACTAAATGTCAACCTTTAAAAATGAATTATCGTTGAGATATCACCTCACACCTGTTAGAAAGGATACACCTTTTCACCCAGCAATTGAACTTCTGGGTATTTATCCAAAGATCTATGCACCACTGTGTTCATGGCAGCACAATTTACAATAGCCAAGATATGGAAGCAACCTAAATGCCCATCAACAGATGATTGGATAAAGAAGTTATGGTTCATATATACAAAGGAGTATTACTCAACCATTAAAAAAAAAGAAATCCTACCATTTTCAATGACATGGATGGACCTAGAGGTTATTACTCTGAGTGAAATAAGTCAGAGAAAGACAAATATGATGTGATTTCACTTATATGCAGAATTTAAGGAACAAAAAGAACAAACTAATCAAAAACAGATTCACAAATAGAGAGGACAGTCTGGTGACAGCCAGAGGGGATGGCATTGGGTGGCTTAGAGAATGGGGTGAAGGGTTAAAGAAGTACAAATTAGTAGTTGATAGATGGTCATAGGGATGGGGAGCATGGCATAGGGAATGCAGTTAGCATCAATGCAATGGCTAGGCAGAGAGCCAGAGGAGAGAAAGAGCAGTTAGAGGGATCATTTTATAAACTATATAAATGTCTAACCAATATACTGTATACTTGAAACTAATAATAAAATTAAAATCGATTATTGTTTCTGAGATAACATGATTAAATCAAGCTGGTATGTGTTAAGGGATTGGGAGTGTGGAGTAGACACACTGAGGAATAATATTGTCTAGGATGAAACCACCTGGGCTCATGAAAACTAATTTTGAGAAGCATTGTTTTGTATACTGTTGCAAACAAACAAACAAACCCTAAAAGAGAATGCTTGTTACAGCTGAGAGCCTCAAGTAAAGATAACATTTAATGTGTTTCTTAAATGCTATTGCCCAAATGAGGAAAATCCATAATTGAAAACTGAGATTACTGCACACTTAGTCTTGCTCTTTCTGCCATGGCCATAGCCACTGCATTAGTTGTTGGAATTGTGAAAGTTATTGAAATTTTATCTGGATGCTAGATGACTGTGTGTGTGTGTGTGTGTTTTCCTTCAGAATTGACATACAGACCAGAAATGAATTAAAACATGTCTTCTAATTTTAGAGAATCCCCAATTTTTTTGATTGTAAATGTATTCTTTGTGTTGGTGAATGCTAGGTAAGGAGTGTGATATAATCTGAAGAGCACAGGCAGTAGGATTGGGAGGCCCAAGGTTAAGTGCAAACTCCATATCTTACTAGCTGTATAAACCTGGACAAGTCAATTAACCATAAACACTTTGATTTCTCCATCCGCTGTTAATTAACTTAATTAACTAGACTGGGAAGGGAAGAGAATCTTTTCACAATGTATACATATATCAAATTATCACATGGTACACATTAGATGTCTTACAATTTTATGTGTCAATGATACCTCAATAGAGCTGAAAAATTTTTTTCCATTCTTGAATAGGAAATTTAAAAATCATTGCTCTGCTACCTCAATTTGTGAGAATAAAATGAGATAGTGTATGTGAAATTGTTATATATTATAGCATACTATAAAATTGTTAGCTATGTTATTTGGGGTCTACAAAGCCACTGTTTCGCAACATGGATGACATTGCCTTCAGATGAGTTCTTTAGTAGTCAAGACTTACATAGTGATTTGGTTTTACATATGTTCCAGGAATTTAATATTTAACTTGTTTGTGAAGTATCTTATTTTTATAACAGGATATACAAACAGCTGCCATGACAAATGTACTTGTTCTTAAATAACTTTGCAAAATTTTCTTATTAGAAGCACTAATGTTATTGAAACAAATTTAATTGCTATAAAAAGAATAACTTTTGTCATAAAACCCATATATCATTATCTAAATTGATGTCAATACCATAGTAGTCTTTATAATCTTTTCAGGTTTTAAACTTTCAATTAGAGATTAAACTCTTGAAAATCGACTAGCAAAAGATTGCTATTCAGGTTATGTTCTTTTGAAAGAATGTATTTTTCTAGTAATGGGAGGTTCATTTTTTCTGTACACAGCCACTTCACTTCCACAAGTCACAGGTTATCAAGAAGAATGTCTATATCCCCAAGAGTTTCTGAGCACATGTCAAAGAATCTTTACAATTCTCCTTCTTTTTCTTTGTTTTACAGATGTTCCAAGAAGGCTTTTAGGCAGCCTTGGGATTTCTTTATAAACCCACAATTCATTGTGGATCATTGTGTCAATGTGAAGACTGGAAGTCATGGAGCCCAGTTAGGAAATCATTGCAGCAGTCCAGTTGAGGGATGATGAGTGATTAAATTTTCATCAAAATGGAACTCAAGAGACAGAGCCATATATGTTATTTGTAAAGGTAAGTGGTTCTTGACTGGGAATGATTTTGCCTCCCAGGGGACACTTGGCAATGTCTGGACATAATTTTGTTTTTCACAACTAGGGTAGGGGTGCTATTGGCATCTAGAGGGTAGAGACTGGAGATACTGCTAATGCACAGGGTAACTCCCATAATGAATTATCTGACCCAAAATGTCAATAGCGGCAAGGTTCAGAAGTTTTAATATAGGTGGTACCTGAAGTCATCAGAGTGAATAACAGAATACAAAGGGGCTGGGAAGCTAATTCAAGAAAACATCAGTATATAAGGACCATGCCAAAGAAGAAGGACCAAAAGATAAGCCTGAGAAAGAATGGTTTCAGAAGCATAGGAGAATCTGAAGAGTAGTATGAAAACCAAATGAGGAAAGGATTTCAAACTGAGAGTGTTTATCAGCACTCAATAGAGCCAAACATCAAGTAAGATGAGGGCTGTAGAGTCTAGTGGGTTTGGCGGTAAGGTAGTTATGTGGAATCACCTCTATTTGCCTCTTAAGACCCACTGTCTCTCCTTCTCCATCCTGCTTTGTACCCAGAGAAGGTTGATTTAGCACATTCATCAACAACATTCCCTTGCCTTTGGCTTCCAGTTGGGTTTGGACAGTGAGGGGCACTGAAGAGAGAAAGGAGAACAGGAGGAGAGAGCCCAGCTGTATATTCCCCTTCTCTCTCCCTGTTGGGCCACAGATTGGCAGGGGGAGTGTTCTCTCCCAAAAGCTAGTGTTGGTCAGCTCTTTTCTATAGCTTCAAGTCTCACTGGGTTCTTTCCTCTCAAAGCCTGTGGGAGGTAGTCACTTTCACCTATTACTAGCACGATGGTCCTCATTGCCTCTGTTAGTTTCCTGCCTACACCTTTGTAAATAGTCTTTTTCATTCATACCTTCAATCATACCTTTTCTGTTTGTGTTCTGTTTCTTGTCAGGAACCTGCCTGAAAGGGAGGCCATTTATGATCTTTATGAGAATCACTTTCATTGGAGTGGTTGAGGAAGATGGGTGGAAAAGTAAATGGAAAGACAGGAAGAAAAGATTAAGGACATGGATTTTTTTTTCAATAGTATAGCAACAAAAGAAAGGAAAACAAAGAGAACATAATAGCTAGTGAGAATTCTGAAGAACCAGAGACTGGTTTTTAGGTTGAGAATAAGAAGCTGATGTGGAAAGAGAAGATAGCATTGTATAAGCAAAAAAGTTGTGAACTTCGAATGTGTATAATCTGATTAAAAGCACAGGTGGCAGAATTAGCCTCATAGAAAAAGACATCTTTTGAACAATGAAATGGAGAATAGATGGGTTAATGCGTGTGGGGTAAATAATTAGGGAACTTCATGCTGTTTAGGCTCAATTTCTTCTGTGATGATGAAGGCAAGATCATTGGTTCAAAGGGGGAAGGATTTGGGAGAGGAGGAATGAGGAGAACAATTAAGGTTTGAAACAGTGTGGGATATGGAAGAGGAAATTTTTTGCTGAACAACTATGAACTCTAGTTGAAATGTTCAGAAATTTAGGGACTTAAAAGAGAAGTGCTTTGGAAGAATAAAGTGACAAAAATATGAACTATGCTAGGAGGAAGGTGATCAACGTCACCCATCTAGTGTCTAGGCTGCATAGAAAGGACAGACAGAAACCATGAAAATGGAGAAAGGGTTAAAAAAGGCAAGTTGAGAACATGTATTGGGAGTAAAGACTTGAGAGAGCTGGAAAGATAGAGCTGTCACCAGAGAATGGTATACTGAAATGAATATTTGAAAAGGGAGTTGGTAGTAAAAGGAACAGGAAAAACTGAATAGGTAATAACATCATATGTTAGCTCAAGGGTCCCCCCAACCCCGTGCTGCGGACAGTACTGGTCCGTGGCCCGTTAGGAACCAGGCTGCACAGCAAGAGGTGAATGGTGGGCGGGCAAGGGAGCGAGCAAAGCTTCATCAGTATTTGCTGTCGCTCCCCAGCACTAGCATCACCTCCTCAGCTCCACTCAGAGCATCAGGCATTAGATTCTCATAGGAGCACTGGTTCCTAGTGCCAAAAAGGCTGGGGAATGCTGTATTAGCTAATCAGAAGGCATGAAGGGATGACGGTTTCTTCACTGACATCCTTTATCAACTGGGTTCCAGAATATAAGACCCCAAAGAGTAATAAACAAAGAAAATCCCCATCTCTTAATTGCAGGAAAGTGTGTTCCCGTTCAAGATTGTAAACCCCCTAAAGGAATGACTATATCTTACCCATTTTTGTCACTCCCCTCTATTATCTAACATAATTCCTTGTGTATATTAGATGCTCAAATATTTGTAGACTATTTGGAAAAGAGAACAAATAAAAATAAATCGATTTGCATCATGAGATAATAATAATTTACTAGATGTATTTGAACAGTTAAGTATATGATCATAATTGTATTCTGCAATAAATTCAGTAAAAACTCAAAATTCTATGAATTTCTCACTTATGTGTTAATATTTATTTTGCACTTATGTTTTCAGAACTAATTTATATTTATTGTAGTATCTACAGTCAATTTGAAATGACAGTTTTTTAGGATCCTTCTGTTTCAGTTCATATATATAGAATTTTTAATAAGGTCCTATGTAGAAGAATGTGAGTGATGTGTTTGGGATAGATGAATCCCATTTTCTTCATGAATTAGCTTCTATTTGCATAATCATATCTTTAAAATCTTATATATGTACCCTCTGCACCTTTTACTTCATATATATCTATTAGTCATAATAACAATAACTAAATTCGAGAATACTTATTTTGTGACAGGCGCTGTTCTAAGTGGTTTACACAATTTACTTTTTTTTTCCCTCATAACAACCCAGTGAGGATGAGCTATTATTATTCTTATTCCACAGGTGAGGAACCAGGTACACAAAATTAGTGAGTGAATTCAGTCCTAGGAAGTCGGGCACCAGTGCTCTGGATATTAACCACCACTACTAACATGGACAACATATAGGTACAAATGTGGGCGCATTTATTATCTATTGCATGTTTAAATGCCTGTTTCCTTTACCTTACGGTCAAGGACCCTGCATGGCACATTGTGGCTTGTCAATAAATATTTTGCAAACGAATGAATGAGCTTAGTGCTTTCCAAGATAATTTTGCTGTTTTCCTATTATTTTCCTATTATTTTACAACTAACACTCTTTCCTTTCTTCCCAGTCTATTCAAGTATTATTTGAGTGGTTTGCTAATGAGACATGTGACATTTTAAACCTTTACATTTAATACATCATTCTTTTGCTGAGACAAAAATGAGCTTTTCCTCTCCTGTAGCAGATTGCAAGAGGAGTTTGCAATCCAGGATTTCGTAGCAGCAGGTTTCAAATATTCTAGTCAAATCCTGCCTTTGTCCTATTCTTCCTGATGAGTTTACCATCAAAGCTTCACTCTGGCATCCATTAGTCACCACAAGTGCTTATTTTGAGAACGGTTGCTATCATCATTTACTCCCTACAAAGGTGACACCTAGTTACTTTTGTTTGGCAATTATGGGTTAAAAACATTCCTGGGTTTATTTCTGCTTAAGCCTGCTAGTTCTCTATTTTAAATTAATGCATGGTAGGCTATTTCTTACAAGAGCAAAGCTTTCATTGAACAGGAATCTTTCAAAGCACTCATTTTTATTCTTCTCTTCCATAGATGAGAGCCTTCTTTCGCTGTCTAGCTATGCTTTTCTACCCCTGCCCAATAAAGCTGTACTATATTGCAATTAATAATGACTAGTGATTGAAAAGAACTTGTATGTTAGTCTTAAAATATTTTTATCTTTTGATATTTTGTCTGTTTTCTCATTGCCTTACCATCACCTTTGTAAGTATTTACTCAAATCTATGGATTAATTTATTCAATTTATTTATTTATTCAGTGTATTCAATTTATTTCTTTATTCGATTTATTTATTTAAAGAAATGATTTAATTTTTCCCCCCTGTTTACCTCCCCTCCTCCCCCACTCCCTACCCTCTGGTAACCACTATAGTCCATGTCCATGAGTCTCTGTTTGTTTGTCCTGCTCGTTTGTTGCTTTTAGGTTTATATCCCACATATAAGTGATATCATGTGATTTTCAACTTTTCTGTCACATCTGTGGATTTAATGTCAATCAAAAGTTGTTTCACTAAGGAGTTTTAAAATATCTCATATAAGGATCCTGTTTTTTGCTATGGCTTTTATATCCAGTAATTTCCTAACAGAAATCTGTAAGAGATTAATAAATTTGTTAGCAATTACTCGGTAGAAAAAAATCATGTTGAACTATATTTTTTAAAGCTCTTTATTTTGTACATAATTACCCTGCATATTTCCCTACTAGCATTTTTCTCCTTGTGTTGTATCTGGTATCCATCTACTTAGAAATAGGCCATAGGCTATTTAAAATACCTTCCCCTTATAAAGGGAACAGAAGATGGAATTTTAGATGGATGAGCAGAAATAGTACCTATTACAATGACTGTATGTTAGGAACTGGTCAATGTAAACTGGTCATAGTTAGGAATTCTGTCTTACCCTTCCTTTATCACCAATATCTAGTACAATTACAGACCTTTTTTTCTTTTTCCCATTCTTTTCCTCCTTTCCTTCCTTCCTGCAATTGAGATATAGAATTTGGGAGCATAGGAGAGAGGTAAAGCTGGTAATGTGAATTTGAAAGCAGTCTGAACATAAATGGTATTAAATGCTATGGATAGGAGGGAGTTACCTAGGGTGAGTATTTAGAGAAGATGTCAGTGTAGGAAACTTAGAAGAAATAGTCAGTAGGATAGGAGGCAAAAGAGCAGAGTGTGTTTTCAAAGACGCCAAAAAACAAGTGACTCAAAAAGAGGGAGATTGTCAGCTCTTACACAAGCTGCTAAGAGGTACGATGAAATGAGAAATGAGAATTGGTCACTAAGTTTGACAAGTTGCTTATAACTGTAATTAGAGCGCATGGGACAAAGGCCTGATTCTTCAGGCCTGATTTTCTGGGATGAAAAAAACTGGAAACAAGGATTAAAGATGGTGACTTTAGATATTTGTTTCAAGAGAAATGATTATAAAGGAAAGCAGGAACATGAGGGATAGCTGGAAATTTTAAATATACAGGTGAGCATATTTAAAACAGTGGGCAATATAAAAACTCACTTATAAGCCGATATGAATAACACAACATAGAGAAAGGGAGAACCAGATGATGAGAAGCAGAGAGGAAAACTAATTGCAGGAGAAAAATTACTGCGTGGGTGAAAAGGATAGGATCCACAGCATGATTCGATCAGCTGGCCTTAGCTGCATGAACACTGCTTCCACTGGAATGTCAGTGCAAACTGTGTTTGTGTGCAGGGGTGCATTTGAGATTGGTGATGGAACACGAGGCAGGGCTCATCTGCTAACTTCTATTTTCTCGACAAAGCATGAGCAAACTGAAGTGTTTAGACCAGAAGAGAGGAATACAAAAGGTTTGAGGAAAGAAGAGAAGCTATAAAAATGTCATTTAGGAGAGTGGAGACTAGAACTTGTGACAAATGTCTAGTTTCACATTGGTCCACTAGGAGAAAATATGCAAAGCTGTTTTAAGTTTAATTTCCTACAGGGAGCCTATTTTTGGTTACTTATCAAGCACCGTGTCTTGAATTATAGACCATATCACTTTAACTCTCACCATTGTTTTGTACTCTGATTTAGACACCCAGAATTTTTTATCTTACTCTTCAGCTCATTTGCATATTTCAAAATATTTTTCAAAATGTATTTAGCATTTTTATGTGTTTTTGAAGGAGCAGAGTGTTCCAAGTGTTTTTAAGAGAAATAGAACTTCCGTGTCACTTCTCTGAATTTTAGTTTCATCATTTATAAAATGGGAGTACTATTATCTAGTTACAGAATTGTAGTTAAGAATTGGAGATGTTATGTATGAAATACTGGCCCATAATAGGCAATCAACGAATGATAGTTATTATTACTACTAAATATTATTTGTCCAAAGAATAAAAAGACCCAGCTTCTACTCTGCTTTTTTTTCCCTCCTAAATAAGGTTAACTTCTGAAATTTTATCTTTAACAAACACTCCTTTTTTCATTGTTTTTTCACAAATTTAATGTGGTACAGTGTTTCTCAGTTTCTCGTGCATTGGTTCAGTTGGAATATACGACATCTTACTAAATGATTTTTTTTTGTATTTTAGCTTTTATAATAAATTTTTTAGGACCTTGATATCGTAATACTTGAGAAAGAATAAACTTCAAACAGAAAATTTATTTCCTCATGAGACTTTATTCTTATTACATAAGCAAAATTATAATTAATAATGTATTTGAAAAGCCCAAAAAACACTGCAGAAACAAAAAACAGTAAAAAAGCTGATACATAACTTGAAAGGGATTTTTCAAAACTGTCACAATATCATCCATATCCCCTTTGTCTACTAACAGTTAATGAAGACTACAGTGTGTGATAGTAAAACATTATATCAATTTGAGTAACTAATACTAAGAAATGCTAATCATATAACTTTAGTCGATTTGTTTGTTTCATTTCCCCCAAATTGGAATAGCCACATTC